>OV049867.1:11259989-13659989 GCA_920104075.1 Melanargia galathea
ATCAAGGACAATTAACTGTAGTAAGGGCTGTTTAGTGGATAATATTACTCCAAATGCTGTATAACATACAAAATAACATTCACTAGATGCCTCGCAGTTGCTTAAGAGACTCACTAGCGTATCAAATTAATAGTTTCTACTTTATAGTGGTTCACATAAGTATCTAAAAAGAAAAGAAAACAGCTTATAGCTGCATACAGTTCACATGTGTAATTTTATTCAGTTTTTGCTGAATTACAGTACACCAGTGAACTATTAGACAGTTTTTTTGCAGAATTTAAGAGTTTTAACTATTCATGTCCCTGTTTAACAGGAATCCACCATTTATTGTATAATCTATAAATGTACTGATTAATTTTTCAACTTTTATGATGTTTTGTGTATGAATTAGGAATGTGTTGCATTAGTTTTTACTTCCTCATATCTAATAACTTTTAATCTTATAATTCTTTCAAAGCACTAAAAATTGTTTATTCAAGTTATCATCACAGCTTATTTATGTTAAACTACTTAAACACTGAATATTTTCATGGTGCACTAAAATTTTCTTAGATAATATATAATTACCTATATTTATATATTGTGGCTAATTCTGTTGTACACAATCTCTAAACCTAAACTAAAATGACAGGCCTAAATCTATTGCTATCCTTTTCTGCCGTGAGCACTATGAAAGAGATAGGAATAAATTAAGATCTGTCATTTTAGTTTAGGTTTAGAGATTGTGTACAACAGAATTGGCCACAATGTCAGTAAAATTACATTCCCAATCATTTTTCTTTTATTAATATGTAAAACAATGTACTTATCAGGGAATATTGAATATTATCCACATATGTGTTCCATTGGTAGAGCTATATAGGTTATTAATTTGCTTATTTGCTTAATTAAGTTTGCTACTTCAAATATGTTCACTTTTACACAGGCTGCAAACAACTTTTCCCAGTTTAAAACATGTAGGTATTATACGTGACTATTTTCTGAATAAAAAGTAACTTGACCTTTTAGTCAGTCGATATTCAGCGCATAGAAGTCCGCATAGTCGCCTACTTGAGTGGTCAGGCGACCATGCGGATCTGCCAAAACGCGTAAAATAAAAGCTGAGGTAGCATGTAAGTAGTACCTACCTAAATTGCTCCAGAATAATGGAGGCAACGTCACGTCAGCTATTAGTGTTAACTTACCAGCTCAAACACCAGTAAATCACGAATCAGTCAAAAAACAAAAACTACGATTAAACATATTAAATCATAAATCTTGACAAATATTGTGTACTTACCTGATCTGGTGGGTCCCAACTTAATAAACTATGTGATTTAGAGAAAATCACACTTTCAGGTACTTAAAATTCAATAAATCACTTGCGATGAATTAGCAATTAGCATTAGTGATGTGCGGAATCGATTATCAATAATCGATTAATCGATTATTAAAATGATCGATTGCAATCGATTATGATTTTGCATAATCGATCATGATCGATTATAAAGATATACGTTAATTACCAAACTTTACTACCAGCTTTCTGTTATTAATTTGCTTGCTAAAATATAATATGGTTTGGCAACCTTATCATTGCAAAAAGGGTATTCCCTCAAAGTTAGTTTTAGGCTTTGTTCACACCAAACGGATAGTCAGCCGCCGACTCTGAGCGAGCGTTATGCAGCTTACAGTTTTTCATACATACTCAACTTTTCGAACACACCGAACCGACGATACGCCTTTGCCAACTGTAGTGAAATTACCCCCGCTATGAGTATCTATATATGTACAAGCTGTGCCCCGCGATGTTACCCGTGATTAATAAGTTTGTACACATAATAGTAGATTGTATCATAAGGGAGCAAAATAATATTTTTACGGCGAGGGCGCTTTTTTGAATCCAGAGCGAAGTGAGGGATTGTATAGTAGAATCCCGAGCGTAGCGAGGGATTCTTTAGTACAATCCTGAACGTAGCAAGGGATTCAAAGTACGTCGCCCGAGCCAAAAATATATTGCGCCCGAGTGATACACTCTACTTTTCATCACCCTCTATGAGGAAATAAAAGGCGCCTCATATTTTTACCCCCGCCGCAAAAACGACGGGGTGTTATAAGTTTGACGTCTGTGTGTGTGTGTGTGTGTGTGTGTGTGTGTGTGTGTGTGTGTATGTCTGTCTGTTCCCCCATAGCTCTCAAACGGATGGACCGATTTGAATGCGGTTTTTTTGTTTGAAAGGTGAATTAGTTGGGAGTGTTTTTAGCTATGTTTGTTTGATTAAAATCGGTCCAAAATGGCGGATTAATAATACAAGTATAAATTAAAAATTTAAGAAACCCCCGACATTCGCCATTTTGTGATGGCGGCCATCTTGGATTTGCATAGTCTTATTCTACTAGTCAAGACCTTTCATTTGATACCCATATTGAGGGAGTTGTGAAAAAATATGTAATCCGCCATTTTGTGGCGGCGGCCATCTTGGACCAATTTTCATCGAACATAGCTAAGAACACTCCCGACTAATTCACCTTCCAAACAAAAAAAACCGCATTCATATCGGTTCAACCGTTTGAGCGGTATGGGGGAACAGACAGACACACACATACACACACAAACGTCAAAATGAAAGGTCTTGACGACAAGACCTTTAATTTGATACCCATATTGAGGGAGTTGTGAAAAAATATGTAATCCGCCATTTTGTGGCGGCGGCCATCTTGGACCAATTTTCATAAAACATAGCTAAGAATACTCCCGACTAATTCACATTTCAAACAAAAAAAACCGCATTCAAATCGGTTCAACCGTTTGAGCGCTACGGGGGAACAGACAGACACAGACGCACATACATACACAGACGTCAAACTTGTAACAACAATAACAACAATCGATACTATCGTTCGCGCCTAGCCCGGTGGGACCACGGGCCCTTCATCTTCAATAAGTGCGCCGCAATTATCTTTTAGGCACACTTATAAATAAGTGCGATTAAAAGATCTTTTACGCGCACTTATGTGCGGGATCGACGAATACACTAGGATCGAATCCAGGCAGGGTAGTATAACTAAAAGCTGTATAGATCATATTTTCGTTCGATCCCGAACACAAGATGTCTATTGCGCAGCGCTAGGCACAGTACTGGCGGACCACCGTGTAACCATTGTCACGATGTTAGGTGCATCGCACATACAGGTTGCTCCGATCTCCGTCACCAAATATAATTTAAAACTGTTAAATGAATCACTTAATGAGATTACCTGGAAAGATATAGATGATATTGACTGTCCAATTGGTCTTTATAATTATATTAAAAACAATATGCAAAAATGTTATGACAAGTCAACATACACAAAAACAATTAATTCAAAGCGGCATCGGGAGGATTGGATAAATAAGAAAATTATTAACATGTGTAATTATAAAGATAAATTATATACAGAAGTAATAAAAAACCCATCAGATAAAGTATTACTAATAAAATATAATAAAACTAGAAATGAATATAATAGGCTTATAGATAAACAAAAAAATAATTATTACAGACAAGAAATTTTTAACAACAAAGACAATATGCGTAAACTTTGGCAAATTTTAAATAACCTGACAGGAAGAACCAGATTATCTCCCGATGAAACAATACTTAATAATTTTAAAAACTCAAAAATTGACGAAAAAAATATAGCGAACAACTTTAAAAATACATTTGAAAAAACTGCATCACAAGGAAATAATATATATTGTCAAACCCCATTACTAAACAAAAAAGATTATACGAATCCAAGTAATGTATCAATTTTATATAAAAAAGCTAAAATAAAAGATATTTCTAACGCAATAAAACATATTAAAACTAATAAATCAGCCGGAATTGACAAAATTCACCCAATAAATATTAAAACCCTATCACAAAAAATTGCTCTGGCAATAACAAAACTTATTAACTTAAGTGTTAAACATGGCACATATCCTATAGAATTAAAAACAGGAGTAGTCAGACCTATATACAAAAAGGGTGCCAAAGATGAATATGAAAACTACAGGCCAATTACGATACTGCCAATAATAGATAAATTAGTGGAAACTCACATAAGTAACACTATACATAATTTCTACAAGGAAAATAATATTCTCTCAAAAAACCAATTTGGATTTCAACCAAAAAAAAGTACCACACAACTACTCTCAAAATTTACGGACTACATCTGTGAAAATCTTAACGCTAGAAAGCATGTTGTAGCAGTGTTCATTGACTTCAGTAGAGCATTCGATACGTTACGACACGATGTCTTGCTTGAAAAATTAGACAATACAGGAATTAGAGGCCCTTTACTCAATTGGTGCCAAAATTACCTAATTGATCGAGCGTATTATGTTAAAGTTGGAAATGCTATGAGTGAAAAGGCTGACGTTACAATTGGCACAGCTCAAGGATCTGTATTGGGCCCATTGCACTACCTAGCATACGTGAATGATATAAACAACGTCATCAAAAACTGTATAACATTCCAATATGCAGACGATACCTGTATTATAGCAGCAGACAGAGACGCGGAAGAAGCTCTCAGAAAACTACAACATGATTTTACAATGATTTCCAAATGGTCCCATGATCATGGTCTTACTATAAACATTCAAAAAACCAAACTCATACACATACATTCATGTCATTTATTGAGTTCAGGTCAGTTAAAACTAATAGCCCACAATCATTATTGCCTTCACGGAGCATTTAAGAATTGCAGCTGTGAATCTATTGAACAAGTTAATCAACATACATATTTAGGTCTAACAATAGACAATCGATTTAATTGGAGGCCCCATATTAACAACATATGTTCGAAATTGCGTGCTATCTTAGCCAAAGTTAGTCTAGTAAAGAGAAAAATTCCATACCAAATTAAAATACAAATGTACAAAGCACTAGGTGAAAGTATTATACTATACGGCCTCAGCAGCTATGGCCGCACATTTAAAACGTATATAGATCAAATAGAAAAACTAGAACTAAGAATACTAAAGCAAATTTTACCTTACAAAATAAAATTAAACTGCAAAAATGACGATGTACAAATATACAAACAATGCAAAATTCTTCCTATTCACCAAAAAGTAAAATTACAGCTACTTATAGAAAACTTCCTAATTTTTAATAAGGACGAACATAAAATTACAAAAACAACGAGAAGAGGAACTACCAAAAAAATTACCACTATAAGAGCGACCAATTTTTACGGGGAAAGAACGACCAACTACCTCATACCTAGACTAATAAACAGTTTGCCAACGCCATTAGTAGACTCAATCACGGACAAAAACATAAAACGAGTTCTGAAAAAATATTTCGACGAATCAGAAAATTGGTATGTAGGCAATTATTTCTCACACGCATTCGGAGCAACCTGTATATACATGCATGATCGAAACTGGTTAAGCGCTGGAGTGCACACTGCACTATGCGCTACCAGATGACACACTATTAATAAATATTATGGAGGTACCCTACATAAACAATTAAGTTACTTTCAAATATAGTCATTTTATTATATAATAATGTACACTTATGTTTTAGGTTAATTATTGAGATTGTATAAGTAAACTATAAGTTTAATTATTTAAGAGGAATGTGCAACGTCCACACAAACTCTTAAGAGTTTCAGGGCGTCAAGAAACAAAATGTAATTAAAAATAGTAATAATAAATAAATAAAAAAAAAAAAAAAAAAAAAAAAAAAAATATATATATATATATATAAAAATGCGCCGAAAACACCACCTTTGGGTGCACATAAATGAAAATATTTTTTTCATCCCATCTATTCGAAAAGGACGACTTGGTTCGCCTTTAAGTGCATCCAAAGGTGGTGTTTGCGGCGTACCTATTTATAAGTGCGCGTAAAATATCTTTGCCGCACACTTTTTGAAGATGAAGGGCCCGTGGTCCCACCGGGCTAGGCGCGAATGACATCGATTGTTGTTATTGTTGTTACAAGTTTGACGACTGTGTATGTATGTGTGTCTGTATCTGTCTGTTCCCCCGTAGCGCTCAAATGGTTGAACCGATTTGAATGCGGTCTTTTTTGTTTGAAAGGTGAATTAGTCGGGAGTGTTCTTAGTTGTGTTCGATGAAAATCGGTCCAAGATGGCCGCCGCCACAAAATGGCGGATTACATATTTTTTCACAACTCCCTCAATATGGGTATCAAATGAAAGGTCTTGACTAGTAGAATAACACTATGCAAATCCAAGATGGCCGCCATCACAAAATGGCGAAATTCGGGGGTTTCCTAAATTTTTAATTTATACTTTTATTATTAATCCGCCATTTTGTGGCGGCGGCCATCTTGGACCGATTTTCATCAAACATAGCTAAAACACTCCCGAACTAATTCACCTTTCAAACAAAAAAACCGCATTCAAATCGGTCTATCCGTTCGAGAGCTATGGGGGAACAGACAGACATACACATACACACACACAGACACGTCAAACTTATAACACCCCGTCGTTTTTGCGTCGAGGGTTAAAAATATGAGGCGCCTTTTATTTCCTCATAGAGGGTAATGAAAAGTAGAGTGTATCACTCGGGCGCAATATATTTTTGGCTCGGGCGACGTACTATACAATCCCTCACTTCGCTCTGGATTCAAAAAAGCGCCCTCGCCGTAAAAATATTATTTTGCTCCCTTATGATACAATCTACTATTGAACAAAATCATCTAAGAGTAACTTAGCAACGAGAACGACAGCAAATTCATGCAAAAGCATACAAATGCATGCAACGACAGCAAACTATTGCAATAATTTGTTATGTGAGCGTGATGTACCTAAGAACAATCAGCGTTTAACAACACCTATCTCGTTTTTGGAAGTCTATATCTATTTAAGTCCCTCAGGAACACTTTTCCGGGATAAAAAGTAGCCTATGTGTTATTCCAGGACATAACCTATCTCCAATCCAAATGTCAGCCAAATCGGTCCAGTAGTTGCGGCGTTAAAAAGTAATAAACATACACACATACATACACACACACACAAACTTTCGCCTTAGTGTAATAAATAGGTACCTAATAGGTATGTATATTTAATTTTGATCAATTACATTATTTTTTAATTAATCTATTTAATTTTCTAATTTCAATTTCAAAAAATTTAAAAAATAGTGTTTGTTTTTCTTTTTTCAGAACAGTCTAAAAGGTTATAATATAGATGTTGCTACTAAATGCAAGGGTTCAGAATTTTTCCAGAAAGTAGAATTGTTTTTTCAGTACTTTCTAAGAATTATTTCATAATCGATCAATAATCGATTAATAATCGATTATTATTTTATAATCGATTAATATAATCGATTAATCGATTATCAAAATAATCGAATCGGCACATCTATAATTAGCATCACAGATTAGCATTTAGCAAAATGGCGTCGGGTGGCGTTCATCCCGCCGGAAGTGTTGCCAGTTCAGCTTTTTTGTTTCCCAACCAAAGATGTGAATTATTTTGAAATACATTTATTATTTTAAATGCAAATGCAAAATACTTACCTACCTATTTTTTAATTGCATTTGAAACACTTTTTTTTTTAAATGGATTTAGTATTTTATTCGGAGTGTAATTTTATTAGTAGGTATATGTAGACCCGAATCTCATGAAAAATAGGAAAATTAAATTAAACACTAGGTTAACTCGGCTGCCCTAGTGATAAACAAAGTACTAAATTTACCAAAAGTGTGGTTAAAAAAACAAAACCTTTTTATAGACATTTATAAATAAATCCAATAAATTCCCAATCTATTTCAAATCTCCCCGCAGGTTGGGAAACTCCCCATAAAATGGCCACCCTGCGCTTGTCGTGTCAAACAACGTTTCATTTCACGCAAATTTTTATCATATCATATCACATATTATTCATTTCAAAAAATATGTTTTAGGTTTGTTTTATTCCTTCATGATTAAATTATTAAACGAAATCAAGCACTTTTTCCCATATTTATCGATTTTTATTTATTGGAGATCAATATTAAGACCTAAAGAAAGTCACGGACAAGTCATCACATATTTTTTAGGTAAAAAACTAATAGTGGTTCTGCCCCCTGATTGTGTAACTTTTGACGATGAAATGGTATTCATTTGATGGCCTAAGACCATTAAAGTAAAATATACCTTGAATGTATTAATTTAAAGTCACAAATTCAGTACAACTGATTTCAACATGGAGCGTTATGGATCGTATCGTACATACCTAAACGTATAAGAATGGATAGACGAAATTGAGCTCTATTTCAATGATGTTATGGTTTATTTTACTTTGATGACTTAGGCCATCAAATGAATACCATTTCATCGTCAAAAGTTACACAATCAGGGGGCAGGTTATAGTAGGCTCCTATTGCGAATCCTTAATCCTGAGTCCTGACACTGTAGAATAATTACTTAATGCCCACCTAAGTTATGAAGATATAGGAAGTGTTCATAGTGAATTAATATTGTAGGTACCAAGCAACAACTTTATGATTAGACTCCAAGTCTTATCCCAGGTAATGCAGGGTACTGTAGCACCCCTTATTAGCAATTTCTGTCGGGGTTTTATGCCAACGGTAGTCATCGGTTGGTAGCATTTAGGAAGATGGTGGTTGAGATGCCAACTAAGTCCCTCTGTAAGGCCAATTACATGAAATGTTATGTTACGTCATGCAGTATTGCTTACAATCTTTTAACATTGGGCCAACGATGATGATGTTGATGCTGCAAAATACTGAGCTCCTAAGCCGTAGAGATTCTGACATCTGCAGCATTATTGTGATCGGAATTAACTCAGATACGTTTTTAACCGACTTCAAAAGAGGTTAAGTATCAATTCGACTGTTTATGTAGGTATGTAATATTATTGGAACTGCAAGATATTCACATTTAAAGGTCCGTCCAAACTTGTAACATTTCATCGAACCGAACTGCGTAACCGTGTCAACACCGCGTAGTAGTTACGATAGTGTGGACGGCATTTGTTACGCCGAACTGTTAAGCAGTAACCCATCTCAAGCGCTCGAAGAAACGACCGTACATGGCATAGTTCGCGAACATGTTCGGTGCGGCTAGTTACAAGTGTGGACGTGATTTCTGTACTGTTCGGAGTAAAGACACGTGTTACGGGCCGATCCATTCAAAGTCGGTCTTTTTCAAAGGATGCCCGCTAATACCTACGTCACTACGAGACGTCCACAGTTGTATTTCGTCACGTGACCATATAAGCCTGTTGTTACGGTGCCGTACTTTGCTAATCTACCGAAACTATAAGGTGCAGATCCATGATGTTGTTACACAAACATCTTATTTTCGCGTAGATGTGCTGACGTGGTCTGATTTTTCAAAGCTTATATTTCCGAAACTATAGGGTACAGCCCTATGTTGTTGGTACTCAAACTTCTTATTTTCGCGATGTCTATATGCTCCCGTGGTCAAATTTTTAAAAGCTTATATTTCCGAAACCATAAGGTGCAGCCCCATGCTGTTGGTACTCAAACTTCTTATTTTCGCGATGTCTATAAATGGTAACGTGGTCAGATTTTTAAAAGCTTTTATCTTCGAAACTATAAGGTGCAGCCCCATGTTGTTGGTACTCAAACTTCTTATTTTTGCGATGTCTATGTGCTCCCGTGGTCAGATTTTTAAAAGCTTATATTTCCGAAACTATAGGGTACAGCCCCATGTTGTTGGTACTCAAACTTCTTATTTTCGCGATGTCTATATGCTTCCGTGGTCAGATTTTTAAAAGCATATATTTCCGAAACTATAGGGTACAGCCCCATGTTGTTGGTACTCAAACTTATTATTTTCGCGATGTCTATATGCTCCCGTGGTAAAATTTTTAAAAGCTTATATCTCCGAAACTATAGGGTACAGCCCCATGTTGTTGGTACTCAAACTTCTTATTTTCGCGATGTCTATATGCTCCCGTGGTCAAATTTTTAAAAGCTTATATCTCCGAAACCATAAGGTGCAGCCCCATGTTGTTGGTACTCAAACTTCTTATTTTCGCGATGTCTATATGCTAACGTGGTCAGATTTTTAAAAGCTTATCTCCGAAACTATAAGGTGCAGCCCCATGTTGTTGGTACTCAAACTTCTTATTTTTGCGATGTCTATGTGCTCCCGTGGTCAGATTTTTAAAAGCTTATATTTCCGAAACTATAGGGTACAGCCCCATGTTGTTGGTACTCAAACTTCTTATTTTCGCGATGTCTAAGTGCTCACGTGGTCAGATTTTTAAAAGCTTATATTTCCGAAACTATAGGGTACAGCCCCATGTTGCTGGTACTCAAACTTCTTATTTACGCGATGTCTATATGCTTCCGTGGTCATATTGTTAAAAGCTTATATCTCCGAAGCTATAAGGTGCAGCCCCATGTTGTTGGTACTCAAACTTCTTATTTTTGCGATGTCAATGTGCTCCCGTTGTCAGATTTTTAAAAGCTTATATTTCCGAAACTATAGGGTACAGCCCCATGTTATTGGTACTCAAACTTCTTATTTTCGCGATGTCTATATGCTTCCGTGGTCAGATTTTTAAAAGCATATATTTCCGAAACTATAGGGTACAGCCCCATGTTGTTGGTACTCAAACTTATTATTTTCGCGATGTCTATATGCTCCCGTGGTAAAATTTTTAAAAGCTTATATCTCCGAAACTATAGGGTACAGCCCCATGTTGTTGGTATTCAAACTTCTTATTTTCGCGATGTCTATATGCTCCCGTGGTCAAATTTTTAAAAGCTTATATCTCCGAAACCATAAGGTGCAGCCCCATGTTGTTGGTACTCAAACTTCTTATTTTCGCGATGTCTATATGCTAACGTGGTCAGATTTTTAAAAGCTTATATCTCCGAAACTATAAGGTGCAGCCCCATGTTGTTGGTACTCAAACTTCTTATTTTTGCGATGTCTATGTGCTCCCGTTGTCAGATTTTTAAAAGCTTATATTTCCGAAACTATAGGGTACAGCCCCATGTTGTTGGTACTCAAACTTCTTATTTTCGCGATGTCTAAGTGCTCACGTGGTCAGATTTTTAAAAGCTTATATTTCCGAAACTATAGGGTACAGCCCCATGCTGCTGGTACTCAAACTTCTTATTTACGCGATGTCTATATGCTTCCGTGGTCATATTGTTAAAAGCTTATATCTCCGAAGCTATAAGGTGCAGCCCCATGTTGTTGGTACTCAAACTTCTTATTTTTGCGATGTCAATGTGCTCCCGTTGTCAGATTTTTAAAAGCTTATATCTCCGAAACTATAAGGTGCAGCCCCATGTTGTTGGTACTCAAACTTCTTATTTTCACAATGTCTATGTGCTCACGTTACACATTTTGCATATATTACAACGCTGTAGTCTGTAGTTAGGCCAACATAGCACCCACAGTATTATTATACCTTGCTATTCAACCAACTATAGCGAAGGTTGGCCCAACGTTTACACATGTTGCATATATTACAAAGCTGTAGTCTGTAGTTAGGCCAACGTAGCACCAAAAAAAGGATTATACCTTGTTGTTCAACCAACTATAGCGAAGGTTGGCCGAACGTTACATATTTTGCATATATTACAACGCTGTAGTCTGTAGTTAGGCCAACGTTGCACCAAAAGAAGGATTATACCTTGTTGTTCAACCAACTATAGCGAAGGTTGGCCGAACGTTACACATTTTGCATATATTACAACGCTGTAGTCTGTAGTTAGGCCAACGTTGGACCAACAGTATGATTATACCTTGTTGTTCAACCAACTATAGCGAACGTTGGCCCAACGTTACATATTTTGCATATATTACAACGCTGTAGTCTGTAGTTAGGCCAACGTTGGACCAACAGTATGATTATACCTTGTAGTTCAACCAACTATAGCAAACATTGGCCCAACGTTACATATTTTGCATATATTACAACGCTGTAGTCTGTAGTTAGGCCAACGTTGCACCAACAGTATGATTATACCTTGTTGTTCAACCAACTATAGCGAACGTTGGCCCAACATTACATATTTTGCATATATTACAACGCTGTAGTCTGTAGTTAGGCCAACGTTGGACCAACAGTATGATTATACCTTGTTGTTCAACCAACTATAGCGAACATTGGCCCAACGATGCATATTTTGCATATATTACAACGCTGTAGTCTGTAGTTAGGCCAACGTTGCACCAACAGTATAATTATACCTTGTTGTTCAACCAACTATAGCGAACGTTGGCCCAACGTTACATATTTTGCATATATTAAAACGCTGTATGTTTTTTTTTTTTTTTTTTTTGGTGTGGCAACACTGGGGTAAACAGCTGTTCAAATCTGTCCCGGTTTAAATTTTATTTTAATTATTATTTAGTGCGTATTTATAGCCCATTTAAGAATTATTTAGTTTAATAATATTAAAATCAGTGTTACATAAATATAGTTTTAGTAGTTACAGTGCCAATCTTATGTTTATTGCGTGTAAAAGTTACAACGGTTTTCAGGTTAGTTTAACTTTAAAAATAGTGTTAGCCTGTGATTTTCAAGTCTATTGTGTTGTTTTAGAAATAAAACAAACTTAAAAGTACACAAAAAACCGGTATTTGTGATTGCAATTGTCTATTATTGCCGTAATACTACACAGTTGTAATCTCAAATTAATTATCAACTGTCAACTCGGATTCCTTGGGTCGTTGGTCTTTATCCGTCTTTATTCTTTTGTTCTAAGAACATACTTCATTTATTTACAAGATGATGACCCGCAGGGCATTAGCACGCCAAGAAGAAACTAAACTTCAACTGGCATTAAAAGAATTAAAGGCGAGTAGGGCCTTATGTGCTCAACTTAATAGCGAGCGTGACGACAATGAGAGGGAAATATTAGATATTTTGGATAAAAATAAAAAATTAAAATCGGAACTGTCAGCTATCCATATAAGTTACGAAAGCGTAGTCGAAGAGCGTGACCACCTTCAGGAGCTTGTAGATAGGTTTGATGGGTGCCGGGTTGAGTACGAGACGACCCTTCACAAGATCTCTGACCTACAGCAGCAGCTGCATGACGCTCACCAGAAGATCAGCGAGCTGGAAACTGCTGCCTACAATACTACAGTCCTTCAAAATCAAAGTCTCTTCGAAGAGTTAGTTGATAGGGCCCCGGAGTTGGTTACTGATGCCACGGATAACCCTATTCTCTGTACTGACCAAACATCATCACAGGTCAATATTACAAATCCTTCAATGGTTTATCCCTGCAGCAGTAAAAAACTAAAAAAATATATAAAAATTAACCGATATATAAGGAAAACACAAAAGTTATTAAAAATTCATAATTACTCTTTTAAAATGTTAAAACCCAAACAGGATAGATTGCAATTGTTAAAACAGATTAAAAACTATAGTGCACAATTAGAAAGTAGTAAAATTAGTTATGAATCTGACACACATATATTAGAAGTTCAAATTGCCAGATTGCAAACTTCTTTACATACTCTGGCAGCCCAGTTTGACTCTTGTCAAAAAAATATGAGGTCGGAATACACACAGACTTCAGATGAGACACAATTAAAACAGTACAATCACAATAAACACAAAAATTCCTTAGTAAATAACTGTGCTAATGAAGGTGCGGGTCATCCACAGTCTGTGTCCCTGGCTTCATTGTCCTCAAAATCAAGGCATATGTGTGACAGGTTCCCTGAACAAAATGTTGTAAACAATGCTAATATTTCCCTCAGACATACAAAATCAAGCACAAAAACATTCATGTTTAGTGACGGAATTGGTAGTAATATGGGCATATTATTAAATCTACATTTACAGGGACATACGGTATTGAACTGCTGTTCCCCTAATGCGGGATTAATCTCTGTGGTAAATTCAATTTACAAAAATAGAAATAGTTTTGATGAAAATACAAATTTGATAATCTTTTTTGGAAACAGAGGTAACATTAACAAAAAAGATTTGGAATATTGTTATGAATCTCTAAATAAATTAAATGTAAATAATATTGTTATTTACACATTCCCCTATTGTCAAAATCTGCCACACCAAGAAAATACTCTTAGATATAAGTTGAATATGACATTGCACAATTTATGTACATACAATAATAAATTTAAAATTATTGACATTACCAAATGTGGTAAAATTTATTATAATTTGAAGCAAGATAAATATACACTATCTTGCTATTTTAAAAGACAGATAGCTATTTCGCTATCATATTTTTTTTCAATAACAGCCAAGAATTTGGCTAAACAAACTGCTTTTATTGAGCAGTGTTATAATTCTGACTGCATCTTGGATGTCAATCCAAGTAATTTTACTTTAAACTAGATAAGGAGACAACAGAGGTTTCCTCTTGCTTAAATAAATCAAATTATAATAAGGACATACCATATTTAAAGAATAAAAAATCTCAAATTATCAACCTTGTTCACCAGAACATTCAGTGTATTAAAAAGAAGGATTTGGAGATTGAGTTATTTTTAAAGAATTTTAATATTGATATTTTATGTATTACTGAACATTGGTTAAAAAAAAATGAATACATGTTTAATTTTGGTGACTACCGGGTTGGTAGTTCGTTCACCAGAACAAAATCTATTCATGGGGGCTCATTAATATTATTGAACAAAAAATTAAAATTCAAAAATCGAAATGACATTGTGAGCCTGTCTGTTGAACGGACAATTGAACTAGCGGCAGTTGAATTAGAGCAATTCATTGTTGTGTCTATTTATAGACCACCATTGTCCAATTTTGAACTTTTTGAGAAGGTAATGGATGAAGTATTATTCAAAATAGTAAATTCAAGTAAAAAGTTACTTGTATGCGGTGACTTTAATGTCAATATTTTGGAAAGTAGCCCTTTAAGTGTAAAGTTATTAAATTTGTTTATGTCCTACAACTTATCCAAAATGTTTATGGAACCAACAAGAATAACTTCAATAAGCGCCACTTGTATAGATAATATTTTTACAGATATAAATCCTCTTAGTAAAAGCATTATTAGTAAATTAGATTCAGATCACTGCGGACAATTAATTCAGTTTGAAAGTTTGAGGGAAAAGTCTGCTAAACGTAAAATAACTTTTGTACCAGTAACGTCGGACCGTATAAAGAAAATGAGAACAGGTCTAGTTAAAGACATTCCATTTCTACCAGATATTTTAAGTCCTAATGAAATGTATAACTTATTCTTTTATTCATTTCATAGAATATTTAATGATATTTTCACTAGTAAATCGGTCTTAATTACTGATGCAAAAGCCTTTAGCGAGTGGGCAACAATTGAATTACATAAAAAAAGGCAAAAATTATATGAACTGTATGCGGAGCGACAATATAATACTAGTGATGAGTTCGAGCAGTACGTTCAATTGTTTTCCAAAACTTTTAAGAGGGATTGCATTGTGGCCAAGTCTAAATATATACAGACCAAAATAAAAAACAGCTCCAATGTAATAAAATCTACCTGGAAGATAATTAACGAAGAGACAGGGAAAGCAACAGAGAAAACCAGTGAGTTTAAACTTATTGTGGATAACAAATCTATAACGTCAGACTCTGAGGTTGCTTCAGCCTTTGAGGCCTTCTTTACGGATATCCCTGTTTCTACTACAAGATCATTGAACTCTTCACCAGCTGCCGCTCTCTCATTATTGGAGGATAGCGTGCCTGAATGCAATCAAAAATTTAAATTCAGTCACGTTAGTTGCTCTGACGTTATTAAGGCCTTCAAATTAATCGACAATAAGAAAACAAATGATTTGTGGGGAATTTCCGTTAACGTTGTAAAGTCATTGATTGACATTGTTGCACCTGAGTTAGCTTTAATATTTAACAATTGTATCGACTGTGGTGTGTTTCCTGACTTAATGAAACATAGTAAAATAATTCCGTTATTTAAATCAGGTAGTACTAGTGACCCCACTAACTTTAGACCAATATCGGTACTACCTACCTTTAGTAAAATTTTTGAAAAATTAATACTAAATCAATTGCTTAAACATTTTCATACTAATGACATATTACATACAAAACAGTTTGGTTTCACAAGGGGTCGCTCAACAACTGATGCTGGTGTTGAGTTAATTAAACATATATTTGAAGCCTGGGAGGAGTCACATGATGCACTTGGAGTTTTTTGTGATTTGTCCAAGGCTTTTGATTGTGTTGATCATGAAACATTACTCAGAAAACTACACCATTATGGAATTAAAGGTGCAGCTTTGGATTTAATGAATTCTTACCTTAATGATAGAACACAAAAAGTAGATGTGAACGGAAAGCGGTCTACCGGATCAGCTGTAAAAATAGGAGTTCCACAGGGTTCTATTCTTGGGCCCTTTCTATTCCTTATTTATATTAATGACCTTCCTTATCTCGCTAAGGATAGTCACGGGATAGTATTGTTTGCTGATGATACATCACTTTTGTTTAAAATTGATAGATACCAAAGAATACCTGACGAAGTAAACAATTCTCTCACAAAAGTGGTACAGTGGTTTGAAGCAAATAACTTATTACTTAATGGGAAAAAAACTAAGTGTGTTAAATTCACTTTACCTAATGTTAAACAAGTTGAAACCACTGTACAGCTTAATAATGAGGAATTAGATCTAGTGGATACGGCTGTTTTCCTGGGGATAACGTTAGATGCTAAACTCCAATGGGGCCCTCATGTAAATAACTTATCGAACAGACTTAGTTCTGCTGCATATGCGGTTAAAAAGATTCGCCAACTAACTGATATTGAAACTGCGAGGTTAGTTTATTTTAGTTACTTTCACAGCATTATGTCATATGGCATACTTTTATGGGGTAATGCTGCTGATATTAATTCCATTTTCGTGCTGCAGAAGAGGGCTGTTCGTGCCATATATAATATGGGACCCAGAGAGTCACTGAGAAATAAGTTTAAGGAAGTTAAAATTATGACAGTTTATAACCAATATATTCTTGAAAATTTAATATATGTACACAAAAATATCGATAAATTTAAGAAAAAAAGTGACTGTCATAACATTAATCTTAGAAATAAAGATAAACTTGTGTTGCCCACTACTAGGCTGCGAAAAGTTGGAAAATCATTTGTTGGTAATTCTGTACTTTTTTATAATATGTTGCCAGAGAACATTTTGGATATGTCTCTCAATAAGTTCAAAGGTTTTATTAAACGCAAATTAATTGAAAAGTCTTACTATAGCTTAAAAGATTTTTTTAATGACAAAAATCCATGGACATAGATTGCTCTAAAAGCCAACAGTTCAAATCATTTTTATGGCTATTATACCATATTGTAAGATGGTGATAATAAAAAAAAATAAACCCGGCTGAGTTTGTTGTGGGCTCTTCTCAGACCAGGGCGCGTTTGGAACCCTCGTAGTTTTAGTTTTAAGTTTCCGTAAATAATTATCACCATTGCCTGTACCTAAATTGACGTTCAAAAAGTGTACAGTGTACCAATTTTGAATAAAGTTTATTTGATTTGATTTGATTTGATTTGTAGTCTGTAGTTAGGCCAACGTTGGACCAACAGTATGATTATACATTGTAGTTCAACCAACTATAGCGAACATTGGCCCAACGTTACATATTTTGCATATATTACAACGCTGTAGGCTGTAGTTAGGCCAACGTTGGACCAACAGTATGATTGTACCCTGTTGTTCAACCAACTATAGCGAACGTTGGCCCAACGTTACATATTTTGCATATATTACAACGCTGTAGTCTGTAGTTAGGCCAACGTTGGACCAACAGTATGATTATACCCTGTTATTTAACCAACTATAGCGAACATTGGCCCAACGTTACATATTTTGCATATATTACAACGCTGTAGTCTGTAGTTAGGCCAACGTTGCACCAACAGTATGATTATACCTTGTTGTTCAACCAACTATATCGAACGTTGGCCCAACGTTACATATTTTGCATATATTACAACGCTGTAGTCTGTAGTTAGGCCAACGTTGGACCAACAGTATGATTATACCTTGTTGTTCAACCAACTATAGCGAAGGTTGCCCCAACGTTACATATTTTGCATATATTACAACGCTGTAGTCTGTAGTTAGGCCAACGTTGGACCAACAATATTATTATACCTTGTTGTTCAACCAACTATAGCGAACATTGGCCCAACGTTAAATATTTTGCTATTATTACAACGCTGTAGTCTGTAGTTAGGCCAACGTTGCACCAACAGTATGATTATACCTTGTTGTTCAACCAACTATTTCGAACGTTGCCCAACGTTACATATTTTGGATATATTACAACGCTGTAGTCTGTAGTTAGGCCAACGTTGGACCAACAGTATGATTATACCTTGTTGTTCAACCAACTATAGCGAAGGTTGCCCCAACGTTTACACATGTTGCATATATTACAAAGCTGTAGTCTGTAGTTAGGCCAACGTTGGACCAACAATATTATTATACCTTGTTGTTCAACCAACTATAGCGAACATTGGCCCAACGTTACATATTTTGCATATATTACAACGCTGTAGTCTGTAGTTAGGCCAACGTTGGACCAACAGTATGATTATACCTTGTTGTTCAACCAACTATAGCGAACGTTGGCCCAACATTACATATTTTGCATATATTACAACGCTGTAGTCTGTAGTTAGGCCAAAGTTGGACCAACAGTATGATTATACCTTGTTGTTCAACCAACTATAGCGAACATTGGCCCAACGATACATATTTTGCATATATTACAACGCTGTAGTCTGTAGTTAGGCCAACGTTGGACCAACAGTATGATTATACCTTGTTGTTCAACCAACTATAGCGAAGGTTGGCCCAACGTTACATATTTTGCATATATTACAACGCTGTGGTCTGTAGTTAGGCCAACGTTGGACCAGCAGTATGATTATACCCTGTTGTTCAACCAACTATAGCGAACGTTGGCCCAACGTTACATATTTTGCATATATTACAACGCTGTAGTCTGTAGTTAGGCCAACGTTGCACCAACAGTATGATTATACCTTGTTGTTCAACCAACTATAGCGAACGTTGGCCCAACATTACATATTTTGCATATATTACAACGCTGTAGTCTGTAGTTAGGCCAACGTTGGACCAACAGTATGATTATACCTTGTTGTTCAACCAACTATAGCGAACATAGGCCCAACGATACATATTTTGCATATATTACAACGCTGTAGTCTGTAGTTAGGCCAACGTTGCACCAACAGTATGATTATACCTTGTTGTTCAACCAACTATAGCGAACGTTGGCCCAACGTTACATTTTTTGCATATATTACAACGCTGTAGTCTGTAGTTAGGCCAACGTTGGACCAACAGTATGATTATACCCTGTTGTTCAACCAACTATAGCGAACGTTGGCCCAACGTTACATATTTTGCATATATTACAACGCTGTAGTCTGTAGTTAGGCCAACGTTGCACCAACAGTATGATTATACCTTGTTGTTCAACCAACTATAGCGAAGGTTGGCCCAACGTTACATAATTTGCATATATTACAACGCTGTAGTCTGTAGTTAGGCCAACGTTGGACCAACAGTATGATTATACCTTGTTGTTCAACCAACTATAGCGAAGGTTGGCCCAACGATACATATTTTGCATATATTACAACGCTGTAGTCTGTAGTTAGGCCAACGTTGCGCCAACAGTATGATTATACCTTGTTGTTCAACCAACTATAGCGAACGTTGGCCCAACGTTACATAATTTGCATATATTACAACGCTGTAGTCTGTAGTTAGGCCAACGTTAGACCAACAGTATGATTATACCTTGTTGTTTAACCAACTATAGCGAACGTTGGCCCAACGTTACAAGATTGTTGGCAATACTGCATGACGTAACGTAACATTTCATGCAGTTGGCCTTACAGAGGGACTTAGTTGGCATCTCAACCACCATCTCCCAACATGTTACCAACCGTTGGCTACCGTTGGCAACAAACCCCCAACGAAAATTGCTACTAGGGACAATACAGCCAGCACCCCAAGCAAATTCTTTAATGCGCATTCAAAATCTACCTTCTGAATGCTACCTTAAAACAAGGATATTGACTTGGAATTGACGTCATTATGTTTCGAAGCTCGATATCTATCAATTTTAGCGAGCTGCGCACTCTTACTAAAACTACAGGTTCTAAAAGATATAAACCCTCAAGGTCAAAAGACAATTAAACTCGAATATCAAGGGGACATGCACGACTACTCTCTCGCTTTTGGCTTTAGCTATTGCTGCAACAATGCATTCAAAATTAAAATACATTGTTGCTGCAATAGTACGGTCTACTATTTTAGGCAATCACGACAATGGGGAAGTTTCCTGATGTTGAAAATGTCATATTTAACACAATATTTGAAATCCTTCAATAAATGACGGAGAAATTAATTCTTTAAGTTTATGTATTTTAACGCAAATTGATTGCGGCCTGACGTCATCACATCCAGTTCGAAGTATTTTTTCCATGCAAAACTTGTTTTTACCAAATTCTCCGAGATTTCTGTACCGATTTGTGTGATTTTTTTAATCGACAGCTGAGAATGTTTGCGAAATGGTCCCATAAAACTTTTTCGCTTCAACTCCTCAATCCTGAAGCTGCAGGGGTACCTACTGATCACCAAATGCCCACCTAAACTACCAAGCATAGAGGAGCTGGGACCCTCATACACAATTTTTGCATCAGGATTGAGGAGTTAAAGCGAAAAAACTTATGAGACCATTTTGCAAACATCTTCAGCTGTCGATTTAAAAAAAATCACGCAAATCGGTTTAGAAATCTCGGAGAAATTGGTAAAACAAGTAAAAACATAGAAAAAAAAATACCTCGATCTGGACGCGATGACGTCACACGCTGTAACGCGCGTGAAACGAAATTATCCGCGAAAGCGCAATTTTAAAGTTCTATAACTTTTTCAATTTTTGAGATAATTTAATGATTCTTTCAGATTTTTGGCAACTTTAAAATCGCGTCGCACCGAAACTTGTAAAGACAAAATAATAATATGTAGGTTGTGGGTCTTTAGAATAAAATCAATAGCTACTGTATTTAATTATACAGTAGTATACATAATTAGTATCAGTTTAAAAAGTAACATTAACAGTTAGCTCCCTATACTTTTTAAATGGAGTGTCCAAACGGCGCGTAATGTACGCAGTTTGCGGGCGTTTCGTTTGCCAACTTATTCAGTGAGTTCAGAAAGGGACTGATTCACCCCAAATGCCTCCAAAACTATGAGATCCAGAGCTATGAATTAGCGACCGATACGCCGCGCTCAGTCAGTCAGCCGCTCACTGTTCGCCTTATGGAGACAGACAGGGTCTAAAATGAAACATATTGAACAGCGCTATAAAGAGTAGTATGCAAAGAAAAACAAAGCTAAATTTAATAAAATTTTATTTTACTTAACAATTTCAAATACAGTATCTTTATTTAGCCTACGTATCGGCGCTTATTCGGTTGTACCTAAATCTAAATTAACAGGTCTAAAAGTAGAACAATCCTTTTCTACAGAAAAAATTGTGAAATATTAACAGAACTGAATTAAAACAAATTATAGAATATGAAATTGAATAATCATATTATGTATCTTCTTAGAAAAGTGTGCACAACCGAATTATGGCCAGTATAAGAGCGAACGCACCCTGGTGACACTTTTCTATAGAAATTAACCACAACACGAAGTTTTGTTGTTTTAAAACTAAAAGTTATTTTAAATTACCCTCAAAAATAAAACCAAATTTTATTTGTAAAGTGCGTGCATTACACGCAACATATATATGTATATGCATAATGCAGTACATAAGACCATGAAATAAAACCGTTCATAAAATAAAAATGTTGGACACACCAGGAGCTATGCCTAGAATAAGCCCGAGCAGTCAACGAGTTTTATTTCCAACCGGGTCGTGGTTGTGGCATGGTCGCCTCAGTGCGCGTTCGCACTAATACAAACTATACCTACTAACAAATTCAATTTCTCTTTAGAAGTTGCCAGATATTGTCGGATTGGTTTCAATTACTTAAAGTGAAGCAAAATCGTTGTCTTCGGGCATACTTTTGTTTTTCTCTTTAACTATCGCGAGATCTTGAACATCATCCAGAGCTGAATATACGGCATTTTTTTCAATTTTACCAAGAATCTTCTGATCGTGAAATGTGTGATTATGAGGGTTTGCTCTGAAAAAAAAAAATTAAATATAACCATTAGAATGTGTACGTTTTTAAAATATCAAGGATCACAACCGTCTTAAAAACAAATATTCAGTGAACATTGAATACTTGTTTCATATACCCTCGTTGCTTTAATTTTAAGTTGTCATTAATGATAATAACTATCACCATTACCTCACTTATACAGTGGTATAAACATCGGCACGTACATCAAACACTGAAGGAAAGTGGAGGGGGTAAGCTATTGTATTACGTGCGTGACAGTTCCCATACGCAGCTATCCCCTCCATGTTTTTCGTTCAGCGTTCGATGTACGTGGCGCGGGTTATAGCATTATTAACATTCAAAAAGAGTAGGCACAGTGTACCGACTTTGAAGAAAGAATTTTGACTATGATTGAATATGGACCTTTTTAAACAACTTAACAATATAATGTTCCAAACCCAAGTACTTAATGGTGTTTAAGCGCAACACCCACCGACGGAATGTAATAGATCTCAGGCACGGCGCAGCATATTTTTTGATAACTCAAACTCTGCTTTATTTTTTAGCGTCGCTTTGAATTGCCTCCTGCTATGCCAAAGTAAATAAAACCGAGCCATATTGTCTTTTCATTACATTATTAACTGTAGTAACACTCGCAAGTTTGTTGGTGCAAAAATCATTAAAATCGTTCCACGCTTCTTAGTCTCCTTTCTGTTGAGCAGTCAAGTAAAAAGACGTTATGGCTCCATAAATATTTGTCGGGCTTAACCTCGCGTCGTGCCAATTTAAGCATTGTAGGAATTCAATGCTGGTCGCACCTGGGTGTTGTAAAAATAAGCGAAAAAATTCAAAAAAGATGTAGAATCAACAGACAGCTCAGATGTATCATGGCAACGTATGTACTTACTCAAATATATATGTTAAATGTATATATGAATCAAGCTGTGATAGCCTAGTGGTTAGGACGATCGACTTCTAATCGGAGATCGTGGGTTCGATCCCGGGCACGCACCTCTAACTTTTCGGAGTTATGTGCGTTTTAAGTATTTAAATATCACTTGCTTTAACGGTGAAGGAAAACATCGTGAGGAAACCTGCATGCCTGAGAGTTCTCCATAACGTTCTCAAAGGTGTGTGAAGTCTGCCAATCCGCTTGGCCAGCGTGGTAGACTATGGCCAAAACCCTTCTCACTCTGAGAGGAGACCCGTGCTCTGTAGTGAGCCGGTAATGGGTTGATCATGATATATGAATCAATTAGTTACCTGTTTAGGACAACGTTGCCGTTGGTGATGACGAAAGCTGAACATTTCTTGTTCCGGTAGTCGATGCAACGCCAGCGCCGGACGCCGGAGGACTGAGACGAGTGTAAGTTGTATATGTACCGGTTCAGTATCACTTGCAACGCGCCGCGGATTGATACCGTGAATTGTAAATTTGAATTCACTGCAAAATAATATATTGTTTAATTAAGATAATAAATAATTAACAACGTAAAAAAACGATAACGATAAAGGTTGGAAAAGGGAGCGGGAACGGGAACCGGGAATCAACGATTCCCTCGGGATTTGTTCAAAACCGAAATTCATGCGAGCGAAGCTGCGGGCAGAAGCTATCACACATAATCACAATACCAATCCTACTATAATATTATAAATGTGAAAGTGTCGATGTTTGGATGTTTAGATGTTTGGATGTTTGTTACTCAATCACGCCGCAACTACTGAACTGATTTGGCTGAAATTTTGAATGGAGATAGCTTATGCCCTGACTTAAAACATAGGCTACCTTTTATCCCGGAAAAGTATTCCTGTGGGACTAAAATAGATATAGACTTCCAAAAACGCGATAGATGGCGTTGACTGTTCTTAGGTAAATCACGCTCACATAGCACATTATTACAATAGTTGCATGCATCTGTATACGTATGTATTTTTTATCCTGGAAAAATCCACAGTTCCCACGGGATTTTGATAAAACCGAAATATATATTATATATTTACCTACATAATTATACCTATTATACCTACATACCCTACCTACCCTACCCTACTATACCTACAGCTATAGGTAGATTACTATAGCAAACTTCCTTGAAAGTGGGTATAAAGCTTGGAAAAGGGAGCGGGAACGGGAGTCGGAAATCCACGATTCCCTCGGGATTTGTGAAAAACCAAAATTCACGCGGGCGAAGCCGCGGGCAGAATCTAGTAATAAATAATTAACAACGCGTTATCGAGTACTCACCTCGAATATTCACTTAATACTTTTAATACCTATGAGTGCGTCATACCTATGCACTCACTCAGGTATGAAAAGTATTAAGAACAATATCTATACTAATAAATAAAATTGAAGTGTCTGTCTGTAATATCGAAATAACTACCTCATATTAAGCTCATATGGTTATTTGAACGATACTATAACCGAATCACACGTTTTTAAAATTTTTGTCTGTCTGTCTGTCTGTCTGTCTGACTGTCTGTCTGTCTGTCTGTCTGTCTGTCTGTTTGAACGGGCTAATCTTTGGAACGGCTGAACCGATTTTGACGGGACTTTCACATACAAGTAGAGAATTAACCAGGGAGTAACATAGGCTACTTTTTAACCGACTTTCAAAAAAGGAGGAGTTGTGTTTTTCTACCTATGTACACCGATATCTCCGAGATTTCAGAACCGATTTGCGTAATTTTTTTTTTAATCGATAGAGAAACATTGCGACACTGTCCTACAAAAAATTTGGATTCCAACTCCTCAATCCTGATGCTGTAGGGGATCTGATCCCCAACACTTATGGGATTTAGGCACTGTCGGTTATTTAAATTGATATTGGGGATACCAATTAAAGACTTTATTGTTGAATGACCTCGAGTAGGTACATGTCCAACTCCTCAACCCTGATGCTGTAAGGAATTGCATTCCGAAATCGTAAGGATCCCACGGAATTTTTCCGTTTTGTGGACGGGTTACTACTTACTACAGATAGGCTACTTTTTGTTCTGGAAAATCAAAGTTCCCACGAGATTTTTACAAACCACACGGGCGAAGCCGTGGGCATCATCTAGTTTAAAATAAATATTTGACCAATTCCAAAACTTATAGAATGTAAACATCATTATTTATTATTAAAATTCTATGTTTTATTTATAATAATGTACCTATTCAATAAAGGTTAGCTAGGGTGGCTAGCGTACTCCGCCTCGCTTCGCAGGCAAAACTTGCACAGTTGGCGTGGTTTATACCAACTTCTAGATCTGTATTACACTTTAAAACCAAGTATTGATAATACAACCACATCTCTAACCTTCCTCTCACAAAATTTCGTCGAGATTGTTGTAGCGGTTAGGCCGCGAAAATGTATTTATATAAAGTTTTTATTATGCAGAACCCTAAATATTTCGAGGATATAAGTAGAGTAGATAATACTCTACCTACCTGTAAAAGCTCTGTCAAGATCGATTCAGCCGTTCTAAGTCGACAATTGAAAAATGAGCGTTGGGTTTATGCTATCAAGCAATCAGATATTGATAATAAGAGACTGTTGTTTCTAAATCACAGACCGACACTTCAATTTTATTATATTCATTGGCATCGATTTTTAACTCACATTTACTGTTTTCTGCAGAAACTTTACGTGACGTTATTTGGTTATTGTGATCCAGAGTGATGACCGGAGTATGTCCTTTATTTTGGGTACCATCCTCATCATCGTCATAATCGAAGTCATGATCCGTGTCATCGATCCTGTCAGAATAATCATGCATGTTGTCGTCAGCATAGGAACCCACTAAAGGCTTCTTTGCAGAGCTGGAAAAGTTACAATAACACTTATTATACAATATTATTATGAAAACAAAAGATGTAAATATTAAAACTTAAAGTTATACTGGATTCATCATCCACTATTTCAATTATTTACATTTATTTTAGGAGTCAATAATTTAAGGGAAATATCCAGAAGAGCCTTTTAAGAAAAGGCCATTTTTGTCAATGTTTGAATATATTATTATTATTGTAAAGAAAAAGCACTGGCAGACATTATGTCTATATACTTTTGCACTGCAGTTTTTATATTGCAGTAGTAGTTTCATAAAAATAAAATTTAATAGATTTCCCTATTAGACCAAAATCCCAGACCGATCTGACAATAAAAGCCATGTGAAAGTAAGTTAACTTACTCTTATTTTTGGTTACCTTTCACACTTGATATCTCCCCAAGTATCACAGGTATTTAAAGTAAATGAGACACTACTGAGAGCTTAAGGTTTCATCTTTCAGAAAATAAGTTATGTCAGATCGGTATGGGATCTCTGTCTATATAAAGATAAGTATCTATTTAAAACATTTTACTTTTCTTTAAAGATAAGAAGTTAAAGATTTGTGTGTGATCAATAATAATAATATTTGATATATAGTAAACTGTAATAAGTTTTAAAATGGCTCTACTTTAGTAACAGTTATATTATTATACCTTTTTTTTTTTTTTGACGTGGTGGAAACCTTTTATAGGTACCCCCGTTCTGCGGCCGAATGCGGCAGAACGAAGGTTATGTGGGACTCCAACCGGGTATACCCACTAAAACCACCACGGCATGACCCTCATGCTGTGTGCTGGACGCCTGGGGAACCCAAAGTATGCATCCCAGGTGTCCGGCAGCCGCCCCAGCTGGGGCTCCCGCTCGCCTCTGGGCTGTCCCTCCAGAGGCTCGCGCCCTCCCGTAATTTTTTAACGAGGTTTTCTTCCTCCCGCGATGGGCATCGCTGCCCCCCGCCCCGGGGTGTCTCACCCCCAGTTTCATCCGCAGTGCCCTCTGCTAATCAGAGGGACACGCGGAGAAACCTCCCTCCGCCAGGTCATTGGCCATGGCTAACAATATCCCCGAAATTATTAACCATGTTACCGGGGTGCACCGGCCCGAATACTGCTCTTCCCCTCGGACGTATCTAAGAGGACCAGCAGCACCCAGGCACACTTGGAGGTTACCTAGCTAGCAAACCAAAATGCATATGAGTGGAGTTCAGGCGCAGAATTTTTTGATGACAACAATTTAAATCAGCCTTATATACTTTAACAATACATAAAATTGGTACATTGAAATCTAAACACGAAGAACTCCGCAGCTCGCCACTTTGCCAATGTAAATAAAACTGATTTTGAGTTTTTATCAAAAAAGACACTGCACCGCAACTCCACTCAGTTGGTGTGTGTTGCTGCGCCTTACTATTACATCAAACTTTATCCCTCCCGCATTCGCACTGCTACCTCCGGAACTGTCTCAGTTAACCAGTAATCTTAAATGAACATAGTTAATTTTGAATAAGCCAAATTCAGAGTCAGTCTGTTTGTAGTGATATGATTATCGCAAGGATTCTGAAAAGAAATGTTAAGGGTGTCAAACTAAAAAAAAAATGTGTAAAAAATATTTTAAAAAATTAATCGTACACCACTGCTGAAGAATCTGGATTGATGTCGACAAATATCTTTTTGGCATTCGGTGGTAAAATTATCTGAAAAAAAAAAAGAGAAGTTATGTACAAAATAGTAACAGCATATTAGTTAATAATGTTTGTCCAACTTTATTACAAATTAAAAAAAATGTATTAAATACATTACTTAAGTACCTGTCAAATTCATAGGAAAAATATGATTATATATATTACCTGATCAGACTTTCTGCTTATTCTTGAGGGTTCTTGGTTACTTTCATTCACGCTTATATCCATCTTTGTTATTTGGCCACCGTCAGTCTACAAACAAAAGATCTACTATAGTATAGCTGTTATGCTGTGTTTGTCCATTCAGCTGTACTTTTCAGTGTAAAGGTATAGATATAAATTATGAGCTGTAGTAGTGTAGTAATGATAATAATGAAAATTTAAAACTTACAATATTTTCCAGACCCCTTACATGAAGAGCTTTTGCGGCTTCAATGAAGGAGGATAAATTCTCAGCCGGTACTCGAACCTCCCCAGTGTATATGTACTCCAATATAAGAGACAAGGTTACGTGGGAGACATTCTATAATGTAGAAAACACAGTGAAAAGTATTTTATCAGATTCTGAGTAGATAGTGTGGCCAATTCTGTTGTACACAATCTCTAAACCTAAACTAAAATGACAGGTCTAAATTTATTCCTATCTCTTTCATAGTGCTCACTGCAGAAAAGGATAGCAATAGATTTAGGCCTGTCATTTTAGTTTAGGTTTAGAGATTGTGTACAACAGAATTAGCCACATTATCTTATTTAAGAGATGTTTCTTCCTAGTATGTGCCATAAAACCAAAGAACGATTTTTATTTGAAAACTAACCAGTTAATGAAATTTTAAAAAACTAATATCTATTTGTGATCATCATCAGCTCAAATTACACAGGTTTAAAGATTCGTATTTTTTTTACAAAAATGTCACAAGTATATGCCAAATTTTCGAGATGATAAATCAATTTAAGACTATTTGGAAAAAACACAGAAAATCTATACTAATATAATAAAGCGGAAGAGTTTGTTTGTTTGAACACGCTAATCTCAGGAACTACTGGAGCGATTTCAAAAATTCTTTCACCTTGGATATATACGTAATCCTTGAGTGCTATAGGCTATATATGTACCACGGGCGAAGCCGGGGCGGACCGCTAGTATAATATAATGAAGATTCTATAATATTATGTTTATCTATCATATTGCCATATCTACCATATTGTTTTAATAATCATCAAATAATGATGATGAAGTCTTGCGAAATGAGTGCTGCCTCATTTGCTCGGGATATGTGTCAACCATTAGACTCATCAGACTACGGCAAATATAAAGCTTAAACCGGCCCTAAGACTTGCATTTTTTTAGACATGTACCTGTATATCAATCTCAAAGACTTATATTATACTAGCTTCTGCCCGCTGCTTCACCCGCGTGAATTTCGGTTTTTCACAAATACCGAGGGAATCGTGGATTTCCGTTTCGCGTTCCAGCTCTTTTTCAACCTTTATACCTACTTTCAAGGAAGTTTGCTATAATAATCTATCTATAGCTGTAGCTATAGACTGTGGATTTTTCCAAGATAAAAGTAGCCTATGTGTTAATCCAGGGTATAATCTATCTTCATTCCAAATTTCAGCCAAATCCATCCATATCCATAGTTTTTTGTGATTGAGTAACAAACATCCAAACATCCACACTTTCACATTTATAATATTAGTAGGATAAGCAGCATTTTTAAGAACACAAAAAGGTTGGTTAACTCACGTACATTGAGAAATATAACAGGATGTTGAGTAGGTACAGATGTAATTAGTTCCTTCAAGTAAGGGCTTGCCAAAGCTATTAAGACTTGATGTACTTTTACTAAATGACCATCCGCCGCCAAAGTCATATCAACAAGCTCCCCATTCTACAAAAAACAATACATTTCATAATTCATTAAGACCAAAAAATATATGTTTACACTGTTGATGTCACATCACATCACTGTACATTATACTATAATGTGAACGTTAGATGAGAAAATCTGCATACCTAAGTACTTTTTACGTTAAGAACTAATGAATCCTACCTGCTGAAACGAACTAAACCCGGAGCAGATATTTGTTTTATAAGATTCCCAGGACAATGAGAACTGTGCTTGTGCCATTTTTTAAGGTAAACCTTCTACATTTAAATTCAAACAAATTTTATATCAGCAATTCTATTTTTATTAGCAGAAGTAATATAAAAAATTGCAATTTATAAACAAACAGAATCACAAACTAACAATCCTTAAAATAATTCTTGCGCTTGGGTACCGTGACAGATGTCAAAGTGACATGCACAGATTAATGATTAGTATCTACGTGACATGCAGTGCCGGTGCCATAGAGATAATAATAATAATATAGAGGTGCCCTAATGTCCTATAGAAAATAGTGGATCGGAAAATAGCTTATCAAAATTTTCATAAGTGTGTAAGGGACAACATTACATTTTTGACATAATAATAAAACAGTTTGCGGCAAACTCAACTAAAGATGGCCTCCCTATAATGTATACATGAACACTCACACACGCACAACTTGAGAAATCACAATGAACACGCGCCATTTTATGTTTTAGGATTGCGCGTGTGTGATACCTAATCTAAGCGTGTATGTGTATTTTTGACACGTTTTTAAAGTAGGTATGGCTCCTCCACTGCTATTAATTTCTCGTTGGCCGGTGCACACTGCACATTGCTAAGATATAGTAATACCTCCTCTGCACATTGTTCCTTGTTGTTTTTTTTAATAACTGGTTTTGCGGATCTGGGTTCTAGCCTTTTTGAGCCTAATGCAGCACCACAGATATGACATGAACTATAGGTAGACCAGAATCTCATGGAAAATAGGAAAATTAAATTTTGTAGTAAGCAACACTAGGTTAACTCGGCTGCCTGCTCGGCTTAAAGTGATAAACAAAGTAATTAGGTACATTCAGAACACCTTACCTGGGATAGTGTCACGAAACGAAAAATCAAGCAACTACATTTTAAATACAAAAACAAAGTAATCAACATCCAATTACTTTGTTTTTGTGTTGTGCTTGTTGTTTACTTGGTTTTTGCATTTATATTCCGGGTTAGTGTGTGCAGTTACTTTGTTTGGGCAATCAGTAAACGGTTCAAGTTATTTGAAATATTAAACTGTGGTAAAAAACTACTCGACATAAAACTTTTGTTAATGCAAAAAAGTCAATTTCACAAAAAATGACAGTTACTTTGTTTATCGCTAGGGCAGCTGTAGTGTTGCTAACTTTGGAATTTCATTTCCGTATTTTTCATGAGATTGTCGAACTATACCGATGTCTGTCTAGTGCTGACGTCATGAAAAAGGCGGCTAGTCAAATTGTATAAATTCCATTTTTTGCCATTTCAGTTTCACAGATAAGTTGGTCGCACTCATGTCGCACTATACTCTGAGTACAGCTATTTCCATCTCCTACTGAGCGACCCTGAGGCTACTTATGAGTTATGAGACCCATAGTACGTAGTACTATTATATATTCTGTGCCCATAGCTAGTTAGCTACATATTATGACGCCCATAGTTATGGTCTAAGATCCCGCTATACAACGACCTTCACCGAGATGTTTATTTGATGAAACCTATTTTATATTTAATTTAATATGTCAATAAATATATTGCATATGGGTTGCCTAACAAATTTCAGTCCAGGATATGATTAATCATTAATTAAAAAAAAATTTTTTTAAACATTTCACCGGTTTGATTATTATTAGACAAATTCTATACCAATCGAAAATATGAAGCCCATAGAATATGCAAACGTTAGGTTGCCTATTCTTTTCCGGTCACAACTCTCGGGTAGCCAGGTGTAAACAGGTAAATCGATACTAGCATTTTACACCGGTCTGATTATTGAATTAAAATTAAATAAAAATAAAGATCATTTTATTATGAATTTGTCTAATAATCAAACCAGTGAAATGTTTAAAAAAAAAATTTTTTTTTTTAATTATTAGTTAATCATATCCTGGACTGAAATTTGTTAGACAACCCATATGCAATTGCTATTACATAAATCTATACTAATACTAATAAATAAAATTGAAGTGTCTGTCTGTAATATCGAAATAACTACCTCATATTAAGCTCATATGGTTATTTGAACGCTACCATAACCGAATCACACGTTTTTAAAATTTTTGTCTGTCTGTCTGTCTGTCTGTTTGAACGGGCTAATCTTCGGAACGGCTGAACCGATTTTGACGGGACTTTCACATACAAGTAGACAATTAACCAGGGAGTAACATAGGCTACTTTTTTAACCGACTTTCAAAAAAGGAGGAGTTGTGTTTTTCTACCTATGTACACCGATATCTCCGAGATTTCTGAACCGATTTGCGTAATTTTTTTTTTAATCGATAGAGAAACATTGCGACACTGTCCTGCAAAAAACTTGGATTCCAACTCCTCAATCCTGATGCTGTAGGGGAACTGATCACAAAACTAATGGGATTTAGGAACTGTCGGTTATTTAAATTGATATTGGGGGTACCAATTAAAGACTTTATCGTTGAATGAACTCGAGTAGGTACATATTCAACTCCTCAACCCTGATGCTGTAAGGAATCGCATTCCGAAATCGTGGGGATCCCACAGAATTTTTCCGTTTTGGTGACGGGTTACTACAGATAGGCTACTTTTTGTTCTGGAAAATCAAAAGTTCCCACGGGATTTTTAAAAACCTAAATCCACACGGGCGAAGCCGTGGGCATCATCTAGTTAATAAAATAGGTTTCATCAAATAAACATCTCGGTGAAGGTCGTTGTATAGCGGGATCCTATACTATTAGTAGGTACCTTTATATTATAATCTATCTATTCTATACTATTAATAAATAAAATTGAAGTGTCTGTCTGTAATATCGAAATAACTACCTCATATTAAGCTCATATGGTTATTTGAACGCTACCATAACCGAATCACACGTTTTTAAAATTTTTGTCTGTCTGTCTGTCTGTCTGTTTGAACGGGCTAATCTTCGGAACGGCTGAACCGATTTTGACGGGACCTTCACATACAAGTAGAGAATTAACCAGGGAGTAACATAGGCTACTTTTTTAACCGACTTTCAAAAAAGGAGGAGTTGTGTTTTTCTACCTATGTACACCGATATCTCCGAGATTTCTGAACCGATTTTCGTAATTTTTTTTTTTCATCGATAGAGAAACATTGCGACCCTGTTCTATAAAAAATTTGGATTCCGACTCCTCAATCCTGATGCTGTAGGGGACCTAATCCCCAAAAACTAATGGGTTTTAAAAACTTTCGGTTATTTCTGTAAGGAATTGTATTCCGAAATCGTGGGGATCCCACGGGATTTTTCCGTTTTGGGGACGGGTTTCTACAGATAAGCTACTTTTTGTTCTGGAAAATCAAAAGTTCCCACGGGATTTTTAAAAACCTTAATCCACACGGGCGAAGCCGTGGGCATCATCTAGTTTATAATATAAATAAATGTAATAAACTGCGAAATTAAAAAAAATTAAGTAAGTTAACTTATTTTATTATGCAGAAAGCATTTTTAAGTTAAAATGTATAATAATCCCATTTTTTTAACTATCACTGTTAGAAATATTTACTGAAATCTCCATGAAGTAATTTTTTTTGTTTCTTGTTCTGCTCTATCTACAGTTCCGAAAATTAAATTAGCTGTAATCTTGTTCACTATTTTGCTATCGTGCCGTGGATGGACGTGGCAATTCTTTCTGAAAAAAAAAAAGTAAATACATTCCAATTAAACTAAGTAGGTACATATATATACATACCAATTAAATTAATGTACTTAACATTGATACAATGTTAAGTAAATTAAATATTTAAATAACTAAGTTTAGTTAAATTGTGGTGTTTGTAAAAGAATATGATAGTATTTTTTTAGTTTTCACGTGGGTGACAGCGATCACCATATGAAGTCAAGCCCCTTCCTAGTTCGTTTCCTGCGCCTACGCATCGAAGTTGAGCCCAACTCCGCACTTCAGTTGGAATCTATTCAATATCGTGTTCCATAATATATTCAAAGTCGTGTTTGTTCGAACACTATCTCGAGAACGGCTGGAGCGATTTTCATGGTTTTTGATTTGTTGTATTTGGGTAGTGCTGTAGCAAACCGTATGTATTCGGTACTGAGTAACGGGTGCGCCATCTAGTACCGAGTAACGAATCGTTACACACGAATGCATATCGTTACTCGCATTATTCAGTATCTGTATGGTATCTGTCAACAGTACATTTTACCTATTAAATTAAATTAAATCTACGCAAGCCATAAAATCAAGAATTGAATTGAAATTAAGTAAGTCTGGTTAAATACGGAAATGTGAAAAATGCACCTTACGCAGTTTGGTATGTGTTAGTACGTAATATGTGTTTTCTACAAAATACGAATGTCGTGTCGCGGCGACGTCATAATGTACGAGTATGCAATACGACTCGATTCGTTACTCTAAAGTAACCTATCATGTTATGATGCGGTATCAGAAATAACGAGTAACGTAACGATACGATAGTAACGAGTACTGATTGTAATAGTAACGAATACATACGGGTACACTTTTTTTCGTTACTTTTACACCTCTATATTTGGGACTATCACGAATAGCAGAATAACTATTAAAAACATTGGAAAAATGACGCAAAAATAAAATAAAATAAAAAATATTTTCCCATACAAAATATTCATAATATGAATATTTTGTATGGGAACATTAAATGTTTGGCAGTTAACAAACATATTATGTTTGTTAACTGCCAAACATTTAATGTTCATGTCGATACGGTAAACTCTCTCATCCGTACCTACTTAATTCTTCTGTACGTGTGTTTGTCACCTAACTCCTCCTAAACGGCTGGACCGATTTGGATGAAATTTGTGGATATTTCAATGGGTTCCTGGATGGTTTGAAAACACAATTACCGTGTAGGTACAGGTAACCTACCGGGTCTCGGTAGGTGGCGCTTGTATCGGTATGTCACCGGGCAGGACGACGTCTTCCGGGTCCGCTAGTTCAGTAATAAAATTAACATTTTCTAGCCAGACCACACGTTCACAAGTGGTGTGAGTTTACTAACTAGAAATTCTACCAACTTTTATCTCCGAAATAGCTGCAAATCTGAGTGAATATGACGTTTATTTTTTTACTACAGAAGCGAAAGATTCAGCCAAGTAATATTTTGTGACAAACAGTCCGTATACCAAACGAGATTGAATATGAATATAATCACTAAGGGCTAGTATAGACAACACTTGTATCTGTAACTCATTCGTTTGGTTTAGTTTTTACTCGTTTTATTCTACCTACTACTTGATTCCCACCACTGCGTTCCGTAGGAACTCTTTTCCGGGTTGAAGGTTTCCTATGTCTGTCCACAGTTGCGAACTATGAATCTTTAATTAAGTCGAAATCTGCTCAGCGATTTAGGTGTGAACACGTAACAAACAGACCAACAGAGTTACTTATGTATAATATTAGTATGGATTTATATTAAGATAAATTATATTTATATATTACCTCTTAATTATTTTATCATTAAGCGTATCAACAAATGCCTTACAATGCAATGCGCGATAGTCTATACATCGCCACCGGCGTTTTGATCCATGATTTGCACTGTAATGCATACTATAAAGGTAACGATTGAGTACCAACTGGAGGGATCCTCTGTTGGAGACAGTGTATTGAGGTAGAGCTGTAAAAATTCAATTGGATCGGTTAATTAAAGGAAAGTTAACAAGGATAAATTAAAAATTAAAAAAACCCCCTACATTCGCCATTTTGTGGCGGCAGCCATCCAGTACTATTTTACTAGTCAGCCCATTTCAATATGATACCCATATTAAGCGAGTTGAGAAAAAATATGTAATCCGCCATTTTGTAGCGGCGGACATCTTGAATCGATTTTCATCAAACATAGCTAACAACACTCTCGACTAATTCACCTTTCAAACAAAAAAAAACCGCATTCAAATCGGTCCACCCGTTTGAGCGCTACAGGGGAACAGACAGACACACACACACAGACAAGTCAAACTTATAACACTCCGTCGTTTTTGCGTCGGGGGTTAAAAAAAAGTACAAAAGCCGTGTCTAAACCATTAAAAACTTGCGTTGTGACAAACAAATTTTCTAGTGTTGACTTATTAAAGTGAAAAGGTATGAAAAAAAACCGTATCTTGCAGCGTTCAACACACCATATTATTTAAATTAAAAAATCTACCAAAGCTTAGGTCGTTGAGCTATGGCCACAAATATAATGAAATCAATCGTGATAACGAAACAAGAATACTAATGGAAGGGGAAACCCTAAAACTTGTCATAAATAGAATGTAAAATCTAGTTGATTCAAAATCTACCGAGAAAAGTCAAAGTTAAGTAAATATTATTCCAAAATCTACCAAACAATTTTAGACTACCAAACAGATTAGAAGAAAAAGGAAAAGGTAAGGAAAAGAGAAGAAAAAGGTCAGACTTAACAAGAAAAAGTTCGTAAACTAAAACCCGACTACGCTTAATAATTTAATTGCGAAAGCGTGGGGCAAGCAGCTAGTGGCGCCATCTGTTATGTCTATCCGAAACTATAATTTCATAATCTAGAAAACCGCGCGAAGGTCACTTCTCGATTTTTTCGTAAATAAAATGTAGCATATGTCACCCGTACCATAACAACGAATCAATAGACACCTCAATCATCAAAATCGGTCTAGTAGTTTAGGCGCTACAGTGGTACACGCAGAATCTCATACGAAAATCGGCTACATACATACATACATACATAGGCTGCTAAAATCATAACCCTTCCTTTTGGCTTTGCCGTAGTCGGGTAAAAATGGAAATCTAATGTGGTCACGCTGAAAACACGACGCAAACTTTTACTGGTGAGGACACGGCTTTATAACACATACAGTTAATGCTGAGATCCAAAGAAAACTCGAGTTGTGCTTCATTATTTTCTTCATTGTTTTGACTGGTATGGTCTATGATTTCTGATTCTTGAGTTTGTTGATCAGTCATACTGTGTTCCTTTATAATAATAATTGAGTTTGGTGGATCAGGAAACTTTAATAAGTCTTCAAAGTTATTAGCATCATCAATCTCGGTAACGACTACAGAATGAGAATAATCATAATGATTATCAACATCATTCTGTGATGATGTGTCCTTTGTAACTAAAATATTGTTCATGTCATTAGTTTCAGTAGTAGCTTCACTCATCCCACTGCTTAGTAGCCTATCAACAATTTTAAAAACAATAAATCAGTAAAGAGAACTATTCTTTGACGACCTCCCTGACGCAGTAGTTTTATAAATAGGAGGGTTCAGGGTTCGGTTCTAGAGAATTTTTAATTTTCATTGATCAATTATAAATTAATTCCAGTATAAAATAATAATTCCAGTAATAAAATATATAATAAAATTCCAGTAATAAATAATAAAAAAATAATTCCAGTTTGGAACCCTCGTAGCTTTAGTTTTAAGTTTCCGTAAGTAATTATCAACATTGCCTGTTCCTAAATTGACGTTCAAAAAGTGTACAGTGTACCAATTTTGAATAAAGTTTATTTGATCTGATTATTTGATTTGATTTAATTTAATTTAATTTACAATTGGCACAAGTATAGTAGAAGGTGTAGGCCGTGGTTAGTTGCCACCCAACCAAAGAACCAGTGCTGCCAAGCACTGTTGCCAATTCTTGTACACAATCTCTAAACCTAAACTATACTCAGACCGTGATAAAGATGGCCCTCCTGCATTGAAACGGAGCCCTCCCTGCGCCCCGCGCAGCGATTTGTTCATTCATAAGTTCATTGATAAATTCATTGATAAATCGGCTGCCCTAGTGATAAACAAAGTAACTACATTCAGAACAATTTTACAGGACAAGCATAAACATTGAAACTCTTATTTGAAGGCAACCTTTCTACAAAATACCTACTTATTTATCTCTGTAATAAATTGCAAAATAATATATTTTAACTTATAAATAACAGTATTTATTTCTAACTCCTTCGCTTTTAATTTTGTTTAAAATTAAAAATATGGTTTTTCTAATTGCAAATAAAATACAAAAAAATTAATGTTTCAACTTTAAAAAGATGTTAAGTCATTTACTTCGTTTGTATATTGCTTGATAATTTCTTCCAAAAATAATTTTTCAATTTATTACAAAGAGTTTACTATGTTATTCAGATACCAATAGTTACCCCAAAAATTAATGTTCAAATGTGCGTGTGCGTGTGCGTTTGTGTGTGTGTGATATTGTGATTGTGATATTGCGACTAATACAATTGTCCCCCCCCCCATTTGCTTTAATGGGCACCCGGGCCCTCCCCAAATAACTCAAATAACTATTTTTATTATTTTTTATGTAATCACCGGCTTTAGGTCGTAATTCTGAATGTTATTCTACATATTATCGGTGAATTTGAAGTAATTCTGTTCATTAAATCAGAAGTTATAAGGCTGTGACAGTCAGACGGACAAAGCATATCCAACCTAGTTCACTCAGAGACTTAAGTTAGAGCTTATTACAACTCAAGAATCTATACCATATCTATACTTACCTACTAATATTATAAATGCGAAAGTATGTCTGTCTACTAAGTCTTCACGCACCAACTGTTCAACCGATCTTAACGAGGTATAAAGATAAGTTTCATTTTTGGAAAGGACATAAGCTACTTTTTTATCCTGGTAAATTAAGAGCTTAGACTAGAATTTCAAAAACCTAAATACACGCGGACGGAGTCGTGGGCATCATAATCAACTATGTTTATCTTGTAAAGTTATAATTTACAGTATTGTGTCTATTTTTAGTTATATTCCTGTAAAGTAATGTCCCTATTAGTTAATTATGTACGTAGGTATCTAAAATTCTGCACCTACCTTCAGTAGAAACATTTTAAAATAGTAAGTAACCGATAACAATTAAAACGATTATTTATAAGTACATAAAGTAATACCCTAAATTCCAGTCTCAGTGTGCAGTTATTTGTTTGGGCAATTCAAATTTCAGTAAACTGTTCAAGTTATTTGAAATATTATACTGTGGACACTGTGTTAAAAAACTGCTCGACATTAAACTTTTGTTAATGCAAAAAAGTCAATTTCACAAAAAATGTCAGTTACTTTGTTTATATCACTAGGGCAGTCGAAATCTGTCATATTGAAAAGTCACTTTGAAACTTCAAAGTTCATTGTTTACATCGTTACGAAAATTTTGTGAAATACATAGCAGTAACCAGTTCTTATGTGATAAAAAGTTGTGCTAGAAAAATTGTTATGGTAGTGCGTTCGTTTTGTGCTCAAGAATGTGAGAGAAAAGAACAAATATCTCTAAATTATATATCATAATAATAAATATGAGGCTGACGGGTAATGTCAAGTAAGTGTTGTCAGCTTCATGTGAAAAATTTCCATACACATTGAAGCCATCACGCAAACGGCCTCTCAATTATTATAAAAATACTATAATGTGGACCAATAATTTCAACACAACATTTTTAGTTATTTCGCTGGCGTTTCGAAACAAAAATATTAAATCTGGTGCAAGATGCTTTTCAAGCTGTAACGGAGGCTACGTGAAGTCACATTGTACTTAAGTTCACGTTGAGAGATTGCAGAATGACGACGATGAATTAGTGAATTATAATATAGTTATTGATAGCGACAGTGACACATCATCTGACAGCAATGCATTGAAATTTTAAGATATAGAAGAACACGTCTCGACGAATCCTAATAGTTTTTTTATCTTTGTTTTATTCCATCTCCTAACATCTCCATGCCGTACTAATCTAAACGTCTGGTTTTTTTTTTACCCGACTACGGCAAAGCCAAAAGGAAGGGTTATGATTTTAGCAGTCTATGTATTTACGTGTTGTAAATAATTAAGTTGCGATTTGTTTTTATAAAGAATTGTCAACACTGATTTATTATCTGTGACTATTGATGCTACAGATCTGTTGCATAAGTTTTATCTGTGGTGTCGAAACTCGAATTGTACTTTATCTTCTCTGGCTCTCTGCTTGCTCTCTGCCTCGGCGTCCCGTCGGCCATTGGTGTAACAGTGCTAATTAAAATTAAATATATTGATCCACGGAGAATCCTCTTTTATTTCCAAGATTACGTATGTATATATTTATGTATGGATGTTTGTAACCGATTTTTGTATGAGATTCTGTGTGTACTAATGTAGCGCCTAAACTGCTGGACCGATTTTGATGAATGAGGTGTCTATTGATTCGTTGTTATTATCAGGGTGACATAGGCTACATTTTATCTACGAAAAAAATCGAGAAGTCAGCTTTGCGCGGCTTTCTAGATTTTTAACCCCCGACGCAAAAACGACGGGGTGTTATAAGTTTGACGTGTCTGTGTGTGTGTGTGTGTGTGTGTGTGTGTGTGTGTGTGTGTGTGTGTGTGTGTGTGTGTGTGTCTGTCTGTCTGTCTGTCCGTCTGTTCCCCTGTAGCGCTCAGCTCAAACGGGTGAACTGATTTGAATGCGATTTTTTTTGTTTGAAAGGTGAATTAATCGAGTGTTGTTAGCTATGTTTGATGAAAATCGATCCAAGATGGCCGCCGCTACAAAATGGTGGATTACATATTTTTTCACAACTCCCTTAATATGGGTATCAAATGAAAGGGCTTGACTAGTAGAATAGCATTATACAAATCCAAGATCGCTGCCGCCACAAAATGGCGAATGTCGGGGGTTTTTAAATTTTTAATTTATACTTGTAAAATTAGTTTCGGATAAGAATAACAGATGGCACCACTAGCTCCTTGCCCCGCGCATTTGCCCACTAAATTATTATTAAATTATTAAGCGTAGTCTGGTTTTAGTTCACGAACTTTACTTGTATTTAGTAGATGTATTAAATAAATTATTTTATTATGAGTATAAAATTTAAAAAATGGGGTATAAATTATATTTAATAACGTATCTTCTTCTTTCTTGGTTATGGAAAATCTTTTTTCTATATCCTGAAACGTACCTACTTAACTTTAAATGTATAGTACTAACTACTACTACTATAGAAAAGTATTGAGCAAACTTAAAGAGACACAGATGAAAGACTAAATTGCGATTACGCAAATAATAGAATAACTATGATAATTATTATAAAATTTCTTTTTCCCTAATTTAGTGTCATGTCCTTACAGTAGCAATACACACACACACACTCACAGGGGCGTCAAAAATGCTTGTCATACATTATAGTACGAGCACATCCATTGATTATTAATTTATCAATGAGAATTTCCCCCCCTCCCTCGTCCCGCAGATCATGGGAGAGCCAAGTTAATCGTGGTCTTACTATAAATTGACAAGTTTAAAAATAGTGCTATCCTTTTCCGCAGGGAGCATTGTGAAAGAGATAGGAATATATTTAGGCTTGTCATTTTAGTTTAGGTTTAGAGATTGTGTACAACAGAATTGGCCACATTATAGCACACCAGTACGATGGCATGTATACCTAAACCAATAAGTAAAGTTATGGTTTCTATAAACATGCCGTAACCTTTCCAGGTTAGGCTGCTTCTAACTTTAAATAAAAATACAATGAATTCCCAATAAGTAAAACTTTACCTGTTTTCCAATATTTGAATTTTATTCACCGTAGGTAATGCTTCTGGAGTATTTGTACTCTGTCCATTTAACTGAAAAGAACATTACCGATTTATCGATTGAACTAATCACAATATCACAACAATATTATAAAGGCGAAAGTTTGTGTGTGTGTGTTTGTTCCTCTTCTCCGCCGCAACTACTGAACCGATTTGGCTGAAATATCAACTCACATAGGATACTTTTTATCCCGAAAAAGTATTCCTGTGGGACTAAAATAGATATAGACCTCCAAAAACGCCATAGAGGGCGCTGACTGTTCTTAGGTAAATCACCCTCACATAACACATTATTGTAATAGTTTGGTGTGTTGCATGTATTGGCGACACTTTTTATCCTGGAACAATGTATAGTTCCCACGGGATTTTGAAAAACTCGAAATCTACAGCTATAGCTATAGGTAGATTACTATAGCGAACTTCCTTGATAGTAGGTATAAACGTTGGAAAAGGGAGCGGCAATAGGAACCGGATATCCACGATTCCCTTGGGATTTGTTTAAAACCGAAATTCACGCGGGCGAAGCCACGGGCAGATGCTAGTGTAAAAATAAGATTATATTAATTAATTTTATTCTTACCAAATTTGTCGCAAGTGGCAAACTGTGATCATTATTGTCATTGTCTAATACAGCCATATCAATATCTAAGACAACATCGTTTGCATTTATTTTAATAGCAGCATCACTTGGCGCACAATCTGTTTGCCTGATAACAATGTCAAATAAGTAAATTTTAATAAACATTTTAATAAATTACACTTCTCCTATTAGGCATTACAATACAATTTAAATGTAAAGTTTGTCTGTCACACGTCTGCGCCTAATACTGTTACGTACACGTTTACATAATAGTATAACCCACGGCACGTAAGTCGACCATTGAGCTTCAAGTGCGCGCAGCGTCGTACGAGTGAGCGGGACACGATACGATTGGAGAGCAATCAGCGCTTACGAGGGATCCGCGAGAGCTAATCAGTGCTTACGGACGATCCCCACGCCCTCCCCGCGACCCCCTCACACCCCGAGATATCTAATTTTCGACTTCTTCGCATTGAAGGTCGCCGGTCGACTTAATTGCCGTGACTTGTACTAGGCGTTGTCCTTATACCACTCGATTTATGTATAACATAGTCATTGTCAAGTAATTTCGCTTGTGTGCAGTGTCGGGGGCGTGCTGAAGTGGAAGTTTAGGTTAAACTGTTACACTTATTTACTTAGAACTATAAATTATATTGCTCTACCTGTTGCTCAAAATCTGGATTTTAGGAATTAGTAAATCCTCTGTGGCATTGTTGTTAATGTTGCCAGAACCCTGAAAAATATAATTAGTAAATATTTAACTTACATTTGATAAAAAAATTATTATAACAACAATTTTCACTTATATGTATTCTTACCAAAGTTGTGAATGCCAAATCATTATTATTAACATTTTGCAATGATGGTATATTTAGAATAGAATAGAATAGAATAGAAAAGTTTTTTATTCAAATAAACTTTTACAAGTGCTTTTGAATAGTCAGATGAATCTACCACTGGTTCGGAATGCCGTTCCAACCGAGAAGAACCAGCAAGAAACTCGGCGGTTGCTCTTTTCCAAATTTACAATATCAATATAACAATTTTATGGTAAGTACATGATTGAATTGCCGTCTCGCGCATTGCTGGAACGAGTCAAATCCACGCCTTTTTATCATTTATATAAGTAATCATAATTTTATTCAGATAAACTTTCGGAAGCGTTTACGAATCGACAAATGAATCTACCACAGGTTCGGAATGGTGCTTACAATTCTACACATGTGAAGAAGGGCAGACAAAAGTAGCCCCATTTCCGACGGTGGCACCCGTTCACGAGCATGACGCATGATCCAGCCATTGCTTCGCTCAACCATATTCGAGGGAACGTAACAACCCGCACCACACGACACCACCACAGAAATGTTTAAAGAGAGCGTGACATACTTAGGCTACCCATGATCAAAGCATCGAATTGAACACCAATAATCAAATACTCGGTTTAAGACATTGAGAAATTGCTCCATGCTTTTTTATCATTTATATAATCTTCAATTGTATAATATGCTTTTTTTATGAGCATATTTTTAATAGAGTTCTTAAACTTGTGTAAAGGCAAGTCTAAGATTGCTTGTGGAATTTTATTATAGAACATTACGCCCATTCCCACAAATGACCTTTGGACCCTTTTGAGGCGTAACTGAGGAATCACGAGCCTATTTCTATTTCTTAATTGCCTGTCGTGTAATTCGCACTTTTTAATGTAACTGTGAATGTTTTGCCTAACAAAAATTATATTGTTATAGATATATTGAGAAGCTACCGTAAGAATACCTATTTCTTTAAATTTCTCTCGAAGGGAATCCCGCGGTTTTAAATTATAAATTGCGCGAATTGCCCTTTTTTGTAAAACGAAAATTTTTTCAATATCAGCCGCTTTACCCCATAGTATGAGTCCATACGACATAATACTATGGAAATATGCAAAATAAACAATTTTTGCAGTTTCTATATCTGTTATCTGTCGAATCTTCCTAACAGCGTAAGCAGCAGAGCTGAGCTTGCCAGCAAGTGTTGCTATATGGGTGCCCCATTGAAGCTTTGCATCTAGGGTTATTCCCAAGAACACAGTTGTGTCCTCAGTTTTCAATGGCTCACCACTTATCTTTAAATTTTTGCTAGTAACCCTTGTATTGGGCAATAGAAACTCGACACACTTGGTTTTTTTTGCATTCAAAAGTAGATTGTTTGTAGTAAACCAGTGTGAAACTTGAGATAATGTATTATTTACATCGTCAAAATTGTCCTTAGTCCTATCGACTTTAAAAATCAAAGACGTGTCGTCAGCAAATAGTACAATATCGCAAGCATTTTTGACAAAATGTGGTAAATCATTAATATAAACCAGAAACATGAATGGACCCAGAATAGAGCCTTGGGGAACACCCATTACTGAGGCTGATCCGGACGACTTAACATCATTGATACATACTCTCTGTATGCGATCACTGAGATAAGAGGCAATAAGACTGAGTGCAGTTTCTTTAATACCATAGTGGCTTAATTTTCGTAAGAGAGTCTCATGATCAACGCAATCGAATGCTTTTGACAAATCACAGAAAATACCAATGGCATTCTGTGATTTCTCCCATGCATCGAAAATATGCCGTAACAGCCTTGCGGCCGCATCGGTTGTAGAACGACCCTTAGTGAAACCATACTGCTCAGAGTGAAGTAATTTATTTAAATTAAAGTGCAAAAGCAGTTGGTTGAGCATCATTTTCTCAAATATCTTGCTGAGAGTTGGTAGAATCGAGATCGGCCTGTAGTTATTTGGGTCACTTTTGCTTCCCGATTTAAATAGAGGTATTAATTTACTACATTTCATTAGGTCAGGAAATGATCCCGAGTCTATGGATTTGTTAAAAATAACAGCAAGATATGGTGCAATAACGTCAATAATATTATGGATTATTTTTACTGATATTCCCCATAAGTCTCCTGTTTTTTTGTGTTGTAAAGACTTAAATGTTTTAATAACATCATATGGGGTTACGTATTTAAATCGAAATAATACATTGCACTCAGAAACATTGCCCTTTAAAATACTATAGGCTTCTGTTGGCGAGGAATTTAGGGAACTAGTCGTGGTAACTGGAACATTTTGGAAAAACTTCTCAAAAGTATTTGCAATATCTGTATCAGAATCAATAATATGATTATTAATTTTTAATTCCAGTTTATTATTATGCACTTTATGTTTCCCCATTTCATTACTGATGATATCCCACGTTGCTTTTATTTTATTATCAGAGTGAATGATTTTCTGTTTTATGTAAAGAGATTTTGCTTGTATGCAAACATTTCGAAATAATTTGGAATAATTTCTAACATATTCAATAAACGCAGGGGTATAGTTATATTGTTTTTCTGCATACAAGTCAAATAACTTGTTTCTACTTTTATAAATGCCAACAGTTGCCCAGTCACTAAATTTGAGATTTTTAAACAATCTTTTTTCTATAATTTTAAAGATGGAAGTAAACTGAGTGTTTATTACATCAAAAAACTTGCTATAAAGTTCATCCGGACCACCCTGCGTAAGGTCAATTGTCGATAGTGTGGTCGAAATAGTATGTTTGAATTGCCTTACTTTTTTAGTGGTAATTGGCCTATAATTTATTACTTTTGTTATATTCTGTTCGCTGTTAGGAATGGATATCATTTGACCGCAATGATCAGATCTTAGTTTGCTGATAATTGATTTTTCAATGATTTTACAATCACAGAAAATGTTGTCAATGCAAGTAGCTGAGTTTGCAGTTATCCGCGTAGGTTCGACAAAAATATTCTCTAGATTAAAGCTTTTAAAAAGATTAAGTAATCTATCGGTAACAGGAGTGGGAAGCAAAATATCAATATTGAAATCTCCACAAATTAATATTTTTTTTGATGCCCTACATATTCGCCTTAAAACTTCCTCCATGACATCCTCAAAAAGAACAAAGTCACCTGAGGGAGGTCGGTACACGCACACTATAATATATCGCTCCAGCTCAACACAAGACAGCTCAATAATGCGTTCAAGAGAAAGACTAACAATATCTTTACGTTCTTTGTAATTAATATCGTTTCGCGTAATTATTAAAGAACCCCCGCGTATAGCCGTCTTTCTAGAGAACACACTTGACAATGAATAATTTTGTAAGTGTAAAATTAATTGATATTTATTGAGCCAATGCTCAGTGAGGCATAAGATATCAATATTAAATTCTTTAATAAAAAGTTCAACCTCATGTTCTTTGCCAGACAAGCCTTGTATATTTTGATGCACAAGATGGATCTTACATTGCTTATCTGTTGTCTTACTGTTCAGTTTAAATTTTTATTACTACTATCAATACAATGATAGCTATTTGTATCTAATGTCAAAAAACCTGAATTAGTAGTACTACTAATTATATCAATATTATTTGTACAACATGTACCAATGTCAGTCAAAGAATTTGATGTCAAAATATTTAAATTAGTACTATGACTAAGTATATTAATATTATTATTTGTACAACATGTACTGTCAGTCAAGCTAAAAATAGCTGTATCTTGTATATTGTAAGCTACTAATGTAGCTATTTGTTTCTTATATCTAAGAGGCAGATACATAGTATCTTTTGTCAATTTAAAGTTTTTAATAAACTTATTTGTATCGAATAAATGGAAAGAATCTCCATGTCCATAAGTTAAGTTATACAAAAGCCCGTTGAGCTTGTAAATATATTTATTTTGTGCCGGGGTCAAGTTGTCCGAGTAGGGAAAAGCACAGAGTATAAATTTGCAACCTGACTTTCTTTGTATGTTTATTAAGTAATCAAAACTTTTCAAGATTTCCTTTTTAGGTAGTTGCAAACTATTACCTAACAACAAAACAACCGTACTGTGCTTATCTAGGCAGTCCTCCTTAATATTTCTAATTATATACTCATATGGGGCCCTAGGGTTACATAAGTTGAATACCGGTTGGTGCAATTTGTTGTTAAGTAGATAACCAAAGTCTTTTCCCAACTCATCTTTGTTTTGTTTTCACTAACATCATATTTGTTTGTAATATATCATTGTTTGAGTCAATGGCAGCATTCTTTGGTGGAAGTGGGCTAACCTGGAAGAGGTGTGGCAGTTTTTACTTAACCCATACCCATGATCAGTTTCTACACGGCATCATACAGGAACGCTAAATCGCTTGGCGACACGGCTTTGCACGTATGAGTGTAACTAGCCATGACTGAAACCTTCAGACCAGAGACAACAACAATTTGAAAATTGTATAATCCCAAATTGCCCCTGCCGGAATTGAAGCCTGGGACTTCACTGGGACCACAATGCTCATCACTGCTCAAGAGAGGTCGTCAAAATTCATTCAATGAAGAATGTCCAGAAATAATAAGTATTTTGTGGCCCATTCAAACTCAATAAGCATTAAGATCATCATCATTTGTGGTATCAATGACACAATGTTGTTGTGTACCGTCGACCAATATAAAATCAATGATCAAGTCTTGCTTACAACTTGCTCAAAACAAGTCACAACAATCAGACATAACACAAACAAGAGATAACAAAAATTAGTGTGAAAAAAATTTAACACCTTTTGAATTCAAAAATCCACACTCTTTGGCTCATCCTATCACTTTATATTAGTCAAAGATGTGTGTACACATCTTTGACTAATATAAAGTGATCTGAGTGAATCTCAGTGATCGTGAGTGATCGTGAGTGAATATAATATCTGTAATTAATTGATATGCTTACCAAATTTGTTGTATGTGGTAAGTCATTTGTAATAGTAGGTAATTGTAATTCCTTAGCTGCTTTGATGAACTCGTTAAGTTTGTCAATCTCTACATGAACTTCACCAGTATATATGTATTCTAGAAGCTGGCACAATACATCGTGTGTAATATTCTGCAAGTACAATAAACTGTAAAATCAACTGAGTATTAAATATTAAGCCTTTTCCATTCCACATACTCTTTTGCTCAGGTCAAATTACAGAGAAAATCCTCTACCTATACAACAAGCTGTAGTGTAGTAATAGTTAATATTCTGTGCTGTAGTTTTATAATTTTAAACATTAAGGGCCTGTTTCACCACCTTCTGATAAGTGTGGCATAGTCAAAACTCTAAACATAAGTTTTATCACTTTCTCAGTTTATGTCAAGTGACAAAGTTGTGAATAAGCTATCCAACATTTATCAGGTGGTGAAACAGGCCCCTAATCAAATTATAGGAATAGATTAAGTAATTTTACACTGCAGTGATACTTCTATGATAATCCTTTCACATAATATGGTCATTTCATAAATTTCATAATGTGGTTTCATAAATGGTCAATAATATTGCTTATTATTTTACTTAAGCTGTTGTGCTAATTAATGGTTACAACCAATTTTTATACTTACAGCCAAGAAGATTATGGGATGTGTACATGGCACTGATTTTATTACATTTTTGATATAAGGACTTGCCAATGAAATTAAATTCTTGTGAACTTTAACTAGGTGTCCTTCAGCTACTAAAGTCATATCAACAAATTCTTCTCGCTGCAAAAAACAAATGACATTTTAGTGTAATTAATACATTAATACAATGAATTTATATTATTATTATTTATTGTATTTATATTGCCAACTTGTACCTTATAACAAGTCAGACTCTACCTCTGGTTCGAAAAGCAGATACTGCTGAAAAGAGCCAGCAGAAACTCTACAATATGTAGCTACGTTAATGTAACAAAACATGCACAACATGACAAATAACTAACTATTCTTTGACTAATAACTTTCTTATATATAACTGATGAACAAATCTTGATTAAGGCAAGTGCAATTGCTTTTTGAAGACCGGTCGCTATTTTTTACAGGCAGAAAATTGATAGCCATTAAATAAAATTATAAAACGGACAGCTCTTTTCTTCCATCCATACTTCTTGTTCCAAACTATGCTATTCGGTAGTAGATTCCATCTCTTAATTACTTAAATATGTGAATACAGTGAAAGAAAGGTAGAAATGTGGGTAAGTACCTGTTGTAACTGGGCAAATCCGTTACAAATATTATTTCTGTAGGAGTTCCAATTTATGCAATACATGATTTTCTAACTTTCAGTGTCCTTTATCGTAGATAGTTAGATACTAATCATGTCCTTTTACGAGTGCTTTGCTTGGAAGAAGAGGAGGTACTTAACTTATTACTTTAACTTACAATTAGTTTGCTTGTTTATAAAATAAATAACAGACGCGAACCTTGCGCGAACAGAGACTAGTATATTAGTGATCTGTGGCGCGAACCGCGAAACATCAACATTGGGCACCAGCCAATGACCAGCCACCAGCACCACTATCACAGAACACAAATCAAACACAAATACTCTGACCCACAGACGTATGACTCTGACCACTATAGTCTGTAGCAGTCTGTAGCACAGAACAAGTGTCCGTAGTCATAGAGATAATAATAATAAATAGAGTTGACATAATGTCCTATAGAAAATAGTAGATCGGAAAATAGCTCAAGCTTATCAAAATTTTCATAAGTGTGAAAGAGACAACATTACATTTTTGACATAATAATAAAACAGTTTGCGGCAGACTCGTGACTTAAGATGTCCTCCCAAAAATGTATACATGAACACTCACACACGCACAACTTGAGACATCACAATGAACACGCGCCATTTTATGTTACAGGATTGTGCGTGTGTGAGTGTATTTTTGGCACGTTTTTAAGGTAGGTATGCCAACTCTACTTATTATTATTATCTCTATGTCTGTAGTACACTGAACCACAGAGTAGGTACCTAGTACTTTGTCTATATATGAAACACTGAACACTCATTGAGAAATTAATAGTAGTGGAGACGCCATACCTATTTTAAAAACGTGTCAAAAATACACTCACACACGCTTAGATTAGGTATACACGCACAACCCGAAGACATAAAATGGCGCGTGTTCATTGTGATCTGTCAAGTTGTGCGTGTGTGAGTGTTCATGTATACATTTTAGGGAGGCCATCTTTAGTTTTGAGTCTGCCGCAAACTTTTATTATTATGTCAAAAATGTAATGTTGTCTCTTACACACTTATGAAAATTTTGATAAACTTGAGCTATTTTCCGATCCACTATTTTCTATAGGACATTAGGGCACCTCTATATTATTATTATCTCTATGGTTCGGACATCTGTCTATGACATGAACCTATAAAAGAGGACTTGGCATAATGTCCTATAGAAAATAGTGGATCGGAAAATAGCTTAAGCTTATCAAAATTTTCATAAGTGTGTAAGAGACAACACTACATTTTTAAACATAACAATAAAACAGATCGTGGCAGAAATTTTATTGCACTTCCCTTAAGATGGCCTCCCTAAAATGTATACATGAACACTCACACACGCACAACTTGAGACATCACAATGAACACGCGCCATTTTAGGTTGGGGGATTGTGCGTGTGTGTGTATTTTTGGCACGTTTTTAAGGTAGGTATGCCTACTCTACTTATTATTATTATCTCTATGGTCTATGACCTCGCATGACTTTGACATTCAATTAATCATTTTTCGTGTCATTTTTCAATTTCATCTTTGGTTCTGTATTATTATTATTTTAACTTTGTTTATCATTTATATTTTCTTGCGTACCTATTTATTATTATATTGTATAGTGTATACAGTTACTGTGTCACTTTAAAACATTAATGACGCATTGAAAGTAAGTTAGAAACTACCATAAGCCCAGCAAGGAATTGTTGTAAATCGAATCCAATTGTGATAAAACGATGATTGCTGCTAAATTGCCTCGTTTCGCCAGAGCTACAAAATCACAATGGTATAATCCAGTACTAACTGGTCGGCTCCTAAGGGTTGTACCCAAATATTGTAATTTTCGCAGGTCTGTATTATAAATACCATTAGTTTATTTAATTGTTATTGAGTTGGTTTACACGTTTTGTGATTTGCTTCAGGTATACTCAAGAAAAACAACCCTGTTACGATATTGTTGTGATTGGCGGCGGGATCGTCGGCTCAGCTTCGGCTCGAGAATTGATACTAAGGCATCCGAGTCTTAAAATTGGTCTTGTAGAAAAAGAAAAACGTTTTGCATTCCATCAAAGTGGTAATAATAGTGGAGTGATCCATGCAGGGATTTATTACAAACCTGGTTCATTGAAAGCTAAGTTATGTGTTGAAGGTTTAAATTTATCATACAAATACTTGGATGAGAAGGGTATTAAGTACTCCAAGTGTGGTAAATTGATTGTTGCTACAGATCGATCAGAAGTTTCTCGACTGCTCGATCTATATGAACGTGGAGTCAAAAATGGTGTAAAAGACATCAAAATGTTAGATTCAAAAGAGATAAAGGAGATAGAGCCCCATTGTAATGGTTTGCAAGCATTGTGGTCTCCTCACACAGGCATTGTTGATTGGGGGGAAGTAACTAATTCCTATGTCCGTGACTTCGAAAAATGTGGTGGAACAACATATCTTAACTTTGAAGTCAATAAGTTTGCTGAATCTGATAATTCCGAGTATCCTGTAACCATAACAGACTGCAAGACTAATACAATACAAGCTAAATTCGTACTGACATGCTGTGGATTGCAGTCGGATACTGTAGCTGTCTTAACTGGTTGTCCAGAGGAGCCTAAGATTATACCATTTAGGGGTGAATATTTATTTTTAGTTCCAGAAAAAAGTCATCTCACCAAAGCTAACATATACCCAGTTCCGGACCCAAGATTCCCATTTCTAGGTGTTCATGTTACACCCAGAATAGATGGACGTGTTATTTTAGGTCCTAATGCAATATTAGCACTTTGCAAAGAAGGTTACAGGTGACTAATAATTGATGATTATTATGGATGAGTTTCTGATTGCATGCTAATTTAATCTATCTATAATATAATAAAACTGTAACAGATCCAATTCTGTACATTGAAGATATTTTGAAAATTTTTATTGGAGGGCACTCTATAATCGATACTGAAACCAAAACTGCAATTTTTTTCATTTTTGTCTGTCTGTCTGTCTGTCTGTCTGTCTGTCTGTATCTTGGCCGCGCATCACGCCGAAACTACTGAATGGATTCGAATGAAACTTGGTACGATTTGAGTTTATACTCCGAGGTAGGACATAGGATACTTTTTATCCCGAAATTCAGCACGGTTCCCTTGGGAGAGGGGAAGAAAGTTAAAACGTGTATTTAGCTCTAATTCAATAACGCGTAGTTCGATTTAACTCATTCTTTTTTTGTTAGAAAGGTAGTACTTTAAGTATTGTCCCGTAAATATTTCAAGGTCATAGGTTTTTTAGTTCAGAAATGACAGGCATTTAGTGGGTTCCAATAACTTGGGACCCGGATCTTTGTACGTACGGCTTATTTTAAACTGGCGTGCGTTTAAATTTATGTTTGTCGTTCTGTCTATTTGTTCCAACTAATCTCTGAAACGGCTGGATCGATTTTAATGGAACTTTCAATGGCAGATAGGTGATGTTATAAGGAGTAACTTAGGCTACATTTAGTTTAGGTACAAAAAAGGATTATGGGATCCAATCCGATCCTATATAAAACCTATATCCAGGCGGACGAAGTCGCGGGGGTCGGCTAGTTTTAAATATTGGAGCAAATTTCAGATGGAGTGATGTGAACATGAAGGAGCTTAAAGATATATTGTTATTTTCTGGATTCCGAAAAATGGCATTTAAATATGCAGGTTTTGGTTTAAAAGAAATAACAAGATCAGTTATCATGCCACTACAAGTAATGCAAATACAGAAATACATTCAAGAAATCACAACAAGAGATGTAGAACAGGGACCTGCAGGAGTGAGAGCACAGGCCATGGCCAAAGATGGTGAGTTATTAATTATTAGTGATAACTTTACAGAGTATACACAATTTAAGTTGGCTGACCAGAAATAGGTCACAAGTGCCTGCACAAATATAATCCAACTGCTTCTTAGCACTGTACATATTGTACAGATGTCTCTAAGTCTAACTACAGGATGGTGAAGTATGATTGTGTGATCTTATATATTGTTAACAAGGAAAATGTAACTACCGAATTTTCATTTTAGAAATTTTGTGTATGAGGATGACTTAGCTATGGTTTTCCTTTAGCACTGTATTACATGATAATAGTACATACATAAATGTCTGTTGTTAATAAATTAACTGCATACATAAATATTAAATATAATATACAAATAATACATTTTATGTTTAGGTACACTGATAGAAGACTTTGTGTTTGACTCTAAGCCAGGCTCCGGCGCCATAGGCAGTAGAGTACTACACTGCAGGAATGCACCATCACCAGGTGCAACTTCATCTCTAGCCATTGCCAAAATGATAGCAGATAAGATAAAAGACGAGTTCAAGCTCTAATAGTGTTTTTATTGGGTAGTTTGTTAATGTTACATTTTTAACAGTTAACAATTTACTATGATTTCTAATTAGCTCATCTATTTTCCTATGATTTTTACTGATATAGGACTATTTTTTTAATTCAAACAATAGTCTATTCTAGACTTTTTTTTAAAGAAGTTATTCTTTTAAATTATTAATTAGTAAACTTCTTTTTTCAGATGTATATTTTATATAAAAAATTTACTTATTTCATAGCACAATTTATTATTTTTAATAATAATTATAAATTGAACTTTAGTTCAAGCACTGTGATAAATATTTTTATATAATCAGAGATAGGTATTATTTGCACAGTTGTTATTATGTTGTTCAATATAGTGCATATCCTGCCACATTGATTACCTATTATTATGCATATAAAAAAACAAATATTAAGCATAGTATATAAAATATACATAAATATAAACATAGTATATAAGAGAGGATACAATTAGGAATAAAATTATATTTAAATATTATGTATAGTAATGATGTATATAAATATTCTAACTGAATAAGAAATAATTATATATTTTTACATAAACATTTTTAACAAAAAACAAATATCAAGCCTTTGTTTTTGAGCCTTTCTCAAACAGGCGCTCAGCGTCGTGACTCGTGGTCGCCATCAGAAGCTTGTAGGTGCTCGCGGCACATCCGCAAACCACCTTTGTTTGAGGAAGGCTTTATTCTAAATTTTGTTATTTATGGTTAGTCAAAGTCAGAAAACTAATATTATTTACTAACATGTTTAACATGCGACCAACATTGACATCTAAACAAATCTAAGAGCTTCCAACTTTATGTTTATATTTTAATACAAGGTATGCTTATGTGTGGCCATATTATCTCACCTGCCGACCTTTTATCACGAGGTAAAAATGAGATTTATATTTTTCTACCAATTCCCTTGCAGTCTGCTTCTTTAAATGCACATTTAAAATGTACACTGAGGGGAAAAATACAATTCGTGCACACTTTAATTCCATATAATCGATCATGTATGTGCGGCAGACATTTTTAGAATAAAAAAATATGTCTACAAGCTATTATAATTAGTAGCATCAAGATTAAATAATAGTTAATATGGTTTGTTCTTTGATTATGTTTAAACTGACAACCATTTTATTTTAAACTGGCTTGTAGTAAAATTATTATTTATAAGCATTTTATTACAAAAACAATTTTTTTTTTTGAATTTTCAATATTAAATACCTGCATCATGCACTTATTGAGTTATACTTAATGCTATTTTAATGAATACATGCTGCTTCTATATTGACGAGGGTACTGTTTTTAAGCATTTAAGTTTTGTGTACAAAAAAGCAAAAAATATGAAGCATTATATAATATAATACGTAAGTTTTACGAAATTAAAGATCATGTCATATTTAAAAGTCTTTGATTTATGTCATGTTTCTTTAGCTCATCTTGTATCAAAAAGATATTTACAATTCTCAGTCATTCAATTATAAACCCTTTTCTAGTTAAATAAATAAACTGCTTTCTGAGGTCATAAACTGTAGTCATATGAAATATTATATTGCTAACAACCACAATATATTCGGAGAATCCAAACATGGAATAAACTGAAAAAAAAAAAATTAAAATATATTTTATATAAAAAAGTTATTGGCCTTCGCAACAGTATTTAATATTTACAAAACAATACATATCCAAGTATTCACTCATGGGCATGGTGCACAAGACGTTGGCACTACTGCTTCTTAGAGCAAGGCTTAGAGGCTTCGGTACTTAGTCATAATTGCACTGTCAGTCAATATATCCTTTTTAGGGTTCCGTACCCGAAGGGTAAAAACGGAGCCCTATTAATGTCACTCGGCTGTCTGTCTGTCTGTCCGTCTGTCCGCTGGTCACAGGTCTCTAGCTCGCAGACGAAATGAGTTACAAACCTGAAATTTTGGTATTTAGTGTAAAACGTTAACCCAAAATCAAATATTGAATTAGAAATTGAATAAAATTATTTTTCAGGGGGGCTCCCATACATGAAAAAGGAGCCGGAAAAAAAAATTTTTTCTTTACCCTAGCTTGTGGGGTATCATTGTTTAGAGCTCATTAAGTAGAGTACAAATATATATTTTTTTAATTTTTATCTCAAAAAATAAGGGAATGGGAGGCCATCAAAGTTGTCAGTTTTAGACCATTTTTGTGACAGGGGCTATCTCAAAAACTAAACTAGTTGGGAATATGATATTTCAGTATATTATGTACTATATGCTCTATTTAAACAACAAATACTGAAAACAACGATTTATTAAATAGTTTATAAGCTGTGACCAAAATAAACGAACATTTTTTTGGGTTTTTCTTTCACGGTTTGTTGCGATGTCTAGCTCGGAAATTAAATATTTCTTAGACCCAAAATATTATATTGTTCATAATTATGTACGGAACCCTGAAAGAGCGAGGCCCGACTCGCACTTGGCTGATTTTTTGATTGTATCACAATTTTAAATGTCAGTATGATTTCACTTTGTTCATAAGTAGTGATGTAATAATAAATATAGATTAAATAAGACTGATACATTTTAAATTATTCTGCAGCATTATATTTCCCATAGGGACCATGGGCAACTTTATTCCCATTCCAGGGATTACGCACAGGGACGACGGGCAATAAACAATTATCAGCTTAAGAGACAACATTTATTAATTTTGTCTGATGACCACTTGCCCTGTCAAATATTAAAAAATAAAATTGTGTTTAATAATAATTCTAAAAGTTTTGAAATATTCACTTACCATAGGGTTCACACAAACGGTTGTGTCTCAAGAAAAAATAAGCAGCAAACGCAAATGAACCCACATTTACAAAAAAAGCTCTCCATTTTAACTTGATTGAATATCTTTCTAATTGTGTCAGTGTGGTTCTCCGTCTATATTTTGTGAGCATCATGCAGGTAAAAAACATGTAAAATATAGAACTTCCGATAAATGTTTTAAAGCATGCTTCATGGAAAGCTGAAAAGAGTAATTCAATCAGCATCATATTTAGGTACCTAGCTTTTATTGGTCACTTTTCAACATGGATTTTGGTTTAAAAAAAATTTCAATACAAGTAAAATAAAAAATTAAGCAAGTTGAGCGAAACATTTTTGAATCCACACAGACAAAGTCGCGGGCAGTTAGTTTATTTAAAGTATGTATTTATGTAATTAAAAAAAGTTTAGTATCCATACTTCATTAATCTATATTAATTTAGGTTATTTATTAGAACAGAGCCATATCGTAAATCTTATCATTATTTTAATCTTTTAAACTTACGATAATATTTTGATGAGGTCCAATGTGTTAGTCCTATAAGTGATAAATTTTCTAGAATGTTTAAAAATACTGCTAATTTTACTACGAAGGCACAATTTTGGCTTATAACATTCATATAATACTTGAATCTTAAATAAATAATAAAGAATCTTAATGGAGCATGACTATAAATGGCTATTCTCCATATACTGCGCTGTGGTTCGTAATTGCCTATGGAAGCTGATATCGACGGGAAGACGTTTGGAACTTTGCAATGCGTATTATTCGCATTCTCAAAATCTTTATATATTGTTATTAAAACACAAGTTAAGAACGCAAACAGCGGCAGTGAAACCGTAAATATTCCCAACTGTTTGATGGGAATTTTAACCAAATACTTCCTCTCAGATCCATTGTGGAGAGGCAGATACATTTACCTAAACTATTTTCACTCAATAAATAGATATTTCATTAGTTTTTCAATGTAAATCACTGAATTATTGAATAAATATTCTTTGCACAGTAGTTTCAAATTTTCAATTCCTATTTTTTCGTATTTTTTACAGGCATGTCGTACGTCAATTGTCAATGTCATTGACATTTGATATTATCATTGACAGTCGACACCGAGCGCAGTCTGTAGCCGTCATTGAGGGATTAATACATAGAGATAATAATAATATACAGGTGCCCTAATGTCCTATAGAAAATAGTGGATCGGAAAATACTTGGGAAAATAGCTCAAGCTTATCATCAAAATTTTCATGTGTGTAAGAGAGAACATTACATTTTTGACATAATAATAAAACAGTTTACGGCAGACTCATGACAAAAGATGGCCTCCCTAAAATGTACCTATCTATACTAATCTATACTAATAAATAAAATTGAAGTGTCTGTCTGTAATTTCGAAATAACTACCTCATATTAAGCTCATATGGTTATTTGAACGATACCATAACCAAATCACACGTTTTTTAAATTTTTGTCTGTCTGTCTGTCTGTCTGTCTGTTTGAACGGGCTAATCTTCGGAACGGCTGAACCGATTTTGACGGGACTTTCATATACAAGTAGAGAATTAACCAGGGAGTAACATAGGCTACTTTTTTAACCGACATTCAAAAAAGGAGGAGTTGGGTTTTTCTACCTATATACACCGATATCTCCGAGATTTCTGAACCGATTTGCGTAATTTTTTTTTATTGATAGAGGAACATTGTGACACTATCCTACAAAAAATTTGGATTCCAACTCCTCAATCCTGATGCTGTAGGGGATCTGATCCCCAAAACTAATGGGATTTAGGAACTGTCGGTTATTTAAATTGATATTGGGGGTACCAATTAAAGACTTTATCGTTGAATGAACTTGAGTAGGTATATCCAACTCCTCAAACCTGATGCTGTAAGGAATTGCATTCTGAAACGGTAAGGATCCGACGGAATTTTTCCGTTTTGGGGACGGGTTATTACAGATAGGCTACTGTTCTGGGAAATCTAAAGTTCCCACGGGATTTTTAAAAACCTAAACCCACACGGGCGAAGCATGGGCGAAGCCGTGGGCATCATCTAGTATAATAATAAGGATGTGACATTGAATGAAAAAAAATAGAAATCGTTTTTCACTTTTCAATAATATTGAAAAGTGAAAAACGATTTTCGACCGCCATCTTGGGGATAGTACTAATTTAACAGGTGGATAATACGAGTTACGAGTGCTAAATTAATTAAAGAATTTGGCGGTATCGCGACACCGCGATCTGCGCATTATGGCCCGGCGCGGCGCACACCGAGCGCAGTGCAGCACAGAGCATTTTCTGAGAACACTGAATAATTAACTTTACGACTATTGATATACGGTCGCGCGGTACGGCACACAGTGGGTCGAAACTGCTATTTGAGGGACATAGGATTTTTTGTTACAAATTCCATTTAAAAAAAATACCTATCGAAAGATCTTGTCATTTTGATGAATAATTGTTATTAAAAGGTTTCTCTAAAACTGATAGCTTGCCCGAATAAAATATTTTCAGTTTTTGTTGTATGGAATGAAACATAAACTGCTAAAAGGACATGGCCGGAATTTGTATGGAGCTGTGCCCTTGGAAATTCGCTCGATTAATCGAAAAAAAACTTACTTAAATAAACATAAATGGATGTTAATTATTCATATGTGAAAATTGCTTTTAAAATAAACTAAAGTATATCGTGACAATTACATTTTTCCAGCGCAGGCGTGGAAAAAACACAAAAAATAAGAATGTTTACTGTTATTTGTTTTTGTTTTTATTTTCCTGTCATAATGCGTTTGCGTTTGGAAACACGTATAATAATAACGATATTTGTATTTAGCACAAGGTTAGACTGAATAATATTTAGTTATTTATGTTTTATATTATAAAACACCCAAACAAATACGACCTGTTAGAATAGTATAGCTAAAGCAAATATAAAAAATCAACGATTTCACGAGTATCGACACTCGACACCATTTATGCAGCCGCGCACGTTAACGTTAACGCAATAATCTTAAACCTATTCTATAACCTATGCGTGCGTGTATCCGAACGTCTAATTATTTTTAATCTATTCACGCTGTCGTGATGCATGGATTGATTGTTTATTTTTATCTGACCTGTGACTTACCTAGTGAATTACATATTACATACATTCGTGGATTCAACAAGCTACTGTTGTTACAGTGTTATCTTTTGTGCAGACTTAGTATTAAGTTGCCGTATACCACTGAATGTTTGTGTTGTATGGTACATTATGCTAAGCAGTTCGTTGAAGTAAATCGTTGGACCCCTTTTTTGAAACACTGTTGAAGTGTCTATTTGAACCTTATTCTGTGGATCTCAAAGAATGTTACGGTTACAGGTTACAAGATCCTGTGCCTAGTCACTGTGATGTAGGCATTACTGGTCCGTCAGCGTGAGCAGTTGCAAGAGCTGCTCTACTACTACTTTGAAGTTGAAGGAGCCCGGGGGATGATCTCACGTCAGGATAAGACATTTTGGCGGTTTTTGAATATAGAAGAACATTGTGAAGAAACCATTCTGCAATTTAATTACAGAACTACTGTTTTCATATCACTGTTGACAAGTTGTATTTGCCTTCTTTTTGTTAGTTGTCAAATAAATTATTTTTGTAATCATCTTCAAATGTTTTATTTCCTAACATTAGTATTGCCTATCCAATTGATTCAGTATGATTGGTTAAAGCCCGATTCGCACATATCAGTGAAGTACCTATCAGTGCCGCCGCTGGCGCAGTTCAGGCACAGTGAAAAATATGTCATTCTCTATGAACTCAGACTAAAACACTGCGTCGTCACTCGTCACTGATACGGACAGGTGTGAACGCGTTAATAGAAAATGTTTGAAAGAATATTTTTCACTACCGGCACCATATTATGTGCGAATCGCGCTCGAAATGAATGCTCGTCAGCTAAGAAAAACCCAGCTTTCATATATATTGAAAACAGTGGATATTTCTCCTGCGTGTGACCTTTTTATTATTGCTTTATTATTATTAAAAGTACTTAATTACAAGTTAAAAATAACAAGATAGCTACATATCGTTACGTTATAATTACGTTATCGAAGTGCTCTGAATCACCCTGCTGGTCTGCAGTAGACAGAATTTTGAAATTGGAAAATGATTATGAAAATAACAAAATAATTATTTTTGTTGATTGGCTTGTCTAAAAATCAGAATAATACGAAAATAATACAGCAGGGCGATTCAGAACACTTCGATAACGTAATTATCGATCGATTCGATAAGTTATCGTTAAGTTTTAGTCCCCAACACAGAGGCATCATTCCGAGGAGGTGCATTCTTGATGCGGCGCCGCAGCGGTGCAGGTACACGCTCTCGCCACCCGCTGATGTCGGAACGGCAGAAACTTCGTGATTCGAAAGTTCACCTGCATATGCAGTTTCCTCATCTGCGGAAGAAACAAAAAGTTCAAATTCCTATAGATCTTTCTAAGATTAATTATATAAGATATTATTATAACTTATTTCCCTAAAGGGAAAAAAAAACTTATTTCCCTAAAGGGAAATAAGTTATGAAGGCATCTTTCACGTTTAAAAATAAATAAAAAATATGAATGATGATTGTTAGCTCCGCCGCGCCAACAACGATGAGCCCCTTCCTTTTGTGGTACCCAAGTATCGCATTCAGTATCAATTAAAGTTTAGTTCACTATCGTTATTACGTTTAATTATATATTTTATCGTTTACTAGCGGTCCGCCCGGCTTCACCCGTGGTACATAATATATTATAGCCTATAGCACTCAGGGATCACGTACATATCCAACGGTGAAAGAATTTTCGAAATCGATCCAGTAGTTGTGTGCTTTAAGCAACATTATCTTAACAAAGGTAGGAATTAAATGCCCTGCTTGATTATGACACTCCCTAAAAATGCAATGGCTAGAAGTATTTGGAGCACGTCTGTAACTAGGCAGGTAATTCACTAGTCCAATCCTTGGATGTGGTTGTGGTGGTGGTGGATGTGGTAGTGGATGTGGTTGTGGTGCTGGTGGTGCTGGTGGTGGTGGTGGTGGTCGTGGTGGTGGTGGTGGTCGTGGTGGTGGTGGTGGTGGTGGTGGTCGTGTTGGTGTTGATAATGGTAGTGGTTGTGGTGGTGGTGGTGGTCGTGGTGGTGGTGGTGGTCGTGTTGGTGTTGATGGTGGTAGTGGTTGTGGTGGTGGTGGTGGTCGTGTTGGTGTTGATGTTGGTAGTGGTTGTGGTGGTGGTGGTGGTCGTGGTGGTGGTGGTGGTCGTGTTGGTGTTGACTGTTGATGGTGGTAGTGGTTGTGGTGGTGGTGGTGGTCGTGTTGGTGTTGATGTTGGTAGTGGTTGTGGTGGTGGTGGTGGTGGTGGTGGTGGTGGTGGTGGTGGCTCACGGTCCTCAGTAGATGCAGGTTCCTCTAGTTCTTCAACCTGTCTGTGTATATTTTGTACTAAGTGCCGATTAGCTCGCCTCCAACAGGGTTGACATGCATACAGGTTTGTCCTCCTATCCTGTAACAATTTTTTGACATTTTAAATGGAATAATTGGTAGAAATGTTATGTATGTATGTGTTTAGTATAATGATAGTATTATCGTCATTGTTATTAATTATATTTTTTATTATGTATTAATGTATTAATCACTACATAGTATAAAACAAAGTCGCTTTCTCTGTCCCTATGTCCCTATGTATGCTTAAATCTTTAAAACTACGCAACGGATTTTGATGCGGTTTTTTTTAATAGATAGAGTGATTCAAGAGGAAGGTTTATAAGCAGAAAAATTGGACCCGGTAGGTGGCGCTAATAGCGGGCAGGACGACGTCTGCCGGGTCCGCTAGTATATAATATATGTATTAATTATATGTATTTATCATTCTCCTATAAATGTTTCGACCATTGTACATTGCCATCAGATATCTCTTGCAACTTTACCATGGGATGAGTTGACTGCCACTCTATTTATAGTCCACCACCACCACTACCACCACCACTACAGCCTTTGTACATCCCACTGCTGGGCACAGACCTCCTCTCTCACAGGAGAGAGGAATTTAGAGCTAAAACCTGCCATGCTGCTTCAATGCGGATTGGCGGGCGGGCTTTAATGACTATTGTCACATGAGAGCATCGACGTTATATCCCATAGACTCCTCATGTTTATTTTAATTCTATTGAAACAATTCTGGCAACTAGCTGAAGTATGAAGGCGCGGGGAATCGCGTTCTGATTGGCCCGACCAAGGTCCGTACTTACCTAGGTTGCGAAAAGTACACGGACTAGGGATGGGACACGTTTGATTAAAACACGATAAGTAGATACTTACCTACCAAACATATTGTATGAATGTTATTTTATATTTTGTATTACAGATTGCTATATTGCCCCTACCTCTACATCTACCTACCTCTACCTACCTACCTAGAGGTAGGGGTAGAGGTAGGGGTAGGGGTAGAGGTAGGGGTAGAGGTAGGGGTAGAGGTAGAGGTAGAGGTAGAGAGGAGAGGGTTGTCAGTCACTGTCAGTCATTCAGTCAGTCACTGTCAGTCACTGTAAGTCAGTCAGTCACTGTCAGTCACTGTCAGTCAGTCAGCCAGTCAGTCACTGTCAGTCAGTCAGTCAGTCACTGTCAGTCATTGTCAGTCACTGTCAGTCAGACAGTCAGTCAGTCAGTCAGTCACTGTCATTCATTGTCAGTCAGTCACTGTCAGTCACTGTCAGTCAGTCAGTCAGTCACTGTCATTCATTGTCAGTCAGTCACTGTCAGTCACTGTCAGTCAGTCAGTCAGTCAGTCATTGTCAGTTACTGTCAGTCACTGTCAGTCACAGTCAGTCATTGTCAGTCATTGTCAGTCACTGTCAGTCACTGTCAGTCACTGTCAGTCATTGTCAGTCACTGTCAGTCATTGTCAGTCAGTCAGTCATTGTCAGTCACTGTCAGTCACTGTCAGTAATTGTCAGTCAGTCACTGTCAGTCATTGTCAGTTACTGTCAGTCACAGTCAGTCACTGTCAGTCACAGTCAGTCATTGTCAGTCACTGTCAGTCATTCAGTCAGTCACTGTCAGTCACTGTCAGTCATTGCCAGTCACTGTCAGTCATTGTCAGTCACTGTCAGCCATTGTCAGTCACTGTCATTCGTTGTCAGTCACTGTCAGTCATTGTCAGTCACTGTCAGTCACTGTCAGTCAGTCACCGTCAATCACTGTCAGTCATTGTCAGTCATTGTCAGTCATTGTCAGCCAGTCGGTCACTGTCAGTCATTGTCAGTCAGTCACTATCAGTCATTGTCAGTTACTGTCAGTCACTGTCAGTCACAGTCAGTCATTGTCAGTCACTGTCAGTCACTGTCAGTCATTGTCAGTCACTGTCAGTCACTGTCAGTCACTGTCAGTCACTGTCAGTAATTGTCAGTCGTTCACTGTCAGTCATTGTCAGTCACTGTCAGTCATTCTGTCAGTCACTGTCAGTCACTGTCAGTCATTGTCAGTCACTGTTAGTCATTGTCAGTCACTGTCAGTCAGTCAGTCACTGTCATTCATTGTCAGTCAGTCACCGTCAATCACTGTCAGTCATTGTCAGCCAGTCAGTCACTGTCAGTCATTGTCAGTTACTGTCAGTCACTGTCAGTCACAGGCAGTCATTGTCAGTCACTGTCAGTCATTGTCAGTCACTGTCAGTCATTGTCAGTCACTGTCAGTCATTGTCAGTCACTGTCAGTCATTGTCAGTCACTGTTAGTCATTGTCAGTCACTGTCAGTCAGTCAGTCAGTCAGTCACTGTCATTCATTGTCAGTCAGTCACCGTCAATCACTGTCAGTCATTGTCAGCCAGTCAGTCACTGTCAGTCATTGTCAGTTACTGTCAGTCACTGTCAGTCACAGGCAGTCATTGTCAGTCACTGTCAGTCATTGTCAGTCACTGTCAGTCATTGTCAGTCACTGTCAGTCATTGTCAGTCACTGTCAGTCATTGTCAGTCACTGTCAGTCACTGTCAGTCATTGTCAGTCACTGTCAGTAATTGTCAGTCAGTCACTGTCAGTCATTGTCAGTCATTGTCAGTCACTGTCAGTCATTCTGTCAGTCACTGTCAGTCACTGTCAGTCATTGTCAGTCACTGTTAGTCATTGTCAGTCACTGTCAGTCAGTCAGTCACTGTCATTCATTGTCAGTCAGTCACCGTCAATCACTGTCAGTCATTGTCAGCCAGTCAGTCACTGTCAGTCATTGTCAGTTACTGTCAGTCACTGTCAGTCACAGGCAGTCATTTCAGTCACTGTCAGTCACTGTCAGTCATTGTCAGTCACTGTCAGTCACTGTCAGTCATTGTCAGTCACTGTCAGTCATTGTCAGTCACTGTCAGTCACTGTCAGTCATTGTCAGTCACTGTCAGTAATTGTCAGTCAGTCATTGTCAGTCACTGTCAGTCATTCAGTCAGTCACTGTCTGTCACTGTCAGTCAGTCACTGTTAGTCATTGTCAGTCACTGTCAGTCAGTCGGTCAGTCAGTCAGTCAGTCACTGTCATTCAGTCAGTCACTGTCAGTCAACCAGTCAGTCAGTCAGTCACTGTCAGTCAGTCAGTCAGTCAGTCAGTCAGTCAGTCACTGTCAGTCAGTCAGTCAGTCAGTCAGTCACTGCCCAACGACGTGATGCGATTGTCGCGCGAATGCCTATTAGGACACCTATTCGAGATCAGTATGTTTGATCGCGAGTTCGTACGAGTAAAATTCGCGCGAACTTGCGATGATCGCGCATTCGCGTTGTATTAGGACAACGTCTAAGAAAAAAACAATTCTTTCTACAGCTTTATTATGTTCATACTATCGACAATAGAATAGAATTGATGTTGAACATCACTATCGTTCAGAAGGTAACTAATGAAACGAGATAAATACTTACGCGGCGAGTATGAATAAAAGAGATGCGGCGATAACGCGAGTAGATTTCAAGCTCCTCCTACTCTGAACATGACCAACATAAGATGAACCCCGCTATAAATTATTTTATTTATGATTATTTTGGTAAAATTAGTTTTACTGACTTATCGATGAAATGTTATGCTACCTTTCTTTACCTCGATGTTGGAGTACTTTTACCACACCATCTTACAGAACAGGAAGGCATCGTTGTATTTTTTGTCACTATATTTCATTCGCCAAAGCGGTTTACGGCGCTCAGAACTGGTCGATACTAATTCGGAATTTTCGAGCAGCCACTTATATAATACGAAAAAAACTCAACTGTTACCTGAAATCGCGTGCCTGTTTCTATCTGTCTATGGGATATAACGTCGATGCATGAGAGTGATAATAACTGAGACCGACTGCTGAATGTGCTCTCCAAGGCATGGGGGTGAAACATCGCCAACTACCAACTCTGGGCTGGCATGGCACTGAGAATTCCTTGACAGAAAAAAAAATATTTTCCCGGGAATTGAACCCAGAACCTCGTGATCTATATAGTATACTAGCGGACCCGGCAGACGTCGTCCTGCCCGCTATTAGCGCCACCTACCGGGTCCAATTTTTCTACTTATAAACCTTCCTCGTGAATCACTCTATCTATTAAAAAAAACCGCATCAAAATCCGTTGCGTAGTTTTAAAGATTTAAGCATACATAGGGATATAGGGACAGAGAAAGCGACTTTGTTTTATACTATGTAGTGATATATATAGTAGTCTTTAGTAATTGGTGATAGCCTAGGTGTTAAGACGTCAGCTTCTCTTTCAGGGAGACCAAGTTCATCTCCGGTACTCCGGTACTCAACTTTTCCAATTTATGTATGTTTTAAGCAATTAAATATCACTTGCTCTAACGGTGAAGGAAAACATATGCATGCCTATTCTCCATAATGTTCTCAATGCCATGTGAAATCTACCAACTCGCAGTTCGTCAGTGAGGTGGACTACAGCCTAAACTCTTCTCATTCTGAGAGGAGACCCGTGCCTTGTAATGGGCTGGTAATGGGTTGATAATAATGGTGATGATGATCTGAGTTAAAAGAGTTTGTTTATTTTTATTTGGTTTATGAGATAACTAGGCACAAATCCATATCAACAAAGTAAGCGTCTATAAAGGCATTTAGCGTTCATGTTTATAAAGTAACTATGGCATTTTCAGATCCAGACGATTTGCTACTATGTCATTCAACGCTTATGTCTATTTAGTAACTATGGCACTTTTAAATCTAGACTATTTGCTACTACAATATTTTGAATTACATTTTAAGATCCAGACGTTTTGCTTTTAGGGCATTTAGCGTTCATGTCTATTTAGTAAATATGGCATTCAAATATCAAGACTTTATGGCGATATTGTCATTTTGCAATGCGGATGTTCTGATAGCCACCGGTCTGCCGGGATAAATGAGACAGCAGCTTTACTCTTCAATTAAAAGTATTTTACACCACAATGCGACTAATACTTTAAAGCAACCAGGGAGAATAGTAGACCTAAACTAGTTTAACACTAGTAAACACTAACCTGACTGTGGGTATTCCATGATAAGAAAATATCTATTAACGGACTGTTTTCTTCAAGGGTGTGGTGTGGCACTGGGTAACGCCTCCCTCTAACTGAGCATCCACAACCAACACACACCATTGGGTAGCCCAGTACTCTGCTATGTGTACCTTCTTCCAAGCATTGATTTAACAAAACATAACATGCTTTGCAAACCAGTCCTTCTGGAGGAAGCTGAAAAACATGACATATTGTACTCAGTATAGTAATAGAGATCTACTAAGTATATTACTAGTGGATCCGGCAGACTTCGTTCTGCCCGCTGACAAACACACGCACAGAAGATTTAATACGTACTGTATGAGACGTACGGGTGACAGTTTACCGTATCGACGGGATGACAATTAAATGTTTGACAGTTACGATACCCGTGAACATGTTTTCGTGAATTTTTTAATGTTTTTAATAGTTATTTTGCTATTCGGGACGGTCCCAAATACCATGAAAATCGCTCCAGCCGTTCTCGAGTTAAAAGTGTTCGAACTAACTAACACGACTGTTTTATATATATAGATTAAGATTATTATTGTGCTGACTGCAGACACTCTTTTCAAAACTTTTTAGGGAATATAATCGACTGTTTAAAATGGCAGTTATAGTTAGTAAAGAAAATAATTAGCACATACATACCTGTTGGATAGATAACCATTCACTCAATAGAACTTGTAAAGGCGTTGCTAGACTTGTTACATTAAGCCTTCGCATTCGAATAGTCGCCACGCTACAATTCAAACATCTAGACATTTTGATCGTCAAGATTACAAACAAGTACAATTACAATAAAAAATAAATGCTTTGCAAATGAAAACGACAGCGTGAATAGATTAAAAATAATTAGATGTTCGGATACACGCACCCTTGAATAGGTTTAAGATTATTGCGTTAACGTTAACGTGCGCGGCTGCATAAATGGTGTCGAGTGTCGATACTCGTGAAATCGTTGATTTTTTATATTTGCTTTAGCTATACTATTCTAACAGGTCGTATTTGTTTGGGTGTTTTATAATATAAAACATAAATAACTAAATATTATTCAGTCTAACCTTGTGCTAAATACAAATATCGTTATTATTATACGTGTTTCCAAACGCAAACGCATTATGACAGGAAAATAAAAACAAAAACAAATAGGTAACAGTAAACATTCTTATTTTTTGTGTTTTTTCCACGCCTGCGCTGGAAAAATGTAATTGTCGCGATACACTTTAGTTTATTTTAAAAGCAATTTTCACATATGAATAATTAACCGCCATTAATGTTTATTTAAGTAAGTTTTTTTTCGACTAATCAGGGCAAATTCCGGCCATGTCCTTTGGCGAAGTCTTGACAGGTCTTGCTTTAAAACTACTTTATTCTTATTTTTTGGCTTGTTGGCTATAATCATACGCTATCAGCTTGCCCGTTCACGAGTTATAAGGTTCACTAAAATGAAGAAAAAAAAGTAAGTAAAAAGTACTTTTTAGGGTTCCGTACTTCAAAAGGTACCACAAGTATAAATTTAAAATTTGAAAAACCCCCGACATTCGCCATTTTGTGTCGGTGGCCATCTTGGATTTGCAATAATGCTATTGCTACTAGTCAAGCCCTTTCATTTAATATCCGTATTAAGGGAGTTGTGAAAAACTAAGGTATCCGCCATTTTGTAGCGGCGGCCATCTTGGATCGATTTTCATCAAACATAGCTAACAACACTCTCGACTAATTCACCTTTCAAACAAAAAAAAACCGCATTCAAATCGGTCCACCCGTTTGAGCGCTACAGGGGAACAGAGTACAGACAGACAGATACATACACACACAGACACGTCAAACTTATAACACCCCGTCGTTTTTGCGTCGGGGGTTAAAAAGAAACCCTTATGATCACTCTCTTGTCCGGCTGTCTGTCCGTGTGTCACCACCGATTTTTTTCAGAAACGGGTGAAGGTGAACCAAGCAAGTTGAAATTTATACCAGATACTGAAATTTATAGTCCCTTTAGGTGTATAAAAATTAAGGTCCTGAGTCAATACGATAAAGAGATATGGGCAAATTTAGATTTTCGCAAAAACTTGTAAGTACCGAAATTTACCTTAATTTTCATTTTTTTTATTTTTCGTAATTTTTCCTTTATTTGTGCTGTAAGACCTTGCTTTTAACCAAAATTGACAATTCTAGGTCAACCGGAAGTACCCTATAGGTTTTGGGTCGAAAACCTACATGGTAGTTCCCGTTGACCTAGAATCCTGAAAGGCAGGTAGGTAGTTTTTATAGTACAAGTAAAGGAATAAATCTGAAAACCGTGAATTTGTGATTATATCACACAAAAAAAATTATAATGTGTTCATAAACAAATAATTAGTGTTTTCAATTTTCAAAGTAAGATAACTACACCAAATGGGATATCATATAAAAATACAATTTATTTTTATGCATAATAGTTTTGATTTATCGTCCAAAATGTCGAAAAAAATTCCGTTGCACCCCCCTTATCTTTGAAGTTTACCAATAGAAACATGTGTGTCTAAATGACAAGATCTTTCGGTAGGTATTTTTTCAAAATGGAATTTGTAACAAAAAATCCTATGTCCCTCAAATAGCAGTTTCGACCCACTGTGCGGTAGGCGCGAGCGCGCGTGCGAGCTTGCTAAGAACATATTATTTTATCATGCGCGAGTTAGGTATTTGTTTCAATCATTTCAAAAGTAAAAACCAAAGAGCGGGAATCGCCTGCAATCTGTCGGTTTCAAGTTGCTACCACGCGACATGAAACTTACCTATTATAGATGGCAGATGCTTACCTACGAGTTGCAAGTTGCAACAACATGGCAATTCACAGGGGGGTGAAACTGCCATACAAATATATGTGAACAAAAAATTCGTAGCAAACGCTGCCCTCTAGTTACTGCGGTACATAAACTTGATTTTTAGAAATCAGTATAGATGGCGCTAATTAATCCAGACAGCAGTCAGGTTGACACTTGACAGTTTTCAAATCATTTCAAACGTACTCTCGCTTGCAATATTGTTATTTGAAAATTCTAGATTATCTGCTTGTTTCTTGTTTTGTTATATCTTCTTCGAACGTTTGACCTTTTTTATCCCCTGGAACCGTGTTACCTGCCTTTTACGATTGACCATCTCTTGCTAACTGGAATTTGCCGCTGCCAACTTATCGACCCTGCTTTTCCCTAATGGACTTTATTTGCCGCAACGAATTTGGATAAGATGCCGAGAAAATCAGCAATAAAGTGTTATTTTGGGTGTCCGACTGAAGGTACGTCATGATTTTCATCTAAATTTTTGAAGTTTAAACACTAAATACACGTTTTGATAATGAATTACACTGTAGGTACTTGTGGAACCCTAACAACATTTTGTACATACCAATAGCATTTCCTACCATAATAATAGCAAAATTGCCTTTAATGTAACATTCCTTGTATCAAAAAGAACTTACTTTACCACTAACTGTTTCAGGTATGTAAAATGCAATTGTTAAGCACAACACCTCCGACCCAAAATGATTAAGTAATTTATATATTAGAAAGAGACTACACAAAAAAGTCTTGCAAGTATCCATCGGAGGCGTTGTGTTCATTCTCAAATGAAGTTTGTATTGTACAAATAAATAATAAGATTTAATAACTCAAAAAGTGAAAATATTTTGTGACTTTTCGTTCCTCTCCTGTAAAAATCATAATAAGAAGCTTTGTGATTATTTAATTTTAACAATAAATGTGGTTGTTCACAGTTGGTGCACCAATGTTAACAGGCTGCTTAAGGGAAAATTAACGTGTTACAATAAAGATGATAATGTTAAAGCTCAAGCAATGGAATAATATTATAATATTCATAAAGGAAAAAAATAAATTATTAAATGTACATAATAATTATGTTGTCTTTTGATTTTTAATATATATATAGCTACTCGTGCTGATTCACTGACTGATTGATCACCTCTCCTGTAAAATTTTGTATGAAAAATATTTTTTTCACTAATTGTTTCGTACAGAAGACAAAAATTCATTAAGAACAAAAATATGGAGAGAGCTGATGATTGAGGATTTCGGAGACGGGCGAGGGGCACGCTTAAGGTATTGAAGATAGGTGGGGGGTGCTCGAGCAAATGTCACTCGAAACGTCATCCAATTGGCAGTGAGTTGAAAAAAAATTCAAAATGGCGAAAAAAAGATGGCCGCCATACAAATTTCGGCTTCGGCTAACTCAGATCGTATAAAAGATGGAAAAGTGGTTTCTTCGCAAAAGATGATGAGGATCCAAAGGTCTACTTGATGAATAGAAAAAAAAATCAAAATGGCGGAATTTATTTTTCCATAGAAAATGTATGGCGAATATTGAAGAGACTACAAGTTGTGAACTATGCAAGGCTTTGATGCCGTTCTTTGGAGAAGTCTCAAAGAAAAATATGGGAGGACATGATGATTGAGGGTTTGGAAGATGGATGAGGAGCCCGGGCAGGGCATTGTAGATAGATGGGAGGTGCTCAAACAAAAATTACTCAAAACCTCATCCAATTGGCAGTGAGCTGAAAAAAATTCCTAAATGGCGGATTCAAGATAGTGGCCATACAAATTTCGTCGGTGTCTATCTCACTGAGTATAAAAGATGGAAGAGTGGTTTTTTGGCAAAAGATGATCTAGACGTAGTTAACTTGATGAACAGAAAAAAACAAGATGGTGAAATTTATTTTTCCATACAAAATATATGGCGAATATTGAAGAGAATGTAAGTTAGGAACTGATGCAAGACTTTGATACAGTTCCTTTTCAAAATCTTTTTTTATGGAAAAACTCTCATTCTGACAAATTATTCGGAGAAAAAATATGGAGAGTGATAATGATCGAGGGTTAGGAATATGGGGGAAGATAGGTGGAGGCTGCTCAAACAAAAAATACCTGAAAACAAAACCTCGCGGTCCGCTTGCGGGCCGCGCACCCACGCGCCATACTAGTAATAAATATATTTTTTCTGTGAAATAGGCTAAGTTTCATTTAATATTAATGTTATCTATACAATTAAGATTACTCTCTAGTTACTATTAGTAATTAACATTAATATTTTTTAAGACTTTTCCTATTTCATTATTCACCACAAATATTTTTATTGAGATAAGAAACGAAATCTAGCGGTACCGCCAGCCGCGTTGCACACGAATACAGCGCCATCTAGCGGCCACGGTACACTGGTTTAAAAATTGAAATGAGAGTGACGCATCTATCTTTATAGTATTAGTGTATTATCTATGGCAATTCACATCTCGCAACAAATTGCTGCTGAACAAAATTCCATTTCAAAGTTTATGAAACTTTTATTTGTTTATACATACCTACTTATTTAAAAAACTATAAGCAGTAATTATTGTTGCGTCGAATTTGTGACACATTGGTTTGATTCAACCATTGAGAAAATAATAATAAATTTCTCAATGGATTCAACTCAATCAACAAAATCAACATAAATCAACGTTACAGAATTATATAGGTAGAAACTAAAAAGAAGGAACGTAAAATATTGATTAAGTAGATACTACGCCTGGTTTCCATGCAACTCGTTTGTTTATCAGAAAGGCGACTAATCTAAAATGATACGGTCATAAGTCATTAGGAAATATGTAGGTACTGAAGAAATATGTACTTCAACCTACTTATTTGGTGACTGGCCTCGCAATTTAACCAAAAATGTTAAAAGAATAAGGAAATAGGAATAATAATGGAAGAAATTATGAACAAGCAATTATTTGAAGAAAATGAGTTAATGAAGCATTCTCCAGATTATAATCCACAAGATATTTATTTCCGTATGCAACTAAGAAGAGAGTTGGTAAGAGACCATTAAACCTAGGAACATCTTACCATTGCAGTAAAATATTTTTTTTAATTCTGTCACATAAGTACCTACTACCTACTTAATTTCCTTTATTTCTGTCGCCAGGTGAAAGATACCCACAACCATGGCATTACAGGATGTACTACCAGTTGCCAAAAGTCGGTAGTTTTCATTGTTCTTTCTTATGATTTTAAATATTTCTTTATAGGTATTTACTGGCCTCGTTTTGATTAAACTTTCAATGGTTTTTGGGTTGATTTACTTAACTAATATGTGTACACAATTCGTTCACACATATTTAAACGCATTTTTCGTAGTTTTTGATTTTTCAAAAGTTTCATAAAAGTAGCTGTACCTACCTATTTTTTTTCATTTACCTACCTAGTTACTTAGTTTCACCTCAAAGAAAGAAATGTTTTTATTATTTTAGAAAGAATATTAAGAAGACCAAAAGCTGTTATAAGACGAAAAAAGAACTTGTAAAGTTACGTACTTATTTCCAGAATAAAAATCTGCAAAATCAATGTAACTTGAAAACCGTTGAACATATCAACCAAAAAAAATATTTACGGGTATGCAAAAATACAAATCATGATAAAGCTATGCTAAATCTTGATGATGATAATATTGCTAATGATATTTTAACACGGGAAGAATTTTTGTGTACGAGTGATGTAGCTGACGATCAGATTAATTTAATAATAGAAAATGACAGTGAATTCAAATTGATAACGAAGGGAAACTGCAATTCATTGCAAATGGGGCATAACTACTATAGAAAATGCAACAAAACTGTTGCGAATGATATTGCTAAAAATAGTAACGGAATTATTAAACATGACACCTCTGAAACTAAAACGGTTACTGAAGTTAGTCATAATAATGAAAATAAGCAGGAGGACACATGTACTGATACATTATCAACATGTAATGAGTATAAAAACGATCTACAGTCACTTTTGATAATGATGACTATTCATTCAACTATGGATCGAAATACGGAATCAGATGAACCGACTCGTACTGAAAGATCCCAGACAGCTTCTAATCACAGTATTGATGAATGTGATTACTCAAAACATAAAAATGAATCATTAGATAAAACTGCAATTGGAGAATTAGATACATTATTGAATATTCAACCTATAATTAAGGGATGGACTTCGCGGCAAATATATATCATTAAGAAGTATACTAACATATGGAAATTATTTGTGAATACCAAGAGAGAGAATCGGATGATGCAACAAAGGCAGGAAACTCTTAGTATTTTTTTTGATAAACTTGCCAAAAAAAAGTGCAGCTCGAGTTCTACTGTTGAACTCGATCATAAATCAAATAATTTTGCACGAGATTATAATTCATATCGACACAGGTAGGTGTACATACAAATGTGATAATATGACAATTTAAATCTTACTTTGTTTTATGACATCCTTGTATTTTATTATGTTCATTTAAGGTACAAAATACAAAAACACATTATCGCATTGCAAAAAGCCAAGCTAGAGGAGCAAAATAAAATCATAGAGCAATTGAAATATAACAAAATTGTCGAAGCATCCCGCCAATCACTTGATACTATGAGAGAAGATATACGTAAAGCCTATTATGACATTGATAAACATTTAAAGCCAAAAATCAAATGTTTAACCAACGAACTAAAAATTAAGGAATTAGAAGGTAAACTACATAGTAAACTTACTATTTATTTATTATCCCATTGAAGATATTTACTACAGTTAAAGTATCTCTTTTTATTACAGAGCCATCACTCGTTCTTCACTGCTTAAAAGTACCACAGTTTCTACAAAGAATGGAAGCAAGAGCTAGAGAAAGGGAAGAAAAACATGCAATCATACGTGAAAGAAGAAAGCAAATTGAAGAAGAACGAATTCGACTGAAGCAACAAGTAAAATTAATTAACCACTTTACTTTCTTACTTCTTTTCATATTGATAATTGAAGTAATAATGTAGATAGTTTGTATTAAGTTATAACGTTTGATTAATAAAAAAATATTTTAAGGCAGAGTTGGCTAAATCAGAAATGGATAAAGAAGAGAAGATGAAAAGAATAAAAGAGTTAAGAGAAAAAAGGAAACGAGAAAAAGTAGAAAACATCAGGAAGAAGCAACACGCCGAGAGATTGAGAGCCTTGATAGTAATGGCCGATTTACACTATGAGAAAAATCTCATGGCAAAATACGGTATCTGGCCTTTTAGACGACTTTTAGAAATAAAGCAGGATAACATGGAAAAGGCCAAGGCGCACTACAGATTTCAGACTCTAAAGAATATATTTTTACACTGGATGTGGTACACGGAAGATATGTGGTTTGAGAGAAATTATAAAGCTGAAGATTTTTACAGAAAAAAAATATTGAGAACTACTTTTGACAGTTTGAAAAAGGTACAATTTTATAAGTTTAGCAAAAATTATTACTATGTATTTAACAGTACTCTAAGTACCTGGGTACTGCTACTGAGTTGCTTTTTTTACAGAATAATTATTTTGGGAAAGTAGGTACATTAATTAAATGTAATACTCAATACAATTTATAAAATACTAGTGTTGCGCTCGGTGCGCGAGCTGCAAGCAGCTCGCGTGCCTTGTAGTCTCTTCAATATTCGTAAAATTAAGAAATGGGAGGCCATACCAAATACCAGAATATTCTGGAGAGTCTCTTGAAAGATAGAAAGAAATATTGTTATCACGTTTCGTATCTTTTCTGAAAGGACACTAATCAGTTCTATGCATGCGTTTAGTGGAAAAAAAAGGATCTATACAAAAATGTTCTGGAGAGCCAATTGAAAATTAAAAAGAAATTTTGTATGGACACGAATTTTTTTGTTCCGTAGCTATCTTTTTTTTTACTGGCTCACCAAAGGGCCTAAAGTCTTGAACATTTTTAGTTTCAGGACCATGCCTCTATGACTGATAGTTTTTGAGGGTCGTTAGGGTACTCTGGTATTTTTTCCACATTCACTGTGTTTTGTGATTTTTGTGAAAAAAAAATTTTAAGTTCTATTTATAAGTGTAGTAGGGGAAAAATTTTTCATACAAAAATGTCTAAGAGAGCCTCTTGAAAAGAACCCAAAAAATTTGTATGGAGAGAATTTTTTTTTGTTCGGCGGCCATCTTTTTTTTACCGGTTCACCCAATGGCCCAAGGTCTTTAATAACATTTGTTTGGGACCATGTCTGTATGATTGGTAGTTTTGAAGGACCCATGGGGTACTCTGGTAAATTTTCCACATTCATGACGTTTCATAATTTTCCTGAAGGAAGACTCATAAGTTCTACGCACATAAATAGTGAAAGGAAAAAGTTCCATACAAAATTGTTTTGGAGAGCCTCTTGAAAAGAACCCAAAAAATTTGTATGGAGAAAATTTTTTTTTGTTCGGCGGCCATCTTTTTTTTACTGGTTCACCCAATGGCCCAAGGTCGTTAATAACATTTGTTTGGGACCATGTCTGTATGACTGGTAGTTTTGGAGGACCCATGAGGTACCCTGATAAATATTCCACATTCATAACGTTTCGTATTTTTCCTGAAAGGACATTCATGAGCTCTATGCATGCGCTTAGTGAGGTAAAAAAAGTTCTATACAAAAATGTTCTGGAGAGCCTTTTGAAAATTTAAAAAAAAATTTGTATGGACGCGAAAATTTTTTTTGTTCGGTGCCTATCTTTTTTTTACTGGCTCACCAAAGGGCCCAAGGTTTTGAACATTTTCAGTTTCAGGACCATGTCTCTATGACTGATAGTTTTTGAGAGCCTTTGGGGTACTCTGGTAAATTTTCCACATTCATGACGTTTCATATTTTTCCTGAAGGAAGACCCATAAGTTCTACGCATATAAATAGTGAGGCGAAAAAAGTTCCATACAAAATTGTTCTGGAGAGCCTCTTGAAAATTAGCAAAATTTTTGTATGGAGACGAAATTTTTTTTTGTTTGGTGGCCATATTTTTTTCACCGGTTCACCCAATGGCCCAAGGTTTTGAACATTTTTTGTTTCGGGACGGTACCTTTCCGACTGATAGTTTTCGAGATCCCTTAGGGCACCCTAGTCAGTTTTCCACGTTCAGCTCTCTCTATAATTTTGTAGACCTTATATTTTTGAATTTTACACACATGAAAATTATGGTGAAAAAGTCCCATACAAAATTGTTCAGGAGAGGTGATCAGTACCTGACTTCAAGTAGCTTTATATATATAACTAGTTGCTCGGTGCGCGAGCTGCTAAAGCAGCTCGCGGGGGGGCTTTCGATATTTGATATTCATATTCCAAGCCCTCAATCATCATGTCTGCCCATATTTTACTTGAGAGTTCTCCAAAGAACCGCATTTCTTTGGAAAAATAAACTCTGCCATTTTGAATTTTTTTTCCATTCATCAAGTAGACTTTCGGATTTTGATCATCTTTTGCTAAGAAACCACTCTTCCATCTTTTATACCCTCCGAGATAGATACCGATGAAATTTGTATGGCGGCCATCTTTTTTTCGCCATTTTGAATTTTTTTTCAGTTCACTCCCAATTGGACGACGTTTCGAATGACATTTGCTAGAGCACCCCCCACCTATCTTCAATACCTTAAGCGTGCCCTTCACCCGTCTCCGAAAACCTCAATCATCAGCTCTCTCCATATTTCTTTCTGAATAAATTTTTGTTTTTGTGAAACCATTAGTGAAAAAAAAAACTTTCATACAAAATTTTACAGGAGGAAATTTTTGGGGAAATCTCAAAAAGTCCCCGGTCGGTCCTTAGTTGGTCCCTAGTCGGTCCGTAGTTGGTCCCTAGTCGGTCCCTAGTCGGTCCTTTGTCGGTCCCTAGTCGGTCCATTGTCAGTCCCTAGTCGGTCTCTAGTCGGTCCGTAGTCGGTCCGTAGTCGGTCCGTAGTCGGTCCTTTGTCGGTCCCTAGTCGGTCCATTGTCAGTCCCTAGTCGGTCTCTAGTCGGTCCGTAGCCGGTCCGTAGTCGGTCCGTAGTCAGTCCGTAGTTGGTCCCTAGTCGGTCCCAAGTCGATCCGGTCCCTAGTCGGTCTCTAGTCGGTCCCTAGTCGGTCTCTAGTTGGTCCCTAGTCGGTCCGTAGTCGGTCTCTAGTCGGTCCGTAGTCGGTCCGTAGTCGGTCCCTAGTCGGTCCCTAGTTGGTCTCTAGTCGGTCCGTAGTCGGTCCGTAGTCAGTCCATAGTCGGTCCCTAGTCGGACCGTAGTCGGTCCCTAGTCGGTCCGTAGTCGGTCCGTAGTCGGTCCCTAGTCGGTCTACCTAACTCGGTCCGTAGTCGGTCCGTACTCGGTCTCTAGTCGGTCCGTAGTCGGTCCGTAGTCGGTCCCTAGTCGGTTCCTAGTCGGTCTCTAGTCGGTCCGTAGTCGGTCCCTAGTCGGTCTCTAGTCGGTCCGTAGTCGGTCCCTAGTCGGTCTCTAGTCGGTCCGTAGTCGGTCCGTAGTCGGTCCCTAGTCGGTCTCTAGTCGGTCCGTAGTCGGTCCCTGGTCGGTCTCTAGTCGGTCTCTAGTCGGTCCGTAGTCGGTCCGTAGTCGGTCCGTAGTCGGTCCCTAGTCGGTCTCTAGTAGGTCCGTAGTCGGTCCGTAGTCGGTCCGTAGTCGGTCCCTAGTCGGTCTCTAGTCGGTCCGTAGTCGGTCCATAGTCGGTCCGTATTCGGTCCCTAGTCGGTCTCTAGTCGGTCCGTAGTCGGTCCGTAGTCGGTCCCTAGTCGGTCTCTAGTCGGTCCGTAGTCGGTCCGTAGTCGGTCCCTAGTCGGTCTCTAGTCGGTCCGTAGTCGGTCCGTAGTCGGTCCCTAGTCGGTCCGTAGTCGGTCCGTAGTCGGTCCCTAGTCGGTCTACCTAACTCGGTCCGTAGTCGGTCCGTAGTCGGTCCCTAGTCGGTCCGTAGTCGGTTCCTAGTCGGTCTCTAGTCGGTCCGTAGTCGGTCCCTAGTCGGTCTCTAGTCGGTCCGTAGTCGGTCCCTAGTCGGTCTCTAGTCGGTCCGTAGTCGGTCCGTAGTCGGTCCCTAGTCGGTCTCTAGTCGGTCCGTAGTCGGTCCCTGGTCGGTCTCTAGTCGGTCTCTAGTCGGTCCGTAGTCGGTCCGTAGTCGGTCCGTAGTCGGTCCCTAGTCGGTCTCTAGTAGGTCCGTAGTCGGTCCGTAGTCGGTCCGTAGTCGGTCCGTAGTCGGTCCGTAGTCGGTCCCTAGTCGGTCTCTAGTCGGTCCGTAGTCGGTCCATAGTCGGTCCGTATTCGGTCCCTAGTCGGTCTCTAGTCGGTCCGTAGTCGGTCCGTAGTCGGTCCCTAGTCGGTCTCTAGTCGGCCCGTAGTCGGTCCCTAGTCGGTCCCTAGTCGGTCCCTAGTCGATCCGAAATAAATTCCTCCATTTTGAATTTTTTTTTTTCTAGTGATCAGGATCCGAAGGTCCTGATCATCTTTTGATAAGAAACCACTCTTCCATCTTTTATACCCTTTGAGATGGACACTGATGAAATTTGTATGGCGGCCATCTTTTTTCCGCCATTTTGAATATTTTTCCAGCTCACTGCCAATTGGAAGCCGTTTCGAGTGACATTTGCTCGAGCACCTCCCACCTATCTTCAATACCTTAAGCGTGCCCTTCACCCGTCTCCGAGTTCCTCAATCATCAGCTCTATCCATATTTTTTTTTCTGAATAAATTTTTGTCTTTAAAAATTTCATACAAAATTTTACAGGAGAAAATTTTTGGGGAAAATCTCGTTAACTACCCCGAAGGTGGCAACACTGTTTACATTTATCGATACTGCCGGTTAAGTTACACAGTCGATGCATACATTTCAACTTTCCAAAATGTTGCCAACTGCCTCAAAAACATGTTCAAAATCAATTCCAAAACAAATAAAAATACAAAATGGCTGTCAACTCATTTTGCAGATTTATTTTAGAAAGTTGAATAATTTTTCCATTAAGTACAGGAGATACCGCTCCTGATGACGTTTCAAGTTTTCATCTCGCTTGCACACAGGCGAAATGATCACCCCTGAAAAAAAGACCGTATCGTGAAAACAACTTTTTCTTTGATAAAGTTCAGTGTTGCCTGTCCCTGGCGATAAAAATATCCAAATTTCGTTTGTACAGGTAAAAAATGTCGTTGCTCATACTCGGATTTTGCAAAAAGTTCGTATTTCGATTTTTGAATTTTTGGGGTAGATCTTGAAATTTCCCCAAAAATGGGGTATTTTTTTCACCAATCTATACTTCAAGTCTGTACATACAATAGCTTCATAGAAGTAGAAACGCTCCGATGTTGTCAACTGTGAGTAATTTGAATTTTAAAATTGCGTTTTTCGTACCTCAAACTGAATGGCCGCCACGACAGCCGCCATCTTGAATATTTAAAAACCACTCCCGATCTGTCAAAATACAGGATAATTGTAGACGGAAACAGGAAAAAAATATTATCCTCAACTAACCCGTTTCGGTGCTGTGGCGCCGCGGTTCGGGGTCGAAAAATCGAAAATTTGAAAGACTACAGCTAAGCCGCCATCTTGTTTTTTAAATTTTTTCTACTTTTTCTATTAATCGTTTCCTAATTTCTTCTAGAATTGCGAGTTTTAACGAAATCGGTAGGAAAACAAAAATGTTACAAAAATCACGTCGGCCGCCATCTTGTTTTTGTTTGAGCAGCCCTTTTCTATCTACAATTCCCTTCCCGGGCTCCCCAACCATCTTACTTACTCTCAATCATCATGTCTTCCCATATTTTTCTGTGAGAATTCTCTGAAGAACCGCATCAAAGGCAATTCAATATTCACCATACATTTTCTATGAAAAAATGAATTCCGCCATTTTGAATTTTTTTTCCATTCATCAAGTAGACCTTCGGATTTTGATCATCTTTTGCTAAGAAATCATTCTTCCATCTTTTATACCCTCCGAGATGGATACCGATGAAATTTGTATGGCGGCCATCTTTTTTTCGCCATTTTGAATTTTTTTTCAGCTCACTCCCAATTGGACGACGTTCCGAATGACATTTGCTCGAGCACCCCCCACCTATCTTCGATACTTTCAGCGTGCCCTTCACCCGTCTCCGAAACCCTCAATCATCAGCTCTCTCCATATTTTTTTCTGAATAAATTTTTGTCTTCTTTGTGAAACCATTAGTGAAAAAAAAATTTTTCATACAAAATTTTACAGGAGGAAATTTTTGGGGAAATTTCAAAAACTACCCTAAATGTGGCAACACTGTGTATATACTTCGATACTGCCGGTTGAGTTGCATAATCGATTCATACATATCAACTTTCTAAAATGTTGCCAATTGCCTCAAAAACATGATCAAAATTTTCAAAAACACCCAACAACAATTCAAAATGGCCGCCAACTCCTTTTATAGAAATAATTCACATAGTTATATAATTTTACCATTAACTACAGGATATACCGCTCCTGATGACGTTTTAATTTTTTATCTCGCTCGCACCCAGGCGAAATGATTGCCCCTGACAAAAGACCATGTCACGAAAATCACTTTTTCTGTGATAAATTCCAGTGTTGCCAGTTCCCGAGGACAAAAATACTCAAATGTCATTGGTACAAGTAAAACACGTGGTCGCTCATACTCGGATTTTGTAAAAAGTCTCTATTTCGATTTTTTTATTTTTGGGGTAAATCTTAAAATTTCCCCAAAAGTGGGGTATTTTTTTTATCACCAATTTATACCTCGAGTCTATACATACAATCGCTTCATAGAAGTCGAAACGCTCCGATGTTGCCAACTGTGAGAAATTTGAATTTTAAAATTGGGTTTTTTCGTACCTCAAACCGAATGGCCGCCACGACAGCCGCCATCTTGAATTTTTAAAAACCACTCTTGTTATGTCAAAATTAAGGGTAATTGTGGGCGGAAACAGGAAAAAAATATTATCGTCAATTATCCCGTTTCGGAGCTGTGGTGCCGCGGTTTGGGGTCGAAAAATCAAAAATTTTAAAAATCTAAATCTCGGCCGCCATCTTGTTTTTACAATTTTTTCTACTTTTTCTATTAATCGTTTACTAATTTCTTCAATACCTGCGAGTTTTAACGAAATCGGTTAAAAAACAAAAAAGTTACATAAATCACGTCAGCCGCCATCTTGTTTTTCTGAAATGTCATAATTTTTCCCTACTCATACCCTGCACTCAAACACATCTCCCATACATGATTATATCGTTTTCTGTCTCTTTCTAGGAGAACAATTATGTCAATGAGTGAGTGAGTGAGTGAGTGAGTGAGTGGTAATTGAGCTATATATAGTATAATATTTATTATTAAGTACATTAAGTACAAATCTATTACAGAATCATTACAAATTTGTATTAAAAAAACAAGTGGCAGAAGACTATTACGATTTGTATGTAACACAACTGGTGTTTAGAAAATTCCGTGAAGGTATAGAAATAATTAAGAAGGAATTTGAAATCAAACTGACAAAAGCAACAATATATTACAACAGGTACTATTTTATCAATATCCACGTTTTGCTAACGTCGACTTACGACTTACAAAGTCGTATCGACTAAACGTCGATACGACTTAGTATCTCATCATCTTTCGCTAAGTTTTTTTTTTATTCGATCGTTTTATAACTACCCTTAAAGCGAGGCCGCACTGCGAAATTTATTCGCAGAATTCTGTGACATATGGAAATGTATGAAGCTGCCCGCACTTGCGAATTAAAATTCGTGAAAAAAAAATATTAAAATGCGGAAAATAAACCGCGCGAATTTTATTCGCGCGAATATATTTCGCAGTGCGGCCCCGGCCTTACCCAAATAACGCACTTGTACCATAACCTACTATAAAATTGGACAAAATATTAAAGTAACGTTTAATTTTCAGCAATATTTTATTCAAAACCTTCACCTGTTGGCGGTCCCTGCCGGCTTTAAATGCCTTAAAACGAGAACAGGATGCAAGAAAACTAAAATGGAGGCAGAAAGTGTTATTGGTTGTGCCAGACTATAAACCACCTGAGGATTAAAATAATACTAATTATAATAAAATTCACTTGTTTTGTATCGCGCCGAATAGTGGAAATGTAACAAATAATAATTAGGTACCTACTTATTCATGTTAAAAATTAACTTATGAAAAATATGCTCCAAGTTCGCATTGAAAGATAAAATTAATTGCAATTAAAAGATAAACTGAGCATTTCATGTTTTATTTTAGACTATGTACATATATGTCTAGACATTTCATTCAAATGTGTGTAGGTAATGGACAAGGTTCCATTTTTTTTTTCAATTAATTAAAAAAAAAAGTACAATAAAACAAAATTCTGAAAGCAATGATGCTTTCAGAAATTATCTCAAATACTGAAAAAGTTATGCAACTTTAAGTTGAGTCGGGCCTCGCTCTTTTAGGGTTCCGTACTTAATTTATGAACAACATAATATATTGGGTGTACGAAATATTTCATTTCCGAGCTAGACATAGCAACAAACCGTGAAAGAAAAACCCAAAAATATTCGTTTGTTTTGGTCACAGCTTACAAACTACTTTCAGTATTTGTTGTTTAAATACAGTATAAATTATAATATGGTAGGTACATAATATACCGAAAATTCATATTCCTGACTGGTTTAGTTTTTGAAATAGCACAAAAATGGTCTGACTTTGATGGCCCTCTATTTCCTTATTTTTAAGGTTCCGTACCTCAAAAGGTAAAAAAAGGAACCCTTATAAGATCACTTTCTTGTCCGTCTGTCCGTGTGTCACCACCGATTTTCTCAGGAACGGATGGACCTAGCAAGTTGAAATTTATACCAGATACTAAGGTCTAAGGTCCCTATTAGGTGTATAAAAATTAAGGTCCTGAGTCCACACAATAAAAAGATATGGGCAAATTTAGATTTTCACGAAAACTTGTAAGTACCAAAATTTACCTTAATTTTCAACTTTTTTATTTTTCGGAATTTTTCCTTTACTTGATCTGTAAGACCTTGCTTTTGACCAAAATTGACAAATCTAGGTCAACCGGAAGTACCCTATATTTTTTGGGTCGAAAACCTAATTAATGGTACTTCCAGTTGACCTAGAATTACGAAATTTGGCAAAAAGCCAGGTCTTACAGCATAAATAAAGGAAAAAATCCAAAAACTAAAAAAAGTTGGAAATTAAAGGGTGTCCCCATACATACATAGTTGAGCCAATTAAGATAGACCTCTGAGTTGTATGAGTGCTCATACAATTTAGACTTTAAAGGCCTACCTTAATTAGCACCTTACCTTTTAAGACAAATTAATGAAAAACAGATTGTACTTATACTTCTGGAGTACAGAACCCTCGGTGCGCGAGTCTGACTCGCACTTGACCGGTTTTTATTTAAGCAAAAAGTAATAAATATATATTCGTACTTTACTCAGTGAGCTCTAAACAATGATATGCAAGCTAGGGTAAGAATTTTATTTCCGGCTTCTTTTTATGTATGGGGGACTCTCTGAAAAATAATTTAATTTTTCTAATTCAATAGGTATTTGGTTTTGGGTCAACGTTTTACACCAAATACCAAAATTTCAAGTTTGTAACTCATTTCGTCTACGAGTCTCTTAGACGAAATGTGTTGCAAACCTGAAATTTACCTAGCTAGAGACCTGTGACCGGCAACAGGCGGACAGACAGACAGACAGACCGACAGCAGAGTGACATTAATAGGGCTCCGTTTTCACCCTTTAGGTACGGAACCCTAAAAAACTAAGGTTTGCCATCTTACTACATTAATTTTAGTAAAACTCCAATTTTCCGGAAACTAAGTTTTTATGGGTTTGATTTGTTTTGCAATTTGCCAGAAATCAAACCCATGCCAAACAAATGGCAGTGAGATCGACCATTAAAACTTAAAAGGTACTGACTATGTTCACACAGGCTAGATAAATGAACGCCATAGGGAATATCCTATAATAGAGTAAAGACTGTTCTAATACCCCTATGTACAATATACAAAATATAAAATGTAGGTTTTAAAAAGATAAAAGTTATCTCATTTAGTACTTTTTCATACATACAAATTAGGTTTACTAAAACTTTTAACATCCTAAATAATATTCTTATATAACTAAGAATGAGCAATAAATATTGCGATAGACTTAATTTCTAAATCATTAGAAAAAATCATAACATATATTCTATACAAATTCCTAATACTTCATTGGGTTTAATATTATAATATTAACAGTTATACTGTCAATACATTTACTATTTTCCTCCACTGGGGCTCTGAAAAAAAAAAATTAAAATGAATAAAATAATTAATCTATTAATAACTTATGTAATAAATAACGCATTTGTTTATAACAATTTTTTAAACAATCTATATACATATATACAAGTATAAATTGAAAATTTAAAAAACCCCCGACATTCGCCATTTTGTGGCGGCGGCCATCTTGAATTTGCAATAGTGCTATTCTACTAGTCAAGCCCTTTCATTTGATACCCATATCAAGGGAGTTGTGAAAAAACATGTCATCCGCCATTTTGTAGCGGCGGCCATCTTGAACCGATTTTCATCAAACATAGCTAACAACACTCTCGACTAATTCACCTTTCAAACAAAAAAAAACCGCATTCAAATCGGTCCAGCCGTTTGAGCGCCACAGGGGAACAGACAGACACACACACACACACACACACACACACACACACACACACACACACACACACACACACACACACACACACACACACACACACACACACACACACACACACACACACACACACACACACACACACACACACACACACACACACACACACACACACACAGACACGTCAAACTTATAACACCCCGTCGTTTTTGCGTCGGGGGTTAAAAAACACCCCGTCGTTTTTGCGTCGGGGGTTAAAAACAAAGTCGTGTTAGTTCGAACACTCGAGAATGACTGGCGCGATTTTCATGGTTATTGATTTGTTGTATTTGTCTCCATCCCGAATAGCAAAATAACATCGGAAAATTGACGAAAAAATAAAATAAAGAAAAAACATTTTCCCATACAAAATGTTCACGGGTTCCGTAACTGTCAAACATCCCGTCGCGTGCATACGGTAAACCTGTACCTATATAATTCTTCTGTAGGTACATGTGTTTGTCATCTAACTCCTAAACGGCTGGACCGATTTGGATGAAATTTTGTGTGTATATTTCAATAGGTTCTTGGATGGTTTGATAACACAATTACCGGGTAGGTACAGGTAACCTACCGGGTCTCAGTAGGTCTGCCGGGTCCACTAGTAGAAGATAAAATTAAAAAAAAAAATATTCTAAATTGGAAAATCTCAATCAGATTTTGAGATATTTGCAAAAAACTAAAGTTTCCTTTTTATTTTTAGTTAATTGTTTATAATTTTTGTAAGCAGATTTTTTTTCAAAAATCATCTACTTGATATACAGAACTATCAGACTAAAGTTGTCTAACGGCCTGTTTCACCACCTTCTGATAAGTATCGAATAAGCAGTCTAAACGTAAGTTTTGTCACTTTCTTACTTTATCTCAAATGACAAAGACAAAAGTTGTAGATAGCTATCTGATACTTATCAGAAGGTGATAAACAGACCCTTAGAAAGATTAAAATGAGAATCGAATTGTACTTACTTACCACTGTATTTAGGAATGTAAATGAGAAGCTGTCGTATTAAAACTAGCGCAGTGACTAAAAGGTAGCCTAGTCCATAGACACAGGCAACAAAGCATATTGCGAGGCTGGAAAGAAAAATACATTTTTGTTACAACCTAATCCAATGATCCATGTAGGTATAATCTATATATATAAAACAAAGTCTTGTTAGTTCGAACACTTATCTAAAATCGAGAACGGCTGGAGCGATTTTCATGGTTTTTGTTTTGTTGTATTTGTCTCCATCCCGAGTAGCAGAATAACTATTAAAACATTGGAAAATTGACGAAAAAAATAAAAGAAAAAACATTTTCCCATACAAAATGTTAATGGGTTTCGTAACTATCAAAGATTTAATTGTCATCCCGTCGATACGTAAACTCTCACCCATACCTCTCATACAGTACGTAACATATCTTCTGTGTGTGTGTTTGTCACCTAACTCCTCCTAAACGGCTGGACCGATTTGGATAAAGTTTTGTGTGTATATTGAAATGGGTTCCTGGATGGTTTGAAAACACAATTACTGGATAGGTATACGTAAACTATCAGGTCTCAGTAGGTGGCGCTGATGTCGGTGTGTCACCGGGCAGGACGAAGTCTGCCGGGTCCACTAGTATATTTATGATTACAATACATATTACAATTACAATAATATATTTTATGATTACAATACTTACTTAAAATCAAAATAAACATCATTGCAGTCTTCCGGCATAAGTAAAGTGCCATAGAGGATGAACGGCTGACAAACAGTGGTCAAGCCTAAATTAGTTCCATACAAAAGTGTTGCAAATGCAAACACTTGACCAGCCAAAAAGTAACAATAGTTTGGTCTAAGAACACAGCAGTCCCACCTGGAAACAAATATTTTATTAGTAGCCATATATATTAAATTGAATATGCATACATATTATACTAGTACCTTTTAACAAATTCTTTAATTGTATTATTATTTAGCTACAAAATAATTCAATAATTAGATATCAATAATTAGAATGAAAACAAATTCTATTTTTAACCGACTTCAAAAAAGAATGTTCTGTATTCAACCCGTATGTACATAATGTAGCATGTGTATATATGTAAATATGTTTGTATGTTCGCGATTATTTCAAAAACCAATGAACCGATTTTGATGATTTTTTCATTATCGTAATCTACATACTTTCAGGAAGGTTTTAGTATATAACACACACCTAGTTATCATTCTTATGTACGAAGGTATATGCATAAATATGTCACTGATTGCTGGACCAAAGTCGGTTAAATTTTTTGTAAAGTTGCTTAAAGCTTGTTGAGGCATCATGCCCATATATCAACAAATCTAGCTTTAACTCTATATAGATTCATTAGATATTCACTTACCATATTGAATGAAAGAACCTTTCATTGACCTCTATTTGGCAAACTTGACAATAATATGAATCTGATGTCAAAACAGGGCTAAAACAATAATTAGGTATAAGTAATAAACACATATTTCCATGTGTGTGGTTTGAATTAGGTTCATACTGAATACCAGGATGGTAAGTAGATTTTACAAACGAGTTTTCGGCGAGGGTTTAACATTTGCACAAGTTTGTAAGAACCTATTACCTATGTCATATAAATTCTGTGGATGAAAAACCAATCATCCCCTTTTTTATTTTATGGAATTTTAAGTTAAACTTACTATTAATACCTGTATTCTTTTCCTTTTGAAGTACCAGTTGCAAGTTCAAAATCTGCGACGGCTTTCATTTTATAAAAGAAGTAACAAGTGCTCCCTAGAAGAAGTAAAAACACAAAGTTTTCGAGCTGGGTTATTTCTAATAATCTCAATATTCCAAGCTCAAACACTAGAAACATGCAAACACCTGATGATAATGTCCAGGAGTAGAAAAATGGTGACCTAAAAATTAAAAAAAAAAATTATGAAGTAGCAAGCAACAGGTAATAGTGTGCCAATAAAGAAAGCTTATATAGTGGCACATTTCAGGCTTCTCCCTGGCACACTTGCGTACTGCAAGCAAAAAAGAATTTCTTCAAAATGTCTCAACACACTTAAGATTTTGTTCATAAACCTATTTATTACCTACAATCATATTTATTATAATTTTCATTGTTACAGCCCAGCACACTGGGCCATTAGTGGTGATGACTAGTGGCCGGCCCAGAAGAGATTTTTCATGCATTTTATATGGTACCACAGCACACAGATCCGGACTCAGGACACAGACGCAGTCGAGTGACCGCATTCAAGACATAATGTATGAAATATCTGTTCCACAACTTGTGACGGCCACTACTCACCGCCACTAGTGGCTCAGTGTGTGGGGGCTGTTAGTGTTGAGCTTTGATAATATTGTACAGTACATTAAAAAAGATTACATACTGACAACAACATTATCCTCCTTTTAGGCCGAGGGATTTTAAATTTGTTTCTTTTTATTTTAAATCTTTATTGGCATGGGTATTATTATTTACTACTAGAGATTGCCCGCGGCTTCGCCCGCGTGAATTTCGGTTTTGCACAAATCCCGAGGGAATCGTGGATTTCCGGTTTTCATTCCCGCTCCCTTTTCCAACCTTTATACCTACTACAAGTTCGCTATAGTAATCTACCTATAGCTGTAGCTATAGATTTCAGGTTTTCAAAATCCTGTGGGAACTGTGCATTTTTTCAGGATAGAAAGTAGCCTATGTTTTAAGTCAGTGCATAATCTACCTCCATTCAAAACTTCAGCCAAATCGGTTCAGTAGTTGCTTCACATTGGACACTGCAATCAGCTGTCAACAGTTATTGTGTAGTTGTGTACGTACCTGTTTTTCTGCCGCGGCCGAGACTGTGCGTACATAGCACCCATGCCAATAAAAATCATTACAACAATTGTTACAGATCTGGATATCGTAGCAATAACCAACAAAAGTGGCAAGATCACGAAAGGCAATATAGCTTCCATGTCCACTTTCTTAATAGTCACTTTCGATCCGTATGGCAAAATATCCTGAGAAATTGGTATCACCATTATCCTAGCTCACTGTTACAAGAAACTGTTCAATTTTATTGCCATTCTCTGGACCTTTTGATTTCTGATTCTGACTTTTTATGCAATTATAAATAAAAAATAAAATAAAAAACCAAGTCAACACAAATATTTGCATCACAGACGTATAAACTATAAAGAGAAGCAGACTGCAGACAGTGTTGCCAACCCGAATTTTAGAAAATTAGTAGATTATGTGCCAAATATTGGTAGAAGTTGGTAGAATGTAAAATGCAAAATTGGTAGATCTACCACCGCAATTTAGAAGATTTTTTAAGGTTAAAAATGCATGAACTGTTTGTGAAAAATGCATGAAATATGTATAATTTCCAAAAATAAACATTTTAAATGTTTATTTTTAGTGCAGAACATTTAAAATTTTATATAAAAATATGTATAATTTCCAAAAATAAACATTTTAAATGTTTATTTTTGGAAATTATAAGTACATATTTTTAACCCCCGACGCAAAAACGACGGGGTGTTATAAGTTTGAGGTGTATGTGTGTGTGTGTGTCTGTTCCCCTGTAGCGCTCAAACGGCTGAATCGATATGAATGCGGTTTTTTTGTTTTGGTGAATTAGTCGAGAATGTTGTTAGCTATGTTTGATGAAAATCGATCCAAGATGGCCGCCGCTACAAAATGGCGGATTACATAAATCGGATAATTCTTCCCTTAATATGGGTATCAAATGAAAGGGCTTGACTAGTAGAACAGCACTAAGCAAATCCAAGATGGCCGTCGCCACAAAATGGCGAATGTCGGGGTTTTTTAAATTTTTAATTTATACTTGATATTGAAAAATTTTAAATGTTCTGCCCGTTGTTTGCTATGAATCCGTTATATATATGAAACCGTTAATACGTAGTTATTTAGTTTCAACAACAAAACAACACAAAACAGGAGCAAAGATTCACCATTGATTCCGCAACAAACCAACCGGGCCACAGAACAGTATAATAATGTCTATGAGCGTGAAATGGCGTGAACGGCGAACTTTTGCTGAAGTTTTTTTTTTTGTGGTTTATGGCCTGGACTCTATGTATGCTTGACGGCGACGCATCGTCGCATGGCTCACGTACTATAATAACACATCGCAACGTCGCTCGTCAGTATAAAAATAATCCAAAGTGGTGATATTATGTCAAACTAATTAAAAAATCCTAAAAATAGGTAGTTTTTAGGTCTAGGGTGGTAGATAGGTAGACTGAAGTGAAAATTGGTAGATCTACCAAAAAGTTGGTAGATATGACAACACTGACTGCAGACCTAACATAACAAAAAAATTGGCGTGCCAATTACGCCTACATACAAATTTCACGTACACATTGACAGTAAACAGGGCCGAACTCATGCAAGCGAGGGTGAGGGACTGAACTCGTAACCGGTAACGCGGAATCAGACTTTGCGTTGTCGCCGTATTAGAAAGCGATTACGCGGTCATCGCGCGGTTGATTTTTTATCTATAATCGCGCGAACATTGAGATTATTATTCGAGTCACTAGGCCCTTGAAAGTATAGTCAAATAACACTATTGCCAGATTAGTATAGATAGTAAAGCGTAGCGTAGTGACTGACCTGCAGGCCTATAATTAAGTATCTGTGATATGAAATTTATCGTAGACTAGCTTTTGCCCGCGGCTTCGCCCGCGTGAATTTCGGTTTTTAACCCCCGACGCAAAAACGACGGGGTGTTATAAGTTTGACGTGTCTGTGTGTGTGTGTGTGTGTGTGTGTGTGTGTGTGTGTGTCTGTCTGTTCCCCTGTGGCGCTCAAACGGGTGGACCGATTTGAATGCGGTTTTTTTTTTGAAAGGTGAATTAGAGAGAGTTCTTAGCTATGTTTGATGAAAATCGGTCCAAGATGGCCGCCGCTACAAAATGGCGGATGATATATTTTTTCACAACTCCCTTGATATGGGTATCAAATGAAAGGGCTTGACTAGTAGAATAGCACTATTGCAAATTCAAGATGGCCGCCGCCACTAAATGGCGAATGTCGGGGGTTTTTTAAATTTTCAATTTACACTTGTTCACAAATACTGAGGGATAAGTAGATTTCTGGGCCACCCGACCCCCGCCGCGCGGCGGCGTATCGCGGTACCGCGTACGGCGACCGCAGGGCGCAGGGGCGCGCGGCGCGCGCGGTGTGGGGAGTTCCGTGTAGCGCGAGTGTCGGCCGTCGCGCGCAGCGAAATTATCTATCAGGGCGTTTTTAACATTCATTTCAACACAACTCCTTTTTTGAAAGTCGGTTAAAAAAGTAGCCTATGTTACTCCTTGGTTAATCCTCTACTTGTCTGTGAAAGTCCCGTCAAAATCGGTTCAGCCGTTCCGAAGATTAGCCCGTTCAAACAGACAGACAGACAAAAATTTTAAAAACGTGTGATTCGGTTATGGTATCGTTCAAATAACCATATGAGCTTAATATGTGGTAGTTATTTCGAAATTACAGACAGACACTTCAATTTTATTTATTAGTATAGATACTAATCATTAATCTGTGATGAAATTAATTTGAAAACTACGGTAAAGTGGCATCAAATTGTTAAACCCTTATTTTACATTCTGTAACCTTAATTTCCAACTGGGATGCAGTTCATCATCATCAGATGTTACACAATGTAAAATGATGGTTTGATAATTATTTGATGGGCACATTTTCATAGGTTCTAACGTTTTCGTTACCACTGAGATACAGAATAGGCCTGCTGATTTATGATTCGCTTCGTGCTCTATGTTATGACGTGACACTTCACTCGAATGAAATAGGTAGGTAGTTAAACTAGTGAAACGCTAGTTTGTAAACTATTTATCAAACTAACTTTTTACTAGTTTAACTACCTAACTATTTCATTTGACCTACCTTACCTATGTAAAATTAGTAAAATAAATAAAAACAAACAAAAGTTTCAATTATTTATTTTTAAACAAAACTATTTTTTTTAATAATTTCATTCCGATAGATTGCTTTGCTTTGCATTATGCTTCATTCTTAAATCAAAATAAAATTTAACAATCACCTTAATCATTAATTGCAAATGATTGAAATCATGTTCATCATTGGTCTTAAACTCACTACAATTATTCGATAAATCAGCTATATATGTACATTATCATGCTATTATAACTTATATTTCCTTTAATCATTTTCAAAACTTCTTCACACGATTGAATTATTTTAATCAAACCATTCGATGGGTAAATCAAATCTCTCCTGTCCTTTTTGTTGTCCACTAAATGTGCTTTAAAATGCTTAGAACATAGTACACTCGATGATTTGGGATGCCAATTTTTTTTATTCATGTTAGTCAACCAGGCATTTCTTAGTTTTCGTCCTTTGGGAACCTGAAAAATGATTTCATTTTTATAATTTGTCCGTACCTACTTTTATCTAATCAACCTTCAAAATATACCTACTAAACAAACTTTGAGCCTGAATACGGCCCTGTAAAATTGCACAAGTATATGAAACATCAAACGAGATCAGAGTATCAAATTATTGATAAACTAGATGATGCCCACGGCTTCGCCCGTGTGTATTTAGGTTTGTAAAAATCTCGTGGGAACTTTGATTTTCCCGAACAAAAAGTAGCCTATCTGTAGTAAGTAGTAACCCGTCCACAAAACGGAAAAATTCCGTGGGATCCTTACGATTTCGGAATGCAATTCCTTACAGCATCAGGGTTGAGGAGTTGGACATGTACCTACTCGAGGTCATTCAACAATAAAGTCTTTAATTGGTATCCCCAATATCAATTTAAATAACCGACAGTGCCTAAATCCCATTAGTTTTGGGGATCAGATCCCCTATAGCATCAGGATTGAGGAGTTGGAATCCAAATTTTTTGTAGGACAGTGTCCCAATGTTTCTCTATCGATTAAAAAAAAATTACGCAAATCGGTTCAGAAATCTCGGAGATATCGGTGTACATAGGTAGAAAAACACAACTCCTCCTTTTTTGAAAGTCGGTTAAAAAGTAGCCTATGTTACTCCCTGGTTAATTCTCTACTTGTATGTGAAAGTCCCGTCAAAATCGGTTCAGCCGTTCCAAAGATTAGCCCGTTCAAACAGACAGACAGACAGACAGACAGACAGACAGACAGACAGACAAAAATTTTAAAAACGTGTGATTCGGTTATAGTATCGTTCAAATAACCATATGAGCTTAATATGAGGTGGTTATTTCGATATTACAGACAGACACTTCAATTTTATTTATTAGTATAGATATTGCAACAGGGATCTACTAGAACCAAAATTACTATAACTATTTACGAGTTTTGGACATATAATAAATAGGGACTGCTTCTAAAATGCCGAACGATTATTATTAATCTCACAGTAACCATGTAAACAAATTACGAGACTATGGCACATGAAAACTTACCGATAAAAATTAATTTCAGGTGTTTTCCTTTATGAAGAATTGCTGCACAGAGGTGCACTACACTTAACCATTTTATTTTAGTATTCTTGGATCTTAAGACTTGATTTTAATGCAAAAATAAAATAATAAACAACTCCCAGGTTATGATCTTGTTTTTGACATAAGCACCATTTGTAGCATGTTTGTAGCTTAGCAACATAGCGGTTTGCCTCAAGATCAATTTTTTCTATGAGTGCGTAAGTGTTGCAACAACAGAAAAAAAGAGATAGAGTCATATATTTTTGGTTGGAGAGAAACAAGCGCAGATATTATTTATTCTCTTAGATGTAGTTGTGAAGATTATGTTAGGTCTGCTTCTCTTTATACGTCTGTGGCCCCAACGCTGTGGATCGAGAAATTAACATTGGCCCCAACGCTCGCACGAACGGTAGCAGTTGGCCGTTCCGTGTCGATTTTTTCAAAAGAATCTGTGCCAACGTGCACGTACCGTCCACACGTTGGCGCCAATGTAAGTCTTGTCCATATTGTAGGACGTGTCGTCATCCACCATCTTCTTTGACGTGGCTTTTTCTTTTCATTAATAAATACAAATAATAATAATAATATTATGTATGTACTCAGTACTGTAAAAGCGCTGAGAGCAATTTCGATTTCTGTACTGGATATCTTCACGTTGGCATTGACAATACAGAACTACAGACTACAATTCTGTACGAATGATGACCATGTTTCAGACAGCTGACGACCGGCCAACCTAGAGTACGGAGACTTCCCGCTAGGTAAGTATAACTAGATAGAACCTCTTTCGTTTTCACGGTTTTACCCGTAGCTTTTGTTTTTGGCTAAAACGGCCAGACATTACCATATAAGTATGGCAATGTGCTGAGAGACGTGCCTCTACTTTGACGATTCAAAAGTACTTGTAAAAGTTTATTTGAATAAAAAACTTTTCTATTCTATTCTATTCTATTCTATTCTATTCTATTCTATTCTATTCTATTCTACAGTCTACTCATCCTGGATTGGTCAGCCAGTGACGTTCGTATTATTCATTTGTTATCGTCTATAAAAGGGTTTTCGGGAGTTGTTGTTGTTAGTCGTGCTTTTGTTCGCTTAACTTCAGGATGATGTAAATCGTATGTGAAATCAGTTACCGTAATAAACCAATAACCTTTAAACACGTGAGTGTTATTTTCAATGATGGGAAGAAGCAACTCTCTCGTAAAGAACTAGTATTATAGCCAACATGTGGACGCCTCACGAAAATATTGTCAACGTTGGGACCAGCGTTGGGGCCAACATGTGGATCTCGTTATAACCTTCTTGGACAAAACGCTATAACTCAATGTAGGTACTCTGTGTACATCGACCAGAATCTCATGAAAAATACGGAAATGAAATTCCAAAGTTAGAAACACTATGGCTGCCCTAGCGATAAACAAAGTAACTGACATTTTTTGTGAAATTGACTTTTTTGCATTAACAAAAGTTTTATGTCGAGTAGTTTTTTTACCACAGTTTAATATTTCAAATAACTTGAACCGTTTACTGAAATTTGAATTGCCCACACAAAGTAACTGCACACACCTATGGCACACACTAACCCGGAATATAAATGCAAAACCAAGTAAACAACAAGCATAACACAAAAACAAAGTAATTGGACGTTGATTACTTTGTTTTTGTATTTAAAATGCAGTTGCTTGATTTTTCGTTTCGTGAAACGATCCCAGGTAAGGTGCTCTGAATGTAATTACTTTGTTTATCACTAGGGCAGCCGAGTTAACCTAGTGTTGCTTACTACTGTCGCGGCTACCTCCTTTTTTGTCTCAAGTTTTACATGTTTAACCATCTGCCTGGATCCGGGTGACGAGACCCGGAGGTACCGTGAAATATTATTGTGAGCATGTAGTTTATGCGCTTACCCAAGGTCCTAGCGGAGTCTGTTCATCCGCACAGCACCCCGGCGTGGGTCCTGGTTGACGCCATGGTTATCACCCAAGTGGGGGGCCGCAACCTTGCCTGTAATACAAATTATGCCCGGGCAGAACTCGTCTCAGGACGAGTTCAGCCCAGGAGTAGGGGGTCTCTCTCTCACAGGTCACTGCAGTCGCTCTTCTTAGCGAGTGGAACACATATCGGGTTCGTATCTCGGAACCTTCTGGAAGCCGTTTGCCGCCGCGACAGCAAGCAGCCTTCCAGCCTATCTCTTATCGGGTTTCTAATCTGGGAACCCTCGGATGCGACCCGCTGAGACCACGTCACCAGGGGGGGCGCTCCGCAAATCTATCATAGAGTGACCTGAGGGGAAACATGAATCGGGTCTGCTTTCTGGGGACCCCTTCTGATCAGAAGTCGACACTTAAATCTAACTATCTAAAGTAATCTAGTCTCTCTTAATCCTTATACTCTACCACTAACCTTAGTTTCCAGGGGGCGTGGACGCCAGTCGCCACGCCACCAGCTATCCATTCTCGAACCACACGCGTCGCCGCCACGTTGCAAATTGGCGGTACCGCGGAGATGTATTTAAACCATAGATAACTAGACCATAGATCTCCTACGGATATAGAGGCGGGTTAACTCGCCATAGAACCTAAGTTTAAGACTGGACAATTAAGAACCTTGGTGTTGCTAGCTTTAATGATTAAGTGATTTATATTTTTAGTCTTTGTTGTCAATATCTACATTTATCGCGATTCGCGACCGTTTGTAGCGACACTCCCCGCCAACGGAAGTTATAACAGGACGATAAGATTCTGCGTCCATTCTTTAATCTTCTCGAGAGCCTTAACCACTATCTCTCTTAGGTCTTGGCTCCTCGGAAGAAAAGTCATTTTCATTTCTCTAAGAAGTCTCTTTCAATAAAATTAATCATCTAGTATCGTCTCATTATTTCTCGTGCAGCATGATCACTTCTCTTCTACAGTGTATCAATTTCACTGCTATAAGCTTCATAAGTTTCTTCTGCTGTTTCTTCAGGAATATCCTGATCACAGGTTCAGAAGGTATATAAGGTAATCTGGTCTGGGTTTGTCAACTAAACATTGGCCTCTTGTTCGTCCATCTCCAATGGATATAAATGAGAAACGGATCTAATTAATTTGGTATTTCCTACATTTACTTTAACTGTTCTACTGCATATATCTTTCTTTCTTATGAGTTCTGTTATCCTTCAAACACGCCAGCTTTCTTGATTATTATGATCCCTTTTATTTAAACTATTTGCCCTTCTTGAGGCTCAAATTTTGAGGTAACTCTTAGTTCTTTATGTGAGTGCTAACATCTTTCACAAAAACTAACAAAGTGGCGGTAGGAAAATATTTCTTTAAATCCTCAGATCTTGAAAGCTCTATTCTAACCTTTGACAAGGTCCCTTTTCGTAGAGATTATTTTTCGTTAAATGTTCTTCTCATGTGGTTCTATCTATTATACACTTTCCCATAACCAATCTGCCGGTTTCTATCTCTTTCATTACTGTTGATAATTCACAATTTTCTAGACATCATTTCAGTAATGTTCTCTTCATAATTCACAATACCTACTAGCTGTTTATGCGAGAGTTGGAATAAACTTCCAGCGAATTTTATTTCTATCTAATATGGTTGCGCCAAGATTTCTGATATTAATTTAAATTTCAACGTTTTATTTGACGTGCTAATTGTAGGTAGTCCTTTGTGATCGCTATTCTTCTTAAAACTCGAACGCCTTCTTCAGTCAAGAGATCTTGAACGACTTCTAAGTGTATGGCTCGTATCGCTAGACAAGTAAACAAACAAATCCATTTTTCTGTGTACTGTTTCCATTGTTAACCATAACTGATCCAAGATAATCAATTCTTGCAAAGGTAAAATGATATAGCTCTCCTTTAACTCTTTCTGATGGTAATGCAGGTATCGATGGTAGTTTGTAGGATCCTTGTACCATATTTAACACATGTTGGACATTTCTTTGACAGTTTTCGTACCTGCCATTTGCCTTCTGAGATCTAATATGTTTCGCGAATAATACTAAATGTGTGATTAACATCTACATGATAGTTTTTATTGTTTCTTTGTCATTATCTCATTAGTTAATTCAGAATCTTTTCGGTAATAAATAAGATATCTTTTATCAAAAGACTAATTCATTTCTTATTCTTACTTTATATCTTAGTATATCGTCACTATCAAGAAATAATCCTTAGTTGCGACTTAAGTTTGTTTCTTTCTCCCTTTTACTTCATCTTTGAAGTGTTCTTCTTGTAATTTCTTAATCTCTTCTAAATGTGTTTCTTAAAGTTCTTGTTCTTTCCACATTTATATTATTTTGATTATTGATTTATCCTCATTTCCTGTTATGATTTGTGGTAGTTATTCATTTCAACTTCATTGTCTTCATACTCATTCGGAAGAGCCTCCCGACTCAACGAAAAAAAAGAAGAAGAAAGAAAAAAAATAACCTATTGTTTTTGTTATTGCCCTTTGTGGCAAATATTGGATGTTTGTAACAAATATTGAGCTGAACCTCCATATTTCTTATCTATTTTTTTTTTTTTTTTTTCACAAGTGTTAAAAGTTTCTCGTTACATCTGCTGGGTTTTAATACTGATGTAACATAATGTAGAATAGAATAGAATATCGTTTATTCATTAACTAGACACATATCAGACAGATTATGCATCAATAATGTATTATAATCAATTCTTTATTTCATTTAATTTCTTGGATTGTTATTGCTACAAATGGTGATTGGAATTTAGAAGATTTGCACCATTTGATTACAATTTGACTAACGGTCTAAAGAAATTGATATATTACTTTAGCAGGAAGAAAGTTTAGCATAAGATCTATTAGACTAATCAATACTTCAAGTAATTCTAACCGAGGAATTTTCAAATTGTCTTGATATTTTTATAGGTACAAGTCATTATTCTCCAATGACAAAACTAGTTTTGTTCTCAATTACTATACATACTGCCGCAGAATAAGCTTTAAGAAATGCGTCAGTAAAGTAAATTGGTTAAATATCGTTATTCTAAACAGTTGCCATGTATCAGCTAAGTTCTCTATATTTTCTATATTTTTCTAATTTTATCTAACTATCTGCGTAAGCATTCTTTTTTCATCTGTTCTGTAAAAGTGAATGGACAGCATTTTCCATTTATTTTATCCTTTCTATTCCAAAGTTCTTGAAGAAATAATTTAGCGAATAGAATATTTTATGGTGCAACAAATCTACAAATCGTTAGTTGAAGTAATCACTCTTAGTACCTCTCGTTTAGTATTCGCATAAGAATCAAATTTATAATTAATTCTAGTAGTTAATTTTTTAGTAAGTTTTCTCTTTTAAATCTCAATCAAAACCTAATATCTTAACAAGTTAATTTTTTGATGTGTCTTGAGTTTGCATTATCAATTCGTCAGAATTAGAACTACATTCTCTTATTTGGAATCTTCATATAATTCTAAAGCTTCTGTAACAGTCTATTGGTTACCCTAGTTGGTACTAACGCTGGTGATCAGGTTGATCACCATGTATGTTATTGATGGAGTTTCTAACCTTTGGTTTATCATCGTTTGATAAATTAATTTCTATTGTAGTATTTAACAAATGTAGACACTTTCTATTATGTGCAATTCTGATTGGTGATTCTCTCTTTGAAGAAATCACTGTATTTATCAATATTATGGTGAATAAATCGAAATTTATATAAAAATTATATTAACTCTTTTAATCTAATTATTGAACTCTAGATCTGTATTATTATCTTATCTTTAAAATTAAACTTCTCGATATCGTCATAGTCAAGGTTTATTGTAACTTGCAAACTTATGACTCTGTGACACCTATAATCAAACAATAAGAATTTCATTCTATTCCATTCTATTAAGTATACTAACTACAGATAATTCGTCTACTGGTTTTAGATTGGTCTCTTCTTATGGCATCCATCTTCAATGGGAATCTATTAAGTACAAGTTTCCTCTGATTTTAATTTTTCATTATTAACAATAATTATTATGATAGGTAGTCATTTCCAATCATAATATCAATTTTGTTGATAATCATCTATCATCGGCTAAAATAATTTTATTTTTCCAATATCCTAATTTTACACAATCATGTCATGTTTAGCTTTAATTATCGCCGTTTAAAGTATAGTAGTGTCTTTGGCATTTAATTACAGTAACGCGTTAGTTAGCTCTGTATTAACTTCTGGACAATTCTTCGGACAAAGTGCCTTATTGTGTAATCCTTTCTCGAGGCAGTGAACAAAATATACCATATTCTTCACATTTTCTTGCGTTGTGTCCTTTACGGAAACAAATATTATTGAGGAAGAAGAAGAGAGATACTTCCTCTAAGCTCATCATTTAGTTCACTTCTTCGCTCTGGTAATATTTTTGATGTTTTTCATTGATCATTAAAGGGATCTCTGTGACAGATCGCACGGAAGTTCTTTTAGGTTTTCGGTTTTCTTCAATTTTCTCTTGGTTTTCTGGTATCCTCTCAAGTTGTCTCTTAAAATCTTCTTTGGGAATTTTCGCTAATCAGGAAACGTAGATGTTACGGTTTATATTCTCGCCCAGTGACTTGAGCGCTCTAAGATGTCGTTCAATCTCATTAAGTGTGTGTCTCACTTCTGTGATATTTATCTCAGTTGAAGCTTTTATTCACTACAGTGCTGAGTAGTGCGTGTCAGTTATCTGATTGTCTTTGCTACATCGATTTTTCAGTGTTGTCCACGTTATATTATAATTCTTGTTTGTTGTTTCTAATCTTCCACGAATTTAATTGCTTCACTTTTCTGTGATGCTTTTAGATATAATAGTTTATCAAAATCGGTTAAGTTTCGTTTGTCAGTTTTCAAACTGAATTGAATCCAAACGTTGTCCAGAGGTGAACATCACCTTTAATCTCAGATAGACTCAACTTCGGTATCCTAGTAACTTGTAATTCTAGTATTCAGGTTTGCATCTCTAGTAACCTGAGTCTCACACTCAGTTACTCTAGTTTCTTTCTTAATCTTGGCAATCTATCTTAATATTCTTATTATTATTCTTAATACCTATTCTATCTATATCTTATCATTTTTAACATTCTCTCTATACATTTTATTATTTTTCATATTCTATCTATATATCTTCTTCTAACTGTACTGTAGAATTTTCGGATATGTCATCTGGCGCAGGATCATGGCTTAATCGAAGGTTAATTTATTAATTCCAAACTCAATCCGTCTAATAAAGTTTTGTAATTTCAAATAATAATTTCTGATTCTTGTATAACCATTGGAGATAGGCTAGTTAAGTCATCAAGAGTTCTTATTACTTGAGACGCCTTAGTTGACAAATTCCGCAATTTTCTTTTCATCAAGTGTAATATGTTTAAGAGATTTTGATCTATTTTGGCTGCACGTATCTATATATTATGTACTGTATATTACTAGACAAATATTTCAAGCAAGTTAATTATTTAAGTTTGGCTAAGTTTAGTTAACGTCTTCGGTGCGTTCGGGCCTTCTAGGCTCGTTTCTTTATAAAGAAGACATAATAATTATTATTCACTTAAAGAAATACTTAAGGGGTATATACACTCGTAAAGAGATACTCTGTCTAGACTGAGTTACATCCCCACGTACACGCGTAAAGGATAAACTTTGCATGAAATAAGGTCTACCATATTATTCAACATTAATATACGGTAATGCTGTTATTTTACGGAATACTGTTAATTTTCAAGTTACTTATTCCATTTTATTTCATATCGTAATTAACGTTATTTATTTCTCGACTTGGTAACGCTATTTTATCGTTAGAGTAAGCCAGCCCTACTCACAATGTAGGTCGCACTCCTAAAGTTACCCGCTTCTACTGTATTCTAGAGACCATACATAGTCTGTGCATAATAAAATGTACAAGCTATCTAGTCTGTGGGTTCTATGTAATTATTAATCTATATTCTATCTCACTGTTAATTTATCAATCTGTGTTCTGTGCTGTCAATCAATCTAAATAAACAAAATATAATATTTCTATTTGCTTTGTTTAGATTTTCTATCGTTAACAACGAATGAATAAACAAGCCGTTTGCTGGATAAAGAAGTGCCTACCGATGTCCGGCGTGTTAAATTTATCCAGTTTTGTGTCAATTGTTAATGAATTTGCTGGCCGCCTCATCAAGATGTCTAGGGAAAGTTTATCTCAATAATACACCAGTACCAACAACAAAGAAAATTTTGGAATTATTGTTATTGTAGACTAAAGTTAATATTGTATTGAAATAAATTAGAAGTTCGTCAAAAACCTCGTTACATTTATTTAATAATTTAATTTTCCACCATCTGTTTGCATTATTAGGTTATGAATTTAACATTATAGTATGACAGTCTTTGAGGAGCTTGATTCCTTCTTGATATGAATGTACACACATAGGTATGCCGAAAGGGTCACGTTGTGCTTTAATCCTTTAATGGGATACATACTTATGACAGAATATGACAAACTCTCCATTCAAATAAACCTTTTATGAATATTCTTGAATCTCAACATTTATTTTTCACACTTCTTTCTCATTCTCACTCGCAACTTCTCGTTGCTGGATATCATCTCAACTCATAAAGCTAAGTTCTTATTTTGAATTGTGCCCTCAGGATATGACTGACTGACATAACAATTTAGCACTAATAATATTTAATAACAAAATTGTATTATCACACACCCTTTAGAATTGTAGGTCTATATTTCAGAACTAACTGTAAGTACCGTTCGGGTAAATCCAGTAGTATACTTGCATTGATACAAGTCAATGTTCTTTATCATATACATAGGTCTCAGGTTATTGACATAGGCTATAAGTTTATATTAATATTCATAGCACCTTGTGATATCCTTCTTATAGTAGTTTCAACTTTCAACCAAATCAAGTCAAAAATTCATTATTAATTGTTGAAAATATGACAAAGTCTGAATAGGTACATGTACAGTGATAAATAATTCTTAAGTACAGTGCCAACATTTCAGGTCTTTGTTTAAGGTACATAAATGTTAATTATTCATTATCTGCTCATAGGATCAAACAACAAACCAGGTAATTAGTTAGGTATCAAACGACATGACTTCCTTCAACAAGTTGGTGCACATGGAATCGCACTAGCTGTCATACATAGTAACAACTTTATTTCACTTTTCTTTTCTATCTATATACACAACTCTAAGTAATTTAAGTCTCTTATTATTCATTGTTTGCATTTCAATATTCCACTAAAATGCTTAGTACTTGTTTGGTACCTACTATGGTTGCACATAATGTTCTTACAAATTCAGTTCATTCATTTCTTTTAACCAAAAACTTTCTTTTAACAAAACCCTTTAGCTAAATTTAGTCATTTGAAAATCACTCCATGTTTTTTGTGATAATTGTTCCACTAAAAAATCATGATTATGGTAAAACACTAATCGTCTCACTTTATTATGAATTATGATATTATCCCAAATAATCACGTTAAAACAGAAACAAAGTGATGTTATATTTATTGCCTCTGTAATTTTGTAGTTAATTTACTATTATTATTATAGATTGTTTCCTCACTTCACAGTTTGTTCTTTAGAAATTAATCTTCTATTTAATTCGCATTTGATCATCATTCTGGAATATGCACACATCTAATAAAACTCGTTCAGCATTCAGAACATTCAGAAATCAACCCGATAAAGTCACCTGCCTATACTAGGTACAGATTAATGATTAGTATCTACACTAGGTATATAGCACAGGTATATGGGCCTTTTGATTTGTCGAATGTAGGTATACTATATATAGCTAGGTGGTACCTATCAAAGTTTGACTCTTTTAAGAAGTTCATACTGTATTCTTATACGCTTTTTGTTCAAGTTAAGAGATAATTATTAATTTTTCTTGTGGAGGTAGGTAGGCAGCAGCAAATTCATTAATGTTCTATTTTTATATCTAAATAAATTACACAGCTGTAAAGAAACAAGCAACAAAGAAAGATTTGCAATGATCATTGAAAACTATGCGTGTTGAAACATGCAAATTAGGTCAGTGCATAAACGATGCTCACAATTCTTTTTGTATCACCCTCTTTTTTTTATATTTTATTTTTCAAGTATTTTATCGAAAGCTGATTAACAAATTTATCAGGTAAAATTCCAGCACTCCTCCACCATGTCGCGGCTACCTCCTTTTTTGTCTCAAGTTTTACATGTTTAACCATCTGCCTGGATCCGGGTGACGAGACCCGGAGGTACCGTGAAATATTATTGTGAGCATGTAGTTTATGCGCTTACCCAAGGTCCTAGCGGAGTCTGTTCATCCGCACAGCACCCCGGCGTGGGTCCTGGTTGACGCCATGGTTATCACCCAAGTGGGGGGCCGCAACCTTGCCTGTAATACAAATTATGCCCGGGCAGAACTCGTCTCAGGACGAGTTCAGCCCAGGAGTAGGGGGTCTCTCTCTCACAGGTCACTGCAGTCGCTCTTCTTAGCGAGTGGAACACATATCGGGTTCGTATCTCGGAACCTTCTGGAAGCCGTTTGCCGCCGCGACAGCAAGCAGCCTTCCAGCCTATCTCTTATCGGGTTTCTAATCTGGGAACCCTCGGATGCGACCCGCTGAGACCACGTCACCAGGGGGGGCGCTCCGCAAATCTATCATAGAGTGACCTGAGGGAAAACATGAATCGGGTCTGCTTTCTGGGGACCCCTTCTGATCAGAAGTCGACACTTAAATCTAACTATCTAAAGTAATCTAGTCTCTCTTAATCCTTATACTCTACCACTAACCTTAGTTTCCAGGGGGCGTGGACGCCAGTCGCCACGCCACCAGCTATCCATTCTCGAACCATACGCGTCGCCGCCACGTTGCAAATTGGCGGTACCGCGGAGATGTATTTAAACCATAGATAACTAGACCATAGATCTCCTACGGATATAGAGGCGGGTTAACTCGCCATAGAACCTAAGTTTAAGACTTAGACTGGACAATTAAGAACCTTGGTGTTGCTAGCTTTAATGATTAAGTGATTTATATTTTTAGTCTTTGTTGTCAATATCTACATTTATCGCGATTCGCGACCGTTTGTCGCGACAACTACAAAATTTAATTTCCCTATTTTTCATGAGATTCTGGTCGATCTTTACCTACTCTGTCATCTGTGTGATTAGTGCATATGGATTAGTGATTACTCTGTGATTGTTACCTATATACCCGTATTACTAATTCCCCGGAATTCTGACAGCTGTCATTGTCATTTACAGATGAGTTATTTGCATAGAGATAATAATAATAAATAGAGTTGGCATAACTACCTTAAAAACGTGCCAAAAATACACTCACACACGCACAATCCTGTAACATAAAATGGCGTGTGTTCATTGTGATGTCTCAAGTTGTGCGTGTGTGAGTGTTCATGTATACATTTTAGGGAGGCCATCTTAAGTCACGAGTCTGCCGCAAGCTGTTTTATTATTATGTCAAAAATGTAATGTTGTCTCTTTCACACTTATGAAAATTTTGATAAGCTTGAGCTATTTTCCGATCCACTAATTTCTATAGGACATTATGCCAGCTCTATTTATTATTATTATCTCTATGGTTATTTGTATGGAGAACAGGGTTAACATCTACGAAGTACGATTTTACCCCAAACTACTTTAATTCCCTGTCATCATAAAAAGCCATATGCCGCGTAGTAATATTACTCGTTTTGCCTTAAAGTAGAAAACACCAAGAGTAGAAACTAGAAAGTGCACACTGACAGCAACAGAAAACAAAAGAAGCACATTGAAAAAATTTATTCAAAAATGGATGTCGAATGACATTGTGGCCAATTCTGTTGTACACAATCTCTAAACCTAAACTAAAGTGTGGCCGATTCTGTTGTACACATCTCTAAATCTAAACTAAAATGACAGGTCTAAATATATTCCCGTCTCTTTCACAATCCTCCCTGCTGAAAGGGATAGCACTATTTTTAAACCTGTCAATTTAGTTTAGGTTTAGAGATTGCAGTGTACAACAGAATTAGCCACATTGACAAATTTAAAAATAGTGCTATCCTTTTCCGCAGGGAACATTGTGAAAGAGATAGGAATATATTTAGGCCTGTCATTTTAGTTTAGGTTTAGAGATTGTGTACAACAGAATTGGCCACATTATCACTGTGCATTATCACCATGAAGTGTCTGTCAGGCATTTGTCATATCTACATGCGGCAGTTGATTTGTTTGTATTTGCATAAGTTTTGAATTTTTAACTTTTTTGTGGGAATTGTTTTATCTCTGGTAAGTTACCAGAGATAATTCTGACGTTTCGTAATGTTACCAGTGGTAACATTACGAAACGTCAGAATTCCAGGGAATTAGTAATACGGGTTTAGAGGGATTTTTAATGAAAATGAATGAAAATCTGTGAATTGTGATATTGATTGTGATCAGGGTGCGTAAACTTAGTATAAAAAACAGGGAAATGCTTTGTGTACTATACTGTAAATTTACATAGTGCACTCAACTGCAAGTCTGTTAGTAATTCAACAAGTATTTTTAATTTAGCAGAATTATAATCATGTAGTTCATAATTCTTAATGCAGAGGGGACTAGTATTGCGTACGTTTTGAAAAGTCTTCGCTAGATGGCGTCGACTGTCATTTTGAGAAAATTACCAGTTCAAAAATAAAACTACTAAATTGGTAACTTTAAAAAAGTAAACAAAGTCTGATTTTTAATTCGGTGGAATTCTGACAGTTGCCATTTAAAAATAGAATGAATTATTCTAGAGTTATTTGTATGAAAAACAGGGTTAACACATGAAGTTCGATTTTACCCCAAGCTAAAGTACCTACCTGAAGTATCTATCAGGCATTTGCCATATGTCTACATGAGGCAATTGATTTTTATTTATATGTAAGTTTTGAATTTATTATCTTTTTTGTGGGAACAGTTTTATCTCTGCTAATATTAAGAAACGTCAGAATTCAACGGAATTAAAATCAGAGTATAATTAGTTTTTAAATAATTATAATTAAGAAAAACTAGTAAAATGAAGTAAATATTAATGTTATCAATAATTTTTTCTTAGAATTTTATTTAAGATGTTTTTAAAATCTTATTCTTATACTTAAGTCTTAATTAGTAGGTATTATTTCTTTAAATCAGGCAACACTTAGACACTGACGAGTGACCACCACGTGATTAGCACGTGATCACTGAAAAATGTCAAGAAAATTCAAAATGTCTGCCTACGTGCCATTTTGGTTGTCGTAGATATTTTTTGGATTAAATTCTAAATTGTTGTGTGAACTGGTCGTTGATTTGAGCTTTAGTTCCTCCGGTTAAGTTTATTACAGTGATATTCGTGCAACTGAGAAAAGACTTGTGTTAAGAGATAAGACTCTTTATATTTTAGTGTATTTTTATTTGTTAACTGAGACAGGACTCTTTGTATTCTTTATAGTTAATGATTAGTGTAATGTAGCGGCCACATTAACGGCGATTATCGCGTATTCGGCCGTTAAACGTAGGTGTGGCCACGATTAACGGTGACAATCGCCGTATACCACCGTAGCATTTGGCGATAAGTCGGGTGGCGGTACATCAAAGAGGTTAACGCTATAATTATAGCGTTAAAGCGGCCACATCTACGTTCGCCATTGTGCGCCGCGAGCTCGATGGGAACGCACGTGTTGGTACGGGAGAGATACCTACATATAAGTACAACATTTAAGACTTATAGAGTACGTTTCCTATGCATTTTTATAGTCAACCATCTTCTCTTTCTTTGTAACCTTTTTTTTTTTCTTTTCTTTATTTTGCACAGGAACCTTTGGGCGTCTGAATTATCATCCGGGGTGCATTATAATTTGTGTTTGTCTGTCTCCAAAATGCTGGACCGATTTTGATGGAACTTTTATTGGGAAAACTTTAGTGATGGGAAAGAAATATTAAAAATTAATACTCATTACTGCAGTTCCATTTTAATGCATGACTTTTAACAGTATGAGCTCAAAGGAGCTTAGGAAAAACAAAGAGTTTCCGCGGGATTTTTAAAAACCTAAATCCACGCGGATGAAGTTGCGGGCATCCTCTAGTCAAATAAATATACGGGCATATACGGCATATACCGCCGTTAACCTTTAGGTGTGGCCACTCAGTTTTGCCGGTGATAATTTTCGCGTAGTTTAAAGCAATTTTGGGCATCAACATTAACCATAATGTAGCCGCAGCATAATAAAGATAAATTACTATTGCTTATTTAATGCATAGAAAAAATAAATAATTTTTTGAAATAACGTTGTTTTATTTCATAAATTAATCAGGATACGTAGTAGGTACGTATAGAATATATAATATATATGTATATATGTAGGTACTGTACCTACGTATTTATATAAGTAGGTATGTATAGATTCAACGTTAGTTTCAAATGTCGAATCCAGAGACCAGAGGCGCTAGCGATGCATTTCCAATTTTAGGCATAGAGTTCGGTCTCTATTTCATATATAGACAAAGTACTCTGTGATTGTGATGAAAATGAACACAGAAAATTAAACGTGAAAATCAAAATTATTGAGAAAAATTTGCCGCTGTGTAGAGCAGTGTAGAGTAAAAATGTAATGGCGTGCAAGTTGACTTGAGACTACACTGTGCAAAAACCATTGTCCAAAAACCATTATCTCTATGCCAAAAACCAACATTTTGTAATAATGGAATCAAGTACGAATTCAGATGCTGAGTCCATTGCTTGTGAGTCCAATGCTAGCGGACTTCTTCGATACAGCGACGATTGTGTCAAAGATCTTTATAAATCTCTGATACAGGTAACTAAAATGTTAATAATTCTCTATTTTCTAATAACATTTTAGTAGGTAGCAGAACCTGGTTGAAATCTGCTAGGTCGGAAAGACAAAAGGTAGATGTAATTCCTAGTGAGCATTCCAGTATTTTTAACCCTCGACGCATAAAGACGGGTGCTATAAGTTAAACGATTAATTCATAGCGCAGAGTAAAAATTTGCATGTCATATTACCCATAACTCCACATTGAAATGCACATATATGAAAATAGAAGGGGTTTTCAAGTGGCTAGTGCTGTATGCAACTTTATTTTGAAGAATTTGATGTTTTGCTTCAACTCTACTCTGTGTTCGTATCAGTTGACCCCAAACGCTTTGTGTGTCTGTCTTGTCTGTGTGTCATAAGCCCTAGCTCATCAGTCATCACTGCTCAACCTATGTGTTTAAGAATTATAATCTATTTTATGTTTTGTTGGCAGAACATGGCAATAATAAACCAAGATATCATTGAAGTAGAGAAAAATATGAAGAATATTGTCCAACAGGCGGGCCCATTGGAGAGTCAATTATCTGCCCTGCTGCAAACACTGCCCAAGCCTAACCTTACCATGCCTATGGTGACGGAATGACTATAATTGTGTGCTGTCCGGCTTTGTGTGGGTTGTAATGGGTGTGATTGGGGTTACATGTAGCCTCCTCTCTACTACAGCAAATAGTTGGAAATCTAGTGAACTGTCAGTAATGCTTGGCTCTGGTGCTGCACGCATACATCATTAGTGTGTTTAATTTTAATACAGCCTTAGTAGTATTGCATGCATACATTATAAATAATACAGATAGTACATACAATTATACATACAATTATACTACTAAGGCTTATAGTAGGCTTAGGTTAAGAAACCCTGGCCAAGACAAACTGTATTTAGTTTTCAAGCTGCATAATTATTGCAGTTTGGATGCAGCAATATCAGTTGATATAGCTACATAGCAACTGAATAACAGCACATCTCTTGTACAGTTGGTGTGCAGTTCTAGTACATAATATTTAAATGGACTGCATAGTCAATGGACAGTAATTTTCACACTCAATAACACAACTGTTGTGATGATGCAGCTAAATGTCACCTGCATCCACTCCAATTTTGCAGTTGACTTGCAGTCTTACTCCTATTATAATAACAGTTTGACAATTTACAAATAAAAGTATATATACTTACAGTTATTTCTGTTTTTTTTCTATCATATTTTTCTAAAAGTTGAAAATATAGAAATTCTTTAAAGTCAGTTTTTTAATAAGAATTTTCATTTTAAACTTTTTAGTGATTTACATCACAATCAACAGTTCTTAGGAACTGCTACAAGTTATTGTACTCCTAATCAGTGGGTATTTAGATTCCCACTGCTTAGGGATATATCTTATACCTGCAGCACCTGCAATATGAAGCGACAGTTAGGCTTGTGGCATACAATATACCCGACCCTAACTTGCTTGCTTAGTATGCCGCATACTTGGGCAATTTTTGCTTGACGCTTCGATGCGTTTTGACTCGGTTCTAGTATGCCCCAACCCTTACTAAGTCCTCGCAGCTTATGAGTACAGTATCATTCAGCATCAGAGCTTTTATGCCCACTTTGTACATTGTAGAAACGATGATCGAAACACTGACTTCAGAGTGAAATGGACCTAAATTAGCTTGTTTTAAGGTTTGAGTTTGTCAATACATTCAGCCATTCGTCTACAGCCAGCGCGAGCGCCCCAAGCTGAAATTTTGAAAATAAATATTCGAAGTACTAAATACGACTTTAAAATAAGAGTATTTGGGTTCATTTTGCTCTGAAATAGTTTTTCGATATTCGAATTCTACAGTAATCCGAAAGCTCGGACTGACTGAGGAGCTGGGACTCAGCGTTCAGTCATTTAATTTACTTAGTACCAACAACAAATTCATAATGGACAGTTCTCGAATCTAAGAAAGCCTATCTTTCTCCAACATCCAATCTATCTCCACCAAAATTCGCAGCGATGGCTTAGGTTTAAAACATAAAGAAAACTTAATCACAGATTTCAAAATGTTTTGTATGAACGAGAGTTTTTTTAAATGTATAAATACCCGCGATAATTAAGTTTTTTTTAAATAGGTACCGTCAAAATCGATTGAGCTGTTCCGAAGATTAGCCCGGCGTCCACACAGACAATTTATTTATATAAATTATGCCCACGTCCTGCCCGCTATTAGCGCCACCTACCGGGTCCAATTTTTCTACTTATAAACCTTCCTCTTGAATCACTCTATCTATTAAAAAAAACCGCATCAAAATCCGTTGCGTAGTTTTGAAGATATAAGCATACATAGGGAAATAGGGACAGAGAAAGCGACTTTGTTTTATACTATGTAATGATGAAAGGATTAAAAGGACCTAACTACCTATACTTACTAATTTATTGTAGGATTAATATACGATAATATACGGCATGGGTATAAATATTAATCACGCCGACAAAGTGGTGAAATAAAATTTTGATAAATTTTTTTTTTTAGGGTAGCTCCCCTACATGTAAAGTGGGGATGAATATTTTTTTCTCGTCTACCCCATAGTGTGGGGTATCGTTGAATAGGTCTTTTAAAAATACTGTGGGTGTGGGAACATCATTTTTCGATTTCTAGATCCGTTTGTAAAATATGATGTTTTAAAGTGCTAATTTTTATTAGAGTCAAGTGTCCCCCCCCTCTATCAGCCAAATGGCAGTCAGTATATAGAAACTTGAAAAAATTCACAGCAGTAGTAGATAGTAATCAATTTTAAAGGAAAACTATCATGGCTAAGTAGGGTTCACAGGTTAAGGAGTTATATCTGTTTTTCGAGGATTGTGACTACGGAACCCTACACTGCGCGTGGCCCGCCACGCACTTGGCCGGTTTTTATTTGAATTCGTTTAAAAATCAATGTGTTCAAATTCTGCTGCTTCTGGTGAGACGGAGTTACCCGTTGAGCCACTTCGCAGCTATTAACTGGGGCATTCATTTCATACGTGTATCAGTCGACCCACGATCGATCATATTTTGTTCTGTGGTTACAGAGTCCTTTGGACTACAATATGGTAGCTTCTTGATACGTCATCAGACATTAGTTGCAGCCGAGCTTGTATTTCGCCTTTATTATATTGCGATTAGCGTTCATGTTTGTGGCCTGTATGGCTACAGTTCGCCCCGACGACGCGGACGCGACGCCCTGTGCCCGCCAGGCCGCGTTCTCGGGCAAAGCCGCCGGTCGTGCCATCCGAGCCTGACACACATGCGCTCGTCACTCCGTCAGTCAACAACAGTGTGCGCGCGCACGCGTTAACGCGTATCGCTATACAGTACAGTCTATATTTTTTACCATATTCGCCGGCAACGACAAATCCAGTATTGATCGGGCCTTCGCCGCGAAACGGCGTCTCGAAAATGTGAAACGAATTTTCCGCGTAGACCCTTCGTAGACCATTGTTCGCCGCAATAAATAGGTACCCAACACAGTAAATCGATAATACAGTGAAATTATGGCGATTTTGTTGTGCTCTTATGGTGTCAAGGCTTAACGATATGTCGAAGGTAAGTTTTATGGCATTTTTGTAGATATCGTTTTGGAAATGCAGGTAGTACCAAAATCATGGCCAAGGACGTTTTACAATTAATTTATTGGAATCTTTCGGCTGTGAAACGTACGTCTACCTAGCAGGTTTTAATCTTATCAGAACTAACAAACCGTGTAACTAATAGTCTGAACTAATATCGTTTGCCAAGTTTGTATACATTTTGAAGCAGCATAATGTTAGGGTTTTACGTAATTTAGGGCCGATATATGTATTATGCGTTTTTATCGTCATAGCTTCTAAAGTCGTAATCTATTCAATTTTAATGAAACTGTCGGTCAGAATAGGGTTTGATTTAGGCTTAAATATCCAATCTTTCACGCCTATAACTTTCATTAGATCCAGGAAACAAGAGACGACAAACCGCAGTGAAGCCCTCACCCCTCAGTCAGTCGACTTTCGCAACCTGGTTAATTTTTTATTTCCCACCACCCACCTACTAACGACACAGACATAATTTTTGGTCGAAGATAACCGTTAATATTCCAAATTACGTATTTTTTGTGTATAGGTAAGTACCTACCTATTTTAATATTATTGTTTTTGGGATTCCGTACTCCAAAAAGCTCAAACGGGATTGGGTACAACTAGTCAATCAAGATTTTTACTCAGGCTTATGTGTCGTCGAACTCTTTACATGACATCATTACTTTGGTTAGGTACATATGTACCTACCTACCATAAATACCGATGATGCAGATTGTACCCCCTGCTTTTATTTAATCCATACTGTCCATTATTTGCCAATATTGTCCTCCTCCATGACCTCATAGGTACTTACCTACATGAGGTGCCACATCACATCACATAATTATGTACCTGTATATAGATCCCAAAGACTTAAGTAAGTATATTAAATTATACGGAACTGCAGCAAATATTATATTCAGGAGGTAGGAAGTTACAAGTTTACTATGTAGGTATCTACATAAGTATAGATTGACAAAAACCATATTCGATATTATGTTTTAACTCCCATATTAATTAAGCAACTACATACTTACTAAATACCTATATTTATACCTACCTTCTTTACGTATTTATATGTATACTAGCTGTTGCCCGCGACTTCGTCCGCGGTATTAGAATTTTCAAGTCTCACGGGAACCCTTTGTTTTCCCGGAATAAAATAGTAGTCTGTCACTCTCCAGGTCCTCAACTAAAAAAATGCAACTGCTCAAAATCACGCCCAATCTGCTATGTCCGATAATTAGTACAGGATCCTTGTTTTATTATATTGAATAGAATAGAATAGAAAAGTTTTTTATTCAAATAAACTTTTACAAGTACTTTTGAATCGTCGATTGAGTCTACCACAGGTTCGGAATGCAGTTCCAGCCGAGAAGAACCTGCAAGAAACTCGGCGGTTGCTCTTTTTAAAAAATAACATTATAACAATTATTATTATTAATGTACATGATTGAAATGCCGTCTCGCGCATTGCTGGAACGAGTTAAATCCAAGCTTTTTTATCGTTTATATAATCTTCAATTGTATAATAAGCTTTTTTTATGAGCATACTTTTAATAAAGTTCTTAAACTTGTGTTAAGGCAAGTCTAAGACATATTTTTTATTTAGATAAAATTTTACAAGTGCTTTTGAATCGACAAATGAATCTACCACTGGTTCGGAATGGTGCTTACAATTCTACACGTTAAGAAGGGCAGACAAAAGTAGCCCCATTTCCGACGGCGGCACCCGTTCACGAGCATGACGCATGATCCAGCCATTGCTTCGCTCAACCATATTTGAGGGAACGTAACATAATATTTAAGTTCATAAACTGATGTCGTAATATAAGTAAACCATTTTACCCCCTTTTTTCGTCATTTTCGACAATTTTTTCTGAGCTGATGCCTACCCCCTAGAAAGAACCTATCAACCTAACTCCCAAATTTCAAGTTAATAATAACAATAATTCAAACTTCCCTGTAGTACAAACTTCCATCCCCTATTTTACCACCCCTAAGAAGAGATTTACTTAAATAATTTAAATAGTTTTTTATTTTACATGCCGATTTTTGTATCTGTAACTTCAATAAAAACCGGTCAAGTGCGAGTCAGACTCGCGCACCGAGGGTTCCGTACTCCAGAAGTATAAGTACAATCTGTTTTTCATTAGTTTATCTTAAAAGGTAAGGTGCTAATTATAGCCTAATTATAGCTTAATTATAGCTTAATGGCCTGTAAATTGTATGAGCACTCATACAACTCAGAGATCTACATATCTTAATTGGCTCAACTATGTATGTATGGGGACACCCTATAATTTCCAACTTTTTTTAGTTTTTGGAATTTTTCCTTTATTTGTGCTGTAAGACCTGGCTTTTTTCCGAATTTCGTAATTGTAGGTCAACTGGAACTACCATTTAGGTTTTCGACCCAAAACCTATAGGGTACTTCCGGTTGACCTAGATTTGTCAATTTTGGTCAAAAGCAAGGTCTTACAGATCAAGTAAAGGAAAAATTCAGAAAAATAAAAAAAGTTGAAAATTACCTTAATTTTCAACTTTTTTTATTTTTCGGTACCTTATAAGTTTGGTACTTACAAGTTTTCGTAAAAATCTAAATTTGCCCATATCTTTTTATTGTGTGGACTCAGGACCTTAATTTTTATACACCTAATAGGGACCAATAGACCTTAGTATCTGGTATACATTTTAACTTGCTAGGTCCACCCGTTCCTGAAAAAATCGGTGGTGACACACGGACAGACGACAAGAAAGTGATCTTATAAGGGTTCCTTTTTTTTACCTTTTGAGGTACAGAACCCTAAAAACATAGAACTTTCATATAACCGTCCAGCCCCCCATTTTACAATAATTAAAACTTCACATAAAAACTTTCATCCCCTATTTTACCACCCTTAATGGGAAATTTTCCAGAATACAGGTTCTTATTATTTAAAAATAATAATCTAAATGCCGATTTTCAAGTCTGTAACTTTAAAGACATATAGGACTTTCATACTTCGGACTTTCATACATTCGTAGACTTAACAATAGATGAGCCGCAAAAGCTGCACGCAACTTTCTACCCCCATTTTGCCTCCTTAGGGAAGGATTTTAGGGATATTAACTTCCCCATAACCTTCCCCAAAAATTGGACTACCAAATGCAAAAAGAATATTTCAAATCCGACATGTACTGCCAGAGATTAGCGCGTTCAAACAAACAAACAAATAACCAAACAAACAAACTATTCCGCTTTATTATAGATTTTAAGTATTAGTATAGATGTATAAGTAATTTAGCTTTGTTTTTCTACACACTTCCCTAATTATTTTATCAATAACTTAGAAGTAGTTATGTACCTACTTAAAATAATATAGCCTGTACCTATTTGTTTTCAATTTCTAAGTGAGATCAAAACAACAATTAGACAAATTAATTTTCCGAAAAATTAAATTAGTTTTTCCCATTAAAATTATACAAACAGTTATATTATAACAGATCAAATATATTGAGCTAAATTACTATACGTATCTAATCTAAGATAAAGTATAAGTACCTCCTCTTCTTCCTACCTACTTGCCTTATGCAAGTTGCAACTAATACATTCATTGACAAATCTCTATTCTATCTGATTTTCGTTCTTTTCTATTTACTCTTGGATATTTTAAAGGTGAAGATATACAAAATTGTAAGTGTGTAGGTCTAATAGTTATGGGGGGGTCGAAAGTAGCTTGAAATGGTTCGTGTAAAATACACACTGCCCGTCTGTCGCCGTTCTTATAAGATTTTATCTTATTGGAACTTGGCTTGACACACGGCCGTGTGTCTTGATCGTAGACTTACCAATAGATGAGCCGCAAAAGCTGCACGCAACGCATTTTTCAAAATTGAAAATGGGTGTGTTCTGTGACGACAGTAAGATTCGGCCTCATTGTACGACTCATTGATAAAATATTGATAACGTCAGCAGATGTTGCGCTGACATGACCTCTGAAAATATCTTTTCCAATCCATGTGTCGATCATCTAAAAATGACAGAGCCTACAGTGAAACGATCCAATTCACCTCTGGTTGGCTGACGCTCTCTCGCTATTGGTAAAGTATACTTACATATTAGTACAAGTAGATACTGTTGGCTAAAATGCATTGTTGCAGCAAAAATACCTAGCATAAATTCAGCCAATCATCATAATTGAGATAGTAGCAATGTTTGATGCAGCTTACACAATAGATTGACGGAAAACTGTACTTTGGTTTGGTGGAGGTTCGAGGGAGACTTTGACTCTAGAGTCTAGGCTTCTTCAAAGACTTATGAACCGAAAAGTATTGATACAATGTCGATCTAAATCAATAATTTTCTTCGACTTTCAATATGTCTGTCATATAATAGGATAGTACCTACCTATCTACTGAATTTGTTTTTTGCTACTGCACGTTAACTTATTTTGAACTTTATGACATCTAAATTATCTTTTTTTAATTCGAAAAACAACTTTCTCATTAGTGGTTGTTGTCCGTTATTTATATAGATGACATAAGGTGCAGTAATTGGACAAAAACAAGCACAAAGCGGGACAAAAGTACCTACTCGTAGCTCGGACAACTCCCCGCTTTGTGACAGAGATCGTTCACTTTGCCGGGTTACTCATCGCTTACTCTATAAATATCAAATACATCTCTCACTTTGTTGCAAAAAATCAAGTAAGGGTCAATAGCATCATCGATTTTGTGCGCAGTTGAGTCGATTGCTTTTACCAAAGTTGTTAGTTCAGATTATTTAATAATTTCATTAAAACGTAAATGTTGTAATTTTGTAGGTTTTCGATTTATGCTTGAGCAAGTTCTTTTTGTACCTACTCGTACCTATCGTAGACGTCCACTGCTATCTACTGGACGTAGGTCTCTTGCAAAAATCGCCACTTGTATCCAGCGGTAACCAGCGACTTGCTTTGAGATAGCTCGTCCACCTAGGTCCTAGGTAGTGGGAAGTCTTCCAACGCTGCATTTCCCGTTGCAGGGTAAAGGGTTGTATTTCAAACACCTTGGCACCCCAAACGTCTATGGGTTCTTCGAGCTATGTGCCCCGCCCATAGCCCCTTCATTTACACACCTCGACGAGCTTTGTCCGTATCTCTGGTTCTTCTGCAGATCTCCTCATTTATAATTTAAATACGCAGGGAGTATTCCAAGCATAGCATAAACATGGACGCTAACTATGGGACATGGGCCTCATTAATTAGGCTCAGGGTCACTCAGCCAGTGAAGATTGTTCACGTTCAATTTAATGATTTGTAAAGCTGAACTAGGGCCTATAATATTGCAACGATTTAATAACAGTCCTAAGCCATTCCTGCTTATCCAATAAGGTGACATAAGTAGCTATTGTTTTTTGCTAGTAGGTAGGTATCATATTTAAAAAAATCGCGATCTTTTTTCGTTTCAGACACAATAATATGCCATTGTATTGTTGCTTAGTCTGCCTCATGTCTGCCTGTATCTTGAATAGTTAATGCTATAGTAGCTTGCCAATTTTCTTCCCTATATGGCATTCTTGTTAACGAGAGTTTTATATTGAGCACGCCTCATACAAACGAAGTTTGATTCTTGTTACCCGACTTCCAAAAAGAGTTGTTTTTCGCATATATACCTACCTACATTTATGTACGTACCTATGTGTGTTTATAACATTGTTTATTACGTCGTATCATCCAAATGGCTCGATTTTGATGCTGCAGGGTACTTTCTACAGGGATTTGGGAACTGTCCATTATGATTTCATGTTGTAGGTATCAAGAATAGACTGTATCCAATATCCATAGAATTAATATTGGTCTCCACTGCGCTACTGTATCATTGAACTCCGAGTCCCAGCTCCTTAGTCCTGATGCTGCAGGGTAATGCCCACCTAAAGTATGGGGATTTGGTAACTGTCTATTATGAATTCATATTGTAAGTAAAAAATCAGCCAAGTGCGAGTCGGGCCTCGCTCTTTCAGGGTTCCGTACATAATTATGAACAATATAATATTTTGGGTCTAAGAAATATTTAATTTCCGAGTTAGACATCGCAAGAAATCGTGAAAGAAAAACGCAAAATAAGTTCGTTTATTTTGGTCACAGCTTATAAACTATTTTATGAATCGTTGTTTTCAGTATTTGTTGTACAAATAGAGCATATAGTACATAATATACCGAAATATCATATTCCTAACTAGTTTAGTTTTTTAGATAGCCCCCGTCACAAAAATGGTCTAAAACTGACAAATTTGATGACCCCCCGTCTCCTTCCTTTTTAAGCAAAAAATTAAAAAAATATACAGGGTTAAATAAAAAATACCAGAAAGCTCTCGACTCGTAATTGTTATCATTGAAACTAACAACTTTTGTTCTACGACTTTTCAAAATTCCGCACTAATTTTTTTCATACAAAATAATTAAAACAATATGTTATTTCTCTAAAGTGACATTACTCTGTGCGCACAGAGTCGAGACTCTAGACCAAGACACGTGACGTGCGTTCGTGCGGCGTTGCCGATGTTACAGAGTAGCTACAAGGAGAGAATCTATGTAAACTATTGAATATTAAATATTTCACAAAATATCGAGTTAAAAAAAAAGTCGTAGAACAAAAGTTGTTAGTTTTAATGATAAAAATTACATACCGAGAGCTTTCTGGTATTTTTTATTTAACCCTGTATATTCGTACTCTACTCAATGAGCTCTAAACAATGATACCCCACAAGCTAGGGTAAGAAAAAAAATTTTTTTTCCGGCTCCTTTCTCATGTATGGGAGCCCCCCTGAAAAATAATTTAATTCAATTTTTAATTCAATATTTGATTTTGGGTCAACGTTTTACACCAAATACCAAAATTTCAGGTTTGTAACTCATTTCGTCTGCGAGCTAGAGACCTGTGACCGGCGGACAGACGGACAGACAGCCGAGTGACATTAATAGGGCTCCGTTTTTACCCTTTGGGTACGGAACCCTAAAAGCATAGACTGTGTTATTGAACTCCAGGTCCCAGCTCTTCAATCCTGATGCTACAGGGTACTTCCCACCGAAACTACGGGGATTTGGGAAGTTGGGAACTGTCCATTATGCATTCATGTTGTAGGTACCAAGCATAGGCTGGAAGAACAGCAATTTCATTTTTATACATATTAAGTAGGTAGATAGATAATCTGAAAAATATGAACGAGGTGTTGTTCGATTCGGAATAGCATGTAGATGATTTTTGAAAAAAATCAAGTTCCGCTTACAAAAATTGCAAGAGATAAAAACAATTACCTACCTAACTAAAAAAATATATTTGAAAAACTAGATATTTCCAATCTAGAAAGAGATTCAAGAGGAGAAAATTTCCTATTTACATGCTATTCCGAATCGAACGACAACTCGTTCATATTTTTCCGAGACTTCTGAAAAAAGTCGGCCTGAAAAGCACTAATTCCTGACTAGACTATGTAATATTTTCAGTAATTGACAGAGGAACCGGTACTACCTATGTCTAACAATAAGATAATGATGTGAATGATTTCATTCACATTGTAGGTAGGTACGCTGATCATTTAAAATGTGCGATGGATATCAAGTATCAGCAATGCAAAATATTCGAATTTACAGTCCAATTATTTTTTAATTTCACGTTTTTTCACTGCAAATATTTTAATTAGGTAGGTAGGTACCGAACTAAAATATGCGGGTGCTTTAAGATTTCTAAATAATGAATCTCTGCGTTGTTTTTGATTTTTTTATTAATATTATGGATTAGTATAATATACTGTCGAGTAGATACATAATCATTATTATTGTTATTGAAATAAATTGAAATTATAATAATATAATTACGTATAAGTATCTAAATAAAGTTTGCGATACGCTTATGTTCACTTACCATGTCGAATCTTTGGTAAAAAGCTCTATAAGACCGGTCTAATTAGACTAAAAAATAGGGGTGAGGTTACAATAATTCCCACCTCGCTGAAAATTGGTAGGATTGTTCAAAACACTATTATAAATGAAATGTGAAAAGTCCTCATCGATCCGACACCTGGAAAAAAATTTACTCCTGGACACGCACAGTTGACTCACACTTGGCTGAAAATTGGTAGGATTGTTCGAAACACTATTATAAATGAAATGTGAAAAGTCCTCATCAATCCGATACCTGGAAAAAAAATTACTCAGGGTCAAAGGTCACAAAAACGGGTATTTCATGATTTTCAGCAAAACGGTAAGTTTTATCATAAAATTAGCTTTGAAAAATTGTAGATCAGATAATTATCTATAAAAAATGTTAACATACTTTTTTTCTTAAGAGCCATCGTTTTTGAGATATAACGATTCAAAAAGTTAAGTGTCGAAATAAAAATGAGGGACTGGATTTCTTTATACCTGAAATTCTGATATTTCCGATATTTTATGTGTGTAAGTATGTAACTTATATGTGTAAGTTATGTGTAAGTTACACACTTACACATAAAATATTATAAATATCAGAATTTCGGGTAAAAAGAAACCCAGTCCTTCATTTTTATTTCGAAACTTATCTTTTTGAATCATTATATCTCAAAAACGGTGGCTCTTAGGAAAAAAATTATTAAGACATTTTTTATACATAATTACTTGGTCTACAATTTTGTTTTCAATAATTTTATGATAAGACTTACCGTTTTGCTGAAAACTTCCCGTGAAAACTTTGACCCCGAGTAATTTTTTTTACAGGTGTCGGATCGATGAGGACTTTTTATATTTCATTTATAATAGTGTTTCGAACAATCCTACAAATTTTCAGCCAAGTGTGAATAAACTGTGCGTCTCCAGGAGTAAATTTTTTTCCAGCTGTCGGATCGATGAGGACTTTTCACATTTCATTTATAATAGTGTTTTGAACAATCCTACCAATTTTCAGCCAGGTGGGAGTTATTGTAGCCTTGAAAGTCTAAATTGACTGGGCTATATTAGGTAGGTACCTATTATTATTTCTGTTTTTATTTTTAAATTGTATCTACGTAAGCAGGTACAGAATTCAAGTTTGAGCCTAGTTACTTTCTTATGGGACGTATTCTACTTATAAGGCAAACTCTGTGGATACCTGATGTTGTTTATAGTAGGTATACCTAGATACTGGGTTAAGAAAGTAGATTTTTACAAACTTACTGCAGATAAACAAATATAGTATGTAGGTACGTACCTACTAGAATTTATATGATAGTACATGCCTACTCTTAGTGCGAATTCTCACCCAACGGTGATAGTAAGATTTCTAGTATCGAAACAGAATAACGTCAGACTGTCTAAATCTATGTGGCAGATAGGTACCTACCGCATTGAAAGCGGCGATGACTAAGGTCATTACATCTCGCACGTGAGTCTAGGTCTAGACACACACGTCTGACGTTATTCGGTACATCATGGAAACGTATAAGAAACACTTTGGTACTTTGTGCTGTAGGCATAAGGCACCTATGTGCTGTACTACAGCTGTACAATGCAAGATTGGGTGGTAGAAGTGCAGATGAACATGAAGGAACTGAAGTCGAATAGGATGAAGTAGGTAGATACTTCAACTCCTATATGTAAGTATACTATAATCAGTTCCGGCCAACTGCAACGACGTGTTTCTGGATTCGGCCTTGTATCTTAACAGTATATCGTCAATGGAAGCGAGAGAAAGATTCCTGCATAATCTCCAAAACAATATTTTTATTTGTACTCGTATTTATAGTATTTCTGTATTGTGGGCCTAGTTACCATGTGAAGAAGGCTCAGGGTCACTCAGCGCGCGATGGAGAGAGCTATGCTTGGAGCATGCTTGGAGTATCCGCGCGGGATCAAATGAGGAGATCCGCAGGAGAACCAGCGTTACCGACACCACCACCAGACTCCATGATCTACATCTAGTCGCGAAACTGAAGTGGAAAAGGGCGGGGCACATTGATCGAAGAATTGATGGACGTTGGGGTCCCAAGGTGCTTAAGTAGCGACCTCGCATCAGTAAACGAAGCGGAGGTAGACCCCCCCACTAGATGGACGGACGATCTCAAGCGAGTCGCTGGTAGCCGCTGGAAACAGGCGGCACAAGATCGTGTTCTGTGGCGATCCTTGCAAGAGACTTATGTCCAGCAGTGGACGTCTATTGGTTGAGACGACGACGACGACGTGCTTAGTTACTTGAAATAAATGAACAATAAAAGTACATAATATACATAGTTAGTACCTACCTTGTTTTTAAGCCATACTTTCAGTAAGTATTACTGATTTTTATTTCACCGTTTCCGCTTGGCGTTTTTGTGTGTTTATATACCGGAAATCTATCATCGTTGTCGATGTGGTGACTTGTACTGACTTTAAAGATTTCTCAAATTTTACCAACTTTACTGAAGATTACACAATAGGCACTAGTATTACATACATCGAAGCATAGTTTTGCACAAAAATACCTACCTAGTTGAGAGTAACAATGTTCATAGAACCTGAATCGCTTTCAATTCGCTACTGGTTATGCTTGAACGGCTAAGGACACTATTTCGCACACTGCTAAGTAGTATCCTGCGATTACCACATGCGGTGTTACTTACACCGGAGCCTACTACAGTTACTGCTATGTAACAGAAGGAATTAACGGCTAGCGTCAATATGACCCAGTTCCGATAAAAATCACTTCAAACCTGTATTACGAATGAAACTGTAAAGTAATCTGTTAGTAAACTCTTTGAATGCAACTCTTTTAAATAAGGAATTTACATCAAATCTAAATTATCATCAGCAACGTCAATTTGCTGCGAGCAATTATCATGGGTCCGATAATGATGTATGTATTCTAAACGACGGGACGTGACGCCGGTAATTTTAAGTTGCGATAACTGATGTAAGAACTTTCATTTTTAGATGTAGGTACGAGTAATATTTGTGTACGTTAAGTAAATTCCATTACGATAAATCCATTTGTGAGCAGCGTATTTTTGAAACACATTGGTCTGACATTATTCTGGAAGAAAGATGTAGCAAGTAGCAACTCTTAGTTTTTGAGACCTCAAGTGAGCCAAGAATAAGTGAAAAGTGGCAGAACTATCATAATTCAAGATCTACCAAATCTTGCAACAGCTATAGGTAGATAAAAATTTAAATTGGTCTCTCTGTCTGGTCGTCCTTTGTGCATTCTAGTATGTTTATAAAGTGAAATTAGGCATAGAGACAGCTTGCATTCTGAAGACGGACATACAAGTAACAAGACTTCTCATCCCGAAAAAAACTTCCTCCGGATACGAAATCGCGGGCATCAGCTGGTCAATACAAAAATATTTTTTCACCAAACGATCGTCCATAGTAAATTATTCTCTATTGACCAGAAATTCACCAAGTGGGAATTTTTATGTCGGATCACAATATTACCTATCCTCCAGGATTTTAGCTTGTAGTAATCCTACCTATTGTAATGAATATTGATGCCACCACGTTTCTTGTTATTTTCCTTGCAACGAACGTTCGTCAAATCATCAATTCGAATCAGTTGCGCGATTTCTCTTTGCAAATCTTGTTTGTTTTAATGCAGCAAACACATTTCAACTGTACTTTTCTTTTGCTGTGTTTGAAATTGAAATAAGCTTAATGTTTATGCAATGTATTATTAAAATCAAATAGGTATAGACAAAATATACCTTGTAGCCAGGTAGGTATAACATAACATTTGATTTCTCACATGATTTTTGATCTTGTCCGATCTGTTTGATTTTATCCGATTCCGAGATGTGTCTCACATGATTTTGTCCGAAAAACTTCTATACTTGACGTAAATTAAATAATATACTTACTTTACTTACTTAAATAAATTAACGAAATAATTTCAGACAGAATGAAACTCGTAACACAACATTAATGCTGAGATATATAGAGCTAATGACTTCCTAGTTCTAATAACCTTTAATATTTGAAGACAGAAGATGATCTTTTATTAAATAAGTAGGTAGGTACTTGGACTGAATGGAAGGTTCAACATTATAGGTCATGCAAGCGGATACACTCAATACTGCAGTTAGTCGTGACGGTTTATAAAGTAGTGCTCTACCAACTACCAAGTTTGTGCTAATGTTTTTGCTGTTCTCATGACAAACCTCATTGTTCCAGCCAAGTAGTGTTACAAAATTCGCACGATCTTCTATTCCAAATACTTCAGAAATCATCTAGATCTAACGCGTAAGTAATTACTAATTACTCTTTATTCGTTCGTAAATTGAAGTTTCTCACGATACCATGTTTTGAGCTCCATTTTGATTTAATCCAGTTTTATTATCCTTCAGTCAGTTGGAGTATAGATTTCTGCTCTCAATCATAATCAAAACTTTAGATATGTTTAGGTGATTGTTTCTTTCATCAGTAGATTGTTAAGGCCAAATTAGACGGTTAATTTTTCGAGATTTTTGCTTTCATTTTCGAGACTTCAACGGTGAATCATCGAAAATGAACCGTCTAAACACCGACCTGGGTGAACCGAATAACTGGGGGATGTTAGGGATAAGTAATAGAACGTAAAAAAGATTTTTGAAATTTTTGTCTGTTTGTCTGTATGTTTGTGCGCGCATCACGTAAAAACTACTGAATGGATTGAAATGAAACTCGGCATGATTTAAGTTCGTACTACGGAGTAACATATAGGATACTTTTTATTCTGAAATTCAGCACGGTTCCCTAGGGAGAGGGGATGAAAGTCAAAACGTGTATTTAGCTGTAATTCAATAATGCGTGGTTTCATTCATTCTTTTTTTAATAGAAAGTAGATACTTTAAAGATTACCGACTAATCTCTAAAAGGCTGGATCGAGTTTGATGGGACTTTCACTGGCGGATGTTTACATTTTGACCTACTTAAACATCCACCAGTGAACGTTTAACAGTTTTTAGCATGATATGAGCTCAAAGGAGCTTAGGAAAAACAAAATGATTCCTACGGGATTTTTAAAAACCAATATATATCCACGCGAACAAAGTCGCGGGTGTCCGCTTGTAGTAATTAATAAACGTATCGTGCATCGTTCACCGCAAAAATGAACGATGAACGGGGCACCGTCTAATTTGGCCTTTACTGCGAGAGTGACGATCCCGTCTAAATTGTTTTATCGCACTGTTGAAGATTGCTCATGATTGAATTAAACACATTAGCATCATCCGTTGCTTACATCATCTCCAAAGTCAATGTAAAGTGTAGGTCACTGCGGAGTAAAATGCTGGTATCCATGCATTGCCCTTGATAGGCAATCAGACCCGTGATACACTTTATACAGCAAACATTGAAACCACAATGGCTTTGATGTTTTCAATTTCATACAATTGATTCAGCTGCTCTTGTTATCAGTTGTTATAAACCAACTACCATTTCCCTCGCCATTTACATCATACAACTTAACTTCTAAAATCCACTGGAGACAGGCTAGTTTTCGGTGAAACTATAGAACAAGTCCGATAGCAAAACGATAGAGATACTTAGGGGTAACTTTAAAGAATTACATACCTACCTACGTAAAGATTTCAAGGAAGCTTGGAAATGATCGATGAATGCGGTTTTTATTTAGGTATAGAGTCATGCGGGTCAAGTGTGCACACTTAAGCTTTGAAACCTCTCCGAAATGAAAATTATCATCTAAATGAAACAAAACAGTATTTATTAGTTAGACTATTTATTAATCATTTATTAAAATTATAAATTTAAGTATAAAAATAATCATCTATATAATGGCACAAACTCTTTGAACTATCTAGACAACTGATTTTTCTAAATCATAACACAGAATTCATATAACTTATTAGTTTTTAAGTACTTAATCATTGGTAAACAGTTTCCTTCAAAAATGAAACGAAATACTTAGTTAGGCATTTAAAAAATAAAATTAGTCTTTAATAAATATTTTTACAATAATTTCATTGAAATTTATCAAAGTCATTATTATATAGCACGTTAAAGCGACTCGAGCGATTTGATTGTAGTAAATTGCTGTTTATTACAGTCATCTTACATCACTTCATACATTATCGTTAGTTGCTATCTGTATGCCGCTTTAGATTTATAACAGTCATTTTCATTATTCCTTCACCTAATCGATCTTTAAAAAAAACCGGCCAAGTGCGAGTCGACTCGTGCACCGAGGGTTCCATACTCCAGAAGGAAAAGTATTTAACGTAATTATGTTGATACAAATCCCTTCTTAATGAACCGCAAAACTAACTGTCTTTGTAGAGGTTTATAGTTATTATCAAAAAATTGGCCAAGTGTGAGTCGGGCCTCGCTCTTTTAGGGTTCCGTACATAATTATGAACAACATAATATTTTAGGTGTAAGAAATATATATGCTATTTCTAGCTAGACATCGTAACAAACCGTGAAAGAAAAACCCAAAAAATGTGCCTTTATTTTGGTCACAGCTTACAAACTTTTTGTGATGTGACCAGAAATTCACGGTTTTCAGATTTATTCCTATAGATACTTGTGCTATAATATGACCGTGAATATGACCTACTTACCTGCCACATGATTCTAAGTGAATGGGAAGTACCCTATAGGTTTTCTTGACAGACACGACAGGCGGCAGACGGACAGACAGACAACAAAATGATCCTATAAGGGTTCCTTTTTTCCTTTTGAGATACGGAACTCTAAAAACCGAAATATAAATTTTACAATGATTATCGAAAGTATCGAAATATTCAACACAGTTAGGTTTCGTAGAGCCTCTGTGTTGTACTTATTTTCATTTTGCTTCTACATTTAATTAAAGTTGAAAATTCAGAAGATGTTAGAACTTTTTTATTAGACTACTTTTCATCTTCAATCCACAATTTTTGCATCCGATTTTAATTTTGGAGTGCGACTATCCCTTCCTACCTATCACTTCCTACTGCTTTTCTTATAATTACAAAACAAGTTTACTTAGGTAGGTAGGTACTTTTAAATTTTATGTAGGTACCTATTAAAGTGATATTTAAATACTTAAAACGCACATAACTCCGAAAAGTTAGAGGTGCGTGCCCCGGGATCGAACCCACGACCTCCGATTAGAAGTCGGTCGTCCTAACCACTAGGCTATCACAGCTTTTTTAGTGTGTTTTAAGTATTTAAATATCACTTGCTTAAATAACGGTGAAGGAAAACATCGTGAGGAAACCTGCACGCCTGAGAGTTCTCCATAAGGTGTGTGAGTTCTCAAATGTGTGTGAAGTCTGCCAATCCGCTTGGCCAGCGTGGTAGACTATGGCCAAAACCCTTCTCACTCTGAGAGGAGACCCGTGCTCTGTAGTGAGCCGGTAATGGGTTGATCATGATGATCATGACCTATTAAAGTGTGGTAGATATGTATCCTTAGATAAAAAGGTTAAAAATGTATGGTCCAAATTTCTATCAACTATCGAAAAGCAGTCTCTTTTGGAAGTGCAAGGTATCTTATCAAAATAATTCCTTTATCACGTTGGCGCCAGGCTTCAAACCAGCCAAACCACATGAAACAGGTTTTATTGTTTTTATTATTTTCTGTATAATGTAAAGCGTCTGACCTTTTAATTTATTAAAAGGCCAAATGCGCACATTTTTTATAATATTTTAAGTTGTGAAATATCACAAATTATTAATATTGGAAACTATAAAATATAAATACAGAGTGAATGATCCAAAATAGTAGTTTATGAAACGGTTGCATAATAGAGGTTATTAAAACACGAGTGTTAGTTTAAATAAAAAATCAGCCAAGTGCGAGTCGGGCCTCGCTCTTTCAGGGTTCCGTACATAATTATGAACAATATAATATTTTGCGTCTAAGAAATATTTAATTTCCGAGCTAGACATCGCAACAAACCGTGAAAGAAAAACCCAAAAAAATGTTCGTTTATTTTGGTCACAGCTTATAAACTATTTAATAAATCGTTGTTTTCAGTATTTGTTGTTTAAATAGAGCATATAGTACATAATATACTGAAATATCATATTCCCAACTAGTTTAGTTTTTGAGATAGCCCCCGTCACAAAAATGGTCTAAAACTGACAACTTTGATGGCCTCCCATTCCCTTATTTTTTGAGATAAAAATTAAAAAAATATATATTTGTACTCTACTTAATGAGCTCTAAACAATAATACCCCACAAGCTAGGGTAAAGAAAAAATTTTTTTTTCCGGCCCCTTTTTCATGTATGGGAGCCCCCCTGAAAAATAATTTAATTCAATTTCTAATTCAATATTTGATTTTGGGTTAACGTTCTACACTAAATACCAAAATTTCAGGTTTGTAACTCATTTCGTCTGCGAGCTAGAGACCTGTGACCGGCGGACAGACGGACAGACAGACAGACAGACAGACAGACAGACAGACAGACAGACAGACAGCCGAGTGACATTAATAGGGCTCCGTTTTTTACCCTTCGGGTACGGAACCCTAAAAACGAGCCGCAGGTGCGTTTTTTAATAGTATTACACGAGTGTTTTAATACCTAATTATGTAGAGTTTCATACACTACTTTATCTAAACTCATATCTTAAAATCCAAACCATAAAATCTTGGTAATATTTGTCGTGAGTTTTCCTTGATTTTGCTGGCAAAAGATTGTTGTTCGGTGGTCAGGTGGAGTTAAATTCTCTTCGGTATCACTGCTAGACATTTTTCCGCACAATAAAAACCACGTCTTGTAAAGTATTGAGTAACAAAAACAACAAATAAAAATTTAAATAATATAACTAGCGTATGGCGCCAAAATTCAGTTGTTACCATAGAGAAAATTAACAGTAGTAGAGGAGCCCTAATGTCCTATAGAAATTAGTGGATCGGAAAATAGCTCAAGCTTATCAAAAATTTCATAAGTGTGTAAGAGACAACATTACATTTTTGACATAATAATAAAACAGTTTGCGGCAAACTTAAGACAAAAGATGGCCTCCCTAAAATGTATACATGAACACTCAACACGCACAACTTAAGACATCACAATGAACACGCGCCATTTTATGTCTTCGGATTGTGCGTGTATGATACCTAATCTAAGCGTGTGTGAGTGTATTTTTGACACGTTTTTAGGGTTCCGTAGTAAACAAGGAACCCTTATAGTTTCGCCATGTCCGTCCGTCTGTCCGTCTGTCCGTCTGTCCGTCTGTCCGTCCGTCCTCGGTTAATCTCAGAGACTATTAGTGCTAGAAATCCGTAATTTGGCATGAGTATAAATATTAATCACGCCGACAAAGTGGTGAAATAAAATTTTGATAAATATTTTTTTTTAGGGTAGCTCCCCTACATGTAAAGTGGGGATGAATATTTTTTTTCTCGTCTACCCCATAGTGTGGGGTATCGTTGAATAGGTCTTTTAAAAATACTGTGGGTGTGGGAACATCATTTTTCGATTTCTAGATCCGTTTGTAAAATATGATGTTTTAAAGTGCAAATTTTTATTAGAGTCAAGTGTCCCCCCCCTCTATCAGCCAAATGGCAGTATATAGGAACTTGAAAAAATTCACAGCAGTAGGGTATATAATCAATTTTAAAGGAAAACTATCACGGCTAAGTAGGGTTCACAGGTTAAGGAGTTATATCTGTTTTTCGAGGATTGTGACTACGGAACCCTACACTGCGCGTGGCCCGCCACGCACTTGACCGGTTTTATTAAAGTAGGTATGGCTTCTCCACTACTATTAATTTCTCAATGGTTGTTACGACGTAAATGACCAAGGAGGTCGCGCGAATTTCCCGCCTTGGCTCAAAAATACCAGAACCCAGTGCCTGTACTATAATGTAGAAAAAATTATTTTATAACATTACTTTGCAATAATTTCCTAACAAAGTAGTGTTATAATGAACTTTTTTAATTTTTTTTTTTAAATATTATAGACGTATGTGAATAAAGTAGTCCAATATATGACACATTTTGATTTCTTAATCGGGATTTTAAGATATGAGAGTAGATAAAATCATTTTTTAACCCCCGACGCAAAAACGACGGGGTGTTATAAGTTTGACGTGTCTGTGTGTGTGTGTGTGCGTGTGTGTTTGTGTGTCTGTCTGTTCCCCTGTAGCGCTCAAACGGGTGGACCGATTTGAATGCGGTTTTTTTCGTTTGAAAGGTGAATTAGTCGAGAGTGTTGTTAACTATGTTTGATGAAAATCAATCCAAGATGGCTGCCGCTACAAAATGGGGAATGTCAGGGGTTTTTAAATTTTTAATTTATACTTGTTAAGTGTTAAAAACAAACCTAGCAATGAATTAACCACGAACCAACAATATTTTCGAACAGCCATCGTGGACGCGTTGTCAGCAGCTTACAATAAAATTATTACCTACCTAGGTACCTCTTAATTGAATAATTTAATAACATTTTACATCTGTTCTAGATACATATACAAACAATGAACAATTTATTTCTATTTATTATTATGTATTGTACCTATGTATGTAATGCGTCAATATCTTTATTAGCATTTTGACTGCCTGTTTCATGATCACGACTATGCCAGTTGATGCCAGTATTTACTATTTCTGTATAAATAGGTACATATCGCCGTTGATAGTGCAAAGCTGCGTAACTAACAACAGACAATACCACGTAAATTAGGTATGGCAAACTTTACAGGAGAGCCAAAAAACTATTTTTTTTTCTCTTATAGGTACCTGGTACCTACTTATTTCACACGTGACTGAACTCTATGATAATTACATAATATATTAATTACATATTTAATTAAAAATCAGAGTAACTATACGTCCTACTAGAAAATCAACTTGATCGAAAATTGTCATTTTAATCCCTCATAGGTCGGCTAATATTCTTAGAGAGAGAATACAATTTCTTTAGATTCACTTTTTTTTCGTAGTGAGTTCACGGATCTGTCTAAATCTTCATGGATTTAGCCGATTTTACTTCTATTTTAATACCTAGATACAAAAAGTTTACAATAACACAATAGGTAGTTACTGCCAGTCTCGCCAAATTCGTACTGACCATGACGGCCATGGAGTTCAAAACAATTTATGAATGTTATGAATTTTACACACTTTGGCCGCAGTTTTATTTGACCGTGACGTGGGTAGATACTTCTCGTACTTCGTGGCTTCCGATCTTTTTTTGTTGGGTACTCAGCACTTCCTATACTTCCATACAATAGAATAAAGTACGTATCTACCAATTTTTTTATACATTACAAGAAAAACATTTACATTGCCCCTAGGGTTTACGGTTTCTTAACCCTTTTCTAGTCATTCCTCCCAAACAAAGAGCCCATAGACCCTTACCAAAAAATAAAAATTGGGCAAGTGCGAGTCGGGCCTCGCTGTATCAGGGTTCCGTATATAATTATGAACAACATAATATAAGTATTTTTGGGTGTAAGAAATGTCTAATTTCCGAGCTAGACATCGCAACAAACCGTGAAAGAAAACCCCAAAAAGTGTGCGTTTGTTTTGGTCACAGCTTACAAACTACTTTATGAATCGTTGTTTTCAGTATTTGTTGTTATAACGCATATAATGATACATATTAAATGCATATGTTAGGTAGGCTCGCCACATTAATTGACAGACACACACACGCCCCCAGCGTTAATTACACGGACCCCTTAGGGGTTCATGGACCACAGGTTAAGAAACTGCTTTAAAGCCTAGGCTGGTACTGTGCTGGTACAGGATAACTCACAACATAAGATTATTATTATCAGTGCACGTCGATAACTACGGGGAGGATCTGTTACAGCTTTTAACCCCCGACGCAAAAACGACTGGGTGTTATAAGTTTGACGTGTCTGTGTGTGTGTGTCTATCTGTTCCCCCTTTTTTTTTTTGACGTGGTGGAAACCTTTTATAGGTACCCCCGTTCTGCGACCGAATGCGGCAGAACGAAGGTCATGTGGGACTCCACCAGGTATACCCACTAAAACCACCACGGCATGACCCTCATGCTGTCTGTGCTGGACGCCTGGGGAACCCAAAGTATGCATCCCAGGTGTCCGGCAGCCGCCCCAGCTGGGGCTCCCGCTCGCCTCTGGGCTGTCCCTCCAGAGGCTCGCGCCCTCCCGTAATTTTTTAACGAGGTTTTCTTCCTCCCGCGACGGGCATCGCTGCCCCCCGCCCCGGGGTGTCTCACCCCTAGTTTCATCCGCAGTGCCCTCTTCTAATCAGAGGGACACGCGGAGAAACCTCCCTCCGCCAGGTCATTGGCCATGGCTAACAATATCCCCGTAGGAAAATTATTAACCATGTTATCGGGGCGCACCGGCCCGAATACTGCTCTTCCCCTCGGACGTATCCAAGAGGACCAGCAGGCAGCAGCACCCAGGCACACTTGGAGGTTACCTGGCTAGCACCCCGTCTATCTGTTCCACTGGGCGCTCAAACGGGTGGACCGATTTGAATGCGGTTTTTTTTGTTTGAAAGGTGAATTAGTCGAGAGTGTTGTTAGCTATGTTTGATGAAAATCGATCCAAGATGGCCGCCGCTATAAAATGGCGAATGTCGGGGGTTTTTTAAATTTTTAATTTATAAGTAGGTACTTGTTAATCCAATCACGGCTTCAATTATATTTGTAAAATTTTAATTGCGCTGCGTTTTTGTATTACCTACTCGATGTGATCACGATCATAATACTACGGGAGGTCGATGACCAATTGAAAAAGTCATTTCATACCGACTGGAAATTTTAACAACAATAGTTTAGACCGAACCCATCACAGCTCCGAACGTCAGCTGCCGCACCAGTGGTGGAGTTAAGAGTGAGAGCATGTGAAAGTGCTTGAAAATCAAAGCGCTCCGAGTGATTTTATCCCGGACAAAAATGGTCTTAAATCATTGTTCCGATCATTTTTGATACAGAAACAATCGTCAGCTGCGGCGCCGAGGGTGGGTTATACGTCCGCTACGCGCATGAAGTGCATTAAAATTTTGGCAAAAAAAGTTATTTTATACCTTATGAAATTTATGCAGCAGAATTTTCACACTTTTAAAATAATAAAGAAAATCGTCAGCTGCACTTCTGGTGGGGGAAAGACCGTCAGTCAGCGTGATAAACATTTTGCGCGCTCAGTACATTTAGCCTGTAAATCTAGGAAGAATATCCTATAGTTTTAAAAATTAGCCAAATGTATTTTTTGGGCCTTCTTCTAGAATATATCCAAAAACCACATATGGGGGGTGCATAACCAGCCGCCATTTTTAATTTTGTCCTTTTTTTCGGTTTTTTTCTCATATCACGAAAATCTCTACGAATAGCATTATAATTACTTCTGACAAAAGTTTTATTATACAATTTGCCACAAATGTAGTCTCTTGCAGTTTTACTCTAAGTTTATTACTTTAGGAGCTTTAGGGTATTTTAGGTCCCTTTTTCGTTTTTTTTGCTCATATCTCGAAAGTCTCTACGAAAAGCATTATAATTACTTCTGATAAAAGTTTTCGTATAAAATTTTCTACAAATTTGGTTCCATGCATTTTTACTCTAAGTTTATTATTTTAAGAGCTATAGGATGTTTAAGTTAATATTTGAGGTCCTTTTTTTAGTTTTTTGCGCATATTTCGAAAATCTCTACGAATAGCATTATAATTACTCCTGTAAAAAGTTTTTACATCAAATTTTGTACAAATTCGGTCATGGTAATTTTTACGCTAAGCTTACTACTTTAGGAGTTATAGGTTGTTTAAGTTAATATTTGAGGTCCCTTTTTCAGTTTTTTGCTCATATCTCGAAAATCTCTACGAATAGCATTTTAATTACTTCTGGCAAAAGTTTTTACATAAAATTTTCTACAAATTTGGTCCTATTTAATTTACGCTGAGCTTGTTACTTTAGAAGCTACAGAGTGTTAAATTTAACAGAGAGATAAACTAGTATAGATTAATCCCCTGACATTCGTTATTTTGTGGCGGCGGCTATCTTGGACCAATTTTCATCAAACATAGCTAAGAACACTTCCGACTAATTCACCTTTCATACAAAAAAAACCGCAATGCGGTTTTTTTGTTTGAAATGCGTAAAAATGAACCAAATTTGTAGAAAATTTTATGTAAAAACTTTTGCCAGAAGTAATTAAAATGCTATTCGTAGAGATTTTCGAGATATGAGCAAAAAACTGAAAAAGGGACCTCAAATATTAACTTAAACAACCTATAACTCCTAAAGTAGTAAGCTTAGCGTAAAAATTACCATGACCGAATTTGTACAAAATTTGATGTAAAAACTTTTTACAGGAGTAATTATAATGCTATTCGTAGAGATTTTCGAAATATGCGCAAAAAACTAAAAAAAGGACCTCAAATATTAACTTAAACATCCTATAGCTCTTAAAATAATAAACTTAGAGTAAAAATGCATGGATCCAAATTTATAGAAAATTTTATACGAAAACTTTTATCAGAAGTAATTATAATGCTACTCGTAGAGACTTTCGAGATATGAGCAAAAAAAACGAAAAAGGGACCTAAAATACCCTATAGCTCCTAAAGTAATAAACTTAGAGTAAAACTGCAAGAGACTACATTTGTGGCAAATTGTATTTTAAAACTTTTGTCAGAAGTAATTATGATGCTATTCGTAGAGATTTTCGTGATATGAGAAAAAAACCGAAAAAAAGGACAAAATTAAAAATGGCGGCTGGTTATGCATCCCCCATATGTGGTTTTTAGATATATTCAAGAAGAAGGCCCAAAGAATACATTTGGCTAATTTTTGAAACTATAGGATAGTTTTCCTAGATTTACTAGGCTAAATGTACTGTGCGCGCAAAATGCTTATCACGCTGACTGACGGTCTTTCCCCCACCAGAAGTGCAGCTGACGATTTTCTTTATTATTTTAAAAGTGTGAAAATTCTGCTGCATAAATTTCATAAGGTATAAAATAACTTTTTTTGCCAAAATTTTAATGCACTTCATGCGCGTAGCGGACGTATAACCCACCCTCGGCGCCGCAGCTGACGATTGTTTCTGTATCAAAAATGATCGGAACAATGATTTAAGACCATTTTTGTCCGGGATAAAATCACTCGGAGCGCTTTGATTTTCAAGCACTTTCACATGCTCTCACTCTTAACTCCACCACTGGTGCGGCAGCTGACGTTCGGAGCTGTGATGGGTTAGGTCTGAACTATTATTGTTAAAGTTTCCAGTCGGTATAAAATGACTTTTTCAATTGGTCATCGAGCTCCCGTAGTATAACCGGGTTTCATTTGCTCATTAGTAACACGCTGTGCGCCTGTTTCGTTCGCAACTCGAGACGATTGCGTACGTCTGTCTGGTCTAATGAGTGTAAATGAACCGCTGGCAGCAATCAGGCTGAGAAGCGTGTTACTCGGCGAGAAAACGATTGAAGAACGCTTTTGGTTATTGTGGTCATTCGTGACTTTGCGCTCTAATACCTACTTACTTAGATTTCCTATTAACAGATACTACCTAGTAATAGTTTCGTAAAAGACGAACAATTGTTAAGTTGGTGTGTATGAATAGAAAATAGAAATTCTAGAAGTTAAGTAGGTGGGTCAACAATATAGGTAGGAACTTGCTTGCTTGATTTGGTTACAATCAAATTTATAGAAGGTTATAATTTTTGTGAATTAAACTTACCTACTCACACCGGTAAAAAGTATAACGTCATACCGACCTTTGTATGCAATGCATAGTCACCATCCATGACGACTCTCTGAACCGTGATAAGCACATTGGTCCAACCCCAAGACTTAAATTCATTCAAAAAAATTCTGTATGATTACAAAAAAGTTCAAATTCTTTCAAGTATTTTTTAGGCGTTGCACCTACGTACTTACCAGTGGCGAAGGGTGGATATTTTCAAAAGGGAAGCCGGGATAAAAAATCCCTACAAGCTGGAAAAAAAGCTCCCACCTTCACCATTTATTTAAGCACTGATATTTGAAAATACTTTAAATATGATAATTTGCAGCTTTGAAAAAACCTGTGGTACTAGCAAAGGTTTAAAGTAGGTACAATTTAATACACCTTCCACCAATCTATCTTCTATCTATACATATAATAAAATCGTAGACTTGCCGTATCTGTACATTGAAGATTTTTGCAAAATAATAACTGGAGGATGTTAGGGATAAGTAATAGAACGTATAAAAGCTATTTTTGAAATTTTTGTCTGTTTGTCTGTTTGTCTGTTTATCTGTTTGTCTGTTTATCTGTTTATCTGTTTGTCTGTTTGTCTGTATGTTTGTGCGCGCATCACGCAAAAACTACTGAATGGATTGAAACGAAACTCGGTACGATTTAAGTTCATACTACGGAGTAACATATAGGATACTTTTTATCCCGAAATTCAGCACGGTTCCCTTGGGAGAGGGGATGAAAGGCAAAATGTGTACTTAGCTGTAATTCGTTATCGGGTGGTCCGATTTCATTCATTCTTTTTTTGTTAGAAAGTAGATACTTTAAAGACTACTGGCTAACCTCTGAAAGGCTGGACCGATTATGATGGGACTTTCACTGGCAGATATTTACATTTTGATCTACCTAAACATCCGCCAGTGAACTTTTAACAGTTTTCAGTAAGGTATAAGCTCAAAGGAGCTTAGGAAAAACAAGATGATTCCCACGGAATTATTAAAATCAATATGCACGCGAACGAAGTCGCGGGTATCCGCTCGTAATAACTAAATCAAAAAACATAAAAAATAATAAGCACACGAAACACGACGCGCGAGTCATAAACACTTTTTGTGAAAATTAAATGATGTTAAAACAAAACACATTATCTTTCGAAGATGAAGCATCTTCGATAATGTTCCCACATTCAACACTTTAACTCCTTGTAATAACACTCATAACCCGCTCAAAATCGGCTTCCCGATTGCCTTTTTTTGCGCGTGCTAGACACTATACAGGGAAGGATGTATTGACAAATTTTATTGGAAATGCAGGCGACAACTGTTTACTATACGATGTTTTTCTATGGGAATATAAGCCGTCCCAAGTCCGGCATATTCGTTACCTGCTTACTGCCCGTGGCACTACTGGTCTGAACAAATTTTTTTGTTCATTGAATTGTTTTGAATTGTTTTTTTGTAATAAGTACGTATTGTATTTGTAAAATAGTAAGTAAAAGAAAAAAAGTTAGTAGGTAACTACTAACTAGGTAGGTATGGATAGCAGTTTTTAAAGGGAAGCCGATGGGAATCGTGTTATATGGAGACTTCGCCACTAGTACTTACTATAGATCGAACTTTTTATTCCAACATAATAATTTTACACCGAGAGCTGGTGGAATTATCTTAGGAGGTATAGGTAGGTTTGGTAGCTAGGTATTTCATTGGTTAGTATTTATCGGTCTTTAATCATACTTTTTTATTGTTTGCTTAGATATGATAGACTACAGTTTTACAACGCCGAAGATAATTGCAACGAGAGTGTCAGGTAGGTAAGTTTATGTCTAGACATGGAGAAAATAGTCAATTGAGTTAGGTCCCATACATTACGTAGACATTATGACATCTTTGTCTCAAATCTCAATGTTAAAAATGTAGTATCTGTTTATTATTGGAAGCTTCATCCATGATAATCGTATACCTATTTGGTAGGTACTTGCATTTCCGTTCCCGCATTTTTATAAATAATATTCCTTTTATTCGAAAACAGTACATATATAGATTTGTACCTACCTACACATGGTCAAAACAATAACAAAGTGTTCTTATATGGGTTTAATTGTGATTGATGATGTAACTCGCAGAGTAATTCGCTATTTAATATTCATGAGTTTATAAGAATTTAATGTTTTAAACATTACGGAACAGTAGAGTAATCTTGAACACGTACGCTACAATCTGTAGACTTGGAATAATATTTAATTTATTTAAGCCCATATGAAAGAATAATTGGCAGCACTATTATTATACTTAGTCATGTAGTAAAAAAATGAAAAATTATTTATTAAACGTGCTACGTAATTTATACTCGTCGGATTTGATAATAATATAGAATTATTTTATTTTTCCAGATACCCATTGACAGACATGGCAAATCAAGATCGCTAAATATCCGCAGCATCTACTCGAATGAACCTCTAAAAATAAGAACTTGCAGCGATGTTAAAAATAGAGAAATCTCTGAAAAAACCTTCGATGTAAAAGGAAAAGAAAAAATATTAATCCATAAACCTTATACGTCGTTAATACCAAAAATGAATATGATTACTACAGAAAAAGTTGTGAATAAAAATCCCCGTTTATTAGATTTGAGGGAAAAACTAAATGAAATTTCAAGAAAACAAGATCATAACGTTGATAAAACGACTAAGGGTCTGATTAACGATATAACACAACAGCTGGTCGAAGATAAAGAAGGTGATGAATCCGGACCTTACAGTTTATTATTTGATCTGCAGACAAATCCTTCTACATCTTCTAAACAGTTGTCAAGAACGGAGTCTTGGAATTTCAAATCGGTGGGAGATGTTCTGGAACCAAAATCACAAAGCTTAACTAGGATAACTTGCTTAAATAATAAAAGTGTGGAAAGATTGCCGAATGTTTTAAATTTTGATGATAAACCTATGAAAGAATTTGAATATTCGTGTGAAAAAGAACTGAAGGAGAGCCATTACTCTGCTAAGAAACCATTTAGTACTCAATCAAGGTCTGATCTCTGTTTGCAACTAAAATCTCATGTACCTCCTCGAATATACGAAACGAATTTAAGTCCGAACGATAATTCACTAAGCAAAACAAACGAAGAAAACTCCTTGGATGATAGCTTAGGTATACTTACACCAGATCAAATGGATGATATTTGTTATCTGGAAAATGCATTTTCTCCGACAGTGGAAGGCTTGCCAATATTTTGCGACAACAATGAATATAAGGCATCTCCAGACAATGGAGATACTCCATCAACGGATAAAACTGAAAGTAATTCAGCTGCTTCTACTATACAAAACGATGTTTTTTCTAAAATAAACAACAGATGCATCAAACTAAGGGAATCTTTAGCGCCGATAGCTACATTAGATATTATTGATCCCATTAATTATGAAGATAATGATTTTAAAGCTTTCAGTTTTTCTACTGAAGAATCGACGGGGAATCAAGACAATCTTTTTGTTAAAGATGACATGGATTTCGGAAAAGAAAACTGTATAAACTCAGTTGAAGAAGAGTTTTTACCGTCAATTCATGGTAGTATATTAGAACCAGCCAGTTCCATTGGTGATACAACAGTTAACTTAGAAGTACCATTAGATTGCAAGCATGGAAACCCATTAGTAACTAACAGAATAGAACAAACACCATCACCTGAAGATTTGCCTCTGGATAGTTCTGATATTAACGGTGAAATAAGTACTTATTCACAATTTTCCGCATCAACAGTACATGATTCGCAGACCTACTCGGACAGTAAACACGATAAATCAATGGAAACTTCAAAGGTTTCCAATAGCTTCATAACGAGCATTACAAGCATTACAAGTCTTGATGGTTATCAAGGAGACGGTGAAATGTCGAGACCAGTAAGTAGAAGTGCCGATCATAGCGTTGGTCCCAGAGAAGATGCTATTGAAATGGATTGGCAGAATGTTCCTGTGACAAGAAGAGTTGACCCCATGACCGATTCCGATTTTTTCACGGAAAGTGATGCGGATGGTTTAGACGAACATATGCAAAGAGGTGATCGAAAAGCACAAGTGATTGACGGAGCACTTTATGGTGGTAAGAATGGTAATGGAAATGCTCCTCTAATAGTGAATAGAAGTGAGGATTCATGCATGGAGTCTAGCGGTGTTTATACTGACTTTGAAAACCAACGTGCATCACCCGTTTTTCTTAACGTTATAAATGATATGTCTCCTTCGTCCACGACATCTGCACATTCTGAATGCAGTCAAAAAAGCTCTGGTTATGGAAAAAATAATCATTGTTTGACTCCTTTGGAGGACACAAAAGAGGAACAAATCTCAGAAATTACGTCACATATTATTGACGAAGATGAAACACCAAAAAATACAAGCAAGAGAAATTCTTTAAATAGTGTAAAAGACGTAAGGTGTTCTGACAAAAACAAAGAGGAGAAAAGAAGTTTTACATTAAAGAAACATAAAATGCCTAAGCGGGATGTACCCAGCAAATTAAAAATAATGCTTGCTACCAGAAAGACTGACGTCGACAATAGCGTACAAAATAGTCCGAAAACAGTGAAGAAAACGGAAAGGCGGGATAACTCTTTCAAAAAGAATTCTTTGGATACAAAAATTGATTATAAAACGAAATCATTTAAAGATATTAAGTCAAAAGTAGATTGTTCCTTCACTTTGCAACGTTCGCAGACATCATGTAGTGTAACAAGGATGTTGAGCTCAAAATCACCGAACGGTACCAACATGAAACCGAAAAGGTAAAAATCCCAAAGTTATAAAATTTAAATACTCATAGGTTTAAAATATACTCTCGATAGACCTCGATAGAGGTAGACCTGCGATGTGTGAGGCCCGTGTTTCCCGCATCAAAGGTCTCAGATGTGGTTAAATCGGCGCATTCAGGGGACGCAGTTGGCCTGTCGCGCGTCAAACGTCCCGTGCACTCGTGCTTTGTTGCGTCCTATATCTGCTTGTTACCAATACTTACTCAGATCATTTCATTAAAAATTTGCAAGCGTCGCGAAGCTACAATTGCTCGAAGAACCGATATACTTTGGGGTCTCAAGGTGCTCGAATGACGATCCCGCACCGGGATAGGCAGTGTTCGAAGATCCCCGACTATGCCCGACTTAATATCCAGCCCAATCTTAGTAGATCAGATTTAGTTTTAGAATAGTTAGGGTCCATGCAATAACAATTAATCAGTAGGTAAAAGGAAGTAGACATTATCCACGAATTCGAATGTTCGTTCTCATCCAGATTTCTAAGCACGCAAATTAACACAAGCGTATTTTAATGTTCAAATGTTTCTAATATTTTTAATCAGTGTGGCTAATTCTGTTGTACACAATCTCTAAACTTAAACTAAAATGACAGAGTTAAATATATTCTTATCTCTTTCACAGTGATACCTGCGGAAAAGGATAGCACTATTTTTAAACCTGTCTAGTAAACAGAATTAGCCACATGTCTGCTTAATTACAAGTTTACAATGGCTTCGAATAACAAGCAGTCTGATTAAGTAATCAGGATCATACGAGCTCTAAGTACCAACGACGAGTACCTATACAATATGTACGTCCGAATTACCACTATACTTACAATAAGGTTTTTTTTTATAATAATAGCGGGCAAACGGGTCACCTGATGTTAAGTGATTACCGCCGCCCATGAACATTTGCAGCACCTCTAGGAACCACTAATGCGTTGCCGGCTTTTGAGAAAGGGGACTGGCTATTCAGCTCGCTTTCGGAACACATCGGAAGCTTTGCGGCAGATTACGGCTGAAGTTTGGTCGCTAGCCAGGCGGTTCGGGGTAGTATCCTACCACAAAGCCATGATACCATCTGGATTACGTTGTGTGGTATCAGGCACAACGACCAGTAGAGGGGACTGAGAGCGTCAGGGCCTCGTTAGCATATTGTCAGGGTGTACCGCGCGCAGGTGAGATTGATTTTGGCCACATTAGGTGGAATTTGGGCCACTTACACCCCAAAAGGTAGGACGAACTTTTAATATTATATCGGAACAGCGCCTAGTATTTATACGATACTCGATAGCTTTTCATCCACTCGAGGCTACAAAGCTTCAAACGGGTCGTCACGTTTTCACCAGTTCCTTACTAAGTACAGTGTTGAGTGTGCAAGCTGACTGAAAATTTGCATTTTCGAAGCGGCTTTATCGTTGTGACGTAGCTATATCAATAACTGCATCCAAACTGCAATTTTGCTGTCGAGTTGCAGTCTAATTGCAGGGTGAACTCCCTTAACCCGAAACCGTATTTGCAGTCGCCACCACATGCGGACGCGGATGGAATTGGGTTCTGCGGCCGGCAGCGGCAAGAGCAGCCTGCACAGTTCTCAGAGCGACATCAGCGCTTCCAGCACGCCGCTCGGGAAACACACGACCAGCCGCTTTCCTTTACTACGTAAGTTTCATTCAAATAGCCTATCTAAATTTAAAAACCGACCAAGTGCGCGTCGGACTCGTGCACGAAGGGTTCTGTACCATTATAATATATAAAAACGGCAAAAAAATCATGTCTGTTGATTGGATATATTTATTTTATTCTGTTTTTTTTAGTAGGTATTTTTTCTTATAGCGACAACAGATATACAGTCATAATCTGTGAAGTTTTCAACTGTATAACTATCACGGTTCATGAGATACAGCCTCGTGAGAGACGGATGAACAGACAGACGGACAGTGGTGTCTCAGTAATAGGGTCCCGTTTTACACTTTGGGTACGGAATCCAAAAAAATGGTACATGATCAAAAAAGGCAAAATGGTGAAACTGGAAGATTCATGTTTCGAGTGCCTTTAAATATAATTAACTATTACACCATTTTTTAGGGTTCCGTACCCAAAGGGTAAAAACGGAATCCTATTAATGTCACTCTGCTGTCTGTCTGTCTGTTTGTCTGTCCGCCGGTCACAGGTCACAGCTCGCAGACGAAATGAATTACAAACCTGAAATTTTGTTATTTTGTGTAAAACGTTGACCCAAAATCAAATATTGAATTAGAAATTGAATTAAATTGTTTTTCAGGGGGGCTCCCATACATGAGTAAGGAGCCGGAAAAAAAATTTCTTACCCTAGTTTGTGGGGTATCATTGTTTAGAGCTCATTGAGTAGAGTAAGAATATATATATTTTTTATTTTTTGCTTAAACAACAAATACTGAAAACAACGATTCATAAAATAGTTTATAAGCTGTGACCCCAAAACAAACGAACATTTTTTGCGTTTTTCTTTTACGATTTGTCGCGATGAAAGTTAAATATTTCTTAGACACAAAATAGGTATTATATTGTTCATAATTATTATGTACGGAACCCTACAATAGCGAGGCCCGACTCGCACTTGGCCGATTTTATGAAAAGTAATCTCGAGATACACAGTATTATGCACCGATACAAAATTGCTGTTACAATTTTTAAAGGAGAAATCAGACAATTATTTCCCTACACACATGACACATCACTACAAATCTTCTAAAACATAATTGACATAGCATGGTTTATATACATATAGTTCTAAGCAATAAATTAGATTTTTTTAAGTCAAGTATTTGGCAAGCTATGTAAAAAAGCTAAAACTACATATAGACTTAGAGTGTTTCTGGCCGACGCGCGACGCCTGGTAGAAACGGTCAGCAATAGTTCTAACAATGGATGTAACATTATATTATTGTATCTTCAGTGAGTGATATTTAAAATACGATAGCTTTTAGTTATGTTGTTAAGTAGTATGTAATTATTATAATAGAATATAATTCTAAAAATAACTTGAAAATTCTACCTTTGTACCTAGCCGTTCCGTTGGTACAGTTTAAACTTAAAATTTTCTGAAAGGATTTTATTTAAGTTTCTACCCGCGATTATGTAAAACTGGGGCATTAGCTTAGAAAATAGATTTTGCTCGTTTCAAAAAATTACTTTTTATGAAATTTTACCAAGTATAAGTAAGTAAGTACCTGTAGGTACTCATACCTTCCTACTAATTGACATTCAATCTACGTACCTTTCTAATTACTTGATTTACTTAAGTTTTTAAAAAACTGTTTCGTATTAAGTATCTTTACCACGCCTTTTTATCCTTTGATGGAATTTCAAAAAAAGAATCTAGGTCTCTATTCACCGGTTTGTGCTGTGCGTAATCAATTGGTTAAAGTTTTAAAGGTAGATAGAAGAAGATATTTTAAAAGTCAAAGTCATAAATTCATAACTGATTTAAAAGTAGGTTATGTAGGTAGCTACTTTGAAATCAGCTGAAAATAAGACTATAAGCAGGTACCTACCTACTCATAACTACATTACAGTAAGTGATCCGCTGATCAGGCATGCTGTTGTTTTCGTAATCAGCTGCGTGTATAAATCAATGCAAAAGGTCGCCGGCGGAGTGACACGACGAGGACCGCATGGCAACTGGTATTTCCTCCTGTCCGTAGAAGTGACTGTAGAGTGTACTAGACACTAGTGTGGTCGAGTCGAGTTGGCTCTGCAGTCGGCAGTCGCCGGTGAGACGCGAGCCGGCGCGCGCCGCATACGCCAGACTGTCGCGTTCGTGACGTCACGTGCAACACGAAAAATCAATGCTTCCCTTCCGTCCCTAAGGTTAACCGCATACCGCATTTTTATCAAAGGAAAATGTGACCTATGCTAGTGAAGTGCTAAAAACTACAGTTCAATATCAAATGACGAGATACAAATAAGCAGCTCCTCGAGTGAACGGTTTACTTTCATACCTACCTGTTTTTATGTGGTGTCATAATTTTAGTTTTCAATTAAAACCGCAAAATCATAGTCTTATATTTTAAATTTTACGAAATATTTAAGTACACTAGATAAGTAAAACTTCCTGGAACGCGACAGTTAACGTTGATATAAAAGTAGTTAACCGTTGCGTAAATTTTGACAACATGTTTAAATTAAATTAGTTATTATCTTCTCAGAAATAAACATCACAGTGTAATGAGCTCAATGTAAAACAAGAGAAGACACATATTAAGAAACTATACAAGAGCGATAATATGCGCCATTACAATTTTACAAGAACAACTGGATAAACAAATAGGATTGCGTTAATTCAATGCTATTCAATTATACCGAGGAACCAACCTTAGAATTTTATTGATATACCTACCTAGTATGTATCTATAAAAGTTATTCACGATTCTGAATATTCCTGATCGTCGTTTATTTTGTGTGGTAGGTAGGTAGATATTACTGGTAGAGCTAAGTTGAGTTCTCTAAAACTCTAAACATATTTTTAGGGTTACCTATGGTGCGACGTTGTTACCCACCTGTCCGTCTGGCCCCTCTGTCGCAAGTCACAACTGAATATTTTAGTAAAGTTTAGTAGTAGGTAGGTACCTATCTATTGGGATCGACTTGTAAATACTTAGCTGTAAATAATGCTTGCAAAACTTAATTGTAAACGAAAGAATTTAATTTTTTTTTAATATTTTCATTGCAAAAGGGGACCGAAATAGTAATAGTAATTAGAGACCGGAAAAAAGTAGTGTTAGTGATCCATTAGAATTTCATAAAGAGTTCCATGACCAGCTGGCAACTGGATTCAAGCGGCACAGGACTAAGTTCTGAGGAAGTCCTTACAAGATATTCCTAAACATACATACGTATATACGTAAACCTACATACCTAACTAAGAAAGGCTTGCTCTAAAATAGGTTGTTTCCTAATAAGACGCACAGTTTTTGATTTATTATCATGAAAAATGGCTTGAATAATACCGTTCCCGTCCTTATCTCTGAAGTTACCGGGAGAAGTTTTTAAAAATCAGCATCATTCATTATAAAAAAAAACAATTTCTAATTCAATATTTGATTTTGGGTTAACGTTCCACACAAAATATCAAAATTTCAGGTTTGTAACTCATTCGTCTGCGAGCTAGAAACCTGTGACCGGCGGACAGACAGACGGACAGACAGACAGACAGACAGCAGAGTGACATTAATAGGGTTCCGTTTTTACCCTTTGGGTACGGAAACCTAAAAATTAGATAGGTATGCGTACCTACCCAAACAATAATCACTGGACTTGTTTTTGAGGCGGTTTACGCATCCGATAAGTACTGGCACTGATTTTGTTTAAGAATCGACACATCGCACAGGGCCCCTCCATGCATGACCATACTCTTACACTAATTTTAAACCTACTTGAGAAGCAACAGAAAAATATTATTTTTTAGCTAAGGCAACACAAACACGATGAACCAACACAATAGAGCAATTATTATTAGAAAGTTAGGTCGTTCTACCACACAGTAGACAGATAATAACTGGCGAATTTCATTACTGATTTGTGTTCCACGCTCATTGTCACTATAACATTGATATTCTTTGTAAATAATATAAAATACTTCTAACCAGTACCATGGTCCATGATTATCAACGATATTACGTCGGCACCAAACTGTAATCAAAGTTCTATGCCTACCTTTCACTACATGACTGGCCATGTAGAGCAACACGCAAAAAGTAATTGTAAGATTGAGTATTTACAAAAAATCATTTGCAGTCAGTTTGTAACTGGTTAGGCCTTAAACATAGTGTACGTAATAGCTTACCATTATTCGTACATATAGACCACAACTTGATTTAGACTTAACAAAAAACAACAAAAATTAGCCAATTCTTTTCAACAATTTCAGCAATAATATGAGAGGTCACAGAAGACTGAGCAAGTAGAGAGTATAAGATATCATTAATGTGATAATAGAACATCATCAAAAATAATAAATGTCAGATAAAAAATGCTCAGTGTAATAGTAGATTATTATGAAGTCGTCTGTCATACCGACTCTTATCTGGAGAACATCGATCTTTGAGATAGAGAAAAGATCATCGTCTGATAACAAAATTTCGCTCAAAGAACACAATAAGTATGTCTGTCATCATCTACTTATTTTTTATTGAAAAACATTGCAAGAAACCACTTATTTTACTACAATAGAAACTAAGGAAAATCTGTAATTCTGCATTGAAATTGATTTATTAATATTTCATTCTAAAAGGTAATTACTGGGAAAATAAACAAACGCTGCACATTTGAAAACAATAAAGTTCCCTTAGCGCCTTTATATTTATATCGGGAGTATCTTGAAAGATTTATCGCTAATATTGGCTCAAGAATTGGAACTGCATCTCTGATTGGCCATAAAGCCCGTGGCGGAGGTATAAAATGGTGTAATGGTCTAGCAGGCAACGTTCGCGAGTGAAATCCGCTGGAAGGCGATGCAGTGTAACGGGTTATTCTCGTCGACGGATTTGTTGACGGGCCGAGAAACGTTGACCCCGTCGGAAAGGCGAAACTCAATAAAGTGCAAACTATCCAACTTAGGAAGGATTAACTTGACAGGCCTAACAGGTTCCTATAATTAATTTGTAATGAAGATGGTAGTCGGAAATGAGACAATTACAAAAGCAGTCAATCGTAAAATTTTTGGAAGTTTCTGCATCAGAATTCGCCGGCTTCATAAGGAACTTTTCAGTACTATTTTCCTATTATTTCATTAAAAAGCCTCGTAAAAATTTCATTTCTGTATTGAATAAGTATTTTACCGTTATTAATACTTACTTCTAAATAATATGATTTAATATTTCTGGGTTTATAAGATTATTATTATAAATATTAAGCAATTTACAAATTACGCTCATTAGCATAATATGTATTCAAATAGGCCCACTATTGATTACATAATAAGCACAATGGCCTAAAAACCTACGTGGACGTGACATTCTATCAATACATCAATGGATTAGTAGTACGACCTACTTAACGTTGGGCCTTTATTTGTACCAATTATCTGAAGTTGAGCAATCTTTTATCGTTTGTAGGACCCTGAGATTTATAATCTCTCTACTACGTTATCTTAGTGTTCAAACCTCCAAAATCACAAAATATAAAGATATTTCGGTGATATTGAACGTATGTATGAATGATTTGATATTCATAGCGACTCAGCAAAGAACTCTGCAACTTTCGTAAGTTTTTACAACGAAAGTCTGTTAGAGATTTATAGAATATTGCCATTTTTATTAACAGACCTTATGAATAAAATACTAATTGTACATAAAGTAAGTAGGTTTAAATAATTGCTTAGGATCAGTTGCACCATAGAAGGTTACGTTACGGTTAACGCTGAAGTTTGATCTAAATAAAAATCAAAATTGATTGCACGAGGCCGATTAATAATCGTACTACGTGGTACTACGATGGTTAAGGTTAAGTGTAAAATTTTGGTTTAAATAAACAAAATTAGACTAGAGGAACCCGTTGTGTTTTTTGATGGTGAAACTTTAACAGTTTCCGTAACGCCTATATTGTGCTACTGACCCTTAGAGCCATAGAATATTAAATATCGCCATTGGAAAAGTTGTAAAATTTTGGCAATTCATACTTCACGACTCTTCCTCTACTATTAAATAACTATTAAAATTAATCTTGCTATTATTGCAATGCAATTAATCTATACATATAATAAAATCGTAGAATTGCCGTATCTGTACATTGAAGATTTTTGCAAAATAATAACTGGGGGATGTTAGGGATAAGTAGTAGAACGTAAAAAAGCTATTTTTGAAATTTTTGTCTGTTTGTCTGTTTATCTGTTTGTCTGTTTATCTGTTTGTCTGTATGTTGTGCGCGCATCACGTAAAAACTACTGAATGGATTGAAATGAAACTAGGCATGATTTAAGTTCATACTATGGAGTAACATATAGGATACTTTTTATCCCAAAATTCAGCACGGTTCCCTTGGGAGAATGGATGAAAGGCAAAATGTGTACTTAGCTGTAATTCGTTAACGGGTGGTCCGATTTCAATCATTCTTTTTTTGTTAGAAAGTAGATACTTTAAAGACTACTGGCTAATCTCTGAAAGGCTGGACCGATTTTGATGGGACTTTCACTGGCGGATGTTTACATTTTGATGTACCTAAACATCCGCCAGTGAACTTTTAACAGTTTTTAGCAAGGTATAAGCTCAAAGGAGCTTAGGAAAACAAAATGATTCCCACGGGATTATTAAAATCAATATCCACGCGAACGAAGTCGCGGGTATCCGCTCGTTTTGATAATAAGGGAATTTATCCATGTAAATAATTTAGGACATATCCACTTCATTTACTTACCTGAATAACTGTGAAGCCGTGAATGTTAAATTATAAGCCGATGGAACCAAAATAAACGGAACATCTAATAAATACGTTTAAATACAAGGTACGATAATTATAACGGCTGCACATATTTGGTCACTCTAATTTTAGATGATGGAACATTTTGTCTTTTCGCCCACAGGAGAGAAACCTACGGATGCTCGCTTCGTGTGACATTGACAAACACTAGGCACAAGGCAAACTTAATGCATATTTGTCTAGTAGTTAGTACTATATACTAGTTAGTACCTACCTACTCGTAGAGTTGACCGGATAGCGTTTACCTTGGACACAAACGCAAATCAGTAAATAGGTACTGAAAATGATTCAATTTATAAAATTTTGTAAAATATACCGGTAACATTGCGGCTTCCAAGTTAGAATTTAATCTATCTATACTAATATAATAAAGCGGAAGAGTTTGTTTGTTTGAACGCGCTAATCTCTGGAAGTACCAGTCGGATTTGAAAAATTCTTTTTGCATTTGGTAGTACAATTTTCTGGGAAGGTTATAGGCTATTTAGTATCCCTAAAATCCTCCCCTAAGGGGGTAAAATGGGGGTAGAAAGTTTGTATGAAAGTCCTATGTTTTTAAAGTTACAGACCTGAAAATCGGCATTTAGATTATTGGTTTTAAATAATATAAACCTGTGTATTTTATTCTGAAAAATCTTCCCTTAAGGGTGGTAAAATAGGGGTTGAAAGTTTTTATGTTAAGTTTTAAATATTGTTTTTACCAACTTGAAATTTGGAAGATAGGTTCATTCTAGGGCTTAGATATCAGCCTAGAAAAGATTTCACGAAAATCCTCCCCTAAGGGGGTAAAATGGGGGTTGGAAGGTTATATGAAAGTTCTATGTTTTTGAAGTTACAGATATGAAAATAGGCATTTAGATTATAAATTTTAAATAATAAAAACCTGTATAAGTTGTTCTGGAAAATCTCTCCTTAAGGGTGGTAAAAAAGGGGATGAAACTTTTTATGTGAATAGTTATTGTATTTTTAACTTGAAATTTGGAAGTTAGGTTCTTTCTAGGGGGTAGGCATAAGCTAAAAAAAATTGACGAAAATCCACCCCAAGGGGGGTAAAATGGTTTCCTTTCGACATATTATTATCATCGGACATTTAACTACAGATTGACGTGATTTTTTGCAGTTGCATTTTTTTAGATGAGGACCTGGAAAGTGACAGGCTACTATTATATCCAGGGGAAACAAAGGGTTCCCGTTTAAAATTTTTTAACGCGGACGAAGTCGCGGGCAACAGCTAGTAATAATATAAAGTAGCTTGTCCTGACTGACTGACACTCAACGCACAGCCAAAACCACTGAAGCTAGAAACTTGAAATTTTCACAATAGCTTCCTTTTATGACGTAGGCGCACAATAAGAAAGGATAATTGCGAATTCCATCCCTAAGCGGGTTAAATAGGGGATGAAAGTTTGTATGAAAGTCCGCCATTTTTCAAGTTATATCCATGAAAATTGGTATTTAGGTTTTCGGTTAAAAAGTTAGAGATACCAGATTAAAAAACTTTGGAAAAAATACCCCGAAGTGGGTTAAATGGGGGATGAAAGTTTGTATGAAAGTCCGTCATTTTTAAAGTTATATCAATGAAAATTGGTATTTGTACTGTCGGGTAAAAATAAAGAATTACGTGTTTCAGGAATTTTGGAATTTCGACCCCCAAGTGAGATTTATAAGAATCCAAGCGGACGAAGTCGCTGGCATCTGCTAGTTTTTTAATAAAGTTTTAAGCTTTATTCTAAGAGGTCTTATTAGTTAAGTTTGTCAACGACCTCCGAAATGGCTCATTCTGGGTTCATAGGATAAAGACCAACTCTCCGATGCTAAATATGACAGTCTGCCTGCGCTAAGTGGTGGCGCTTTAAATTTGGCATTAGATCGTTTTAAACTCTCTTTGAGAATATTTTGCAAGCGAAAAAAATACTTTCGAAGCTGTTCTTGAAGAATTTTCTCGGGTAAATAGATATAATGATTCCATAATAACACTGAAATGACTCTTCGGCAATGTTTAAACGATCGGAGTTCTAGTTCCTCCATATACGTAATTGGCATAATAATTGTTGAGGACTTGAAGGAGAATCACCAAAGCGTGTAGCGAAGATAATTCTAGCAAATTATGACAAATTATGACATTTTGTATATTTTTACATCTTTGTCCATTTACATCTATTGTATGCTCTTATATTTTTCGTTTCATGGAATAGCTACTATTTACTAAGCATTTATTAGCACTAGCTAGTATATTTGCACTTTTTGTAAAGTGTATATTTAGAAAAACTCAGTTTTGTCGGTTACTACTCTAGCGGCACGCTATGATGGCCGGTTTGACGTTTGTCCGCTCATGAAGTTCCGTATTAATTGATAACGACTTTGAAGGAAATAATTGTATTACTTTATTGACGATAGTGATGTGCAGAGATTCATAAATTTTATCGAATGTAGTTTTAGGTTTAGGACTCAAAATTTATTTATTAAATTGATTTCTTAAATGTATACAAGTGTAGAAAAATCAGTTTGCACCATTTAAGGGGTGAATGTACTTGTGAATATGAACAATTTTCACTATGTGGACAAACCTCTGAAATCGCAAAAAAATATCAATAAATTTTTAAAAATGGAATCTAATACGATCGTCACATAGGATCGCTGGCTAGCACAACTACTACCTCCGGCAAACTCGCGTCAATGCTCAATGCAAAACAAAGCAGTTTCGAATTGACGTTGCTTCGAAAAGTATTTAAAACTGTCAGTGCAATGCGATTGTGATATAGTTTTGACCTGGCTTTGGATTTCAAATATTGATACTGCATTACTGTTGACCCTTGCTCGTTAATTTGGACTCTGTTCAAGCCCTTTGTTGTGGATTTCGTCGATATGACCGAACGTACGCAGAGAACTGTTCTAAATAGTCAGACACGTGAGTTCGTAATACGCCTTCGTAACTATTTCGATCGTGAAGCTCAAAATGGAGGGCCAATTTTACCTATAACGTCAGTGTTTGAACGCGTAGCTGATGCGCTTAATATTGGACAACGAACTGTTAGACGGATAACTAAAAAAAAATATGGCGAGACTGGCACAGAAGAAAATAAACTTCACACACCAAAAAAGAGAAAACGAGCAAAACCAGTCGTAGGCATCGATAGCTTTGATGCCGATGCTATCCGAAGACATGTTTACGGCTACTATTTACAGAAGGAGTATCCAACAAGAAAAAAGTTGGTGCATTCACTGAAGGAAGCTGGATTATTCTTCGGTGGGGAAAGTTCTTTAACGAAGATTTTGAAGACCATTGGATTTCGATACAAAAAATGTAACAAACGCAAAATATTGATGGAAAGATTTGATATAGCGATGGCAAGGTATACTTTTTTACGGCAAGTGAAAGAAATCAAAAATTGGCAAAATGTTGTGTTCTTGGATGAAACATGGCTTAATGCTAACCATACTGTAGGCCGTTCTTGGAACGATGACACAGCAGCATCTACTTCCAAAGTTCCTGTAGGAAAAGGATCGCGACTTATAATTTGTCACGCCGGAACCATCAACGGGTTTGTCGAAGGTTCTCTCATGGCTTTTGCGTCAAAAACCACTGGAGACTATCATGAAGACATGAATGGAGAAAAGTTTACTGAATGGTTTACCTCAATGTTGTGTAGCCTCCCTGAACCATCTATTATAATTATGGACAACGCCCCATACCACTCGATGCAAATTGACAAGCCACCTGCCCAATCCCAAAAGAAAGCTGATATCGTCGCATGGCTTCGTAAAAATGGCGTAGATGCAAACATGAATATGTTAAAAGCGGAATTAGTACGTCTTTTAAAAGAAAACAAACCAACCAAAATCCGATACGTCATTGACGAAATAGCATTAGAACATGGGCACAGAGTTATACGGTTACCGCCTTACCATTGTGAGTATAATGCGATTGAGTTGGTGTGGGCTCAAATTAAGGGATATGCTGCAAGACACAATACAGAACCCCCATTTACCACAAAAAAAATGCTAAAATTATTAGAAGAAGCTTGTGAACATGTGACTAAAGGAGACTGGGAAAAGGTTGTGAATAGAACTGTTAAATTAATAAGGGAAGATTATGAAAGAGATGTGAAAATAGATAATATTATAGAAAACGAACATATAATTATTAATGTATGTGATGATAGCAGTGACGACAGTGAAAATAGTAGTATGGACGAATCTGATTAATTATGGCCTTTTGTGGCACCTTTTTTGGTATCTTTTGTATTCATATGTTTCTTGTGTGCATATAAAGTATGTATATTCATTTTCGTTCAAATATTCAGTTCGTTCAAATAAATTAAATAAACATATACATTTTTGTTTTATTAAACCTATTTAATCAGGTACAAAAACAAAACTTAATTGTTTTTTGTTCGAGAATAAATTGACATTCCACATCACTATTGTAATGTGTCAAACCGGCCATCATAGCGTGCCGCTAGTGTAAGTATAGGTATATCACAAATCACAATTCGTCTAAACATTTAATACGTTGTTTTGTATTTACTTAATATCACCTCCTTTTGTCCTCCAGTTAGCAGCTAGTGAATATATCGGGAAAATGTTTAGCTCTGAATTGTCCCTTTTTAGGGTTCCGTACCCAAAGGGTAAAAACGGAGCCCTATTAATGTCACTCGGCTGTCTGTCTGTCTGTCTGTCTGTCTGTCTGTCTGTCTGTCTGTCCGTCTGTCCGCCGGTCACAGGTCTCTAGCTCGCAGACGAAATGAGTTACAAACCTGAAATTTTGGTATTTGGTGTAAAACGTTGACCCAAAATCAAATATTGAATTAAAAATTGAATTAAATTATTTTTCAGGGGGGCTCCCGTACATGAGAAAGGAGCCGGAAAAAAAAATTTTTTTCTTACCCTAGCTTGTGGGGTATCATTGTTTAGAGCTCATTGAGTAGAGTACGAATATATATTTTTTTAATTTTTTGCTTAAAAAGTAAGGAAATGGGGGGTCATCAAAATTGTCAGTTTTAGACCATTTTTGTGACGGGGGCTATCTAAAAAACTAAACTAGTTAGGAATATGATATTTCGGTATATTATGTACTATATGCTCTATTTGTACAACAAACACTGAAAACAACGATTCATAAAATAGTTTATAAGGTGTGACCAAAACAAACGAACTTATTTTGCGTTTTTCTTTCACGGTTTCTTGCGATGTCTAACTCGGAAATTAAATATTTCTTAGACCCAAAATATTATATTGTTCATAATTATGTACGGAACCCTGAAAGAGCGAGGCCCGACTCGCACTTGGCTGATTTTTTATAATTTCCCGGCTCGCTATGTTTCCACGTTTGAGCAATACAATAATCATGAATCTAAAATAATAGCCTTTTGATAGATGATCACAATCTATTTCTTTTAGTTAGAAATTCAACAATTAGGCAACACAGTTTTAAACATTCTTGCGAAATAACGTAAAATCCCACTAAAATATATTTTTAATTTATTGTCTCGCTTAGGCGGTTTAGGCTCAAGCATCAAACGATATATCATGCAGAAAAGTGATTTATAATGTTTCTTTGCTCGATGACATAATGTTATCTATAAAAGTTAGCAGCGAATTGGTTTCGGTTGGGCAGTTCAGCACTTTCTCCAATCGCCGTTGCATTAGAAGCGAAAATGTTCAGACAATTTTGGGTATCATTTAGTTTCAAAAGGAAACCATTTAGATCTATTATAATTTTATTATTATTACTAAAAACGATGAGCGTGTTGGATAGTTTATAAAGCTACAATACAATCTGCTTATATTTTTTGCTTAGGTTCGAAAGAATCAATTTCGGAAATTTTAAAATTTTACTATACGCAGACGTATACGTATAGGTAACCGTAGGAGTCTCATCATCATCATCATTATCAACCCATTACCGGCTCACTACAGAGCACGGGTCTCCTCTCAGAGTGAGAAGGATTTTGGCCATAGTCTACCACGCTGGCCAAGCGGATTGGCAGACTTCACACACCTTTGAGAACGTTATGGAGAACTCTCAGGCATGCAGGTTTCCTCACGATGTTTTCCTTCACCGTTAAAGCACAGTTTAAAGAAATACTACTTCAAGGCTGTGGTTAAAGCAAGTGATATTTAAATACTTAAAACGCACATAACTCCCGAAAAGTTAGAGGTGCGTGCCCGGGATCGAACCCACGACCTCCGATTAGAAGTCGGTCGTCCTAACCACTAGGCTATCACAGCTATATAGGAGGATACCGTAGGAGTCTAAGTAAGGGTATTATTTGCCACTTATATTTTACAGACACGTAAATGTGATTTATGACCATTTCGATGTCACACTTTATCAAGTAATAACATATTACACTCTACCTAAGTATAATAATATATTTTATCTACTCTCATATCATAAAATTCCGAATATGAAATCAAAATGTGTCATATATTGGACTACTTTATTCACATACATCTATAATATTTAAAAAAAAAATTAAAAAAGTTCATTATAACACTACTTTGTTAGGAAATTATTGCAAAACAATGTTAAAAAATAATTTTTTCTACATTATAGTACAGGCACTGGGTTCTGGTATTTTTGAGCCATGCCGGGTGTTTATTATTATTATTATTATTTAATACTTTATTGTACACCAAAAAAACATAAATTAAACAAAAGAAACATTTTAAAAGAAATAGGTACAATAGTTAGTTTACAATAGTTAGTTAGTTTAATTTTGTTACTTACAATGATTATCCCGCTATCAAAGTTACCCTATTACTACTACTGCGAAAGTGTGGCGGTAGCAAGATGCGGCCAGAGGACAGAGTGTAGTGCTACCATAATTGACCATAGACGCACTGCACGCACCGCACATTCTAAATTGACAATTGAATTTTGGCGCCTATTATTTAAATTTTTAATTTATTATTTATTTACTATTCAGTTTTTGTAACTCAAAATTTTGCAAGTGATTTTTGTTGCGCGGAAAAATGTCTAGCAGTGATACTGAAGAGAATTTAACTCCACCAGACATTCTGGAAATAGCATCGGGAATGACAAATAATCTTTTGCCAGCAAAATCAAAGAAAATTTACGATAAATGTTACCAAGATTTTATGAGTTGGAAAATTTTGAAAAAAACCACTTCATTTTCAGAAAATGTAATGCTAGCATATTTCCAAGAATTATCAAATAAATTTAAGTCTTTGTCCTTATGGGCTAAATACTCAATGCTCAAAAGTATATTGAGTATCTACAACCAAATCGATATTATTAAATACACAAGACTGATTGCTGTTTTAAAAAGAAAATCGCAGGGCTTTAAGGTAAAAAATGCAAAAACGTTCTCCCCTGAAGAATTGAGTACATTTATAAATTGCAATATCCAAAACATGAATACTTATTATAATAAATAATTTTGTTAATTTCTTAGTCTTTTCTTTTATACGTAAGATACCTATTAATGAGCTTAGATAAAGTAGTGTATGAAACTCTACATAATTAGTTATTAAAACACTCGTGTAATACTATTAAAAAACTCGCCTGCGGCTCGTTTTTTAAACTAACACTCGTGTTTTAATAACCTCTATTATGCAACCGTTTCATAAACTACTATAGTTACGTAAGTGCTGTGTGCGTAGGTTATTAAATGATTTCTAAGAAAAGTGACAGTAACAATATTAGATACCGGATAGCCGACGTTTTTAGTGTTCCGTACCCACTAAGTCAGTGTCCGTACCCAAAGGATAAAACGGAACCCTATTGTAGTTGCTCTGCTGTCTCTCTGTCCGCCCGTGTCTCTGTATGTCACGGGTCTCTAAGCGCTAGTTCAGAGTTCAGACACGGCGGGAACCACGCGATTATAGAATCGCATGGAAATCGCGCAGGTCTTATTTATATGAGTTATAAGTAATCGTTCAGACACAACCGCGCGGTTAACGCTTCGTAAACGCGCGGTTCCCGCCGTGTCTGAACTAGCGCTAACTCTCTAGTAACTAAATCTGACAAACATTTTTCAGGGATTTTTCCTTCACGCCTAGCTCAAAATTGGATAAATTAAATATAAGTAATAAAAGTTAAATTGTGATATGCGCGGATCCCTAATAGCGAGGTCCGACTCGCACTTGGCCGATTTTATTTAATAGCTATAAATAGCTTATATTTTATCAATTAAGTTCTTACCTACACTTTTTTGCTGCTCTACGTTTACTTGATTGTATTTTATTTAGTCTTTATTGACATCTTTTGTTTTGGATCGAAGGACGCATAAAAAGGTTAAATAATTTCTGTTTGGGCTATTTGCCGTTTGTAAACCATCACTCTACAAGCATTGATATGATAGATTTTATGGCTTTCGATAAATTTTCTACGAATATGCGTAATATTATTTGTCGTAGGTATTGATTTAGGTGTCTTTATAATATACATTTATCAATTGTTTGTCTGTTTGTTTGCAATCACTCTGCTCTGCCCACTCCGAAGCTCCTCTGGATAGACGTCACTCGTCACTCAATTTGAAGCATTGACATACAGTCTAACAGTATCAAATAACAAGAATATCTTTTTACCGAAATAAATGGCATAATGCAGGTGTTACTGTAATACTTACTTTGCAATAAGAAACATAAAACACTCGTTCGAATAATTGCGTTTCTTATAAACTTTTATCTACTCTCATATCTTAAAATCCCGAATATGAAATCAAAATGTGTCATATATTGGACTACTTTATTCACATACATCTATAATATTTAAAAAAAAAATTAAAAAAATTCATTATAACACTACTTTGTTAGGAAATTATTGCAAAGTAATGTTATAAAATAATTTTTTCTACATTATAGTACAGGCGAACTGGGTTCTGGTATTTTTGAGCCATGGCGGGAAATTCGTGCGACCTCCTTACAGTAGATGTGTGTAACTGTACAAACGCGTTAAACATTGTGAATTGTGTTAAATTGCAGAAGAGTAACTACTAAAAATTAAGTTTACTTAAAATTAAGTAACTACTAAAAATAACTACTAAAAATTAATAACTATTAAAAATTAAATTTTTGATAAGCTTGAGCTATTTTCCGATCCACTAATTTCTATAGGACATTAGGACTCCTCTACTACTATTAATTTCTCTATGGTAACCCAGGCTGTATGGTCAACGATCTTGGCCTGTCCCGAAAGGGACAAACCGAAAAAGAAGAAGAATCTCTATGGTAACAACTGAATTTTGGCGCCATACGCTAGTTATAATATTTAAATTTTTTATTTGTTACTCAAAACTTTACAAGACATGGTTTTTATTGTGCGGAAAAATGTCTAGCAGTGATACTGAAGAGAATTTAACTCCACCTGACCACCGACCAACAATCTTTTGCCAGCAAAATCAAAGAAAACTCACGACAAATATTACCAAGATTTTATGGTTTGGATTTTAAGATATGAGTTTAGATAAAGTAGTGTATGAAACTCTACATAATTAGTTATTAAAACACTCGTGTAATACTATTAAAAAACTCGCCTGCGGCTCGTTTTTTAAACTAACACTCGTGTTTTAATAACCTCTATTATGCAACCGTTTCATAAACTACTATTAAATGTCAATATGGAACTGGCACAACTTGCTTCTCTTTTCATATTTTATGGCTTATCTTTTCATTGAATAAACCAATATTGAAAACAACTAGCTAAATATTGGAAACAAGCGGATACCCGCGACTTCGTTTGCGCGTGGATATTGGTTTTTAAAAATCCCGCGAGAATCATTTTGTTTTTCCTAAGCTCCTTTGAGCATACCTTGCTAAAAACTGTTAAAAGTTCACTGGCGGATCTTTAGGTAGATCAAAATGTAAACATCCACCAGTGAAAGTCCCATCAAAATCGCTCCAGCCTTTCAGAGATTAGCCAGTAATCTTTAAAGTATTTCCTTTGTAACAATAATAGAATGAATGAAATCGGACCACCCATTAACGAATTACAGCTAAGTACACATTTTGACTTTCATTCCCTCTCCCAAGGGAACTGTGCTGAATTTCGGGATAAAAAGTATCCTATATGTTACTCCGTAGTATGATCTTAAATCATGCCGAGTTTCATTTCAATCCATTGAGTAGTTTTTGCGTGATGCGCGCACAAACATACAGACAAAAATCTTCAATGTACAGCATTGAGGTACTATATGAATAGAGAAGACGCCACTCATCACTACTGTGTTCCGTTCAACTGTGGTGCGTGCGCAACACTTTACTTAGTATCTTGCTAGCTCTTGAGCGCGTAAGACGCGTAATTGTTCGAAACGAAAATACTTTAAATTTATTAAAATATGCCGTCCTGTGTACGGCTATATTGTACTAACAGTTCAAGGAATACGAAGAAGTGTAAAGGTGTAACTTTCCATCGGTAGGTAACAAGATATTTTAGTTTTAAAAGTAAATTCGATCACAATATTTAGAAGACGCAATGTTTCGTCATTTGTCAAAGACTAAATAAAACAGATGTGAAATTGTGAATTCTAGGTAGAATTACCTAAACTTATATTATTTAAGGGCTACTAAATAAACATATTATTATAATACTAGAGAATGCCCGCGGCTTCGCCCGCGTGAGTTTCGGTTTTTCACAAATCCCGAGGGAATCGTGGATTTCTGGTTCCCGTTCCCGCTCCCTTTTCCAACCTTTATACCTACTTTCAAGAAAGTTTACTATAGTAATCTACCTATAGCTGTAGCTATAGGTAGATTACTATAGTAAACTTAGTAAAATAGATTTCAGTTTTTTCAAAATCCCGTGGGAACTGTGGATTTTTCCAGGATAAAAAGTAGCCTATGTTTTAAGTCAGAGCATAATCTATCTCCATTCAAAATTTCAGCCAAATCGGTTCAGTAGTTATGGCGTGATTGATAACAAACATACAAACATCTAAACATCCAAACATCCACACTTTCACATTTATAATATTAGTAGGATAAATATTTGTCTTTAATTTTATTTGTAATTATAAATGATACTCCGCATGATCCTGAACTAATAAATAAATAACATAGGTATAATATAATAATGTAGGTACCATAATCAAGAAAAAAATCTTTTGGAAGGATTTTGTATGTGTTCCGTAGAGAATACAAAGTAACATGTTTAAGTATATCTGTCTGATATAATTTTTTTGGAGGTGTAGGTACAAAAAGACATACACCTACGTACACCTATAAAAAAATGGGGATTGCAGGTCAGTAAAAATATTTGAAAAACCCGCCGCATTACAATGGCACTAAATTGCGGTAAATTTTACTTTAAAGATTTTTACTAACATTGTACATGTATTTTTCGAGCAAGTGTATTGTACAGTTTAATAAATTGTCTTTATCTTTAAAAATATCAAGTAAAATAAATAGGTACTGTATATTGTAGTGAATACGATCAGCTGCTATTTCAATTTATTTTACTACGTTCCGTTACCTATTATAATAGGCAGAATATAAACAAAGTGCCGCGTCTGTGTAATTATGTCCATCTATGCCTACTCTATGTCTCGTTAGCCCCCTTCCGCGCGCCCCGCACTACCTCAAGCGGTACACAGACGTTGTTCGCGGCGTCTGTTCTAGTACGTCAGTACAATATAATTCAATGATGTACAGAATACAGATACAGCAATTCTACGATTTTATTATATGTATTGATATTGATATAGAAGAAGAAGATATAGATTTTCAGTAAGTATTATGCCAATTATGCAAATAGGTACCTATGCGTGATGCTTTGGTAGGTAACTAGGTATTATTTAAACAAAGTGCAATAAAGTTCTTACCTACTCCTTTTTCGTTGCATTATGCGGAAATTCCCAGATCATTTTTCTTATTCTCATCTATAAAATATATATTTATATCAGTTCCATGTTCTACCTCGTTGGCTTTACGACTTTTCCGTTTATATTATTATCCCACATTGTATGCCACAAAGCTATTTCTCTTTTTATGTTAAATGTAAATATCAGGTACCTTAAATCTACAGATAAGTACCTATGTGGTCTTTTGATGAAAAAAATAGCACATATTTCAAATTGTTAGCAATATTATAAGTAATCTGCCGTAAAAATATCAAAAATGTCTTAGCAAAAAAAGAAACTAAAATGTCGAAGAAGCGACATAGTTTTTTTATCGATTTCGTTTAGGGTAGGAACACCGGTTTCCGGACACGCACCTGTTATCGTCCACCGAGCGGATCACTCTTAAGAAACGCTTAAAAATAGAAACATTATAAGACTTACATAAAAATAATGCATCTCTATGCCAACTTGAATGTCTTATCAAGACACAGAGAAAGAAAAAAGTCTATTTCACTTAAGTTTCTTTGAAAACAAAGCGATCGAATTTTGAGTATGCAATTAAGGAATGAAAATGAGCCGTGTGGAGCAAAAAAATTAGTGGCATGCTTCAACTATCACGGGAAGTTATTAATCATTTTACTATAAGATTTAGTTTGATTCTTCTTTGTAGCACTTACTTATGTTTCATAAAATACTGTGAACGTGTTTTTTTACTTTTGATTACATTAAAATACAAATAAAAGGGGTGGACGACAACTAGTTCACTATTTTCTTAAGAAAACCTGTTATCGTCCGGGCGGTCAAACACAGGTTTAGCGTCTTAATTTTAGGTAGTCTTGTTATCAATCGAGGTGTGCACAAAATTGGAATTAAGTTTATTAATTCGTATCCTATACACATACACTAGTTAGTGACTAGTCTTCGTCCACTTTTTTCTCATTGTATATAAAACTATGGGTCTTCAAAATCACGCGTGGACGATATCTAAATTTGCACTAAATAAATATTCTAAGTTTCGACCACCAAGCTATTATTTGAAAATAAATAGATTTAGTAAAAATATAAATAATTAAACTTGTTTGACAAAAGAATTACCTTATATTTTATGTGTTTCTCCTTGGAACTTTGATATATTTATAAGTTAAGATAGTATTGTTGATCATTATAATTTGTGGACGAAATTTAAAATAGAGAATCTGAAGTGCACCGGTTATCCGTCCACCTATATTTTAAACTGTATGAAAAACATATATTTTTTAATATTATGTTATTATTTAGGCGAATTTTGATTATTACTCATATCTATAATTTATTTTTTATTCATCTACAAATTAGTCCTTGACTGCGATCTCATCTGATGTTAAGTGACAGTCTAAGATGGATGCGGGATAACCTGAAAGAGGTACAGCAGAATCCGTCAATGACTTGGAAGTAAGGCATACTAGACAAGAGACAATTTTGAAATTATTAAATTGAATTTACCAAATTGGTCTGCCGAGAATCAAGTAGAAGACCTTCCACTAATAAGACTTACCCCTGCGCCATGCCAGGGAGGCTGCCAAATTATATATACCTACTTTTATGTAAGTGCGATGTGGTAAAGACGATGCAAGATAGATAGGCGCAAACTTGGTAAAGATATTAAGTCATATTGTAGACTCTATAAACCGCGTTAACAAGGCAATAGTTTTTTATCTGTTTTATTTTAAACAAGCAGTTGACCGCTATTGCGTATGCGTAGAAAGACCACATCACTTTGTATAAAGTTCTTTATCACCCTGTGAAAGTTCTGTCAAAATAGGTTCAGCTGTTTTGAAAAGTAAGTACATATTACGAATAGACGAAAAACAGAAAACAATTTTTTTATAAACGGTTATGTGGCTTTTTAATAATGTATACGTAAACATAAGTTCACTAATAAAAACCCATATATTTCGTAAAGACGGACAGGAAGTTAATTTTAATTGGTATAGATATTAAATACATATTAAAGTGGTGTTAATATTACATATTCAATTACTTACTCATTACATGCATACTTTTTCATAGTAAAGGAGATGTTTCATCACTGTATGAGGCCTTGGCTAGGACTTGGTACAGTATACTTGGATATAGTCCAGAAAACATTGAACAGTTTTGAACTATATATTTTCTATAAAATGGTTTTGTTTGGTTGTACAAAACAAGTATTTCTGCTTAGGATTGCAACACAAAATAAAAATTCATCATGGCGGTAAAATGTCTTTCATTTCGTTTTGACATTTGACTTTGACAGAAATGTCATTAGATCGTATCAACACCGTCCAAATCGCTAAGCAAAATCGAAGTCCGTGTAGCACAACGCCGGGTCAACAGATGGCATGAGTAACAGGCCAAAAACGAAAGCTAGGTAAACAGATGAACAAAACGGTCCAAAATCCAGAAAACGAAAGAGAAGTTGTTGAAAAGAACTCAAAAATCAAACAGAAATCGATTGCAATTGACCACCAGTCCACCTTTGACTGACAGAATATCAATCACAATGACAATTGTTATTTGAAGTGACAAGCTGTCAGTCTACGTCAAACCATACGTCGCCAGCGACGCCATATTGAAAATCGATCAATAATTAATGAATAAAAATATTTTTGTACAACTAAAGTATTAGTTTTAACTCAATAATTTTATTTTTCCCGAGAACAACAGATTTTTCTTAATTTGTAAGGTACTGTACAAGACTTAGCCAGATTTGAAACATCTCCTTTCTCATAGAAATCAGTGGACGGATAACAGGTACAAGGGTGGACGATAACTAGATTTAGTGGACGATAACCGGTGAAATCGGCATTTTGAGCTTTTTATTAGGATTAAAAAAAAACTAGTTATCTGACTAAAAAAATACTAACCTGCAATGAAAATAGACTATACTAGAAGTATATTTTAACAAGTTTTTGTTTAATTTTTTTTATAGAACATATATTTTCACCCTCTCAAACTCAGTAACTCCACTAAATGGACGATAACCGGTAAGAAAACCCTACTTATTTATTCATTGGCTTTACCGACTTTTTTACAGGTTTACTACTTAGTTATTTCTTTTTCAAAAACTTTCACTTAAGGTATAAAATAATTTAAAAACAAGCAATCTATTTTGTAGAAACTTGTTATGACTTAAATAGTTTATTAAAATTCCGGATTTAGAACAAAAAGGCATCGTTTTGATTTGCTTAGCTTTATAAATTACATTACTATCTGGCTATATCAATGGCTTCAACGTTGTAAAGAACTCGAAACCGGAATTCTATGCGTGACATTGGTGAAATAATTCTCGCTTTGCTGTCGTACTTGAATCGTACCTGCCTACCTATAGTAGGTAGGTATTTAAATAACAAAGGAAGTAAAAAAGATATAAAAATACGGTTAATTGTTAACTAAATCCCAAAAGCGTAAAAGCATTAAAAATTCCCGATTGCAGATGTGACTATATAAGTCACATCACATCTTGCTGTCGGAAAGAGTCCACATACCTACATACCTACTCGTACTACAGAAAGAGTTCAAAATATTAATCGTAAAACTTTATTCTTACCTTGCTGCCTACATCTGCGATACCTGTCTCGTCAGTTATATGAAGGTTAAGTTGTTTTTTTCCGATGCGCATACTAACAACACAAGTCGACTGTCTGACACTTTTTGTTTTGTTAACATAACCATATTTGTCTACAATACGATGTACCTATAGTAGGTATAAGCTAAACGCAACCACTAAATAAGAACACCTACAACTTTTACCTCCTCTCCATTAAAATTATTTATTGCAATTTTCTTGTAGGTGTTTTGATCCACTAGAGAAAATACTTTATTTGCACATCTTGGTATTTATTCCCAAGTAATGTCCCTACCTACTATATTTTGTTACTTGAATTATATTGCGAATATTACGTTTGCAGCGCGTGAGACTCGTTTTCTAAAACAAAACGAAGCTGGATGGTGTTGCATCCAGACGAAAGTATGACGATCACCTTTTTGTGGTTTGGTGACCGCAACAAACCGGTCCCTATGTAGAATACAGGTGGTGGCTATGGAACAGGTTCCATATTGTTGAAAAAGACATAGATAAGCGGTGAACGAACCGATGTAGCCTGCAACCGTATCAGTTCTACTTTTACTCCAAAGGTAAGCTGTCGCAATGACAACAACTGTGTGGACTGCTCCTGTATTACCTTGCGTAGTTTGATTACGGAGTGCCTGGAAATCGTTTCACGTCTCTATCAAATTATAAACTTTCGTATTTAAAGTAGGCGTTTAGCCTGCTCTTATTCCTCTAGAGTAACTTATATGTAACATTTCTTTGATTATTTTTAGATATGAATTTGGATGTCAGTCAGAACTTTTACATTTTAATCGTGAGATTAATATATTATATTTTCATCTGTGATAGCTATAATGTTATCATAAAATGCCATGCTTACTGTTTTTGCAATACATTTTTCTATCCGTTCAAAAGTCGTCACTGTTTTCTATGATTGAACACCTACATACTTACCTATTTCATATATATTTCTCAAAAGCTTTGTAGTAAAAGTTGTTTGTCTTGTCTAAAAAACGTTATTATTAATGCCGTATCATTGAAATTGATTTATGGACGTTTATCTTGTTTGATAGAAAATGTAGAGTTTCTGTTGTTATTGTTTAAATGTTTGTATTGAGAAGAAATTGAGAGAGCAACTAAATGTGATTTCAAACATTTCATGATAGCTTTTTTCCATTCGATTCTTTCTTTAATTAAGTCTTTTCGCAAAAAAAAAACGGCAATCTTATTTATCGTATGCAGTTCGTATCGTTTTATAATTCGCATGAGTGAAAAGAATCTATAAGTATTATCTACGTATTTCGAAAGCTGCAACTAGGTACCTAGATATATTTTATTTTCTAGATTAATAATATAGCGCCAATAGTCTCAGGTTTCTTGCGATCTGATTAAATGACATTGATGTTAGCTATTTATTGAGCTGGAAATTTAATGATCGATTAGCCAATAGCCATGTATTAAGTTGTTTGACAGGTTGATAGGTAGCTTATATTCATTATCTTTACAATATCTGCAAATGCATTCTTCTTACTTTCTTACCTTTATCTTTTTTACCTTAATACCGGATTTTTAATAGGTATTGCGAAATCTAGATAGATAGTAATTTATAGTTTGTCAAGCTAAGAGAGACTTTACAAAGAGAAGTAGGTTTGATTTAAAGTTGGAACGTCGTTGGTTTAACCCGTCTGGCCTATTCTACACTCCTAGCTTCAAATATTCATGTCGTGTTTAACATGCTTAATATACTACCAACTAACATTAAAAGAGTGATGTTTTCTAATGGTAGACTTGTAGCAGTAAAACCATCTTCTTAGCAACAGTGGCAGTAATTAGATGCTTACTAGTTACTTGTTGTCGGCTATTTATGCGCGGGCGCAGCACGCTCGCGTAACTAATGGTAACGCGGTCCGACTTTGTAATTGGAAGTTACGTGACTCCAATGACTATTTTACTTTCGATCGTTTAGCTTGATAACCATGTAAAGTTCGGCAGAGATCAAGTATTATATACGTCCATTCAATACAGGTTCCTACGTAGTTGCTTTGTAAACTTTTCAATTTTATCTCACGTGTGATGTGATATGTTAGGTGTCTTATTGAGTACGTAGGTATACGAAGTAATATCTTGTTAATTGCATAATATCGTGTTGCACTATCCTGATTATAAAATAAGAGCCCTAAGAGAAGTATACAGAATCAAAGACCTTTTCAATATTTATTAGTGAAAACCTGAGAAACATGTTATTTTGAATAGATTTGCATACAAATTTTTCCTGGAAATATTATTTTGTCGCGGAATGTTGTGTTGCATGATAATTTTTTCCTCATAGTTCGTGACTTTCGACTATCGACTATCACTTTTACCAATCTGGACTCTCAAACATTTTTTCGTTTACAAAAATCATTATTTTACTCGCAGTAGATAATCACCAATTTGAGAAAATCCAAATCCAAAGTTAAAACTGAATTTCATGATAATGTGAATTATAATAATATATGATGTAGCTCATGTACCATTAGTCTATTGGTCAGAGAGTAAATCCAGACACGGAGCTCTCATATAATACGGTCAGCGGAAGTTAATCTGCGCGACCTCGTGTTGATTCGACGGGATAGGGCGTTTGAAGCAATAAATATTCAGTATATTCACCCATCACGTTGACATTCATATTAATAAATCTTCTTTTGGAATAAATAAAGCTTCGACCGTCGCCTGAGTCGCTATTCATAAATCGACTTAAAAACAAAATACACCTATATATTATACCTATATTATGATGTATTTTGAACGAAAAAATCGTAACTAACCCAATCAGGCCTCAGGCATAGGTCACGTCGAGATATTGAGCGAAAATTAAGTACCAGTAGAATCACTTTTAATTGTTGAACTAGAACTACCTACTTACCTATCTCGATTAGGAGTTTACTAATATTTAAAAATGTAACCACGCGTGGCCCACAGATAACCATTTCGTTGACACTTCTGGTATTATTTTTAGTTTCATAACACCGTTGTGCTATTTTTGCTTATCTAATTTCAGCCTCACTTTTAAGATGTTTTGGTTAACGAGACGCGTGGGTTTCAAAATTTCACAATTAATGGTTTCGTAATTTATTAGCACAAACATCAATAACGTGGACTAAGTAGGCGGGCACTCTATTTAGGCAAAAGGTGTATGTATATGAGTATCGCAGGATATTCCCTTCGAGTCTACATTTTGGAATACAGCCAAGACGAAATCGGTGATGTTTTGTTGTTACGAAATTCCGCCAAAACTGTTGCAATGGTCGACCTCATTTTGGGCCACCATGTTTATGTGAGCAAGTCGCATTATGATTGAAATAGAAACATATCAATAGAGTTGCGTATTGTTCTTAACATCTTGTGTTCGATTCAACACTTTATTACATGTATTTTCGACTTGAAGCTTACATATTATGACTCTTTGTTTATAATGGCATAAGGAATGACGAACCAGTGGTAGATTCACTTGACGATTCAAAAGCACTTGTAAAACTTTATTTGAATAAAAAAATCTATTCTATTATAATATCTATGTTTTATCACTACATAGTATAAAACAAAGTCGCTTTCTCTGTCCTTATGTCCCTATGTATGCTTAAATCTTTAAAACTACGCATCGGATTTTGATGCGGTTTTTTTTTTAATAGATAGAGTGATTCAAGAGGAAGGTTTGTAAGTAGAAAAATTGGACCCGGTAGGTGGCGCTAATAGCGGGCAGGACGACGTCTGCCGGGTCCGCTAGTTGTTCATAAAACGCTTTGATTCTTTTAATTCATTGATATTAAAACACTATGTAGTTTGGTATAGAAGAGGCATGGTGGCATCCAGTACCTAGCATTTATAAATTATAATTATCATCATTTAAAAGTGATGTGAAGATCTGCGAATCTATTTTCGATTCTTGGACATTTAAAACAATATAAACTTAGCATGTTTCATAAAATGGTTATACGTGGTTATACTGTATAGTTAAAGCAAAGTCATCTGTCTTGATGAATTGGATCATAGTTTGGTAGATATGTTACCAGCTGGGTAATTAAATGTTTGTTGGAAAGATGATAAATAAATAAAGGGCTTTATCAAGTTACTGGTTGTTTAATGTTAATATGTCCAAACACAATTACCAATTTTATTATTATTAATTACAGTGATTTTAGTACCCGTCTAACGGTCGCGACGTGCCGGGATAGACCCTCCTCCGCGGCGCCGTGTGTCGTCATGCAATGCGTTTTGCTAACGTCGACAGAACGCCTTGCATGCACACCTAATGTGTCGCTACATCAACCTCCCCTTTTTGTAAAAAGAAAGGTTGATACTACATGAAAGCAAAACTAAATACATTTCAAACATGATAACTAAGTAGTTACAAAATATAATAATAACATACAATTGCACTGGGGCAAACATTGCTGAGCGCTCTGTAATATGATCGGCAGCTGCGCTCGCCGAGTGCGCTGACACGGTAGGTTTCACAATACACAGTATGAACTAGTTACATAAAAATAAATTTTATATCTAGATAAGTATGGTTAAAGGTAAAAATAATTTGTGGAGTCATGATAACAGTAATAAAAAATGAATAAGTACAAAAGAATTAATTACGGAACGTGTTACGCGTAGTGGGTAGCAACAGGCGCGGGATTTGGTGCGAGATTCGCGACCGCTGCTGGTGCTGCTACTGCCGGCTGTACTTGCACGTGCGTAAGGGTTGCCGCTGGTCCACTAACTTCCTCGCGGAGCCAGGCCCTCATGCGGCTGCGGAACTGCCGCCGAATGCCTCGACGAACCTTTCGGATCAAGGCACACCCAACGATAAGCAGGAGTAACCCGATGATTACCATGGTTAAAACGCTCTGCCGAGACATGTGCGCTTCTACTTCTGTTGAGTTCTGAGCTATTATAATCTGCTCCTTTTGTTCCTTAGACTGATTTTTGCCCATATTTGTAAAAATCATGGACGTGTTAGCTCTTTGAAATTTAATTAACTAATGCACTCCAAAAATTATTTTTACGAGAAGAAGTTACATCTTAACATAAATACGATATTTTGACAGATTTGCATGTTTAAAAAGTAGAACACAATAGCTAAGAGTTGCAAATAAAATATTATTATAAATGATCGTTCATATAAATGTGTATGTGTCATAAAACCTTAATAATAATTATACTTAGTTGCATATTATAATTTCTTAGTTAACTACTTATGCTTACAAGGTAAAATGGATACATGTAAGTTATAAATTGAAACGTATAGGTGGGCGAATAACTCGACCACTTCTAGATACTTTGATCGTAGGGTTATCACTATCAGTCATGATGTCATCCGTCAATGAGTCGTTTAATATATAGGCAGGTTTGAGTCTGTCTATAGATACATTTAGTTGTCTGTTAGGAAGTTGAAGTTTGTATACCTTACTGCTTCTACGTAATACACGATAAGGACCGTCGTAAGGTGTCTGTAAGGGTTTACGAACTGCATCATTCCTTACGAATACATATTCAGCGGACTTTAGATCTGGATGGATGAATAAAGTCCGAGAATCTCGTTGTCTTTCAGGAACGGCCTTCAACTTACGTATCTTGTCTCGTATGTCCTGTACTAATGTAATCGGGTCAGTAGTTTCCTCTTTCGCTGACGCGAAAAATTCGCCTGGCAACCGTAACGTGCGTCCGTAGGTTAATTCAGCGGCGCTAATGTTGGAATCGCTTCGTAAGGTAGTTCTGAGTCCTAGTAAAACGGTAGGTAACTCGTCAACCCACGAAGTAGTATTAAGTCGGGCTTTGAGAGCGACCTTGAGTGATCTATGCCATCTCTCTATAGCTCCATTACTTTGCGGATGGTAAGGACTGCTTCTAATTCTATGTGCGCCCATGCACCTCAAAAGTTCGGAAAACAATTTACTCTCAAAAGAACGGCCCTGGTCCGTAGTTAAGAGCTGAAATATTCCGAACCTGGTGATCCATCCGTCATAAATGACTTTCGCTACGGCCTCCGCTGTAATCTCTTTAAGTGGAAATGCCTCCGGCCAATGTGTGGCGCGATCGATAATGGTAAGTAAGTACCTATATCCGTCGACCGTGATTGGTAATGGACCAACAATGTCAGTATGGATATGTTCAAAACGTCCGGCCGGTTCAAATCGACCTAAAACGGATACGGTGTGACGTTGAACCTTCGCTCTCTGGCATTGAACGCAAGTCTTGGTCCAGTTATTGACTTCTTTATTCATACCTGGCCAAAAATAACGCTGACATACTAGTTTACGTGTGGTATTAATTCCGGGATGACTTAAATTATGAACTAAGTCAAAAGCTAATTTACGAAATTGTTTAGGTAAATAAGGTCTAATATTGTCGGTTGACATTTCGCAATAAATGTGTGTTGCAACATTAGGCATACATACCTTTTTAATGCTTACGCTGCTAGTAGCGTCTTGTTTCCATTGTGCAATGTAGGTATCATCGCTCTGTGCGGTAGCGATTTCTTCGTAATCTAAACTACTTGGACATGTTATTGTCTCTATTCGACTTAGCGAATCGGCGACTACATTATCATTACCGAGAATATATCGAATGTCCGTTGTAAATTCGCTAATATACATGAGTTGTCTAGTTCTGCGAGGCGTTTCTTTATCGCTAGTTAGTTTACTATATGCAAAGGTGAGCGGTTTATGGTCTGTATATATGGTAAGCGCTCTTCCTTCGAACATTTTTCTGAAATGAATTATAGCTAGGTATACGGCTAACAATTCGCGATCGTATGTACTATACTTTAATTGAGTGTCTGTTAATTTGCGCGAAAAATAACCTAATGGTTTCCAATGACCGTTGACTAATTGTTGTAATACGGCACCTACGCAAGTATTTGATGCATCCGTCATCAACGCTAGTGGAGTGTGCGGTATGGGATAAGATAATGTCGCAGCTTCCTGAAGACTTTTCTTACATTTCAAGAATGCTTCGTTAGCTGAATCGTCCCAAACAATTAGTGATTTATCGTTCTTTTTCGCGGTAACGATGTATTTATTGAGCTCGGCCTGATATTTCATTGCGTTTGGTAGGTGAGGTCTATAAAACGTCACCATACCAATGAATCTTCTAAGCTGTGCGACTGTTTCCGGTTTAGGGAAATCGATAATAGCCTGGACCTTATCAAGTGAAGGCTTTATGCCTTCGGTGGTCACCTCGTGTCCTAAGAACTCGATATGTGACTGTCCGAATGAACACTTCGATAAATTTATTGTAATACCGTATTCATTTAACCGTTTAAATAAGGCTTCCAGGTGAAGTTCGTGTGTAGAACTCGAGTCGCTGGCTACAATAACATCGTCAATATAACAGAATATGAACTCTGAACTAGGTTCAAAAGTTCCGTCGGCTCGTTCGATACCTAAACCTTGTAGTACTGTATTGTTCATGAAGCGTTGAAAGGATTGTGCTGCGTTGCGCAAACCGAACGACATTCGAGGAAATTCATATAATCCGAATGGGGTGATGATCGCAGTCTTTTCAACGTCTTCAGGAGCAACAGGAATACAGTGATATGCTCTATTCACATCGATTTTGCTGAAAACACTTTTACCAGACAATATATAAGTAAAATCATGCAAACGCGGAATTGGATATCTGTCCGGTTTCGTAATAGCATTGAGTCGTCTGTAATCGCCACACGGTCGAATATCTCCGTTTTTCTTCGGAACAACGTGTAACGGACTTGACCATGCGCTCTTCGAAGGACGACAAATGCCCAATTCCTGCATTATGCGAAATTCTTCACTTACCTTTTTGTACCTTTCGGGAGGGAGGGGGCGCGCACGCGCATGCACGGGCGGCCCTGTCGTCTCTATGTGATGAAACACTGTATGCCTAGGGGTATCCTTGAAAGACACAGGTTTCGTTATGTCTGAGTATTTTGACAAAATATTAAAATAAGGATGCGATGTATCCAACGTGTTTAAACTAGGTTGGTTACAAGATACTATAGAGCCTAAGCTATTTACATTAGTTACTAAATCTATTAACCTTCGGTTGCTTAAATCTACTAAGAGTCTGTGGTGGGTCAAAAAGTCTGCACCCAAAATAGGTTGTTTCACTGCTGCTAATATAAATGTCCAACGATAAGGTCTACGCATGTTTAAATCTAACACTAATGTTTTAACACCGTAAGTACTTATTTCAGTTCCGTTGGCAGCATAAAGTTTATAAGTAGCACTATTAACACTAGCTGACTTACGTGCGGGGAGCACCGAAACATTGGCTCCTGTATCAACTAGAAATCGAAGTCCACTAGTACGATCAGTGATGCACAGACGGTTACTTGTAGTATGGGTACAGGGTCCCGCCACCTCCTGTACTACGCCTGGTTTTCCGCCGGCTTCCACGCACACGGGGCAACGCATTTACGTGCCTTGGCCTTATAGCGGAAATGGTAAAAACACAGCCAATCCGGTTTCCTGTCTTTGGGCGTCGGTCTGGTGGTGGTGGGTCTGGTGTTCGTTGGAAAGTTGGATCTTTCCTGTGAGCGTCCCCTGGAGCGCGAACGGTATTTGGGACCGTATTGCGGTCCATTGGGTCTTGCAATGGCCGCGAGCTGCGGACCCTTCTGTCCGAATACATTGTTAGGGGAAATTGTTTCTATTACCTTATCAGCAATGCGCGCAAGGACATCCAACTCCGTCGCTTCGGTCACCGCGATTATTCCCTGGACTGCGGCAGGTAAGTGGCTCTGCCATAATATTTTAAGCGTGTCATCTGGCACCTTACTTCGGGCTAAGTCACGCATGCGTCGTAATAACTGCGACGGCCGCTGGTCACCCAGTTCCATTTCGCCGATGAGTCGTTGAATTTGGCGCGTCTCCGACTCCTCGTAAACGGCGAGGAGGCGCGCCTTCAGTGCTTCGTACCTTTGTGCATCCGGCGGCGTGATAAGAATATCTGTGACTTGTTGTATGGCTTCTTTGGACAGCTTGGTGATGACAAGGTTGTACCGGGCCTCGTCCGACATTTTTTGTGGGGCTAAAATAGCCTCCGTTTGGAGGAACCACAACCTTGGGTGGTCTGCCCAGAATTCAGGCACGCGCGATGTGACGGTAATCGCTGCCAATTCCGCCATCCTTTCTTCCTTTACCTGGGGTACGGGCGCTGCCAGGTTATTTATCGACCCGGGTGCTGGTACAGGCTGCATGTTGTTTTTTCACGGGGTCACCACTTTGGTAGGGTGTTACCAGCTGGGTAATTAAATGTTTGTTGGAAAGATGATAAATAAATAAAGGGCTTTATCAAGTTACTGGTTGTTTAATGTTAATATGTCCAAACACAATTACCAATTTTATTATTATTAATTACAGTGATTTTAGTACCCGTCTAACGGTCGCGACGTGCCGGGATAGACCCTCCTCCGCGGCGCCGTGTGTCGTCATGCAATGCGTTTTGCTAACGTCGACAGAACGCCTTGCATGCACACCTAATGTGTCGCTACAATAGGATCCGCTTGAGTGGATTTTCTGTCCTATTAACCAGCGAAACTGAAGATAGGATCCATAACTATTATTCATGAATGCAGTACCAACATGAACTCCTTTTGCTACTTGGTCTGACAATACTGTCTGAATCGGAGTGCTGAATATACGTCCGTCTTATATATTTTGGTCATCCGTCTTTTTATGGGTGAGTTATTACGAAGATCATATCAGGAATCATCATATAAATTGCACGCTGCATAGTTTTTTCGCTGTGCTCGACTGGTTTGTTGTCTAAATTTTTTTATTCGATATACCTACCTGTATTCTCGTTGTTAACTTTTTTATAGCAATAATTTGCCTTGGCTGTTAACGGCAGTATTATTTTAATTTCGTTAGTGTAAATTAATTTATTCTTGGAATTAAATTCCGAGAAGTGTGTGTTGAATTAATTATTTGTCTAATTGGAAACTGTGAATACAAATAGCTTGATGTTTTATGTGATGTCGTTCCGAAAACCGACTGGATTGCAACAATTAAACATTCTGGATTGTTTCAAGGGTACAGGTAAATAATTGTACCGGACCATTCCTTGACACTGAAGTCTCTGACAGTTAATAATGAAAACCCAAGTACTTACATAATAAGCAATTTTCAGTATCCATTATTTTAACGGTAGCAACTAAAATAATTATTGTACTTTAACTTATTTGTGTTGTTACGACCACGATGTTATTTTTGTCCATCTTCTTCTTCTTCTTCTTCATCTGGGCAGGTGTCCGCACTTAAACCAAGTTAAGGTCTGTTGTGCGTGATCTGCCTCTCCCATTGGTGTTATTTTTGTCCATGTTTGGAGCTCATTGCAAATAGAAACTATTGTATCGATGACGTACATATACACACTTCGCACATATTTAGTAAGTTCCAATGATGAAGCTATTATATTTCATGCCTTCGGTTAAGGATGTCTGAGTTTCTAGTTTCGGTCATAAATCGATCTAATAGATTTTTTTTTTATTGACGAGCTAATGCCCGCGAATTCGTACGCTTGAATTCAATGTATCTCATACAAATTTTCAACCTCAATTTCACTTTAAAGGGGTTTAATTTTTAAAAATCCTTTCTTAGTGGATGTCTACGTCATAATAGCTATCTGCAATGCTAAATTTCAGCCGAATCCGTTCAGTAGTTTGAGTTGTGCGTTGATAGATCAGTTAGGTAGTCAGTTAGTCACCTTTTCCATTATTTAGAAGATTATTGGGTAATGCTTTTAAAAACAAGCAGATTATGTTTCATGATATGTTTATTTTGTCTTATAAAAGCTTCTTCGTTGATATTAGGTTGATAAAAGTTCTTTCCAAAATATCTGTTTCTTTTCTACACATGTTTAGGTTTATCGAGTAGCCTTCGATATATTGGTACTATCGCGTAATTGGTACTATCGCGTAGTCGCGAGTATTGGACTGAACTGGACTCCGCTGGACTCTGAATGCCGATTGTCAAAAAAATTCCACCTACACTGCGACGATTGCGTTGATTTCTGATTTGTCGGCACTCTTTCGCTTTTGGCTAAAATGCCAGAGATTGTAATGATTGATACAGCTTTTACGCAACCGAACTGGTGTATGCCTGACTTTGGATACACTATTCGTGGGTACACTTAATTAACACGTTTTTTTTATTGACTCACGGTATAATATCTTACAATGTTGGCGAAAACTTGGGTGGGATTTTACATACTAGTGTGGTTGTCTGCTTGGTATTTATTGTAGTTGTAGTTATAAATATTGTTGCAATTATTTCAACAGCTGTTTGTAGTTGTGGCACCTTCATTATTTTGTGACTACTTGCCGGAGTGCTCATTATATTTCTTTTAATCAATTTTTCAACCATTTAAGACAATGGTTGTAGCAATTTCGGAAAGATAATATGCCACAAATATTATCTTAACTAATTAAAGCGGAGATATTAGGTACATAGGCATAGACCAAAGATTATTATTGAGTGGTATCGCGTGGTTGGTCTATTTACTGAATCACTACTAACATTATAAATCCGATCCAATAATATTATAAATTCGATAGTGTGATTTAAATTTTGAAAAAAACCTGCAATCCAGCAATTGAAACCAATTCTATTGTTTTGTTGAGTAAATATGCAATAATTGATGTCGTTATTTTTAGATACATCCATGTGATGGTTATAATATTTACAAACACCAAACACATACATTGTACTGGTGTTTATAGCTACCTGCTATGCAAACAATTTAGGTAAACCTTGACAATATTTAGCTACGTTTTGCCATTTGCAATGTTTGACCATGTTCTGTTGAAATTTTCCAGAGAGTTCTAAACATACGAGCAAAAATTAAGACTTAATCTTTTTAACTATAGAAAAATAACTGAAAATAAAGACTGAACTGTTTGTTATTGTTAAAAAGCGAGGTTCATATACGTTTTTTTTTTTCAGAAAAAGAAGTCTGTAATCAAGAAAGTAAACTTCTTTTAGGATTCTTGAAGTTAAATAGGGAGAGACATGGTCTAAGTATCAAATAACTTATAGCATTGGTAGAGCTAGGGTAGGATATTTTAAAATATTTTTTGTTTGCGGGGCTAAGAAAAATACTCATCTCATCTTGCTTAAAAATAATTTCGAAAGATCTTCTCACCATACCTATTTCACTTCACGTTTGGTTCGCAAATCGCATGTATCTTGTCGCGTAGCTAGTTGTCGAATATGAGTTATTGCAAAATACAATGTGCGTGTAGTACTGTATGTGATAAATTGATTATTTCCATAGCATGAATAATTATGTTATGCTTTAAATTGCATTTTGTAAATTAAGTATTTTTAGTTTTAGTTCTACAACTTTCTCTACAAAAAAAATATTGAGTTAGGTTTATATTATTTAAAAGTACGATTGCTATAATTGTAAACATATATTTACAGAAGTTTATAGCATTAGTAGGTATAAGTGCGTTACTTAATTTATTTAGTCCTCTCTACTTTCATGATTATAATACAGAAATTACAAAAGAGCAATGACCGTTTGCAAGAAATAACCAGTTTAATAAACCAAAGTGGCATTTAGTTCAAAGACTATGAAAATGTGATCACAATATAATATTATAAAGGCGAAAGTTTGTGTGTATGTGTGTGTATGTTTGTTCCTCTTCTCCGTCGCAACTACTGAACCGCTTTGGCTGAAATTTTGAGTGGAGATAGATTATGCCCTGACTTAACATAGGCTACAACACACATAACATTTTTATGCCGGAAAAGTATTCCTGTGGGACAAAAATAGATATAAACTTCCAAAAACGCCATAGAGGGCGCTGATTGTTCTTAGGTAAATCACGCTCACATAACACATTATTGCAATCGTTTGCTGTGTTGCATACATTGGCAACACATAGGCTACTTTTTATCCTGGAAAATGCACAGTTCCCACGGGATTTTGAAAACGCCGAAATCTATATAGCTACAGGCTACAGCTATAGGTAGATTACTATAGCGAACTTCCTTGATAGTAGGTATAAAGGTTGGAAAAGGGAGCGGGAACGGGAACCGGAAATCCACGATTCCCTCGCGATTTGTTCAAAACCGAAATCCACGCGGGCGAAGCCGTGGGCAGATGCTAGTTAGATTATAACCTAAAACATAGAGTATTGGAATAAGATCGACAAAGTTAGGTAGGTACCTACCTAGCCTAAAAATACAAATGCATTGTGCATTTCGTACACATATAAATGTACTTAGTATACTCAAGTCATTTATCTCCACTCACTAAATACCGCAACACTAGAACACAGTTTAATATATCGTTTCAAAGGACACGGGAGCGTCTTTAAGTTATTTAACCCTGAAAGCAATGGTCCTAAAATAACCACAAAACTGAGAGAACTGGTAACATTTGCTTATGTCTTCTTGTGACTAATACAGATTATTACGGGAAAGCAGAACATAGTAGAGTCGCGCGTCGTTTTGTCTGCTTTTATTAGTTTGCGAGGCACCATTTGTTTTAATTACGCTATGGCTTAATTTGTTGTTTTTCTTCGTGTCAAAACGCTTGTATTGTAACAAATTTTATGACTGCGAAATAATTTATAGGTACTTCAACGTTACGTACCGTATACTTGAATTACTACATTGTACTTAGAACCTACTTATTTCATTACTGTGGATGAAATCATTCTTAGAATAATTGTTACATTATTGTGTGCATATAGGTACTATGGACTTACTATAACTAAATTAGGTGTACTTATCTACCTTTTTCTTCTTCGTCAATCGATGGATGTCCACTACTGGACATAGGTCTCTTTTAGGGACTTCCACAAGCCTCGGTCTTGCGCCACTTTACTCCAGCGGCTCCACATAATAGGTGGTCTGCCAACATTGCGCTATCCCCTGCGAAGTCGCCATTCCAGCTCCTTGGGACTCCAACCTCTATTGCTTTGCCACTTCAGCTTGTTACTGTATCTATCTATATCTATATTAGTAGGTAGGTACATACAGCTATAGATATTAATTTGTGGTAAAAGCGACAGCACAAATGAGGTTCACGTACAAAAAATAAGGCCGCGTTACAATCATGTAATGAAAATTATATAATTTTATATATAGTTTCATGATCAATTATCTTCAAAAAATTGGAGGCACAACACTTGTAATGGTTTTTTTATCGTACCAAAGAATTCAGTGGAAATTGCCTATTGCGAAATAGAGTTGAGTGTTGAAGTTAATAAGATTTTCCGTTGGCCAGATCGACAGCTACTGGAGATCGGAAATTGACTCGTCGGCTTATTCCGATGACGGTTGCTCTCGTTTCTAATCTATAACTGTAGTCTGTATGTTGCTACGTCCCGTTGCAGGCCTATTTCATTTTAAATCTATCATATTATATCTTCAACTTCTACTGAGATTAACAGTCATTATTCTAGTTTACATGTTACTTACTATCTACTTACCTGTGCATTTTATGCCCTAATTGCATGATATTATAAAGTGTATTTAAATATTGTCAGCTAACTTGCACAAACAAGACTAAGCATCAGTTCCGAGAAAGTGATCATCTTTAGCAGTGCTCTTTATGCATCAAATGACCAGTTGACGTTGATCTTCGGGTTCTCATTTACTATAATAATATTTTGTTGTCCGTGAATAGATCTCAACAAAGAGGAGAGATCTTTCTACCTTGGACACTGTCGTGAGTCGACTACAGAAATAGATGAAAGCATTGCAATAATTATATCAACGTATATTACTTTAGCTGTATGTCTACCACGTGTGGATAATGTTTATCAACTTTTTTATTTATTTATATTCTCATAGTTGTCTTTTGTATGAACAAAATAAGAAATAAAACTTTACCGCGTGTTGAGTCAAATTATAATAACTGGCGGTTAACTACTAAATTGTTGCGAACATTTAAGATATCTCTGCCATTATCATTAATAATCGACGATAGAGTCGATAGACTAATTTAAATTTAATTACTTCCAAGTTCCTATTGCTATCGCGAAAATTAATTGTGATTAGATTTCTACGTAAGTACTCATCACTAAAATTATGCCACACTGAGAAAACTTTATATCTTTATTATTGTGTGTTAGTTAAGAGTGCAAAGAAGTGAATGTAAGTGATGATGCATCACATGAAATTAAAGATAAGGACAATAATTATGCATGGCCTCAAGCAAGAAACAAACTATGTGATGTGACGAGTGATAGAAGTCAGTTCCTAAAGACAATACCTATGAATATTTACAACTGATATAATGATAGTTTAATGAAGATCCTCAAGATGGGGGCGCACGGGTCCAAAGAGAAACTCTACAGAAGTGGTTCAGAAAAATATCCGTCCAAGCTACCTGTTCCTAGTGATAAAGCAGATAAAAAATATAAGTTAGCCGTAAATCGAGAGAGGTTCGGATCTTTTGGTGCCAGAGGTGAGTGTTTTCTACTTAACGTAGTTCCTATGACGTCTATATCGCATATTTCTGGTTACTATTTCTATGGAAAGGTTTGAAAACCATAATTTGATATTGCTCATGAATTCGATATTTCAAAAAGTAAAAATTTTAAAATGTAGATGTACTTATTCGAATTGTTATTACGAACTTAACCTATCGCAAAGTGTTCGTCAGAAGCTGAAGCAATCAATTTCGAAATATTAAATTTTGACTTTATAAAACCAATAACTTTTAAATCTTATATTGTATATTTTTACCTTGTAGCGTTCAATGAGACACGAATTCACGAATTCTTGTCAATCTACATTCGTATGATAAACCTTTTCTTTACAGAAAAAACTTGGTAGGTGGTGCATTTAATGACTTGCTTATCACGGTATAAATTCTTGAATTCGAGGTCTTACTGCTCAGACGCCTTATAATTATACGGCTTGTGTCATCAACCGACCCAAGGATTCACCTATCTCACAGGTTTTCTTGTGCGTGTGTTGCTTTATCACTTTTGATTTGAAATTGCAAATTAGGCCTCCATCAGTGAATATTTTATCTTGTTTCTTATGGGCATAAATATTGCATTTCGATAAGTGAATGCCAACATTGTACGCGTGATCTTTTAGAAGCTTCACAACTGAACGGAACGGATCGTTCACGTCTTATTAAATCTGAGTACTAAACTATGCGTCTAATGATATACGTTATATCGAAAACGTTTCTAACTTTCCACGATCTATGTAGTTATGTTGAACGTGGTAGTGCTGTGTGATGGCTAGATTGAACATTGCATGTGTTTAGATGAAGTTTCGTTTTCACGTTGTTTTTATCGTTTGATACATTGTGCAATCGCCTTCCCACGACACGGTGTTGCGTGCATGTTTGTCTGAGATAGGGAAACTGATATTATAGCTGTTGAGGACATGAAGTAGGTAGGTAGGTGCCATTACTACTTATATATTTTTATCTATGTAATTTATTCTACGCTAAGCTAGGCGCTTGACTATAACTATAATAATAATTGATAGCTGAGTGAACGACGACGCAGCCTAGAAATGAATACGTTTGTCAAAGGACGGATGCATTTGAACATCCTCAACCTTGATTTGAGGCAAACCCTTAACCCATTTATCATTATTTTTTCTCTACTAGAGTCATTCCATGAATCGTAACTTTACAAAAGGTAACTATGTTCTCTTATTAATTACCTACCTTCCTACTCTACACAAGTAGGTAAAATTACCTAACTACTTCATAAATTCTTGTTTTTTGCATTGAGAGTATAATTTTCAATTTTCATCATCATGCTAGCCTTGAAATATTTCTTAAGACATTAATTTATTTTCTTGGTTATTCAATACTTCGATGGCAAATAATATTATTTTATAGTGACATTCGATATAACAAGCAAATATCAATGCACGCTTCCTACTTTTCGATAGCAGGTAGGTATCACCTGGCTTATGTGAAATTGTGTTCAGTCAACTTTCTTCGGTGTGTTAGTAATTAGCGATAACATAACAAGTAGATAGGTAACTACAATCAACACATATCTACGAACAATGCAAAAAATGTTGGGTAAGATCACATAATTCGGAATTATGGATATAGAAGTGGTAAAGGAGCATGAACTTGTCTCCTCATAGATGATAGTAAACGCGTTATTGACAAAACAGATACGTAAAGCATAGCATAAATGACATTGCTTTGGATGGTAGATATATTATGTGCTCTCGAAATATTTCCATACAGGCAGTGGCGGATTATCCTTTAGGCAAACTAGGCACATGCCTAGGGGCGCGAGATTACAAAAGGGCGCCAGAGGAAGGAACACCCACAGGCTTTATAAGGAATAAAGAACTTGATACAATTTTCCCAAACATTGACATATTGCCGATGAGCTACTGCCTAGAGCGCTGTTGTCATCTAATCCGCCACTGCATACAGGTGAGTTGCTAAAATTCGGAGAAACGTTGTTCTGGTATTAAAGACAGCAGAAATATGATACCATTTCTATTACCTTATTTAGAATTCTTTGGATAGGATATATTATACTTATTGATCAAGATCGTGACAGTACGAATTCCTGGATTGGTTAAAACAGTTTACAAAATTAACAAATAATAATTAATGCAGTTAAGTTAACATAATATTTTTAAAGTTAAGTATAAATAAATAAAAACGGTAAATGCTTCGTCCTTAGGGACCTTTCAGACAGACCGGCGCGAAGAGCAGAGCAAATTTTAATCGCATTTAAAATAGAATCTTAAGACATTGAAATAGGCTTTATTTTTACATGTTAACTCTTTTATGATAAGAGGATGCTCGAGCATGCTCCCAATACGCTCTGTGTGAAATATATGAGAGCAGCCGGTCGGCTACTCGTCGAGCCGGTCGGCTGCTCCATGCCCGTGCCCTTTCGCGCTCGAGCATCCGACCGGCTCCGTTCGCGTGCTCTTTCATGCTCGCACAGCCGACCGTAGGCCGAATATGCTCTGCCGTCCGGCCCAAGAGCGTACGCTCGGCTCCGAGCGCATCCGCGTGTCCGTTCACACAGACCGGCGCGGAGAGCAGAGCAAATTTGAACGGCCGGTCTGTGTGAAAAAAAAAATGCTCTCCGACGCTCTCCGCGCCGGTCTGTCTGAAAGGTCCCTTACGGTTTACGTGGTCATTACTCTTGCAGCATCAGGATTGAGGAGTTGAAACCCGGAGTTCGAGAGCTAAGTAAAGACAGATCCTTAGAATTTGCAGTTTAGGTGTGCAGTAATTGTATTAATGCAACATCAGGATTGAAGCATTTACATAGTGGTGTATTTTCATGTAAACGTCTTTGCGAAAAAAATCGGTTCAGGGAAGTTCGTCGCATTATTTGAGACATATATTTTAGAGATGAAGGTGAAGCTAAATAAATCTGCTTAAAGAGCATTTATTTTCTGTATTTTTGGCACAGAGCCCTCTTATTGTAATACCCCATAAAATATACATCACTTATGTACATCTACACCACGGGGTAAATAACATTTTATGAAAGGGAACAAAGAATGTGTCTAGTGTCTAGACAACTCTCTGGCTGAAGGTCGAAAGGAAAAATAAATTGCATTTTAAGTATGCGATAGTATCTTTGTACTTTAGTTAGAGTACCTAGGTAGTAGTATAAAACTGTAGATTCAGATTATTTATTTTTCAAAATTGGTTTATTGTACACTTTTTGTATCAATCAAGCTTTTATCCAATCAATTTAATTGCTTATATTATAAGCAATTAATTTTCATGATGAAGATGACTTGTATAGGTAGTGTCTAAATAGACTGACTGTATTTGTACTGCAAGCCGACTGCAAAACTTTAGCTTGGATGCACTTCTATAAATGCATAAATGCAATAAACTGTGATGGCCTAGTGGTTAGGACGACCGACTTCTAATCGGAGGTCGTGGGTTCGATCCCGGGGCACGCACCTCTAACTTCTCGGAGTTATGTGCGTTTTAAGAATTTAAATATCACTTGCTTTAACGGTGAAGGAAAACATCGTGAGGAAACCCGCATGCCTGAGAGTTCTCCATAACGTTCTCAAAGGTGTGTGAAGTCTGCCAATCCGCTTGGCCAGCGTGGTAGACTATGGCCAAAACCCTTCTCACTCTGAGAGGAGACCCGTGCTCTGCAGTGAGCCGGTAATGGGTTGATCATGATGATGATGAAATGCATAAATGCCACGCAATTCGCAACTGCAGATCGACTGTGCAGTCCGCCTGCAATCGGAGTGCAGTTCTATTACAAGGAATAGATAAATACTAAATAGATTTAAAAGTAGGTACGTTACTAGCTGAAGCCCACGACTTCGTCTGCGTGGATTTAAGTATGTTTTTTGAAAATTGGAACACGGGAACATTTCCCATTCTGTTTTCGGGATAAAAGGTAGCCTATATCCTTCTCCAAGGTCAAATCTATCTCTGTACCAAATTTCATCAAAATCGGTTCAGCAGTTTAGGCGCGAAAGCGTAACAAACAGACAGACATACAGAGTTATTTTCGTATTTATAATATTAATTATGGATGGTAGGTATAGATTACCTACACACAAGAAATTACAAGTTTGCTGCATTATTTCACAACTTCAACGGTTAAAACAGCGTTATTTATGTGAAAATATGTCTATTTCAGGAAATGGGAAGAAGCGGGAAAGTGCTCCGACGCCTACAACCCCGAGTCGCCCGTCGACTGCCACCCCTGCGACGAGTGAGTCATACTCCTTTATATTAGGTATACCTATAACCTAATGGCTAGGGTAGCTGTAAATTATACTAGATTTCCCGGAAAATCAGTGTTTGTCATATAATATAGCCTACAGGGTATAAGGAGACCGCTTCCGAAAACTTAGCGCTTTTATATTGTACTACTTAAATACAATCCAATACCAATAAACATTTTTAAAATCTTATACCACAACTTATACCGTAGGTACCGCGCGTAATGGTAGGTATCGACCGCACGCTGGTCAAGGTAACGCAACGTTCATCGACCTCCAGCGTCAGCTGATTTCATTTGAATTACGTACGTTAGGTACGAACTTTAAAAAATCAAGAAATATTTTTTGGCAATTACAGTTCTGTTTAACCCCCAAAACGCCAACAAAAATGCTATTTTGTTTTGTAAAAACCATTTATTTGCACATTTTTTAGGGTTCCGTATCCAAAGAGTAAAAACGGAGCCCTATTTAATATCACTCTGCTGTCTGTCTGTCCGTTCCGCGAGCAAGCGAGAGCGCAGAACAAGCGATAGAGAAGGCACGATCGGCCTAAGCGTTCGGCTTTTGACGCATCTATCTCTCTTTGTTTTCTTATGACGTTATCACGTAAAATTATCGTACGTAAATCGACTTTACAGATAATCAGTTTTTAACTTTAGCTTGCTCTAATGGGAAAATAGTTTTAAAATAAGGCAGCAGTTTAGCACCAAAACGCTATTATCGACAGTAATAGACGGAGTGCCGACTTTAGGAGCGGAGGCCGGGCTTAGGAGCATCCACCCTATATCATCAGCTTGCTGCCTCTTGATGGGCAATGCAATCTTGATTTGAGTTATTGACCCTTAGATAATGGAATTAAGTACAATATCAGAATGCAAAGAACCTTTTACTATTCATACTACGTTTCGCAATCTACTGTTCGTATAAATCATGGTTAAGTAGGTACTTACCCTACCTACCTTCTAGGCCTAACAATAGTTCGTGTTGAGGTTGTCCTTTTAAAAGTGTGTCAAATAACAAACTATAAATAGTTCGATTGGTTTTACTAGTAACAATGCAAAGAACCATATATTGTAATGTGGCAACCAAGAAATAAACACTTTTTTATGCACTGAATTAATAAGTATAATTCCTCAAAGTTTTTATGCAACAAAATTAGCAGGTATCCAACATATTTTATGCTCATACATTTTATGATCAGCACACGCTACATATTTTTCAAAAACTTATCGCCTAACCATGTTTATGTACCCATTAAATTAACTGTAACGTTAAATTTTCAGCCAAGAAAAATGGCGTGGTGCAAAAGCTGTCATCGTCTCCCGTCACCGTGCGCGCGCGCAACTCCCTCGCCCCGCCGCCGTCGCCACGGAAACCGACTCCGCTCAGAACACCTGCACAGAGACCCAACACTCTCGCCACCACCAAAGGTAAGCTCCTGAGATAAGCATATCTCCCAGGATCTTGTACAGACACTAAGACAGTTATAAACAAGAGTTAAACAGAACTCACAGGATGATAAATCCCTGACATAAGTACTTATCTCGTATCAGGATAATATATCTCTTCTCTCTCGACAATTATATCGTATAGTGTTTTCGCGGTGGTCTCGCTAGAACTGTGTGCTTAGTCTAAAGCGGAGCACTCGAAAACGAACTCGAAAACTATTGATCGATTTCAGAGTAAAATAGACCTAAAATGGCTTGTATTAAGGTTTGAGTTCGCCAATACATTCAGCATTGTTCGAATGCTGAATGTATTGGCGAACTCAAACCTTAATACAAGCCATTTTAGGTCTATTTTACTCTGAAATCGATCAATAGTTTTCGAGTTCGTTTTCGAGTGCTCCGATTTAGACTAAGCACACAGGCTATTCAACATCTTGGGAAGTTATGGTCATTAAATTCAGACTAAACTCAGCATATTTTATACAACTAGCGCCATCTGTCAATAGTAGTAGAAATTACAATGTTATTTCAGCGTGGACGACGTAGTTCAATTAGTTCAGCAGGGTTATTCTGTATTTTTGACAGCTACAGTTGCTAACTGAGTTTCAGTTGTACACCGGTACGACACCGGCGAAAGTTGCTAACCGAAAACGTTATTCAGTAACGCCTTGGTGCCTAGTGGCTATGTGAAACCATAAACAATAGAATAAAAACTATCGATATTATGCGACCAAATTAAATATAACCGTCCGAGCAATAGCATACGAACATTTTAAAGACTCTTTAATTTGGACGGTATACGTAGGTATTATTAGTTCGTCTGTGGCAGTGTTTATCAAGAAATATAATCCAGTGTGACCATTTGTGGAAGATTTCTTTCATTTGGGCAGATTTGGCTCCTAAATTTTAACTCTGGCAGAATAAACTGACGATTTAAGAGAGTGGCAGGTTATGGCAGGTTTCAAGGAAATCCTTATTATTTTTGAAATTAAAAGAAAAAACTCATGATTATATGTTTATTTACTAAATTTTTGTATGATTTAAGTAGTTACTAGGAAATTTTATTTTTGTAATGTAATTTTTTTACCTCTATGAGAAATCTGCAGATGTGAATCTCAAACCTCGAATTCCATCTTTCCTTCAAAGAATGCAAACATTTTTGACTAAACTTTGCAATCAATTACACGTTTATCACTGAGCAGTGTTTTTAAAGATTTACAGTTTTTAGATCCACAAATATGTTGTTTACAAAGAATTTGTGTTAATTATAAACACTTCAAATGAATTTCCCAATAGAGTAGATGAAAAGTCTTCAAAAAGTAGACGACGAATTTCGTCAAATGAAATTCGATAAAAGTGTAGGTAAGCGATTTTTTAAAAACTGGCGGAGGTGGCACCAATACAAGTTTAAGTGTAGATAAATTCTGGAGAGCAATTGGGAAAATGTAGGATGCAAATGAAGCTCCAAAATATCATAATGTTGCAAACTTTGCAATTTAGCTCTCTTAGGGACCTTTCAGACAGACCGGCGCGGAGAGCGTCGGAGAGCATTTTTTTTTCACACAGACCGGCCGTTCAATTTTGCTCTGCTCTCCGCGCCGGTCTGTGTGAACGGACACGCGGATGCGCTCGGAGCCGAGCGTACGCTCTTGGGCCGGACGGCAGAGCAATGCGACCTACGGTCGGCTGCGCGAGCATGAAAGAGCACGCGAACGGAGCCGACCGGCTCGACGAGTAGCCGAGCGGCTGCTCTCATATATTTCACACAGAGCGTATTGGGAACATCCTCGAGCATCCTCTTATCATAAAAGAGTTAACATGTAAAAATAAAGCCTATTTCAATGTCTTAAGATTCTATTTTAAATGCGATTAAAATTTGCTCTGCTCTCCGCGCCGGTCTATCTGAACGGTCCCTTATGTTTGCCAATGTCAAATGCCTGATGTGAGAAAATATTCTCACAAGCACTTAAATCAAAAATAATAAACAGATTCCCAAATAAACATGTACTATCTACAAACTATGTACTGCCGAAGATATTAATTATAGAACACAGGGACTGTATTTCTTCCTACGAAAGAAATGATTAAAAAGATGTTGTTAAAATCATTGTATAGATAATGAAAATAAACAAAATGAAGAATTATAAATAAATGTTGACGCAATATTATAATAATAAGCGAAACAATACAATAAAAAAATAAATATATTTTAGGTTGGTTTAAGAATTTTTTAGCACTTATTTTATTTAGTCATTCCAGTCCCCATATGAAGTATTAATATGATGGCATATTTTTAGCATTTTCCGGAATCGAGTTGGCAGATTTTTTTGGCAGTGTCGGGGAGATTCACCATTTTTGAGATGGTCACACATAATCACTATATATAAAACTACATAGGTTTTATAAATATTGCAACAATAATAAAATTAAAGATGAACTATTTAGTTTTTTAACCTAAAATCTATACAAAAGTGGTTTTTGTATTACTGAAAATGACGATTAAGTACGTAGGAGGACATTATTAGTGGTTTTATGTGAAAGTGTTATGCTAACCTCAAACTTACTTCCAATAGGTAGTAATGTGAAAGTGTTTGTAGGTATCCTTTTCACGATTCAACCGAATTTGACGAAATTGGGCACAGTTAGAGCTTTGTGTACTAGATATACAAAGAGTACTACATATCCCGCAAAATCATGTCAAGTGGACGAAGTCTCAAGGATCACATAGGTACTTAATTATAAATTGTAATTTCACATAACTTTAGCGGTGTTTAGACCAGCAAGAACTTTTACACTACGCGCAATATTTCTATCGCAAGTTGCTTCTGCAAGCAGCGTGCAAAATAACTTGTGCAAGTACTTGGAAAAGTGTTTACACTAGTACATAATTATTGCTTGCAAGTCATTTGACAGAGGACTCAGATTGAGACAGTTGTAATAAATTATGCCAAGCTGTAGAAAAATATGTGCTGCTGCTATAGTAGTGTTATTAAGCACATAGTATTAAAAACAAGCGGATGCCCGCGACTTTGTTCGCGTGTATATTGGTTTTTAATAATCCCGAGGGAACTGTTTGTCTTTCCTAAGCTCCCTTGAGCTCATACAATTAAAAGTCGCGCATTAAAATGGAACTACAATAATGAGTCTCTTTCCCATCACTAAAGTTTTCCCAATTAAAGTCCCATCAAAATTGGTCCAGCATTTCAGAGACAGACAAACACAACTTTTAATGTACCCCAGATGATAATCCGGACGTCAAAAGATTCCTGTGTAATCCGGGTTCCAAGTTATAATATATGGAATATGCAGCGTAAAATTTCTTTGTGTCTCATAACTCCCTGTACTTGCTTAGCAAGTATTAACTTTATTTTGCAAGCAGAATAAATGGCAAGTTCTTGTCACAAGTTTCAAAATGGTGTTTACACTTGTGACTTGCCGTGACTGTTTACACTAGAAATAGCTTGCGGAAGTCATTTTCTGCAAGTTTACTTGCTAATCTAAACCCCGCTTAAAACAATTGTCAGATACCTACTCCACTGTATTATTGAGAACTTTGTAGATGTCATTGCATTTACAGAAAATTTGGTAACATTCAAGATTATACAGTGAGTAAAATTCATTCATTCGCAATATTAGGTAGGTACTTAATAGTTAAGTATAGTGAGTTTAAATGTATGTTTGTTACTTTCTTATTTGCTTTTGGTGAGCCAGTAAGCTTAACTTCTCAATTCTCTACCAATTTCAATGTTTGGCACAAAGCTTTAACACCAAGACATAGGATGTACCTACCTACATATTGCGAAAATATTTCATTTCATGAGGATTTATTTATTCACTAGGGGACCCAGCAGACATCGTCCAGTGTACGCCACACCCACAGATCCAGCGACGAACCCAGTAGGTTACCTGTACCTACTTGATAATTGTGTTTTTAAACTATCCGAACGCATTGAAACACACAAAATTTCATCCAAATTATTGATCCAGCCATTTAGGAGTTAGGTGACAAACACACGTACAAAAGAATTATATAGGTATGGTTGAGACTGTGAGAAAGTTCCGTATTGATGGGATGAACATTAAATGTTTGAGAGTTGCCAAACCAATGAATATTTTGTATGGGAAAATGTCTTTTCTTTTATTTTTTTGTAAATTTTTCAATGCTTTTAATAGTTATTCAATAACAAATCAAAAACCATGAAAATCGGTCCAGCCGTTCTTGAACAAACTTAACTTTGTTTTATATATTAACGATTGTGGTACTTTCGTACATAGGTAGTTTGCAGATTCTGATAATAATATATTATATTTTTATTAATTTCAGTTTGTCAAGATGTCTCACAGAAGGTATACAATGTAACATGTCAACTAAAAGATTGGATCAAGCATAATACAAGAGAACTACCTTCTTTACCTATATCCTGTACTTATAGCAAAAATAAAAATATTTTAAAATATAAATTTTTGTCTTGCTTATTCAAACCCATAAAGGATGCTTTGTATTTGCATAGTAACTAATAAAGTTTTCAGAAGTATATAACATGTAGGATGATACAAAAAAACTATAATAATAAATGACCAATACAACCTTCTTATTAATAGTAGGTATTATTGCTCATAGACTTCAAAAAAGGAGGTTATCAATTCAACACATATTACTGGAACAGCTATGTATTCACATTTATGATAGGGCTTCCAAATAAATATAGGATGCAGGTGTAGGTATATACAATATTATGTATGTTAGTCCATGAATTTCTCTGAAACTGTTATATTTACTTCAACTTAGGGAACAGTGCAATTATCAAAATCGGTGGAGTAGTTTTTAAGATATGGACTAATATGTGTAAGCATGACTCCCTGGCTTATTTCAATAATGAAGTAGTCTAATTTTTCTGAAATTATAGCTTGTTTTTCTCTATTATTAATACCTAAGTTGTTAGGACAACACCTAATACAGTTAGTATTAAATTAGTATATGTACTTATTTGTGGATTAGGGGAATATTAGTAATAATAGGGTATAAATCATACTTAGGTAATTAAAAAGGTTGTTAGGTTAGGTCATTTATTTTTGTAGTTTTTGTCTAGTATTATTAGGCTGTCATAATTCTTATAAATTGCCTCGTTGGTCTAATATTCGACTGCAGATCACAAGGTCCCGGGTTCGATTCCCGGGTCTGGCAAATAATTTAGGTATTGGGTTTTTCTAGCAAGAAATTCTCAGTGCGAGCCTGGAGTTGGTAGCAGTGTTTCACCCCCGTGCATCCCGTGACAATAATCGTAGGAGGCCTGTGCCCAGCAGTGGGACACGAAAAAGGCTGATAAGCACTCCCGGTCCCGGTTATTATCACTATCATGTGACAATAAAAGCCCGCCAACCCGCATTGGCGCAGCGTGGCGGGTCTAAGCTCTAAATCCCTATCTCCTATGACAGAGGAGGCCTGTGCCCAGCCGTGGGATGTTAAAAGGCTGTAGTGGTGGTGGAGGTGGTCATAATTCTTATGACTGCAGTTTATTGTATAAGCTATAGTCATAAGAATTATGATGTAAGGTTTACTTTAAAAATAAAATTAAAACACTTACTATATTTTGTTTTATTTAAGTACCTGTTGTTACAATTTTTTATTTTTATTTTTCACTAGAGAATGCCCGCGGCTTCGCCCGCGTGAATTTCGGTTTTTCACAAATCCCGAGGGAATCGTGGATTTCCGGTTCCCGCTCCCTTTGCTAACCTTTATACCTAGGTACTTTCAAGGAAGTTTGCTATAGTAATCTACCTATAGCTGTAGCTAGAGATTTCGGTTTTTTCAAAATCCCGTGGGAACTGTGGATTTTTCCGGGATAAAAAGTAGCCTATGTTTTAAGTCAGGGTATAATCTATCTTCATTCAAAATTTCAGCCAAATCGGTTTAGTGGTTGCGGCGTGATTGAGTAACAAACATCCACACTTTCACATTTATAATATTAGTAGGATTGCGGGCAAACGAGCAAGCGGATCGCCTGATGTTAAGTGATTACCGCCGCCCATGAACATTTGCAGCACCAGAGAAACCACTAATGCGTTGCCGGCTTTAGGAGTTTGTTGATCCGCCCCTCGAACAACCCGATGTGGAAACACCTCCAAAGGCAGTCGGTTCCATAAATTTTGAGTGCGCGGAAGGAATGACCTCGCGCAATGCCTGGTGATGTAGGTATGTCAGTGATCCAAGTGGTGAGGATGATAGCATTTTCGGTGGCGTGCGATGCGGTGCTGGAAAATAGTAGGTGAAATTAGGTCAAACAACTCCTCAGAACATTCCCCATTGTAGAGACGGTAGAATACGCAAAGGGAGCTAATGTCCCTGCGAATCTCTAAGCCCTCCAATGAGCTGATTAGTTTGGGATTGTCCAGAAGTCCAACTGCCCGCTTTTGAATCTGGTCAAATGGAAGGGTTAGTATTGCGGTGCCCCAGCCCACAGGTGTGAACAGTACTCCATATGCTGCCAGATTTGAGATTTATAGAGCAAGAGCCTGTGTTCGGCCGCAAAGTAGCGCTTTGCTCTGTAGAGTACCCCATGCTTTTTGGAAGCTAATTTGCTTTACCTTCCAAGTGATACCAGAATTGGACTTCGTTCAAAATGTTGGACATCAAGGATCCCAATGCTGTTGGAAGGGATCAGAGGAATGTTCTGAAAGAGAAAAGGTGTGGTAAATGGGGTCTTTTTAGCGGTCTTATTTGAAAATATAAAGAATTATTAGGTACACTGTCCTATTGTACAGATTTTTTTACCTTTACATTTAGGTAGGTAAAGTGATACATACAATCAACATACTTTGTGAAATCAATTTATTAAAAAATCGGCCAAGTGCGAGTCGGGCTTTGCGTTTTAGGGTTCCATACATGAACAAAATAATATTTTGTGTGTAAAAATAGTTAATTTACGAGCTAGACATTGCAACAACTCTTAAAGAAAAACCCAAAAAATGTTGATTTGTTTTGGTTACAGCATACAAACTACTTTATGAATGGTTGTTTTCATTATTTGTTGTTTAAATACAGTATATGGTACATAATATACTTACTGAAATTTCATATTCCTAACTGGTTTAGTTTTTGAGATAGCCCTCCTCACAAGAATAGTCTAAAACTGACAAATTTGATGGCCATTTCCTTATTTATTAAAGCAAAAAATTAAAAAATATATATTGGTACCTACTCTACTCAATGAGCTCTAAATAATGATATCCCACAAGCTCCTTTTTCATATATGGAAGCCCCCCTGAAAAATAATGTAATTCAATTTTTAATTCCATATTTGATTTTGGGTCAATATTGTACACCAAATAACAAAATTTCAGGATTGTAACTCATTTCATCTACGAGCTAGAGACAGACAGACAGCAGTGATATTAATAGGACTCCCTTTGGGTACAGAGCCCTAAAAATAGAGGTAGGTAATTACTATACAATTATTGAAATTCTATAATAATATTGCATGAATATACCATGCAATAATACCACATTATAGTACCAACTTAATGATTAAATATAGTACCTACATAATAATTTGTTGAGATATCTAGCAATATACTGTATAATTGCTAAATGCTTTTTGAAAATAGTAACTGCTGAATTCTTGTCAGCTACAGTAGAATCTGTACCTACAATACTATCCCAAACAGTGATAGTCTCAGGCTGAGATCTACCTACTTAAGGTGTACTCAAGACTCAAGTTGGAGTTAAAAAGAGGTAGATTTATGTCAGGGACATGTTTATGTCCTGTTTTAACTCTTTCTTCAGTCTTATGTAGAGTCAGAGTATGCTCTATAGATCTCACTCAGGCTTCACATGTCACTAGAGCCAAACTTACAAGAAATTAATATTATTAGATACTACTTAAGAAAGTCTTTGTATTGTTACTCGTGTACCTACCTAGAAACATCAGGGAATCTTAATTTGTGAATCGTGATGCAACCGGTCGGATGCTAGCTAGGATCCTCTAATGATCCTATACCAATTGTAAAGATTTATCAGCCGTTATTCCACTTCCTTAGATGATAACTTCAAAATTGATCAATAGGTACCATAAGGGTGTGATGCTGTCTGTAGCATCACACCTATATGGTACCTATTCACGATCCACTTATTTCATTTGATCTAATGAGAACTTCTGTAGGTACCTAGGGATTACGTTGGTACGTGTATTCGTTTTTAGCAAACTTTAAAACACTGAGTTAACTTTATGTAGGTAGTTATAAATCCACACAAATTCACCAGCTGAAGCAACTGCAAAAGTCCACTCCCACCTAATTTTGTTTCAGCAGCTATGTAGTCCTTATTACCTATATTATTAGGTGAGTTTAATATTTTACGTGATAAATTGACACTATCACGTTTTAAAAATAACTAAGAATATTCGTTCCAGCATTAATTATGTTTAGAAGACATTGTTATTTGTTAATAAATAGTAATTAATAAATCTTCGAATCGAATATTAAGATTATTATGCGACTAAAATTGTGAGCATTTATTTTGTTAAGGTTGCAATTATAATCATCATCCTATATAACACGGTCGAATAATAGTGGATATCACTAAAAACTGCTGTGGAGTAGTTTCTAAGATTTGACATTTAGCATAGCACCGTGTCTATAAAGTTACCAACTATTAGCTGTCACTTTGCTTACTGAATAACTATTTTAAACTATCGATAAGAAAACATACGCGAAAAATTGACTTCCGGTGGCTATCACATCCCTAAAGTGGATAGCACCAAGTTTCAGTGGCTATGACGTCATCTCGGTTGTACACTGATGTTACAGAATAACAATTACGCGTTTGACAACTATTTGTTGGAAACTTTTGATAGATAGCCACTGAGTTACAAAATAACCCTGCAGGACAGATGGCGTTGTAAGTCTTGAAGAACAGCGGCGCAGGCCGAGCGTCAAACTCTGCTCGCATCACGCTCGCATCCTCAAGCCGATTTCAAAGTCTGCGAGTGCCGGTCAATATAATTGTCTAACAAGTAACAGCTGCATCAATCATTGCTGCATTCTCAATTGTAGTGATTGGCTGAATTTATTTTTATTCTTACTGCAACAATACATTTTATCCAATGTTCAGAGTGTCGGCCAATCAGAGGTAAATTCCACTGTACTGTACTCTGTCATTTTTAGACGATCACCGGTTATTCTTAGTTACATTTTGTAATAAAAATTAAAATTTATAAATGAATACATAAACACGCTGGGCCTAAGTATAATTAGGGTCTAGGGAAGGTCTCTAATGTTTAATCTAAAGTAAGTAGTAAAATCAAATTTCTTAAACAAGAGCTTACAGAAATAATTGGATAGGATAGGCAGAACAAAAATAAAATACCTATTTAACAACTTATTATCAGATATATTTATTAAAATACACGGATAAAATGATTAAGCGTGCACTCCCTAACTACTCTGATGTCATTACATTCAAAACTAGCAGTCCGCCCCGGCTTCGCCCGTGGTACATAATATAGTTTATCTACTCTCATATCATAAAATTCCGAATATGAAATCAAAATGTGTCATATATTGGACTACTTTATTCACATACATCTATAATATTTAAAAAAAAAATTAAAAAAGTTCATTATAACACTACTTTGTTAGGAAATTATTGCAAAACAATGTTAAAAAAAAAATTTTTCTACATTATAGTACAGGCACTGGGTTCTGGTATTTTTGAGCCATGCCGGGTGTTTATTATTATTATTATTATTTAATACTTTATTGTACACCAAAAAAACATAAATTAAACAAAAGAAACATTTTAAAAGAAATAGGTACAATAGTTAGTTTACAATAGTTAGTTAGTTTAATTTTGTTACTTACAATGATTATCCCGCTATCAAAGTTACCCTATTACTACTACTGCGAAAGTGTGGCGGTAGCAAGATGCGGCCAGAGGACAGAGTGTAGTGCTACCATAATTGACCATAGACGCACTGCACGCACCGCACATTCGAAATTGACAATTGAATTTTGGCGCCTATTATTTAAATTTTTAATTTATTATTTATTTACTATTCAGTTTTTGTAACTCAAAATTTTGCAAGTGATTTTTGTTGCGCGGAAAAATGTCTAGCAGTGATACTGAAGAGAATTTAACTCCACCAGACATTCTGGAAATAGCATCGGGAATGACAAATAATCTTTTGCAAGAAAAAACAAAGAAAATTTACGATAAATGTTACCAAGATTTTATGAGTTGGAAAATTTTGAAAAAAACCACTTCATTTTCAGAAAATGTAATGCTAGCATATTTCCAAGAATTATCAAATAAATTTAAGTCTTTGTCCTTATGGGCTAAATACTCAATGCTCAAAAGTATATTGAGTATCTACAACCAAATCGATATTATTAAATACACAAGACTGATTGCTGTTTTAAAAAGAAAATCGCAGGGCTTTAAGGGAAAAAATGCAAAAACGTTCTCCCCTGAAGAATTGAGTACATTTATAAATTGCAATATCCAAAACATGAATACTTATTATAATAAATAATTTTGTTAATTTCTTAGTCTTTTCTTTTATACGTAAGATACCTATTGATGAGCTTAGATAAAGTAGTGTATGAAACTCTACATAATTAGTTATTAAAACACTCGTGTAATACTATTAAAAAACTCGCCTGCGGCTCGTTTTTTAAACTAACACTCGTGTTTTAATAACCTCTATTATGCAACCGTTTCATAAACTACTAATAGCCTGTAGCACTCAGGGATCACGTACCTACATATCCAACTGTGAAAGAATTTTTGAAATCGGTCCAGTAGTTCCTGAGATTAGCGCGTTCAAACAAACAAACTCTTCAGCTTTATAATATTAGTACCTATATAGATATCTACGAAGCTTTAAGCTAGAGTTCGGTTGTGTGGATTATTATTTTGTTATACGTGTAATTTTTCAAGTAGGTAGGTATACTCTACTTGGAAAATGATGTTATCACAATAATCACAAGATCACAATAATATTATAAAGGCGAAAGTTTGTGTGCGTGTGTGTGTGTATGTTTGTTCCTCTTCTCCGCCGCAACTGCTGAACCGATTTGGCTGAAATTTTGAATGGAGATAGCTTATGCCCTGACTTAACACATAGGGTTTTACACTTTTTATCCCGGAAAAGTATTCCTGTGGGACTAAAATAGATATTTAAAACCTCCAAAAAACGCCAAAGAGGTCGCTGACTGTTCTTAGGTAAATCACGTTCACATAACACATTATTGGAATAGTTTGCTATGTTGCATGCATTAGCAACACATAGGTTACTTTTTATCCTCGAAAAATGCACAGTTCCCACGGGATTTTGAAAAACCCGAAATCTAAGTATATCTACCAGCTATAGATAGATTCCTAAAGCGAACTTCCTTCATAGTAAGTATAAAGGTTGGAAAAGGAAGCGGGAACGGGAACCGGAAATCTACGATTCCCTCGGGATTTGTTTAAAACCGAAATTCACGCGGGCGAAGCCGCGAGCAGATGCTAGTCGGTAATATTTTAGGCATGCTTTAAGTGTAAAATAGAACACGTAACTACTGATGTGCTACTGATTAATGTTAAAGGTAATAGGGGCAGGGCCGGATTAAACCTTATCAGGGCCCCTAGGCAATGGAATTCACGAGGCCCCTTTCCTTTACCATTTTCTTACTTTTTAAAATATATTTTTTCTATCGCAAAAGTCGAGTCGATCAGATCGACTCCTTTGGTATAAGTACTGTTACTTCAATCTCTTCTACATCTACACTACGGCGCCCCCTTGGGCCCCTAGTTGGCGTGGGGCCCCTAGGCAATTGCCTAATTCGCCTTATGGATAATCCGGCCCTGAATAGGGGCCCTGCTTTGAAACCTCATCTTCGTTTACCTATCCTTTACAAAGTGCCTACTCGCATTACCGGTCACGCCCTAGTTCTTATAACATTGATTTCCACTTGAAATCGATCTTGTCTTGTTTGCTTCTTATATTATTAATTATAAATGACTCGCAGATGTACCTGTATTAACAACTTATAATTTTTTTTTCTCAATAAAATGTAAAAACACACTTTTTATAAGTACAATAAGTAACAGTAGAAACCAAAAATGTGGTTAATATTTGAAGTATTTGCCACGCACTTGATTTATTCAGGGGTTAAGAGTCGTATTATGTACAATATTATAAGAATTAACGTACTTGGATTCATAAAAGGAATAACCGTATTGTAGAGAACAGAAATAAGATTGTGAAATGTAAGTTTATGAGCAACGAAATATCTACTTTACATTTTAGATATCTCAGCCTAAAGCCTAATAAATATTCATATTTTTACACATTGCAAAACTCCCTTAGTCATCTATTTAATTGAGGGTGAGCGGTATTCTACGAAAGTTTCTTGAACAGCCTCAAGAAAGTGAAGCGATAGACGAGGGGGCAAGCGACGCTGCAGCCTGCACTGTAGCTCGCGCGTCCGACCGGCCAACACAAAAACACTGCCTCTGCCTTCGCACTCCGCACCCGTCAAGAACCAGTGTCAATAAAAAAATGTAAAATATCAAACATTTCACAAGCGGCTAAGACGTGCGGTTGTTCAACTTCACTCAAATTAATGAACCTGTGGCATGGTCGTTACCGAATACCGTTAGATTCGCGAGTATCTACCTAGAACTGTGTGAAAAAATTAAATAGTTTAGGTACTTGCAAAATTTCATGAGCATAATGAGTAAACTGCACAAAATCGTTTCGTTCTTTCAACCGGACTCGAGGAGCGGTCGGAAAAATCTGCTCAGTCAGCAGAAGGTATTCTCCAGTGAAATTAACATACGAACAGAGATTGAGGACTTGAAAAATCAATGGGGTACGCTGATCGGATATCGGATCAAAGGTTAGATAATACTTTTAATTAATTATTTTTCTTCCTAAGAGCCTAAACTTTTTATTTAGTTGATATATAGGAACGGCAACCAGAATGGTTTGAAAAAATATTTTTGAAGGGTGAAAATTATATAAAAAAATTGAAGATGCTTTCATATCTAAAATTACTTCGAAATTAGATAAGTTTCTAATGTAACAAAAGTATGTTGTTGATTTCAATTTACAAATTATTTGTATTATTATATTTTCCTATTTGTTCAGCTTTGGTAATAATAATTATATAGGAGGACAGAAATAACAGTTCAAAGATGACAGCAAAATCTTTCCTAGGTTAATGTTCTTTTTTTACAAAAAAATTAAGTAGGTACTTATTGATTTTGTGAGTACGAACGAATTCTACGAATACAGTCGCAAACATAACTTTCTTATGTTATAAATGATGCCTGTATTTCCATTTGTTTTTATTTGTCGGTTGAGTATGCTTAGGTATAAAATATACCTAGTATTTATATTTTATATACTATGGAATAATATATATATGTATAGCATCAGGCATCAGCTTATATTATACAACCTAATCGAAGATTCTACGTGATTCCAAGATTAGTTTCGTTGCGTTGTGATGAGTGATGACAACAAAATTAGCAGTGAGATATGTACCAGACTAGTTCTAGCTAAAGCAATTGTGTGAACAGAAAAACAAGTACATATTTCGCAATTTGCTCCACAAAATGCCTCATTCGCAATCTGCCATTGTTTTAATATTTATTAATGTACAGTGTGGGATAATGAAAATCAGATTAGCCCTCAACTTTAAAGACAATTGAATTTCGTATTATGTTAATGACAGGTTTTGTTTTCGGCTCGAGCCGGCTCGGCTTCAAGAGTACTACTACATATGAAAGGAACAATAATTAACGGCGAGCGAAGATGTATTTACAAGGACGAGCTACGTATGTAGGTTTATTGCTGATATTGTGGGGATTGGGATTGTCTTTAGCAATGTTAAATATTTGTGCCTTTGAATTGACATGACATGGTCACACGTAAAGAAAATCTTCTTGGGGCCCCTTTCACTGAGATGCTTTCTGAGGCAGCGACGCAGTACGGGAGGGTTGATGGTTAGGTGCGGGAGGGTTGATGGTTAGGTGGCGGAAGGGGTACCTAACAGTTGACTTACACGTTTAGTCTGTCACCCTCCAACACAGCGCAGTTACCTACCTCAGAAACTGTCTGAGTTAAACGGTAGAGCCTAGATATCTTTTAGTTAGTAGTAGAAACGTGGTGACCGGTGACACGTGGATAGTGGATACAGTGGTGTTCACTTCATAAAGGTACCTACTATTTAGATAAAAATAAAATTTAATAATAACTATCGCATGCTCTGATTTAGAACCCTGTGCATGTCGCAAAGACAACTCAAATGTGACGTATAAACTTTTGAGTTTCCTTTGAGCACAAGCACCTTTTATTTATCGATTCATGACGACGAGTTTTACTGCTGCACCTATAATGTTTCTACTGTTTTGTATAAATACTATTATTATTCATTTATAATTGAATAGCATTATGTTAACTGTGTCACGCTGTTCACATTTTCAATTGTATCAGCAGAAAAAGTCGCGAGTGTAAGCTGGCAGGGTCATTAGCCACATTACCCATCGAAAATGTTTACGACAGGGCATTATCAAAGATCTGCAAGTTTAGCAACACACACAAACTTGTATGGACAAATATGGCGTAAAACAGCTTAAAACGGGATGCAAACGCATCAAAGTGTCCGTCACACAGCGGAAACGCATTGCCATTTTATAAACGATGCGAGCATTGTGGGTGGCATCTACTCTTTAATCGATTGTCCGACTTCTCCATTTTTGTTTTGCTTGGTAATGGCTTTGAACGTAATGTCTGCAAAATTAGGTTAAATAAGAAGGACTTGCAATGAACAGTTCTAAAATTAGATGATAACCGAAACGACCGAAGTCTCTTTGTTGTTATTCGAGAATTAATTTCAATGTACATTGTACACTTTAACAATTTAAAATTTTATGATTATATCATAGGAATCCAGTGGCCTGTAGTTAAATGGAATGATATTAATTAATATATTTCTCACTAAAAAAATCCCATAATAATAAATTTTATTGAATGAAGAGTAGTAGCTATAGAGAATTTTTGCGTAATTTTACTTCCTACTTTCTCATTTTCTGAATATTAAATAACTAGCTGATGCCCATGACTTCGTTGGCGTGGATTTTGGTTTAAAAAAATGTTTCTTCCATAAACTTTACCACCGCTTTTCACCCTTCGTGCTTATTTAACCTCCTTGGGTCAAATTTCCGAAAATCCTGAAGCAGGTATTCTTTTAATTTTAACCAAACCACCAAAACCAGTCAATCAGGTCATGTCATTTTATATGTACAGCTATAGATAGCTATAGATAGTAATAACATTAAAATACACGTAAAGTTTTATTAATTCAAAATATATTATTTATTGTTGTATATTAACGCTTACACACTTTCAATAAGTTTATTCTAAGGCTAGGATTACAATTTTTACAGGTTTTCATATTATAAAAATAGGGGTTTAGAGGAACCGTCATAAAATCAAAATAGACAGTTAAAATACACACATCAACACTGTCTAGGGATATTCTGATTTTCTCAATTTATTCAAAATCGGTTATAACTAACATACAATATGTATATATTTTTGTAAAGCCTATTTATCAGACTATCTTTTAGAATAAAACAGAATTATTTTTTTTGTGTAAATAATTTTTTATTGAAATAAAGACAAAAAGTGAAATGATGGTAAACTTAAGGATGAATGTCTTTTTAAGAAAAAAATATAATTTTAGCAAAATTATCAGGTTTTTTGCAGTTACGTGAAAAATTATTTAAAATTAGTAGTCAGTAAACCACCCATGGACGTTAACCACGGTCCTACAACGGCTTTTCATGCTTTGAATCAAGTTATCAAAGTCTTGCTGTGGGATATTGTCCCAGGTCCTGCTAAGATGCAGAAAAAGTTGCTTTGCAGTCACAATGTTCGGAGGAAAACTCCTCAAAGCCCTTCTTTGGAGCATGTCCCATGCGTGCTCTATGGGGTTTAGGTCTGGTGATTCAGCGGGCCAGTCTAAGATCGACACATCGTGCTCTTGTAGCCAGCTGGTCACCACTCGCGCAGTGTGCGAACGGGCTTTGTCGTGCATGAGCGTGAAAACTTGGTCCATTCGCAGTCGATGGGGATAGATTATTGGAGCTAGCACCTGATTACGGTATTTTTCAGAAGTCATGGTGTTTCTGATCCAAACGAGATCTGTTCTTCCATCGATACGAATTCCCGCCCAAACCATAATTGTTTTGCCGTGGTATGGCTGGACTTCCTGACGGTGTCGCAGACGGTTGTCACGACCAGGAGCTCGCCATACACGTACTCTTCGTAAATCAGGATGAAATCCGAATCGGGACTCATCGGTAAACAGCACTACAGACCACTAGTTATCTTCCTAGAGCAAATGTTCGCGAGCCCACTGTAATCTTCGTCCACGATTGCCTCTGCGTAGTGCTGGAGTACGAAGCGGCCTGCGAGCATGAAGGTTAGCCTCGTGCAGTCTTCTCCTCACAGTTTCGTCACTGACAAGCAAATGGTGGTCTGACTGGAGCCTTTAAACCAACTGCATGGCTGTAGCATTTGGTTATCTCCTCGCGGTCATTTGCGAAAATCGGTCCTGTCTTCGGGCGGTTATGCGCTTCTCGCCTGGGTGCCGTTCAGCCACTTCACCAGTGGTGCAATAACGTGACCACAACCTTGATATCACGTTTTTTCTTGTTTCAATCGCCTCGGCAATACTTCGTTGAGGAGCCCCAGTTTGGAGCGTACCTACTGCCCTTAACATTTCGTCTCTTGTTAAATGGCGCCTCTGCATGATGCATACAGTTGCATAAATTAGAAATTAACCAATAATTTTCATTGAAACTTTCATTTGATACAAAAATATACCAAAAACTGGGTTAGGTCAATTGAAACTTTCGAACTTCGCTACAATTACGCCGCACAAATCTTTTGTTTTCAATTTATTTTTTCAAATTCAAATTTAGAATCATTTAATATGATCTACAAAATAAGCTTTCATTAAAATAATTTAAAACCGATTGATATTTTTCGAGTTTCAGAACTTTATACAAAATATCCCTAGACAGTGTTGATGTGCATATATTATATTTATTATTATGTATCTAGTTGATTATTCATATCTATTCATTATTCAGTATAGTACCTTTTCACTAAACGTCAGATTTTAACTTTCTGTTTACGTCTAACAATTCATTCGTGCTGCATCTTTTATACATACGTTTCTGTATTTTCTATACTTTGTTATTCACGACACTGTTTCCTTTTAATAGCTCTGCCATTTAAAGTAAATTTACTATGACATTTATAGTGTTCAATATCGCGAAAGTGTTATAAGAGATGTTAAGAAAGAAAGTGCCTATTGTGGAAAAATCATTAGAATGAATAGCTTTTTGTTGTTAATATACCAGTCGTTATGTTCCAATACAGCAGGTGCATTTTTGCAACATGCTCCAAAATTTCAAATTTCATCAAGAGAAAATAGGAAATATCCGAAACCTGTAATTGAGTGCTGAAAACAATGTCGGTCAACATCTCGGTGATAACAATCATGGTACTGGCAATGACACTGAATATATAAATAATGATAGTCGCGTCATTTACGAATTTATACAATAAAAAAGACAAAATAGAAAAACGTTGTCAATTTTTTAAGATTCACACATTGTCCAGATAAAAACCGGACGTGATCTGATGAAGTGTGATGGATAATAATCTCTGAAACTGTTACGCAATTTTATCAAATGTCGGAAATCGCTAGATTTTGAAACCGGTACGAATTTGAAATCGTGTCAATTCACTCGTGGGTGGATGTTTCTTTCGTTATAAGAAAGTGTGTTGTACCCGTGCGGTGTGGGCAGCGATGCCAATTTATCGCCGGCTAAACATGAGTGGCTAATACCTACGCGTAAAAATTGCAAGAGATATTTAATTGTAATTTGATTTGGTTTCAAAACAACCTCCTACTTTGAGCAGATGATCTCTATGTTCTATTATTATAGGCAACGGCCAAATTATAATAACAAATTTTTTAATATCTACTAATTTTCCTAATACTATAAGATAGGTACCTGCTTAGTTTTCGGACTAGTCTGTTATTTTATTTTAACGTGAATTAAAATATTTTTATGGGTCACTGCATATTTTTGAAACAAGAACTTAAGTAACGTTACTAAAGTTGTTTTAATGAAATAAAAATATTTGGTACCTTGTAATAAAAACTTGCTTACATTTCTTTAAATAGAATAATAAATAAAGCCAGTAATTATAATGTTACTTGTATAATTTTTAAAACTATTGTTATTTTTACCAATTCCTCGATACTTATCTATTGTTACAACAACTATGAAACAAAAGTGACTAAAAATACTAATTTCCTCTTTATTTTTACTTGACTCAGTGCAGCCCGTGGTATTAGTCGCAGTTTCTGTTGTGAGGTAGTCAATTATAATGAAATTGTTCCGTTCCATCCGATGTCATCGCGTCGTCAGATCTCTTCCTCTATTACCGCTTTCAAAGCCCACCTCCGGGAATCCAATCGCCAGCCACTCCCACACCTTATTTATTGCTTCCTCACCTTCTAATTGTTCCACGAAACGTAAAAAAAACTGAATATTAATGAAAGTAAAAGCGCATCTTTATTTGGTCATCATCACCAAGTAACTTATTAAAACTTGTTGCATTTGAAAATTTTGCTTGTGTCTAATCAATAACATAGATTACATGTAGAGCTATGTTATAGTTTACTAGCTTCTGCCCGCGGCTTCGCCCGCGTGAATTTCGGTTTTTCACAAATCCCGAGGGAATCGTGGCTTTTTGGTTCCCGTTCCCGCTCCCTTTTCCAACCTTTATACCTACTTTCAAGGTTTGCTACCTACATTCAAAATTTCAGCTAAATCGTTTCAGTTGTTGCGTTATAGAGTAACACACACACGCACGCACGCACGCATGCACGCACGCTCGCTCGCACGCACGCACGCACGCACACACACACACACACACACACTTTCGCCTTTATAATATTAGTGCACCGTCCCGTTCTTTTATCCTGCTTCTCTTACTAAAGGTAGTCTGTAAGATATCTCTCTTTAGTAATAAGACCGCCTTTGTATGCGACACTGTAGTGACTAACCTTTCTTCATTACTGTTTCTCTCCGTGTGTGCAATAAAGTATTCTAACGGCCTGTTTCACCACCTTCTGATAAGTGCCTGATAGCCTAAACGTATGTTTTGTCACTTTCTTACTTTATGTCGAGTGACAAAGACAAAAGTTGCAGATAGCTATCTAATACATATATCAGAAGGTGGTGAAACAGGCACTAAATGAAATAAAATAACATTTATAAAATTACGTAATTTTTAAATTCCACCGCGTGCCTGTTTCAAAGTTATTATTTAAAAAAAATCACTTCTTACTAAGCTTGTGTCCAGTTTCAAGTTAGTTAGAGTCTCTGAGAGAAGGTTTCTGTGATATTATTTAAACAATGCATGGCGAGTTTGTTAGGAGTTATTATTATTCGTAGTTGGTTAGTAAATAAGTACATTGAATAAGATTTCTCAAAACTACTTAGTTACAAACGTTATGTATGAAGCAAGAGGATGCGGTCCGTTACATTTGCAATTTTTAGGGTTCCGTTTTCAAAGGGTAAAACGGAGCCCTATTGGTGTCACTCTGATGTTGGTCTGTCTGTCTGTCCATCCATGTGTCCGCGTCATGCATCTCTAAATTTTAGACCGTCATTACTTATCCTGTTTTGTTGCCAGGTCTATCTCAAAAACTAAACTAGTAAGGAATTTGGAATTTTGTATGTTATTTACCATATTATATTCTGTTTTTAACCCCCGACGCAAAAACGACGGGGTGTTATAAGTTTGACGTGTCTGTGTGTGTGTGTGTGTGTGTGTGTGTGTGTGTGTGTGTGTGTGTGTGTGTGTGTGTGTGTCTGTCTGTTCCCCTGTGGCGCTCAAACGGATGGACCAATTTGAATACGGTTTTTTTTGTTTGAAATGTGATTTAGTCGAGAGTGTTGTTAGCTATGTTTGATGAAAATCGATCCAAGATGGCCGCCGCTACAAAATGGCGGATTACATATTTTTTCACAACTCTCTTAATATGGGTATCAAATGAAAGGGCTTGACTAGTAGAATAGCATTATTGCAAATCCAAGATGGCCGCCGCCACAAAATGGCGAATGTCGGGGGTTTTTTAAATTTTAAATTTATACTTGTTAAACAACAGGTACTGAAACCAGCGATTCATAATGAAGTTCGTAAGATGTGATCAAAACATACAAATATTTTTGATTAGTTGATCATATGTACGGAACCCGTACAGAATGATGTTCGACTCGCATTTTGCCCATTACTTTGTATTTCTTTAGTAATGTAGGTATTCTTACTCTTGGTAGTATCACAATCTGGGCTTGATAAATGTATTCTATATCTACATGTCGTTACATAACCACGAAATTTCGTAAAATGATAAGTACCGTTTACAGAAAAAAATTACGTTAGTAGGTACATATATTACAACGTTATCATAGAAAGATAGACGTACTACAAAAAATTATTAGAGCGGCAAAATTGAAATATAACGCACAAGAGCATACATAACAACACGTAGCAGAAAGAATCAGATGACGATAACTGTCTTGCAAAAAATGTATCAAAGTATGTAAAAATAAAAATATTATCTAAACTGTAACAAGCAATAACTTTATATGACACAGCGCTAATTTTTCATGTTAAACTTTGTTGTTGAAATTTTTATTTTTGCTTTAGTTTGAAATTTTTACATTGTAACTGTAAGTATATGACATAGTTCTGATTTCACCGCTTTTATTTTAAATTCCGACATGTTCTTTCTTTAATATATATATATTATAGATATATATATTAATAATGCCCATTAGCTTAGGTGGAGCATTCAAACTGGAAGTACTACTACCCAGTCTATATTCGACTGTAAAAATATTATCATTAGCCTAAAAAGTGTAACCAAATTCAAAAGTACAGCTATTAACGTTTCGGTTACACTCTGAAATTTTTAACTTGTATTACCTTGCCTGTTTTAAGCGATTTTTATTCCTACTCCAACTAATGAGATACTAATATCCAGTAGCAGAAATTACGTGTCAGAGTAAATGTTTGGTTCCGGCCCTTCCTGTTACGTTTGCTTCACCAATTAATGCATTTTTTCGTGTCTCGCCATTCGATCCTTTTTCGTCTTCAAAAGCTTACTGAAATAATTTGAATAATTCTTATTTAGTTTAGCTCCTTTTGTATGTTATTTATTTTGTAGTTTTGGAAACGATAACGTTTACCTTTTCGTAGAAAAAATCCATGACCTCATTCATTTTTTCAGGTGGGTCATCGGTCTGATATCTATATTTCTTTACTAATTACTAAATATAATAAAGCGGAAGAGTTTGTTTGTTTGAACGCGCTAATCTCAGGAACTACTGCACCGATTTCAAAAATTCTTTCACCGTTGGATATGTACGTGATCCCTGAGTGTTATAGGCTATATATTATGTACCACGGGCGAAGCCGGGGCGGACCGCTAGTCCAATATAATTTTCTACAACAGTAAATAAAACTTCAACTGTAATCATTATCTCAATCAAACTGTTTGCTTATCTTGACTTGCCACTAAGCTACAAAAAAAAAATATTTTTCTAGTGACTAAAGAATATTTTAAGTAAGCCTACGCGCTAGTTAACATCTCTTAACACTTTCAAGCATTACGTAGCTTCTTGATCATGCTTCAGGATAGGAACTGTTGACGTAGGCAAGTACATATAAGACTAGTAAATGTCAGTCGGAATTACAACAGGCCCAAGGTGTGGCTGAGTTAGGTAAGAGGTCAACAACACCTAGATTTCAAGCCTGAAGACACTAATAAGTAGTTTACCACCGCTTACGAAACCTATTCACGTGCTTCTCAAATGATTGTTGAAAATGCTATAAAATGTGTTGGGTAAATTAGCGTTTTGTGTGATATTAAGTAAATTCAATGCAAATGTTCAGTTCTCTAAACAATGTTACCAAAGTTAAACAAAGTTAAAATGTACTTATAACTTCTACACTTCAAACTGGGTTTCAATACGGGTTTTACCTTCATTTAAGAAATTTCACAAAAAAGGATCATCTATAATGTACTCGAAACTACTTACTTAAGTCACTAAGGAATGAATTTTGTATGAAGAAACAACTTTTTAAAAACCTAAATGTACGCGGACATACCTATAGGCATTAGCTAGTGAATCTGCAACAACACAAGTCAATAACTAACGATCACTATAATATAGTGATCATAGTTCAATAACTCCAAAAAATCTTTCCGTTGTTTTGTGACTCGTTCGTTGGGCGAGGTGTTAAAATAAAACAATTGATACCGTATCTCATTTTTGGCTCTAAAAGCTTTAAAGTATAGCAATATATCAATTTGAATGCTCATGAGTGACCAGATGCGCAATTTTATCGTTTCTGGCTAGTTTTCAAGTGGCGAAAACCCATTAGTGGTGTATTATACGATGTGTATAACTCTCAGATAAGGATATTTTTGCACAAGGAGCATCAGTCCTACCTTACAGGATGAACGTTTCTCCTTTGAATGACTCATATAAATAAATCTCAGAGATAAACCTAAAAGGGATAACGTGAAGGGTATAGGATGGTTTTGAAACTAAACATGATGTTACTAATAAACATTTAAGGGCCTGTTTCACCACTTTCTGATAAGTATCGGATAGCTATCTACAACTTTTGTCTTTGTCACTTGACATAAAATAAGAAAGTAACAAAAATTACGTTTAGTCTATCCGGCACTTATCAGAAGGTGGTGAAACAGGCTGTAAGTATTGTATAGTGTGTAACAACAAGTTTAATGGATCTAAGCAGCACTTGCTTCGTTTAAGGGAAAAGAAACGGACACGATAGGGACATAGAATCGCTTATATGGTCCTGATTTGCTGAAATGTCTAATTTAAATAGGCTTATGTATACTTTTTATGACAATTTTTTTATTATTTACTTCGTTCGATATTCAGTTACATATTTTAATTTTAAGATAATAAACAATATTTTCTTACTAGACTTTTTCTATTATGAAGAAGTCCGTCTTAGATATTTAGTAACCGTCATTTTAGCAAAGTTGTTTTTGATATGTTACAAATCTTGATTTGTTGACAAAATAATTCTGTCTTGTTTGTAACAAAACCAACATTTGGTTTTCTAGGCTATCTATATTTCACTTACATAAATATAACGAGTAAGTAGATTGATAAGTACTGTTACTAGATTAGGTAATGTGGAAAAATGCACGAAACTAGGTTTTGAACTACTAACACTATTTTTATAGTGACATAATAATAGATACTAATAAATATAACACTAATTACTAACAATATAATTAACATACATTTATTTCTCTGTTTATAAAAAGTAGAAAGTTTCCGATTTAAACTGCGCGGTGATTTATTAAGATTTTATTAATTTATACAAAATATCAATGAATTAAATAGTTACCGGAAGATTGGATATGGCGGATAGCATACGGATAGAATTGAGGTGCACGATTGGTCTCGGAGTTACATAACTGCATTAAAGCATACGTGTTACACAAACTGTGTCGCGTAGTTTTAGTCGTGACACCACAGGTGACACGGTCTATTGCAGTATGTGACATTCGTTTGACGGTATCTTCTACGACCTTATAATCATTTTAGAGAGAAATTAGATTTACTAAATCTTTAGTATTTACTTACTTTAAATATATTTTTCTTGAGCTTGATTGCAACCACGCCTCTTAATAATATTAAATTGTACACCTATCAAGGTGCAAGGGAAAGTTTAATGTTAAACACCTGTCGCTACAAGTAATATTAATATGATCAGGCCCGGATCTAGGGGGGGGCAGGCCGGGGCCCGTGCCCCGGGCGGCAGAATCAGTGGGCGGCAAATTCAAAATGCTGAGTACAGCACCATCATTTTGCGATGATTGAACGCGCAGTATAGTAGTAAAATAATCAATAGGTCAATTATGGCGGATTATCCTAAGGCAAACTAGGCACGTGCCTAGGGACGCGAGATTACAAGGGGCGCCAAAATTAAGTAAGCAGGTGCTGCAAAGTTAGCACTGCAGGTCTTTCGAAGCTGCAAACTTGGATTACCTACCTATATCTACACGAATTTTATTGGTCCTAATAACATATTAAAAAATCAGAACTAGTTCTAGCCAGTTCTAGCTAGTTCTAGCTAGTTCAGCCAATCAGGGGCGCCGATGAGGTGCTGCCTAGAGCGCTGTCGACATCTAATCCGCCACTGTAAAATTGGTACATATTTCAAACTGTTACAAGTCCAATTTTGTATTACATTGTAAACTAGATGATGCCCACGGCTTCGCCCATGTGGATTTAGGTTTTTAAAAATCCCGTGGGAACTTTTGATTTTCCAGAACAAAAAGTAGCCTATCTGTAGTAACCCGTCACCAAAATGGAAAAATTCCGTGGGATCCCCACGAATTCGGAATGCAATTCCTTACAGCATCAGGGTTGAGGAGTTGAATATGTACCTACTCGAGTTCATTCAACGATAAAGTCTTTAATTGGTACCCCCAATATCTATTTAAATAGCCGACAGTTCCTAAATCCCATTAGTTTTGGGGATCAGTTCCCCTACAGCATCAGGATTGAGGAGTTGGAATCCAAGTTTTTTGTAGGACAGTGTCGCAATATTTCTCTATCGATTAAAAAAAAATTACGCAAATCGGTTCAGAAATCTCGGAGATATCGGTGTACATAGGTAGAAAAACACAACTCCTCCTTTTTTGAAAGTCGGTTAAAAAAGTAGCCTATGTTACTCCCTGGTTAATTCTCTACTTGTATGTGAAAGTACCGTCAAAATTGGTTCAGCCGTTCCGAAGATTAGCCCGTTCAAACAGACAGACAGACAGACAGACAAAAATTTTAAAAACGTGTGATTCGGTTATGGTACCGTTCAAATAACCATATGAGCTTAATATGAGGTAGTTATTTCGATATTACAGACAGACACTTCAATTTTATTTATTAGTATAGATATTTTGAAAATTTTTTTGGATGGCACTGTATAATCGATACTGAACCTAAACCTGTAATTTTTCGTTTTTGTCTGTCTGTCTATAATCTTGGCCATGAATCACGCCGAATCTACTACGCCAGTCAAATCTTACATTAAAATCGCAATCAAACGGCAAGTTCTGATTTTTTAATATGATGTTAGGACTACTACCAGTAGTATTAATCTAATTTTGCAGCTTCGAAAGACCTGTGCTAACTTTGCAGCACTCGAAAAACCGCAAAATTTTTGCACTTTTTTTGGATTTTTCAATATAAGTCCTAAACTATGCGTTTTCAAAAAAATGTTTCAATACTTTTTTAAAGTAAACTAAAATTGCTACAATTTAAGACTAGAATCAGCGCTGAAAACTCAATATTTACTGAGATACAGCTCTTCAAAACTTGACAATTATTTCCAAAAAAGTTAAATTTTAAGGTTTGGTCAATTTTAAACTCCGATGTTGGGGAAAATACTCATTTTACAGGTAAAGTTATATGAAATATTGTTGTAGTAAATATAATTAACTTTAATTTAAACATAAAACGACATTTTTAGGCCATATATAGTTTATTTACAAATCCTGAAAATTCAAAATATTTCAATTTATTTAAATTTGCCTATAGTAATTCTAATTTCTACCCGTAAAATGAGTAATATCCCCAACATCACGGTCGAAAATTGTCCAAATCTTAAAATTTCACTTTTTTAGAAAAAAAAAAACAATTTTAGTATACTTTCAAAATGTAACTATAGAAAATATTTAAAAAATAAAGTGTGTAAAATGGGTAGTTTATACTGGTGACCGATACTGGTGTATACCGAAAATATTGGTGGGGGCGGCATTTTTCAGTTTTTGCCCCGCCTCGAAAAAATTGAAGATCCGGGGCTGAATATGATGGACGATTTTTTTTCCTATAAACTTAATAAGTAGTTATTGCGACATGAAACAGGTGCAATTACCTCGCGTATTCGTATGTTTATATAAAATTTTATATTGGGGATAAGGCGATTTACTTTATTTTTGAGAAAATCTATTTACCAAAAATTATACTGTAATCTTTACAAATTTAGTGTTTGTACATACGAATTAAAATAATAAAACTCAGGAAAATATTGCATACATATTCCTTAAATTACTGAGGAATTTCTTGAATTCCTCATTTCGATTTAAATCAAACCACATAATAGACAAATACTCGCAGTAACCAAGCACTGTGGTAAACACGGAATTCCAAATAAATTCAAATAATTACCTAAACAAATAAGGAATGCAATGGCTGCACACAGTTCGTTCTCTCGCTATGACAAATTGGTCAGGAATAGATTATGTTCGACTTTACAATCGTTTATTTCGTCAGCTACCGTTTGGGGATATAAAGTGCACGTTCGGTGTTTTATTAAATGAGTAATAGGCGCTATAAAGCTGTTTTATTTGTTTAGCTTTTTATTAGCTTGCGTTTAGTTTATGTACTCGTACTTTATCTAACTGTTTGCGTGATTGAGTGGGTTATTCTTTTATGGATTATTTTCAAAAATACGTCGTTCGGTTTAGCTTAAAAATAATATTTGCTTTTTAAGTAGGTATTTGGAATTTTTTCAAATCACTTTAGTCGAATTATTGAACAAGTATTTTAGCTATCAAACTGTTAAATGCATTAGATGCTATCTCATCATGCATAAGGTGGTATTTTTCTGTTTTATACAGACTTTATTTTCATCGCGAGTTGTACAGTGTTTTTTTTATTATTCGTCTATCATTTAATCCCTGATTGCAATCTCACCTGCATATTGTCTGAGATGGATGTAAGTTAACCTGAAATTGGTATGACAGTTTTTGTTAAAAGTTAAAACCATACACCTGCTTGGTTTCTATGCGTTATCGCACCGGAACGCTCAATCGCTTGACGCGGAACGGCTTTGTCAGTAGGTTGGTAAGTAGCTTAAGCCTTCCATCAGGCCAGACAAGAGACAATTTAGAAATTATAAAATCCTAAATTGCCACTGCCGGGTATCGAACCCGGGACCTCCCACTTATAAGACCACAAAGCTCACCAGTGCGCCATCCAGGGAGGTCGCCGAGTTTATTTTCAATCAATTGTTGATACGTGTGTAGCAGACGGATCTAGACGGATGCACGCCAGCGGTTGGCGGTAACTTTTTCAATGTCACTTCAATCAATCACTGGTCCGTCTCAGTGTGTTGGCGCCAACGCGCGGTTCCGTCCACCCCGGGGTGGACTATTTACGTCCGTTTCATTAGTTCCGAGAAGCAAACACGCGAGGAAGTGGTTTTTGTATCGGAAACCGTCGCGTTTGCTCCCTTTTTATACTGTCCGTGCACTGTATGTTTTATGTTTCGCAACCGACACCGGATTTTATCTTCACAACTGACACCGGCCTTTTTACTGACTTCGTCTATAAGTATCTTTTTCTCCTTAAATTCACTGTGAAAGAATGGCAAGCTTAAATCATTATTTATTAGGGCTAATTCAACTTCCGCTACACTGATGAATGACGTGATGATAGATAATGTGAACTGTAAACGCCGCCGCCTGTAGCAGTATGACCTTGAGGCTTAGTGTCAGTTGCACGTCAGGCGGTTAACGTTAAGTTGCCGTTAAGGTTAAACTTGCCCACCAAAAAATAGGTAAAGAGGGTTGGATAAGTCAGTATTAATTTCTCAGTGGTTAAGGTTCAGGGTCAAATTTGGGCAAAAACTTAAGAATTAAGGAACCTTTGCAAAAATAACATTTGATGATAAAATTTTACCTTACTTACTGTGAGCTTAACCTAATTTCCTGTTATTAGTTGACAGAAATGATAACATTTCTATACCTATTAAAAACTGTCTTACTTCATCTCTATCTAAGAGTCTTAGCAGAATCTGAGTTTTTTTTTTTATTTTTTTTTTAAAAAGATTGATCTGAGATTTTGGGTGTTGGAAGCTTAGAAAGCTAAAATTGTAGCTATCTACGATTGGCACAGTTCGGTACCTACGTGCAAAGTAATAAGCGACATAATCTATATACAGGTAAAATCATTACCTGACAAAGAAATAATTATGTTAAATCCTGCGTATTTAGGTACTACGCTATAGTAAATAAATTATGCAGTGAGTACTAATAGTTTCAAAGCCTGTTCTGTTTTTCATTGATCTTCTTAATTATATAACAAAAGTTATAATCATAAAATTAATTATTAATAAAAAACGATCGAAAAAAATTAAACCAACCATGAAATTTATGAAACCTGAATTCATATTTATTTGTTACGGAATCATTTAAAGAGGTAGGCTAGGTATTATGTCGCATTAGGTTACTTTTTAGGCATGTGAAAGTACATGTTGCTTGGTTACAGATTGTCAATCCACATTGGATAATTTTATTGATTTGTTCTCTAAACATAAATTATTATAACGATAGCATTACGCCAATTCCTTTATTCTATAACTAGATGATGCCCACGGCTTCGCCCGTGTGGATTTAGGTTTTTAAAAATCCCGTGGGAACTTTTGATTTTCCAGAATAAAAAGTAGCGTATCTGTAGTAACCAGTCCCCAAATCGGAAAAATCCCGTGGGATCCCCACGATTTCGGAATGCAATTCCTTACAGCATCAGGGTTCAGGAGTTGAATATGTACCTACTCGAGTTCATTAAACGATAGTCTTTAATTGGTACCCCCAATATCAATTTAAATAACCGACAGTTCTTTGAAATCCCATTAGTTTTGGGGATCAGGTCCCCTTCAGCATCAGGATTGAGGAGTTGGAATCCTAATTTTTTATAGGACAGTTTCGCAATATTTATCTATCGATTAAAAAAAAATTACGCAAATCGGTTCAGAAATCTCGGAGATATCGGTGTATATAGGTAGAAAAACACAACTCCTCCTTTTTTGAAAGTCGGTTAAAAAAGTAGCCTATGTTACTCCCTGGTTAATTCTCTACTTGTATGTGAAAGTCCCGTCAAAATCGGTTCAGCCGTTCCGAAGATTAGCCCGTTCAAACAGACAGACAGACAGACAGACAGACAGACAGACAGACAGACAAAAATTTTAAAAACGTGTGATTCGGTTATGGTATCGTTCAAATAACCATATGAGCTTAATATGAGGTAGTTACTTCGATATTACAGACAGACACTTCAATTTTATTTATTAGTATAGATATACATATATTGAGATCAGTTTAACAGTATTATTAAGTAAGTATAATCTTTGTAAGTATGTTTCTATCGATTTTTTACTTTTTATACCGATGCGCCAAAGAAGTGAATTAAATTCGCGAGAAATTAATTCAAATCGGTTATTGTAATTTATTTATTTATTCTTCTACTTCTTCTAGTCCTTGACTGTTATCTTATTTGATGGTAAGTGACGAGCACTCTAACAATAAGATGGAAGTCAGTTAACCTTAACCCAGATAAGCCTGAAACTATTTTTACTCAAAATCTTTACAATAAACTAATTTATTTAGTTGCATTAGCTTTAAAATGAATAAAAAAAATATTTAAAAAAATATTTTCCTTAAGGTTTTCCGGGAAATGCCCGTCCTATATATAGGACAGTAGGATAATAGGTAGTAAGTAAGGGTTAGTATTGACCTTAACTGAAAACGGCCTAATACATTTATCTATTTATGAAAAGGGTACAAAAAATGAATTTTAATGTTAGTAGGGGAGAGGGGGGCATAGTAGGGTACTTAACGTTTAAACATACCTAAAAACTAAGATAATGTGATTAAATTAAAACTTTTAATTTAGAATCATAGCTTAATTCATTACGAATGCCTATGGATACATTTATGTTGATAACGTAAATAATCTACGAGAAATGAATACTTAAATGAAAAAAGGCATTAGACCCACTATGCCCCATGCATAGGGGTAAAGTGGGGTCTCCTATGGGGCATTGTGGGGTGATCATAATAAAGAACGAAACACAACTTCCAAACGAAATAGTTTTATTTCTTAGCAACATAACGATAGTTTAAAAAAATACAAATTACAACAACACTACAGCATAAAAAATTCACTACAAAAACTTCTCTTTTAAGACTAACTTTAGACAGCGTATCCATTCCTCGGTTGACTCTAACCACAAATCTTTTGCTGTCTTTTTTTTGACAACCTTGCTCTTCTTCTGTTTAATGGAACGCTTTGGAAATGGCCCAATTTCTTTTGAAAGATGCTGTCGTCTGGATTGCCCCAATATTTAGAAACATAACGCTCTAATGTTGTTTGTGGAACGTGTACATGTTTGTGTACATATTTGCTGCTTTTCTGTAGCCCATTTCTCCGGACACAATAATGTGTATAGCTTGTTTCATAGCTTCCACAGACTATGATTACTGTTCAGTCTTCCTCTTGTAGACCATGTTTGCTAAAAACGTAAAAAATAAATATATTATTACAACCTAGAAGTTTTTAAAACGGGGCAAAGTGGGGCACTTTTCTATAATAAAAAGGGGCATAGTTTGGTGCCCCACTTTGCCCCAGGCGCCGTACCCCACTATGCCCCACCGGCTCATTCAAAATTAAACACAAACTGACAGCATCTTACCATTGATTCAATGACCTTGTGCTTGTTGATTAAGAAATCTGTAAGGGAACTGATTCATAATAAACTATAACAGACCACAGTACAGAAGTACGTATTAGAAAGGATTGCTGTTCAATTTCACTAAATTTTTTAAGAAAAACACTTTTTTTGATATTTTTGTTTAAATCACACAAACGCGTACCGAAATGGCGTGGCTCGCATATGGAGGTCATGCGACGACTAATGACCAATCAAAGCAAGCCATTTGACAGTTTGCAGAGCGTTTGTTTCGAGCTGCATAAGGCTCACCCCGCTATGCCCCGTGGCCCCGCTATGCCCCCCTTTCCCCTATATCAATTTTGCAGTGTGATGACTTATGTATGATAAGTTACAAAACACATAGCACATACTTCTATATCAAATTTATGCAGCGCGTCAAACATTTTTATGAAATTGACGGTAAAGTCTTTCTTTTGATTGAAGAATAACGAAATGATTGAATTGGTTATGCCTTGATCTTTCCAGTTGTTATCACGTTCATATTGGGACGATTGACTTGGCCCCATTTTTCCAAATTTTCTGTTTGACTCAATCAAAGCTGTTGTTACTCTCCTGCGGAAGCTTAGGTAATCGAGTTTCCCGTATTTTGTTTTATACAATAATTGCCATGCAAAAACGTTCAGAAAGATATTATTTGTAAGTAATGGCATGTGCTATTTCTTGACTCTAATGCCCACTCTGTGTAACCAATAATGTAAATTTTCGAACCAGTCAATCTAAAGTTTATCTTGGAAAGCTCCTTGAACCTCAAGCCAAACCACTGAAGATGTTGCTAAGCCTCTTTTCCTCCACGCTTAAATTCTTTTGCGCTGAGCTGATCAACTAACAGCAAGTTGCTCTTCGGTATCACTAATGGGATACTCAACTTGGAGAGATATTTCTACAGGTTGAAGTAAAATGTTACGTAGCAAGTTATTCAGCGTTCACGTTATCTTCATCACCCTTGTCTTCATCACCTTCGTCAGTAGGGCAATCGGGGTCAACAAGGAGTGGTAGAATACATATCGTTACCTCTCTGTCATTTTCTTACCATCGGAAGCTGTTCAAGGCGTCTATTATCCCATGAGCAGTTAGCGGTCCGAACATAAAAAGTTACCTGTATTATCCTACTGTCCTATATATAGTCCACCACTTTTTGTCGTAAATTATTTCCACTTTACGAAATATTATATCAATAAAATTGTTATACAAAGTAAAGAAGAGGTTATCCAGAACATGTGAAATGTGAAATTTGCAACCTAAATATAAATTTCAGATTTTTATACATATCTCTTGTGGGCCGTTTCTGCAACGCGCTTTTATTGCAAATTTTAATGAAATATATCGAAAAATAATAAATAAAACGTCGATTTTATATTTTTACTATAATAAATATAGTCTCCTTACTTCATATCACAACAAATGAAATCAACCATTTAAACGGGTACTTTGATATATTTTTTTATTTTCACTGTCCTACATATAGGACAGTAGGCTTATCTGGGTTAAAGAGCTCTGGCAATTGTTATTAAACCCGTAGCCCTAATTGTACCGGAATGCTAAACTATTTGTCGGCACGTCTTTGCCGGTACGGTAGAAACTAGCCTCTGCTGAAGCCTGTCACTGGCCAGACCAGAGACAATTTAATTCAGAGATCATTAATTCCTAAATTGCACCTGTTGGGAATTGAACCCGAGGCCTCCCGCTAATAAAACCACAACACTCACCAGCGTCAGGGAGATCGAATGAAAACTAATATGATCGACCCGGTTTCATTGCTCACGAGTTTAGTTCTACGCGACTTTATAGTTCTATTATTATTCGTTTAGAAGTTGTTTGTTTAAAAAGTTGTGATAGCCTAGTGGTTAGGACGACCGACTTCTAATTGGAGGTCGTGGGTTCGATTCCGGGCACGCACTGAGAGGAGACCCGTGCTCTGTAGTGAGCCGGTAATGGGTTGATCATGATGATGATGATTTATTTATTTATTTATTTATTTATTTATTTATTTATCTATTTATCTATCTATCTATCTATCTATCTATCTATCTATCTATCTATCTATCTATCTATCTATCTATCTATCTATCTATCTATCTATCTATCTATCTATCTATCTATCTATCTATCTATCTATCTATCTATCTATCTATCTATCTATCTATCTATCTATCTATCTATCTATCTATCTATCTATCTATCTATCTATCTATCTATCTATCTATCTATCTATCTATCTATCTATCTATCTATCTATCTATCTATCTATCTATCTATCTATCTATCTATCTATCTATCTATCTATCTATCTATCTATCTATCTATCTATCTATCTATCTATCTATCTATCTATCTATCTATCTATCTATCTATCTATCTATCTATCTATCTATCTATCTATCTATCTATCTATCTATCTATCTATCTATCTATCTATCTATCTATCTATCTATCTATCTATCTATCTATCTATCTATCTATCTATCTATCTATCTATCTATCTATCTATCTATCTATCTATCTATCTATCTATCTATCTATCTATCTATCTATCTATCTATCTATCTATCTATCTATCTATCTATCTATCTATCTATCTATCTATCTATCTATCTATCTATCTATCTATCTATCTATCTATCTATCTATCTATCTATCTATCTATCTATCTATCTATCTATCTATCTATCTATCTATCTATCTATCTATCTATCTATCTATCTATCTATCTATCTATCTATCTATCTATCTATCTATCTATCTATCTATCTATCTATCTATCTATCTATCTATCTATCTATCTATCTATCTATCTATCTATCTATCTATCTATCTATCTATCTATCTATCTATCTATCTATCTATCTATCTATCTATCTATCTATCTATCTATCTATCTATCTATCTATCTATCTATCTATCTATCTATCTATCTATCTATCTATCTATCTATCTATCTATCTATCTATCTATCTATCTATCTATCTATCTATCTATCTATCTATCTATCTATCTATCTATCTATCTATCTATCTATCTATCTATCTATCTATCTATCTATCTATCTATCTATCTATCTATCTATCTATCTATCTATCTATCTATCTATCTATCTATCTATCTATCTATCTATCTATCTATCTATCTATCTATCTATCTATCTATCTATCTATCTATCTATCTATCTATCTATCTATCTATCTATCTATCTATCTATCTATCTATCTATCTATCTATCTATCTATCTATCTATCTATCTATCTATCTATCTATCTATCTATCTATCTATCTATCTATCTATCTATCTATCTATCTATCTATCTATCTATCTATCTATCTATCTATCTATCTATCTATCTATCTATCTATCTATCTATCTATCTATCTATCTATCTATCTATCTATCTATCTATCTATCTATCTATCTATCTATCTATCTATCTATCTATCTATCTATCTATCTATCTATCTATCTATCTATCTATCTATCTATCTATCTATCTATCTATCTATCTATCTATCTATCTATCTATCTATCTATCTATCTATCTATCTATCTATCTATCTATCTATCTATCTATCTATCTATCTATCTATCTATCTATCTATCTATCTATCTATCTATCTATCTATCTATCTATCTATCTATCTATCTATCTATCTATCTATCTATCTATCTATCTATCTATCTATCTATCTATCTATCTATCTATCTATCTATCTATTTTATTTATTTATTTATTTATTTATTTATTTATTTATTTATTTATTTATTTATTCAACAGTGATACCCCAGCATTACAGGTTTCCCTAATTCGCTGGAGTACCGTAATATACAAATTAACCTATTTCTAAATCCTATATATCTATTACTAAAAACAAAATATTTATATCCTAATTAACCTAACCTCTCGGAGAGAGGGCGCTGCAGTGAACAGTGAAACATTAGCTCCGCGTAAAAAGTGTTTTGAAAATTCAATAAACGCAATTTAACTGTTCTTGGTGTGATAAATACATAATACTTTGTGCAACTCATGAGTGGAAACGTTTGTAAAACAGAATATTCCCCGGAAGTGTGAAATTTTCCGTGTTTTAGTGTCACCCATTACGACTTCAAAACTAACACAAAGACTAAGTGGAAGTGATCACAAAGTGGGAATCAACACATGATTAGTGGTCTACACTAATTAGAAAGTGGAAAAATAAAGGAAAAGTTCTTAAAAGTTGATTGCAAAAGTGTTAATTATTCCCAAAAAACAATTATTCATAATCAGTGAAAGTATAATTTTTTTGAGGGTATGCACGAAATAAAAGCATTGACGCACATCAACGGTCAACGCAGTCAGACAAAACGGACACATAACATATTAAAATTTCGTCGTTGGTAGTAACAGTTAAATTAGCTCAGCGGTCGAACGCTCGGATCATTGGCACCTACAATCGGCACAACCCAGGTTCGATCCCCGGCCCGGGATGAGAAAAGTTTTTCTAAATTGATAGACTGAATGAGAATATTGTAAAAAAAAGAAAAAATAATAATAATAAAGAAAAAAAAATATAAAAAAAAAAAAAAAAAAAAAAAATTAAAAAAATTAAAAAAAAAAAAAAAAACCTTAGAAATACTTATTCTCACTAGTCATGGACGACATAAAGCGCATGCTCAAAGATATTCAAAGCGATATTAATGAAACGAAAGACAGTGTTAAAAATAGTGAAACAATCCTACTGAAGAAAATAGATGAAAAGTTCGATCAAGTACAACTAAAGTTACAAGCACTAGAATTAACAGTCCAAACACAGGAAAGCCGACTAGACTTTCTGGAAAAACAAATAAGAACCAGAAATATTATTATTTTCGGCGTTGAAGAAAAAGAGCGCAGCTACCAAGACCTTTTAAGAATAATACTGGAAATTTTAAACTCGAACATGAAAGTAAATTGCACAAAGTTGGAAATTGAATATATAAGAAGAAAGGGTAAAAAAAGTAGTAAAACTAGACCAATTATAATAACACTAACTACACTAGGTAAAAAAATTGAAATTCTACAAAACAAAAAGAATCTAGAGAAGACTAACTACTATGTTAAAGAAGACTATCCACCTAAAGTTTTAGAGAAAAGGAAGGAATTACAACAAAAAGTAAAAGTAGAAAGGGAAAAAGGTAACACAGCATTTATCAAATATGATAAACTTATCATTCTCCCGAAAAAAGAAAATCGCGAACAAGAAAAACCACGCAACAAACGAAACTTATCTGTCACACCTCCAGACAATCATAACAATCATACTAAGAAGACCAGTGAAGTTAATCCAACACATTCACAAAAAAAGAATACCCTATCATCATATTGGACTCCTAAGCAAACATCGAAGCCTACGCGTGATGAATCTTTCTTCTCTCCAGAACCAAGCGCAAGTTTCCATATAATAGACCAGGAAGAATAGCCATTACAACAAAGGAACCCTCTCCCTCCTCCAACACGGCTGGTCACCGAGGAGGAGTATGACCAAAACCCTCCAGATATACACAAGGAAATAAATAAAAACTCCCCCGAATCAAATACAAACTCGTCAAAACTATCTTTGAAAATATGCACCTACAACGTAAGGTCGCTTGCATCTGTAGAACGATACATAGAATTACAACAGGCATTACGAAAAATTCAGTTCGACATCTTAGGCCTAGCTGAAGTCAGAAGAGAAGGCTGTAATATAGAAGAACATTTTGACTACATATTCTACTATAAGGGAGAAAAGGCAGGACACCATGGGGTAGGTTTTTTAGTTAAGAAAAAATATAAAGATAACATTATTAGTTTTTCCGGTTTATCGGACAGAGTAGCAATGCTGCAGCTAAATTTTGATAAAACACCTATCTCAATCATACAAGCATATGCTCCAACAGAAAATTCAAACGAAGAAGATATTGTTGATTTTTACGACACCTTAAATAAAGCGCATGAGGCAGCAGATAAAAATATTATCGTTTTAGGCGATTTTAACGCCAAAATTGGGCAACCTAAACATACCGAAAAGATAATAATGGGTAACTATGGCTACGGCTCAAGAAACAAAAGAGGAGAACTACTCATATCTTATGCCTTTGAACATAAACTATCCATAGTCAACACTTATTTTAATAAAAAAGAAAACCGCAGATGGACCTGGGTATCACCCGATGGGAAAATAAAAAACGAAATAGATTTCATATTGACCAATCTAATAAAGCACGTAAATAATATTGAAGTACTATCTAACGTTGAATTTCCGTCAGACCACAGGTTGGTAAGAGCAACATTTGAAATAAAAAATACAAACAAATGCAGAAAAACCTTCAAGGAGTCTCTTGCTATCCCGAACAGCGAATCTTCCGTCGAAACTTATCTCAGAAATTTAACAGCACTAATAGAAGAAATAGAAAACAATATTAATTCAAAACAAAATATAAACGTACAGTCTTACTATGACTCCTTAGAAAAAGCAATTAAAGCAAGTCTAGAACCCAAAACAAAACAACATAAAAATAGAAAAGATATTTTAAAAGAAGAAACAAAGACGCTTATAAAAAGACGAACAGACCTTTTACTTATCGAACATAAGGACAAAAATACAAGAAAAGAATTGAGTGACCTATTTAAAAGTACAAACAGAGCAATAAGAAAAGACTATGAGGCTTATAGGAGAAACGTCATTGAAAAAAACTTGGTAAACTACAGAAGTTATAAAAGAGCCCAAAAGGAATTAAAAACACACAACAACTGGATCCAGGCTTTGAACTCAGGTTCGAAAGAAGTGAAAACCAGGACTGACTTAATGAATTGTGCTACGAAGTTTTATAAAGAGCTATACTCGAAATCACCAGACGACAAAAGTAACACGAGTCATGAATTCGAAGAGGAAGAAGAAACTGGCGAAATAACGCCAATAAATGAAATTGAAACGTTGGACCACATTAAAACTCTTAAAAATGAAAAAAGTGCAGGACCGGATAACATACGAAATGAACATATAAAAATTGCAGTACGCCAGCTTACTTCTCCCTTAACATTACTGTTCAATATGATAATAAACACAGGACAAGTACCTACACAATGGACCACTTCTGAAATCATTCTCCTTTATAAAAAAGGTAACCCACTTGATATATCAAACTACCGACCGATAAGTCTTCTGTCAAGCATTTATAAACTATTCACATCCATCCTTTCAAGCAGGATCGGGCCACAAATTGACAGCTTTCAGCCGGTAGAACAAGCCGGTTTCCGCTCAGGATTTAGCACAATAGACCATATTCATGTTATGGAACAGGTCATTGAAAAGTACCGAGAATTTCATAAACCACTTTACATAGCCTTTATAGATTATACGAAGGCATTTGACAGCATATCTCATAATTCTATCTGGAAGGCGCTAAATAAATGTAAAGTAAACAAAAAATATATAAACATATTGAAAAACATATACATGAAAAGCAAAAGCAAAGTGAAACTAGAATTCCGCGGAAAAGAAATAAACATATCAAGAGGGGTCAGACAAGGAGATCCAATATCTCCAAAACTTTTTATTGCTGTCCTAGAAAATATAATCTGCAATCTGGACTGGACAAACGAAGGCATCAACATATCCGGCAAATATCTTAGTCACCTAAGGTTTGCAGATGACATTGCACTCTTCGCAGACCACAGTAGGAAGCTAGAAAGAATGATAAGTGGCCTAGATAGAGAAAGTAGGAAAGTAGGGTTAGAAATGAATATTAGCAAAACCAAGATTATGACAAACAGTTCACAAAATAAAATACTTTTGAACAACGTTGCATTAGAATACGTATGCTCATATCTGTATCTCGGAAAACAAGTCTCTTTTAGCTTGACGAGTGCAGAAGAGGAAGTAGACAGAAGAATAAACATCAGTTGGAACAAGTACTGGGCACATAAGGAAATAATGAAAGGGGCTTACCCACTACACCTTAAAAAAACTGTCTTAGATACATGCATCCTACCATGCCTTACCTACGCCAGCCAAACATGGATCTATACAAAGAATATAAAAAGGAAAATAGTAACTTGTCAGAGGGCGATGGAAAGAAGCATACTTAATCTACGAAGAATACACAAAGTGAGAAGCGAAGAGATAAGAAAAAAGACAAAGCTAACAGACGCCTTGAATCATGCCCTGAAGCTTAAGTGGAAATGGGCTGGACATGTATCGAGACTGACAGACGAAAGATGGACAAGGAAAATTAACACTTGGCCAGGCCCGGCACGCAAAAGAAAAATAGGTAGACCGAAGACGCGCTGGTCCAATGACATTGTACGAATAGCGGGGAAAAATTGGATTGATAGTGCCAAAGACAGACAGAATTGGCACCACCTGGAGGAGGCCTATACCCAAGAGGGGTCCTTATCTAACAAAGAAAAACAAGAATAAATAAAATATACTAACATTTACTAACATACTAAAGTTACACAACTCAATTTCACACTCACAAAAACTCGCATCCACATACACACAAGCACACACTCAGATAGGAACACACACACACACACACACACATACACACACACACACACACACACACACACACACACACACACACACACACACACACACACACACATACAGTTCATACGCTCACGTATACTAATTAAAAATACTAATTGCTAATAATATGTAGGTAATGGTTGTTAAAAAAAAATTGTAAATAACTTAGTTTAAGATAAGGAATAATAAAGGCTTTTTTATTTTTTATTTAACCTAATCTCTAATTATTATGGTAACAAATGCACCACATTACAACCCTTGTGAATTCACTCAGAGTGCAACTAAACAAGTGATGATGATGAGAAGTTGTTTACGATTTTGGCCTTCTCAACTCAAACATAATTTCGAATTGTCGGTGCTTTATTTCAATTTTCAGACAAATTTCACTTGAGTTATGGTAATGTGGCCAATTCTGTGTGGTATTCGTATACATCCGTCTTGAGCGCGTGCGACTAATCTAAAATATTACGCGTTTAACTACGATCCAAACTCGGCATAAAATTAAAATAACCACCGTTGAGCGAACGTTTTAAACCTATTTAAAAAAAGCTTACGCAAAGTAAAGGTAAGGATTCTTCCTTTCTAATAGGAAATAATACCTCCTATATCTCTTTTGTCTCCTCTTTGTTTCTTTTTTTGGGGTCAATTACAGGAAAAGTTTCTTTTAATCTGTAAAATTCTTGAGAAATCAAAACCGGAATAGTTAGGTGGGAGATCCATCTATAAAATTTATTTTTATTAATTTTTGGTTGAAATTTTCGTCTCGCATCGAAACCGATTAAGAGCCCTCTCCATGGCAGCGACAAATCGTTGGTGAGTGGAGTCTAAAACAGTGATTTCTGCATTTAGAGAGCGAGACGTCTTCAGTAGGTATAGAAGAGTACTTAAAATATATACATCTATACATATAATAAAATCGTAGAATTGCCGTATCTGTACATTAAAGATTTTTGCAAAATAATAACTGGGGGATGTTAGGGATAAGTAATAGAACGTAAAAAAGCTATTTTTGAAATTTTTGTCTGTTTGTCTGTTTATCTGTTTGTCTGTTTGTCTGTTTATCTGTTTGTCTGTATGTTTGTGCGCGCATCACGTAAAAACTACTGAATGGATTGAAATGAAACTCGGCATGATTTAAGTTAATACTATGGAGTAACATATAGGATACTTTTTATCCCGAAATTCAGCACGGTTCCCTTAGGAGAGGGGATGAAAGGCAAAATGTGTACTTAGCTGTAATTCGTTAACGGGTGGTCCGATTTCATTCATTCTTTTTTTGTTAGAAAGTAGATACTTTAAAGACTACAGGCTAGTCTCCGAAAGGCTGGACCGATTTTGATGGGACTTTCACAGGCGGATGTTTACATTTTGATGTACCTAAACATCCGCCAATGAACTTTTAACAGTTTTTAGCAAGGTTTAAGCTCAAAGGAGCATAGGAAAAACAAAATGATTCCCACGTGATTATTAAAATCAATATCCACGCGAACGAAGTCGCGGGTATCCGCTCGTAAATTAATAAAAAATTAATTAAATAAATAAATTTTGCTTGAGATATCATGATTTTTAGTGAAAAACGGCAAAGTAAAAAGATGCAAATCTAGGTTTGGAATTTCGCCTATTTTAGCAAATATTTGGCAATTTTTTACATGAACTAAAGACATTTGTAATTATTATGAAGTAACCTATGATAAGACTTCGGTCGTTTTTCAATTTTCTAGTTTCTTATATACTTAGTTTATTTACGCACGAAGTTGCCTCAAAATTTGCCCAAAAATAGTGATTTTTCGAGCGTCATAACTTTCAAAATAAATATAATTTTACTAATATTTTTATTTTATGGCATAGATAATGGAGATATAAATTAATATCTGGCTAAACTTTAGACCTATTGCGACAAATATTAGAATAATAGGCGTAATACGTTTGTATGGAGAAGCGCGTGAAGAGAGCGGCCTTAAGAACTTATTGCGTCTATTGGCTGCAGCATTCCTTATTTTACGGGGTAAACCAATCGCTTGTGTGGATCGTTAAAAATGCATTATAGACAGATAAAACTATCAGTTCTGCTAACCACCATTTCAAAAATACATCATTTAGGGCCTGTTTCCCCATCTTCTGATAAGTGTCGGATAGCCTAAATAAGTAAGTTTTGTCAATTTCTTACTTCATGTCAAGTGACAAAGACAAAATATGTGACTAAGCTATACAACACTTATCAGAAGGTAGTAAAACAGGTCCTCAAAATATTTAGTTTTACAAAAAGTACGGATTAGGTATATGGTATTGAACGCAGACTTTGTATACCGACGTGATCGTTCTACGGGTTGAGCCAACATATCGCTATTTAAGAACAACCTAGTTGTTTTAACTATTTTATTGATTAACTAGCTGAGAACCCTCGACTTCAGTCACGTGAATTTAGTTTTTATTAAAATCCCATGGGAATTCTTTGATTTTCGGGAATTAAACGCCATTACATTACATAGCAATCGATTTTATGATTCTAAAAAACGTGTAAGTAGCATAAATATCGGTTTTACAAACAAAAAAAAACAAGCATTCCATGTTACTTTGCGGAAATCCATGTTGCAAGCTGCATGTACCATTACAGATTTGTCTATTTTAGCGGATTACAGCAAAATAATTTTGTTTTTCATTGTACGCATCACACTAAAACAAAAAAATTATATAACTATTACTCAACTTTCAATAGAAAATTAAAAAAGTTGTGTAACATACAAACAACGTTTATATAAAAGGGTTATTTAAAAAAGTGTGATGTGTTATGTAGAAAACGAAATAAATATTCATAAGTTACCGTTCTGCGTAGACGTACGGTATGAAACGTTAACTTTTTATTAATAACGGTGCGCACACTGTCCAGTACTGTTCTTCGAGAGATCTACATCTAGATCTTATTACGAGCATCGTAAGGGTCATATTTTTATATTATTATGGTCTTTGAAGTGTGCGATTGTTTCATCGGCACACACCGTATCGGCACGCTACATTCGTGCAATTCAGGCTCATTGTTTTCTATTGTCTAGTAGTGTTACTGATTGTTAATAACTATCAAAGCGATCACTTCCAACCACTTTTTTTCTGTACTGCATTGTGGCAAAAGATAACGTAGACTTTAGTCCAATATTTAGTCAATACATCGCAACAAACCGTGAAAGAAAAACCCAAAAAATGTTCATTTGTTTTGGTCACAACTTACAAACTACTTTATGAATAAATTAGTATTTGTTGTTTAAATACAGTATATGGTACATATTTAATATACCGAAGTTTCATATTCCTGACTGGTTTTATTTTTCACATAGCCCTCTTCACAAAAATGGTCTAAAACTGACAAAGATGGCCCCCCATTTCCTTATTTGTTAAGCAAAAAATTAAAAAAAATATATATTCGTGCTCTACTCAATAAGCTCTAAACAATGATACCCTACAAGCTAGGGTAAGAAACAATTTTTTTTCGGCTCCTTTTTCATGTATGGGAGCCCCCCTGAAAAATAATTTAATTCAATTTCTAATTCAATATTTAGTTTTGGGTTAATGTTCTACACCAAATATCAAAATTTTAGGTTTGTAACTCATTTAGTCTACGAGCTAAAGACCTGTGACTGGCGGACGGACAGACAGACAGACAGACAGACAGACGGACAGACAGCCGAGTGACATTAATAGGGTTCCGTTTTTACCCTTTGGGTACGGAACCCTAAAAACATGTTATAAGCATGACTGCGACTCTAGAGGTATTTGTGTCGCTAAAATGGTGTAAGGTAGATATTATTTCTTTCAATTCTCTTTCGTAAAACCCGACTACGACTCGCGAAATGTTCCTGTTCAAATCACGGATATTAATAGGTGGCACTGTTATGTGTTCGCGAAGTCATTGATCTATATAAATGTAACGACTTGCTCTATTTCTGCCGGTCTTTTATTTTTGCGTAGCAATTTCAATGTTTAAAGGTGAGGGCTTTTTCTTCACTGAAGTTTGTTTTCTTGTTGTATATTTAGTCTGGTTTTATATTTATCGACTTACATTTGACTTCAAATTTTATTTACTTACATTTTAATAGCTATCAAACAGGAACAATTATTATGTTGAGTGATTATATTATCGCCCATTAACATAATAATTATTATTCGCAGCGCCAAAAGAACTTTATTTATCTGCCCCTTGACTAATTTTCCATGTCAAAACTTATTCAAAACACCGTAGTTATACAAGGCGGCATAGAGTTGGTTCCACATTTTGTATTGTACGCAGAAATATTATGATCTAGTCAAAGATACTGGGTATCTAGATAGAGCTTTGGTGTTTGATTCATGTTTAAGATTTTTATTTGAGCTTTTTGACATAAAAATGAAATTTTGGACCAGATCATTCAAAAATAAAAAAACACGATATCATGGCAGTAAAACATATATAACAACCTGCTTAATAGTGATTTACACCTACTTAATGCAATGAACTCAAAAATCAGCCCTGTAATTTTCAGGAAAACGGTAAACGTAACATAATCCGTTCCGTTAACGTTCCACCGTGAGTACCTAATTATAATAATATTACCTTGTACATACCAAAATATATAAAAGAGTTTTATTAAGTCCTACTAAGTAAATTAAAAAAATTTACTTCTTGCAAAACTGGTAGGTACACGCCTTTTTTGCGAGAATTAAACTGTACAACTTTTTAAAAGCAACAAATAAATAAACACTTAATTGACATACTTTACGCAATTTCGAGATTAAGACGGGAACGTATTAAGCGTATTTAATTGCCCGTGTGTTCTAGACTGTATATTAAACAGGCATTGTGCACATTGTGTACCGATAGCGAGTTATCTACTTATGTCAACGTGTCAGGACTTATCCTGCTAACTCAAAAGCACGTTCGTGTGTTTGGCCTGCGATTATAGTTAATTCGCCTACTGGAAAACTATGACGTACACCTCACTAATAATATTATAAAACAAAGTCCCCGCCGCGTCTGTCTGCCTGTCTGTCTGTTCGCGATAAACTCAAAAACTACAACGGATTTGCATATGGTTCACCAATAGACAGAGTAATTCATGACGAAGGTTTATGTGTATAATTAATAGTTAATATGACGAGGGACCGTTCAGAATAGACCGGCGCGGAGAGCGTCGGAGAGCATTTTTTTTTTCACACAGACCGGCCGCGGCAGTTCAAATTTTCTCTGCTCTCCGCGCGGGTCTGTGTGAACGGACACGCGGATGCGTTCGGAGCCGAGCGTACGCTCTTGGGCCGGATTGTACTCAGAGGTCGGCCTACGGTCGGCTGCGCGAGCATGAAAGAGCACGTGAACGGAGCCGGTCTGATGCTCGAGCGCGTAAGAGCACGAGCATGGAGCAGCCGACCGGCTCGACGAGCAGCCGAGCGGCTGCTCATGTTTCATACCGAGCGTATTGGGAGCATCCTCGAGCATCCTCTTATCATAAAAGAAATAAAATGTAAAAATAAAGCTTATTTCAATGTCATAAGATTATATTTTAAATGCGATTACAATTTGCTCTGCTCTCCGCGCCGGTCTATCTGAACGGTCCCTTGTTGAAAATGTCGGAAAAAGTCAAGCCGCCTGGGACCTTTCATTGAAAACGTTGTATAATTAATTCCTTTGAGATATTACAAAATAATGAATGGTGGGATATTACTGGGTGTGTGCGTGCGTAGGCTACCCGTGCGAAGCCGGGAAGGGTCGCCAGTACATAATAGTGATTCAATACATAATAATTTTTTTATTATTATTATTTCGCTGTATGGTCTTCAAGCTAGATTTTCTCTATTTTTTTTTAGTTTTTCTGTAAATCTAACTTTCTTATTTGTAATAATACTTACTTAATTTTAATAATTAGGTAGGTACTTATTATTTCGTCTGCTCGTCCTTTTTCCCTCGTCAAACATCGATTCACTGATATTAGCTGACGTTAACAGACATACAGCAATTTTTAGGGTTCCGTAGTAAACAAGGAACCCTTATAGTTTCGCCATGTCCGTCCGTCTGTCCGTCTGTCCGTCTGTCCGTCTGTCCGTCTGTCCGTCTGTCCGTCCGTCCTCGGTTAATCTCAGAGACTATTAGTGCTAGAAATCCGTAATTTGGCATGAGTATAAATATTAATCACGCCGACAAAGTGGTGAAATAAAATTTTGATAAATATTTTTTTTTAGGGTAGCTCCCCTACATGTAAAGTGGGGATGAATATTTTTTTTCTCGTCTACCCCATAGTGTGGGGTATCGTTGAATAGGTCTTTTAAAAATACTGTGGGTGTGGGAACATCATTTTTCGATTTCTAGATCCGTTTGTAAAATATGATGTTTTAAAGTGCAAATTTTTATTAGAGTCAAGTGTCCCCCCCCTCTATCAGCCAAATGGCAGTATATAGGAACTTGAAAAAATTCACAGCAGTAGGGTATATAATCAATTTTAAAGGAAAACTATCACGGCTAAGTAGGGTTCACAGGTTAAGGAGTTATATCTGTTTTTCGAGGATTGTGACTACGGAACCCTACACTGCGCGTGGCCCGCCACGCACTTGACCGGTTTTATTTATTTAATACGTAGGTGTATAATATATAACTGCGATGATGCAATATCATATCTCCAGTTAACCCAATTATAGCGAGTCAAATTGAGGCTCTGTCTTACGCATGGGTAGATAAAAAGAAAAAGATATTATCTGCGAAATTCTAATCAGCGATCTCGGTGCGAAGAAAGTCAGTTTTCCATGCCATGCATATGTATGCTGTGCGTTAGAAGAGCGGCGGACCGCGACCATACTGCACTTTTAACTTCGCCTGGCTCCTTTATGAATTCGCAAAATACTTGTAATTGCAGTTGATGATAACTTAGGTATATGACCATGAATTCAACTTAGAAGAAAAATGCAATTCTCTAAGAAAATGCAGTTTTTGGGTTCCGTACCCAAAGGGTAAAACGGGACCCTATTACTAAAACTCCGCTGTCCATCTGTCTGTCTGTCTGTCACCAGGCTGTATCTCATGAACCGTGATAGCTAGACAGTTGAAATTTTCACAGATGATATATTTCTGTTGCCGCTATAATAACAAATACTAAAAAAACAGAATAAAACAAACATTTAAAGGGGCTCCCAAACAACAGACATGATTGCCGTTTTTATAGATAATGGTACGGAACCCTTCGTGTGAGAGTTCGACTCGCACTTAGCCGGTTTGTTAGTACCTACTCACGTACTTAAACCTATACTGTTTAATTACCCGCCTATAAAGAAACGATTAACTCAATATTTCAACTCCACTTTTGTGATACCTAGGTAGTTGTTGTCGCACGAACACCTAGTGAGTTTCCTTTTGGACTTTACGAAATTAATAAGTAGTTCAAAATGGAATTTTAATACATTGCAATATGCGTTGCCATACATATGTGTTTCCATACGGAACAAACGGATATGCACTAGTCAAAGTACTTAACGTACATTCTCACACGTCACAAATGGCTTCCGGTTGGATTGTTTAGCGTTAGGACAGAATTAATGTATTCATAGAGCCATAAATTAAGGGCTCTGTACAAACACACTGTTTATTAAAACTATCTGAATCTGAATCTAAGTGCATGATGCATCTTCTCACGGTAAACAAGATGTATGTACATATGTACTTGTACCTGAGGTATATCATGTAAATAAAAACTACCACATTACAAAAAAAAAAATTAAACTCACGAACGCTTTTATACAATGCCTACACTATACGCCGCAGATGAACATAACGTGCATGAATGTAACGTAACACAAGTGTCATGTTTTTAAGTTGATAACTAACTTAGAGTGCAGAGGCTCTAGTCTAACTTTTCAATTAAAGGTAACTGTGCGTAAATCTATCATTTCTTATTTGGTATATCAATTAAGCTGTGATAGCCTAGTGGTTAGGACAACCGACTTCTAATTGGAGGTCGTGGGTTCGATCCCGGGGCACGCACCTCTAACTTTTCGGAGTTATGTGCGTTTTAAGTATTTAAATATCACTTTAACGGTGAAGGAAAACATCGTGAGGAAACCTGCATGCCTGAGTGTTCTCCATAACGTTCTCAAAGGTGTGTGAAGTCTGCCAATCCGCTTGGCCAGCGTGGTAGACTATGGCCAAAACCCTTCTCACTCTGAGAGGAGACCTGTGCTCTGTAGTGAGCCGGTAATGGGTTGATCATGATGATGATGATGATGATGATGATGATGATGATATCAATTCACGACTTTTCCCTCAAACTTAATCCTTATACGTATAGGTAATTAATTACAAATTAACAATAATATACGCACAGTTAACATTTATTTAAAACTAGATGATGCCCACGGCTTCGCCCGTGTGGATTTAGGTTTTTAAAAATCCCGTGGGAACTTTTGATTTTTCCAGAACAAAAAGTAGCTTATCTCTAGAAACACGTCCCCAAAACGGAAAAATCCCGTGGGATCCCCACGATTTCTGAATACAATTCCTTACAGCATCAGGGTTGAGGAGTTGGATATGTACCTACTTGAGTTCATTCAACGATAAAGTCTTTAATTGGTACCCCCAATATCAATTTAAATAACCGAAAGTTTCTAAAACCCATTAGTTTTGGGGATTAGGTCCCCTACAGCATCAGGATTGAGGAGTTGGAATCCAAATTTATTATAGAACAGGGTCGCAATGTTTCTCTATCGATTAAAAAAAAAATTACGCAAATCTCGGAAATCTCGAAGATATCGGTGTACATAGGTAGAAAAACACAACTCCTCCTTTTTTGAAAGTCGGCTAAAAAAGTAGCCTATGTTACTCCCTGGTTAATTATCTACTTGTATGTGAAGGTCCCGTCAAAATCGGTTCAGCCGTTCCGAAGATTAGCCCGTTCAAACAGACAGACAGACAGACAGACAGACAGACAGACAGACAGACAGACAGACAGACAGACAGACAGACAGACAAAAATTTTAAAAACGTGTGATTCGGTTATGGTTGCGTTCAAATAACCATTTGAGCTTAATATGAGGTAGTTATTTCGATATTACAGACAGACACTTCAATTTTATTTATTAGTATAGATAAGTATAGAAGATAAACTTAAGGTTCAGGGCAGTTATAGTAAGTAGGGTGTCATATTTTTATGTCTACTTTTGCGTTTAGTGTTCCTACTACGCGGCTTTTTAAACATGAGTATTGCAAGAAAGCGGAAGAATTTGCTCCAAATCGCAGATTAAGCGTGACGATATTACGACAAGATACCATTTCTATTTTCATCTTCTTACATGATCCTAACTGACGAATTTATTTAACAACTACAGAATGATATTAGCCGAAAGCATAGGGTAGGAAAGATCGCATTTCTACCATCAGATTATATTTGACTAGCGGTCCGCCCCGGCTTCGCCCGTGGTACATATTATATAGCCTATAGCACTCTAGAATCACGTACATAATATCCAACGGTGAAAGAATTTTTGAAATCGGTCCAGTAGTTCCTGAGGTTAGCGCGTTCAAACAAACAAACTCTTCAGCTTTATAATATTACTAGATTGAAAGATGACATGATCAAATTGCAGCCGTAGCTTCCGCCGAATAGATTCCACCAAGAATCGAACCTAGAATTAAAGCGGTTTCTCGCTAATTGTGAGAATTGCAAGGACACAATACCTCCTAGCATCATTATGTTCGATTCAAGGTGCACCCATTGTTATTACAATGGAATAGAATTTATATTTGTAACAAAATTTAATTGTTATCAATTATTTCGATCTCGATTGAGTTTGCTGTACACGTGTGACCTTTACGGGAGAACGATGTCCAGTTTGTATCCGGTCTAGATATCTGAGGTGCATCCTAATTAGTAGCTGTAGTCAATAGGTATATCAATGGAAAATTTTGGGCAGACTTAGGTAAATACTAGAACCCCCGCAAGGTAGACCGATCACATCAGACGACTCGCACGGAACCGCTGGATACAAGCGGCACAAGTCGTAGTTTTGTGCCGCTTGGAAGTACAAGAGACTTATGGCCAGCAGTGGACGTCTGTCGGTTGTTGACGACGACGGTGAGCTAATCGTAGTGTAGCGTATAGTAGCTGAGCGTGGTGTGGACACACATTTTTGATAACGCAGAATCGCGCCAAACCACTTCCGCTAGCGAAATAACCTATTAATAACCTGTATCATGTGAGTTATCTAAAATCTTTCATTCCAATCATAATCCAGATATGTATAGTAAAGCGTGTCAAATAATCAATCCAATTTTAGGTTATTATATTAATTTTGGCCGTTTATAAAACGCCACACCAGTCCATGAATAAGGCCTAACCGCTGCACGTCTCATACATTCCCCACTTCTGTATCAACCATGCTTTAAAGCACTAAATAAAAATAAAATACTCGTAAATCTGCATACCTAGGTATAACGATAGATATGGAAAATTCAAATTTAATACGGCATTGTAGGCTTCCTTGTGGTTACAAATGTATTCAAAGTCGCATGTTAACTATGTAGGAAACAAGCGACAAAGACTGTCACTGCAGTCTTCAATCTAAAAAGCATTAGTTGGCACTTCTTAGCTCGACTTTCCAGTTTCCACGTCGGTTCGACGATCGCGGTTCAAAAGGGAAAATGCATGCGTGGTGGTAATTACAATTATTTGCAATATTTCCATTACCTATTGACTGCATACTTTGTAATGGAGAAAACTGTTTGAACTTGTTATTAAGGCTACATTTACCTGCAAGTGTTAATTATATATTACTAACGTCTTGCTATAAGGTACGATGTTTAATCTTTATTTAAATCTCAGAATTCTACTGAAGACTGAAGGGTCTTGGTCATTTGGCAACAATGGGCCTACGGATTACGTTTACGTATTATACAAGATTTCTTTAGAAATAATGATCATAACATGAAACAATTAGTGTATAACATAATCGTGTTCATAGTGTCTAGTGGTCGCCCATAATATAGGTAACTGCAAAAACATATTTATGATCTAACAAGAGTCTGTGAATAGCTTATGTAAAATAATAATTATTCATATTATGTTTATTAAAATTTGGACAAAAAATGTCCCGTAATGATCTGGTTTTTGAGGTTTGCCACTTAATATACGAAAGAGAGTAGAGAGACCGGTCGGAATAATCGGAGAACGCCAGTCTAACATATAACGCGCTTCTGGGCACACGCACGTCGTTGTTACGTTTATTTGCGTTGTTTGTGTTTGACCAACGTTGGAGCCAACAAAATGTGGCTTGCATTTGGTGAAGTGCTTGTGATTGGATTGACCCCACTGTATGATATGAGTTAGCGCAATTTACGCAAATGTTTTTGGACGGAAGAGGTTAGTTTGCAAAATTTCTTATATTTTTTTGAAGATGGCATTTCCACGGTTTTCCAACGGTTTTTCTATAATTAGTTATTTGTTTCTCTCCGTTGTCGTTTTGAGAAAGCGGAAAATGATATTCAATGTTTTTTAAATTATACTTAGGTACTAGTGATAATAAGAGTACCTAACTGGTTTAATTTTATTTCGTTGATACCAAACCACACCGATAATACTAATTCAGTTTTAAAGACTTGTTAACTGCGTAAGACAATACCTACTCTTATTTTTAATGTGTCCCAATTACTTTTAAAAATCAAAATATGTGCCTTATTTTATATTTCCTACGTCAAGCAGGCCATACGTATTTCTTAGTGTTATAAACCATCTATACTTAATATAATAAAGCGGAAGAGTTTGTTTGTTTGTTTGAACGCGCTAATCTCTGGAAGTAGGTAGGTACCTGTCGGATTTGAAAAATTCTTTTTTGCATTTGGTAGTCCAATTTTTGGGGCAGGTTATAGGCTATTTAATATCATGTTGAATCTACTTGTAGTAGAGTGTGTGTAGAGTAGCCTACTTATTATAAAGTAAGTAGGTAGATACTTAAAATTTCAATTAAGTTTCCTGTAGTAATAATATATTAAGTATTTTCTGAGAAAGCAAAAATTGGGTTCAAGTTTCGTCGTTCAAAGTGAAATTATCTGCACTCATTACATTTTTAATAATCTCAGTTAATTTTAAACAATATTCTTACGAATGTGGTTTTTAGGGTTCCGTAGTAAACAAGGAACCCTTATAGTTTCGCCATGTCCGTCCGTCTGTCCGTCCTCGGTTAATCTCAGAGACTATTAGTGCTAGAAATCCGTAATTTGGCATGAGTATAAATATTAATCACGCCGACAAAGTGGTGAAATAAAATTTTGATAAATATTTTTTTTTAGGGTAGCTCCCCTACATGTAAAGTGGGGATGAATATTTTTTTCTCGTCTACCCCATAGTGTGGGGTATCGTTGAATAGGTCTTTTAAAAATACTGTGGGTGTGGGAACATCATTTTTCGATTTCTAGATCCGTTTGTAAAATATGATGTTTTAAATTGCAAATTTTTATTAGAGTCAAGTGTCCCCCCCCCCCCCTCTATCAGCCAAATGGCAGTATATAGGAACTTGGAAAAATTCACAGCAGTAGGGTATATTATAATCAATTTTAAAGGAAAACTATCACGGCTAAGTAGGGTTCACAGGTTAAGGAGTTATATCTCTTTTTCGAGGATTGTGACTACGGAACCCTACACTGCGCGTGGCCCGCCACGCACTTGGCCGGTTTTTATAAATTCGATTAAGTAATTTATTACTAATTTGAACTTTATAAAAGCTAGAGTAGGATTACTTACATGTAGGATTATATGTAGATTATGTGTAGGACGTATGTGTATAAATATTTCGTGCTATTTTTATTTTCAGATACCTTACATAATATATACGTTGTGTACCTACTTGTAGGTGTCTTAATAAAAATAATATTTTTGATTATTGTGTGTAGAAAAATTAGTTGTTAAACAACAAAGTCAACATTTTATTATTATATTACGTATGTATATTTTCCCTTGACCTGTGTTACCTGGATGCTGGATGATTATAAGCCAATTAAGATAGAGTTTCGTTTGATAATACATTAAACCTAAATTAACTTCTGTCACATATAGATAATGTTAATCATATTTTAGGGTCGACTTTAGTAAAAAAAAGTTTTTAGGACATCTCCAATTATTTCTTGCTGTATCTGTGGAGAAACCATCATTTAATAAGACTACTGCGTATAAACGTTGTAAATGTGTTTGAAATCAATAATTTTCTATCACGTGCTGTATTTTCAATTTATACGAAAGTCTATTGAATATGTATGAAATGTAAATAAAATAAACGCAATGATATTAAACAGCAAATTGATCGAGTGATATTGCACAGCATGCAATTGTATGCGATTCTCTGTTTTAAAATCGAAACTTGTTGCATTAGCAGTAATTACATTAGTTTCTTTAAGTTGCATAGGTGTTTCTTATTTCTTCATCAGGATGGCCGTATGATTACAGGACTTTTTTATTATTTTCTTGTATGTAGATAAGAACTATCGATTCTTGAGTAATATTAGGGACATTAAGTTGATACTTACAGTACCTACATACATTTACGCGCAGAACCATTAAGAGAAAAAGAGCAAATCCTTTTGGAGAGGTAAGTTAGAGACTGGTGTAAAAAATATATATTGAAACGTACCTATATTAAAGACTTTACTTATTAAGATTATATTCGCCTTTTCTATCTTCTTCTATAATATAATAAAACTGTAACAGATCCAATTCTGTACATTGAAGATATTTTGAAAATTTCTTTTGGAGGTCACTTTATAATCGATACTGAAGTGAAAACTGTAATTTTTTTCATTTTTGTCTGTCTGTCTGTCTGTCTGTCTGTCTGTCTGTCTGTCTGTCTGTCTGTCTATCTTGGCCGCGCATCACGCCGAAACTACTGAATGGATTCGAATGAAACTTGGTGCGATTTGAGTTTATACTTCGAGGTAGGACATAGGATACTTTTTATCTCGAAATTCAGCACGGTTCCCTTGGGAGAGGGGAAGAAATTTAAAACGTGTCTTTAGCTGTAATTCATTAACGCGTAGTTCGATTTAACTGATTCTTTTTTTGTTAGAAAGGTAGTACTTTAAGTATTGTCCCGTAAATATTTCAAGGTCATAGGTTTTTTAGTTCAGAAATGACAAACTTTTATTGGAGTTCACATAACTTGGGACCCGGATCTTACGGCTTATTTTAAACTGGTGTGCGTTTAAATTTATGTTTGTTGATCTGTCTATTTGTTTTAGCTAATTTGCGAAACGGCTGGATCGATTTTGACGGAACTTTCAATGGCAGATAGATGATGTTATAAGGAGTAACTTAGGCTACATTCAGTTTAGGTAGGTACATAAAAGAATTATGGGATCCGATCCGACCCTATATAAATCCTATAAACACGCGAACGAAGTCACGGGGGTCAGCTAGTTATTAATAAAATTAACAGATCTTTCGAAAAAAGAATAATCTGTTTCAACGGTTCACCTTGAATTTGCCAGTAGGTACGAAGGTGCATTTTAATCTGGCATTTTTATGAATCTCCCTGCCGCCTGAAATGCAACCGGCCTGTAGTCTGCTTTCGTAAATCGCACTCTTATCATTTTAAGATAGTACCTACCTAGGTAGTTAGAGTTAGACAATGATGTATTACTTTAGGTACTTAATGGTAAAATAGAGTGTTTTTAATTCATGTGTGATTAATGATTATTTCTTATTCAATAATTATTCACTGATATGATAAAATAATTATCATTAATTAACAAATTTTCACTATCCAAAGTTACGTTTAAAATGTCTAGAATTCTTACTTATAGTCTGTTCATTTTCTTAGTGTCGCTCTTTGTGTCTAGCCGCCTCGGTCGCGCGGTGTTTTGTCAAAGACGCCGCCGTGATTTCAAAGCATGCCGCGCGCGGAGTACAGGCACAAGGGGTTATGCGTTTTATACCTACTCATATTTTTTTATTAAAATTCTCTTTCTTTTTTATATTTTTTTTATATTCGTATTTTATTACAATATACTTATTACTACAATATACTATATTGACAACTTGTGCAACAAAATCAATAAATTTGTCTTTGCTTTACGTAGAATATCTAAAATTGCTGACCGAAGCACGGCTCTTTCGGCATATCATGGCTATGTTGTTTCCAATATTCGGTACGGAGTTTTAATTTGGGGTAATGCTTCCGAAATGAATAGAGTCTTTTTAATTCAGAAAAAGTGTATCCGGGCAATTTGTAACAAAGATCCAATGCAATCATGTAAGCCACTTTTTAAAACGCTGAAATTATTAACATTACCATGTATATAATACTAGCTGTTGCCCGCGACTTCGTCCGCGTTAAACAATTTTAAACGGGAACCCTTTGTTTCCCCGGGATAAAATAGTAGTCTGTCACTTTCCAGGTCCTCAACTAAAAAAATGCGACTGCAAAAAATCACGTCAATCTGTAGTTAAATGTCCGATGATAATAATATGTTGAAAGGAAACCCCCCTTGAGGTGGATTTTCGTCAAATTTTTCTTAGCTTATGCCTACCTACCCCCTAGAAAGAACCTAACTTCCAAATTTCAAGTTAATAATAACAATAACTTAAATTTCACGTAAAAAGTTTCATCCCCTTTTTTACCACCCTTAAGGGGAGATTTTCCTGAACAACTTACACAGGTTTTTATTATTTAAAATTTATAATCTAAATGCCTATTTTCATATCTGTAACTTCAAAAACATAGAACTTTCATATAACCTTCCTACCCCCATTTTACCCCCTTAGGGGAGGATTTTCGTGAAATCTTTTCTAGGCTGATATCTAAGCCCTAGAATGAACCTATCTTCTAAATTTCAAGTTGATAATAACAATAATTAAAACTTAACATAAAAACTTTCAACCCCTATTTTACCACCCTTAAGTGAAGATTTTTCAGAATAAAATACACAGGTTTATATTATTTAAAACCAATAATCTAAATGCCGATTTTCAGGTCTGTAACTTTAAAAACATAGGACTTTTATACAAACTTTCTACCCCCATTTTACCCCCTTAGGGGAGGATTTTAGGGATACTAAATAGCCTATAACCTTCCCAGAAAATTGTACTACCAAATGCAAAAAGAATTTTTCAAATCCGACTGGTACTTCCAGAGATTAGCGCGTTCAAACAAACAAACTCTTCCGCTTTATTATATTACTAGATGATGCCCACGGCTTCGCCCGTGTGGATTTAGGTTTTTAAAAATCCCGTGGGAACTTTTTATTTTCCAGAACAAAAAGTAGCTTATTTGTAGAAACCCGTCCCCAAAACGGAAAAATCCCGTGGGATCCCCACGATTTCGGAATACAATTCCTTACAGCATCAGGGTTGAGGAGTTGGATATGTACCTACTCGAGTTCATTCAACGATTAAGTCTTTAATTGGTACCCCCAATATCAATTTAAATAACCGAAAGTTTCTAAAACCCATTAGTTTTGGGGATTAGGTCCCCTACAGCATCAGGATTGAGGAGTTGGAATCCAAATTTTTTATAGAACAGGGTCGCAATGTTTCTCTATCGATTAAAAAAAAAAATTACGCAAATCGGTTCAGAAGTCTCGGAGATATCGGTGTACATAGGTAGAAAAACACAACTCCTCCTTTTTTGAAAGTCGGTTAAAAAAGTAGCCTATGTTACTCCCTGGTTAATTCTCTACTTGTATGTGAAGGTCCTGTCAAAATCGGTTCAGCCGTTCCGAAGATTAGCCCGTTCAAACAGACAGACAGACAGACAGACAGACAGACAGACAGACAGACAGACAGACAGACAGACAGACAGACAAAAATTTTAAAAACGTGTGATTTGGTTATGGTAGCGTTCAAATAACCATATGAGCTTAATATGAGGTAGTTATTTCGATATTACAGACAGACACTTCAATTTTATTTATTAGTATAGATTAGTATAGATATATCTACGAAGTGGCGTGTTTCGTAAAGAAATTCAAAAATGAATATTTTCAAACACGTCAAAATGTTGTATCATAGACATCCGAACAAAACTATCCACAATGTAAAACTGCTCTGAGCTCAAAAAGTTGTTTTTATATGATGATTAAAATTTATAATAAGCTACCCTCTATTATGGCTGATTGTAACATGCCAACACAAAACTTTGTAACACCTACCATGTACATACTTGCAATCATGCAACTATACATATAATAAAATCGTAGAATTGCCGTATCTGTACATTGAAGATTTTTGCAAAATAATAACTGGGGAATGTTAGGGATAAGTAATAGAACGTAAAAAAGCTGTTTTTCAAATTTTTGTCTGTTTATCTGTTTGTCTGTATGTTTGTGCGCGCATCACGTAAAAACTACTGAATGGATTGAAATGAAACTCGGCATGATTTAAGTTAATACTATAGCGTAACATATAGGAAACTTTTTATCCCGAAATTCAGCACGGTTCCCTTGGGAGAGGGGATGAAAGGCAAAATGTGTACTTAGCTGTAATTCGTTAACGGGTGGTCCGATTTCATTCATTCTTTTTTTGTTAGAAAGTAGATACTTTAAAGACTACTGGCTAATCTCCCAAAGGCTGGACCGATTTTGATGGGACTTTCACTGGCGGATGTTTACATTTTGATGTACCTAAACATCCGCCAGTGAACTTTTAACAGTTTTTAGCAAGGTTTAAGCTCAAAGGAGCATAGGAAAAACAAAATGATTCCCACGGGATTATTAAAATCAATATCCACGCGAACGAAGTCGCGGGTATCCGCTCGTCATGCAATAAAATCTATTCTATTCTATAACCATAAACATAAAATATAATATTATCATGAACACGGGTCTTCTCTCAAAATGAGAAGGATTTTAACCATAATCTACCACGCTGGCCATGTGCGGATTGGCAGACTATTCGGAGATTCTGTTAGAATAAAAAAAAATTACAAACAGAAAAAAAAATAATAAAAATAAAAGCAGAATACTAAGAGCACCTGCGCCTGTACCGACACTAAGTTACTGAACGGACTTTACCTAACATACAGAGTAGACAAGTACCTCAACATCCCAACGTTTCAATTCGAATATCATCCTTGATCACAGGTACAATACATTCCTACCCTTTATAACATTCAATCGCCTTGTCCTCACTAAGGCTACCTCTCGCTGATGACAATCACCATGATAGTGTTGTTCTGTACGAGTACATTAACTTAAAAATACTACTACAATACTTTTAACAATACTTCTATAAAGCCCTTCCTTTCTCTAAAAAAGTTATTAATTCATAAGTTAAAAGATTGTGCACCATGCTTTTCACATAGGTAAAGGGTCGAGATAAAAAAATTTAGGCCAAATGGTTATATACTTACCTAATAAAAATTCATGTTACATGTTCACAGAAAAACAGTGTAGTGAAACACTTTGCTAGCATACCTCGCATGTTAAACGGTTTTACCCTATAGCGTGAGTACATGTCATGAAATGGTTTCAACCTTGCCTCGTATTAATTTATGAACTTAAATACATTGTAAGTGGTTCGCATAATCACCTTGATTTAGTGTACTTTCGTGTTTAAATGTAGAGCTGCATATTATGATTTAACCTTGATTCCATGGATTAATAGTAATTATTGCTTTCGACACACTTCGTTTTATTATACACTAGCTAGTAGCTGATGCTATCAAAAATGTTCCGCTCAACTTTCTTAAATTTTTTATTTCATAAGAACCTTCTCCTGACAATAACAAACACAACAAAAAAAGAATTAGCGAAATTGGTCCAGCCGTTCACGCGTGATGCCGTGACCAAGGAAAATAGGGATTCATTTATATATGTATATAGATTACTAGCTTCTGCCCGCGGTTTCGCCTACCGCTAGTAAGTAATAAGTATATAAGTAAGGATAACTCTAAATCGATGATGGAATGTATAAGCTGTGATATAATTTATAGTATATAACCAGCTCTTTTGTATACTTTTGTGAAGATGTACTTATAAACAAAAAATAATAATTTGGAAAAATCGTTTTGTAGGTAGATACCCTGGAAAACTAAGCGCAGCTTTATTTATACAGGAGGCTTACTACAATCTTTAATCTAACGATCCAATTCCGATGCTATTCAATATCGGCGCCTAAAATAAATCGCATTGAATTCGTACCATGAATTATCTTTTGGTTTCTATGTTTTTATACTAGGTTTTTGTTTCGTTCATGACGTCATGACGTTTATTGGTCGGATAAAAGAATTCATGGTACGAAATAGCGATTCAGTTCAGTTTAGGTCTTTAATTGAGTCGCGATTATAGTTGATGGTAGACCCACAGTACTTTTATTGAATCGCATTGCTGGCGCAAAAATATAACAGTCGAAAACCCTACCCAATCTATCCTGAAATATTACACACTTACCTGAAAATTTTTAAAAACGTCACAATGAAAAAACCTTGATAATTCTAGGAAATCCTTATTAAAAGGGCCCAGCTTATAGCTTGGCATTCAAAAATAATTTTGGCTGGTTTGTCGACACTCAATTTTGTATGAATTTTGGACGAACGCCAAGGCATACAAAACCTGTCCATTCTTCGTCCGAGGCCGATTCGACGAATACCATTGTTACTCTAATCTATGGCTAGCATTTCCTTGAGATTTGGAGTGTAACGAGACGCACTGATTGCTTTACATTTTCCAACACTGTTAAAATATACTATTAATAGTAATTAGACTACTTAAATTCCAACTACTAAACATACACATCCATTTTTGTTTAATTTGTGAATGAAAACTAACTAACGCAATACTTATATCTATCTAATGAGCGTCACGGCTTAAATAACTAAAGACAATAATTAAGTAGGTATATTGCCGACAATCAGTCGAATGAAGCGAAGCATATTGAGTTTCTTTTGATAATATTATTAGTGACGTAATCGAATGTGTTTGTGAACTAGTTGTGAAACCAAAGATATAAAACTATTATAGGTACACACTAGAACCACAGTACCTATTTATGATGTTATTTTTATAGAGCGAAATATTAATCTATACATATAATAAAATCGTAGAATTGCCGTATCTGTACATTGAAGATTTTTGCAAAATAATAACTGGGGGATGTTAGGGATAAGTAATAGAACGTAAAAAAGGTATTTTTGAAATTTTTGTCTGTTTGTCTGTTTGTCTGTTTATCTGTTTGTCTGTTTATCTGTTTGTCTGTTTGTCTGTATGTTTGTGCGCGCATCACGTAAAAACTACTGAATGGATTGAAATGAAACTCGGCATGATTTAAGTTCATACTATGGAGTAACATATAGGATACTTTTTATCCCGAAATTGAGCACGGTTCCCTTGGGAGAGGGGATGAAAGGCAAAATGTGTACATAGCTGTAATTCGTTAACGGGTGGTCCGATTTTATTCATTCTTTTTTTGTTAGAATGTAGATACTTTAAAGACTACTGGCTAATCTCTGAAAGGCTGAACCGATTTTGATGGGACTTTCACTGGCGGATGTTTACATTTTGATGTACCTAAACATCCGCCAGTGAACTTTTTACAGTTTTTAGCAAGGTATAAGCTCAAAGGAGATTAGGAAAAACAAAATGATACACGGGATTATTAAAATCAATATCCACGCGAACGAAGTCGCGGGTATCCGCTCGTTTATTATAAAACAAATTCGTCAACAATTCATCAGTTAATAGGGGTTGATTTTTGTAATGCAACTTATGTGAAGAATTAACTAGTAAGTAATAGGGTTTACGGAACTGGTCCTGTTTTTGAGAACCGGGAATTTCGGTACTTTTACCCAAAGGAACCGGGAATTCCCGGTTCTTTCGGGATTTTCGGTTCTTTGTAGTTTTTTTTTTATAAAACAAGTTTTACACTTTAAAGGTAAACCACAATGAAATATTGTTAGCCCAATGAATAATCCAAGTTTGTGACCTCGAGCGCTCTCGAGAGCGGGATTTCCCGGTTCTGAACCCTAGACTTTCATCCTACTGTGATTTTTTTTGGTTTCAAAAATTATCGATACTGGGCTATATAGCAAATTAATATTTGATAACATGGTTGACGATTAGCCGTTAATAGTTAATACAATTTGTGATAAATTCATGAATCGTTTATGAAGGTAACAAACAAGAATTCGCGCATACATACTTAATTCATTTCCCTTACGATAAAGCAACGGTACAACTTTTCTCCCGCTTTTCTAATTATAGCTTCAACAAGCGAGTTGATAAGTTTCCGCATTGCAACAACTTGTCCTTTTGAGTCAACTTACACATTCACTCTTAGCTTCTGGAAAACGTTATTGCACTTATATACTGCACACTTCGATCTGAATGCGTGCACTTATATATAGTTGACAATCAAAATAAAAAGTTTGACATTGTATCCATGATCGACAATACAATGTATGTCGCTAAAACCTTCAATGACCTCTCTACTTTGCAAGCGAGCGGTCCTGGGTTTGCTAAAAGCCAAAGCCAAGTGGAAAGCGTTTAATATATTCGTTATAAGAAATAAATACTATTCATACAAACATTATGTTTAGAGTGTTTAATTTAAGCCAAAGTATGCGTATTTTATGTTTACGCATCATTAAGTAATCGACAGTAAAATTCAAGTTTTACTGCCGATTAATGTTTACAAACTTTCCAAGATGATATCACACTATGACGAGACCGAACACGGTTGACTTTCCAATGTGGGTTTGAAATTCTAAGAAATCCTAATAAATTGTGACAGACAGAGGGACATCGGTGAGTGATACAACTATTTAGATACAAGCGGACACCCGTGACTTCTTTCGCGTGGATATTGATTTTAAAAATTCCATGGGAATATTTTTGTTTTTCCTCAGCTCCTTTGAGCTCATACCTTGCTAAAAAAGTTCACTGGCGGATGTTTAGGTAGATCAAAATGTAAACATTGGCCATTGAAAGTCCCAACAAAATCGATCTAGCCTTTCATAGATTAAACGGTAATCTTTAAAGTATCTACTTTCTAACAAAAAAAAAATGAATGAAATCGGACCACGCGTTAATGAATTACAGCTAAGTACACATTTTGACTTTCATCCCCTCTCCCAAAGGAACCGTGCTGAATTTCGGGATAAAAAGTATCCTATATGTTTCTTCGTAGTATGACCTTAAATCGTACCAAGTTTCATTTAAATCCATTCAGTAGTTTTTGCCTGATGCGCGCACAAACATACAGACAAACAGATAAACAGACAGACAAAAATTTCAAAAATAGCTTTTTTCGTTCTATTACTTATCCCTAATATCCCCCAGTTATTATTTTGCCAAAATCTTTAATGTACAGATACGGCAATTCTACGATTTTATTATATGTATAGATTTGTCCTGAAAATAAACGGAATACGCGCTTATTCATCATATCCACTGGACCACCATTCAGGTGATTGTCGGCGGTAAATAGAGTAACAAAACACAGTCTATTTGAATATAACACGCCACTTTAATGTATGAAGATTGAAGAGCATCTCACTCATTCAACTCTTTAATGTTTTAAGATGTTGTATATTCGTAGTTTTATTTACGGCGTTCAACTCATGCCTATTTTCAATGGCGAAATAATTTGTGGTGCGGTTTTCAAGGTAGAGTTATTTTTAAAACTCGACTAGAGACTGGAGTTTATAAGGTATGATTCCAACTACTTTTTGTTTTATTTAGGTATATGCATATTACATATACACACGTACTTACAACTCAGCAGCATACAGTGAATACAGATGTTTTATATCCCCGGAATATGGTTTATGTGATTTCATACATTAATTAATGGTCGTAGACAGGAAACATATACTGCCTAGTCGTAAAATACTCGTTAATTAAGCGTACACTAAATTGGAAAAGGTAACGGTAGCTACCAGTTACAGTTTTAATGTTACCTATATCCGATTGTTGATATCCGATTGGTTATTTCAAGTTCATTATTTTTATTTATTTTTATGTTATTATCTAGAGATATGAAGGGTGGCTTGTAAAATAGGTCAATGATATTATGTATAAAAAAAAGTAGATATGCTACATACGCGTCCAAAGTGAACAAATAAAACTATCCCGGTTGACTCATCTCCCTGTTAATAGCATTGATAAATAGGAGGTTTTAACAGATATAATTGAGATATTAAGGGCCCGTTTCACCACCTTCTGATAAGACCGAATAGTCTTAACTCTAAACGTATGTTTTATCACTTTTACTTTATGTCAAGGGACAAAGACAAAAATGTGAATAAGCTATTCGACACTTATCAGAAGGTGGTAAAACAGGCCTTAACTGAGATAGGGAAAGAATAGCGATTGCTAAAGAGTACGAGGTGGCTGTTAGGTAGTCTGTGCTTGTCAGGGAATCCTGAATCTGTATTCTTATTCAGTAACAATTCAGAGACAGTTTTTCCTGAATTGGCACTCATCATAACATAATTTATTTTATTCCAGTCTAGCGATTTACTACTACAGTGGATGGCAGTGGTTTCGATCTTAAAACTAAATAAGATCTTGGTAGTAAAATAAATATTACCCGCATTAGATATACGCTGTAAAGACCAATTTAACTTACAATATAAATATGTATGTACAAACACATTGAAATTATGACCTTAAATCGTTTAACGAGGAAACATGAACTGACGAGACCTCATAATATCGTTAACCTTTGTTTGTGATACCTCCCTTTCTTCAATTCCAAGAACCGAAGGACAAAACGCGCTTTTGTGTGTCGTTAGCAAATGACGACAGGTTTATTGCCAACGTTAAAGCTTCATATGTGAATCACAAAATCCGCAATAGTTATGTGCTTTTGTCTCATAGCTTTCTATAGGTGTTGGTATTGTAGATAACCATTGCCTATTCAATGACCTACTGCAGGCGTAATAACGAAGTTAGCTGAAATATGATTGCAATCACTTTTGTATGTAGCAAAGTGTCGCTATTGGCTAGCTTATGGACATATCGGCAGCAGAATTACCATAAATTCAGTCAATAACAACGATTGCGATGATCACTAACAATTTTGGGGTTAGAGCTGTCAGAAGTCAGATTTCGGTCTCTTAAGAACATCTACCTATTGCAATTTATTTTGCAAATCGGTAAACTCTTAACACTTTACTACATACATATACTATTTATATACATGTACTGTACTGTACTACATATACTGTATAACTTTTTTGACCTTTATTCATAAGTTTTAGATTAGATAGATTTTAATTTCGGCCTTTAGTCGACTAGGTATGTCCTTTGTTGCTACAAGTTTATGATATTCGAAGTCGAAAAAATATCGACGGCCGTCGAAAAATATGAGTTAAGTATTATATTAGATTAGTTAATTGACGCCGATATTTCCGACACGTAACTACGCTATTAATACTTAACTATAATCCATACGTTGCGTCTAGCGTGTAGTGAGAATCACAAGTCTAAATTTAGTCTGTTTGTATGTATGTCAGGGGGCCGAGCGTTGTCAGCCGCCCGCCCTAAAGAGGGTCACCTTACTTGACAAGTGTCATTGAACACTATCTATAATATAATAAAACTGTAACAGATCCAATTCTGTACATTGAAGATATTTTGAAAATTTTTATCGGAGGGCACTCTATAATCGATACTGAAGCCAAAACTGCAATTTTTTTCATTTTTGTCTGTCTGTCTGTCTGTCTGTCTGTCTGTCTGTCTGTCTGTCTGTCTGTCTGTATCTTGGCCGCGCATCACGCCGAAACTACTGAACGGATTCGAATGAAACTTGGTACGATTTGAGTTTATACTCCGAGGTAGGACATAGGATACTTTTTATCCCGAAATTCAGCACGGTTCCCTTGGGAGAGGGGATGAAAGTTAAAACGTGTATTTAGCTGTAATTCATTAACGCGTTGTTCGATTTCACTCATTCTTTTTTTGTTAGAAAGGTAGTACTTTATATATTGTCCCGAAAATATTTCAAGGTCATAGGTTTTTTAGTTCAGAAATGACAGACATTTATTGGGTTCAAATAACTTGGGACGCGGATATTTGTACGTACGGCTTATTTTAAACTGGCGTGCGTTTAAATTTATGTTTGTCGGCCTGTGATTTTGATGGAACTTTCAATGGCAGATAGGTGATGTTAAGGAGTAACTTAGGATACATTTAGTTTAGGTACAAAAAAGAATCATGGGGTCCGATCCGATTCTATATAAAAACCTATATCCATGCGAACGAAGTCGCGGGGGTCGGCTAGTAGATATATATAAAGACACCAATTTACTTCCAATAAAATCTTTACCCATTGCACCAGTCGCATTAAGTTAATTATCTCTTGTTCCCATCAGAGACTATATATTATGTGCCTATGTACCTTACGAGTATATGTATATCTGTACTGTACAATCTCAAAGGCTGAGTTCTTACTTTGACTTTCTTCAGACTTAAGACACTGAAGGGAAGATAATAATTATGTTTAACAGACCAATCAGATTATTGATCTGACGACGCGATTTTATAACGATTTGATTGGTCTGTTAAACACATCTCCTCTACGATTCAATAGATACATAGGCATCCTTAATATAGGATAAACAAATCTGCACTCAAATGCAAGGTCTATACATATATACCTGCCTAATACCTACCTTGATCACTTTTTTGTCACATGAAAATATAAATAGTTACTTAATTGCTTTAAATATCACCCATTGTGAATGTTAAATGCAAATTAACTACTTATATACACATTTATAATACACATTGCTACATATAAAATGAATAAGAAATATTACCTGTTTTAAGGATTAATAAAATTACAATGCGGCTACGAATTCATGAGAGTGATTAAGGTTCTTGACATTTAAAATTTAAAAATATTCATTAACCTATATGTACTTGGAAAACAAAATTAATTTAATAGTCCATTGTTTAATACTTTAATGTCCCAAAATAAAAATAATTAATAAGCTTTGTATAGAAACTAGCTGATGCTCGCGACTTCGCCCGCGTGGATTCATACAAATCTCATCCCATATTTTACCCACTTGGGGGTGAAATTTCCAAAATTCCTGAAACACGTAATTCTTTATTTTTAACCGACAATACAAATACCGATTTTCATTGATCTAACTTTAAAAATGACGGACTTTCATACAAACTTTCATCCCCCATTTAACCCACTTGGGGGTAGTTTTTCCGAAATTGTTTAATAACGTTACTCTTTATTTTTAACCTAAAACTTTAGGTTTTAGTAATTATAGATATAGTTTTAGTAATTATAGATATAGATAGATAGATTAATGGCGCTTAGCTCTTCTAAATGTAGACCGTATATTTTCATTATGATCAATGATCATGAATTTATTGAAGTGCAGACCGTACGTGTGACTTGTTTAGCTGCATTCCGTGAAATTTTTCCGCCAGTAGGTATAAACATTGATTGCGTATGTGGGCTGCTGGAGAACTCAAATTTTTTTTCATAAAATGTAGTATTTTCTCGCATATGTACAATATACATAAAACGTTGAATCTATACTAATAAATAAAATTGAAGTGTCTGTCTGTAATATCGAAATAACTACCTCATATTAAGCTCATATGGTTATTTGAACGCTACCATAACCGAATCAGACGTTTTTAAAATTTTTGTCTGTCTGTCTGTCTGTCTGTCTGTCTGTCTGTCTGTTTGAACGGGCTAATCTTCGGAACGGCTGAACCGATTTTGACGGGACCTTCACATACAAGTAGAGAATTAACCAGGGAGTAACATAGGCTACTTTTATAACCGACTTTCAAAAAAGGAGGAGTTGTGTTTTTCTACCTATGTACACCGATATCTCCGAGATTTCTGAACCGATTTGCGTAATTTTTTTTTTAATCGATAGAGAAACATTGCGTCCCTGTTCTATAAAAAATTTGGATTCCAACTCCTCAATCCTGATGATGTAGGGGACCTAATCCCCAAAACTAATGGGTTTTAGAAACTTTCGGTTATTTAAATTGATATTGGGGGTACCAATTAAAGACTTTATCGTTGAATGAACTCGAGTGGGTACATATCCAACTCCTCAACCCTGATGCTGTAAGGAATTGTATTCCGAAATCGTGGGGATCCCACGGGATTTTTCCGTTTTGGGGACGTGTTTCTACAGATAAGCTACTTTTTGTTCTGGAAAATCAAAAGTTCCCACGGGATTTTTAAAAACCTAAATCCACACGGGCGAAGCCGTGGGCATCATCTAGTGGCCTAATAAATATTTATTCTAATGGTTCAAACTATAAAACGCAATTCAGACTACGCTAAAAGTACTATTTTGTTAGATATAGTATAACGTACTGGCTACTGCTCCATAAGTAGGTATGCCATGCCATGCCATAATGCCATGAATGTTATATAGTATAGTGTGAAAGTGTTCATTAAATTGAATGTTGAATATTATGTTATATATAATATTTTGATATATTATGCTATATAATATACGAATATTATAAAGTAATCTGAACTGCCCTTTACGAATTTGTTTATGGCCTTTATTTATTTGGTAACTACTGTATCTATGATTTGTAGGCAGAAGTTTTAAGTATTACGAGTATTTATATACTTATTTACAAAGTCATCTCAAATTGTCAGTTACTCAATAATTTTGTTTGAGTAACAAATAACAATCCTAAGAACTGTTTGCAGCCTCCACTTACAGATACATACTCGAAGAAGTGTTCGATTTTATCTTTCGTTTCTCTTATATCTACTTACTCAAGAATTGAGAACTCCTGAAGAAGTAGATAGTTGTTGAGGATAGGGATTTTGAGAAATAAAAAATATATATCAACTGTAAGTTGTATCGATGCTATGTAGTAGGTGTGATGCGATGTTTATTCAGCCATATTTCGTTCTTCTTCAAGGGCGCCGCCAGCCGATGGCCAAGGGGAGGGGCAAGTTGATGATATTATAGATGGGAAAAGTACAAAGTATTGTTGGTGCAGTCCAAAGCTTTGAAGCTGGTTACGAGCTCTTAATTTATTTTCGAATTTGCCATTTTTTTGAATTTGCGCCAGGTTTAATTTAGATACTTAATGCAAAATATAGCATATTATCTATATTTTTTCAAATCTCTAGGGGGGGGGCAGCTGCCCCCCCCTGCCCCTACCTGGCGACGCCCTTGTTCTTCTTCACTGTAAAGTACCTAATAGATATTCACTACTGGTCTCTTGTAGGGTCTTTCACACGACTAGTTCTAGCGGCGCGGGCGTCTTGCTAGTAGTTTGAATTCGAAGTCGTCAGTCCACTTAATGGAGTTTCTGCTAACACTGCGCTTTCCGGTGCGAGCTCACGATTCTAGCACCTTCAGGTCCCAAAATCTATCGGTTCTTCGAATTATATGCCACGCATATTGCCACCTCAGCTTCGCTACTTATTGAACTGTTACTCTGGTTGTTCTACGGATCTTCTAATTTTGATTTGATCACGTAAAGAAACACCGAGCATGGCTCTCCATCGCCCGCTGAGTAACTATAGCTTTTCATCAGGTCCATGTCTCGGAGCCGTAGTATATCATTACTGGCAACACGCACTGTTTGATAACTTTGGTCTTCAGTGTGCTTAGTCTAAGATCGGAGAACTCGAAAACGAACTCGAAAACTATTGATCGATTTCAGAGTACAAGTGTAAATTGAAAATTTAAAAAACCCCCGACATACGCCATTTTGTGGCGGCGGCCATCTTGAAATTGCAATAGTGCTATTCTACTAGTCCAGCCCTTTCATTTGATACCCATATTAAGGGAGTTGTGAAAAAATATATAATCCGCCATTTTGTAGCGGCAGCCATCTTGGACCGATTTCCATCAAACATAGCTAACAACACTCTCGACTAAATCACCTTTCGAACAAAAAAAACCGCATTCAAATCGGTCCACCCGTTTGAGCGCCACAGGGGAACAGACAGACACACACACACACACACACACACACACACACACAGACACGTCAAACTTATAACACCCCGTCGTTTTTTCGTCGGGGGTTAAAAATAGACCTAAAATGGCTTGAATTAAGGTTTGAGTTCGCCAATACATTCAGCATTCGAACACAACGAGCGCCCCAAGCAGAAATGTTGTAAAATACATATTCGAACTATGGAATTACGACTTTAAAATACGAGTATTTGAGTTCATTTTGCTCTGAATTCACTTGTGATTCGATCAATAGTTTTCGAGTTCGTTTTCGAGTGCTCCGATCTTAGACTAAGCACTCAGGAACTTGAATAATAATTTAAATGAAAAATTATAAATACTGGAATGTAGTACACATTCCGTAAATTATTATTGTATAAAAAACGTACCTTACACAATACAAATAATTTTGTTAGATTCTTTAGTATATTCTGTAGAATTGGGAATAACCTTAATGTACTTATTCAATTGGGTTATGTCTTAATTGATCATAACATTGTTCCGTCTTCCGGAATAACCCAGCGCGATTATATTTATAAATCCATATTGCCCTTGGCAGACGCAAGGAAGCAGGTGTGTTAAAAGTCATGTGTATAATATGAAGTGTATATATCTTTATTCGAGTCGTATACTTACGTTTTAACTTGAAGTTGAGTCAGAGAATAATTTGCACTAGTCAACTTCTGTCTAAAATGTACTGAATTCATAACTTTATTTTACTAGTTGCTTCGCCCCAACATGGGAGGGTAATGAGTATATTCTGTAATAGAAGACTGTTCTAGATAACGTTTTTCAGAAATTTATAAGTTAATAAAAATTATATACATACAAACGCAGCCCACGACTTTGTTATATATATATCTACTATTATGTTTTGTCTTTTATGTCGAGTTTTGTATTCACATCGCTTGCATATCAACACCGTTACCCTACTATTTAAGTGGGATAGTAATACAAATCGAACCCGTGAAGATTGGTAACAATCAAGTAGCACGATCTCTCTGGGGCCGCCGCCGTGCGGACTTGCAAATAATGGTCCCAAATCGATTCCCGTCACTAAAGTAAAATTATAATATTTAACAAGTATAAATTAGAAATTTTAAAAACCCCCGACATTCGCCATTGTGTGGCGGCGGCCATCTTGGATTTGCATAATGCTATTCTACTAGTCAAGCCCTTTCATTTGATACCCATATTAAGGGAGTTGTGAAAAAATATGTGATCCGCCATTTTGTAGCGGCGGCCATCTTGGACCGATTTTCATCAAACATAGCTAACAACACTCTCGACTAATTCACCTTTTAAACAAAAAAAACCGCATGCAAATCGGTCCACGCGTTTGAGCTCCACAGGGGAACAGACAGACACACACACACACACACACACACACACACACACACACATACACACAGACACGTCAAACTTATAACACCCCGTCGTTTTTGCGTCGGGGGTTAAAAAGATCAGGAGGCCTACTACAATCTTTAATTTAACGATCCAATTCCGATGCTATTTAATATCGGCGCTTAAAATAAATCGCATTGAATTCGTACCATGAAGTATCTTTTTGTTTCTATATTTTTAACCCCCGACGCAAAAACGACGGGGTGTTATAAGTTTGACGCGTCTGTGTGTGTGTGTGTGTGTGTGTGTGTGTGTGTGTGTGTGTGTGTGTGTGTGTGTGTGTGTGTGTGTGTCTGTCTGTTCCCCTGTAGCGCTCAAACGGGTGAACCGATTTGAATGCGGTTTTTTTTTGTTTGAAAGGTGAATTAGTCGAGAGTGTTGTTAGCTATGTTTGATGAAAATCGGTCCAAGATGGCCGCCGCTACAAAATGGCGGATTACATATTTTATCACAACGCCCTCAATATGGGTACCAAATGAAAGGGCTTGACTAGTAGAATAGCACTATCTAAATCCAAGATGGCCACCACCACAAAATGGCGAATGTCGGGGGTTTTTTAAATTTTTAATTTATACTTGTTATACTAGGTTTTTGTTTCGTTCATGACGTCATGACGTCTATTGGTCGGATAAAAGAATTCATGGTACGAAATAGCGATTCAGTTCAGTTTAGGTCTTTAATTGAGTCGCGATTATAGTTGATGATAGACCCACGGGTGAAAATAGTAACCCAGCTGTCACGCTACCGGCAACATACTTGTACAGCACCAATACTTTAGATGCCCTTTAGAATTAGGTCACTCGGGCGTTAATCGCAGACTGCATCCTACTGCGTCATCAGTTAGGATTAGGTGAACATACGTTTAACGACGGGCAGATGAGCCGTGGTACCGTCAACCGTGGTATAAGCGGTCAACACACTCATGGCGTTATACCCGAGATATTGTGGGTTCGTATCTTGTGGTTCCGCAGATTTTGATAAAATGTGTTTTAAACAAATGTGTTTTTATTAACCCCCGACGCAAAAACGACGGGGTGTTATAAGTATGTGTGTGTGTGTGTGTGTGTGTCTGTTCCCCTGTAGCACTCAAACGGATGGACCGATTTGAATGCGGTTTTTTTTGTTTGAAAGGTGATTTAGTCGAGAGTGTTGTTAGCTATGTTTGAAGAAAATCGGTCCAAGATGGCCGCCGCTACAAAATGGCGGATTACACATTTTTTCACAACTACTTTAATATGGGTATCAAATGAAAGGGCTTGACTGGTAGAATAGTACTATGCAAATCCAAGATGGCTGCCACCACAAAATGGCGAATGTTGGGGGTTTTTAAATTTTCAATTTATACTTGTTAAATATGAATCCACGCAGACGAAGTCGCTGGCGTCAACTAGTTGTATAATATTATAGTTACAATAATAATAATTATTAATTATAATTAAGTATAACATTCGAAAAACATGTTACGTAGTGCTCAACTTTAAACATAAAAAGAAAGTTTGAAGATTTAGTTGGATGCATTATGATTGGACATTAAAATTGACGAGTAACTGTGTAGTTGTACTTATGAAAAAGTGATACTAGAGAGTGGAGACTAGTTGAAAATTGAAATCGTCGTCAGGTGTGGTCGAACTCAAGCGCCAACTTGATATCAATAAAAAATCAGCCAAGTGCGAGTCGGGCCTCGCTCTTTCAGGGTTCCGTACATAATTATGAACAATATAATATTTTGGGTCTAAGAAATATTTAATTTCCGAGCTAGACATCGCAACAAACCGTGAAAGAAAAACCCAAAAAAATGTTCGATTATTTTGGTCACAGCTTATAAACTATTTAATAAATCGTTGTTTTCAGTATTTGTTGTTTAAATAGAGCATATAGTACATAATATACTGAAATATCATATTCCCAACTAGTTTAGTTTTTGAGATAGCCCCCGTCACAAAAATGGTCTAAAACTGACAATTTTGATGGCCTCCCATTCCCTTATTTTTTGAGATAAAAATTAAAAAAATATATATTTGTACTCTACTTAATGAGCTCTAAACAATGATACCCCACAAGCTAGGGTAAAGAAAAAATTTTTTTTTCCGGCTCCTTTTTCATGTATGGGAGCCCCCCTGAAAAATAATTTAATTCAATTTCTAATTCAATATTTGATTTTGGGTTAACGTTTTACACTAAATACCAAAATTTCAGGTTTGTAACTCATTTCGTCTGCGAGCTAGAGACCTGTGACCGGCGGACAGACGGACAGACAGCCGAGTGACATTAATAGGGCTCCGTTTTTACCCTTTGGGTACGGAACCCTAAAAAGCAGTTGGAAAGTGAAGTAGTAACATTTTTCATCATAACAATATGACAGAAATCGTCTCAACGCGGTAGGTTTGGGCGTAGGCGTCTTTTGTATACTCTACAACCTTGTAGGGTTGCCAATAACTTTTATAATACTTATATTGTATGTACTCACTACACATACCTATTTAATGCATTCGATGTGTGGTATCTGATGATAGCGAAAGATATGTATCTTTTCTATTTGTTATTTGTTATATTTTCTACTAGATGATGCCCGCGACTTCGTCCGCGTGGATTTAGGGTTTTAAAAATCCCGCAGGAACTCTTTGTTTTTCCTAGGCTCGTTTGGGTACATATTAAAAGTCACACATTAAAATGGAACTATAGTAATGAGCATTAATTTTTTAATAGCTCTATTCCATCACTAAAGTTTTCCCAATGAACGTCCCATCAAAACTGGACCAGCATTTCGGAGACAGACAAACACAAATTTTAATGCACCCAAGTTGATAATTCGGACGTTCAAAGGTTCCTAAGCTTTTAGCTTTAAAAATGGCGATACTTCCATACAACTTTTCAACCCCTCTTTCAACCATTAAAAAGTAGCCTATGTCCTTTCTCATACTCTAGAGTATCTGTGTACCAAATTTCGTCTAAATCGGTTCAGTAATTTTGGCGTGAAAGCGTGACAGACAGACAGAGTTACTTTCACATTTCTAATATTAGTAAGGATAAGGATTAGTTATTGTTGTTATTGCGTAGGGTGTCATTACGTATAATCTTTTTGTATTTCTTCCTAATAAAAGCTAAGTAAAATTATTTATCTACTCTCATATCATAAAATTCCGAATATGAAATCAAAATGTGTCATATATTGGACTACTTTATTCACATACATCTATAATATTTAAAAAAAAAATTAAAAAAGTTCATTATAACACTACTTTGTTAGGAAATTATTGCAAAACAATGTTAAAAAATAATTTTTTCTACATTATAGTACAGGCACTGGGTTCTGGTATTTTTGAGCCATGCCGGGTGTTTATTATTATTATTATTATTTAATACTTCATTGTACACCAAAAAAACATAAATTAAACAAAAGAAACATTTTAAAAGAAATAGGTACAATAGTTAGTTTACAATAGTTAGTTAGTTTAATTTTGTTACTTACAATGATTATCCCGCTATCAAAGTTACCCTATTACTACTATAGATCGACCAGAATCTCATGAAAAATAGGGAAATTAAATTCCAAGGTTAGCAACACTACGGCTGCCCTAGCGATAAACAAAGTAACTGAATTTTTTTGTGAAATTGACTTTTTGCATTAACAAAAGTTTTATGTCGAGTAGTTTTTTATCACAGTTTAATATTTCAAATAACTTGAACCGTTTACTGAAATTTAAATTGCCCAAACAAAGTAACTGCACTCACTAACCCGGAATATAAATGCGAAAACCAAGTAAACAACAAGCACAACACAAAAACAAAGTAATTGGATGTTGATTACTTTGTTTTTGTATTTAAAATGCAGTTGCTTGATTTTTCGTTTCGTGAAACGATCCCAGGTAAGGTGTTCTGAATGTAATTACTTTGTTTATCACTAGGGCAGCCGAGTAAACCTAGTGTTGCTTACTACAAAATTTAATTTCCCTATTTTTCATGAGATTCTGGTCGATCTTTAGGTAAAGATCGACCAGAATCTCATGAAAAATAGGGAAATGAAATTCCAAGGTTAGCAACACTACGGCTGCCCTTGCGATAAACAAAGTAACTGACATTTTTTGTGAAATTGACTTTTTGCATTAACAAAAGTTTTATGTCGAGTAGTTTTTTACCACAGTTTAATATTTCAAATAACTTGAACCGTTTACTGAAATTTAAATTGCCCAAACAAAGTAACTGCACTCACTAACCCGGAATATAAGTGCAAAAACCAAGTAAACAACAAGCACAACACAAAAACAAAGTAATTGGATGTTGATTACTTTGTTTTTGTATTTAAAATGCAGTTGCTTGATTTTTCGTTTCGTGAAACGATCCCAGGTAAGGCGTTCTGAATGTAATTACTTTGTTTATCACTAGGGCAGCCGAGTTAACCTAGTGTTGCTTACTACAAAATTTAATTTCCCTATTTTTCATGAGATTCTGGTCGATCTATACTGCGAAAGTGTGGCGGTAGCAAGATGCGGCCAGAGGACAGAGTGTAGTGCTACCATAATTGACCATAGACGCACTGCACGCACCGCACATTCGAAATTGACAATTGAATTTTGGCGCCTATTATTTAAATTTTTAATTTATTATTTATTTACTATTCAGTTTTTGTAACTCAAAATTTTGCAAGTGATTTTTGTTGCGCGGAAAAATGTCTAGCAGTGATACTGAAGAGAATTTAACTCCACCAGACATTCTGGAAATAGCATCGGGAATGACAAATAATCTTTTGCCAGCAAAATCAAAGAAAATTTACGATAAATGTTACCAAGATTTTATGAGTTGGAAAATTTTGAAAAAAACCACTTCATTTTCAGAAAATGTAATGCTAGCATATTTCCAAGAATTATCAAATAAATTTAAGTCTTTGTCCTTATGGGCTAAATACTCAATGCTCAAAAGTATATTGAGTATCTACAACCAAATCGATATTATTAAATACACAAGACTGATTGCTGTTTTAAAAAGAAAATCGCAGGGCTTTAAGGGAAAAAATGCAAAAACGTTCTCCCCTGAAGAATTGAGTACATTTATAAATTGCAATATCCAAAACATGAATACTTATTATAATAAATAATTTTGTTAATTTCTTAGTCTTTTCTTTTATACGTAAGATACCTATTGATGAGCTTAGATAAAGTAGTGTATGAAACTCTACATAATTAGTTATTAAAACACTCGTGTAATACTATTAAAAAACTCGCCTGCGGCTCGTTTTTTAAACTAACACTCGTGTTTTAATAACCTCTATTATGCAACCGTTTCATAAACTACTATTTTCAGATCAGTAATAAATGGTTATCGTAATATTTAAATTAAAAAGCTTTTAAACCAAAAAATAAACAAGCTTTTTAAACTTTTTAACACAGAATGAAAATCTATCTTTTTAGATGCGGGCATATTAAATAGACACGTAACACGTAATGTTTCAAATAAGACTGATTTTGTAAAAATTTAAACGAAAAAGTTATAGGTTAAGTTATACTTATGTACATCTTTATTGAAAGATGATACAGAAAGATCTAGAGATGGGTGGATTTTATGTTTCCAAAATTTGACACTCATACATAAATATAAAGTTATACATACTAGTAAATATTCATAAATATTAGGTATAAGATCTGTTAAAGCTTAATGTTTCAAAGAGTAGGCAATTTGCATGGTTGCAATATCAGTTCACACATCGTCGCTATTTCCAAGTAGTACTTTTCAAGTTCTTATACGTAATAATGAATGGGCATTGTCTTACGGATATAGCAATGGCGTCCCTATAAGTTTGTTAATTTGACGTTTCACTGTTCTCAATTGGAGCCTACGCGCTGACCCTCTGCCGACCATTCATAAAATTACTATTGAGACATCGCTTTTATAATTAAGAGAAGTCTCTCTCGAGCACTTCCGAGCGTTCCCCATACAAACGAACTTTGATTGATCATAAGATGTAAATCTTTGAGCTCGTTAAATTTGAAATTTCATATTTTTACGAAAATCTGACAAACCACAGGCACAGATAATAATTAGTTTCATAAAACACGTCACAAAATTGCATTGACTTTGATTAATTAAAAAAATAAGAATCAAACTTTGTTTGTATGAGGTGCGCTGAGCGCTCGGAAGTGCTCGAGAATGAGTTCACTTGTGATTGTGTTTTTTTTTTTGAAAAAGGCTGATTTATTTAAAAATTACTGAACGCCACCCATTTTTCTAGTGCAAGTTGTTGTCACGTTCAATGTACGAAAAAAACATGTTTAAGTATATCTACCAATAGTCAAAGAGGCAAAGAGCTTTTTTCCGATGTTATTCATTATGAAAGCGGAAATGGGCGCTGCATCTCTGCGCTAATGGCGCGTGAACCTACACAGGAACCGTCAATGGACCGCGTGGGAAACGTTTCATGGGGGTTTTTATGACATGTCACGCTATTCTTATATCACAAAGAAACTATCTATTACTTTAAATTACGTTATTAGGTATATTAGCGGCGTATAATCTCTGATTATGGGAGAAAACCTACCCGCGCTGTTAACAACAGCTATTTTTAAAACCATTTTTTATTAGTAGGTTGTTAAAATCATCTTAATTTATATTAAAATATATTGAGTCTGATGTATTATATATGTAGGTAGGTAACATGAAATAAACACTAAATGCCCTTAGCCTACAATTTATCTAATATAAGATATCGACTAATATTTTTGTATAAAACTATAGGTTTACTTACTTAGTCTTAGCCTATCTAGGACTAAGATAAAATAAATTGCCAGTCTGAAAAACCTGTTCATTTCCGTAGACAACGCAGTTATATAACTTTATCACTAACTAGATGATGCCCACGGCTTCGCCCGTGTGGATTTAGGCTTTTAAAAATCCCGTGGGAACTTTTGATATTCCAGAACAAAAAGTAGCCTATCTGTAGTAACCCGTACCCAAAACGGAAAAATCCCGCGGAATGCAATTCCTTACAGCATCAGGGTTGAGGAGTTGGATATGTACCTACTCGAGTTCATTCAACGGTAAAGTCCTTAATTGGTACCCCCAATACCAATTTAAATAACCGACAGTTTCTAAATCCCGTTAGTTTTGGGGATCAAGTCCCCTACACCATCAGGATTGAGGAGTTAGAATCCAATTTGTTTATAGGACAAAATGGCAATGTTTCTCTATCGATTAAAAAAAAATACGCAAATCGGTTGAGAAATCTTGGAGATATCGGTGTACATAGGTAGAAAAACACAACTCCTCTTTTTTGGAAAGTCGGTTAAAAAAGTAGCCTATGTTACTCCCTGGTTAATTCTCTATTTGTATGTGAAAGTCCCGTCAAAATCGGTTCAGCCGTTCCGCAGATTAGCCTGTTCAAACAGACAGACAGACAGACAACAAATTTAAAAACGTGTGATTCGGTTATGGTACAGTTCAATTAAGCATATGAGTTTAATATGAGGTATTTATTTCGAAATTATTTCGAAATTACAGACAGACACTTCAATTTTATTTATTAGTATAGATAAATAATAATACGTTTATGAGCTTTGTAGAATAGGGAGGACGAACGTCGTCTGAAAATTAATGTGTTTTTTATTAATCGTCATAAGCAACATTCTTAGTGTGTTAATATGTATCTGTTGTATGTATCTGTTGAAGCTTCTTCAAGGACAAGTAAAGGATATAAATATAATTATTGTAAAAGTCTTAGGCTAGGCGTATGCTGAGAAGCAGGCGACGCAGTACAGCACAGTGCAGGGCAGGGCAGTAGAGGCAGACATGTGCCCCCTCCGCATGCTGCGACGCAGCTGACATTCGCGTTATCACCCTTTTTTTTTTTTTTTTTACGTGGGGAAATCCGTCATGGATACCACCGTGTCCGGGGAAGCACGGTGGTTATGTTGGACTTTACCAACTAAAACCCCACGGTGTTCCGTCTCGTCTTTTGGTTTGCTGGGTGCAGGAACACTTTCGTACACTACTGCACCCAGCAAAAGCACCCGAAATAGCAGGCCTAACTCTGGGATTACATGGATCCCTTACGCATTTTAAGGAGCACCAGGAACACATGGCGCTCCTTCCAACTCGAGGACCTATTCTCCCGCGAGCGACAGACTCCCCGTGTCTATCGCCCGGAGGTCCTGTTCAAGGGGGCAGGCGACGGTCATGTGCAGCTCGCCTGCGCCCAGCTCTCTTGCGACGGAGCGGATGAGCATCCACGGCTTCCTCTCTCAACCGCTCCGCTGCTTCCTTTAGCGACATAACAATTTCGCTAAAGGAGACCATTGCTTCCCAAGCCCTCTCACTGTCCACCATGGCCTTGACCACTACGGGCAGCGAGAGGTCTTGTCCCAACGGTTCCAAAAATAGCTGGCGTGGCTCCGTCCATGCCGGGCATTCAGCCAACGTATGTTGCGCCGTGTCAGAGACACTTCCACATTCGTGGCACTCGTCTCTGGGTTCTCTGCGTGCCACCCTGTACAGATATCTTCCGAAGCACCCATGCCCCGAAAGAATCTGCACAAGGCGGAACGTCAGTGCACCATGTCTCCTTTTCATCCATCCCTGAAGCACAGGTCGGATGGCCTCGATGATCGAGTGACCAGCAGTGGGTGTCTCGAGTCTTTCCTGCCAATGGACAAGGAGCTCGGCCTGCGCTACTTGCTTCCATCTCTCAATTTCCTTCGGAGAAGGGTGTTCTCCCCGTAATTTGGCATCCACCCTTCGCTGGTACAGACTAGCTAAAACTATTATCACCCATAATAACTCTTTCAATGTCTTTTTTGAATAATCTGGATGATTTGTATCATACAAACAAGGTTCACAACGAACTAATTCTATTAAATGTTCTGTCATTGCAACAAAATTATAAAATATCGTTAATAAACACCTCTCGACGTGCACGCGTCGCGCAGAATTCTGTGCCGGCACTACAACGAGACGCAGAGCAGGACAGACACATGTCTGCGTCGCATGTGCCTGCGCCGCAGCGTACGTAGTTCAATGACGTTCCATGATTTACAAAATCTGCTCTGCTCTGCCCTGCGTGGACCTGCGTCGCCTGCGTCTCAGCATACGCCTAGCCTGACAGCGGACTACATTTTTACTAAGTACAAAATAAAAATAAAGCACCGCCTACGCGGCATTCTACCTGCCATAAGCTTATGTTAATAAATAAGGAAAGTGTTCGCAAAGTTCTTTAGCGAAATGGCACGCGGGATCCTAGACTGGTTCGCCCTTTTACGGCATAAACGGATCTCACATTATGGCACTTATTAGTGCTTATTAGGTTCAGTGTTTACATGCATGCCGCACGTTTGAAAGCGCAAGTTGATTAATATTCGTGAGTGTAATAGAGTTGTACACGATTTCTCTATACGTTAGTTACGACAGCTGTACGAAGGGCCTCGTATTTAAATTTCGTCCTTGACGAAAAGAAACGATATCGCGATGAAATGTAATATAAAGCTGTAATCGATATACTTAATAGGGCCGAGTCGACATTATAGTACCAATAATTTTATTTCATTGCGTGATAAAGCGTATTTGAATTTCGTCGTAGATGAAATAGTAGGTACATTGTGATACAAGGATGGTAAGTAGGTTATTACAATTGAGATGACGTTTGTAAGCCAGAGCCGCAGGCGAGGGTTTACAATCGTTACGATAAAGATTGTCACATGATAGTGATAATAACTGGGACCGACTGCTTAATATGCTCTCCGAGGCACGGAGGTGAACCACCACCAACTACCAACTCCGGGCTGGCACTGAGAATTTTATGGCCTGACCCGGGACCTCGTGATCTGGAGTCGGATATTATGATAACCACAACCATAGACTAACGAGGTAGTTTAGTTTATGACCTATAACAGGATATTTTTTCACTGCCTCACATTAATTTATTTTCCGAGGTATTGTACCTAAAAATACGTCAGTTGTTATATTTCATCCTCGAGTCTCGACTTTAGCACAGAATATATTATAATAGTAGGTACTACGACTTTAGTCAATTATAACCGGAGTCTGGAGTACCTATATAGATTACGGTTCCTGATAAAGGCCATTTGTATGAAGATCCAGCTAAACAAAGCTCTTTCTGGCTGATATAATCTACTTGAGAACCGCGGATATTGTTTGTTGTATTGTATTGTATAGGTAGCCTTTGTTTCTATTCGCGACGCAACGTGAGAAAACTCATTGTGTATTGTGAAAACAAACAGGGCACGCGGGTTAATATTCTACAACAATTTAAAATTTTGCTCGTCATAGGCTATTGACAAAATTGACTACACAGCACTATCAATAAATATTTATGCATTTACTGATAAAATGTTAGATATCACACTGCAAATATCTGCATGACATAACATGGTAAATGCCTGACACACACACAGGAGAATTAATCGTGGCTTGTAGCTAAGCGCAATAATTTTAAACAACTAAGTAGGTAGGTGCAAAGGTAGGTAATTAATAATTGTTGATGGAATAATATCATGGCTTAAAAATGATCTCACTATTTATTAAGTGCGCTCAAAATAATTATGCCTAATACTTAAATGTGAACCATAATCCGTTTTTCATTCAAAAGATCATAGAGAATTAGAGATGAATACTTAGATTGGTTTGTAGGGTAGGAACACCGGTTTCCGGACACGCACCTGTTATCGTCCACCGAGCGGATCACTCTTAAGAAACGCTTAAAAATAGAAACATTATAAGACTTACATAAAAATAATGCATCTCTATGCCAACTTGAATGTCTTATCAAGACACAGAGAAAGAAAAAAGTCTATTTCACTTAAGTTTCTTTGAAAACAAAGCGATCGAATTTTGAGTATGCAATTAAGGAATGAAAATGAGCCGTGTGGAGCAAAAAAATTAGTGGCATGCTTCAACTATCGCGGGAAGTTATTAATCATTTTACTATAAGATTTAGTTTGATTCTTCTTTGTAGCACTTACTTATGTTTCATAAAATACTGTGAACGTGTTTTTTTACTTTTGATTACATTAGAATACAAATAAAAGGGGTGGACGACAACTAGTTCACTATTTTCTTAAGAAAACCTGTTATCGTCCGGGCGGTCAAACACAGGTTTAGCGTCTTAATTTTAGGTAGTCTTGTTATCAATCGAGGTGTGCACAAAATTGGAATTAAGTTTATTAATTCGAATCCTATACACATACACTAGTTAGTGACTAGTCTTCGTCCACTTTTTTCTCATTGTATATAAAACTATGGGTCTTCAAAATCACGCGTGGACGATATCTAAATTTGCACTGAATAAATATTCTAAGTTTCGACCACCAAGCTATTATTTGAAAATAAATAGATTTAGTAAAAATATAAATAATTAAACTTGTTTGACAAAAGAATTACCTTATATTTTATGTGTTTCTCCTTGGAACTTTGATATATTTATAAGTTAAGATAATATTGTCGATCATTATAATTTGTGGACAAAATTTAAAATAGAGAATCTGAAGTGCACCGGTTATCCGTCCACCTATATTTTAAACTGTATGAAAAACATATATTTTTTAATATTATGTTATTATTTAGGCGAATTTTGATTATTACTCATATCTATAATTTATTTATTATTCATCTACAAGTTAGTCCTTGACTGCGATCTCATCTGATGTTAAGTGACGATGCAGTCTAAGATGGATGCGGGATAACCTGAAAGAGGTACAGCAGAATCTTAACTTAAACGCTAATGACTTGGAAGTAAGGCATACTAGACTAGAGACAATTTTGAAATTATTAAATTGAATTTACCAAATTGGTCTGCCGAGAATCAAGTAGAGGACCTTCCACTAATAAGACTTACCCCTGCGCCATGCCAGGGAGGCTGCCAAATTATATGTACCTACTTTTATATAATGTAAGTGCGATGTGGTAAAAGACGATGCAAGATAGATAGGCGCAAAGTTGGTAAAGATATTATGTCATATTGTAGACTCTATAAACCGCGTTAACAAGGCAATAGTTTTTTTTTATCTGTTAGTTAATAGTATTTTAAAACAAGCAGTTGACCGCTATTGCGTATGCTTAGAAAGACCACCACTTTGTATAAAGTTCTTTATCACCCTGTGAAAGTTCTGTCAAAATAGGTTCAGCTGTTTTGAAAAGTAAGTTCATATTACGAATAGACGAAAAATAGAAAACAATTTTTTTATAAACGGTTATGTTTAATAATGTATTTTATATATTTTTTTTAATAATGTATAAGTTAACATAAGTTCACTAATAAAAACCCATATATTTCGAAAAGACGGACAGGAAGTTAATTTTAATTGGTATAGATATTAAATACATATTAAAGTGGTGTTAATATTACATATTCAATTACTTACTCATTACATGCATACTTTTTCATAGTAAATTTCTCATAGAAATCAGTGGACGGATAACAGGTACAAGGGTGGACGATAACTAGATTTAGTGGACGATAACCGGTGAAATCGGCATTTTCAGCTTTTTATTAGGATTTAAAAAAAACTAGTTATCTGACTAAAAAAATACTAACATGCAATGAAAATAGACTATACTAGAAGTATATTTTAACAAGTTTTTGTTTAATTTTTTTATAGAACATATATTTTCACCCTCTCAAACTCAGTAACTCCACTAAATGGACGATAACCGGTAAGAAAACCCTACGTTGTTTATTTTATCCTACTTTGTATAAGAGGGGACTCGAGTGGACCTTTCTCCATACAAACGTATTCTGCTGTTTCCTTCGTGGATAATACCTCTAGAGCAATGTTTTTTTCCCAAAAAATCTATGTCTAATTAATGCGTGCCTCTATCATTTCCTTTTTTCCAAAACATAATCACTACAAGAAATATGACAATCCAAAAACCCGAAAAAAATACCCGTTTTTACTGCCGTGTTCAGACGACTATCAGACAAATTTGATAAGTTTTTAACAAAAAAGAAAATAATAGAGGCATAGATAAACTATTCCTCTAAATTTTGATACCAGAATTTTTGAGATCTGTTCAGTTTTGAAGGAGGAAATAGCAGAATACGAAACGTCTTTTCGCCAACGTTTTTGTAGGTAAAATCAGCCTGAGCTGCAGTTGTCCCTATCATACTTTACGGGGGCAGGTTGGTGGCGAGGGGGGAAGGCTTACACGTACACTAATAGGGAAGTGGATATTTTCAATATTTACACTATACAATTATTATTTTTATTTATTGTTTACCGACTTTATTCGCCCGCTACTAGGCTGCGGAAAATTAGTAAATCTTTTGTTGGTAATTCTAATAGGTAGGTACTTTCTTATAATCGGTTGCCGGTGGATATTTTGGATTTGTTTCTCAATAGGTAAGTTCAAGGTTCTTATAAAACGCAAATAATTGAAAAATCCTATTATAGCGTAAAAGATGTTTTTAATGACAAAAAACCATGAACATAGATTGCTCTAAAAGTCAACAGTTCAAATTATTTAGAAATTATACATTATTTGAGATGGTTATAATAAAAAAAAATAACCCGGCTGAGTTTGTTGAGGGCTCTTCTCAGACCAGGGCGCGTTTGGAATCCTCGTAATTTTAATTATAAGTTTTCGTAGTAATTCACTGGTCAACACCATTTTTGTTTCCTTAATTTTTTTACTGTTTTTAGGTATTTCTATGGCTCTGATTATGAAAAAAATACTAGAAAGTTGCTAACAGCTTTACTTTTTGAAATATACAGTTTTACTATTTTTATTAAAAAATACAAGAAAATTACTATATACATATGGAAAATTTCTATTCTACACTGTAAAATGACCTTTTATACAATTTCCTTACATTAACGACTTCAGATAGATCTCGTTACAACCTCCAACAGTAGTCGGCCATCATATAATAAGTCCCATCTTCCTGAATAACACTCTACCCTTGTCCGTATATCCTGATGAAATCTTTCATCCTACTCCTCACTAAAATCGCCCAAATTTTGTGGAACCGGTCTAAATGCGAGTGCAGGAAGTGATTTTTTATGCTCATATTGCACCCTAGCTCTTGCAAATTTGATAGCATGCACTCAATAAGCTCGACATAGTTTTCAGACTTCTTGTTGCTTAGCAAGTTACTCATAACCAAAACAAATGAATTCCAGGCTTTCTGGAGTTCTAACAGGCTAAGTTCAGATCTCTTACTAAGACATTTAGTTCCTTCTGATTAAACATTTAAGTTTCTGATGGGCTAAATTTGTAGTTCCTGAACATAATACATTAAAGTGAAAACTCTGATCCAGACTATGCTGATTTATGGAGATTTGGATCATCAGGGGATTTAGATTACTGAATTGTACCTCTCGTAATTTTAATTGAGATCGTTGAGCAGAAGATATGTTAGGATCTGACTACTTACTTCAATTTCCAGGATTAATTCCATTTATTTTCACAACGCAGAAGTAGCAGTTGTTATGGTGATTTCGAGATTCTTGCCAAATCATGGGTGCTACGAATTTTATTGCATCCTTTTTTCCACTAGCCCATAATCGCAGACATACAACACAATTCTGGCATACAATATGAGGAACCCATGACTTGTCTTGATTGCACAATTTTATTTTAAAGTATTGAAGATAAGCAGTTTTTAGTAAGTCCGAAATAGGTTTTCGGTATTTTTGAAAGATGTATCCCCACAAATATAGCAAAAACAATCTGGATTATGCAAACAACATCTTCTTGACAAAGCCATATCAAAAACAACAACAAAATATATTTTAGTGTTCCACAAAACACAAAAATCTAAACAAAATTGGTGAATGAGGGTAGTTTGCTGTAACTCAAAAACAAAAGCTGTTACAGAAAAACTGTTGCCATATTTAAAAAATATGTGCCAAACTGAGCTAGAAACAAAAAAAACATCACAGGAAACAAACAACTTTTTTTATTTTGTTGACCAGTGTTATCACCATTACCTCATTTTCATGTACTTTATATTATATTGACGTTCAAAAAGTGTATAGTGTACCTACTTTGAATAAATGAAATTTGAATTAAAATTTATTAAATCGTGTGATTGTAAGTAGGATATCGTACCTGTTCTCGGACACCTAGCGAATCACTCAGGAATGCTTACAAAATAAAAGTATTATAAGACTCAGGGCCTGTTTCATCACCTTCTGATAAGTGTCTGGTAGCTTTTGTCTTTGTCACTTGACGTAAAGTAAGAAAGTGACAAAACTTACGACTATCCGACACTTATCAGAAGGTGGTGAAAAAGGGTGTGAATTAAGTAAAATTCATCTCTGAGCCAATTTGAATATCTTATCAGGACATGAGCAGTAAAAAAGTTTATTGCGCTCAAGTTTCTTTGAAAACAAAGCGATCTAATTTTGAGCTTGCACCTAATGAATGAAAACGAGTCGTGTAGAGCAAAAAAAATAGTGGCATGCTGCAATTATCACGGTTAGTTATTAATCATTTTACTATAAGATTTAGTCAGTTAGTCTTGGTAGCACTTATTTATGTTTCATAAAATACTATGAAAGTGTTTATTTTACTTTTTATTACATAAGAATACAAAAAAGGAGTAGACAAGAACTAGTTCATTATTTTCTTAAGAAATCCTATTATCGTCCGGGTGGTCAAAAACTGGTTTAGAAATTTTATTTTAGGTACTCTGTACTGTTATACAATGAAGTGTGCAAAAAATTTAAATTAGGTTTATTAATTCGAATCCGAAATCTTTTACACTGAATAAATATTTTAGTTTTCGCCCGTCAAGTTCCCACGGGATTTTGAAAAATCCGAAATCTATAGCTACAGCTGTAGGTAGATTACTCTAACAAACTTCCTTGAAAGTAGGTATAAAGGTTGGAAAAGGGAGCGGGAACGGGAACCGAAAATCCACGATTCTCTCGGGATTTGTAAAAAACCGAAATTCACGCGAGCGAAGACACGGGCAGAAGCTAGTAATTTCTAAATTATTCCTGGTCTGGTCTGGTCGGAGGCCTCAGTCGTGGCTGAATACCACCCTCCGAGCTAAGCCATGCCGCCAAGCGATTTAGCGTTCTAATATGGGTTAAATAAAAACTGCCATATATACCCATCTCTTCCAGGTTAGCCCGCTTCCACCTTAGACTGCATCGTCACATCATCTTCAGGTGAGGTTGCAGTCAAGGGCTAACATGTGATTAATAAAACAAAATACTAGTGTTAATTTTATGTATTTACAAATTAAAATGAAACTGTCTGTCTGTCATTTCGAAATATCATGTACTTAACATAAAATTGTTATATAGAAACTCGGCGGTTGCTCTTTTCCAAATTAACAAAATTTGGAAAAGAGCAACCGCCGAGTTTCTTGTTGGTTCTTCTCGGTTGGAATGACATTCCGAACCAGTGGTAGATTCAATTGACTATTCAAAAGTACTTACTTGTAAAAGTTTATTTGAATAAAAAACTTTTCTATTCTATTCTATCTTGCTTTTATTACGTAAAGCCACGTAAACATTTATAAAAAAAAGGTTTTCTTTTGTCCGTCTATTTACACTATCTGTACTCTTGGAAAGAGTTGAACCTATTTTATTCAGAACTTTCACAGACAGGTAGACCTTATAAAAAGTGATGTGGTCTGAAAGTGATGTATACAAAAGTATTACTGACTTAACAAAAGTAATCTACCTATAGCTATAGATTTTAGTTTTTTCAACATCCCGTGAGAACTGTGGATTATTCCAGGATAAAAAGTAGCATATTTGTTAAGTCAGGTAGGGCATAATCTATCTCCATTCAAAATTTCAGCCAAATCGGTTAAGTTACACACACATACACACACTTTCGCCTTTATAATATTAGTGTGATAATATACCAAATTGCCACTGCCGGGAATCAAACCCGGGACCTCCCACTTATAAGATTATAGTGCTCACAACTGCCATCAGGGAGGTCGTCAATGTCGCACGTTCAATTATACTTGCATACATTTCTAAAGAAAATTTCTCATACAAATCAGTGGTCAATAACAGGTATACAGGTGGATGATAACTGGATTTAAAAGAGTAAGCTGGATTTAAAAAAGTACCTAAGCTTAAAACAACTAATATAAAATACAAATAGACTAGTACATTTTAATTTTTTTTTAATATATATTACCTATATTTTCACCCTCTCAAACTCAGTAACTCCACTAAATGGACGATAACCGGTAACAAAACCCTATTATTTTTTATTGTTGAAGCAGGTTGAGATGATCGCGATTAAATTTTTTTTTTTTGAGTCGTTGATTTAAATCAATACTTACTTTTTTAATCCAATAAAGTGAAGAAGTGTTTTAACCGAGTTCAAAAAGGAAGAGGTTCTCAATTCGTTGGAATCTTTTTTATTTGTTGTTTTTTTTAACCCCCGACGCAAAAAGGACAATATCAAATAAAAACACTGAAAAGAGTAAAATAACATAAATTTCGAAATAATATGAATGAATGAATATATTATACGGGCATAGAGGGAGATGCGCGCGCGCGGCGCTCGCGGGCGCGGCGGGCGGCGGCGGCGGGCACACAAATACACTACTCGTGCACACATTGATAGCTCGCTTGGTACTCGTGGTGTCGGGGCCAGAGCGATGGCAATAGTTTCTTCAAATACCTATTTTTCAAATTCCTCACGACTCGAGTACCGTCTATATCTATCTGGCTTCAGAATACAGATGTTTAAAATTAATTCATGAAATTTATCAGCAATGATTTATTATCATAAATACATATGAATTTTAGGAAAGCAAAATTTTAAACTTAAGTACCTAAGTAGTACATTTATTATTTTTAATAAAGATTTATTTATATAAATAGTTAGTTATACCTAATATGTTTTGTAATATAGTGTATTAGGTAGTGTATTTAGTAATTAGACTTTATCAAGAGTCTGAAATAAAATTTTAATTTGAGTCTTTGTTCCAAAGTATCTACAATGTTCTTTCTTTTGAGATCTAAATTAATATAATTTCGGCTCATTCTTGGCATTATGCCTCGTTATATTGGGTCAAGTGAGCACTACGCAAGTAAGAGCGCAGTACCTACCTGTGTTTGTTGATCACATAGCCTACGTAGTTATAGTCAGAGTTAGGAATTCAGAGATCAGAGTTCTGCGTTACGCATTCACTGTTGAGGAGTTAACTCTCTCAAAAAAGGGTTGACCGCGACGAAAAAACAAAAATTATATCTACCTAGATATTTATTTAGAAGTTACTTGTCTTGGATTGATCATAAGTGTAGATACGTGGAACGCAACTTTGAACTTAGAAAGTCCGTTGAATGTGGAATTTAATATGTATAGGTTTTAAAATGAACTATCAATTGCCCAGTCGAATAGAGTAGCGTAATTAAGTATTAGCAAACCTTATCCGATATTAAATTTCTTATTTCTATTTCAGAGCCGCCCCGCGTGACGGCAACGGTGGGGCCACGCGGCAAGCGGGTGCAGACGCCGCAGCCCGTGCGCTCGCCGCCCGCGCCGCTCGCCGCACCGCTCGCCGCGCAGCTCGCCGCGCCGCTCGCCGCGCCCGTCCCGGCGCAGCCGAGCGAGCACACGGTAGCGCTCGCGCACGCTGCCAAGGGTTTTGAGGCAATGGGCGCTTTGGTGCAATATTTAGTTTTCCGAGTAAGTGTTTAAGTATGATAATTTAAAACATAAAATAGAGCGCAACGGACTGCGTTGAAAACGCAATACTTTTAACGTTTAAGTTAAATAATAAAATACATGTTGGCAGACTACTGCTTATTGCAAAAAAAATCTTGATGCGTTTTATTAGAAAAGGAGAATGAGGGAGCATGGTCTCAAATTGTCTCTCGCCTCAAAACCAAAACATTCTAGAAAAAAAAAACGTATTTTTTTACAACTTTTGCAAATCCTAAATTGATTTTCCTATCCGGAATTTAATTTTATGCAAAAAAAGTTATTTTATTCAATGCACATTTCCGGTAAAATAACGCCAGCATGTTATAGAGCTGTGTACTTATCGAACGGAATAGAATCGATTTCGATTTCGAGTCGGTAAAATGGAACTGAAAGATCGAACTTCGATTATTGACTAGCGAGACAATTAATCGAATTCATCGATATTTTTAATGTTCTTTTAATGGAATACATACTTACTAACATACATTAAGTGAAAACTTGATAAAGATTTCGTATATAATAGCCAAACTATTATATACTTAATCTGTTACCTATTATGTGTGTCCACTGTCTGGATATAACGTTTTATATATTATATAGCGTTATATATAACGTTTTAGATATATACGTTTTATATAGATACGTTTTATATTATATAACGTTTTAGATATTAACGTAAGTATAAATGCAAGGCCGGTTTAAAACCAAAATAAACCATTTTTTGGTTTAAAACGGTTGGTGTTGATAACTATGTTTTCTTAATTATAACTACATTTTCTTGATTTTACCGAGTTAGAGATTTAACGGAGTACTGTAAACTGTATAGATTTTTTAAATGTTAAACTGATATTGATATTATAGTTGGTCCGTCATCGTACGACCAAGCGTAGACGTATTACCTACCTAAGTTGTAAAAACTCTATTGATAAGTTAAAAACTCTGTGTTGCTAGATAAACATATTTTTTTCATTGTGTTCAAACGGTATAAAATATTTGATTCTGTTTAAAACCAAACTCACACACTCGCTCTCTCATTGACGTCGTCACGAGTGACTCGACGCAACGTTGCCAGCTCGCCTACCCTACAAACACAATATGCACGTATAGTGATGTCTTCTAATCTAGTGTGTGTAATATAATAAGTATAGGTAGGTATAGTCCATTCGGTAACATAGTGTCGGTACAGGCGCAGATGCTCGTAGTATTCTGCTTTTATTTTTATTATTTTTTTCTGTTTGTAATTTTTTTTCTATTCTAACAGAATCTCCGAATAGTCTGCCAATCCGCACTTGGCCAGCGTGGTAGACTATGGTTAAAATCCTTCTCATTTTGAGAGAAGACCCGTGTTCATGATAATATTATATTTTATGTTTATGGTTATATTGTAATAAAATACGATTATAAAATAATCTATAAAGGAAAGAGAATTTTAATAAAAAAATATGAGTAGGCATAAAACGCCAATCTCCTTGTGCCTGTACACGCCGCGCGGCATGCTTTGAAGTCACGGCGATGCCTTTGGTAAAACACCGCGCGGCGGAGGCGGCAAGACACAAAAGGCGACCGTAAGAAAATGAACAGACTATATCTACATACTTAACCTACGTTTTCGTGTAGTAGGTAATGTAGGTAGATGATTTCTATTGATTTTCTACTAATTAAAACGAAATATAACGTCAGGTGACCAAAAATTGCCCAAACTGAAGTGTAAAACATGTTTTTTTTATTTTTGTAGGAGAGTTCCAACCGTTTAAAACGTTTATTTTGGGTTTAAAACGGCAACATTTTATTTAAAACGTTTTGAATCGGTTTTTTCACATCTATAGTCACACCACACAGTTACTCACACGTTTAGAAAAAAAAATCGAATCATCAACTCGTACTTACTCGATTATAGATAATACACTATGGACTCGACTCTCGAGTCGCCCATCTCTAAACTTCTCGTGGTCTGTGGTCTGTACTCTGTCGTGTCTATGATGTACGCAATTGTCAGCCATTTGTTTGTTTAAATTATATACGTTTGAATTCTTTGTGTAAATTAAGTCTTTTTATCAGTCCTACTTATTGAGAAGTTTAAGTTTGTGGAAGTAAAAATGTCGAGACCTAGTGGTTCCGGCTTAGCGCGACGGCGATGTATCAATTGTTCTCTTTTGATACCTAGAAATCTGCGTACTCATTCTATAGAACAAGCGTCTACTGCAATGATTAGCCTATTGCAGTCTTGGATAACTCCTACTCAGGTAAAGAGATCTTAATTTAGTCTTTTTTTGCTTGCTTTCTTATTTCTTTAACACACTTCAGTTTCAATAATTCAAACTAAAGCAAAATACGTAGAAGTGAAGAACACTTTTTTATTTCAGCTGTCTTCAGACAGTGTTCTGTGCACTGAGTGTTTGGAATTACTTCAAGACCGTGCAAACGGGATCACTGAAGGGAATGCATTGCCATTACCTGCGTTTGGTCACAGACAAGTATGTTTTAGTTGTGGCATTTCTATTTTACGCACAACAAGAACATACCCTGTTAGACAAGATCGTCCGGAGCGAAACATTTTAATGAGACTTGTACCACTTCACCTGGTAAATATTTTTGTTTATCTTGTAATAATTATCATGAAAACTACACATCTACACCTAAAGTCATATAAAAGTCAAAAACACCTAAACAGATTTTCTGGGGAGCTATCTCTGTACAGAATTTATTCAAAATTAGTTAAGCAGATAGTCTGTGAAAAGATAACTAAGATAGAAACACCCTTTTGCATTTATATTATAAGTATGAATAGAACAAAGTAAACTAATGGGTAGACACCCATATAGTTACAGTATCCATTAAAGGTTGTTTTGTTTATTTGAAACTAGGGGTCCGCCCTGGCTTCGCCCGTGGTACATAATATATAGTTTATAGCACTCAGGGTCCAGGGATCACATACATGTCCAATGGTGAAAGAATTTTTGAAATCGGTCCAGTAGTTACTGAAATTAGCGTGTTCAAACAAACAAACTCTTCCGCTTTATTATATTAGTATAGATAGATGTTTATATATTATATGATATACTTTTTATTTTAGATGTCAAGAATGGAAAGAGTATGTGCTGCTTGCTGGAGGGCAGCTACAAGGGAAGCCCAGCGGCACAATCTGCATGACTCAAACCGCCCTACTTTGCCAAATGCTGAATCAACTGGAGATTTAAATATTCCTGAGCCACCACCCCTACCACAGCTAAGTCATCCAACTGCTCTTCCCTCTAATGTAACAATAACATCGTCAGTTTACAGGCGTGCTGCTAACACAGCAAATCATTGTATTTTTGTTAATTGCTTTGAAACAGAACGTTTATTGATACCTTCTTATATAAAAGATATGTTATTGTTACATTATAATTTCTATGTTCCATCGGGAGCGCGAATCTGTCGTCACCACCTGCATCATGGATGTTGGAGTGAGTTGACTTCCCAACTAAGAGATTTTACTGGTAGACAATTTGATTTAATCTTGAATATGTTAAAACGAGCTACTAATCATAATATAGATTTCACAAATGTTGCAATTATGCCTACACATTTGTGTCATTTTTGGCTTGGTATGAATTCTGATCAGTTTTATGATTTGTTAAACTGTATTCCAAATCTAGCAGCACAAGTACCAAATGCCAGCATAGCTTTGAGCATTTATTTAGTTAAACTAAGAACCGGTGATAGTAATGAAAGACTGGCCACTCTCTTCAATAAATCTCGTACCACATTAGAACGCTTAATGTATAAAGCCAGACAGTGTTTAACTCAGGAATTTGTTCCACTATATTTAGGATTTAATCATATGACAGTGGAAGATGTTGCTTCTAGAAATCGAATAATACCGGAGGGATTATTCGGTAATCCTGATATGCCACCGGATACCAAACCAGCAATAGTTATGTGTGACGCTACTTATGTGTTTATCCAAAGTAGTTCTAATTACTTGTTTCAGAAAGAAACATATAGTTTGCAAAAACTGGATAATTTGGTAAAACCATTTTTGATAGTTTGTTGTGACGGTCATATTGTGGAGTGTCTTGGACCATACAAGGCTACAACTAATGATGCTACAATAACTAGTTTGAACTTACATGATGAGGAATCTAGTTTAAGTTCATTTTTCCGAAGAGGCGACATTTTCATCCTGGACAGAGGATTTAGGGATGTCATAAATGAACTCCAAGAATATGGCTTTGTTACACATATGCCAGAGTCTCTACTGGAGAATGAACACCAGTTAACAACCCAACAGGCAAATCGCTCTCGTTTCGTAACAATGTGTCGTTGGGTTGTTGAAGTTATAAATGGAAGGGTGAAAAGAGACTTCAGACTGTTCCGTCACACTTTTAATAATCGAGCAGCTTTGCACCTAAAGGACGATTTTAGAATTTCATGTGCTTTATTAAATAAGTTTCATCGTCTTATAGATGACCCACCAGAGGCTTTAGAATACGTAAGAATTGCTAAAGAAAGGTTTTTGCTTGATAACCATTTAGCAAATTATGTGGAACAGGAAAATCTCAATAGAAGGAGGGTGAACTTTCAAATGATTAATAGTGACAATCCACATTTGGATAGCTTTCCACAACTTACAATAAATGATTTAAAACAGTTTGCTCTTGGAACCTATCAAATAAAACAGGCTAGATCTTATTACGGGGAACATGTGCGTCGAACTGGTATTTATTCTATCGAGGTGAATAATGCTATTGAAGACGATGTACCTTTGATTTTAGGGCTTAATAATTATCTCTTGAGAGGTAGGATTAAATCGAGACATGTAAACAGCCGAACCTATTACATATATTTATTAATTAGCAGAGATGATGCTGTGGCCAACACATTAGAGGCCATAGTAGGTTATTGCTGTAACTGTCTTGTTGGTAAGCGAACAGTGGGCTGCTGCGCTCATGTTATGACAGTAGTGTGGTTTTTGAGCTGGGCGCGCTATAATGATATAACTGCTCCGGCAACATATTTAGATGATTTTTTTAATGAATATGAGGACTGATTAAGTCCCAATTAGTGTACATTACATGTGTATTATAATTATCTTGTTTTTTTTTTATTCGTCTACATGTTAGCCATTGACTGCAATTTCACTTGATGGTAAGTCACAATGCAGTCTAAGATGGAAGCAGGCTAACTTGGAAGAGGTATCATGGCAGTTATGTCTGGATTTTATGCGTTCTGGTATCAGATAATTATTTTGACCTAATATCAGTGGAAAACCAGTATCTATTTCATAATTTATTTCCAAATTATAAATTCCTGTAGGCCAAATGTGTTCTCCGAAGTAAGATTGTGCTTGATTTCACTATAGCTAATAACAAAGTCCCTCCGCCTAGTTTGTCTGCCTGCTTAGGCTTATCTCAGTATTTAAATTATTATGGAAACTAATGGTAGGCCGCTCTTAATTATTTTTTAAAATGAATATTGAATTCGATTTCAAAATCTAAAATCCATCCAAGAAATAATTTAAATGGTGTTCATTTTCAAGCAAGAAATCTGGCATATGTATTCACTGTTCGTGTATAAATCCGAAAACCACCGCGACCACTACAGCCTTTAAACATCCCACTGCTGGGCACAGGCCTCTAATAGGAGAGAGGGATTTAGAGCTTAGACCCGCCACGCTGCTCCAATGCGGGTTGGCGGGCTTTAACGACTATAGTCACATGATAGTGATAATAACTAGGATCGACGCGACTGCTTAACGTGCTCTCCGAGATACGGGGGTGTGAAAAACCGCCAACTACCAACTTACGGGCTGGCACAGAGAATTTATTTACAAAAAAACCCAATACCTAACAATTATTTGCCCGACCCGGGAATCGAACCTGGGATCTTGTAATCGGCGATCGAATATGCTAACCACTAGACATACGAGGCAGTTAATCCGAAAACGCCCATAACTAAATCATTCTTTTCTAGGGTAGCATGATTAATTGTTGTCTGTACCCAGACATTCTATACATAGCTGTCCCAAAAAACAATCATAAAGATTTTAACGAGATTATCTCACTTTTGTAAGCATTGTTGTCGTTGTGCAAATTGCTGCTGCTTTGTAGAAATGTAGTTGTGTCACATGTGAGTTTGACTGGTTTTATATCGGCTAGTAATATAGGCTACCAAGCAATCATTCTGGAGTTATTTTAGTATAGATTGCTACTTACTGACACTTAGATGATTAAAGCTTCAATATATCTAGAAATTAATTATTTTGTTACATTTACCCCTTTTGAACAATTTCATTATATTTTTGTGTATTCTTGCCAAACCAGTAATGTCATAAATGAGGAGCCATAGCAGCTATATTTTTAAAATCTAAATAATGTTGACATACTCTTAGTAATATACTCAGATCAGAATTAAATTGTATTAATGTAGGTATTTTTTAACCAATTTCAAAAAGGTAGGTTCTTTATTCGACCCGTATATATATGTATGTATATATACGATACGATATGATACGTAGGTGTGTTCGCGATTATTTCAAAAACAAATGAACCGATTTTGATGATTTTTTGTATGTTTTAAGTTCTCTTTTGTAACTTGTCCTTGTGTTTTTTCTGTGGTGTGCTTAAAGTATATACATACATACATACTGTTACAGGAGCTGGAGTCTACTGCCACAAACTTAGCATAAAGATAAGCCATCTACTTTCTCTCTGTTTGGACTTGTCTGGACAACTCTGTTTTCCAAGCAGAGTGTATTGGAATCACAAAAGCCGCAGTGATAGCAATGACCAACAAATAGGTAACGAACTTTAAAATTAAGATCAACTCTGACAGACAACCTGTTCTTAAAGCCTTGGACATGACAACATCTCAACTCTTACAGGACTATCACAAGCCCTGAAAAAACTCGCCGCCTCCAATGATATCACCGTAGGGTGGATCAAAGGACTTGACGGAGACCAGAGCGACAAGGCAGCAGACGAACTAACTACGACACTGAAGGTGGCAGGGACGGAACCAATCTTACCTTTTTCCTACAGTGAGTACAAGACCTGCTGGGTTATTCTGTAACTTAGTTAGCAACTGAAAATAGTTGCCAACCAATTAGTTTGATATACATTGCTGCTTTACTGCGGGAAATATAAAGTGTTTTCATAATTTTACACAGTAAAGCAGCAATGTATATCAAACGAATTCGTTGGCAACTATTTTCAGTTGCTAACTAAGTTACAGAATAACCCCCCTGGTTGTTTGAACTAACACATAAGGAGGGTTCACTACTAAGAGAAGAATGCTACTAACTGCCGTCAGACTAAGGAGCCTTTCCTATTTTAACATTTAAACTATCGTGAGTGATATTCATTTTAAGATATTCATTTTTAGGTTTCAATTCCTTAAAAAGAGCCTTTCCTACTCTGAACAAACCTCAAACTAACAGACTACAGTGCCTAGGCAGGGGTAAACTGAGAAAGGCGGTGGGACTCATAATAGGGCACAGCCCATTATCATCATCATAATTAACCCATTGCCGGCTCACTACAGAGCACGGGTCTCCTCAGAGTGAGAAGGGTTTTGGCCATAGTCTACCACGCTGGCCAAGCGGATTGGCAGACTTCACACACCTTTGAGAACGTTATGGAGAACTCTCAGGCATGCAGGTTTCCTCACGATGTTTTCCTTCACCGTTAAAGCAAGTGATATTTAAATACTTAAAACGCACATAACTCCGAAAAGTTAGAGGTGCGTGCCCGGGATCGAACCCACGAACTCCGATTAGAAGACGGTCGTCCTAACCACTAGGCTATCACAACAGCCCATTAAACAAATACTTTTTCATTGCAGGTGTTTACACACAGTCGTCTATGCAGGGTCTGCGTGGAGACGGATTAAACATCAGTGCACGTTGTTCTGGAGTGCACGAGCATGGCAGAACAACGCGAGACCCACCTGAGATCACCAGCCTCACTCCAAGAAATCCTCGATAACCAAGGCAGTGCTCTTGGACGGCTTGATTAACACTTTGGCGTGAAAGGCCACGCACAACAGACCTTCACGGTTTATGTGCAGATACCTGCCCAGTGTGATGAAGAAGAATAAGAAGGTCGAGGATTTTTAAATCAGTATCTGTCAAGTTTCTCGCTGGTTTCTTCTCGGTAGGAGACATTCTCTCGAACCAGGGATTCATTCACTTGACGATTCGGGAGTAAAAAGCTTTTCTATTATATTTGTTCATCAGGGGACTCTGGAAGGAAGCGGTGGTAGTACTTCGGTTGATTTCTTGCAGTTCAGTGGAACTCTTCAAAACTATGTAAGAACTGCGCGCTCCAACTCGCGTACTCAAGCTGTTCAACATGAACACGCGTACAGATGTACATATAAGCGGACTGAGCCTGCTTAGCACGACAGCACGTCACTGCAGTTTGCAGATATAAACAACGCGTTCGGGTGCGCCCGACTTGCTGCTACTGCTGACTAGCTACTGAGCGCGTACTCCGTAATTGTAAATAAATGACTTGAATAAAATATATTATGATACGAAAAAGTGATTGTTTAATTCTTATTTCTTATTAAATAAAAAAAGGTTACTTTTGGGATTTCATTTATTTATTCCTTATTATGATTGTATTCTCGCTTTTCTCTATAAAAAAGGAATTCGTGATAAACTGATACCATTCGGCGGCGAGCTAGTCGTCACAGTTGACGTTTTCAGACAAATATGGTGGTTTTGCGCCTAAACTACTGGGCCGATTTTGATGAATAAGTTGTCAATTGATTCGTTGTTATGGTACGGGTAACGGGTTACATTTTATATGCGGAAAAAATCGAGAAGTGGTTTTTTATATTAAGTTAGTTTCAGATAGACAACAGATGGCGCCACTAGTTGCTTGCTACTGCTTTTTAGCAATGTCCATATCTTTGGAACCCGGATTTCGATTTAAAAAAAAACAATTGTAGGAGTTAATATAGGAAGTGTACTCTATAAAAAACAAAGTTTGGTTTTGATGCAACTCGGTACAGGAGTCCATACATCCAGGGTCATTGTCCTTTGTTAAGATCACCCTAACATACAAATGATTAGGAATACTTAACTCTAACGTTAGTTACCTACCCTCTTAAACTGACGTATTTTCAACAAATCAAGTCCCGGGTGAAATTACCATTCATCCTGAGGCATTAGTTAGGCACAGGTGTCTACATACTTATTACGATAAATACACCGATTTTCAAAAGTAATTTTAAGACAGTCAATTGCAATTTGTTTGCTAAAAAAATTGTTCAAAAAACTACCTAAGGATTACTTAATGTTGTGTCTACATTCACATGATGGGTATGTAATTTTCCAGCTGGATGCGCTGAACAGCGGGTCGTGGCGACAAGAGGCGGAGCGGTGGCGCGGCGTGGCGGCGGCCGAGCGCAGCAGCGCGGCGCGCGCCGACCGCGACCGCCAGCAGCGCGCGCAGAAGGATCTCGATACCAGTACGTGTCGCACGTACAGATATGTTTTATTGTCGTCACATCTCCTTTCCGAGTATCGCCATCGTTTTTTTATATAGCGGGCAAATGAGCAAGCGGGTCACCTGATGTTAAGTGATTACCGCCGCCCATGCATTAGCAGCACCTGAGGAACCACTAATGCGTTGCCGGCTTTTGAGGAAGGGGACTGCCTATTCAGCTCGCTGCCGGAACACATCGGATGCTTTGCGGCAGATTACGGCTGAAGTGTGGTCGCTAGCCAGGCGGATTAGGGGTAGAATCCTACCACCAAGCGGTGATACTTCTAGATTAAGTGGTTATTGTGTGGTATCAGGCACAACGACCCGTAGAAGGGACTGAGAGTTAGCATATCGGCAGGGAACACCGCGCGCAGATCTGGTTGACTTTGGCCACATAGGTGAAAGGGCCACTTACACCCCGTTAGGCGTTGTTCCGAAAACACTGAGTTCTGAGCACAGAGTAGGTACATTGAATACGGGTAGTTGAGTTTATAATTGTGCAATCTGCATTAATCGTAATCTGTGTACGAGGTTTTTATTCGCAGGCCCTTGGTGGCAGAAAATACCTCGATATTAACATAGTGATTTGAATAGATATACTTACAAATGATCTAGACGATTTGTCAAAAACCATCTATGACTTTGTTGTGCCTGGTAGTTACTGATCAAATTTTAATACTATGATAAATACCTTAATCATATAGAGGGTGTGAAAGATTTATATCTAACTAGTTTAGTATACCTATAAATTATTATTTTTGAGTTGTAATGGATAAAATAATATTTATTCAATTACGATTTTTTATTTCTTGCTACCTGCTATATGCTAACAGGTATGCATAGTAAGAATCAATTAATAATTAGGTATTATCTGAAGTAGACTGCATGCTGGTAAAGGATAGGCTTAGTGGCTATCTCTTTTTATTGTGTTGTTAAAATCATCGAACATCCTTAAAACAGGGACTGAAAGCGGTAGAGCATACCGGTACATACCACCGTTATCATACCGGTACAAAATAGGTACCGAAATCTCAACCTTTATAAAAGATACCTTTATTTAACCGCTTTGCGATTTCGGTACCGAAAAAATACGAAAAGGTGCGCGCGCGGGGGTGAAGAATTTGACCACGTGCCGCGCGCCGCGCGTCCCCCGCTTCCCGTCGGTTCCTGTGTTTGTTAAAACGTAAGGATTTTAAGAAATTCCAAATGCTAATTTTAATCTAAAAATAAGAATATTAAAGAATATAGAATGCCGAAGTGGTGGGATTCATTCAACGGCACATCAAAGTAAAGCCTTATTAGATAAAAATATCGATATAAATAGCGGTACCGAAATTTTATTTCGGTACCGAAATTTTATTTCGGTACCGGTAAACTGAAATATAAAGGTACAGAAATAAAGAGGTACCGAAATGAAGCGGTACCGAAATTATAGGTATTTAAACAATTCGGTACTTTTATTAAAAGGGTAGGGCCATTACCGCTAAATAAAACTACCATTAAATTCCGGTTATTCAGTCCCTGCCTTAAAATTATTTACAGCTAGATGTGCGTTTCGCTTAAAAAAAAGGAAACAGCGCTTTAGTAGTCACTAAAAAAGTATCTAAAGTAGTAACTAAAAAAGTACTTGGGAAAACATAAGAGCAAATAATTAAACATAAGCAGAGTTTACTTGAGAGATTTGAGCTAGTTATTTGCTACAGAGTGGAGCAATAAATAATGAAAGATGTCAATTAATTGTATCGATATATTTAGTTGTCTAACGAGTGTTGGTAATTTGTTGAATCCACAGTCGCGGAATGCTTGAGCAAGATCTCAGAGCTGGAGATGGAGGTATCGGCCAAGGAGGAAGCGAACGCGCGACTGCAGGCCGCTCACATTGAGGAGGTGTCTGCGCTGGCGAGCGATGTTAAAGGGTTGAAGGTAAGGTATCCAGTTGGTGTATAAAAAACTAATTAACTCTACAAATCAAATATGTATAACACGTGTAAATTAAAAAATTATATAACCCCTGACATGTGAAACGAATATCATCAGACACCAAGTATACTCATTCCGAGCCGTCCAACGAGTGACCACCTTCCTGTTCCATTTTATCAGACCCTGATAATCACTCTTTAAGAGTCTTATCAAGACCAAGACAGTGAATCCAACAGGATAGGTACGTCTGTAGTTAGAAGTCGAGGAGTTGGGTAGTCCGCAGACTGTCTTGGTTGAAGAATTAGATCAGGGTTCTGTTATCACAGTGTTGTCGGGAGTACTTAGCATACCAAACCAGTAGATTAGAGTAGAGGAAATAATAGGTGTAAACCGACTGAGAACCATCCCGATAAAACCCGCCTTAGAACAAAAAAGACGCATTAAAATCAGTCCATCCACGCGTATTACGATGGCACACAAAATAGACACAGCGGTCAAACTCATAATACCCTTTTTTGCGTCAGGGTTTTCAAAAAAGCTTAATTAATATCCGTGTTATATTTCTTGCAAGTAGCTTTTCATTAATGCTTATTTATATTTTTCAGGATACAATAATGATTCTAAAGAAAGAAGTGTCCGAAAGCAGAGCACGATTGCACGCACACAGTGAAATTGAACGCACGCTGCGCGCACAGCTTGAGGCCGCGCGGGCGGAGATCGAGCGCGCCGCCACGCCGCATAACCTGTCGGCAGACTCGTCGCGCGACCAGTCGGCTGACTCGTCGCGCGACCAGTCGGTTGACTCGTCGCGCGACCGCTCGTGCAACACGTGCGACGCGGCCTGCGATCCCGTTCACTGTGCCGCGGAGGAGTACGAGCTGCAATTGAACACGAAGGAGGAGTTGAGCTCGGACGCTACCGAATTAGCTGCGGAGGTTTGTAAAATATGTGTAGTATTATGCTCTCATAGGGGTCGTATACAGAACCGCCTTTTTTTTAAAGTCACTTAAAAATACTCGTGCGTTGGATAGGTGCGATCGTTGCGGGCGGTGATCGAGCTGAAGCAGGCGGAGATGGCGACGCTGCGCGACGCGCGCTCCGAGCTGGCGGCGGAGCGCGAGCGGCGCGCGGCGGCCGAGCGCGACGCGTGCGCCGCGCGCCACGCCGCCGAGGAGCTGCGTGAGCGCGCCGCCGCCCGCCAGCGCGAGGCGGACCGCCTGCGCGACGAGAACGCGCGCCTGCGCGAGGCGGCCGCCAAGTACCGCGACGACAAGACCCGCCTGCAGGCCAACAACGAGGAGCTGCGGTACAAGCTCAGGCAGAAGTCGCAGGTGAGCTGTATAGATGAATCACGGCGCATACAGCAGCGGCGCCGTATACGCCGTATGCGGCGATCAACCATACTTTTTAACAGCGAAAAGGCATGAGTAAACCAGAGGCCTTAATAATTTTGTGACATAATAATTAACGGCTATTTGGTCTTGTGTCGTCAGGTGGTGGCGCTGCTCGCCGGCAACGGCTACATAGAGCGCACGGCGATGCGCGCGCGCACGTCGTCCGGCGACTCGGCGCGCTCGTCGTCGCCCCCGCCCGACTCGCCCCCGTCCCCCGCCGCCTCGCCCGACCCCGACTCGCCCCCGCTGCCCGCCGTCAAGGGGGTGGTCGAGAAACCCGACTCCGTCAGTTGGGTTCTCGAAATTGAAGAAACTCCGGAGGAAATGGCGTCAAGGTAAATTTTTCAGTCCAGTAAGTTTATCCGGGACTGGTTGGTCTGATATGAACGGCGTCGTTTTAAACCAGCTATAAAATGAAGAGATCCGTAGTACCAGTAGAGATCTGTAGCATCCGTAGTGTGATGAGGAGAACAAGAGGCCACGGCTCATCGACTGCAGCGGCAATGGGCGGCGCATTAAGCTACCTATAAATGGTGGGGTCCAAGGAATGGCAACCCTGCACCGGAATGCCCAAGGTGGACAGATGATCTTAAGCGAATCCTTGCTAGACAGTTTTTGAATAGAAAAGCTACTTATCAATAAGTTTGAAGATTATAAATCAATTCGATTACCTACTTATCTACATAGGTCCTAAATGGTGAACTTTATAAAGGCAATGACAATAACCTGGTATTTAATTCCCTAGGCTGGCCCGAAGATCATCGTTCCGCGCGGTCGCGTCCCCCAGCGGGGTGAAGCGGCGCGGCGGGGGCTCGCCGGGCAGCGGCTCCCCCGCGCCCGCGTCCCCCGCACCCAACGCCTCCAAGCTGTTCAGGCCTGGAGACCTCGACTTCCCACCGCCCCCGCCCCCCCTCAAGGAATCCGCAGGGGAGGCCATCTACATTTACGATGACCGTCAGTATTGAAATTTGAAACGAGTGCTTATTTACGAGTATAAGAATACCTAGTCTTGCGCGTGAGGCGATGACCGCCTCGTCGGTACTCAGACGACCGATATTGATATTCTTGCCGGACTCTTCTTTTACCTTTTACATGGACAAGAGTGATTAGTTTTATTGGAACTATGGGACCCAACCGGAACGTTTTGTACTTTAGAGTTTGTCCAGAACGACTGGCGTGTCTAGCACGCGACTCTACGGAAGGTCGAACCTGTGGCATATTATGTTGTGGGCCAAAGCTGAAATGCCGACGCATCGCCATTGGCCTTGGCAATCCTCTGGAATGTCCAATGAGTTATCGGTTCATCTGCGGAGTTTTAGTCCAAAGTTTAAACTCAATTTGCCAATTCGGCTTTGGACTAGGTCGTCCTGATCAATGTATTTTTGAATATGTGTAGACTTTGAATATTACGATAATTTTTAATAAGGAAGATACATTACATGTTTTACGTTTGACTGATTCACTCGTATATGTCATCTTTACTTGTAGTGGTAGTTATATAGGTACAATTATGATGCCTACATAAATTATTCCTGCCTATGTTCAGTCTTCTTAATAAAAATATACATACTACTTATACATATAGCTTGGATTATTGGATACGTTGAATTATATAATATATTGTTGATTGTTGATTGCTATGTTATTACAGCCATGTATAGGAATGTATAAATTTATAGGTACTAAATTGGTATATTAATTAACATGAAAATACTAAAAATATTGTTTTGATTTAAAGTCTGAATACATTCAAATACATAATTTATGACAGCTTTAAGTGCTCAAAGTCCAAAGCCGAATGTGCAAAATTGAGTTTCGGTTTTGGTCTAAGAATAATTTAGATACTCCATGGATCAACTATTTTTTATATGCATTGTCTAGGCCAATGCCTAGATTTTATATGTAGGCCAATCGCGATGCGCCAGCATTTCAGCTTTGGCATAAAATATATCTATATATAACTATATAGATATATTTATAGATTAATAAATGAACGCATTTCAACGAAAGCGTTTGGATGAGATTTCAATCAGTGTTCTTCTGACGAGTTTCTTATTACAAGAATTTTCTTGAAATTTAGAATAAAGTCGTGTGATTATACTTACTTCATTTGTAACTTCTTTTTATTAATATTCATAATTGGATAGGAATAAAAAAATAGAAAACAAAACATCACACTCGTTTGATGTGTATTTAATGCATATTGTTACGTAGAATAGCTGTTTTCCATTTTTTACATGCGGATATAAAAACGAGGTTCCAGCTGAATGATGATTCTTTAATTCACAATCGCTCGTTTCAACCGCGTTACTTGGACAAACTCTTTACAGCTTCGGCGCAAAAGTATTTATAGATCGACCAGAATCTCATGAAAAATAGGGAAATTAAATTTTGTAGTAAGCAACACTAGGTTAACCCGGCTGCCCTAGTGATAAACAAAGTAATTACATTCAGAGCACCTTACCTGGGATCGTTTCACGAAACGAAAAATCAAACAACTGCATTTTAAATACAAAAACAAAGTAATCAACATCCAATTACTTTGTATTTGTGTTGTGCTTGTTGTTTACTTGGTTATTGCATTTATATTCCGGGTTAGTGAGTGCAGTTACTTTGTTTGGGCAATTTAAATTTCAGTAAACGGTTCAAGTTATTTTAAATATTAAACTGTGGCAAAAAACTACTCGACATAAAACTTTTGTTAATGCAAAAAGTCAATTTCACAAAAAATGTCAGTTACTTTGTTTATCGCTAGGGCAGCCGTAGTGTTGCTAACCTTGGAATTTCATTTCCCTATTTTTCATGAGATTCTGGTCGATCTATACCTACATACGTGTTTATCGAATTTTAAGATTACATCTCATGGATAAATAATTTATGATTTGAAATTCTCACTGTATCGAATGTTAAGGTAAGGTAAGCATAATATTTATGAACGGATAATTCCGACACGTATACATATATGTACACGTACACGTTTATGAACTTTCTCAAATATTTATAAGTGGTGATATGAATATGTTTTGTTCGCCGATGATATTTAAATATTACTTACAATTACAATTGATTATGTAGATATAGTGTACCCAATAGAATGTTGAGTTTATCTCTTTAAGTTATTGCCGCTTCTGTCACTTAGTTGTAGCGTTTTATTAAATGTGCATGGAAATTGTGTAATAAGAATAAGGTACCCAGAGTTTAGACTCATTTACGATAAATATCTGCTTTTCTCAAAATCTGGCCTCAGACTATATTTTATCGAATCGGCTAAATTTTGATGGAAAACGTAACGTACCTGTGTATTGCGCCAATATACCTTTTATGCTACTTTAACTTAGATCTTATTCTGAAACTATTTTAATATTTTATTAACTATTTAGGTATTTATTTTATCGAGTTTCGAATAATTTTTCCCGTCTTATTTCTACATCTTCAACTATGTTTTATATCTTTTCTATTTTATTGGTGCGATCAATGTTTCGGGTGAGTCTGTAAGCTTGAATCTGCAATATTTAGAAGCCTTCATTATTATCAGTTGTAGTGAACAGGCGTAAGTAAATTTTGTACGTTATATTTGTATTGTTTTATTATATTTGTAATTATTGTAATGGTTGTTGTTTTTATTATTGTGTACAAAATATAACACTGAGAAAAATTAACGTAGCTATAAGAAGAATTATGTCAGCGTTAGAATATTAAGTCAATGGTTAGAACAAAATAATTTGGCGCTTTTTTATATATTGATCTATATGCGATTCAATGATTGTATCTTTGTTTAATCTATTATTAGATTTATTGTTCTAACATAAAACAACACTTTTCAAACCAAAGAGTCTCATTCATAACTCTTTGTCATGTTCCTTAAGTATTATGTTTTTGTGAACCTGATGATTGCATGTACCGAATTCACTCAGGTTTTTTCTTATTATTATTTATTTTTAAGCTAATTATTATGAATAATACCATTCCAAATTAAGAATTGTAAGCGAAAATAAATACGTGATTAGAAGAAAATCTATTAATACAAAAATTAAAGTATGTGAAAATAATTAGATTTTTCATTCCTAACCCCCTTATTTCTCTTACTTATTCAAGGTTTATTATCGAAGATATAGACTAATACTAACAACAGTTTAAAATATTTGAGGTAAAAAATAATAGCGAATATTTAACAATAAATTATTTATTAACCATAATAATATTTATCTGTTCCAGTATAAAGTTATTGTGTTTTTCTCATTATCTGATTTCCGCAACCACGTAAATGTAGGCTTTCATCATGATCAACCCATTACCGGCTCACTACAGAGCACGGGTCTCCTCCCAGAGTGAGAAGGGTTTTGGCCATAGTCTACCACGCTGGCCAAGCAGATTGGCAGACTTCACACACCTTTGAGAACGTTATGGAGAACTCTCAGGCGTGCAGGTTTCCTCACGATGTTTTCCTTCACCGTTAAAGCAAGTGATATTTAAATACTTAAAACGCACATAACTCCGAAAAGTTAGAGGTGCGTGCCCGGGATCGAACCCACGACCTCCGATTAGAAGTCGGTCGTCCTAACCACTAGGCTATCACAGCTTTTTAGGGTTCCGTACCCAAAGGGTAAAAACGGAGCCCTATTAATGTCACTCGGCTGTCTGTCTGTCTGTCTGTCCGTCTGTCCGCCGGTCACAGGTCTCTAGCTCGCAGACGAAATGAGTTACAAACCTGAAATTTTGGTATTTGGTGTAAAACGTTGACCCAAAATCAAATATTAAATTAAAAATTGAATTAAATTATTTTTCAGGGGGGCTCCCATACATGAGAAAGGAGCCGGAAAAAAATTTTTTTTCTTACCTTAGCTTGTGTGGTATCATTGTTTAGAGCTCATTGAGTAGAGTACGAATATATATTTTTTTAATTTTTTGCTTAAAAAGTAAGGAAATGGGGGGTCATCAAAATTGTCAGTTTTAGACCATTTTTGTGACGGGGGCTATCTAAAAAACTAAACTATAGTTCGGCCGTTCAGAGAATGCGTTCCTGACACCTATCAGTTAGTCACGACTAGTGATGGGCACAACATAACACTGAGTTCGTTACCGTTCCTCCAAAATGAACCGGCGCATTATTTTAAGATTATTTTCGTTTTAAATTGGCGGAATCATTTAAAATTTATATTTTAGTTATTTAAGTAGAAACCAAAAAAAGGTAATATTCATATAATAAAATTGTCAAATAAAAACAGATCGAAAACACTTGAAGAACGTGGTCTATGCGCACGAAACGACAACAGACGACTGTTTTAGCGTCACAAAATGGCGGCCCAACGCCATTTGGGGTTACCATTTTCAACCTAAATATAAAAATGCTACTTTTTTCGCGCGTTCGGTTTGGTCATAGTTTTATTTTTATATTTCATAAAAGTTATCTTATAGTCCATTATTTTCAAATTCTTAAAAAGAAAAACAAAGCGTATTATTTTATATTATAAGTATAACTGTATAAGAACAGATTACGATACTTGCCTGTTATTTTTAGCACAGCACTATTATACAAATATAAAGCGCTGACATAACCTTGTAATAGCGTAGTATAGATTAAGAAAAATATTGTTTACCAAGTTATTTGACACTCAGTTTGGCACAAAATTATAACATTCATTGATTATTGATATAATAATGTTGTTTTAATGCTCATCAATTGTTTAAACGGTAAACAACCAGCAAAAATATTTTTATCGTAACTGCAACGCCATTACAAAGCTACGTCGTCAGTTCAATCGCGACGTGTCAGGAACGCATTCTCTGAACGGCCGAACTTTAGTTAGGAATATGATATTTCGGTATATTATGTACTATATGCTCTATTTGTACAACAAATACTGAAAACAACGATTCATAAAATAGTTTATAAGCTGTGACCAAAACAAACGAACTTATTTTGCGTTTTTCTTTCACGGTTTCTTGCGATGTCTAACTCGGAAATTAAATATTTCTTAGACCCAAAATATTATATTGTTCATAATTATGTACGGAACCCTGAAAGAGAGAGGCCCGACTCGCACTTGGCTGATTTTTTAAATGTAGGCTTTAGATTAGAATAATTATGTTCACGATTATCACCACTGTCAGTTATTATTAAACTGTTAACGCTCTCAAGGCGCGGAAAGAAAGAAAATTACCTATCATCAAAATATTCGTCAAATATTTTATATTTTATGCGTACATTTTGAGCATTAACAGCACAGTAGATTATTTTATATCATTCCGGCGTCCGAGGAACAAAGGTCGGTTGACATTGTTCATACAATTAGAGCTAATTGATGTAACGACTGTGTCCTGCGCTGCCAGTTAGAATCTCCTCATCTAGGACATTTCATTGCTACTAATGTACCTACCTATATTATCTAATAGTGTTAGGTCCTATATTACTATTTCTGTTATTTAAATTCTTGCTCTTTGATAATATTGAACTTACATTTTATCTTCAGATAACTATCTCGCTTTGATTTCGTAGTTTTTATAAATAGCTGATGGATTGAGGGATTTAAATATCTCGTGGGAATTGTTTGATTACCCAGGGGAAAAATTGTTTATTGTTGACCGGGTTGCAAGCTTACAATTTGAAGCCTCAATAGCGCAATGGTCATCGGGCAGGGATCAAAAACCGCAAGGTCGGCGGTTCAAACCCCACCCGTTACACTACTGTCGTAACTCGTACCCACTCCTGGCACTAGTTTTCACTTAATTGGAGGGGAAATGGGAATACTAGTCATGCTCATCATGGCTAATATTCTATTTAAGAAAAAAAAATGTGCCAAATTTTGTCAAAACGGTTTAGCTGTTTAATAACAACAAAAAAGTAGCTTATGTTTAGTTAAGTTACCAATGATAAAATCGGGTTATGCTATCATATAATAATGATTATCACCATCATTATCACCCCATTACCGACCCACTACAGAGCACGGGTCTCCTCTCAGAATGTGAAGGATGAGGTCGTAGTCCACCACGCCGGCCACGTCCGGATTGGTAGACAACACGCCTTTGAGAACATTATAGAAAACTCTCAGGCATGCAAGTTTCCTCACAATGTTTTCCTTCACCGTGAAAGCGAGTAATACCTATGTAATTGCTTAAAATGCACTAACACCGAAAAGATGAGATGCGTGCCGGGGATGGAACTCGGACCCCCCAAAGGGAGGCCGAAATCTTAACCACAAGGCTATCACAACATAAAGGGTCAGTTATTTCGAAATCACAAACGCAACTTCAACTTTATTTGTTTGTAGGTACTTACATAAAAGTTATACTTAATATGAATTTCATTTATTATAATAAGAAAACGACTCAAACTATAAAAGTATTATTATTTTACTGCCGTGGTCAAAAATCACTTGTGGTCAAAAATTACTTGCCGTGGTCACACAAAGCCCTTCGGGGTTATTAATCAGGAGCTGGTTGGTGAATCTGAACCGATCTGCAGGTGGCGCCTCTTCGAGCTCAAATTCTAAAGGACAAATGCTTAAATATTCTTATTTAAATAATTTCAATATTTGCCTTCTGACTTTCTCTTCCAACGATGGATGTGTCAACTAAACGGTGGTCTAGAAATTAGAATCAATAATGAAGGAATCCCATAAGTATGAGTAGGCTTATCATTGGCCGTTTAAATAACAAATAACATAGTCACGACCATACTAAATATGACGTTTAGATAGGTAACGAGTAGATTGCACTGAAAAAGGTGTAGGTAACATTCAGGTTTTTAGGTCGAACATTTTTACGAAATCGTGATTAACATTAACGAAATTCGCAATGAAGATAACACTCATGGACCATGGTAATACCACAGCGTAAATACCTAGGTATATCGACCTGTTAATAGGTGGCTGCTATTTCATCTAACTATTCTAGTTTAATATGTGTCAGCAAGTTATTTACCCTAAGTATATGTGGAGATGTCAATTCTCGACGTTTGTCCGTCCATATAACAATATAACGTCGATGATATAACAGATACGACAGTAAACTCAAGTTTAAACTAGAATTTACGCGATAGAAAATTGCACGAGAATGCGTTTCTTTCTCAACGTCCTTATCTAATTCCAATGGAGTTTGCTGCAACAGAACAGAACTAGTAAATCCTGTCTTGTATACGAAAAAACATTATGGTAAAATGTATCTTCTTTGGCTTAGCTAATATACCTTCCTTCCCTACGTATGTTGTATAGTGACGTAGACTAAAAACCTCCAGTTTCCGCTCACACCTTCCTGGGAATGCAATGATACTTTAAGAAACAGCCTAATAGGTATATATGTTTGGTTACTCAAGGCTTGCGTGATCTTTCTATGTTCCACCTTCTACCTCGTGGTTGGGTACAAGTTTTTAAGGTATGCTCCTTTAAGATGAATTCTACATAAATTGGCTTCCCACTTCACACAAGCATTCGAAAACAGCCACTGCACCGCCCCAAGCAGAAATCTATACCTACATATAATAAAATCGTAGACTTGCCGTATCTGTACATTGAAGATTTTTGCAAAATAATAACTGTGGGATGTTAGGGATAAGTAATAGAACGTGAAAAAGCTATTTTTGAAATTTTTGTCTGTTTGTCTGTTTATCTGTTTGTCTGTTTGTCTGTATGTTTGTGCGCGCATCACGCAAAAAATACTGAATGAATTGAAAAGAAACATACTTAGTACGATTTAAGTTCATACTTACTACAGAGTAACATATAGGATACTTTTTATCCCGAAATTCAGCACGGTTCCCTAGGGAGAGGGGATGAAAGTCAAAACGTGTATTTAGTTGTATAGGTAGACCAGAATCTCATGGAAAATAGGAAAATTAAATTTTGTAGTAAGCAACACTAGGTTAACTCGGCTGCCCTAGTGATAGACAAAGTAATTACATTCAGAACACCTTACCTGGGATCATTTCACGAAACTTAAAATCAAGCAACTGCATTTTAAATACAAAAACAAAGTAATCAACATCCAATAGGGTACTTTCGTTAGTGAAAAATAAATTATGAAATTTGATAAAAATAAAAATTTATGTAGAAATATACTTAAATATTCTGATTTTGAGTCATAAAAGCACATGATTATTTTATTAAATTAAAATTAAAAGTCGTAATTTCCCATCTGTATATCACGTGACCTAAAACACGAGCCGCCTTGTTGTGACGTCATAATGATAGAAAATACTAATATTAATCTGTGGTCATATAAGCAAAAACTAATATTAATCTGTGGTCATACAAGAAAGATAGAACCTATGGAATCTAAACTCCAAACAAAAAAGGAATGTTGATATTTTTTAATATAGTATTATATAAATAAATATTTTCGATATATCTATATTTTTAAATATATCGATATCGGAGTTCGATATACCGAAAAAAATATCGATATTTCGATATATCAGCTTTATTTAAAAAATCGTAAGTCACTTCAAAAATGATTACACAGTTATATTATAGTCCAGTATCTTTATCAAACAAATTAAATTATAAATATATATATATGTGTTAGGTTATAGTTCTTAGTAATTATTTTATTAAAATAAGGTACAATATGGCCTGTTCCCGACACTTATCAGAAGGTAGTGCTTCTGATAAGTGTCGGGATAGCCTAAACGTAAGTTTTGTCACTTCCTTACTTATGTCAAGTGACAAGGACTATAGTTGTGAATAAGCTATCCGACACTTATCAGATGGTGGTGAAACAGGGCCTTATACCAATATTTTTAAATGACGTTATCACGTAAAATATTCATCCGTAAGCCGACTTGACAGACAACTAATGATGTTTACAAAGATGTTTTAACATTCTGGAATTCGGCAGAACAGAAGTCTGGGTTACATGCAAAAGTTGTTGCTTCAGAGTACAATGAACTTTATGGTTTTTGTCTATATGACCATAGATTAATGATTAGTATTAACTATCATTATGACGTCAAAACAAGGCGGCTCGTGTTCAAGGTTACGTGATATACAGATTAACGATTACGACTTTTAATTTTAATTTAATAAAAAAATAATGTGCTTTTATGACTCAAAATCAGAATATTTAAGTATATTTCAATATAAATTTTTATTTTTATCAAATTTCTTAATTTATTTTTCACTAGCGAATGTACCTATTTATTACCACAGAGGTATCATCATCATCATCATGATCAACCCATTACCGGCTCACTACAGAGCACGGATCTCCTCTCAGAGTGAGAGGGCCTTGGCCATAGTCCACCACGCTGGCCAAGCGGATTGGTAGACTTCACACACCTTTGAGAACGTTATGGAGAACTCTCAGGCATGCAGGTTTCCTCACAATGTTTTCCTTCACCGTTAAAGCAAGTGATATTTAAATTCTTAAAACGCACATAACTCCGAAAAGTTAGAAGTGCGTGCCCGGGATCGAACCCACGACCTCCGATTAGAAGTCGGTCGTCCTAGCCATTAGGCTATCACAGCTTTATCACAGCTTTTTGTATCTACATTTCGATATCAAACTATCGATATATCGTCCAAAAAATATTAGTAATAAAGAAAAAGTAGCCCAGGTGAATGACTTTATCTTCACTACAATATTTAAGGCGCAAACTCCAGTGTTATATAGAATACATTTATAACCTTCTTGTATATCATTGTTACGTCATGAAATGGCTGACTTATTGGCTGACAGCGTTTTCGCGGCATTAAAAAATGTTTAAAATTTAATTTAATTTTATGGCATGAACGCGTGTTTATTTTGCCGAAATATATTTTTTGTGGCTTTTTATTAACAAAAACAACATTTTGAAGTGCTTTTTCAAACACAGTAGAATACCCTATTACTTTGTTTTTGTGTTGTGCTTGTTGTTTACTTGGTTTTTGCATTTATATTCCGGGTTAGTGTGTGCAGTTACTTTGTTTGGGCAATTCAAATTTCAGTAAACGGTTCAAGTTATTTGAAATATTAAACTGTGGTAAAAAACTACTCGACATAAAACTTTTGTTAATGCAAAAAAGTCAATTTCACAAAAAATGTCAGTTACTTTGTTTATTGCTAGGGCAGCCGTAGTGTTGCTAACTTTGGAATTTCATTTCCGTATTTTTCATGAGATTCTGGTCGACCTATAATTCAATAACGCGTGGTCCGATTTCATTCATTCTTTTTTTGTTAGAAAGTAGATACTTAAAAGATTACCAACTAATCTCTGAAAGGCTGGATCGATTTTGATGGGACTTTCACTGGCGGATGTTTAGATTTTGATCTACCTTAACATCCGCCAGTGAACTTTTTACAGTTTTTAGCATGATATGAGCTCAAAGGAGCTTAGGAAAAACAAAATGATTCCTACGGGATTTTTAAAAACCAATATATAATATCCACGCGAACGAAGTCGCGGGTGTCCGCTTGTGTTTAAAATAAATATTCGAAGTATTGAATTACCAGTTACGACTTTAAAATAGGAGTTTTTGGGTTCATTTTGCATTACATATTACAATTTCTCGATACATCTCGTGCGTCGTAATAATCAATATTTTTTAATTTTTTTTCGAACTTTTTTTACCCGACTACGGCAAAGTCAAAAGGAAGGGCTATGATTTTAGCAGTCTATGTATGTTTGGGGCCGATTTTTGTATGAGATTCTGTGTGTGTGTGTGTGTATGTGTGTGCGTGTGCGTGTGCGGCTGCGTGTGCGTGTGCGTGTGCGTGTGCGTGTGCGTGTGCGTGTGCGTGTGTGTGTGTGTGTGTCTGTTCAACCGTAGGGCTCAAACGGGTGAACCGATTTGAATGCGTTTTTTTTGTTTAAAACGTGAAAGTCGGGAGTGTTCTTTTCTATATGTTTGATGAATGGCCAAGACGGCCGCGGCCATGAAATGGCGGATATTTTTTCACAACTACCTCAATATGGATATCAAATAAAAGGCACTATGCAAATCCAAGATGGCGAATGTCGGGGGTTTTTAATTTTTAATTTATACTTGTGCAGTCATCTGTCAACCTAGTGGGGGCTATGGGGCTCTGCCTATACTCTCTCAAGGGAAAGCGCAGTGTTGGCAGACCCCCACTACACTGCGCATTCCGGTCAGAAGTCGGCCATACCAGGACGATGTTCAGTATAATTTAAAAATGAAATAAGGCTGTAGCTACTTAAATAAATACACAACAGTTTTTATTTTATAAAAACTGTTATATGTAGGTATATACAACGGTATACTATATCAGTTTCTGCTTAATGGATTAATTATTATGCACTCATTTTACTTTATTAAAATCCAATATTATGAAACTCATAAAAATGTAAATTGTTATTTACCTATTCATCTGACAAAATATAAGAAACAACGTGAACTTTGATGATTCTAGGTAGGATACCTAACTATTCACAATATTATATAGTAAAATATCCTGTACCTAACTCTAACGAAAAAAGCGAGCGTATTGCTCAAGTGTAATTTTATTTGATGCATTTGTACAAATTAAATCCTAAACAAATACCGCTAATCACAGACTCCATGTCAAGGGGACATAAATATATAGATTGGAGGTACGGACGCTGATAGCAGCCCCTACTCGTATATATAAACGTAAGAAGCCAAACAAAAGGATGATTTGTTACAATATAGTCAAAATGAACGCAGGTGCTGCTGGAATTTATTTTTTATTCCTTATTGGTGAGTGCTCTTTTTATGTGTGAGTTTGTCTTTTGAGAGGGTTTTCAATAGTAGATAATATTATGGACCCCCTGCAAATTTTCAAAATAGTAAAGAAACTCGTATAATTTCATACAATTTCATACTTATTGATATAAACAATACGTGTTATTATTCTATGATTTCCCGGAATAAAAGTAGTCGAGATTAATCCTCGAATAATATTCTGTTGTATCTGTGAGTCTGGTCAAAATCAGTTCAGCCGTTCCAGAATATAAGCCCGGACGAACCAACAGACAGACAGACAAAAATTGAAAAAAAAAAAAATTGTTTGGGTTATGGTATCGTTCAAATAACCATGTCAGCCGCCATGTCAATGGGCAGTTATTTCGAAATCACAGACAAAAACTAAATTTTTTTTTCACAAGCAGACATTTCGATTAAAAAACGAGAAATCTTGAATTTATTACACACTGGGTGACATGCTTCCCCATATCCAAATTCGAAAGCCTTCGAAAGCTAATATCCGCTTTTTACTTTTGTGCAGACTTGTTTTGTATCGACTACAGTTTATCGGTATTTGGCATTGTGCCAATAATAAATCAGGCAGGCGTCAGGTAATACCGTCGTCTTATTTATATTGTACTACTTAGGTACCTATTTGTCCGATTTACGGACTCATAAAGCAAGCGATTACTGATTAAATAAGCATTAACATTTTCAATATGTTATATGCATTTTGCGCTAAGTAGGAATACCATTAACTTATCTATATATATATAAATATATATATTGTTTCTAGGACATACTCGTAGTATGTCCTAAAACATAATTATGAGGACATATCTACTATATTCGGTAATCATTGTCCTAAATGTTGTCATAAGTAGTTTATTCAAAGAAAGCTCAAATAATATTAGTGGTACCTACCTATAAGTTCATTCGTTAGAATTGCTAATTGTCAAATTTTAATATATATATAGCTGCTCGTGCTGATTCACTGACTGATTGATCACCTCTCCTGTAAAATTTTGTATGAAAAATTTTTTTTTCAACAATGGTTTCGTATAGAAAACAAAAATTCATTAGGAACAAAAATATGGAGAGAGCTGATGATTGAGGATTTCGGAGATAGGTGAGGGGCACGCTTAAGGTAATGAAGATAGGTGGGGGGTGCTCGAGCAAATGTCACTCAAAACGTCATCCAATTGGCAGTGAGCTGAAAAAAAATTCAAAATGGCGAAAAAAAGATGGCCGCCATACAAATTTCGTCGGTCTCCATCTCGGAGGGTATAAAAGATGGAAGAGTGGTTTCTTCGCAAAAGATGATCAGGATCCAAAGGTCTACCCGGTGAATATAAAAAAAATTCAAAATGGCGGAATTTATTTTTCCATAGAAAATGTATGGCGAATATTGAAGAGACTACAAGTTGTGAACTATGCAAGGCTTTAATGCGGTTTTTTGGAGAACTCTCAAAGAAAAATATGGGAAGACATGATGATTGAGGGTTTGGAAGTTGGTTGAGGAGCCCGGGCAGGGTATTGAAGATAGGTGGGAGGTGCTCAAACAAAAATTACTCAAAACCTCATCCAATTGGCACTAAGCTGAAAAAAAAAAACAAAATGGCGGATTCAAGATGGCGGCTATACAAATTTCGGCGGTGTCTATCTCACCAAGTAGGTATAAAAGATGGAAGAGTAGGTTTTTGGCAAAAGATCATCAAGACGTGGTTTACTTGATAAAAAGAAAAAAAAAAACAAGCTGACGGAATTTATATATCCATACAACATATATGACGAATATTGAAGATAATACAAGTTGGGAACTATGCAATAATTTGATACATTTTCTTTTCAAAATTAGTTTTTATGGAAGTACTCTCATTCTGACTATTGATTCGGAGAAAAAATATGGAGAGTGATAATGATCGAAGGTTTGGAAGATGGGTGAAGACAAGTGGAGGCTGCTCAAACAAAACATACCCGAAAACGAAACCTCGCGGTCCGCTTGCGAGCCGCGCACCCACGCGCCCTACTAGTTGTTTATAAAGCAATTATAAGTACCTCTTCATTAAATTTTGTATAATATACTATGTAAAACTGTATGTACAAAACTAGAATGAAAATTGTAATTCAATTACAATTGGTGCGATAGATATTTATATTCTGCCAGCACTGAATCTCGTTGCGTTGTCATTGGGTTTTTTTTACATTGTAGTATTTTAGGTAACTAGGTTATCTTGGACCCGAGTTCGTGTAGATAAAATCAACAAATACAAAATTGTATCGACATTGCGCATTTTTCTATCCGAATTGTTTGGATTAAAAATGTTTCAAATATGAGAGATTCATTTTTCGTCCTTAATTTGATAAAAAAAAACAGGACACGTGTTTGTGTTTATTTTATATTGGTGTCCATCGGAGGTGTTTGACATTCGAAGCTGCCGCAGCGCAGCATCGCATTCGCGTTGAGTTCGCTCACGTAGGCCTTAACTTAATTATACTTACTACCTATGTAGAATTTGGTTTTGGCGGGATAATCGTAGGAATTGCTTAAAATCTCTCGTTTTATTTTCATTAATTTGCTGCATTTTAGAGTTTTATTGCATGAAGTAGAAGGCATTTTATTCAATATAGTTCTGTAAAGGTGCACAAGTGGAGATTAAGCAAGAATGTTGATGTTGATTAATTCAATTTTCTCGCAGGACTCGTAACATAAGTTTTGGTAAGATTGCCTTTGCCTTACTCATGACTTGAATTAGGACCGACTGACGGACAATGACGAACGATGGACTGTATTTGACCACTTTCGCCCAAATTGGGTAAATTATTTGATATACACAGCATTATTACTTGAGGACTGGCTATAATATGCTACCATGCGAAGCCATAATGAAAAAAAAATATGTAAAGTTAGGTAGGTAGGTACCTACTCGTATGTTGTCTAGAATACGAGTTCTAACTAATTATTTATTGACTTAATTCAACATTAAAACATTTTCTCATAAGTTTATAATATTGTGAGGTAGGTACCTACATAGTGCTATAATAATTAATTTTTTTTTCAGTTATATCTTCGTGTTACGACCGAGAACCAAAACTAAGGTTTTATCATGAGTGAGTAAAACAAAAATAATGTATACCTAAATAATAAATTATAAAAAAACAATAGTGGAGTGGCCTTATTTAGGTACGAGCGGATACCCGCGACTTCGTTCGCGTGGATATTGATTATAATAATCCCGTGGGAATCATTTTGTTTTTCCTATGCTCCTTTGAGCTTAAACCTTGCTAAAAACTGTTAAAAGTTCACTGGCGGATGTTTAGGTACATCAAAATGTAAACATCTGCCAGTGAAAGTCCCATCAAAATCGGTCCAGCCTTTCGGAGATTAGCCAGTAGTCTTTAAAGTATCTACTTTCTAACAAAAAAAGAATGAATGAAATCGGACCACCCGTTAACGAATTACAGCTAAGTACACATTTTGCCTTTCATCCCCTCTCCCAAGGGAACCGTGCTGAATTTCGGGATAAAAAGTATCCTATATGTTACTCCATAGTATTAACTTAAATTATGCCGAGTTTCATTTCAATCCATTCAGTAGTTTTTACGTGATGCGCGCACAAACATACAGACAAACAGACAAACAGATAAACAGACAAACAGACAAACAGACAAAAATTTCAAAAATAGCTTTTTTACGTTCTATTACTTATTCCTAACATCCCCCAGTTATTATTTTGCAAAAATCTTCAATGTACAGATACGGCAATTCTACGATTTTATTATACATATGTATAGATGTATAGATAGATCCGTCCGCATGTAGAGAATGAAAGTTATCTGTCGAGTACCGAATATAGGTACCGAACACCGATGTAAAATCTTAAATAGGTACTTAGGTACATACTAACTTATATAAGTAAGTAATGTTACAAATAAAGATCATTGCTGATATTATATTGAGATCATTGATGATATTTGAACTGGACAGCTAAGTAATTTATAAGCATGAATTTTATTAATATTTTTAGTAAAAAATAATGTACTTAGTTCGTAATACCTGATTAATTACACATAATATAATATATTTATATTACTTACTTTTCAGTTCTTTTGACAAATATACTGAACTACTATTAAATGAAACAGATAAAATATTTCATACCACGTGGTACAACGCTAGTCGAACTACGAGGATATTTTGTCATGGATTCACAGGTAGGTATCAAAAAAACCTTTCTATCCTATAAATTATTTTAGTAGGTATAATAATTTTCGATGTATAGGTAGAAGTTATTATAGTCTAGACATTTGGTGCTCAAAAAAGGAAGTTTACTTACTCGGAAAGTATTCTAGGAGTTTTGAAAATTGCAATTTTTATAAACGACTTTTCAAATTTTCACTTTGCCAACCTCGTATCTTTGCCCCTCAAGCGGAATCTAGAAAATAATACCTACCAAATTTTACAGATTTTTGCATTTTTTCGATAATTATCGACTTAAAAATATAAAAATAAATTTCATGTAAGTAAACAGTTCCTTGTAATTTTTAGAAAAGTCGAGTCAAGTCGAGTTGTAGTTTTTAAATTGTACCTATGTTGTTGTATTTCAGGCTATCCCACCGGTCCAGCGGTGACGGCAATCGCAACCGCCTACCTCAAACAGGGAGAGAGTAACGTAGCGTTGCTCAATTGGGAGTACTTAGCGTCTTCGCCGACTGGGAGCCTCGTCAGTTCCTTTGTGACTTGGGCGGCTCCGAATGCCAAACAGGTAAACAATGTTTAATCGTTTTTAAGGGTTCCATACCCAAAGGGTAAAACGGGACCCAGTATTACTAAGACTCCACTGTCCGTCTGTCATCAGGCTGTATCTCATGAACTGTGATAGTCAGACAGTTGTTTTCACAGATGATGTAAGTATTTCTGTTGCCGCTATAGCAACAAACATTAAAAAACAGAATAAAGTAAATATTTAAGGGGGCTCTCATACAACAAACGTGATTTTTTGGTCGTTTTTGTAGATAATGGTACGGAACCCTAGGTGCGCGAGTCCGACTCGCACTTGGCCGGTTTTATTTATTTTAATACAAGACAACATACATAATTCTATAACAGTGAGTGTAAGTAATCAAAAAGTCAGCTGTTTTAATAAATTATGTAACAAGAGTTACGAACCATCACGCTATGTTTGCTGTTGATGTTTGCTGATAGGAATAATAATTTGAATACTTAAGTATAATAGAATAGAAACTGACTTCAGAAAGCAGGAGGATAACAATTCGGCTAGGATTTGTCGGTAGGTATAATATTATATAACTTATAGTTATTTCGTCCACGTCCGCATATTTTAATTCGATTATTTTTTAATAAGTATAACTTTTCATCTTTTTTATCGATAAATAATTTGTCACACATAGGTAGGTCCCATATTTGAGTTTTAAATTGTGACCTTAAATTTTGGAATCCAAAGTCAAATTAACCTATCTTCATTGAGAAGGACCGGCAAGAAACTCTCGGTGTTCGCTTTCTTCAAAATTCCTTACAAGGTCTTATTATTTATTTTTGTTTATTAAATCAGTTTTGCTCATTAAGTCAAGTTAGGTAGCGGATGCTTAATTAAAGAAAAAGAACAAAAAACTTATTAACGTATTTATATATTTGAAAAGTGCCAATTAGTTAACAACCAAATACCAGGAATGAAATAACACGCCGGGATGATCCCCGGAATTTTACGAATTTTTCTTTACAAAGTATATGAATATTTTATATACCCCCTAAATACATATACAGGTAGCATATCGCAGTCTACATGCAGTAGGTTATAAACTAACTATATATTTTCATGATATAAGTAGTTAGTTTACGCATCATCCATGATTATTGTATTGAAAGTATTCACTTAATAATTCATAAATATAGAGAATCCTTCAAAAAAGTTTCGTCTTTATATATCTATCTTCTATACATATAATACAATCGTAGACTTGCCATACCTATCTGTACATTGAAGATTTTTGCAAAATAATAACTGGGGGATGTTAGGGATAAGAACGTGAAAAAGCTATTTTTGAAATTTTTGTCTGTTTGTCTGTTTGTCTGTATGTTTGTGCGTGCATCACGCAAAAACTACTGAATGGATTGAAATGAAACTTGGTACGATTTAAGTTCATACTACGGATTAACATATAGGATACTTTTTATCCCGAAATTCAGTACGGTTCCCTTGGGAGAGGGGATGAAAGTCATCAGTCAGTCAGTCAAGAGGGGATGTGTACTTAGTTGTAATTCAATAACGCGTGGTCCGATTTCATTCATTATTTTTTTGTTAGAAAGTAGATACTTTCAAGATTACCGGCTAATCTCTAAAAGGCTGTATCGATTTTGGTGGGACTTTCACTGGCGGATGTTTACATTTTGATCTACCTAAACATCCGCCAGTGAATTTTTAACAGTTTTTAGCAAGGTATGAGCTCAAAGGAGCTTAGGAAAGACAAAATGATTCCCACGGGATGTTTAAAAACCAATATCTACGCGAACGAAGTCGCGGGTTTCCGCTTGTTTCATAATAATTATGTGAGAAGTTTATCAATCCGCACTCAGCCAGCGTAGTGGAATACGGACTAAACCTTTCTCATTCTGAGAGGAAACCCGTGCCCTAAATTGGCCCGGTAATGGGTTAACAATGATGTGTCTCTCTCTTTGCATCGTTAACCACAGTGCTGAGGGTCGCGATCTTTGCCATGGATCATCCTATCTCGAACTTGGTCTTCCACTTGGATCTGTCTTCGGCAGTATGGAGAGCATTGTGGACAGATGTACCGAGTACGACGCTGACCTGGTCGGACCACATGGGGCTACGTCCTCTTGGCCTCTTCCCTTCAACTTTGCCCGTGACCAAAAGTCTTATGACGATGATGTATTAGCCTACTAATGCCCCCCGAGAAAACCCGGGTAGACTCAGCTACGAGTATAATCAGTGTAATTAACTGTTGTTTTTAGCTTGGCGCGCGTCTGGTGGAAACATTCTTTCGCCTCTCGAAGGCCGGTCTCGACATACGCAAGACGCATCTCATCGGCCATTCGCTCGGAGCACACGTTTGGGGCATTGCTGGCTTCAGATTGCAGCAACGGGGGATACAGCTTCCATGGTAGCGTGTCACTGTTACTCGACTAAATGAGACAGCATAGTGTTTAGTACTTTGTGTGTGTTTGTTTCTTTGTCGGTTCATCGGTTCCATCACAACTGCTAAAATGACTACTGATCTATCAAGGCACACATTTAAACACTTTATCTGCATGGTTCAAATATAATCTACTAACGATAAATATTTCAAAAACATCCTACATAATCTTTAAAGCTAAAAACAAATTAATTCAATCGTATCAACCTCTTACAATTGACGATATTCCGTTACATCAAAAACACAATGAAAAATACCTTGGATTAAGATTAAACAATTACTTAAACTGGAATACTCAAATTGAACACCTTAGAAGCAAATTGGTAGCAATGACTGGGTCCATCAGAAATCTAGCACGATCTATACCACGTGAGCTTCGTTACACTATCTATAATACCCTAATTAAACCACACTTAATATATTTAATTGAAGTCTGGGGAAGTGCTACCAAGACAAGATTAGCTCATCTGCAAACTGCTCAAAATAAAATAATAAAAATTCTTTTCCAATATCCCTTTCGAACATCTACTAAAAAACTTTATATTGACACCAAAATTATGAATATTCACCAGTTATATATATACAACACATGTATTTTTGTTAGGAAAACTATAAATAAAACAATCCACACAAATATCACATTTACAAAAATTAAAACTAAAACTCGTAGAGCCAGTTACCTTGTCCTACCCAAAATTAGAACGAATTATGGCAGAAACACCCTTACCTATGAAGGAGCTAAACTCTATAACAAAATACCTGCACACATAAAAAATGTACACTCATTCAATGCATTCAAAACTAAATTAGCTGCTCACATTATGAGTAATGCGAATCTCTTCGAATAATGCATTGAATGAGTACCTAAATGGCGAATATTGGAAATTTTATTCTTAGAATTAAGTTCTCATGTAAGTGACTTTGTCTTTTATGAGAATTAAACGTCTTTAAACCTAAACCACACTGCTTGGATATAACTGCAAATTTTGACAGTAGATTCCTTTTATGACATACACATTCACTTAGAAAAGACTTATGGAAACTCCACACTTAGGTATTAAATAGGGGATGAAAGTTGGTATTTGGCCTATCTACTATAGTATCATAAGCTATACCTATTATGACGTCACGTCGTGACAAAGTCAATTATATTAAATTTCACACAATTCCTAAAAGCTGTCGTTCTTTTATACTCAAAATCGACTGAAAAAGAAGGAGGTTTTTTGACTAGACTAGATACATATCTATCTAAGTATCTTATATACACTTAATAAACTCTCACCTACACTTAATAAATCTGTAGATTCAGTAGGTACATAAAGTAGCTCAGCGATGTCTTTTATTTTAGGATTACGGGCGTTGATCCGGCGTCCGCATTGTTCGAGAATAAGCCCCCCGGTCACAGGCTCAGCACGGCCTCGGCGCAGTATGTGGACATCATTCACACGGACCCCAACAAATATGGCTTACGGTCTTCGGCTGGCACAGTCGATTTTTGGGCTAACTACAGAGCTGTTGGGCCTGTCAGACAGCCTGGGTGTGGTAACCAACAGGCACCGATGTTATCCATGGAAGGTAAAATAATCGAATACTGATTTATTTTTTATTTTTTTGATAATATGTCATAGCCGGATCTTAGAATTGATCACTTCATGATGTGGCCGATCATATCATGAAACAGAACCGTTTCATGAAAATATGGCCGGCCACATCATGATATGGCCTGGCGAGATCAATGAATGATCATCGCTTAATGATATCAATAGCTAAACGCATGGCTACTTCATGATATGGTCAAATATTAGTGATCATATCGTAAAATAGTTACATTATCCACCGTTAAAGGCGATGATATAATGTTGTTTTGAAGTGAAATAACAGAAAGTAGGAAGACCACGCAGCGAAAATCAATGGACTATTATTGGATTTCAAACGACGCGCGGGGCTCCGGCGCATAGCAGGGATTTCTTCTGAGTGCGTATCATGACTTCGCATAGTGGGAGGTCTCTTCCCTTCTCCCGATTCACTCCCCTCATAAATGAGGTTTATGACATCAAAAAATAAATGAGGTTATGATTTTACAAAAAATTCATTAATTAAAAACTATGATATCATTGAAACCCTCCATATATGATATGGCCAAACGTGGATGGAATATTATCATTAAACATTGACGTTTAAACGATATGGTTAGTTCTAGATGGCCGTATCATGAAATAGAACCGTTTTATGAAATGATTGGCCACATCAGTAATTCTAAGATCTGGCCACGACAGATATACAAAGTATTATTAGTCTGTCTTTAGGGTTGCCAAATAATATCCTATTGCTTTAAATTTCAGATTTGTGTAGTCACAACATGAGTTGGAAACTATTAGTGGACTCTATCAAATACCCCGGCACCATAATTGGGTCGTACGCGAGAAACTATAGAATGTGGAAAAACTATTCAAAAGAAGAAAGGACTGCAGTAACTTTACCATTGGGAAAATACAATAAACTTCCGTATGTTGTCCCGATTTTAAAACATTTTTTAGGTGATATTTAAATAAAGAATTTAGGCACTAAAGTTTTAATATGAACGCAAAATAAGTAAACAGAACATTTAGAATTTCAAATGATTGAATAAGTTAATTAACTTTCAAGTACGGGTATGAACTTACCGAAGAATTGAGTAGTCCGCATCATGACTTCGAAATATGTTACGCCGAATAATACGACACCGAATGTTTATAATAACGTATAATGTGATGACAAAAGCACATTATAACGATTATTATCGTAACAACGAAAATACGTGATAACGTATCACGCAATAACGAATGCACGTTATAACGAAAAACATCGTACCGAACTACGCGCCTCGAAATAACTTAGGGATGGCCCTTTTTAGGGTGCCGTACCCACAGGGTAATAACGGGGCTCTGTTAATGTCTCTCTGCTGTCTGTCTGTCCGCCAGTCACAGGTGTCTAGCACGTAGACGAACTACATTACGTTACATACACGTACATTACGTAGACAACAGACATTGTTACAAACCTGAAATTTTGGTATTTGGTGTAGAACATTGACCCAAAACCAAAAATTGAATTAAAAAAAAACCGGCCAAGTGAGTCGGGCCTCGCTCTTTTAGGGTTCCGTACATAATTATGAAGAACATAATATTTTGGGCGTAAGAAATATTTAATTTCCAAGCTAGATATCGCAGCTAACCGTGAAAGAAAAACCCAAAAAAATTTTTTCCGGCTCCTTTTTCATGTATGCCCCCTGAAAAATAATTTCTTTAAATTTTTAATTCAATATTATGGTTTTGCGCCAACGTTTTACACCAAATATGTACCTACCAAAATTTCAGGTTTGTAACTCATTTCGTCTACGAGCTGTGACCGTCCGTCTATCTGTCTATCCACCTGTGACCGGTGGATAGACAGATAGACGGACAAACAGACAGCAGAGTTACATTAATAGGACTCCGTTATTACCCTTTGGGTACGGGACCCTAAAAAAGGTCATCCCTAAGTTATTTCGAGGCGCGTAGTTCGGTATGATGTTTTTCGTTATAACGTGCATTCGTTATTGCGTGATACGTTATCACGTATTTTCGTTGTTATGATAATCGTTATAATGTGCTTTCGTCATCACGTTATACGTTATTATACTTAAACATTCGGTGTCGTATTATTCGGCGTAACATAATTCGAAGTCATGATGCGGACTCGTTAAAGAAAAAAGTTGTGAATAAGCTATCCATATCAGAAGGTGGTGAAACAGGCTCTTAATAATTCAATTTCAATAATATATTCTTTACAAAAATCATTAAAAATAAGAAAAAAATTGATATTTTTTTGATTATTTTCAGACGTCCGGGAAATTATTACTTCGTGACCAATTCAGAATCTCCCTACGGTCTCAAAGAAGATGGACTTTAAAACAATTAAATAGCATTTAAATATCTGGCTTACAAGGACTGTAAATATTAATTTTAGAATATTGATTTAATTTATTATTGTACTAATTTATTTTATTTAATAAATGTTTGTGTGTGTGAGAGCAACGTTTTGTTATAATTTTCACGGTTGCCTTCATTTAAAAACCCAATGCAGATGATCCATAACAATTCTGATATAATGTAGGTAGGTTAATTTATATGTACCTACTTATTGCAATTTTTCAAATCTTTGACAAACAAAACTGACAAGATAGGATTTATGGACTTTTCCCCACATGCATCGATTTGTCCCAGTTTGGGTCTGTGTCTTCATAGGGTTACGTTCTGTCTTTATCGCGTACTGTAACCTAAGACAAAGGTATCTGTAGCAAAATCTTAGATTTTATAATATACATATACTTAGCAGCTAGGCATATAAAACCAAATAATAATATGTAGGTACCTAAATAAGATTTTATATTATTAGTTATGTAATTTTGCCATATTATAAGCATTTCCATATCAAATATTTGAGACAATCTGTTCCAACTCAATAAATATTGACTATCAATTTGTCGGGAAAGCAAAGATAGAGTTATTTATTATTCATAGCTATCCGGCGAGAATATATTTACATTATTATCTAATTCCACATCTGCAATACTTTATTAAGCCATTCATTCAATATCAGAAGAGAGTGACTAATCAGAAATTGACAAATTAAACATTCTTCGAAGTTTCGTATCGATCACTAAAGCATTCAGAGGCGAGGCTGCGAGGTGGATAACTACAAGGCGAGCTTTTCTGATGCGGATGCCAAATGGATTTTCATTGATTACTATAAAATATTAATCCCGCGGAAGGATTATCTTTGTTTGAGCCTATAGAGTAGGGCGTATTTCCTATTGATCCTATTGATGTTAACATATCGAATCGCGGCGGTACATTTAAAGCACTGAGTCTCTCACATTATATAATTTAACTTGAGGAACGGCTAAAATGAACGGTTTCAACAACTTTCTTACCTCAACTAGTTACTTTAAAATTCGCTTACAACTCTACAAAACTTGCCTGGCAAGAAACCCAAGCAGCAAAGACAAAGAACGCATTTATTCTCCATTACCTTGTAATGGGGATATTAAAATGGTAATGTTGTAATTTACAACGATTTATTTTGTTTTTGTTGGGCGTACCAATTATGCGTGCTGTGAACGCTCCCGATGATTGTGTTGATAAAATTTCCATTGCCTTTTAAAATAGGCGGAACGTAGCCGAAGTCGTTCGCTACATCTGTTTGACAATTTACGCTTTTAATAATGGCCGACGGTGCCTTTGAATCGGTCGCGCACGAATTAACAGCGGGCTAAATTAAAGCCTTCAAAACTTTTTGCGGGGCAGACGGCCCGATGTGCCCACTACGCTCTCTCTACCCTTTTTAACACCGGGCGAGGGTTTAAAGAAAATTAGAACCGTCAAATGGACTTCACCAGAGGTTCTGGTTAGTTTACGCGGTGGTCAAAGAAAGCAATTAACTTTTTTTAATTATAAAGTAACTAGCTTTGCCTACCTTGCCTTTTGAAGAGAGACGCTTTTCATTGACAGCGTGAATTTTTCACGATATGGCAAATCTACGGCAGCCATTACGTTAATTAAAATTTTTGAAACCCGTTGCCTTTCCTTGATGACACTTGTATATTAATTATTTTGTTTACTTTTTTAAGGCTATAAAGGCTCTGAAACGTAAATTGCCTATCTATCAAACAGTTATGAAAAAAATTGGTTGTCTGTAAAGTCGATTTACGGACGATAATTTTACGTGATAATGTCATAAGAAAACAAAGAGAGATAGATACGTCACAATCCAAACGCTTAGGCCTATCGTGCCTCTCTATCGCTTGTTCCGCGCTCTCGTTTGCACGCTCGGCTCAGGCGGAACGTGACAATGAGTCATGCTTTTTCGCGCGTGCAGCCGACGTTCATCGGTTTATAAGACGTTATCACGTCAAAAATCTTCAATACGTATAATTAATGAAGATCACTTGTCAATAATTAACCTGTAATTACTATACAATACAATAGCTCTATAAAATACAATTCGATTTGAACTAATAGACTGGTAGGTACTATGTATATTGTATATACTAGAATTTTTTCAAATTTTTAAAATCACATTTTATGTTATAAAAAATTATTTTCATTGCTGAAGGCTCGCGCGCGCATGCCGTAACCGCCGCGCGGAGTCCTATTTTCAACGTCAAATTAAAGTTATAAATAATGGAAATAGAGTTTCGAAAGTTGAGACTTTTTTATTGGAAATTCCTCTCCTCCTTCCTCTCCTCTTTAACGAGTTGTTTTTTTAAATTGCTTAAATATAAATATTTCTCGAGTTATTAACATAAAACAAAATATAATTTTTTTTCCATCTTATTTTGTTAATAACAATTGCAATTTTTCACCTGCACCAAAATCCTTCAAAAACATTTTTCTAGAGGTGTTTTCGAATCGAATGAGCTATCGCTTTATCTCTATTTTTCACGTTTTTGAACTTATTGACTAGTCTATAAGTTGAAACAGGTAAGTCAGCATAATTTGGTAGCTAGTAGGTAATTACTATGTATTGCTTTTAAGTAGCAATCGCTTGTCATAATTTATGCAAACCGCATACGGCGTGCAGTGGCAAATGATATTGTAGTTTAAGCAGGCAGAACTGTTCGTTCAATATTACAAAGGCTTTCAGTTAAACCTATGAAGTTTTCCACGAGGTAAAGATTCTAATAATGTATTTTGTACAGTTTTATAGTCTTATAAAGGCATTGAAGAACTTTGTTTGGTAGACATGGGCAGTGTTATTTTATTAACTACTATAGCTGATGCCCGCGACTTCGTCCGCGTGGATTCAAAAATGTTCCACTCAACTTTCTTAATTTTTTATTTCATAAGAACTTTCTCCTGACAATAACAAACACAACAAAAAAAGAATTAGCGAAATTGGTCCAGCCGTTCACGCGTGATGCCGTGACCAAGGAAAATAAGGATTCATTTTTTAAATAGATGTATACAAACTATACATAGTATATAAAAAATACATACATAAAAATACCTACCTAATTTGAATGCTAATTTAAATGGCCTTAATTTTTAGGGAAACTTTTATCATATTATTATACTTATTCCTACATAAACTTATAGGTATTTTCTGAAGAAGTATCTTGTCATCGTACGAAATGAAATAATTCCTTTAACAAAGAATAGCAATACAGCTAAGGCAATAAATTATATTATAATTTGTAACGTCGGAGCGTGGAATATCGTGATATTGGTACTGCGTGTAGCACGAAATATTTCATACTATAATTTTGATACAGTTTGACACAAACACCGGGTAATTCATAATGGAATGATTTTATAGTTTACCAATTTAAGTTGGAATAAAATCTACTATAATATTACAATTTCACTTTGAGAAATGAAAAATAATTTAAATCAATTTCTAATTCAATATTTGGTTTTAGGTCAACGTTCTACACCAAATACTTTGTAACTGGTTGAAATTGTTTATGTTCTAACCTAACCTAACCTACCTTTTTTTTTTTTTTTGAAAAATATAGAAGTTTTTTCCTTATTTGGAATTTTTATTGAACCTTTAATATTAAAAAATACTGAGATAAAAGTAAACACCTTTGCACACTAATTAGGAACTTCAAAGTAGATTAAAAGCAATTGAGAAAAAGCAATTGAGATTATTAGAGAGATGTCGTAACTCGTAAGTCTGGTGCATTTACAAAGACGGATTACAAATATATCACAGACGTCATGGATACCCTACATAAATGAAATGGCCGAACGTGGATGGATATATCATTAAACATTGACACTTAAATGATAATATGGTCAGTTTTAGATGGCCGTATCATGAAACAGAGCCGTTTCATGAAATGATCAATCACATCATGAAGTAATCAATTCTAGGCTAGTGGCCACGATACATACACATACAGCGTCGCGGAACTTCAGAACGGACTCAAATTGACAATTAATAACTAAGTAAGTATTTGAGTAGATAGATAGGAAGTTAAAATAAATTGAGAAAAATAAAATAAAAACAAACTGTGTCAAAAATCGATACTACGAAGTTGGCGGTTCCCGAGCTGTGGCTAAAAGTAAAGTTGGTGTCTGCAAACTTATTGACCAGCGTTATTCATTCTAATGCGGGCATAAATTAGCGACCGGTGCTTATTGAACTTCTATTTACGTTGTATTTGATTATTATTAACAAGTATAAATTAAAAATTAAAAAAACCCCCGACATTCGCCATTTTGTGGCAGCGGCCATCTTGGATTTGCAATAGTGCTATTCTACTAAGTCAAACCCTTTCATTTGATACCCATATTAAGGGAGTTGTGAAAAAATATGTAATCCGCCATTTTGTAGCGGCGGCCATCTTAAACCGATTTTCTTCACACATAGCTAACAACACTCTCGACTAATTTACCTTTCAAACAAAAAAAACCGCATTCAAATCGGTCCACCCGTTTGAGCGCCACAGGGGAACAGACAGACCCACACACACACACACGCACGCACGTTCGCACGCACGCACGCACTCACGCACGCACGCACGCACGCACGCACACACACAAACTGCAATACCCCTTCCAAATTATCCCGCTTCCATCTTGGACTGCATCGTCACTTGAGGTGTGATTGCAGTCAAGCGCTAACTTGTTGAAGAATAAAAAGTTTCAACGAACTATCGATCCATCAACCATCGCTTTTTAACTTAAAAACAGTAACAGTAATAACAGTAACTTAAAAACGTAAAACAGCCTACAACTATAGTCTGTAATGCATTCAAAAATAGCCCTCATGATTTAAATCCCGAGGGAATCGTGAATTTCCGGTCCCCGTTTCCGCTCCCTTTTTCAACCTTTATACCTACTTTCAAGGAAGTTTACTATAGTAATCTACCTATAGCTGTAGCTACAGATTTCGGTTTTTTCATAATCCCGTGGGAACTGTGGATTTTTCCAAGATAAAAAGTAGCCCGTGTGTTAAGTCAGGGCATAATCTATTTCTAATCTCCATTCAAAATTTCAGCCAAATTGTTTCAGTAGTTGTGGCGTTACAGAGTAACACACATACACACAAACTTTCGCCTTTATAATATTAGTGTGATAGTGTGATTGTACTTAGTATTAGTATTGTAGGTAGGTACATTAATGGAGGAAGTCAAACCTTAGTTAGCATTTTAAAATTAAAAGCAGTCGGCGTTATTTATTCCAAAGTAGAACTCAAATACCGATTGCAGTTTTATTGAACTTCCACTCTTATTGCATTTTATTATGAAAAAGTAAAGTTCTCAGTATGCAGCAGGGCCGGCTACTACGCGACGCGTCACTTTATATTGAAATTGGATTAGATTTGCTTTAACTTCAATTTTACCTACTGTCATGAAAAAACAGGTACAATAAACATAAACATTCTATGCAATAAGTGCCTACCTAATGATTTTTTTAAATCAATAACGAAAATTGCTATGCATAAAATTGTAATCTATGTTCTCTAGCGCAAATACTTACCTAATTCATTTCAATAACAGCATAATTCAAAAATCACCTACCTACTTACCAACCTACAAGTTTACTTAAAGGAGAAATCATTGATGAAGTGTAAAGCGGTATCTATCAGGGACTCGATCCTCGTGTGGCAAAACAGACCTATTTTTTGGTGAAAAGTCAAAATTATTTTGCTATAACTAATCCGCAAAACAGTCAAATTTGTATGGTAAACAAGCAGCATGTGCTATGCCCTGTCAGCCCTCCTGCTGTTAAATATGCAGGAAGCTAACAAGCGAACCCCAAGCACCACCACCATGTATTGTAACACCACACAAATCCACCACCACAATAAACTCGAAACTCGACGATTGTTTCGCTCCGACCGCGACACCGGAGCGTCCTCAGGAGATGTAGACTCTACAATGCACAATTGCATAGTGACGATCGCGTCGACGGAATAGACACAATATACAAACAATATATATAAGTATGTAAAATCTGTAATGGTATATTACACAGAACTCTCTCCGGACGCGAGTCCTACTTGCGCGTCTACCAAAACCCAAATGTGCGGCATGTCGCGCGCGGCCAGCCGCGAGTCGTCGCGCGCGATTTTATTTTCTAAGTAAACTCTATATTATAAAACCGACCGTGCAAAACCCACTAGTGTGGCACGAAATCGCGCCGCGCTAGTGGGTTTTTCGCTAAGAGTTTACATTAAGTTTATCCTACTACTTAATATTATAAATGTGAAAGTGTGGATGTTTGGATGTTTGGATGTTTAGATGTTTAGATGTTTGGATGTTTGGATGTTTGTTACTCAATCACGCCGCAACTACTGAACCGATTTGGCTTAAATTTTGAATGGAGATAGATTATGCCGACTTAAAACATAGGCTACTTTTTATCCTGGAAAAATGCACAGTTCCCACGGGATTTTGAAAAACCCGAAATCTATAGCTACAGCTATAGGTAGATTACTATAGCGAACTTCCTTGATAGTAGGTATAAAGGATGGAAAAGGGAGCGGGAACGGGAACCGGAAATCCACGATTCCCTCGGGATTTGTTTAAAACCGAAATTCGGGCAGATCCTAGTATGGAAAATAAAAACGCGCACGACGACACGCGACTGGTAATTTCTGTAAATATTAGACTCGTCTGTAGACTAGGTGCTCGTATATTGGAGATTACCAAAAGAATAGAAACGCTCTAAGTACGTACGTTGTGTAAAACATTTCACTCAGAGGTATAAATTATAAACTCGAAGTGCATGTTTATTTAGTCGTGAAGGTTCAACCCTGAGGGCAGGGGGCAGGGCGCAGGTCAACGGCGGGTGAAGCCACCTTGCTTCTTCAAATATTAAAATGGGAATTGAACACTTTTAACTTTGTCTATCTACACAAATGTCCATTTCACTGTTATTGGTAATTGCACAGAACAAGTAGATAGACCTACCTACTGGAAATGTATTTTTATTAAATTCTCTGAATCACTTCGGCTTTGCACGGGTGAAATCCAATTTAAAAGTTTAGAAGTTAAAGACGATGGTCGATGACACAGACACACGCGCATTGCGATTTTGATATATATTATTGCATTCAAAATATTAATCATCGTTTTTAAATTTGATACGTACATCATGCTGTGCATGCTTGTATTGATACATCATCATGTTTAAATGATAAAATTCCATAGGACCTAAAAGGCATACCAATTCAAAACCCAAAAGTACTAAGTGATGTTCTTTTCCGTGTTTCAGATTTTTCTTCAATGTACATATTACATAGATGAAATTATACAAACAACAATATCAATTTCATAGAATTATTGGTCTCCGCTGGGCGCTGCGTAGTATGTGATCAATTTATTATGGCAACTTGTCTAACTTCAAACTGGTCTGCTGAAAAAATTCCCTAATTGGCACATTTTTTGTTTAGACCATCTATACCTAGGGTACATCAATATGAAAAAAAAAAAACCGGCCAAGTGCGTGGCGGGCCACGCGCAGTGTTGGGTTCCGTAGTCACAATCCTCGAAAAACAGATATAACTCCTTAACCTGTGAACCCTACTTAGCCATGATAGCTATGCTTTAAAATTGATTATATATCCTACTGCTGTGAATTTTTTCACGTTCTTATATACTGCCATTTGGCTGATAGAGGGGTGGGGGACACTTGACTCTAATAAAAATTAGCACTTTAAAACATCATATTTTACAAACGGATCTACAAATCGAAAAATGATGTTCTCACACCCATAGTATTTTTAAAAGACCTATTCAACGATACCCCACACTATGGGGTAGACGAGAAAAAATATTCATCCCCACTTTACATGTGGGAGAGCTACCCTAAAAAAAAAATTTATCAAAATTTTATTTCACCACTTTGTCGGCGTGATTAATATTTATACCCATGCCAAATTACAGATTTCTAGCACTAATAGTCTCTGAGATTAACCGAGGACGGACGGACGGACGGACAGACAGACAGACAGACGGACGGACATGGCGAAACTATAAGGGTTCCTTGTTTACTACGGAACCCTAAAAAGAATAATAAACCAATAAAGAAATGTACCTACCACGTACCTACCAATAAAAAAATATATGAGATGTGGTTGTGGATATCGTAAGTAGTTAATAAATTATTGTAGGTACAACATGGTAGATTTATGAAAAGAGGTTTTCATTCAACAAGGGGTCGACACTGCGTTCATCAATTAGCATCAGAACCAGCTTCATTAACTATGAGTATAAAAAGTTGGGAAGTAAATCAACAGGCAGGCACGCATGCGCGCCAGCCAGTGAATAGCCATATGAACTTCAGTTGGCTCACTTCAATCAAATTGGGTAGTAGTATCTGTTCAGTAGGTATTGCATTCGATTTACGAAAGTTACTTTAAGTTGTTATGACGATATGGACTGTTCTACGCATATTGTGTACCTCGTATTGTGTGCCCGTGGGTGTCTTATCAGTTATCATAATTATTTAAAAAATTGATTGTATAGTTTGTAATCGTCAGTTGCGCGTCGAAAGTTTTGCCGCGAGTCTGCTTTTCATAATTTTCTCGTCAACTTTGACTGTGATTACAGTCGTACATTTTCTTCGTGTGTAACATCTAATTAACAACTAAGTAACGGATGTGTTGACATGCATAAAGGCTTAAAAACGATTATTATCTATACTCGCGATAAACAAAGTAATTGACATTTTTTGTGAAATTGACTTTTTGCATTAACAAAAGTTTTATGTCGAGTAGTTTTTTTCCACAGTTTAATATTTCAAATAACTTGAACCATTTACTGAAATTTAAATTGCCCAAACAAAGTAACTGCACTCACTAACCCGGAATATAAATGCAAAAACCAAGTAAACAACAAGTACAACACAAAAACAGTAATTGGATGTTGATTACTTTGTTTTTGTATTTAAAATGCAGTTGCTTGATTTTTCGTTTCGTGAAACGATCCCAGGTAAGGTGTTCTGACTTCTGAATGTAATTACTTTGTTTATCACTAGGGCAGCTGAGTTAACCTAGTGTTGCTTACTACAAAATTTAATTTCCCTATTTTTCATGAGATTCTGGTCGATCCTTACTATATTTATTAAGGTTTTTATTATAAACTTTTTAGCTTAAAATTGTGGCGGTTTAAGTTTTACTCATATAATTATATAACAGGTAGTTATATGGGCTTATTTACATAACTCCGGTTTCTGAAATGCGATTCTGGGATCTGAATGCGATATTGATTAGGTACTTAATTAATAGGTAATTGTTACAAAAAACTTTTACTTTTACGTGCTTATAAACATGACAATATATTTGTCATGTTTAAGCACGTAAAAGTAGTTCCTCCAACTTATATTTAACTAACTCAAAAGTAAAGCTTGTGATAGGAGTAAGTAGTTACCACAATTGGGTGGGATTTGAACCGAATATCTTTTAGATCAGATAAGCTTTTAGATCTTTTAGATCAGATCAGATAAGCTGTGATAGCCTAGTGGTTAGGACAACCGACTTCTAATCGGAGGTCGTGGGTTCGATCCCGGGGCACGCACCTCTAACTTTTCGGAGTTATGTGCGTTTTAAGTATTTAAATATCACTTGCTTTAACGGTGAAGGAAAACATCGTGAGGAAACCTGCATGCCTGAGAGTTCTCCATAACGTTCTCAAAGATGTGTGAAGTCTGCCAATCCGCTTGGCCAGCGTGGTAGACTATGGCCAAAACCCTTCTCACTCTGAGAGGAGACCCGTGCTCTGTAGTGAGCCGGTAATGGGTTGATCATGATGATGATGATGATGATGATCTTTTAGATTTCAGTCCACCCCATGACCGTTAAGCTATTGATGCTATTAAAAATCGGATTGGAAAGGACGACAGCAGATTAGTTAGCGTAATTTTAAAGTCATCGCTGTATTTTTTCGCATAGATACAGAATTTAAAAATGTTTCTTTATACAAACTCTACTACACTTTTCGCCCCTTCAAGAATGGAATATCGAAAAATCTCTTCTTAGTACGCCTCTGAAGTACTCATGGAATATTTCCTCTAAATTTCAAATACGCTGGTTTAGGCTGTTATTTTTTCTCAGTTTCAGTCTCAGTTAGACGCGGCTGAAAATATCACCATCATTGGCGTTTCTGCTACCCAACTTAAATTTGATCGGTTACTTTATTTCACCACTAGTTTTTCCGCGGCTTCGCCCGCGTGAATTTTAGTTTTTCACAAATCCCGACGGAATCGTGTATTTCCGGTTCCCGTTTCGGCTCCTTTAAGTTTGCTATAGGAATCTACCTATAGCTGCAGCTGTAGACAGTGTGACCACATTTAAATTGGTCAATCTACTTCTGTAGCTTAAAAAAACTACCGAAATATACCACAGTCTTGGTAAAAACTACCACAAATCTACCTCACTAATATGATAAAATAGAGATGAAATAAAACTATATTTCATTACAGTCTGGCCAACGAAAGTAGAAAATCATAAAATGCCGATAATTTTAAAAGGCAGCACCAATTTTATGTCAAACTTCTGATAACTGTCACTCATTACTGTCAGATGTGTGACTGTCAATTTTTATTATTATTGTACGTAGGCAAGTACCTACATACCTTAGGAAGTTAGGTGTTCCAGAAATTACTTTGAAGTTTTTTTGGTGTTTAGCTGAATTTTCATGTTCCTTAAGAGACAGTATCCGTGGAAGAATATTGCAATTGCAGGCTTTACAAAAGGCGTTGTCTCCTTCCGATGATTTAGTCAACCACTTTGAAAATAAAGGGTTTTGCTCCCACTCCGTACGATATTGCCTTCTGCAGGGGCGTAGCTACCACCGTATCTGCCGTATCAATTACACGGGGCCCCCAAGCCACGGGGGCCCCCGATGTGCGTCATTATTGTCCATAGAGGCAGAATCTTTAGAAAAACTAAAGTCATCATCAGCTATTTACCAAACCCCCCAAACAAATTTTTATACGGGGCCCCCGTCAAGGTACGCTACGCCACTGGCCTTCTGTATTTTCTTTTCATGGTGATAAATTAAATAACAAAACAAAGAAATCGCTCTCGATATGTGCTCTTCAGCTCATAATATTCGTAATCTCGTGTTAATTAAGTCATATATATAGGTACATCAAGTTAAAAGTTTACGTAAAAGTGCCTACTTGCAAACGGGCAAAGAAGATAAACAAAACAAGACTAGTTATGGCCTGTTATGGACGGGGAAACCCCGCCCCGAAAATCTTACTAAACAGAAGGTTTCCATACTTGATCCAAAATCTACCAAATCTACCGGGAAAAAAATCAAAAATGTGTAAATATACCATAATCTACCCAACAATTTTTAACTACCACAACAAGCCTTAAATCTACCAAAAAAGTAGAAATCTACCACATGTGGTCACGCTGGCTGTAGATTGCTATAGCAAAATTCGATTTTTTTAAAAATCCCGGGAACTGTGGATTTTTCAGGATAAGTGCCTATGTGTTAAGTCAGGGCATAATCTATCTTCATTCTAAATTTCAGCCAAATCGGTTCAGTAGTTGCGGCGTTAAAGAGTAACAAGTATGCAGTCACACATGCATACATACATACAAACTTTCGCCTTTATAATATTAGTTTGATTGATTTGGTTAGACTTTTCAAAACCGGAGGAGTGTGAATCAATATCAAAATCAGTAAAATCAAGTGTCCGAGCTTGATAGTAATAAAATTGATAAGGTAAATCACGGTAAAATTAAAAACTTTTGCATTTTTTATTTACCCGACTGGGTATATGTGTTTCACCTGTGTGTATGTATGTCCATTCCTATGTCCGCTTGTAACTAATCAACGGCCCAACGGATTTTGATAAATGATACGTCATTAGATTTGTCTCAATGACGCGAGTGTTATAGGGTACCTAAATTTAAAAAAAAAAACAAAATGGCGGACTTTATGCGCTTTAATGTGCGAGCTGAAAAAAATTTTTTTCTTCAAGACCCTCGAGTGGGGTATCAAAATAAAGGGATTCAAAAGGCAAATACGAAAATGTATAAATTTATATATTTGGAAACAATTTGGAGTGATAAATCGTAGAAAATGACCGTTTCCTATGTCAGTTCGTAACTACTTAACGGCTCAACCTATTTTGATAAATTATACGTCATTAAAGTCTTGACGGCGCAAATGTTACTGGGTACATAAAATTCATAAAAAATCAAAATGGCGAATGTTATGCACTTTAATGTGCGGGCTGAAAAATTTTTTTTCTTCAAGACCCTCGAGTGGGGTATCAAATAAAGGGCTTTAAAAGGCGAGTACGAAAATGTATACAATCTATATGTTTTAAATCAATTTGGAGTGACAAATCATGAAAAACAAAATAAATAACAACTACACTGTAAGTGGTACGGTGGTAGTTTATTAATTTTTTAGTTCGTTTTTTAGCATGGCAGTCGGGTTTTTTAACTTTTAAATTATAGCTTGTTATAACTTAAGTAGCACACCTACATAATGTACTTACCTAATTTGCCAGCTGCCTACTTCACAATTTTCTTCGCCACCATAAATCCTCCGTAATCAGAATTATATCTTGTATCACTTGAAAGCGAAGTGCGAAGTTAGATCGAATAAGAAAGTTTGTTTACTTGTGACTTGCTCCTGACAGCTCTGGTTGTGACAAGCAACTTCTACGTACCTAATGCTCGTCGCACACGGTCACGTACCTTATTACCTTACCTATAGTTTGCATGAAAATGTGTACACACACGTTCAAGTAGGCGTACCTACTTACGTATGAGGCTTGATGGGCTCGAAGGTCGTGCAAGTAGACAAAATCTGAATATCGAGTATGCTTGTCAAGCAGAATGGACGATAAACTTGATCTGGCACACAAGATCAAGTTTATCGCCCATACAGTGGGCATTACGAGAACCACACAGGCTCAAACTTGCGCCACAAGGATGACGTCTAAAATTATTATCTGCCTAACTAAACAGGGGACCGAACAAAAGACCTTTTGATCTCTAGGCAAGTTTCGAGCCATTTCTCTTTGATGCCTATTGATATGAAAAATCAATTCGGTGTGAATTTTACAAATTAGTTATCAGAAAATGGTAGAGTTCGAACTCCGGCGTACGGCTTAATTGCAACAAAAACAAAACAAAATTGATGTATAGTATGATAAACTAATTGATGACATTGATGAGACAGTAGAATATTAAATCTAGTCAAGCGTGTGTAAGTGGTGTAAGGTAAACAAGAAGTCAGGTGTCGCTGATTTTACAATGAAATGAAAAAAACAATTAAAAGTTTAAAAGTCCTAACTAAATAATATTTTGCTCGTTTCTGGTATTTAGTTTTTATATTAGTGTAAGTATAGATTTATACACACACAGACCACTTGCTAAACATCAAATCCTTGAAACGATCATATACCAAAATTTTTATATAACTCATTAAAGCAGAGATATAGAAGTATAGAAGTCTGGCAAATAAGAAGAGATATACCTAGAATGAATTTATATGAAGGTCTTGTTAATGAGAATTAGTGGAAAATGTGCCAGACGCGAGCAAAAAATTTAGATGACCTATTTTTATTTTTATTTTAATTACGAGTAGGAAGGTACATACGGTGAAACGACAACAACTTTCATCACGTATCCCTCTTACCTACTTAACGTATCTAGTTTCTTACAGTCACGTAATAATACGTAACTAGGTATCCGTAGGTTCCAATTTTCGTAAAAGCCCATAAGTTTGTACGTTTTGTACAGCTTTGATGCATAATTCATGTCCATTCGAGATGTATCTTACTTCTTAGCAAAACAATGTATTTATCATAACTCCGTCATAATTTATGTATGGACCCTCTTTTGATTATGCAGTTCACATAAACAAACGGAAGGGCAGGAGCTTTGAAATTTTATTACGCCTCTTTTTACCGACTTCAAAAAAAGAGGAGGTTCTCAATTCGACTGTGTGTTCTTTTGTATGTTTTGATTATTATTTATATATCAAAATAATAAAATTACGAGTTTTAAAATAAAATTAGCTTAAGATTAGAGGCATAGACGAAAAAAAATATTTAAAAGACGAGCCTTTAACAACAGGAATCAATCTAATCGATGATAAATGATCATTCATTTGTTGAAGTAGGTATGCGTGAATTGCTTTTGAAGATATCGGAGCTCATAAAAGAATGTTGAACGATAATAATTAAGTATTCATTCAGGATACTTTTACGGTACCTACCTGTGTACCGATATCGATATCGGTTAAAATAAGGTGAAAATGCTCTTGCAGAATGCGTAGCGGTAAATATTCAAAGGATAGAAGTGCCAGCACTTGTGGAAGTAGGCACAGAGGCTGTAATTCTCGACTGCCAGTACAAGACCAACAACTCCTTGCCGCCAGGCCTTGTCATGAAGTGGTTCTTCAATGGTTCTTCTGGTCTGGTCTATCAGTGGATACCACCTCTACGACCGCAAGTCATAGGTCTGCTTAAGGGCAAAGTGGATTTGGACTTCAGAATTTCAGGTAAGATATTTTTTTTTTTAATTTTGTATTAAGTAAATAGCAAAATCATTAAAATAATTTAATGATTCATACAAGAGTCAAGGTTGAATAACACAGAATCAGACAACGTATAGCAATACCGAATTATTATTTCTACATAATTTTCAACAATATGACGTACCTACCTACTTACTTTTTATATAAATTTATTTTCTTCCAATTAATTTTAATTATTATTTATGTACCTGGGCTATTGTGAACAAACTTTGTATCTTTTTTATACACTGTTGATTTATTTTGTTAATTGACTGATTTGCTCTCGTAGCTAAAGTCTACGTAGACGCTCTTGACCCACAGTTGGGTTGCTTTAACTAGCTGCGGCTAAATATGCAAAAATTATACCTACCGGGTCCGGTTAGTATAGAAAAGGGTCTTTTCTTTTTCAAATTGTCAGTTTTGTCAGTTTAATTGGTATCTTTGACGGAGATTGAAAGAATTCTTTAATAAATTTATTTTATCTAGCGGACCCGGCAGACGTCGTCCTGCCCGCTTGCATGTACCGATATGAGCGCCACCTACCGGGTTCAATTTTTCTACTTACAAACCTTCCTCTTGAATCTCTCTATCTATTAAAAAAAAACGCATCAAAATACGTTGCGTAGTTTTAAAGATTTAAGCATACATAAGGACAGATAAAGCGACTTTGTTTTATACTATGTAGTGATAGTGAAGTGAATTAAACACTAATTCACTTTAATTAATATAAATAAAATGGTATTGCTTAGCGCGTTTTTATTTCAGAGGAGCCCCTACAAGCTTATCGCGCTATTAAGATATTGAAACCAACCACGGATCTCAGCGGGAACTACACTTGCGTAGTGTCCTCTTTCATAGAAGAGGATCGACAGACGCGACCTATGCTTGTGTACAGTAAGATATTACGTTACCTATCTATAAAATTATTCACTAGTTTGTGTTTCGTTTCTAGGCCCGGTATCCAAAATTAGTACCTACTTAAGGCATTCGAACAGTTTATAATATAAACTGTATAATTATTATGATACCTACTAGTTTTGGGTTATTATTTTATTTTTTTGAAATCCCACGGGAGTCATTTTTCCGCGAATCTTTACTTATATACGTTGCAATGGTTGAGTAGCTAAGCGCACCGCATTATTATCCTTTGAAACCTCCTACTTATTATGTAGTTAGTGAAAAGAGGTCACCGCCCTCAACAATGAGGAATATGAGGTAGAGAGAAAGAGAAAGTGCTAACAATATTAAGTACTTTGCCAGTTGGTAATTTCTCTTTATTTCTTTCCTTAGGTCCAGGCAAAAACTTTCATTTTGTACAAGAAAAAAAGTATGTATTTCTGGTGACTCTCATTTGTGGTGCTGAAGATTTGTACCCGAGGCCAGAAATAAGCATTTTGTCACAGGGGTAAGTTACAGAAATGTGTGAAAAACTTCTAAATGGTTTTTCTTTTTTCATTTTATTTCAGTTCTCGAAAGGGCATCAAAATATACTATTGTCTCTTTGATTGAGATAAACTGCAATATTTTGTGTACTTTGACTTTTTCAAGATTTTATTTTCCACTTAAAACGAGACAGACAGATTTATTTCAGGATATGCTTAAAAACTTAAAACGTCCTTATAATTAAATGTCAAAAGCCAAAAAATAGTCACTTAGCGTATTAACTTTAAGATACGTTGCAATCTACCTGCGAATTTAGTATTCGGTCATCAGTCTTAAATAAAATGCTATTATTTTACAGATCATCACATAATATTCCGTCAGACCGCGCCACACAATTTAGCCTAATTAGCCTCTCCAGTGGCTGATGAACTAGCTCTAACTTAAGCCAAAACCCGACAATGCTTTATTTGGAGCGCCACAAAAACTTGTTTAAACTTCAAATCTATACTAATAAATAAAATTGAAGTGTCTGTCTGTAATATCGAAATAACTACCTCATATTAAGCTCATATGGTTATTTGAACGATACTATAACCGAATCACACGTTTTTAAAATTTTTGTCTGTCTGTCTGTCTGTCTGTCTGTCTGTCTGTCTGTCTGTCTGTCTGTCTGTCTGTTTGAACGGGCTAATCTTTGGAACGGCTGAACCGATTTTGACGGGACTTTCACGTACGAGTAGAGAATTAACCAGGGAGTAACATAGGCTACTTTTTTAACCGACTTTCAAAAAAGGAGGAGTTGTGTTTATCTACCTATGTACACCGATATCTCCCAGATTTCTGAACCGATTTGCGTAATTTTTTTTTTAATCGATAGAGAAACATTGCGACACTGTCCTACAAAAAATTTGGATTCCAATTCCTCAATCCTGATGCTGTAGGGGATCTGATCCCCAAAACTAATGGGATTTAGGCACTGTCGGTTATTTAAATTGATATTGGGGATACCAATTAAAGACTTTATTGTTGAATGACCTTGAGTAGGTACATGTCCAACTCCTCAACCCTGATGCTGTAAGGAATTGCATTCCGAAATCGTAAGGATTGCACGGAATTTTTCCGTTTTGTGGACGGGTTACTACTTACTACAGATAGGCTACTTTTTGTTCTGGAAAATCAAAGTTCCCACGAGATTTTTACAAACCTAAATACACACGGGCGAAGCCGTGGGCATCATCTAGTACATATAATAAAATCGTAGAATTGCCGTATCTGTACATTGAAGATTTTTGCAAAATAATAACTGGGGGATGTTAGGGATAAGTAATAGAACGTGAAAAAGCTATTTTTGAAATTTTTGTCTGTTTGTCTGTTTGTCTGTTTGTCTGTTTGTCTGTTTATCTGTTTGTCTGTTTGTTTGTTTATCTGTTTGTCTGTTTGTCTGTATGTTTGTGCGCGCATCACGTAAAAACTACTGAATGGATTGAAATGAAACTCGGCATGATTTAAGGTAATACTATGGACTAACATATAGGATACTTTTTATCCCGAAATTCAGCACGGTTCCCTTGGGAGAGGGGATGAAAGGCAAAATGTGTACTTAGCTGTAATTCGTTAACGGGTGGTCCGATTTCATTGATTCTTTTTTTGTTAGAAAGTAGATACTTTAAAGACTACTGGCTAATCTCCGAAAGGCTGGACCGATTTTGATGGGACTTTCACTGGCGGATGTTTACATTTTGATGTACCTAAACATCCACCAGTGAACTTTTAACAGTTTTTAGCAAGGTTTAAGCTCAAAGGAGCATAGAAAAAACAAAATGATTCCCACGGGATTATTAAAATCAATATCCACGCGAACGAAGTCGCGGGTATCCGCTCGTAATAAGTAAATATACTATACTTAATATGCTTGCCGTACAAATTAGCGGTTGGGGAGATAAAGTACCTATCTGTTCTAAAGTTTTGTGAGGTTTTTTAAACAAATGAACAAGATTTTTCATCGTGTGCGAAGTGGTCGTACGTTGCTTTAAGAAAATAAATGAGAACTCTCTGCCGCTTAAATAATTTGTTTTTAAAAACGTTGTTTGTCCTTTATCTTTTGTGTCGGTTTCTTTTGAACAACGCGAGAAATACATCGAGTATAGAAGAAAATTAGTAACTAAAAGAGTAAAAGAGTATAGAAAAAAATTATTCTACTTAAGAACATACTTAATAAACTATAACTATATCCTGTCTATGTTCTGAATCAAAATGCACGAGCGGGTGCGGAGGCGGGTACGGATGAATCATGCGTTGTATGTTTGTACCTACGCTCTGAACTTCAGCATTTTTACTTTATATTTTCTATTTAAAGTTGTTTAATTAAAATACGGGATAATTTATGCGCTGAACATGAGTTCTGCAGCGTTTTGCAGCGAAGTAATTTTGCTGGATTACCTACCTAATTTAAATAATTACCTCATCATCATCATGATCCACCCATTACCGGCTCACTACAGAGCACGGGTCTCCTCTCAGAGTGAGAAGGGGTTTGGCCATAGCTACCATGCTGGCCAAGCGGATTGGCAGACTTCACACACCTTTGAGAACGTTATGGAGAACTCTCAGGTATGCAGGTTTCCTCACGATGTTTTCCTTCACCGTTAAAGCAAGTGATATTTAAATACTTAAAACGCACATAACTCCGAAAAGTTAGAGGTGCGTGCCCCGGGATCGAACCCACGACCTCCGATTAGAAGTCGGTTGTCCTAACCACTAGGCTATCACAGCTTAATAATTACCTATTTATTTTTAATGCAACGTAAAAACTGTTATTTTTATTACTTATTCTTCATTCGCCTCGTTGATGTAATGGCTAGCTTATATTTGGCTGCGAAAGTGAGGATTCCGGGTCCGGGCAGTAGCAACCCGGAATTTGAAATTGAAATTGGTGGTGTTGCAAAGCTATTCCTCGAGTAGAACTTATTTTTTAACTAGCTTTTGCCCGCGGCTTCGCCCGCGTGAATTTCGGTTTTTCACAAATCCTGAGGGAATCGTGGATTTCTGGTTCCCGTTCCCGCTCCCTTTTCCAACCTTTATACCTACGTTCAAGGAAGTTTGCTATCGTAATCTACATATAGCTGTAGCTTTCGATTTTTTCAAAATCCCGCGGGAACTGTGAATTTTTCCAGGATAAAAAGTGTATGCCTATGTGTTAAGTCCGGGCATAGTCTATTTCCATTCAAAATTTCAGCCAAATCGGTTCAGTAGTTGCGACGTTATACAGTAACAAACATCCAAACATCCACACTGTGGATTTATAATATTAGTAGGATTGATTGATCGATTAAATAGACTTATTTAGATGTAATTTTAAGAAAGTGAAGAAATATCAGTACTTCAGAAGAAGAAGGGATATTTTCCGAAAATTTACAAGGTTATGAAAATGCAGTTACAGATGAAAACTTTTGTTTCAGAAAACCATTGAAACAAGCAGTGTCTGAAATGAAAATGAATTCATGGGGCTTATACGCGGTGTCGGTAAAGGCCGTTGTACACGACGATGACGTCACAACCCCTTACGAAGAATTCACGTGCACTCTGAGCCTTCTACCAGCGAACTACACGACAAATCGAACTACAATCTACTATCCTGGTAAACATGAATTAGACACTTTCAAATACCGAACGCCATCCAGCACAAACTGCCCCGCGCATACCTTATGTTCCAGTAGAAACGGTGAGATAATTACGGTTGAAATGTGTCTACTGTCTATTAGTGTTAAAATTGGTTCAGTTGGGATTTAAAATTTATTACAATCTAGCTGATGCCCGCGTCTTCGTCCACGTGGATTTAGTTTCTTAAAAACCTTGTTGAAAATCTTTGATTTTCCCATAGAAAAAGATTATGTTACTCTCCAGATTGGCGGTTTTAGATACACCCCCGTGCTTCCGTACGTAGGTAGGCTCGTGAAGTCGTCGGTCCTGCGCCTGTTCTCTCTCCATTTGTGTCGCATTAGCGTTCCATCGGATTATGAGAGTGAGGGAATAGAGAGGGCACTATAATATCTACTGCGTATAGTCGGCTAGTCTCCGCCTCTGTTGAGATGGCCGCCGTGTCTGAAGTTCAGTCAGGAGGACATATTATTATAATAGGTAATTAATTACAGGACTAATGCCGACTGCCTACATCGCAGCTTACGAAGTGGAAAATCCACAGGAACGACATGCCAATGGTGCGTTATTTCTTTTTTATTTATGTTGATGAATACGTAGACTATATAGTTTAATAAGTTAGTTATGTATAAGTAATAAAATAATAAGTATATACATATCTCTTTCTATATAAAATTCGAATTTTATCAATTAGATTGAAATTGTAAAGTTTGAATTTTAGTCTAGTTATCAAGTTCGAAAACGTGAAAAATAGAGATAATGGGCCTAAAAATATGAGCGATAGCTCATTCGATTCAGAATCACCTCTAGAAAAACATTTTTGAAATTGCAATTGTTATTAACAAAATAAGATGAAAAAAAAATGATATTTCGTTTTTTGTTAATAACTCAAAAAATATTTATATTTAAGCAATTTTGACAAAAACCTTGTTAAAGAGGAGGAAATTTCCGATACGAAAGTCACAACTTTTGAAACTCTATCTCCATTATTTATAACTTTAATTTGACGTTCAAAATAGGTCTCCACGCGGCTATTACGGCATGCGCGCGCAAGAGTTCAGCAATAAAAATAACTGTGCCTCCTGTGATGAGTGATCTAAGTCGAGTTGTACCCTTTTTGAGATTTTTACATAGAAATGATCAGAAAAAAATTAGCTTTTTTTTTGGTCTAACCCACGTTCTTCTAACTATAATAGTTTCGGAGATAATTTTGTGCAAAGTGATATAAGTGGCAGCATTTTTGCAAAAATATCGTGCATATAGATATATTTCAAGTTGTAACCTCAATAAGTAATTTTCTGCATGCATTATTTTTCGTGCTTCGTGGTATAAGTGCGATTATATTAATTTTCACATTTTATTTTTAGTATATTTATCGTGAATATTGATATAATTAGAGTTATATCACTTTGAACAGATTTTTTTCAAAACTGATTAGGGTACAATTATACATATACCTAATAATCACAATCTAAATTTATGCCTAATTTGTGATCAGTGATACATCTCGACTTGCATCATTGTGTACAAATCAACATTATCTGTGTAAACGAATATAAATTGAATTGTATCTAAAACTCAAACCAAATCTAGAAAAAATATATGAAGAAGGAGACGTGCTAAATGATACAAGTGAAATCGTCAAGTCATACTCTTATGGAGATTGACACCAACCATGCGTTAATTGAGCGTAAGAAGAAGCACATGAGTATGGTTATTCACTTGCAAAGAGATTGGTACCAACTAGTGCGTACAGCTTCAAATAAAACAGCAAAGTTTAGGTAGGTACTGTTATCTAAATGACTTGTGATTCAACATGTTTTCAAGCAATTTCTTACTCTTGCATTGAAAAGTTGATGTGGTGTGATGTTCGATCTGTTTTGCATACCAAAGAAAATATTCCCCGCTTTTCTTACACAAAAAAAATTGTTTGAAACGAGGTAAAGCTTACGCTATTACGATTACAATAAAGACAGTACCAATAGCCTACCACTTCAAGATTACTGTTTCAACCGATAAGAAGTAATATCTGTTTTGCTATGCTTTATTCAGGAGCGCGATCATGAGTTTTACAGAGTTTTAAAATATTAGGACTTTGTTATTGAATTGTTTTCCTTGCAAGAAATTGAATGAATACCGAAAAAAGTAGTAATCTGTTGAACTCCTGGGGAGAGTGATGGGTGTTGGAGATATTTCAATCGCAGCACCTTTAATTTATCGACTGTCTGTTGTGAAGTATGAGGTCTATCGTTGATATAAGTAAACAGCATTGGGCAAGAGAAATGACCAGTTTCGGTTGTTTAACTGCTGACGTTTCCATCATGGTTTGAAATTGTTGATCTATCTTTATTGTCTGGCCAGATCTTAGGAAGCCATAGTGTATGATACCAGCACTGGTCCACCAAAAACACACCAGTAGTTTTTTCTGAGTCAACTTTCGTTTGGGACAGTTTCACCAGTTGGGTTTCGCCAGTTCTCTTGGATTCAACCACTGTGATAAGCATTTCCGACTGTCGTACACCATTTTTCATCACTGATAACAATACGATTCAAAATTCCGTCGTTATTGTGACAATTGAGTAATGTAACGCAGCACTTAATGCGTGTTTGTTAGTGTGCTCCACTCAATTCATGCGGTAGGTACCAATTTCTCGAGTTTTTCACTTTTCAAATTTGTTTTAAGTGAATTAATATTATTATATCACTCACACCGAAGCCTGCCACTAACTCTAACATAGTTTGCGATAGATCCGCTACCACAATCATCTTTAATTCTTCATTGTCAACTAGGGTTTCCAGCCGTCCACGGGGTTTGTTTTTAGGTCAAAATTTCCAGAACAAAAACGTTGGAACAAAAATCGTACCATGCTTTCTTTTACAGTAAGGGTTTCCCCATACTCATCATTAATCCTTCGAATTGTTTTTGCAGTACTGGTGCCACTGTGGAACTCGAATTCGTAAATAATGCGATAAGTTTTCCATTTTTTGAACAGATCGATGTCAAAGAAAAATCAAATTGAGCGAAAACAAATGAATCACTAGATTCAAAAAACAAATACATAAACCACTAAAGAAATAAATTTAAATTTGGAATACGCCAAGATATATGAGATCATAGTAGCCAGTTCGATAAAACGCCAGTTTCATAATATGTAAGGACTTAATCCATACTAATATTATAAATGCGAATGTAACTCTGTCTATCTGTATATTATGCTTCCACGCCTAAACCGCAAAACCGATTTTGATGAAATTTGGAACAGAGATAAATTAGACTTTGGAGACCAACATAAGTTATCTTTTGTTGCGAAATAAAGGCTTGAAGGGGTTGAAATAGGGGTTAAATCTTTGTGTGGGAGTCCATCATATTGAAGATAAAAACCTTTATATTTTTGCAGTTTACATCCTGGAAATCGATATAAAATACTTCTAAGAATACACCCGAAATGAAGTTGTGGGCATCAGCTAGTATTTTATTAGTGAATTATTGGTTTAGAAGAAGTTTCACAAACGTTGATTTATTTTTGTAAAACTTGTATTTATTTGCACCATAAAAATGCATTTTAGTGAGGGGTATAACATGAGTTGTATTATTTAACACATTTTTCAGAAGACCAAAATTTTAGCAAACTGATACAATTCAGCTAAATTGTTAAAATAGGGGACTGATAAGTAAAAAAATCTCATCTTTGAGATATTACATTTATCCTTTGTTTGAGCACCATTTTGTTGGGAATATATTCTAATGAGTTATTAGATATTTTTACTTTATGTATATCAATTTACACGAAGACAATATATAGGTGTAACGTAATTTAACTGTACTTGTATCATTTATAACGTAATTTTAGCATCGATTAGAAATTAAAAAAGGTACAACTCACAGGTTTTTCAAGAATTACTTTAAAACTATAATATTTACCGCAAAAATTTAAATACACGGTGAAAGTGAATGTTTTTATCTACAAAAGAAAGCACTCAAGTTTAACCTAGCCCAATTAGATCGCGAACTAGAATTTTTTTAATCTTGTTTTTGCTCTCCTGTAAAATGGTGATTTTTGACTTGTATCACCTGTCACAGGAGGCACAGAATTTTTCTATAACATAAATGTGATTTTAAAAATTTGAAAAAATTCTAGTATTTTCTTAACACTTGAAAGAATCTAGCCCTGAAGAAAAAAAAGTTTAATCACCATTTTTCAATAAGTTATTCAATTGTTAACTAACAAGTTTTTTTCCCAATCTCCGTTGGCATAAACAATGTGATGAAAGGTATAAATAATTGGCCTAAAAATTTTAAACTTCGTGAAGCCCTTTTGATATCTACTTAATATACTTTATAAAATCTTGCGATAAGTTTTCATAAAAGTTTAATAATTTGTTAATCCTGAATTTTTATAACTATAATATGATATCGTTTTTTAAAATCACATTTTATGTTATAAAAAAAATATTTTTATTGCTGAATTCTCGCGCGCATGCCGTAACAGCCGCGCGGAGACCTATTTTTAACGTTAAATTAAAGTTATAAAAAATGGAGATAGAGTTTCAGAAGTAGAGACTTTTTTATGGGTTTATGGGTCTTCTTTAACGAGCTTTTTTCAAAATTGCTTAAATATAGAATAAATATTTTTCAAGTTATGCCATAGGGCACATATCATTTGAGAACGAGTAGCAAGTATATATACCTACAGCATCGTTGTAAATATTTACTTCATTCCAGTTCCCATGTGGCGAAAGTCGCAGCAAACAGCTAGTACGAGATAAAAGCACTCAGTTTGGTTTATGCTAACGATAGTTCCCGAACTTCCTTTTAAAACTACATTCAGAAATTCCCAGCGCATAGCTGCGAGGCTTCGTACGCGCAACTTTGTTAAAGAAAATATCTACTTCGAGCACTTCACAGAATCCGCGTAGTTTTAAATCCTCGACCTATTATGAATTTAATAACAGAGCATTTAAAACTCATCTGCTTTTTTAGGGATCCGTACCTACCCAAAGCGTAAAAACGGTACCCTATTACTAAGACTCCGCTGTCCGTCTGTCTGTCTATCTGTCTATCTGTCCGTCTGTCATCAGGCTGTATCTCATGAACCGCGATAGTTAGACAGTTGAAATGTTCACAGATGATGTATGTTGCCGCTATAATAACAAATACTAAAAAATAGAATAAAATAAATATTTAAGGAGTCTCCCATATAACAGACGTGATTTTTTGCTCGTTTTCATAGAGTATTTTTTTGGCTTTAAATATTTCGTAAGTAAGTTTCGTCTAGTAGGATCTCTACGTTTCAAAAATCCGTATCAAACATTTAAATATTTAACATGATAAAAGAAAACAGCAATTCTGTGCTCAAGTAACAGTACCTAGTGATGATTACCTACTGACAACATACTTACGACAAAAAAAAATGCGAAAGAAATTAATTTATTTAATTAATTAATAAATTATTTAATTAATTATTTCTATAAAGAACCGCGTTCACTCGACACAAAACCTCGCTTCGGCCAAATAATTGATATTTTAATATTGTAATTTTCAGGAAACCCATCTCTGTCAAGGAGCCTCATAGTCCAGCTTTTCTCCGCGGTCATATCAACGAGATTTGATATATAAAGAAATGTATAATTGTGCTCTGATTAGATAATATTTTTATAATTATTTTTGTCTCACATTAAAGACTGTGTGCAGTTTTGTAGCTTTTTTATAAATTAAATTTGCAATTTAATTATACAGAACTCACAAAATTAGAAATAATTATATTGAAAGTTTAAGTTGGGTTATTTGTTTAATTTATATTTAATCATAATTATTATATGTATCGTAATTCAGAGAGCGCGTGCAATGGTAATAATTATTCGTTAACGCTAAATTTTATTTCTCAAAAATATGTACAGATACACTAGGAAAGTCAAATAAATAGAAATCACCTTCTCTTAAATAAAAAAGATTAACTAAAAAAATATGTGGCTATAAGTAAGTCTTCGGATTCCACAAGACTTCATGAGTGTTTTATGAGTTTGACAAATCTAAAAGTCTGCAGTTTAATCTTTGAGTTAAATTAGTCTTCTAAAGTTCTAATACAAATACTAAGATGCATTCCCTATAGTACGACATCATTAGGTACACCGTGTGCCAGGATGTCACAAAGTTGCAGAGTTATCAGAGGGACCTCATAACTGACAACTATTCGGGCATCTCTCAGTTTAGGAAACGAGTTTTGTAGCGAGTATCTTTGCTGATAAGTTCCTAATTGCACTTCACTCTGCGGAAATGGGGAAAATGGGGTAAAACGGGAAGCGATGGGCGGACACGTACCCGTCGTACGTGCCTGAAATGTTGCAGATTGTGTGAGAATAGCGAAGGCCCCGTCCAAGTCTGAAACAAAATAAACTCAAAGCTTTAAGTTCGGAATTTTCAACTTCCACTTGCATATGGCGAAGCGATGTTAGAAGTGAGAATAGTTTCTTTGTCTGCTATCGATATTAGATACGTAGACTTTGAATAGCGCGTTCGGGTCTTTATTCCTTTATTTTCCAACTTGTACCGTACAATACCTACGTGCTACTGTACATATTCACAACTTCCAATTGCTACATCTTACAATTTTATTTCATTTATATCTTTACTGGGTACCTATTCATTCTTTGCCATCACATTCAGGCCAAATACACTAATTGACACTTTTTGAAACAGTATTCTTACTTTTCTTTAGTAATCAAAGTTAATTAAATTAAGTAGACTTGACCGATATCTGTGGTATGTCGGATTTTCATTAAAAAATACATAGGTAGGTACCTACTTAGTTTCAAACATACGTGGTTTCAAAGTTTTGTTTATTTAAATCTTTGAGCCCGCGTTGAAAGTTGAAACTATTTATGAATTGAAGTACTTATTAAAATCTGATAAAAAATTCTAATAAGAATCAAATTTCATTTGTACGGAGCGTGCTTGAAACTCTTGTAAGTAAATGCTTATAGTCCATTGAAATGTTACATGAGCTTTGCATTTTTTAGAGGACGCAATTTATTTTTGGGACATGTGTCATGTCATTTGGGTCAATAGAAGCTTAACCTCAAGTTTGCGAGGTCGCCACCCTTGTCCCCCGGCCGCCATCTTGGAAAAAGGGGTGAAAACACTTTTTTCGTGATATCCCAAAAATAAAATTGCGTCCTCTAAAAAATGCAATATTCGGTCCTTAAATTGTAACATTTCAATGGACTATTATTAGAATTCCGAAAGTTCTTTCTCCGGTGACTGTGGAGGCTAATCTATGAGCGGCGATTACGTTCACACTTTTCAACAAAAGCCTGACGTAGACTGTTCATCATAACCATCAGGTAAGTAAAGTATTGCCATCAGGCAAGTTTTGGCTATTCCTTGACCTTGGTTCGTAGAAATGTAATGATAAGTACAGTCTATTTTGGAAAATGGTAACTAATCCCAATGCATATAGATAGAGCTAAGCTGTATCTTTAACAACAAAATGAAACTCAAAGAAAACTCCAGCGCGTCACACTGTGTCGCCACTCGTATGTACCTAAAAGTAAATAAAGTTGAATTTGAGTCGTTATAAAAAAAGATGTTGCACTCTACTCAGCGATCCATGTCAGTCGCATATGGTAGGGGAGCCGATGATGCTAAATGTGGATTTACTCGAGCGTCATCGTTTATACCAAGTGACAAAGACAAAAGTTGTAGATAGCTATCCGATACTTATCAGAAGGTGGTGAAACAGACCCTTAAACTTTTAAAGTCACTTTCATTTTTGTTAAAGTTAAATTTGTTTTAAATTCAAAAACGTTCAATTTGGAAAGTTTCTTTGAATGCTGGCCTCTGTGGGCATTGGATTGAGCTGAAGATAAAAGCATAGCAGTTCATACACGGCTGAACTGTTTGCCTGAACTACAAACTTGTGGGATTTAATTCAAACTTCTTTTATTACGTTACGTTCTATTGTAACGTTCTTTTATTTATGACGAAGTAGCTTTTGCCCGCAATTTCGTCTGCTAGATTCTGTCCGTATTCATCAGTAGATTTTTTTTAATCCCGCGAGGATCCTTTTTTTCCAGGAGTTAAAAGTATCCCATGTCACTCTCTACGTCCTCATCATGTAAAAAAAAACATGTAGGTATGTAGCTTTGTGGCGTGATTGGAGGCCAAACCAACAAACAAACATACTTTCACATTTATAATATTAGTAGGGATGTAATATTAGTTGTTAGTTCCTCACGCTCTAAAGATAGAACGTGTGCAGGCGCAGGTGCTCTTAGTATTCTGCTTTAATTTTTATTGTTTTTTTACTGTTTGTAATTTTTTTTCTATTCTAACAGAATCTCCGAATAGTTTGCCAATCCGCACTTGGCCAGCGTGGTAGACTATGGTAAAAATCCTTCTCATTTTGAGAGAAGACTCGTGTTCATGATATAATATTATATTTTATGTTTATGGTTATCTATATCTATACTAATAAATAAAATTGAAGTGTCTGTCTGTAATATCGAAATAACTACCTTATATTAAGCTCATATGGTTATTTGAACGGTACCATAACCGAATCACACGTTTTTAAAATTTTTGTCTGTCTGTCTGTCTGTCTGTCTGTCTGTCTGTCTGTCTGTTTGAACGGGCTAATCTTCGGAACGGCTGAACCGATTTTGACGGGACTTTCACATACAATTAGAGAATTAACCAGGGAGTAACATAGGCTACTTTTTTAACCGACTTTTAAAAAAGGAGGAGTTGTGTTTTTCTTCCTATGTACACCGATATCTCCAAGATTTCTGAACCGATTTGCGTAATTTTTTTTTTAAATCGATAGAGAAACAATGTGACCCTGTGCCATAAAAAATCTGGATTCCAACTCCTCAATCCTGATGCTGTAGGGGACCTGATCCCCAAAACTAATGGGATTTAGACACTTTCGGTTATTTAAATTGATATTGGGGATACCAATTGAAGACTTCGTTGAATGAACTCGAGTAGGTACATATCCAACTCCGCAACCCTGATGCTGTAAGAAATTGCACTCCGAAATCGTAGGGATCCCGCGGGATTTTTCCGTTTTGGGGACGGGTTACTACAGATAGGCTACTTTTTGTTCTGGAAAATTAAAAGTTCCCACGGGATTTTTAAAAACCTAAATCCACACGGGCGAAGCCGTGGGCATCATCTAGTATTGTAATAAAATACGAATATAAAAAAATATAAAAAGGAAAGAGAATTTTAATATAAAAATATGAGTAGGTATAAAACGCCAAAATTCCTTATACCTGTACACCCCGCGCCGCGGCATCTTTTGAAGTCACCGGCGGTACCTTTGGCAAAAACGCCGCGCGGCGGAGGCGGCGATAGACAAAGGTGACCGTAAGAAAACGTACAGACAAGCGCTTTTTATCATTCTTTCAGCAATCATTCTTTATACTATACATACTTACTTACTTAAAATATAATTTAAAAATAAGCAGCCAGGTTTTACTTAGCTAAAATTATTGAAAGCGGTTACAGATAGTGAGTACATTGTACATTGTACTCAGTACGACATACAATATACAAATTACAAAGAGCAGTAACAATACGTAGGGGAAGGGAGGGCAAGATGGAAGAAGCGGGCAAAATGGAAATTACCTACAAACTCGAACCATGTCACGTGGCGTGCGAGTCGCAACGTACACAGTAACAGGCGGCCATTTTAAATCTACGAACGGAGTTTAGTCCAGCTTGCACCAACAAGTGAAGTGTACGTGGGGTGTGTTTGTTTTTCGGCCGATCCTAATGAAAACTTTGGATTTTTGCGGCGTTATTGATTGTAAACGGTAAGTCTTGTTATTATTTTGTTTTTACGATAGATATTTACTAAGTATAGGTTGTATGAATAAATATTTTAACAGAAAAAATGGTTAATGGTTTTTAGATGTTTCAATATTACATTGACGATAAGCTAATGGGCAAGATGGAAATTTGTATTTAAGGGCAAGATGGAAAAGATTCAATTTTACCTGCATGGTGCTATTTTGATTGTTTGTAACTTTTTCGATTTATAGTATTTTTTTTTTGTTTCTAGATGGTATTTAAATATAAATGGAAGACAATAAGAAAATCTTGGAGTGAGCACACAATGCAAAAGGCGATGGATGAAGCCAAAATTACAACTATCAGTGCAGCTTCGAAAAAATATGGAATTCCAATTGGCAGTTTGCGTCGCCCGCCCAGCGTCACATCAAAAAAGTTGACGCGTCAAAAAAATTAGGAAAGTTTCAGCCCGTTTTTTCTAAGGAGCTGGAGCAGAAGCTCTGTGATCTCGCAATTGAACAATACCTTAAACCACCCACAGAAGACTGGTTGCAATCAACAAATCTTGTCATGGTTGGGCACATGAGCTGTGCACGGATACTGAAAATAACTATTTCTTGTGTGTCAATTGTAAAATGTAATTATCCCAAAAAATCCATCTTGCCCGTTTAAGCTTTCCATTTTGCCTTCCGGGTAAGGGCAAGATGGAATTTTTCATAGTTTTGATTTATGAGTGATATCAGCTAATTTACCAAATATTATTTTATATTACTTAAAGCGTTTCGTAGTTCAATAAGTTACATTTCACGAATGATTAAAATAAAAGATTTATATTTAAACGTTTTTGTTTTATTCTGGTGTTAAATTAAGCCTTCCATCTTGCCCTCCCTTCCCCTAATCTGACAAATTGGTTGAGTAATCTGATAATCTTGTTTGATGACACAAACCACAAAACTGAATTTCGCTGAAGCCCTAATGAAGCCACACGGCCTGCGCGTGCGAGATAACATTCAGCTCAGGGGTTGTCCCTTGTGAATTACTAGTACAAGTATAAATTAAAAATTTACAAAACCCCCGACATTCGCCATTTTGTGGTGGCGGCCATCTTGGATTTGCATAGTGCTATTCTACTAGTCAAGCCCATTCATTTGATACCCATATTGAGGGCGTTGTGATAAAATATGTAATCCGCTATTTTGTAGCGGTGGCCATCTTGGATCGATTTTCATCAAACATAGCTAACAACACTCTCGACTAATTCACCTTTCAAACAAAAAAAACCGCATTCAAATCGGTCCACCCGTTTGAGCGCTACAGGGAACAGACACACACACACACACAGACATGTGATTTTGAAAGAATTAAGCATAAGTGTTTTTTTTATTTGTCTGTCTGTCTGTCGGTCTGACTTACTATCTATTGATCCGGGCTCATTGTCAAACTTTGGACAGAATTGAACCTGGAGATTTAACATTTGACTTGACTTTGAAAGATAAGTCAAGTAGCTGGATATGCTTGCACGGGAAATCAGCATATCTATACATCTATTCTGTCTATCTTCTTCTATCTTCTATACATCTATATCTTCTTCTATCTTCTTCTATACTCTATACATATAATAAAATCGTAGACTTGCCGTATCTGTACATTGAAGATTTTTACAAAATAATAACTCGGGGATGCACGGGGGATGTTAGGAATAAGTAATAGAACGTAAAAAAGCTATTTTTGAAATTTCTGTCTGTTTGTCTTTTTGTCTGTTTGTCTGTTTATCTGTTTATCTGTTTGTCTGTATGTTTGTGCACGCATCACGCAAAAACTACTGAATGGATTGAAACGAAACTTGGTACGATTTAAGTTCATACTACGGAGTAACATATAGAATACTTTTTATCCCGAAATTCAGAACGGTTCCCTAGGGAGAGGGAATGAAAGTCAAAACGTGTATTTAGCTGTAATTCAATAACGCGTGGTCCGATTTCATTCATTCTTTTTTATTAGAAAGTAGATAGATACCTTAAAGATTACCGACTAATCTCAAAAAGGCTGGATCGATTTTGATGGGACTTTCACTGGCGGATGTTTACATTCTGATCTACCTAAACATCCGCCAGTGAACTTTTAACAGTTTTTAGCATGATATGAGCTCAAAGGAGCTTAGGAAAAACAAAATGATTCCTACGGGATTTTTAAAAACCAATATATATCCACGCGGACGAAGTCGCGGGTGTCTGCTTGTATATAATACTGAATTGAATTGGGTGTCAACCCTACGTACGTGTCATGCCCATCATGAATGCATATAGTTGCATGCCATGCAACTTTGTGGGAGGATGTAGGAACTTTGAAAGTCGATTCGTTAGAAAATAAATCCTTTTTATAAAATTAAGTAGGTGGATAGGTAGATTATTATTTATAATCATCTCTCTGTTTAGATACCTACTTATGTAGTTCGGAAATGTATACTCAGATAATAATAAAATTAATAGATCATTCTTATTAAGTTTATTTTTATTTCTAACAAGCGGACACCCGCGACTTCGTTCGCGTGGACATGGATTTTAAAAATTCCGTGAGAATCATTTTGTTTTCCTAAGCTCTTTTGATCTCATACCTTGCTAAAAACTGTTAAAAGTTCACTGGCGGATGTTTAGTTAGCTCAAAATGTAAACATCCGCCAGTGAAAGTCCCATCAAAATCGGTCCAGCCTTTCAGAGATTAGCCAGAAATCTTTAAAGTATTTCCTTTCTAACAAAAAAAGAATGAATGAAATCGAACCATCCGTTAACGAATTACAACTAAGTAAACATTTTGACTGTCATCCCCTCTCCCAAGGGAACCGTGCTGAATTTCAGGATAAAAAGTATCCAATATGTTACTCCATAGTATGAACTTAAATCATGCCGAGTTTCATTTCAATCCATTCAGTAGTTTTTACGTGATGCGCGCACAAACATACAGACAAACAGACAAACAGGTAAACAGACAAACAGACCAACCGACAAACAGACAAAAATTTCAAAAATAGCTTCTTTACGTTCTATTACTTATCCCTAACACCCCCAGTTATTATTTTGCAAAAATCTTCAATGTACAGATACGGCAATTCTACGATTTTATTATATGTATAGTATAGATTAATATTACTTATTACTTATTAAGTACCTACCTACTATCTTTTCATTTCGATACAAACCTATTTTATATAGACAAGTCAAAACTAGTTTCTTATCTACCTTATCTACTATCTATCTTACTAGTTCTCGTATCTTGTACATAGGCTTTAATATGACATACCTAGGTACCTACCTACTTACATAATTAAATTAACTTTAAGAGTAAGAATACACCAAATACTCATAAAGTAAAAATCAGATATATTTACTATTTAGTGAAGCCATCTTTTGTAGAAGGCTGGAAATGTTATCATGGTTTGGAAGTTGTTGCCGTAGCTTGTCTTCTACCGTGGCGTGGTCTTCAAACCTGCGCTACCCGGATTGGTGATGCAACCGTTTCCCGCTAGATGGCCGTGACACATACATTGTATTAAATTCTTTGGTTCTACCTATGATGTAGAAAGAAATACCTACGGCATTTTTGTTCTTCACCTTCCTCGGACAACGCGATTCATTGTTTTATACCTACTTTTTATATCGTTTCATGTTTTTTATCCAGGTTGTACCACCATATCCTGGTCATATTAACCTCATGGATACTACACTCTACAGAGTAGGTAATAGGTACCTACCTAGTAATCATTATTGTCCTAATGAGATCATTTCAATGGGCCCCAATTCTGTTTCGGATCTGATAATTATGATAGATAATATTAGACCAAGATCCCAGAGCGATAAGACACAACTTAAGTATTTTCTGAAAGATGAAACCTTATGTGCTTTGAATACCTGCGTAGGTACTTGCGGAGTTCGTACGCAAGTACGCAGGTTGCGGCTGATTTTTGTCACAATCACACTATCACACTAATATTATAAAGGCGAAAGTTTGTGCGTGTGTGTGTGTGTGTGTGTGTGTGTGTGTGTGTGTGTGTGTGTGTGTGTGTGTGTGTGTGTGTGTGTGTGTATGTTTGTTCCTCTTCTCCGCCGCAACTACTGCACCGATTTGGCTGAAATTTTGAATGGAGATAGATTATGCCCTGACTTAACACATTGGCTAACACAGGCTTAACACATAAATTCCTGTGGAACTAAAATAGATATAAATTTCCAAAAACGCCATAGAGGGCGCTGACTGTTCTTAGGTATATCACGCTCACATAACACATTATTGCAATAGTTTGCTGTGTTGTATGCATTGGCAACACATAGGCTACTTTTTATGCTGGAAAAATGCACTTTTCCCGCGGGATTTTGAAAAACCGAACCCTATACCGAACTCTATAGCTACAGCTATAGGTAGATTACTATAGCGAACTTCCTTGATAGTAGTTATAAAGGTTGGAAAAGGGAGCGGGAACGGGAACGGGAAATCCACGATTCCCTCGGAATTTGTTCAAAACCGAAAGTCACGCGGGCGAAGCCGCGGGCAGAAGCTAATATTATTGGTATTATGTAGATAGGTAATTAATTCATTTTATTAGAATCACATCGGTAAACTCGTTAACCTATCGTTAACCTCATATCTCTATGATCCTATCTTTTTTAGGTAAGCAGGTAGGTAGGTACCTACCTAAAAGTCAACGTATTGAAAAAAATTATATGACTGTATTGCCTTGTTCGGAGTCAAAACAATTTTCTATAAAAATTAATGTCACTTTCAATGCCGTAGAGGTCAGTGTCTCTCAAGTTATTTCCCATTATATCCTTGTTTACATATTATTAGCGACCAGTTACCGGCTTCCATCAGAACTGGGCGACGCCATCCAAACGTGTTTGCGAATTAGTCCTGTGTGCTTAGTCTAAAGCGGAGCACTCGAAAACGAACTCGAAAACTATTGATCGATTTCAGAGTAAAATAGACCTAAAATGTCTTGTATTAAGGTTTGAGTTCGCCAATACATTCCAATGCTGAATGTATTGGCGAACTCAAACCTTAAAATAAGACATTTTAGGTCTATTTTACTCTGAAATCGATCAATAGTTTTCGAGTTCGTTTTCGAGTGCTCCGCTTTAGACTAAGCACACTGTTATTCACAGTTTGCCTACCTACCCACTGACCGAGAGACGATACCATCACTTTTACCTACATTCACTGTCAATATATAAATAATCCAATGCTATCGACGTAGTGTTATGCTTTGTATATTATAACTAGATGATGCCCACGGCTTCGCCCGTGTGGATTTAGGTTTTTAAAATCCCGTGGGAACTTTTAATTTTCCCGGACAAAGAGTAGCCTATCTGTAGTAACCCGTCCCCAAAACGGAAAATTCCACGGGGTCCCCACGTTTGGGAATGCAATTCCTTACAGCATCAGGGTTGAGGAATTGGATATGTTCATTCAACGATAAAGTCTTTAATTGGTACCCCAATATCAATATAAATAACCGACAGTTTCTAAATTCCATTAGTTTTGGGGATCAAGTCCCCCTGCAGCATCAGGATTGAGGAAATCGAATCCAAATTTTTTGTAGAACAGTGTCGCAATTTTTTTCTATCGATTAAAAAAAATTACGCAAATCGGTTCAGAAATCTCGGAGATATCGGTGTACATGGGTAGAAAAAAACAACTCTTCCTTTTTTGAAAGTCGGTTAAAAAAGTAGCCTATGTTACTCCCTGGTTAATTTTCTACTTGTATGTGAAAGTCCCGTCAAAATCGGTTCAGCCGTTCCGAAGATTAGCCCGTTCAAACAGACAGACAGACAGTCAAAAATTTTATAAACGTGTGATTCGGTTTTGGTACCGTTCAAATAACCATATGAGCTTAATATGAGGTAGTTATTTCGAAATTACAGACAGACACTTCAATTTTATTTATTAGTAGGTATAGATATAGATAGGTCGAAACGTGATGAACAATTTTAGCAAAAGACGCCCTATCTGGTGAACGGAGAGCCTTTTTTAAAGTGACGATCGTTCGGCGGCATATATCGTCGATGGGCAGGTTTGATTCCGGATATTTAGTACACTTTGAACAGCATTCAGAGGACTAGGGGAGACTGCTGCAAAAATCCAAGCCGAAATAGAATTTTAATAGCAGCTGCCTGTTGCCAAGAAAACAAAAGATGTTTTCCGCTGCAGCTATTTTAGTACCTATACACTAATTATTTCATTTCATTTCATATTTTAATGTACAAATCGTTGGAAAATGATTTAACATTAAAATATCTTAAAATTAAGTACAGTAGGAACAGTCTACCTCCCGGCATATTAGACCAGGGTCACCTTTAAAAATAATAAAAAGTGAAAGAAAATCACAGTAGGATGAAACCTGTTGGAAAAGGAGTAGAATATTATAAAAATAAAAGGAAAAATAATTTACGGGCGATCTGAGCTCGGGAAAAAAAAGGGGGGGAGTTTTAAGGGTAAAAAACGGTTTATCTCGATTTCTGGCAAAACTACAAGTCCTATGGAAAAAAATTAAATGGCAAAGTTGTAGGTAATAAAAAGATCTACAACTTTTGTATTTACACTTTTTTCACTTAACCTCAAAATTTATGTGAAAAGTTCAAAAAACCAAGTTTTTCTCCAAAAACTTGGTTTTTTGTTTTTATTAGTTTTATTAGTTTTCGTAAATTAGTTTTCCTTTTATTTTTATAATATTCTCCTCCTTTTCCAATGGGTTTCATCCTACTGTGATTTTTTTGGTTTCAAAAATTATCGACACTGGGTTATATCTACGATATTGAGATTTAAAATATAATTAGATACTTACAATTTAAATTTTACAACTGTGTACCTAATACACATCATTCGTCACCGTCAGTCATTTCGGAATTTGCCTTTTTAGTAAGCTCGTGATTATTTGTAATGTTATTAACAATTAATTATTTAAAAATGATTGTTTACTAGATGATGCCCGTGACTTCCGCCGCATGGGTTTGGGTTTTTCAAAATCCTGTGGGAACTATTTGCTTTTCCGGGATAAAAGTTGCCTATGTCAATTTCCGGGACGCATAAATTGGTTAAACGGATCCTTTAGGAATAGGTACCACTTAGATATGTATATGTAAGTCTATAAATTCATTCTCGACCGCCCGGACAAAAGATTAATTTCACTTTTTTGCCAGAAGAAATTGCATTTAATGAAACAAATAAGTGCTACAAATAAAAAACTAAATAAGTAGGGGAAAGGGGCCCAAAGCGGTTATGGTGCCCAAAGCGGATTTGTCTTTTTAAATGAACGCGCCAATAGTTAGGTGTATAAAAAGCGCGCGGGTACGATGCGCTCCCCCCGCTCCCCTTGGGGCATTCGTTCGACTCAGCAAGAACGTTTACACGAGTAGGTGCAGTAAAAAATCAAAATTGGGTGCATTTCGAAAAAAAACCGCGGTAAGTGTAGAGCGTTTTTTTTTAATTTACAGTTAAAATAAGCCCTGAACAATAAATTGATCTTGACTTTTGTGTATTTGACTATGATATGAAAGTGCCGACTTGTATGTACTCGTCTGATTTTGAAGTTATTTTTGATTGTGAAAATGAACAGTCTAAAAAGGCAAAGCGGTTCGGGCAAAGAGGTTACCTAACCGCTTTGCCCACGACTAGGGTGAAATGAGATCTGTTATATCAATTGTATGTATCCTTTTAGATGGTGAATAAATACTAACGAAAAACTGCTCAAGCTGCGTGGGACGAAAAGTCCATGGCCAGTGCTTTAAAGGAAGGCCATATTTTCATTATCATTATTAATTTTGAAGATTTCTTTTATTTTGCTGAAAGGAGAGATTGAATTTGCTCTTTTTTAAATTAAAATATTTAAATTGTGCGTTTTTTATTAAAACAATAAAGATTATATGACTTATTTTGCATTTCTTTGGTATGTCCGCTTTGCCCGATACCAAAAACCGCTTTAGGCCCCCCCTGAGGGCAAAGTGGTTTTTCTTTAAGTTTTATAAATTTCCTTGTAACTTTATTATTTATCAACCGATCTTTATCTGTTTTAACGACTTTATGCGCCATGAGACACACTATTCGTTTGTGTAAAAGTTAATATTAACATCGATTAACAAACTACTGATTTTCAAACTCAATCTTAACGTATCCGCTTTGGGCCCCTTTCCCCTACATCTTAAAAACTTCGCGTGATAGTTCCGGGATGCACCTACTATTTTTCTGTAAGTACACAATATATCTACAGTTGTTGGTTGCAAATTACAATTTCTATACGCTCTTAGATTGATCCGTTAGGTGAACGTTAACTGATGCGTGTCCGAGAACCGTACGATTTCCCTATGCATGCCTTTGCGTACCAAATAGGTGTACATTGAAAACCCGGCAGACTAGCTATTCCCGTACTTAAGTTCGTTGACGACACAGGTTTAAGGTTCATATTGTTAACGCTCAAATAAAACTTACGGCTTGAAAATTTAATGCACTTAAATGACCCCATAAAGGATCCAGAAGCAACGGTAACAGATAACGGGGAACTCGTGCATTATTCCGTTAGTGCATAGCTTCCTAGACAGTTCACCTATAGCTAGGCTTGTCGACTTCGCCTACTTCCACAGCGTAATGTCATATGGAATCCTAATGTGGGACAGAGCTGCTAATATCGATTATAGTGACTATATTGCGCGACGCGCTGCCCAACGCGATGCTATTCAGTGATCTTCATCTACCATCAGCTAGGGTTAGGACGCCGATGCTGATGGATTGCATCGGCATTACTAAGGACTTACGGTTGGGTGGCGATCATGTTTTCGCCGGCAGCGGCTTTAGGATTTTCAGAACCAATAGATAGATGTTGTTTTAGTCCGCCAGTTTAGCGACGATCTACAATTCGTTACCAGCAGCGGGTTTATTATGTACCACACGTAATAACTACTGAGTACTGACACACGACTGCAATGAGCTACGCCCACGTGATTCAAGGCCATTCATTTATGTACTCGTAGGTGAACCCAATATTGCCCATAATGATCTGGCCTAAATTATTCATGTGGCTTACATAATGAATATTATTTACCATTATTATTATAGTAAAAACCTCATTAAAATTAATAAAGCGATTATAAAGTTGTGATATCAGGTACAAACATAATAAACTTACGCTTCTAAAACAAAATTAGGAAATTGTTTCAAAAACAAAATAAAACAAGGAAGATTTTAATGATAAATGATAATATATTTTATATCAGTGTATAGACAATCCTTTTCCTTCTTAATATGGAAATAATAATATATGTAACCTATGTTATATATTGTCATTAAATTATTTATATTCCAAAAGTTATGATCATGTTGGCGTTGAACGTTGACGATTTACTACGAAAGCTTTAGCGGTAGGTACATTTAAATAGCAGTTTTTAGAGTTCCGTACCCAAAGGGTAAAAACGGAACCCTATTAATGTCACTTTGCTGTCTGTCTGTCTGTCTGTCTGTCTGTCTGTCCGCCGGTCACAGGTCTCTAGCTCGCAGACGAAATGAGTTACAAACCTGAAATTTTGGTATTTTGTGTAAAACGTTAACCCAAAATCAAATATTGAATTAGAAATTTAATTAAATTATTTTTCAGGGGGGCTCCCATACATGAGAAAGGAGTCGGAAAAAAAATTCTTACCCTAGCTTGTGGGATATCATTGTTTAGAGCTTATTGAGTAGAGTAAGAATATATATATTTTTTAATTTTTTGCTCAAAATATAAGGAAATGGGGGGCCATCAAATTCAGTTTTAGACCATTTCACGGGGCTATCTCAAAAATTAAAGTAGTTAAGAATATAATATATCGGTATATTATGTAACATATGCTCTATTTAAACAACAAATACTGTAAACAACGATTTATAAAATAGTTTATGAGCCAAAATAAACGAACATTTTTTGGGTTTTTCTTTTACGGTTTTTTGCGATATCTATAGCTCGAAAATTAAATATTTCTTAGACCCTAAATATTATATTGTTCATAATTATGTACGGAACCCTAAAAGAGCGAGGCCCGACTCGCACTTGGCTGATTTTTAAAAGGATAGCCACGGATATTATTAATTTTGGCACTTCCGAATTAAAATGAAGTGCAGGTACCTAGATTGTATTTTATGATCATCTTTGTATGATTTGTACCATATTTTGTGTGTATTTTATATACTTTGAGGATGCAATATCCAGATGGGAAAAATATAAATAATAATTAAGAATAGGTACTACCAATATAGCGCTTTTTAGTAGTATATAATTAGTAAAATAAATAACTAAAACCTTGATCTGAGGTGATATATTTAGGTATTTCTAAAATCTTATTTGAAATTAGTTCTGTAATGTTCAGGTGTTAGAATTTAACTGTATACTTAATAATAGTTTTGTAGTGTAATTAGGTAATTATAATTTATAGTACCTAGTAACTACAATTTTGGGCACCAGGAAGTATGTTAGAGTAACTTACTACTTACGTTGTACCTAGGTGTGTTCTTCTATTTTACTACGGTTTAAAAAAATATATAACTTGTTAAGTGCTTGTTAACTTTAGACTAGCAATTAATTATATGGTTTCATGCGACTGTGTATGTGTGTTATTTACTTGACCTTGCATGTCAGTAAAATAATAACAATATGCAAACATATTCAAATTAATTCGAATATTTTTATCGATTTAAGTATTTAACTTTCGTACAGCTTTCGTTTTTATAAGAGACCAGTTGCGAAGTTTGAAATACATACTAGATAGACTCGTATTTGTGTGCCGTATTTAACTTGTTTTTCTTATTATAAAATAAATAACCCGTAGGTTAATTTGTAGGTAGGTAGGTATAGGTATGTTAGAAAATTGATTATTTGAATTACGTATACAACACAACGCGGCACATATTGTAGGCAATAGGTATTTGTTGACTATGTAAAAAACGTAATTAAGTACTATAAAATATAGTTAAAGTAAAGTTTGTCTGTGCGTCTGATTTTACAAATTTTTATGAGTTTGCTTTATTCCGATGTTGAGTTTGTTATAACAAACTAAGTATGTTTTATGCAGCATTTTTGGCAATAGTATCTAATATTATCACAGTCAGATTTATAATAGGTAAGTAAACTCATTGGGTGACCGTAATTTAAACTTTTAAACATAAAACTTTGAAATTTTCGCTGAAGAAAAGATGTTCAACAACTAAATTTTAAATTCCTTAATTCGAAATTGGTACTTATAATTTTCGACCTCTACCAAAGTTTTTCATGTTTCATGTTATATCTATTCTTGATGCACTGATCACTATAATGGTGCTGAACACATTTATTTTCTATACATATAATAAAATCGTAGACTTGCCGTATCTGTACATTAAATTTTTTTTGCAAAATAATAACTGGGGGATGTTAAGGATGAGCAATAGAACGTAAAAAAGCTATTTTTGAAATTGTTGTCTGTTTGTCTGTTTATCTGTTTGTCTGTATGTTTGTGCGCGCATCACGCAAAAACTACTGAATGGATTGAAACGAAACTTGGTACGATTTAAGTTCATACTACGGAGTAACATATAGGATACTTTTATCCCGAAATTCAGTAAGGTTCCCTTGGGAGAGGGGATGAAAGTTAAAATGTGTACTTAGCTGTAATTCATTAACGCGTGGACCGATTTCATTCATTCTTTTTTTGTTAGAAAGGAAATACTTTAAAGATTACCAGATAATCCCAGAAAGGCTGAATCGATTTTGATGGGATTTTTACTGGCGGATGTTTACATTTTGAGCTACCTAAACATCCGCCAGTGAACTTTTAACAGTTTTTAGCAAGGTATGAGCTCAAAGGAACTTAGGAAGACAAAATGATTCACACGGGATTTTCAAAAACCAATATCCACGCGAACGAAGTCGCGGGTGTCCGCTTGTCAATAGATAAGTAGGTATATGTATTTATTATATACTTAATAGTATTACTATTGGTATTACTTGATCAAATAAATTCTTGGCATTTTATTATACCTATAAAAGCTAATTTAAAAATTTATATCGAATCTACTATTTTTATGTTCATAAAATATTAGTTAATAATGATAAATAGATACGATGAAATTAATAATTATTTGTAATTATTTATTAAGGATTAATAAGACTTTTTTATTTTTTATTTTTATTTATTATTTATAAGTAGGTAGGTAGCCTTTAGAAGAAAGTTCACCCGTGCAAAGCCGGGGCGAGTTTCTGTTCTCACATTCAGCAAGTTTAATTATTATTTAATAAGTACAAATATAAGTAATAAGTAACAAGATAATAGAATATTTCCCTGAGAATTTAAAAGGATTGTCATTCCATATACCTATAATAATACTACCTCATCTAATAAGATAGAATTGAATTTTTGTTCCATAAAATGTTCCCAGCGCAGCGCGTCGCGTATTCACTGAAAAGTCTGCAATAAAATATACCTGTTCTAGTGAACTACCGATGCAGCTTCATTTTTCAACTAGAAGATCCTCTGTAGGGGATGGAGGACTTTCAATTTTTATAAAGTTATTTGAAAATAACTTGCAAACATACTAAGTCGTAAGTAAGTAGTCAATAAAATAAAAAAATAAAAATACACGCAAAATTTTTGGCAGTCGGTTAAAAGTTCAATATGCTTTATTTTTTTATTTGTATTATATTTTAGTTTTAGGTATGTTCTAAAGTCTAAAATTTATGAATGAATCACACTATACCTAATGTTTTATACGATCGTAAAAACATTAGGTAGGTAGTAGTAGGAAAGTAACACACAGAACCTGTTAGTTTAAGCATCTGCTAAGTGGGACAAATTTTACAAACACTAGACAATTTTAAGCATAAAGTGAAAGCTTATAGGGATAACTTCTTATCACGCTATGATAATAATGTAAACAAATTAAACGGATTGTATTATTCGAGTCTTTTCGCACTTATCAACGAACACTCAAAATCAACTGGTCATAAAAAATTGCGGAAACAGTGGGATTCAAAACTACAGCTCTCTAGAAATCGCGCCCTGTGTTTTGAACCGACAGAACATCGCACCAGTATCTCTCAATGCTGAAATATGTGATTTAGGTATTTATTCTGCATTTTAGCATCGAAGCATCGAAGGGTATGGGTTCTGTGGTGATGGCACAATCGTAAAATACTTTTTGTTAACCTGTTTAGTCGGATTTTAATTTTTAACTTTGATTAACTCTCTATTATGGCTTTCAGCGAACCTTCGCCAATGAGTGTAAAGAGACCCCATTGATGTGCAATGCATCGTCAGAAAGCGGTATTGCAATCGGACTTTAGCTGGTTAGTAGGTTAGCAGCGAACGTGCGCCGAAAAGTGTAAAGAGACCCCTATGTGTGATGCTGACCATCACATAGCGGTATTTCAAGTGCACGGCCAAGTCCCGTAAAACTTCGCGTAAAGGCGATGCGAACAGTCATTTGTTGTCCGTCTGTCCGTGTACCCGGCTTCCAATAGTGTTCAAAATAATACCATACGGACCTATTGAAATAGTTAAAGAAGTTACTTAGAAATATTGATAAGTGAGTATTAAAATAAAATGTAGACATTTAATATAATTTAGTTAGTATATGTGTTACATAAAATATAATTATGTAATTACATAAGTATTAATAAGCAAAATTAAAAAATATGTTACCTAAGTTTTTAATATCACTACATAGTATAAAACAAAGTCGTTTTCTCTGTCCCTATATCCCTTTGTACGCTTAAATCTTTAAAACTACGCAACGGATTTTGATGCGGTTTTTTTTAATAGATAGAGTGATTCAAGAGGAAGGTTTATATGTATAATAACATCCATTAAATTGTGGAGAAATACTGTTATTTTTGAGGTTTCTAATGTGATGTCGTAAATAATTACATTTTTTCCGCTTACATTGCAAACGCAGGCTGAACCCTACGAGATTTATCAAAATAATGTACTAAGTATTGTACACATTGAAAAGGTCTACAGAAAAGTCCGCGATGGTATATGTCTATCTCTTATGGATATCCCACAATAACATTTTTTTGTCATTTACTTTTTACGACAAATAATGGCTAATTTTCGAAGCGATTTCAACCAATACAGCATTAATCCTTATCTAATTAAATACCTTAAATGCATTGTTGATTTTATATAAATCCATATGGTCCTTTACAGCATATGATTTAAATGAATACTTTCGAAGATATTACAGATTTAAAAATTGCGGCGGCGCGGGAGCGTGCCTATAAGCGCGTCGGCGGCCGCGGTTCTCCCTATAGCCCATTGTCGATAATTTTTGAAACCAAAAAAAAAATCACAGTACGTAGGATGAAACCCATTGGAAAAGGAGGAGAATATTATAAAATACAAGGAAAAATAATTTACGGGCGATCTGAGCTCGGGAAAAAAGGGGGGGAGTTTTAAGGGTAAAAAACGGTTTATCTCGATTTCCGGCAAAACTAGAAGTCCTATGGAAAAAAATTAAATGGCAAAGTTGTAGGTAATAAAAAGATCTACAACTTTTATATTTACACTTTTTTCACATAACCTCAAAATTTATGTGAAAAGTTCAAAAAACCAAGTTTTTGGTTCTTTATTTTTATCTTTTAAAATAATTTTTTTTTTTCACGGAATCTGGTGAAAACTTACTTTCTTATGTCCCAAATACACTAATTTATTTGATTTGAAATATTTAGTTTTTCTCCTTATTTTTGACTTAATATCGACTTAATTCTGACAGCTGTCATTTTCATTTACAGATGAGTTATTTATATGGAGAACAGGGTTAACATCTACGAAGTACGATTTTACCCCAAACTACTTTAATTCCCTGTCAACATATAAAGCTCTAAGCCGCTTAATAATATTAATTGTTTCGCCCTAAAATAGAAATTGCTAAGAATGGAAACTAGAAAGTCATATCTACATGCAGCAGTTGATTTGTATTTGCATAAGTTTTGAATTTTTCATCTTTTTTGTGGGAATTGTTTTATCTCTGGTAACATTATGAAACGTCAGAATTCCACGGAATTAGTAATTCGGGTATAAGGTGAGATATAGTAAGTTCATTGTGGAAAATATCGTAAAAAGTCGTAAAAGCCGCCTGGGAGCTTTCATCGAAAACGCTGCCTAATCCCTGAGCGGGTAGTACCTACGCATAAAATGCTCTACTACCCGTGCGAAGCCGGGGCGGGTCGCTAGTTTAGTAATATATTATATACTTCAAGATACCAAAAATTATTTAAGTATTTGTTGGAGAAATATATCGTTTTTTTTAAATAAATAAACCATTAGAATTTATTACCATAAACTAAACAATAAAATCTACGACTTCCAACTAAAGTACTAAAATAGTTTCGAAAAAAATTGCATTCAGTAGGTAGGTACTAGTATACTATAGAATAGCTTATGATAGAGTAAGACAAAATGAACAAAAATATGAATTTTTACACTCACTAATCGGTCTAAATAAGTAGGATCCAAATAAAATTAATTTCAATATATAGAGAGAAATATTAATAACTTACGTTTTTAACACTCCGGTACACGCGCCACTATTTGTTACGGTAGTGCTGGCGCACTCTACAATCGGTAGAAATATTTTAATTACAATTTTTACCAGGCAAACTAAATACTAAATTTTAAAAATACTTTATGTTATTTATTAATATATACTTTATTCAAAATCTAAAACAAACACATTATAACTTTGTAAATATATCAGGAACTTAATACTCTTAGAAAACAAGAAAAATTATCAAATTTTTTTTCACTTTTTTATTCATTTATCTCTTCTACCTGGTTTTATTGTTGTCACAACAATCAGAACATAGAAAAACATTGATGTAGGGGACAAATCCACTTGTTACATATGTACGAGCTTTCCAAAGAACAACTTCCGAGTTTCAACTCGACCAGTAGCCTGTATTTGGTGGTGTTACTGGACAAGTGCTGTCACTGATTGTAGAAGAATTTACTATGAATCTGTGCACTATTTGAGCACTTACAAATAACGTTGAAATTCTATGAAATTCATTCCTACAATGGTAGAACACGCGACTACTGGAGTGTTAATTTGGATGACTTCTCACGCGCAGCTATGTACACTGTGACCTTAACCAGGTTACCCGGATAATATTATTATGTAGTAAACTGCCTCGGTAGTGTAGCAGTTGACGTGGTCGACTGCGGAGCACGATGTCCTGGGTTCGTTTTCCGAGTCCGCCCCAAAAATTATGAGGTACCTATCGGACATTTCTCGGTCAAGAAATTCGCATTGCTAGCCCGGAGTTGGAAATTGGCGATCTTAGATATACCCTCGTGCCTCGGAAAGCACGTTAAGCCGTCGGTCCTGCCCCTGATCTCTCCAAGGTCTTGTCGCATAGGCGTCAAGCCGCACCACTACTTAGCGTTCCGGTACAATAAATACCGGAACGTTGGGTCGCAGTAAAAAAGGAAAGGAGGGCTATGGTATCATTATATTGTTTGATAGACATCCATACGCCTTCAAGGCTAGAGCTTTTTCATCAACTGCATTTTCACTTACCAGCAATGATGATTCAGTAATTATTATCTATTTTACAGTGATTAAAAATATATAGATAAATAGGAAAAATAGGTAATATTTGATCGAAGGCGAAGAGTGTCTTAATATCATATATTTATTTACTTAAGTACCTACTCGTAGTAAGTTCTTATGGCTTGATTGAAATATATATGAACAATATCTCGTAAATAAATACATATTTAACGTAATGCACTGTAATGGCTATTATGTACAAATATTTATCTTAAAGCTTATATATATGCTTCCTTGTAAACAACGACTAACATATAAGTCGAAGTACGTACCTACCTAGTATGTCAACTAAATACAATCAAGATTTCAAAATATATTAAAATATGAATGAAAATATAACCAATGAGGCTCAGTCGTCATCATCATTGTCTCAAAATTATGCAAATGAATTGATGATAATTTAATGCATACAATATTTCAGGTAAAAGTTTATATAGGCCTTAGACGCTACTACAGCTTACAAAAGTATCCATATTATAGAAGCATAGACAAGTATAAATTAAAAATTTAAAAAACCCCCGACATTCGCCATTTTGTGGCGGCGGCCATCTTGGATTTGCAATAGTGCTAATCTAATAGTCAAGCACTTTCATTTGATATCCATATTGAGTTGTGAAAAAATATGTGATCCGCCATTTTGTAGCGGCGGCCATCTTGGACCGATCTTCATCAAACATAGCTAACAACACACTCGACTAATTCACCTTTCAAACAAAAAACTGCATTCAAATCGGTCCACCCGTTTGAGCGACACAGGAGAACAGACAGACACATCATCATCATCATCATCATCTCAACCAATAGAAGTCCACGGCTGGACTGGACATAGGTCTCCTGCAAGGATCGCCACATCCAATGTCGCTTGTGTCCAACGGTTCCTAGCTCCTCGCTTTAGATAAATGATCTTGTCCTGTCCTCCTAGTGGAGGGTCTTTCAATACTACGATTCCCGTTGTGGGGTCACCATTCAGGCACTTTGGGACCCCAATGTCTATCAGGTTCTTCGAGCACTTACGTGTTATCGTTTGTTGATTCATCGATAAACTCATTAATAAATCACAATAATAAATAAGTATAATAATATATAGGTAAATAAACTAGTGAACCTTTGGTTTCAAAAATTATCGACACTGGGCTAATATATTAAGTGACTAGGAAAACAGTCCGTTTCCATTGGGGGCTTATTAAATTAAGTTTTAAAGTTGTGAATACTTACGTACGTAGACGTAGTCTTTTTCTACTCAAAAACACAAAACGATATATAGGTAACCCTAAAAAACCCCAAGGCCACTTTAACCAGAAAGTATTAGGGGCCATATGATAGCATTTGACCTCCCCTACGACTCCTCGTCGTTGTCCTCGACGATTGTCGCGTTTAACGGGTTATTAACCTGTATTTAAAATCTTCATCTGTTATAACCAGTTTCTGCACTTATCTTGTTTCATAAAATCACTAATGCAAATGCTTTGTTTTCATTTACAGGCATCATGTGGCGACTTATTTTCGCAGCCTTACTACTTAATCTATTACTTTTGACAAAAGCAATAGATGTCAATGATGATGAAGAGTTAGCTAAAGTTGAAGATGAAGATGATGTGAGCGCAGTCACTAACACTGAAAAAAACGCGAACTTACCAAGCGTTAGAAACGCGCGTATACTTTGGCCATTCCCTTTTAACAACAGAAGCGATCCTATCAAGGGTAACCAGACACCCGAAGCAGAGGATATGAGACTTCATTTGTCTAAACTGAAGAGCCAAAATAGAAAAGCACGTTTCGGTTTCTGGCCGTACCCTCAGAGTCCGATCGTGGATATGATGTTCCAAACTCTAGCGGTCGATTACTCTCCCGCGAATGCAAATGATGCCTTCGATTTTTTGCGAGACCCGTATCCATTGCCAAAAGGTAAGCTTGAAACACTGATTCACACGTCATTATTCACAATCAAAAATTGTTGTCATAAACAATGTAAATAATATTTAAAATATAAGTACGCAGCTCTCTGACCGTGATGAACGTGTCATTGCTAATTAATTGTTTTGCTAGTTCTCAATCTTAATCTTTATACGCATTGAGAAAAAATCCTATTGTCTATACTCTTAATTTACTTCGATTAGATTTTATCCGATCGTCATTTGTGAGGTCAAATATTTATTATGTATATTAGGTACTTATTTGAATATGAATAGTATTTTATGAAAGAGATCTTGATCTAAGGGTCTCCCCACATTCATCAACGTGGAATCGGCTTGAGCCGAGTGCGTTTCATCGCACTACTCACATATAATATCCGATTAACCCCGATCGTTCGTCGTCAATATAGATAGAAGACGTCAGCATGCCGACGTGGGCGTTAGGCTACCATCAGCGCCGTACCTACTGATGCGATGAGCAAATCGGCAAATCATCGTTTCTGCGTCCGTCGTTTCTCGCATCGCCTCGCGTCGTCCGAACAGAGGCAGAGCGAGCGACGTCATTTTCACCCTTACGGAGAGCGCTCACGGAGCGGTTTGGAATCGCGCCCGCCGCGGCTGCGGGAGAGAGGTTAGAGAGAGCGCGCTCACGAGCCCGCTTGTTTTTGCGGGACCGCAGCCGCCGCGGCTGCGGGCGTCGCCCGCCGAGTTGGCGGGCGACGCCCGCAAGATCGGCGGTTATATTTATATATGAAGAGCTGGCGAACAAAATTTTATATTTTTTAATCCGATGGTCTTTGGCTTGCTGAATAAGAATATCAACTTAATTTTACTTAAAACGGCCCGCAACTGTATCAAAATTGCATCCATAGGTCGTGGTTTCGATCATAACGGCATAATTACAATAAAGTTTCGAAAGATTTGAATAATCGAGCACGTTTTCGTTCAAAATGGATTAATTTCCATACTTTGTAAGATGTCAATCAAAATGATTATTTCTTTTTCAGAAGAAAAATTTGTTTTTTTTTTACTAAGAATTTGTTTTTAAGTAAAAAGTTTATCATTTAAAAACTTTATTCACTAATAAAGTTTTTAAACAATTTATGTTGAAATTGGCCTAAACTAACTTACAAATGTCAGACTGACTTACAAATGATAGATTATTGTTGAAAATTACTTAATTAGAATTTTTAGAAATGGTTTACGAATTATTAATTTCATAATTGAAATAGGTTAGAATTAACTGACATTTGATTCATTCAGTGGTGCCGAACCGCCATCTTGAATTATTGGTATAAATACGGGTACTTCGAAGCCATGAATTGAGTCTCCTCCAAAGACTCAACCGACTATTAGATGCTTCAGCGTCTAGGTCGTGATATTTGATTGAGGGCTGCGATAGCAATCACACCCTCATCGAATAAATGCTGCCATTTTGGACTTGGCTGAGTGTAATTAATTAATTAGTATAAAATATATTTGAAAATAGATCTCAGTTAAACTAATCTCTGAGTTGATATAAATTGAGTTATGTGCGGGTGATAAACGCAGATATTTTAATAATAGTTTGATTTAGTTTTAATATTAATTGATAGTCTGCTTCTGGAGTTATGTGTTTACACAAACAAGTTATTGCTTGCAATATTAATTAATTATTGCTTCCGTGAGATAGCAAACTGAATTTAACATATTATTATGTTCAATAAAGTCACGAACTACATATGGGTAAATAAAAATCCACGCCAAAGCTCACTGTAAGTATGTCATTCAGTTTAATATTAATATAATATTTAATAATTAATATTTAATAGGTTACCTGAATCAATACAGGCCATGCCTCTCCAAACTTTTAAAGTAAAACTAAAGAACTGGCTCATGGAGAAATGTTTTTACAATTTAAAAGAATATATGACATAAATTCTATTTATTGCAATTAATTTTATATTTATATCTTTAGAACGGTGACATGTATGCTACTTACGTCATTTTGTTTAGTCTTAAAATCAATAATTCAATTTGCACACTAATTTATTAGTTAAATGTGTTGGAAGACAATAAGCTTTAAGATCCATAATATTTGTACCACATTTTTGCAAATAAAGACTCTTACTCTTTAGTTTGATGCAACTATACCGTTTTGTTCGCCAGCTCCTCCTATAAGAAAAATGCGATCGCGCCCGCCAAAAAACCGCAGAGCTTGCGGGCGACGCCCGCAAAGCTCGCGGGCGCCCGCTGCCCGCCTTCTGCGGGAGCCGCGAGCAACCGCCAACTCTGCGGGAGTAAATCGCATGTTGAGTTTTGCACTCGACATTTGTATGAATTTCGAGTATTGCGGGCCCGCAACCGCGGCGGGCGCGGGTGCGAACCGCTCCGTGAGCGCTCTCTCTTAATCATAAAGCTTTTCTGAACCGTCTCAAGCCGATTCTATGTTAATAAATATGGGAAAACCCTAAGGTACTAAGTATAAGGATACCACATGGAAAAAGACGTTAGGACTCACGTGTATCGTCATTAAATTAAAGGTTAAAATTTTCAGGTTTAAGTGAACCCTTTGAAGAATACGATTATATAATAGTAGGGGCTGGAACCTCTGGATCAGTGTTAGCATCTCGCCTAACTGAAGAAAAGCCTAGATCAACGGTACTTTTGCTGGAAGCTGGAAGACCCGAGATGTTGCTCTCTGATATACCAGCTCTAACGCAATACCTTCAACAAACCGATTACGTATGGCCCTACACACTGGAACATCAACCTGGTGTTTGTTTGGGTAAATATCTTTAATTTAAAAGCACTTTCATAAGTTACATCGACAATATTCTTTAGCGTTGAAAGGAGTTGGAATAAACAGATAGTCGGTCCGAAAACGAGGTGATTCCATCACCATCCATCCATTTTATTCAGCAACTAGCTGAAAAGCTAAATAATATTATAATAGTTAAAGAAGTAGAAAGAAAGTTTGTACCTTTGAAACTTAAAAAATCTCCTCTCTATAGTTACCTCTCTATAGTTAGTAACTGAAACTTACTATAATGAAAGCTTTATGCATATTGTCCAATAAAGTCTTATGCCTCACTTCTTAAATGTTTTTTATGTGAGCCTTCAAATAGCTTGACATAAAATATTAAAATCTATTAAGACGTAGGATATAGTTCCAGTGCTTTTCAAACTGTCTCTCTTGGAGAAAGCACAAAGGCAGCTTCTACAAAGGACTTTTCATTCCACCGCCCGCAGATGCCCAGTAGGTTATAACGCACACTTTGTATTAAAACACGAAATAAGAAAAGAAAAACAATAGCGTTTTATCTTCTGTGAAGCCTCAATTCAAAAGCGTCTACCTACTTGCACAGCTATTATAAATTATTCTCAAGCCATTAGCAGCGCAAAGAAAGCCCAAAATCATTTTTCGTGCAGAGTTTACAGAGTACTTTCACAACTAATGAAAGACAGAAGGTTTATTCTTCCCTGTTATTTGATAAAGTGTTTGACAAAATATTAGAATAGAAAATTATTAATCAACTAGCAGACTTGGTTATAGGCAGACGTCGTGCCAATTGGTCGGACTTAAAGCTTAGAACCAATAGATGACCCCATAAGTGCAAAAAGAAATTTATTCAAAATCGGTCAAATCACGTAGGAAGAAGAAGAATTACCTACATACACACGCGTACGGAATTTTATATGCTATACATATAGATTTATTTGTACATTTCTTTAAGATTGTCTTCAACTTCACGACGAAAATTTGTTTATCATTATATTATAGTACTAGCTGTTGCCCGCGGCTTCGCCCGCGTGAATTTCCGTTTTTCACAACTCCTGAGGGAATCGTGGATTTCTGGTTCCTGTTCCCGCTCCCTTTTCCAATCTTTATACTTACTTTCAAGGTAGTTTGCTATATTGATCTACCTATAGCTGTAGATTTGGGTTTTTTCAAAATCCCGTGGGAACTGTGAATTTTTTAGGATAAAAAAAGGATAGGTTGCCTATGTTTTAAGTCAGGGCATTATCTACCTCCATTCAAAATTTCAGCCAAATCTGTTCAGTAGTTGCGACGTTATAGAGTAACAAACATCCAAACATCTAAACATCTAAACATCCAAACATCCAAATATCCGCACTTTCACATTTAGATAATTATTTAATAACTAAATAGATTTACATTATTTATTTATTTATTTAGTTATTTATTTATTGATTTAGTTATTAATTTAGTATTTATTTAATTTCCTTCGGCCACCAGAGGGCGCAGCTGTCGTATCGAGATTCTGCCTGCGGCCGTCAGAGGTCATTGCAATTGCTTCGAGTTTCCAGCTCCGGCCGCAAGAGTTTTGACTATAAGAGGGCACTGCAATCGCTTCGAGTTTCCGGCTTAGGCTGCTAGAGGGCGCTGCGATCATTTTTAGTTTCCAGTTTTGACCGCACGAGGGTGCTGCAATTACTTCAAGTTTCTGGCCTAGGCCGCCAGAGGGCGCTGCGATCGTTTTCTAGTTTCCAGTTTTTGCCGCAAGAGGGCACTGTGATCGTTTTAATTTCCAGTTTTGACCGCAAGAGGGCGCTGCAATCGTTTTATAATTTCCAATTTTGGCTGCAAGAGGGCGCTGCAATCGTTTTATAGTTTCCAATTTTGGCTGCTAGAGGGCGCTGCAATCGTTTTATAGTTTCCAATTTTGGCTGCTAGAGGGCGCTGCTATTGCTCCAAGTTTCCGGCTTAGACCGCCAGAGGGCGCTGAGATCGTTTTTAGTTTCTAGTTTTGGCCGCCAGAGGGCGCTGCGATCGTTTTTAGTTTCCAGTTTTGGCTGCTAGAGGGCGCTGCTATTGCTTCAAGTTTCCGGCTTAGGCCGCCAGAGGGCGCTGCGATCGTTTTTTAGTTTCCAGTTTTGGCCACCAGAGGGCGCTGCGATCGTTTTTAGCTTCCAGTTTTGGCCGCTAGAGGGCGCTGTAATCGTTTTTTTTTTTAGTTTCCAGTTTTGGCTGTTAGGTGGTGCTGCTATTGCTTCAAGTTTCCGGCTTAGGCCACCAGAGGGCGCTGTGATCGTTTTTTAGTTTCCAGTTTTGGCCGCCAAAGGGCGCTATGATCGCTTCAAGTTAGACCGCCAGAGGGCGCTGCAATCGTTTTTAGTTCCCATTAAAACTTTCATCCCCTATTTTACCACCCTTAAAAGCAGATTTTTCAAAATAAAATTTACAGAGTTTTATTATTTAAAACTCATAATCTAAATGCCGATTTTCAGGTCTGTAACTTTCAAAACATAGGACTTTCATAAAAATTTTCAACCCCTATTTTACCACCCTTAAGGGGAGATTTTCCAGAATTACTTATACAGGTTTTTATCATTTAAAAATTATAATTTCATATTCTATTTTCATATCTGTAACTTTAAAAACATAACCTTCCAACCCCCATTTTACCCCCTTAGGGGAGGATTTTCGTGAAATATTTTCCAGGCTGATATCTAAGTCTTAGAATTAACCTACCTTCCAAATTTCAAGTTGATAATAGCAAAATTATAATTAAAACTTCCCATTAAAACTTTCATCCCCTATTTTACCACCCTTAAGGGAAGATTTTTCAAAATAAAATATACAGAATTTTATTATTTAAAACTAATAATCTAAATGCCGATTTTCAGGTCTGTAACTTTAAAAACATAGGACTTTCATACAAACTTTTTACCCCCATTTTACCCCCTTAGGGGAGGATTTTAGGGATAATAAATAGCCTATAACCTGCCCCAAAAGTTGGACAACCAAATGCAAAAAGAATTTTTCAAATCCGATAGGTACTTCCTGAGATTAGCGCGTTCAAACAAACAAACAAACAAACAAACAAACAAACTCTTCCGCTTTATTATATTAGTATAGATGTGTTTTATTATATTATTATTATTATAATTAAACTTTAAGCATAAATAGCATATGGTTAAAAAGCTAATAGTTCCATACATTAAATCTATGAATAACATCCATTAAATGATGTTTGTGATGCACTTATGGAATAACCATAATTATCGTTGCGCTTACAGTAGTGTCTAGGTAGGTAGGTCGCAGGTGCTTGCACGTTTATAACCGGGCACGTTAATGAGGTTAATTAATCCTCCTCCCCGTTAGCAAATCGTGACAAACAAACTTTCAACTAAAATGAGGCCAAAGTTTCAACAATTATCCTATCGCGAAGTTAAAATTGGTTTCCCTACAACGTGTTTAAATAAAATTTTCATGGTTTTTCTGTCTTTTACTTAGCTTCCATGTGAAGTCAAAGATAGAAAAGAAAATTGGTTGTCAAGTCGATTATCACGTCAAAAAAAATTGTTGACGTGATAAAGTCTTTTAAATCGATGAACGCCGGCTACACGCAAGAAAAAGCATCACTCATTGTCATGTACCGCGTGCAAGCGAGAACGCGGAACAGGCGATTGAGAAGGCACGATCGGCCTAGCGTTCCGCTTGTGACGCATCTATCTCTCTTTGTTTTCTTATGACGTTATCACGTAAAACTATCGTCCGTAAACCGACTTTACAGAGTGCTTAGTCTAAGTTTGGAGCACTCCAAAACTTTGTAGTATACTATTGATCGATTTCAGAATAAAATGGACCTAAAATGGCTTGTATTAAGGTTTGAGTTCGCCAATACATTCAGCATTCGAACACAGCGAGCGCCCCAAGCAGAAATGTTGTAAAATACATATTCGAACTATGGAATTACGACTGTATATTAAGAGTGTTTGGGTTCAGTTTCTTAAAACGAGTGAGCAAACGAGTCGTAAAACTATTTATATGTGTAAAATCTTAGACTAACCGTACAGGCAACCAATGTTTTTTGTGTTACTTATCCACCGTTTTTTAATACTTACCGTATAAACTTGAAAATTAATGGTTTAATTTTGTTCGGTAAAAGCGTAGCACCCGGATTCATAGAGTTAATTTAATTTCTCGATAGAGATCTAACTTCTTTACGTACAGGCGCCGTGAAAACTTCCCGTTGACGATATTCGCTTTAATACAGTGAAAATTATTAGAGTTTGCTCATTAAGGTTTACTTCCGGTTTTCATTTATAATTTTGCCTATTTAGCTTTTTTAAAAATTGCTAAATAAAGAATATAGGTACTTTAGAAGCCTCCTAGTCCTCATATTTGTAATATCATTTTCTCTTTTCTAACCTCGTGGATTTCTCGTTGACGAATCATTTTAGAACCGATATAGCGATAAACACAGATGACAAATCTGGTGGAAAATACTTAACTACCTACTTATTTTACTTTCTTAAAATGAACAAAAAGTATGAAATAAAGGAGAAATGCACATTATAAACTCTTTTAAATGTATAGTGCAAACAAAAGTAAGTCGCGATAATTACAAGGAATAACAAACGCTAAATAAACCGACCCGAGGCTAAACAGTTATATATTTATTCATACAACTCACCTACGATTTATCACGTACCTACATCGTTTAACACCGTAACCGTTTACCAACGTAAGTGTTCATAATACTTAGGTATAATACTTAATAGGTCAAATGTAAAAGACCTGACTTTGATTCAAAATTGAATATTGACCATTGGTTTGATGCCGAACCATTGTAAAAAGAAGCAATTTAGGAATAAAGAATAGAAGAGCCCAAGAGGAGATTATATAATATACACAATTATATATTATACTATACTAGCGACCCGCCCCGGCTTCGCACGGGTAGTAGAGCATTTTATGCGTAGGTACTACCCGCTCAGGGATTAGGCAGCGTTATCGATGAAAGCTCCCAGGCGGCTTTTACGACTTTTTACGATATTTTCCACAATGAACTTACTATATCTCACCTTATACCCGAATTACTAATTCCGTGGAATTCTGACGTTTCATAATGTTACCAGAGATAAAACAATTCCCACAAAAAAGATGAAAAATTCAAAACTTATGCAAATACAAATCAACTGCTGCATGTAGATATGACTTTCTAGTTTCCATTCTTAGCAATTTCTATTTTAGGGCGAAACAATTAATATTATTAAGCGGCTTAGAGCTTTATATGTTGACAGGGAATTAAAGTAGTTTGGGGTAAAATCGTACTTCGTAGATGTTAACCCTGTTCTCCATATAAATAACTCATCTGTAAATGAAAATGACAGCTGTCAGAATTAAGTCGATATTGTGGCTAATTCTGTTGTACACAATCTCTAAACCTAAACTAAAATGACAGGTCTAAATCTATTGCTATTCTTTTCCGCAATGAGCACTGTGAAAGAGATAGGAATAAATTTAGACCTGTCATTTTAGTTTAGGTTTAGAGATTGTGTACAACAGAATTGGCCACATTGTGGCCGATTCTGTTGTACACAATCTCTAAACCTAAACTAAATTGACAGGTTTAAAAATAGTGCTATCCCCTTCAGCAGGGAGGATTGTGAAAGAGACAGGAATATATTTAGACCTGTCATTTTAGTTTAGATTTAGAGATTGTGTACAACAGAATCGGCCACATTAAGTCAAAAATAAGGAGAAAAACTAAATATTTCAAATCAAATAAATTAGTGTATTTGGGACATAAGAAAGTAAGTTTTCACCAGATTCCGTGAAAAAAAAAATTATTTTAAAAGATAAAAATAAAGAACCAAAAACTTGGTTTTTTGAACTTTTCACATAAATTTTGAGGTTATGTGAAAAAAGTGTAAATATAAAAGTTGTAGATCTTTTTATTACCTACAACTTTGCCATTTAATTTTTTTCCATAGGACTTCTAGTTTTGCCGGAAATCGAGATAAACCGTTTTTTACCCTTAAAACTCCCCCCCTTTTTTCCCGAGCTCAGATCGCCCGTAAATTATTTTTCCTTGTATTTTATAATATTCTCCTCCTTTTCCAATGGGTTTCATCCTACGTACTGTGATTTTTTTTTTGGTTTCAAAAATTATCGACAATGGGCTATAGGGAGAACCGCGGCCGCCGACGCGCTTATAGGCACGCTCCCGCGCCGCCGCAATTTTTAAATCTGTAATATCTTCGAAAGTATTCATTTAAATCATATGCTGTAAAGGACCATATGGATTTATATAAAATCAACAATGCATTTAAGGTATTTAATTAGATAAGGATTAATGCTGTATTGGTTGAAATCGCTTCGAAAATTAGCCATTATTTGTCGTAAAAAGTAAATGACAAAAAAATGTTATTGTGGGATATCCATAAGAGATAGACATATACCATCGCGGACTTTTCTGTAGACCTTTTCAATGTGTACAATACTTAGTACATTATTTTGATAAATCTCGTAGGGTTCAGCCTGCGTTTGCAATGTAAGCGGAAAAAATGTAATTATTTACGACATCACATTAGAAACCTCAAAAATAACAGTATTTCTCCACAATTTAATGGATGTTATTATACATATAAACCTTCCTCTTGAATCACTCTATCTATTAAAAAAAACCGCATCAAAATCCGTTGCGTAGTTTTAAAGATTTAAGCGTACAAAGGGATATAGGGACAGAGAAAACGACTTTGTTTTATACTATGTAGTGATATAGCTCGATTACCACTCACTCACTGACTGACTCATTGACATAATTGTTCTCCTAGAAAGAGACAGAAAACGATACAATAATGTATGGGAGATGTGTTCGGATGGGGGAGTCGAGTAGGGAAAAATTATGACATTTCAGAAAAACAAGATGGCGGCTGACGTGATTTATGTAATTTTTTTGTTTTCCAACCGATTTCGTTAAAACTCGCAGGTTTTTAAGAAATTAGTAAATGATTATTAGAAAAAGTGGAAAAACTTAGAAAAACAAGATGGCGGCCGAGATTTAGATTTTTAAAATTTTTGATTTTTCGACCCCAAACCGCGGCACCACAGCTCCGAAACGGGGTAATTGAGGATAATATTTTTTTCTTGTTTCCGCTTACAACTATCCTGTATTTTGACAGAATGGCAGTGGTTTTTAAAAATTCAAGATGGCGGCTGTCGTGGCGGCCATTGGGTTTGAAGTACGAAAAAACCCAATCTTAAAATTCAAATTTCTCACAGTTGGCAACATCGGAACGTTTCGACTTCTATGAAGCGATTGTTCGCATTGACTCGAGGTATAAATTGGCGATAAAAAAAATACCCCACTTTTGGGGAAATTTCAAGATATACCCCAAAAAATAAAAAATCGAAATACGGACTTTTTGCAAAATCTGAGTATGAGCAACCATGTGTTTTACTTGTACCAATGACATTTGAGTATTTTTGTCCTCGGGGACTGGCAACACTGGAATTAATCAAAGAAAAAGTGATTTTCGCGACATGGTCTTTTTTCAGGGGGTGTCATTTCATCTGGGTGCAAGTGAGACGAAAAATTTAAACTTCATCAGAAGCGGTATATCCTATACTTAATGAAAATATTATAAGAGTATGTGAAATGTTTCTGTAAAACGAGTTGGCGGCCATTTTGTATTGTTGTTGGATGTTTTTGAAAATTTTGATCATGTTTTTAAGGCAGTTGGCAATATTTTGGAAAGTTGACATGTATGAATCGATTGTGTAACTTGACCGGCAGTATAGAGGATTGTAAACAGTGTTGCCATATTTGGGGTGGTTTTCGAGATTTCCCCAAAAATTTCCTTCTGTAAAATTTTGTATGAAAATATTTTTTTTCGCAAATGGTGTCACATAGAAGACAAAAAATTATTTTACGAAAAATATGGAGAGAGCTGATGATTGAGGGTTTCGGAGACGGGTGAAGGGCACGCTGAAGGTATTGAAGATAGGTGGGGGGTGCTCGAGCAAATGTCATTCAAAACATGGTCCAATTGGGAGTGAGCTGAAAAAAAATTCAAAATGGCGAAAAAAAGATGGCCGCCATACAAATTTCGTCGGTGTCCATCTCGAAGGGTATAAAAGATGGAAGAGTGGTTTCTTAGCTAAAGATGATCAGGATCCGAAGGTCTACTCGATGAATAGAAAAAAATTCAAAATGGCGGAATTTATTTTTCCATAGAAAATGTATGGCGAATATTGAGTATGCAAGGCTTTGATTCTTTGGAGAACTCTCAAGTAAAATAGGGGAAGACATGTTAAGTTTAAGTGCGGGAGTAGGGAAAAATTATGACATTTCAGAAAAACAAGATGGCGGCCGCCGTGATTTTTGTAACTTTTTTGTTTTCCAACCGATTTCGTTACAACTCGCAACTATTGAAGAAATTAGTAGACGATTCATAGAAAATGTGGAAAAAAATTGAAATTCAATATGGCGGCTGTCGTTGCGGCCATTCGCTTTGAGGTACGAAGAAACCCAATTTTAAAATTCAAATTTCTTACAGTTGCCAACATCGGAGCATTTTGACTTTTATGAAGCGATTGTATGTATATATTCGAAGTATAGATTGGTGCAAAAAATACCCCATTTTTGGGGAAATTTCAAGATTTACCCCAAAAATTAAAAATCGAAATACGGACTTTTTGCAAAATCCGAGTATGAGCGAACACGTATTTTACTTGTACAAATGAATTTGGATATTTTTGTCGTTGAGGACTGGCAACACTGGAATTTATCAAAGAAAAAGAGATTTTCTTGACATGGTCTTTCTCAGGGGCAATCATTTCGCCTGGATGCGAGCGAGATGTAAAATTGAAACGTCATAAGTAACGGTATATCCTAATTAATGGTAAAATTATAAAACTTTCTACTATGTGTCTGTAAAACGAGTTGACAGGCATTTTGTATTTATTGTGTTTTTGAATTGATTTTGATCATGTTTTCGAGGCAGTTGGCAACATTTTGGAAAGTTGACATGTATGAATCGATTGTGTAACTTGACCAGCAATGTCGAGTAATGTAAACAGTGTTGCCACATTTGGGGTAGTTTTCGAGATTTTCCCTACAAATTTCCTCCTGTAAAATTTTGTAAGAATATTTTTTTTCACAAATGGTTTCACATAGAAGATAAAATTTATTCGGAGAAAAAATATATTGAGAGCGGATGATTGAGGATTTCGGAGACGGGTGAATATCTCCGAAACTAAAGGGTGCAAGCTGCATACTGTTGGTACTCAAACTTCTTATTTTCGCGATGTCTGTGTTTACGTAGTCAGGTTTTTAAAAGCTTATATCTCCAAAACTATAGGGTGCAGCCCCATGTTGTTGGTATTCAAACTTCTTATTTTCGCGTTGTCTGTTTGCTTACGTGGTCAGATTTTTCAAAGCTGATATCTCCGAAACTATAGGCAGCAGCCCCATGTTGTTGGTACTTAAACTTCTTATTTTCGCGATATCTATATGCTCACGTAGTCAGATTTTGAAAAGCTTATATCTCCAAAACTATAGGGTGCAGCCCCATGTTGTTGGTACTCAAACTTCTTATTTTCGCGATGTCTGTTTGCTTACGGGGTCAGATTTTTGAAAGCTTATATCTCCGAAACTATAGGGTACAGCCCCATGTTGTTGGTACTCAAACTTCTTATTTTTGCGATGTCTGTTTGCTTACGTGGTCAGATTTTTCAAAGCTTATATCTCCGAAACTATAGGCTGCAACCCCATGTTGTTGGTACTTAAACTTCTTATTTTCGCGATGTCTATATGCTCACGTGGTCAGATTTTTAAAAGCTTATAATATCTCCAAAACTGTAGGGTGCAGCCCCATGTTGTTGGTACTCAAACTTCTTATTTTCGCGATGTCTGTTTGCTTACGGGGTCAGATTTTTGAAAGCTTATATCTCCGAAACTATAGGGTACAGCCCCATGTTGTTGGTACTCAAACTTCTTATTTTTGCGATGTCTGTTTGCTTACGTGGTCAGATTTTTCAAAGCTTATATCTCCGAAACTATAGGCTGCAACCCCATGTTGTTGGTACTTAAACTTCTTATTTTCGCGATGTCTATATGCTCACGTGGTCAGATTTTTAAAAGCTTATAATATCTCCAAAACTGTAGGGTGCAGCCCCATGTTGTTGGTACTCAAACTTCTTATTTTCGCGATGTCTGTTTGTTTACGTGGTCAGATTTTTCAAAGCTTATATCTCCGAAACTATAGGCTGCAACCCCATGTTGTTGGTACTTAAACTTCTTATTTTCGCGATGTCTATATGCTCACGTGGTCAGATTTTGAAAAGCTTATATGTATCTCCAAAACTATAGGGTGCAGCCCCATGTTGTTGGTACTCAAACTTCTTATTTTCGCGATATCTATATGCTCACGTAGTCAGATTTTGAAAAGCTTATATCTCCAAAACTATAGGGTGCAGCCCCATGTTGTTGGTACTCAAACTTCTTATTTTCGCGATGTCTGTTTGCTTACGGGGTCAGATTTTTGAAAGCTTATATCTCCGAAACTATAGGGTACAGCCCCATGTTGTTGGTACTCAAACTTCTTATTTTTGCGATGTCTGTTTGCTTACGTGGTCAGATTTTTCAAAGCTTATATCTCCGAAACTATAGGCTGCAACCCCATGTTGTTGGTACTTAAACTTCTTATTTTCGCGATGTCTATATGCTCACGTGGTCAGATTTTTAAAAGCTTATAATATCTCCAAAACTGTAGGGTGCAGCCCCATGTTGTTGGTACTCAAACTTCTTATTTTCGCGATGTCTGTTTGTTTACGTGGTCAGATTTTTCAAAGCTGATATCTCCGAAACTATAGGCTGTAGCCCCATGTTGTTGGTACTTAAACTTCTTATTTTCGCGATGTCTATATGCTCACGTGGTCAGATTTTTAAAATCTTATGTCTCCAAAATTATAGGGTGCAGCCCCATGTTGTTGGTACTCAAACTTCTTATTTTTGCGATGTCTGTTTGCTTACGTGGTCAGATTTTTCAAAGCTTATATCTCCGAAACTATAGGCTGCAACCCCATGTTGTTGGTACTTAAACTTCTTATTTTCGCGATGTCTATATGCTCACGTGGTCAGATTTTTAAAAGCTTATAATATCTCCAAAACTGTAGGGTGCAGCCCCATGTTGTTGGTACTCAAACTTCTTATTTTCGCGATGTCTGTTTGTTTACGTGGTCAGATTTTTCAAAGCTGATATCTCCGAAACTATAGGCTGTAGCCCCATGTTGTTGGTACTTAAACTTCTTATTTTCGCGATGTCTTTATGCTCACGTGGTCAGATTTTTAAAATCTTATGTCTCCAAAATTATAGGGTGCAGCCCCATGTTGTTGGTACTCAAACTTCTTATTTTCGCGATGTCTGTTTGCTTACGTGGTCAGATTTTTGAAAGCTTATATCTCCAAAACTATAGGGTACAGCCCCATGTTGTTGGTGCTCAAACTTCTTATTTTTGCGATGTCTGTTTGCTTACGTGGTCAGATTTTTGAAAGCTTATATCTCCAAAACTGTAGGGACAGCCCCATGTTGTTGGTGCTCAAACTTCTTATTTTTGCAATGTCTGTTTGCTTACGTGGTCAGATTTTTCAAAGCTTATATCTCCGAAACTATAGGGTGCAGCCTCATGTTGTTGGTGTTTAAACTTCTTATTTTCGCGATGGCTGTGTGATTACGTAGTCAGAGTTTTAAAAGCTATAGGGTGCAGTTCCATGTTGTTGGTACTCAAACTTCTTATTTTCGTGATGTCTGTTTGCTTACGTGGTCAGATTTTTCAAAGCTGATATCTCCGAAACTATAAGGTGCAGCCCCATGTTGTTGGTACTCAAACTTCTTATTTTCGCGATGTCTATATGCTCACGTGGTCAGATTTTTAAAATCTTATGTCTCCAAAATTATAGGGTGCAGCCCCATGTTGTTGGTACTCAAACTTCTTATTTTCGCGATGTCTATATGCTCACGTGGTCAGATTTTTAAAATCTTATGTCTACAAAATTATAGGGTGCAGCCCCATGTTGTTGGTACTCAAACTTCTTATTTTCGCGATGTCTGTTTGCTTACGGGGTCAGATTTTTGAAAGCTTATATCTCCGAAACTATAGGGTACAGCCCCATGTTGTTGGTACTCATACTTCTTATTTTCGCAATGTCTGTTTGCTTACGTGGTCAGATTTTTGAAAGCTTATATCTCCGAAACTATAGGGTACAGCTCCATGTTGTTGGTGCTCAAACTTCTTATTTTCGCGATGTCTATATGCTCACGTGGTCAGATTTTTAAAGCTTATATCTCAGAAACTATAGGGTACAAACAACTATAGGGTATAAATTTTTGTTCACTAATAGTTTCGTATAGAAGACAAAAATTCATTCGGAACAAAAATATGGAGAGAGCTGATGATTGAGGATTTCAGAGACGAGCGAATGGCACGTTTAAGGTATTGAAGATAGGTGGGGGGTGCTCGAGCAAATGTCACTCAAAACGTCATCCAATTGGCAGTGAGCTGAAAAAAAAACAAAATGGCGAAAAAACAGATGGCCGCCATACAAATTTCGTCAGTGTCGATCTCGGAGGGTATAAAAGATGGAAGAGTGATTTCTTAGCTAAAGATGATCAGGATCCGAAGGTCTACTCGACGAATATAAAAAAAAATCAAAATGGCGGAATTGAGTTTTCCATAGAAAATGTATGGCGAATATTGGCTATGCAAGGCTTTGATGCGGTTCTTTGGAGAACTCTCAAGTAAAATATGGGCAGACATGATGATTGAGGGTTTGGAAGATGAATATCAAATGGCGAATGTCCCCGCGAGCTGCTTTAGCAGCTCGCGCACCGAGCAACTAGTTAATATATATATAGCTGCTCGTGCTGATTCACTGACTGATTGATCACCCCTCCTGTAAAATTTTGTATGAAAATTTTTTTTTTCAATAATGGTTTCGTATAGAGGACAAAAATTCATTCGGAACAAAAATATGGAGAGAGCTGATGATTGAGGATTTGGGAGACGGGTGAAGAGCACGCTTAAGGTATTGAAGATAGGTGGGGGGTGCTCGAGCAAATGTCACTCAAAACGTCATCCAATTGGCAGTGAGCCGAAACAAAATTCAAAATGGCGAAAAAAAGATGGCCGCCATACAAATTTTGTCCGTGTCCATCTCGGAGGGTATAAAAGATGGAAGAGTGGTTTCTTCGGAAAAGATGATCAGGAGCCAAAGGTCTACTCGATGAGTAGAAAAAAAAATCAAAATGGCGGAATTTATTTTTCCAAAGAAAATGTATGGCGAATATTAAAGAGACTACAAGTTGTAAACTATGCAAGGCTTTGATGCCGTTCTCTGGAGAACACTCAAAGAAAAATATGGGAAGACATGATGATTGAGGGTTTGGAAGATGTTTGAGGAGCCCGGGCAGGGTATTGTAGATAGGTGAGAGGTGCTCAAACAAAAATTACTCAAAACCTCATCCAATTGGCACTGAGCTGAAAAAAAAAACAAAATGGCGGATTCAATATGGCGGCTATACAAATTTCGTCGGTGTCTATCTCACCAAGTATAAAAGATGGAAGAGTGGTTTCTTGGAAAAAGACTATCAAGACCTAAAGATCTATTTGATGAACAGAAAAAAATCAAGATGGCGGAATTTACTTTTCACACAAAAATTTTTTTTCACGGATGGTGTCATATAGAAGACAAAAATTCATGCGGAGGAAAAATATGGAGAGAGCTCATGATTGAAGATTTCGGGGATGGGTGAAGAGCACGGTCAGGGTATTGAAGATATGTGGGAGGTGCTCAAACAAACACTACTCGAAACTTCATCCAATTGGCAGTGAACTGAAAATCCTCTAAATTGGCGGCCGTACAAATAAGATTTGTATAAATATAATTTTTTTTTTTTTTTTGGAAGAAATCTCATTCTGACAAATGATTCGAAAAAAAATACAGAGAGAGATCATGAAAGATGGTGAGGAGCACGTCCAGGGTATTCAAGATAGGTGGAGGCGGTTCAAACAAAAGCTATTCGAAATCCCCGCGGTCCGCTTTAGCGGGCCGCGCAGCCACGCGCCATACTAGTATATATATATATATATATATATATATATATATATATATATATATATATATATATATATATATACTATGGCCAAAACCCTTCTCACTCTGAGAAGGAGACCCGTGCTCTGTAGTGAGCTGGTAATGGGTTGATCATGATATATATATATATATATATATATATATATATATGATATATATATATATATATATATATATATATATATATATATATATCTATATATATATATATATCATATATATATATATATATATATATATATCATGATCAACCCATTACCAGCTCACTACAGAGCACGGGTCTCCTTCTCAGAGTGAGAAGGGTTTTGGCCATAGTCTACCACGCTGGCCAAGTGGATTGGCAGACTTCACACACCTTTGAGAACATTATGGAGAACTCTCAGGCATGCAGGTTTCCTCACGATGTTTTGCTTCACCGTTAAAGCAAGTGATATTTCAATACTTAAAACGCACATAACTCCGAAAAGTTAGAGGTGCGTGCCCCGGGATCGAACCCACGACCTCCGATTAGAAGTCGGTCGTCCTAACCACTAGGCTATCACAGCTTTTTATATATATATATATATATGTATATATATACTTACCTGAAAACAAATCATACTTGAATGGCAATGATGTTTTAGCGTTTAGTTGACCCACCCTATAGCTACGCACGGGTGGGTTTTTCTATAGACAAAATTGGAATGTATGAATGATAGTGAAACGCCTGAAAGGTCAGCAGACAGATTGTTTCACCATCTTCTTATAAGTGTCGGATAGCCTAAACGTAAGTTTTGTCACTTTCTTACTTTATGTCATGTGACAAAGACAAAAGTTGTAGATAGATCCCATACTTATCAGAAGGTGGTGAAATAGGCCCTTAATGTACAGAATTAGTTCAGTTACAGTTTTCTTTATAGATTTTACTTAATTTAATAGTTTGAACTATTGTATAAAGGTGTTGGTAAAAAAAAAATGGTGCCCTATTAAAAGTGAATAATGGAAACTTGATTAGCGCTTGGTGCAGCAAAACTAATAATTTTCAGAAGTAAACGTAAAGCAAGTAAAAAAAAGCTGATTGTCTGTAAAGTCGGTTTACGGACGACAATTTTACGTCATAAGAAACCATTGCCTCTCTATCGCTTTTTCTGCGCTCTCGCTTGCACGCAGTACGTGACAAATGAGTCATACTTTTTCGTACGTTTAGCCGGCGTTCATCCGGGTTAAAAAATTGTAAATTGAATATGTACTACTAGATTTTCTCATCGTACCTACTTACATAAATGGCTCTCAATATCTGTCTGTGTAATAATATGTGTCTGTTATCAAAAACGTATCATTAGAGATTTTTTTGTGACAAAGAAATTATGGAAATTCCACAACGATAAATCTGTATACCACACACCGATGTATAAAGTAAGAATTTCCCTCGTGGGATATTAATACATGAACCGCATTAAGTTACATAGCGTAAAAGTTCGTGTTGAATATACAAGATACTTTGTACGCTTTAACTAAATTGAACTCGTATAAAGTAATTCCAACGCGCCTGTTTGTTTGAAAGCGCTAATCGCAAGGAGTACTTACTCTACAAGGGGTTTTTTCCAGCCCTCATCTCAATAGAAAGTGTCTCTTGGAGATTTTCCATGCATATAGGTGCATGCACCTATAGTCAGGGTAAATCGGCTAGTTAAACGAACAAATCCCAAATCCCAATACATCTAGGTACAATGAACTGTAACAATTTACAAGGCGAATTACAAACATTGAATGTAGTCCCACGGGTGAAATAAAAACGCCGACAGCGAGAGACAGCGGTATAAGTGTTATTGGAATTGAGAACTATTTTTTCACGATTTTAGTTCCGGATCACAATAAATCGGATTAAGTAAAACGGAGAACTATTTCGAGTTTGCGTTTCTGGAAAACTTGTACATTGTGTGGTATAAAAACTTATTTCGATCATGGTTAACATATGGACAGTAGTAATTCCAAACAGCAAAACATAATGAGGGTTTTCGCTAATTTTTCTGACACCAGATGTCGCTACATAGGCGTAAGGTCTAAACAACTGTCAAGTTGTACTGAATTTTATGCCGATGAAACATTTTACCGAAAATTCATCGTATATGCACTGTTTTACTACCTATATAAATAAATAAATAAAAGATTTATTCAGCCATATCTATACTAATATAAAGAGGCTTGTCCTGACTGACTGATTGACTGACTGACGGATCATCAACGCACAGCCTGAACCACTGAAGCTAGAAAATTGAAATTTTCACAGTAGCTTCCTTTTATGACGTAGGACGCACACAAAGAAAGGATTATTGCAAATTCTATCCCTAAGGGGGTTAAATAGGGGATGAAAGTTTCTATGAAAGTCCGTCATTTTTTAAGTTATATCCGTGAAAATCGGTATTTGTACTGTCGGTTAAAAATAAAGAAATACATGTTTCAGGATTTTTGAAAATTCTACCCCCAAGTGGGTTAAATAGGGGATGAAGGTTTGTATGAGAGTTCGTCATTTTTCACATCATTTCTTAAGTTATATCCATGAAAATTGGTATTTAGGTTTTCAGTTAAAAATAAAGAATTACGTGTTTCAGGAATTTTGGAAAAACTACCCCCAAGTGGGTTAAATGGGGGATGAATGTTTGTATAAGATTTGTATGAATCCACGCGAGCGAAATCGCGAGGATCAGCTAGTATAAACATATTTCACTTGATTAATACATTAGTAAACGTGACAAGATAGTTACCCGTAGATTTCTAAAGAACCGAAAAGAAATATGGATTACGGACTAAGAAAAGTAGCTAAGCTAAAGATTGAGCTCAAACGCAGAGGTGCAAATCACGTGCAAATTTTTTGCACTCGTTAATTGTACATAAATAGGCACTGCACAACACTGTGGAATTTTCGGAAAGAATATTCCTCTTTTAATGATTTAAAAGATGAAAAATAATCGTAAACTACAAGACTCTCATGTATTTTGATAGATGATTAGACCTCTCGCTACAGTGCTGCCAACTCGTGGATCATTTACAGAAAACCCTCATTGGTTTAGAATAAACAAGTTTTTCAACTTTTAGGTAGTGAAGAGCAACGCTGCTATATGCCACGTGGAAAAGCCCTCGGTGGATCGAGTGTTACTAACAGCATGGTGCACGCCAGTGGCCGACCAGAGGATTGGAACCAAATAGCTGAAGATGGGAATTATGGATGGTAGGAAACAATTTTATCTTTTTTTTTAAACTAAGCAATATAAATACCTGTATACAACGTTAGTTTTATTTGAAGCAAAACCGTAAAGTAGTTTGCTCAAAATCACTAACAGAATCGAATCCAACTATTTTTATATTGTGTTATAATTTTGTCTAAAAATATTTTAAAATCCTGCAAGCTTAGGCACAGTCGTTGAAACGCGCATCAGCTGACGATCGGCATACAGCGCGCGGTCATTCAACTCGCGAGTCAACGTGACGATGGCTTGCGAGTTGGAGTGACCATTTTTTTTGAGGACAATGACACAACACAAGAAGCTTATAACTTCGTAAGTTTACATTATATGTTTTCGAAATTTAGTATAACTATTTCAAATGTAAAAATATTTGACACGTGTTTCGGTTTTTGCGCATAGTAAAACTAACGTTGTATATTTAGAACTAATCGCTGGAAGCAGAACACTAAAGACTTCACACGTACAGATAAACATATCACAACATAACAATAACCATTATCATCGGTTTTGGCGCTGTCTAATCAGGAATTTTAGTCTAGGTTAGTTTAGGTTAATATAGGGTAGGTTAAATTTAGAGATCGCGGTAATCACGTCACACCACAAAGGAATGAAATGCGGGAGGGGAAGCAAGACAGGTCGTATTTATCATTTTGACCAACGTTGCCCTGCTATTATGAATAATGTCTGGTTTGACATGATATTATGAATAATATCTGGGAAAAGATATTATTTATAATAGCTAATAATTATGTATAAAAGCTAATTAATCACTTTGACTGTAACATATACATATGTACATATGGATCGAATACAGAACCTTCTTTTTGAAGTCAGTTAAAGATATGTTTTTTTCATTTGGTATGTAAACGTATTAAATACCTATATCACAGAACAGAAAATAATGTCTGTTTTAATGATATAACATTATAATATGCTCTAGTAAGTATAAATTATAGAGCTAAAAATAGCGTCGCATTGCAGCCGTTACAATCAAGGGTTATTAGGTTATAGTAATGAAATCGATCAAATTAATAAAATATAAATAATTGTTATGTTTTTATGTCTCAGGAACTATGAGAGAATTGGATATTATTATCTCAAATCATATGCTGGTTGTGATGCAGAGCTTAATATCGAAAAGGTTCCGTTCAAGTAAGTTGATGTTAATAATTCTCAATATTTCTTTTCGAAATTAAAATATCAACAAAATTGAATAGAAACTAAATTTTTGAACTATTTCAGAACTGGGCTTGTCGAAGCTTTTCTTGCCGCTGGAAGATATTACGGATATCCCACCGACAATTATAACGAAAAATTAACTTTCGGCTATGTCAAAACTGTTTCTTATAAAGGTCACAGATTGAGTGCTGCAAAGGCTTACCTTCATCAACATAAACGACGCAAGAATTTGCACATTCTTACTGAAGCAAAGGCTACCAAAATTTTAGTAGATCCCCAATCTAAAAAAGCATATGGAGTTGAATACATCAAAAATAATATTAAACGTACCGTGTGGAGCAGAAGAGAAATCATTCTTTCAGCAGGGCCAATTGGATCCCCTCAGTTACTTATGCTGTCAGGAATAGGACCTAAAGAGCATTTGCAAACGCTGGGAATACCAGTTATTGCAGATAGAAAAGTCGGCCGCAGTCTATACGACCATGTCAGCTTTCCTGGCGTTGTGTTTAAACTTAACAGTACTAATGCAAGCCTTTTGGAGCCGAAAGTTGCAACTTTGTCAAACCTCATACAATGGTTACAGTTTGGTGATGGCCTTCTTTCAACACCTGGCGGAGTGGAAGCGATTGGATACTTAAAAACTCCTCTTTCGCAAGAACCTACACCAGACATAGAATTAGCTAGTATTGGTGGTTCGCTAACATCGGATTCAGGTGGTGCGATTCGAAAAAGTTGGAAAATTACCGATAGAACATATTTTAACGCCTTTGGATCACTGAGTGGTGTCGATACTTGGCAAGCTATACCCACACTTTTAAAACCAAAATCAAAAGGTTACTTGGAGTTAAGAGATACGAGTCCGTTTTCTCATCCTAAAATATTCGGTAATTACTTAAGTGATCCTAAAGACTTGGCCACTTTGAAAGAAGCTGTCAAATTCATAATTAAATTAGGAGAATCGCAGCCGTTTAGAAAATATAATGCTTCCCTATACTTAGCTCCATACCCATCTTGTTCTACACATCCTTTAGGATCTGAAGAGTACTGGGAATGTGCTATAAGAACAATGATCGTATCGGCTCGGAATCCAATAGCTACGTGCAAAATGGGACCTGAAACTGATCCTGACGCGGTAGTAGATCCTGAATTAAGAGTATACGGCGTAGAAAAATTAAGAGTAGTGGATGCTAGTATTATTCCTCGACCTCTCACAGGACGAACGCATACTGCAGAGGTCATTATTGGTGAAAAGGCAGCAGATATGATAAAACGTGCATGGTCTAATTTGGTAGAGTAATATTTATGTTAAGAAATAGAAAATATTAAAAATTCTTAAATAATCGTTCCGTGGTTTTAACTCTTTTGTACAGCCTTCCTACCCAAACTTTTGCTTCAGTCGAAATAGAAGTGTTAATTAAAATAAAGTAGGACTATAATTACAGTAAAGTTAAAAGTTTCGATACATTAAGTATGAGGTGTTTGTTTACTTATAGTCGATCAAAACATAAATAAACTAAGTAAGTAGCTTGTTACGCTAGTGCAATCGTAGCCTAAAAGCCATGCTGGTACAGCCCTAATGCAGCGCGCACGGAAAGAAAAATGCCGACACAGCAGCGACCCACTGAGCTACATGTATTTAGAACAACCGAAGGTTGCCTACGAAGCATCGAGACCGGTCACGGTTATTCTTGCATCTAATATCGAGCAATTATCACGAATAATTAGTTATAAGTTTTTACTGTAAATTCTCCTTTTTTTAATAAATTAAGTACTAGCTGCATTTCTTTTGCATCCCCTGGCTGCCCTCAACATAACTGGCGCAGTCGATGGAATAGCCAAGTAAAGTCAGGGATTTAATTACTGACAACGGCTATTTCGAAACCTACGGGAGTCGCGGCTAGGTGGAGATCCAAAAATCGACACAGCAGAGAGATGCAGATGATTTGAAGCTGCCGCTGAAGACTTCGAATCATACCAAAAATCGATGAATCGAAGCTCGCCAGCGACTTTGGTTATGTGAGTACATGAAATTCCTTTTATTGGTTGCTATATTAACTTTTGCGCAGGGTACTATAATATATTACGATTTTTTTTCTGGCCCGCGTAGTTTAAGAATAGGTGACTTTTGTTAATTTAATTTTTGTATAATAAGCTTAGTTAAATCAGATTTTTATATTTAAAATGAAGGAACAAATTAGTCAAGTAGATTTATTAGATAGAATAAATAAGTCCCTTAAGTTCTTACCAGATTTTGATGGAAAAAATCCTCACATATTGACTAGATTTTTAAATTTATCCGATCAGTTAGTGCGCTCATTTTTAAATTCAACTCCAGAGTATGAGCTTTCAAACCTTTCACTAATAAGTGGAATTCTTAATAAAATAACTGGATCTGCCGCAAGAACATTATTAACCAACGGCATTTCCAATGATTGGAATAGTATTAAATCTAGTTTAATAAATAACTTCGCCGACCACAGAAATGAAATAGCTCTACTTACAGACCTATCACTTTTAATTCAAGGTCCTGATACAGTTTCAATTTTTTATGAAAAGGTTCAAAATTTACTGTGCACACTTATTACTTACACTGAATTACACGACCCTGTCAAAACTACTGTAGATGCAAAAAGAGCACTCTATCAAAAATTCGCACTTGCAACCTTCTTGAGAGGCTTAAGAGAACCACTTGGATCAAGAATAAGGTGTATGCGACCCCACACTTTAGAAAAAGCTCTCGAATTCGCCAAAGAAGAATTAAGTATAATTTATACACAGAATAGAAATAAAATTTTCCGATTTAAAAAGAAATTTCGAAATTTTAATAGTCATAGACCTTGTTCTTATCAACCACACCGAAATTATTATAATAATATGCAATTTCCTACAGAATCACGGAGATACCCGAGGTCCCAAAAACACATTCCTTCAGAACCTCAATATCCCACATCTCCTTATATTCCATGCCAATCTGACCTTGATCCTCAAAATTACCCAACCGTTGAATTAAATCTGCACACTATAAGCGAAATTCCAAAAAGTAAAATTCCTGTTACTTTTTATAAACCTAACCATTATAATTCTGATGAACAATGCAGGCCGGCCAGGCGCGAGAATGAAATTGACACCGTCGACGATAACCGAAATCATGAGTTCATATTATCACATTTTCCCATAGATCAATTAAATACAGAAGAGACAATGAATTTAACCAAGCTTGTCAAAGAATATTCAGACGTATTTTATTCAAATAACGATCATTTAATTTTCGATTTTCGACATCTTAATGAAATAGATAAAAAGTATCCGATTACCAATTTTACCGACTTACTGGATAAAATGGGGAGGTGTTTGTACTTTACGACGTTGGATTTAAAAAAATCATCTACGATTTCTGAACGTCTTATGGACAGTGTCCTTCAAGGCTTGCCAAACTCTACAACCTTTTCAGATAAAATTTTAGTTTTCTCCACATCCTTGCAAGAACACATTGTTAACTTAAATGCTATATTTGACCGAATAAGAAATTTTAGATTAAAAATCCAAATAGAAACATCCTCATTTTTCAAGCGCGAAAGTCCGCTCTGTCACATTCTTTCTCCGGATGATATAAAAGCCAATCCAAGTTATATTTCCGACATTTTAAATTACCCATTACCTACTAATCGCCAACAAATTAAAGAATTTTTAGGAATCCTTGGTTTTTACAGACGATTTATATCAGATTTTGCAAGAGTCACCAAGCCTTTAACTTCTTGCTTGAAAAAAGGCGCGAAATTTAATCCTGATTCAGATTTTATTAACTCTTTCGAAAATTGTAAAAAACTTGTTACTAACATTCCAGTTCTAGCACATCCTAATTTTAAACACGAATTTAAATTGTCAACCTCTACCTCTGATGCGACTTTAAATGCAGTACTGTTCCAAGGCCCTATCGGTGCCGAGCAACCCATAGCATATGCCTCGCGTACCTTGAACGATAGTGAAATTAAATTTCCCAAAATAGAAAAAGACCTTCTCGCAGTTGTCTGGGCCACTAAGTACTTTAGGCCATATCTGTTTAACAGAAAATTTAAAATTATTTCCGATTTTCCAAATTTAAGGAACTTCAAAGAATCAAGTCCTCGTATTACACGTTGGAACTTAAAATTAGCTGATTACGATTTTACGATTGTTAACGAAACGATTTCTACTAAAACTAGAGCTGATACTCCGTTAAAAGAAACCATAATATCCACAAAAAACTCTAAAAAATCTAGATCAGTTACATTTTCAAAATTATTAGACAAAAATTCGTCTCCTATCCCTAATCATTTATGTTCAAAAGAAAAACTACCATCTACTACTTTTAATCAACCTATACATATGTATACCTCAAAGAAAACCCGTGGCCCCTATGCAAAATCCCGAATAAAAAGTAATTTTCCTATTTCATAATTTAACTTAATCATTCTATTTTAATTAGTTACCTACTTCAATGCTTCTTCCAAGCCCTCGCGACGTTCCTACGATCAAATTTCAACTTACGATAAGACTACTCTATATTTTACACGAATGCTTTTTCAATTAGAAATATGTTTCACACCGAACTTTACTTGAACAAAGATAATTAGATACCTATAATATATTTCTGTTAAAATTTCATTTCAAGAAGACATCTACGTAGATATTACTTACTTTACATTTTACATAAATTAATTATAATACCACTACTACTTATACTTATTAGATCTGACCGAACTTTTACGAAAAAGGGTTTTCCTAAATTTTCACCAACCGTTCCACTTATTAGAGAAGATCGAAGCTCTTACTTTTGTCACATTGTGACTATTAAGAAAATGAGTTATTCTAGCTGTATTCTATTCCTTGCCTTTTTGTAATTTTTTTTAATAAAATATGCAAGAAGTTCCGAGTAAAATATAGCTTACTTCAATTATACAGTTATATTAAAAGTCATTATTCGTCTCTAGGTATCTAGTGATTAGTTTAGTTAAAACGTACCATTTGAAATAGAATTAAGCCATAGCCTAAAGGTTTCCAGTTACGTTTAGCGTATTATGGCAGTTTAGCTTATTTCAAGTAGGTAACGTAATACTATAGTACCACCTGTGCATTTCCTGGGAATATGTATCGCATGATATATATCGCAACCAATTCCTGGGAATTTCGGTACATAGAGACAGAATGTCCGAAGATAAACTCACTATTTATCTGCGAGTCGAAACCCAGCCTACAGATCCAGGGCAAGCCCGACTGTGTCCAGCAGCTCATTACTCTTCAGGAACTCCAGCCATCATGCAAGCTAACGCCGGTTACCCTGACCAATGAAGTCCTAGACGTGCTAGATGACAAGCACTACACGCTGAGCTTTCCCACACCAACTAAAGTGAAGATATTCTATGGACAAGAACAATATATGACTCTACGAGGCAGCTACCTAGCAGTCACCCCACAAAAATGGAACCTGAAAACACCTACATTTACCGTCTCCAACTCAAACGACCACATCAAAGGACATGTCATAAGAATAATGGAAATACCCCTGTACGAGGAGTCAAGACCAAAAGGTTACCCGAAACTCTTAATTCGCTGAGTCTACAAAAGCTCCATAATTTGAACAATGAAATAGCAACACAATCATCCGTCCATCTAGATGACGTCGTAGATCCAGTTATATACCATACGACGATACCCATGTACCGCATACTATCGGGTATAGGTGCACTCATCGCTACCCTATTATACCGCCGGCTGCGCATGAAAAACGCAACTAACGGAAGCAGCCCACCTGAAATAACGCATGTAGTTCCGGCACTCCACACTATCAGCCCGAGCCAAGTAAGGGTCGATCACAGATGCCTGCCAGCGACTATCTCGGACAAGTCCTGCAATAGTCACTGTTCTACGGAGGGAGGTGTTACGCTAGTGCAATCGTAGCCTAAAAGCCATGCTGGTACAGCCCTAATGCAGCGCGCACGGAAAGAAAAATGCCGACACAGCAGCGACCCACTGAGCTACATGTATTTAGAACAACCGAAGGTTGCCTACGAAGCATCGAGACCGGTCACGGTTATTCTTGCATCTAATATCGAGCAATTATCACGAATAATTAGTTATAAGTTTTTACTGTAAATTCTCCTTTTTTTAATAAATTAAGTACTAGCTGCATTTCTTTTGCATCCCCTGGCTGCCCTCAACATAACTAGCTCACACGAACTTTATACAAAAGTGATATACCTATTGTGTCTTTAAAACTTGACACTCGTGTTAAGTAAGTTAATCTGTCGATGAATATACTTACTATACTTACAAGCTTCTTGGCTTGTTCATAAATCATACCTAATAAAGGATAAATTTACCCTAACACTGTTACATTTGGTAATTGGTAAAAAGTATCTTGAAAATTTTAGCTAAGGCCTCGGTAGAAAAGCATTTTTAGTTTTAATCCTATAAGTAATTTACTTTGTGTTAATTGAAGCGAATAATGGAATGAATAGTCATCATTAGATTTATCAGGAGTCGGGTGCGGGATAGAATTTTCCGCTGCGTCACTTTGACCCAATAATAAAATTGATGGATGCTCAATGCAGCCTTCCATTAAGTTCAAAAGCACTGAGCATTCAGATTCGTTAGCGGATTGGCGGCCTTTAGAAATAGATTTTTTAAGAAACATCATTGAATAAACAATTTGTTGAAATTTTCCAGAAAGTGCTAGGTACCTACGTACACTTTCTGTTAACTAAACGTAATTTTCACGTTTAAAGGAAGTTGAAATAAATTAAGTATTCTTGGAATTATGTGAAGTTACAGTTTTAGTAAAATATAATAATATGTAGGTACCTACTCCTGTAAGTCATATTTAAGGGTCTCGGGAAGTTATTAGTTTTCTTTTTACGTCCGTATTTCAGTTATAAGAATCTAGTAATAATACGTTTCATATAAAATTATGGCTAGTTAACCGTACACCCGCCTCAAAGAGAAATAACCACAGTATAGAAAAATCATAAATTATACAGAAAATGGTTCAAAAACTGTAAGTAAGGCTTTGCATGCAAAAATGTAAGAACCGCTCGGTACAAAGAAAATATGCTTGATTAGTTGATTATACACCTGTGTGCATAATTTTCATAATATTACTGTTAAAGTTAAAAAAATCGTTAATAATTTGATATTCGATTCGAGTGTCCTATCCTGAGTCAAATAACTTACGAGCTAAGTATATAGTCGGGTGAGATTGTGTAGCTGGCCCAGTGAAACTTGGAACTAACAATATAGTTAGAGGTTACAAATTACAATATAGCATATATCTCGTCTTTTGGTGTTTTTTGAAGCTCTATGCAGCTTAAAGTTACAAGTGTTTTGTGTGAGTCGATGGTGAAACGTGAGGCACTCGGTCGAAAGTTTGTTGGGCACACTCTTCGAATTAAATCCTGTGGTATAGGTACCTACAGATAGGCGACCTAGTGCCGATAGTACAAACTGTTCAATTGAACAGCACTTTGTCGTCCATGCGTCTTCTAACGCGGCGATCTATACTGAATCGAATACCAGCATACATACAGCTGGTATTTGGCAGAACCACCTCATGAATGCATGCAGGATATAAAAGTAATTCGTTTTGCTAAAAAAATAACTCTGAGTCTGACCCTAGGTATTATATAAAGAAAAAAGAGTTTAGTATGTCTTACTCAGTGAAATTATTATAAGCGTATACCTAATGTAACGACTCGTAAGCTCCATACGTTGGATCTATTTTAATATGGATTATAGAAAATTGAATTTTGTAATCCTCGGTGGATTATAAAGTAAACTCGAGACTGATGTTATTAGAGAATTGTGAGGTAAGTCGGTTTATTATGTTCCTACAAAATAGCTACGTCTTTACTGTCTGTCTATCTGCCTGTGTGTTTGTCCAGGTTAATCATCGAAGTGACTGAACTGATTATTTCTGGACCTCGCAGGCAGGAGGATTACGCAAGGGTCTTCTTTTTATCCTGGCACACGAAAAATGAAATGACTAGAGTTGGCCATAGATCTCTTACGTCACACGTCTCGGTGTTGCGCTGTCTGTATCCCTGCAAGTAAACTCACGGAGCGGTTTGCACCCGCGCCTGCTGCGTTTGCGGGAGAGCTATTTTATTTCTATACTCACGAGACCACTTGTTTGTGCGGGAACCGCAGCCGCCGCGGTTGCGGCCGTCGCCCGTAAACTCGGCAGGCGATGATCGTAAGACCGGCGGTTATATTTATATATAAGAAAAAATGGAATCTATCCTTCAAAAACAACATACCGCGCCCGCTGAAAAATCGCAGAGCTTGCGGTGCTTGCAATCCGCCGGTGCGGCGAGACCCGCAAGCAACCGCGCACTCCGCGGGTATAAATCGCGTCGTGAGTTTTGCTCTCTACATTTCCATGTATTTCGAGAACGTACGAGTGTTGCGGTCCCGTAACCGCTACGGGCGCGGGTAAAAACTGCTCCGTGAGTTCCTACTCTGCGACTTGTCGTCAACAGTGGAGGGTGTGTTAACTCTGTACTTCACTAACACAAAATTTGTATAGAAACAAAGTTAAATGATAATTAAAGCAGATATTGGCCAGTATTCTTTTCCCAAAGCTAATGTCGTCTCTAATGATAAAAATCTATAGTAAGACCTTCCATGTACATAGGTACATAGTTGTTATTGCAATAAGAATTCCTATCGACTTTCTAAAGGACGTCGAGACTCTGAAAATTTGAAGCAGTCTTGAATTATTTAAATAAAGAAACGTTACAAAGAGCTCGACTTTTCGTCCGAGGGCAACATTGAGTTCAATATTTCTTTTTCCCTTCCTCTTCGTATGATTGAATGAAGAACAGTGTGCTTAGTCTAAAGCGGAGCACTCGAAAACGAACTCGAAAACTATTGATCGATTTCAGAGTAAAATAGACCTAAAATGTCTTGTATTAAGGTTTGAGTTCGCCAATACATTCAGCATTGTTCGAATGCTGAATGTATTGGCGAACTCAAACCTTAATAGAAGCCATTTTAGGTCTATTTTACTCTGAAATCGATCAATAGTTTTCGAGTTCGTTTTCGAGTGCTCCGCTTTAGACTAAGCACACAGGTAGGTAGTTCATACACGGACTTGATAAGTTCGTTGATTATGACTTTCTTATATGTTTGGAGTTTTTTTTTAATTAACTGTGTGGTTGCGGTCTGGTTCTTTATTATATTTCGCAAATGTCTTGTACGAAGTTATTGCTGCTAGTGGTACTGATGACTAAAATAATGCTGTTTTACAACTAATTATATGTCTTTGATAATTAGAAATAATTAATTGTACAATATAAGTAATTACGCACCAAATTAATCAATTAGGCCAATATATGATCACCCCGACTCCATGCAGTCTTGTGTGTCATATCCCTAGAGCGTAAACGCGAAGCCAGAAGCTCGCGAACGTCTCTCGCATAACGCGAGCATATGAGGTCTAGTGCAGAGTAGGTACCTATCAGAGAGGTGGCGAATGGAGTTCATCCGCTGATTGAACTTGAAAACAACTAAAGGGTCATTTAGACGGAGGGCGATTCTTACACGTTTCGGTTCGAGAAATGGTACATTATAACAAGCAATAATCGCATCAAAATGTTTACATAGAGGCAACAACTAAATTTTCACCTACGATTATGTCATACGAAATTCGCAATAAAAATGAAAAATTATATTAAGAAAATAAAATAAAAAATTATATTAAGAAGATTCTAGCTTACGAAAATCTCGACTTGTATAAACGTAATCTCGTATGACATTTTATCAAGTTCATACGAGTATCGTACAAATCGGTATGAACCGTTTTGAGTGCGAGATTTCTCATTCGAGTTTAATGATTCAAATTCTGTTTACATGAATACAATAAATTTTTATTGCGAGTCAATTGTCGCCAAAGTGGAAGAGCGATAGGTGTGAATGTTTAGATGATGAATCTTTTTTTATATATTCTTTCAATAATGGTATCATCAAGACGAGAATCGCCTCCGTCTAAATGACCCTTAAAAGTACTATTTAAATGTGTGATTTCTTTAACATTTCAATAGCCTACTCCGTATAATAGGTCGTAGTCGTGAATGAAGACCTCGTACACAACCTAAATAATGGTTTGGTGTTATGTATTCAACACGTTTCTCCTAAAACGCGTTCTGAATGCGTACCTCGGGCCTCGGGTCGCAGTGTTAACGCTCTTGTTTCTGTGTTTTCCCGGAGACTAAAATATTATCTGTTCATTCATAATTCCTTTAAAAAAGCACCTAGATTGGAGAATTCAGGTATAAAACTGAACCAAAAACCGAAATTCCATAAAATAATCTAATAGATGACTGTTTTATCAATGAGTAAGATGGTACTAACTGTACTCCTAGCACAAGTTTGGATAACTGTTTTACAGAGAAACAGTGGTAAAAAGAATTTGTGATTACACATATTCTTCCTCAAGAAGAAGAGCTAATGTCATTCTTAATATAAACCTAGGTTTATGCAGCTCACGTGAAATTATACTGGAATTTAAATTGAACCTAAATCGATTGACGGTGACCGCTAAATTGCTGGAAAGTTAAGTTGGATAATAAATTGTACTCCGTTTAAGGCTTTTATTGCAATGAAACGTCTGAAATACGTCTGAAACGTGAGGCATATATATACGAGTATGTCTCTGCGCCGTACGCAATAATGTAACAACTACTTGTTCTCGATCTCTATAACTAACTAATACTACTATGTATACTACTGTAATATTAACTCCGCACAATGATCGTCTTTATTCAGTATGGATCTTTGTGTTACTGACTCGTGTTTAGGATTTACTTACTCACGTTTCCACCAACATCATTTTTTCCAAAAACATATCCACTTTTAAAACTATTTAAAATTCTAAAAAGTTATAAACTAAAGTTTAAAAAAAAAGTTTTAATAAAAATTTTACTTTAGGTTTCCGTTGATAATCTACACCTATTATAAAAAGTCTCAAACAACTAGTAAGAAAGCAGGCTGAAATCAGAAATGTTGCAGGTTTACACTCCACTCGTTGCACTTTAGTCGTAACTTCTCTTAGCACAAGCGACACGAGCTGAGTACTAAGTACTACGTCTTATCTACCTTGCGTGTAAGCAAGCTCAGTATTATGCACGTTTACAAGCAATTAGTGGCAAGTGAGTATTGAGTTCGTATAAGTAAATCTAGTATTATGCTAAGTTAGAAGGGAAAAGGAGAGTATGAAGAACATGTCCAATGTTTTAGATTTAACAGATTTCTATATTTTTCAACATCGTTTCATTGTAGGTACAGATATATCTATTGGAGTGAGTTAATAGTTCTAATTTTATTACGCCCTGGTCTAAGAAGAGTCTTCAAGAAACACAGCCGTGTGTGCTTATATTATTTATTTTAATATTCTTTAAAATTCTCATCTCTTCGAGTTAGTTCGAGTTCCAGAAGTAGCTAGTCTTTGTACAATGAATGGCAGCGAAGCGCAGTCGCCCACGCTCCGTCGAGCGCGCGAACGTTGGGAACGGTCCGAGAACCCTCAACAAGTGGGGTTATAATACCCGATTATAGTGGTGGACTCGAGTTTACCCCACAAGTGTGGACATCGTTATATGTATATGTGAGAAGTTATTAAAATTGAGGTGCTTTTATTAGAGTTCTAACAACAAAAGTTGTACATCAACTTCTAAACTCCAATAGATTTATTTGGAGAATAATAAAAAAGTAAAATTAGAATACAACGGAAATAGAAGAAATAGAATAATAAATTTAGAACTTTTTATTAGGTATTATAAGTGAATAATAAAATGACTTAAAATCTATAAATAAATTATTATAAAAATATCTACCATTAAAATATAAGTAAATATCTACTATTAAAATATGATATAAATATACCTATTATATTTCTTTACATACAAATGAGGAAAATGGATAAACAATAAAACACAAGCCTAAATAGTTTATCTAAAACAAAACCGCAATCCGCATTCGTCAGTTTTTTGCTTATTACTTTTTAGTATGAATTTCAATTTTCAACATCATCTCACGGGGACGAAGTCGTGGTTAACTAGGTATAACTACTAGTTATGAAACATAAATATAAATTATGATTAATTTAATTGATGAATGATAATAATTAACGAAAATGAATTTTCGTTAATTATTATCTCGTATTTGAAGAGTTTGTTTGTCAACGGAACAAGCTTGTTCGTGGCGTTTAATCTGTTTAATTATTTCATTATTAATCATGTGTTTCAGTTGATTGCTTTACATTGACTAATTGCAATTCGAGGTAATGAATAATTAACCCCACATTTATCCGCTTCATTATAAGTTATGAGTTTTGAATTTCAAAATTTCATAGTCAGAATAAACTAATTTAAAAAAAACAAGTCCTGCTACTAACTCCTTACTATTAATATGCCTTATGTGTTTTATTTCCCTTGTGGTGTTATTTAAAATTTTCGTAAAATATACTCCACACCACCACGCAAGTAAAGAGTTACATTTATATGTACCTACTACCTAAGCATTTCGCCAATTCAACCCTTAAAAATGCAAAAGACAAAATAGAAACAAGGATCGAATTTATAAAAAAAAAAAAACTAATTAAATAATTTAAATTTAAATTATAAATGCACTAAGTTTGAAAATACAATCGAGGCGCAAATAATACTTGAGCCGTAGTCGAGGATTTTAACTAGTGCTGAGAGTTTAATTTTCAATGCATACGTAACTATAATAACGATATCATGCAACGTTATTAAATATATTGTATTGAAATAATATTAAATTTTCCATTGCGAAATTGTAAAAGTAGGCAGGGACATTTTTCTGATGTCGCCAGGTCTGCTTCTCTATGGTTATATTCTATAACTCAATGGACTACATAAAAATCTCGTTAAACGTTGAAAGGAAAAAGTGTATAATAATATCCTTGCCCAGCAATTTGATCCAATCTTTTGAATACCTTTTCACACGGCAGCCATGTAAACCATAGAGGTACTTTTTTCATAGAGCTTGATGGGCAAGCCGTGCGGCAGCATTCATGAGCCCACGCGTCACTACTTCTCACTTGACATACCGTTCCATTTATACGACAATAATTTATGTACGAGGAAAACTTCTATGACTTTTTATAAACCACAGGTCATGTTTAGTTTCAAGGTTTTTATTATAAGTAGGTATATATAATATCTCCTTTTCTTAAATATCAACGTTTATCGCGTTCATAGTCGTTTCATAGTCCTCTATCTGTCTGCGAAAGTTCCGTCAAAATCAGTTCAGCCGTTTTGAAGATTAGTTCGGACAATTACAAGCCAGGCAATCAGACAATGTATTAATTGGTTTTTGCTCTAAACTATATTAAACTAAACCTATTTTCAGCACATGAGGCCATATTATTTCAACTTCTGGGATTTCAAGACAAATTGAACGCAGAGTATCGAAGATTGTATAATCAGTTAATGTAAGAACATTCGTTATTCATGAATTCATAGATTTTTACATTTTAAACTGTACAAAAAAAATTAATGGCGATGCGAATATATAGCTACGCTACGGTAGCCGAGGAATTGTCAAAGCCCTCTCTCGACGTTATAATGGCAATGTAAATGGATTTACGCCGTTACTGAAAAAACTAGGAAAGCTCTTCCTTCATTTCCGTTGCTAGACAAGATAACTGCACGCTTTGAATAAAAACACAAATGAAATTCAGCGGCCGCGGCGGAACGGTCGCGGTGGCGCGAAAACTTCGTTATAAATGTTTTAAATTGCTGAGTTTAAATTAATCCTAACTCCGTAACGATGCACACATTCTCTTTTATAATTATGAAATATTTTCAGTGCATGCTCTATTTTAATTTATGAAAAACTCTTTCATGGCTCTCTACAGATGAAAGAAAAATTTAGCTCAATCTATTTCAGGAGCATTTTAAATTCGCTGCACACAGTTGCTTTAAGTTCTAGCTTAATCCATGTTTATCTACGCCTCGCGCGTCAATTTGAGCATTATTACACCAATTACCTACTTAGTACCTAGATGATTTTTTTAAAGAATATTACTTAGCTATGATGAACATGACATATTCCCTGTTCTCCTCCAATTAAGTGAAAACTTGTGCTAGGAGTGGGTACTACACGGGTACACTAACGGGTGGGGTTTGAACCGTCGTCGACCTGGTATAAAGCTGGTTTAATCTGTGAGCTCTGCTCATAACGATTCCCACTTGACTTATAGTCTGGAAGTCTGTTATGTAAACATTAAGTAGTCGTATTTTATAAGTGCGCGGGCGTGTTCGCGCGGTGCCGCGCGCTGCGCCGCGGCGCGCCGCCATGTTAGTTGGGCAAATTTGGCATTAGTCATTCGTGACAGTGGACAGCGGAAAGGTTATGGTTTTTGGTGTTTGATTTGATGCGCCCGACGACCGTTGCGCTATTGAAGCTTAATTTCAGTCTTATGTTGCTTATTTAACGTAAAAAAAAACTCTACAATTCGTACTCCATGAGACGCATGCTATTTTTACCTGAGTGCTTAGTCTCAGTTTGAAGCGCTCCAAAACTAAAAGTATACTATAAGTATACTATTGATCGAATCACAAATGACTTCAGAGCAAAATGAACCCAAAGACTCTTATTGTAGGTCCATTTTACTCTGAAGTCATTGTGATTCGATCAATAGTATACTATAAAGTTTTGGAGCACTCCAAACTGAGACTAAGCACCCTGTCATGTGAATAGTATGATTAATTAGCTTTTGAGCTAGCGAAAACACTTGACTTTCTGTATGCAATACGTATACCGAAACAGTTTCGTTATAAAATTATTGTACCGAAGAGAAAGCCCGAGAGTAGTACGTACATTCATAATTCACTCGAAGCAACTCATTAAAGGCTTTGAAAGGTATACAAAATGTTTCGTATATAAATTATGTATTTTCAAAATCTACTCGTACACTCTCGAAGATGCTTTTTTTCTCTGTTGCCAATGCCGACCTTTTTCTCGTAGGGTAAAAATAAAAGTCCACCGAAAAGCCAGTAATTTGGTTAGGCTCGTTACGATCAGTCCGAACCCCAATCACAGGAAGAGCGCGGGCGGCTGTAACAAAGAGACGCGGTCACCGGGGTCCGCGGTCCGGCGCAATCACTAACGAAGCGAATGGCGTCGGGAAAAGAATGTGTGCTAAGGGCAATTAGAATCGGAGGTCGACAAATAAATGAAACTACAAATTTATAGCGTCCCGATGGTTCGTGGAGTTGCCAATACCTACTGCTGCACTACCTAACTATACATTCACGGTAAGTAAATATTTTTGAGTCAACATTAAGTTGCTTACCTAAACTTATAATAATGATGGATACTAGGAATAATATGGATATTATTCCTATGGAATAATTCCTTGTACTATACACAATATTCACTTAAATATGCATACTGATTTTATTTTTGATTTTTTAAAGAATTTTTTTTTGATTTACAACGGCTATTATATGTAGGTATAATAGCCCGTTGTGACTTTGTAATCTGTCAATCACAATAATTACTAGTATGTTAATCTCGCATTCGCGTCTCGCCACTTACGTGACTATTAAATGTAAATATTTAACTTACACACACTACAATATACGGTCTATTGTCCATACGCGAGCTGTTACAAACAACAGGATAATTAGTACAATCAATAGCGAGCAAATGTTACCCGAGAAAGCACGTGAAAAGAAACCGATTAGAATCGGAGCTTTAAAAGTTTTTTTTTAGTTTAATTGCGGGCAAACCACCAATGCGTTGCCAGCTTTTAAGGAGTTTGTTGATCCGCCCTTTGAATAAATAACTCTATATCAATATGTATATATATCAGTCAACTCTAACTATCAATTATGTAATTATTTTGAATCATTATAATACGTGAGTATAAATTACTGATAAACATAATATGGAATTACTGAATTAGATATGGAAATATTACTAAATAAGTATTATGATGTTTTTCATCAAGTCTTCATGAAATCTTTAATTTTTATATTTGAAACGTTAACAGGAATAAAATATTTTAATAAATTAATTTCGGCTAAAGCGAACAACCTACAATTTACACGACGCTATGTACGTATGTGTATGGTATTTCAGGTACTTACAAATAGAACTAAAAGCAATACATATTCACAAGGCATTCAATATTCAAATGCTATAGAGCTGACTCTTCAAACGAATAGGTACTTGGTTTTTATTCTAAAACTAGATGATGCCCACGGCTTCGCCCGTGTGGATTTAGGTTTTTAAAAATCCCGTGGGAACTTTTGATTTTCCAGAACAAAAAGCAGCTTATCTGTAGAAACCCGTCCCCAAAACGGAAAAACCCCGTGGGATCCCCACGATTTCGGAATACCAGCATGCATTGCTGCACCAGATGATGCAGCAGATGAAAGCATCAGGGTTGAGGAGTTGGATATGTACCTACTCGAGTTCATTCAACGATAAAGTCTTTAATTGGTACCCCCAATATCAATTTAAATAACCGAAAGTTTCTAAAACCCATTAGTTTTGGGGATTAGGTCCCCTACAGCATCAGGATTGAGGAGTTGGAATCCAAATTTTTTATAGAACAGGGTCGCAATGTTTTTCTATCGATTAAAAAAAAATTACGCAAATCGGTTCAGAAATCTCGGAGATATCGGTGTACATAGGTAGAAAAACACAACTCCTCCTTTTTTGAAAGTCGGTTAAAAAAGTAGCCTATGTTACTCCCTGGTTAATTCTCTACTTATATGTGAAGGTCCCGTCAAAATCAGTTCAGCCGTTCCGAAGATTAGCTCGTTCAAACAGACAGACAGACAGACAGACAGACAGACAAAAATTTTAAAAACGTGTGATTCGGTTATGGTAGCGTTCAAATAACCATATGAGCTTAATATGAGGTAGTTATTTCGATATTACAGACAGACACTTCAATTTTATTTATTAGTATAGATATACTATGTTCAACAAACTTTTACGATGGACAGTAAATAAAATCACTTGAATAAAATCATTTGTGATAATGAATCCAGTGTGTATTTTCCAATTCAGAATAAATTATAACAAACTGAGAATACCTAAATTGCTTGCAATCAAAATAATTACACTCGAAATGAAATAAAACGAAATCAGATAAACATTGGAATCGAATAAAAGTGAAGCATTTACTCTTGTTGAGTCTGTTGTGAAATGACCGTCATAAAGACAGTGTTTTATTGATGTGGACACAATTCTCAGACGGAAAGTGGATAATTTACACGAGGCACAATTAACGGTAGAGTAAAAGCCCAAGAACTTAATTCGGGTAGGAAAATTCTTACGGGCAGCCCACAAATATTCCGCTATGGAATATTTGTAGACGTTAATAGTGTTTGAAATTGCCAAATCCTTTACAAGATTTATGTCTCATGTATTTACCTACTTGAATAGTTTCCGGTTATATGTATATATCGCACCCCTAGATTAAAACTGTTTCAACTCAAAATATTCACTTTTTGAGATAATCCCATTTTCGGATTCGATTACCTATAAGAGGATAAAACTTTCATAATTTTACTTCCACTAGTGTTTCCTAGATGGCGTAAGAAGTCACTATTGCTGAACAGACTCATTCGCCCCACTCTGCGTCATTTCCAGTTGTGCTTCGTCGTCCGCATGTCGTCCGATCGGAGAGGTGCAATCTAACGTGTATTTTTTGAGTTGAAACGGTTTTGGTTAATCAAATTGTTAAAAAAGCAATATTATTTACCTTAGAACACTTTTTATTTGAATAATCTTTGATAATAAATTACCTAACACAAAATATGACACATTGATGAATACGATTATGTAATTAAAAACTGTCCTTACTCAAAAAAAATCATTAAAACTGAGTTAACTCGAGTCTCGATATCATCAATAATTCTTTATTCGATTGATAACACAAAACTGTAGTAAGTTAAAAATACAAATAAAAGCAGATCTAGAGGCACGATTTGAAAGTTAATAATATCATGGTATTCCTAAACACAGCATCTTTCTAAATAATTTGGTGGCATTTTATTTTCTGGTATAGATAATTAAAAATCAGTTTTTCTTCATTTGTGAAAAAAGTGCTTTTTTTGAGTTGAAACAGTTTAAATCTAAGGGTGCGATATATCCAAAATGTATAATAACCAAAATAAACACCTTAGATTTTTTTTTCAAATACATTCTTCTATGTTTCTTGAAGTCTTAGATTATTATGTAGGACCCTGGTAAGGGGTTAAATATTATAAAAGATGTTATTAATGATTTACTATGGAAATTAATCAGGTATCGTACGAACGAGAACAACTATTTTCCTTAAAATATTATATCGATTTTACAGATGATTTTAGAGAATTTTTAGATTATGATACCTGACATAATTTTTCGAAGACTAGCTAGACGTATACGTTTCCTGACTTAAGACTTTAATATAAAATCCATACATAAGTTAAACAATAATATATCGAGTTCAAACTAAATAATTGAATCCCAGCTTTTCAACTCTCTTACAACCTATGCAACTTTGGAGTAAGTAAGCAATTCTTTCCTGCAACTAAGTACATATAAATGCTGAAAAGTTTAACTCAGTTCCTGCACTGCACGAAAAATTAAACTAAATATAACATAACAGTATAGGACGAATTTTATTGTTGGAACTCGAATTATTATCGACTATAAAAAAATTGTAACAAAAAATAAATAAGTAGATGTACCTACCTACCTACGGGTAAGTATATTTGTGTATCATGAGGCAAGGAATTTTAATTTAGTATTCATATTTTAAAAAATCTGGTGCTAATGTGTACTTAAATTAAAAAAAAAAATACGCGACGAATTGAGAACCTCCACCTTTTTGGAAGTCGGTCAAAAAGTTAGATGAATAGCACAAATTAAGCGCTTCATCATAATTTAGAGCACTGCATAAGTTAGGTGCACTTTCGGTTCTCCATGAGTCAGTTGCACCATAGGCAGTTAATATTGCATTACGCTCACCACCAAGTTTGACACCAGAAAAAACAAGACAAATGGGTTAAGATTAAAGGAGATAAAATTTTAAACGGAACCTAATGATGAACTAAACGTAACGCTACGGTTCAATTAATATATAAAACGAGCGGATACCCGCGACTTCGTTCGCGTAGATATTTTTTTTTAAAAATCCCGTGGGAATCATTTTGTTTTTCCTAAGCTCCTTTGAGCTCATACCTTGTTAAAAACTGTTAAAAGTTCACTGGCAGATGTTTAGGTAGATCAAAATGTAAACATCCGCCAGTGAAAGTTCCATCAAAGTCGATCCAGCTTTTCAGAGATTAGCCGGTAGTCTTTAAAGTATCCTCTTTCTAACAAAAAAAGAATGAATGAAATCGGACCATGCGTTAATGAATTACAGCTAAGTACACATTTTGACTTTCATCCCCTCTCCCTAGGGAACTGTGCTGAATTTGGGGATAAAAAGTATTCTATATGTTACTCCGTAGTATGAACTTAAATCATGCCAAGTTTCATTTCAATCCATTCAGTAGTTTTTGCGTGATGCGCGCACAAACATACAGACAAACAGACAAACAGATAAACAGACAAACAGATAAACAGATAAACAGATAAACAGACAAACAGACAAAAATTTCAAAAATAGCTCTTTTACGTTCCATTACTTATCCCTAACACCCCTCAGTTATTATTTTGCAAAAATCTTTAATGTACAGATACGGCCATTCTACGATTTTATTATATGTATAGAGTATAGATTTTATATTAGGTACACTGCATACGAGTAATTCAGTTGTGGTTATTGTATACTTATATACCTATTTCAATTTTCGGTGACACCCATGCTTGTTTTTAAGGCACATAATATCGGCGTGAAATCACTTAAATCAAAAGAATTACTTCGTAGTATAAAAATAATAAAAAAATCAATGGAGAAATTGGCCAATTGGCAACGAAACGGCAATTTTTATTAAGTACTTAGGTACTACTTAATTTTTTTATGCAATAGTAGGTAAGCCATTGTAAAAAAAACTCTAATTCCCTTGTGTGTGGGTGTCTATTTCAATTATTAAATTTAATTAATTCACTAATAAACATAAATGATATTAAACTGAATGTAATTGTGTGTAATATGACGAAAACACAAAACTCCCGAGGGAAGCGTAACCGTCGCGCGCCGTTTTATTTCGTCGCTATCTCGCTACAATTTAATAGTGCAAATTGAAAATCTTGAATAAGTTAATTATTAAACAACGTGTCCTGTACTTACAAAGATCAAAATAAAAAAGAAAATCGTCTCTATATAAATTATTCAGTAAGTAGTATGTAGTTAATTATTTTCCTTTGCTCGTTATTATGAATATACAAAAACGTTCATCACTACATACCTAGTATAAAACAAAGTCGCTTTCTCTGTCCCTATATCCCTATTTCCCTATGTATGCTTAAATCTTTAAAACTACGCAGCGGATTTTGATGCCGTTTTTTTTAATAGATAGAGTCATTCAAGAGAAAGGTTTATAAGTAGAAAAATTGGACCCGGTAGGTGGGTCGGTAATAGCGGGCAGGACGATGTCTGCCGGGTCCGCTAGTATCAAATATAAATAAAAGAGATTTTTGAAAGTAATATTTCATTAAGGGATTGGAACACTTCGATGACTAAAATGTTTGTGATTTATTGTGTAAGTGGCCCAAATTCCACCTATGTGGCCAAAGTCAACCTCACCTGTACGCGGTGCACCCTGCCAATATTCTAACGAGGCCCTGACGCTCTCAGTCCCCTCTACGGGTCGTTGTGCCTGATACCACACAACTTAATCTGGATGGTATCACCGCTTTGTGGTAGGATTCTACCCCGAATCCACCTGGCTAGCGACCACACTTCAGCCGTAATCTGCCGCAAAGCATTCGTGTGTTCCGGCAGCGAGCTGAAGAGCCAGTCCCCTTCCTCAAAAGCCGGCAACGCATTAGTGGTTCCTCAGGTGCTGCTAATGTTCATGGGCGGCGGTAATCACTTAACAACAGCCAACAGGTGACCCGCTATTCCTATAAAAAAAATTGTTATGTATTAAATGGGAACATTTTTCTTTATTATATCTCTATATTTTAATAAAAATTCGTTTAACAAGCAATACGGCGTATTTGCACTTTGCACTGATAGTGATTTTTTTTCCTGAATACCTCTACGCTATTATTGTATATCTGGGAAATGCCGTGCTACGGACGTCTCACATATTTTAAAACATGGTAGAGTATCTAATAAAGCCAGTTGGTACCAGTTGTACCTTTGCCCTATATTTTGCCTTTTAGCAACAGACGTTTGTACTTGACAAGAGAACAATATTGTCTGAGACACAGACCAGCCAAGAGTTAAACCGGGTAAGACAAAAGAGTTAAAAAAACCGCAATATTCTCTAGCCTCATGCCTCTATTTATAATATAGTTCGCAAAAGAATTTTCTTTGTCAGTGTACAATAATAAATTCCGTTTATACGCAGTATTATCGTATCTTCCTCGGAGTTCGTGTACCAACACACGTTTTCGACAACGCCTAGGTACCTGCTGGTCACGCAATGTGTTCGACCAATTTAACAAACGACCCCGCCGTGCCGCTGATACATACAAACCGCTTTCATACAATGCTTTCCTTTACAAAATGGACTTTTTTTGTATCCTATAAAATTCTTATTTATCGCTTTGTACTTATATAACAGAAAAAGAGGGCGATAATACCTCTTTTAATTTACATACGTAACGAAATAACAACACTATTTTTATCGTTCTTACTATAAAATAGTTTCACAGGCATATTATGGTCATAGTGTGGAATTTTTAACCCTAGATAACTAAACTATATTCAGAGTTACATAGTAACTAAACATTCGTCAAGCGGACTACGCAATAAAAAACGTGAATATTATAAAAAGTATTTAACGAAAATAGGATAATGTTACATGGCACTAAATTTTGGTTTAATATGAACTAATTATGAGAATTAAAGTAATAAATTACTATCTCATATAGCTCCTATATATGTCAACATTGTGTGAGCTACGAATAGAATTTTTGCATTTCATGCATCGATGTTTTACTATCCTACGAGCCCTTGATGGACTGAAGTAACAATTTTTTATCACAATTGTCACATTATGAATAGGAGATTCTAGGTTAGAAGAATCCTTGATGCGATACCGCAAAATCATCGTCTTTATTCGCTGCCATAGATAGTGCTTCCATCAGTTGGTCTCCTGTCTTCATGACAAAATCGCGCCGAGACTTTGTTTTTTTTATTTCTCAGGTTTTTCAATATGTGAACAGCATAAGCATTGATTGTAGACAGGTTTAGCATATTATAAAAAGTAAAGGGATCGGCAAATTAGCTGACAATACGTTCATTACCCTGGTTTGAGTTCGAAAGCTCGTTTCATCAATATCGCCCCCTAAAAAATCATCGCAGTCTATAATTTAGGTTCTGTGTTTCTTACTTTGTTGTATGATGTCATTTTCAGACTCCAAAAATTCACTAAAAAATTTAATTACTGCCATTGTCTTGATGTATTTCTTCCTTCAAACTATCCTTTATCTGCAAAACTAAATTATCAGATCTCTTCGTTAGATTCATCTTTTCTTTGTATTTCAAGCTACTGACTTATTTACTCTTCTTGTTTTTTCATAGCCATCCATAAAAATAATAGGTATAAATCATATTGTTAAAAATTAAAATGATTCAGTTACAATAAAAAAATACTGAATATTTCGTAAAACTGCGTAAAATTTCATCTTTTTATGATAAATTTTGTTTAGGAATATTCTAATAAACATAATTTACATTTAATCTATAAATAAACATTTCGTTTTGGCGTCTACATTTAAAAAATAATCAAACAGTAATAGCACATACCTTGGCAAAAAACTTGCGTAGTAACTAAACTTTCGTCGTCCGGACGACGATATAGCTGTAATTCAACTCCTAATTATCGTTTAATCGAAATTTCATCACGTAATGTACTAATTACACCAATCAGGAAGGTAAACAAAGAGTGGCAGGCGGGGGACCAGGGGAAGCAAGAGAACTCAACTTTCGAGGGAAGGGGCGTCGTCGCCTGGACGAATGTTTAGTTATCTAGGGTATTCGGCTTGCTGTTGAGCTAGAATTGTTGTTGTTGAGATAGAGGATTAACAGAGCAATACATATACAACTGCAATACTTACATACCTTTAAAACGGTTGTTTTTGTGAGCTTTCAGTCAAAAATCAAAGCTATGCAGTCTGTTAGAGCCTATAGAATAGCTTGTAGAAACTTTAATACCTTTTAGTGTAGACTGTAGGCACAGGGAATGCAATCGTCACACATTCATTTGAAAGCTTTTGACCTAAGTTCAAAGACTAGACTGTAAAGGAACCTTTTAGGCACTATCCAGTAGGTTTTTGAATAATAAATAAAATTGATAATGTTCTATTTCGATAAAACACAACTGCGATTCTTTGACAAAGAAACCTATCTCTTCTACAACTTAATGCGTACTTAATAGGAATCTTCTTAAGTATTTACTCAATCGTAATTAATTTATTATCGAACTTTACGATTACCATGAACAGAAGCCACTAATTTAACTTAACTTAGCTCACGAAGCTTAGGCATTTTTTCATACTTCATAGTTCACGTCGTGAACTACAGAGCTAAGCTAATTGAGCTAGCTGAACTAAAGGTTAGATTGGGTAAACCCAACGATTCCAGCTAAGTTAAGTGACTTTGTCACCCTTCTGCCTCACTTTACCCTTGCGACATGGATCGACCGACAGTCCGTTACTAGTTATGTCTTTTAGTTTTCTGACCTTAGCTCTCATAGCTTCTCTTAGCTCGCATAGTTGGCTACTACGCCAACGCTACGCTGCCTACGCTTAAAGCTATGCTAGTTTAGTTTGCGGTGTGGCTTGTTGTGTGCATTTGCAGCTCGTACCAGCATCAGTTTAATTAAGCTACGAATGAGAACAATATTTACAGTATGTTTTAATTTTTCATACTGTTCCAAATACATAATATCCAGATAAAACTTTATATGGGGAGATATTTATCTCATTTCTTATAAATACAATTTATTTATTACTTTTTATTTTTATGAAAAGTAATAAATAAATTGTATTTATAAAAAAAGCAATTTTTTATATACCAAAATCGTCCCATGGATTTTATGAAAGGAATGAAGGATCCTTTAAGTACGAATTAGGGATTATTCGAGGCATATCCAATTCACGGACGAGCCAGTATTGTTATTATATACATATGTAATAACTTACGTAACTAACCCTGGTGGAGCTCGTTTGGACAGTCTGATATAAACGGATATCTTCATATAAAATGCCTCGAAAGAGGCACGGTTTAACATAAATCATCCCTTAGGTAGCTTCAACATATTATCGCGGATCGCGTCGGTCTACGGAAGAATCAAATCATTCTATTTTAGTACAAAAATCTGAACCGGGGAAGTGTGTCAAATTCAGTAACAACTTTCTCATTAAATTTGTATGTGAACGAATGGCGTGAACTTGGAAGTGTGTTCATCGGCTCGGTTCATTATAATTTCATACCTGCCTATACAATAGTTTATTATTTTATGTCGATGAATACTTGTATTTTGTAGTTTATAAAGGTGAACTTAAAGTAATATATATTTTCCGTTCCCGAACCCGCTCCCTTTTCCAACCTTTATACCTACTTTCAAGGAAGTTTACTATAGTAATGTACTTATAGCTGTAACTGTATATGTATTGCTATAGCAAATTTCGAATCTCATTTTGTTAAAAAGATAAATTAAAGCACTCTGTGACTCTAGTAAAAAAGGGGCGCAAGTCATCGCCACATTCACGTGTCGCGTTCGCCGTTACGTGGCAAATCTCTACGAACGTAGCCATTCGCGTAGCGCGTAGGACGTGGAAACAACATAAACGCGCTGGTTACGACGTCGCTCATTCCTTTTTAATGGTCCCGTTTTAATGGACGCAATAATTTGACACTGGAATTTCTGTCATCGTCAGCTTGTGATTGCTATAATTTTTGTCTAATTAATTTAAGCCAGTAAATCAATTAGACAAGCCCGGTTTATGACGTCACGGAACAGAACCGTGCGAGTGACTTGCGGTTTTATGTTTAATTAATGTTGCCTTACATAATATATACAGCTGACATACCACAAATCTTTTATTTGGAAACAATCTCATGAATGAAGTAAATTACGTTATGTGTTTCTTTACTACAAAAAAAAAACTTAAATCCAAAAACAGAGATGAGAATTTCTTTGACTTTGCATTACTTAACTGCAATTTAAAATTATTGCTATATATATACACTTTGTTTATTGTGGCTTTACTTAAAAATATACTTTGTTATTTAGTACATCACGTACTCAAAACTTGAGTACTAAGTACCTACTTAATTCATTTTCGAGTTCATTGTAGAGTCCCGAAGCTCAATAAAGAAAAAACTGAAAGTAGATATTTAGTGTAAAGAAAGTTTAGGACACGGGCATGGAAACAGGTAGTAACAAAATGGTACTTACTGAAAAAATGTTTACAGAAATCAATCCCATTCGAAATCAACAAGTCAAATGAAGCTCTATATTATGTTTACACGGAAGTATGAGGGCTCCATGTTAATTAAATTACACGAATAGGTATGTTCGAGTACACATAGGTACAAGGAAAAGCACCCTCCCTAATGGATCAGCGTCGAAGCGAATGCTAAAGCAAAATACATAAAAATTGTTACAGGTGTTCCTGTAGATTTATTATTAAAGATGCTATAGATTAGATACTAGCTGATGCTCGGGACTTTGTCCGCGTGGATTCATATAAATCTCATACAAACTTTCAACCCATATTTAACCCCCTTGATTGAATTTTCAAAAAATATTCTTAGCGGACGCCTACGTCGGAATAGCTATCTGCATACGTTTCAGCCTGATACGTCCAGTGGTTTGAGCTGTGCGTTGATGGATCAGTCAATCAGTCACCTTTTCCTTTTATATATTACTAGCTATGTGAGATTCTTATAAATCTCACTTGGGGGTGGAATTTCCAAAATTCCTGAAACACGTAATTCTTTATTTTTAACCGAAAACCTAAATACCAATTTTCATGTATATAACTTGAAAAATGACGGACTTTCGTACAAACTTTTATCCCTATTTAACCCCCTTAAGGGTGGAATTCACAATAATCCTTTCTTAGTGTGCGCCTACGTCAGGAAGCTACTGTGAAAATTTCAAGTTTCTAGCTTCAGTGGTTTATGCTGTGCTTTGATGATCAGTCTGTCAGTCAGTCAGTCAGAACAAGCTTCTTTATATTATTATAGATAGATGTATTTAAATTTAGAACATATAAGGATAATGGTAAAACTTTCTTTACACTAAAAATAGATCGTGTGCTGTGGCGATCCTTGCAAGAGACCTATGTCCAGCAGTGGACGTCTATTGGTTGAAACGAACAAACAAACGAAGGATAATGGAGACTATTAAAAAGTGTTAAAAATTTTAGTTTAACAATTAATTAGTCTAATTATTTATTATTTATTTTATTTATTCCCTACTATGTGTCGGTCCCATATTGCTTCAGTTCACTCAGTTCACAGACTCCCTCATGTGTAATTAATAATTCTAACTTTTCAAACTACTTAACTACTATTTGATAACAGACATGAAGTCGTTGTAGGTGTGAAATAATATGCAAAGTGGAAAAATGACAGTCTCAGGGGAAACCGCAGTCGACGCTGCAGTTTAAATGAGCAGATTGTAAATATTTCAACAATACACGTGTATTACTGTATATTTGTTCTCATTACTGTATATTTGTTCGCGTTTCCATTGAATCAAGGCATGTATAAAATTATTGTATTTATTTAATTACAAGCGGATACCCGCGACTTCGTTCGCGTGGATATTGATTTTTAATAATCCCGTGGGAATCATTTTGTTTTTCCTAAGCTCCTATTAGCTCATACCTTACTAAAAACTGTGAAAAGTTCACTGGCGGATGTTTAGGTATATCAAAATGTAAACATCCGCCAGTGAAAGTCCCATCAAAATCGATCCAGCCTTTCAGAGTTTAGTCGGTAATCTTTAAAGTATCTCCTTTCTAACAAAAAAGAATGAATGAAATCGGACCACGCGTCAATGAATTACAGCTAAGTACATATTTTAACTTTTATCCCCTCTCCCAAGGGAACTGTGCTGAATTTCGGGATAAAAAGTATCCTAAATGTTACTCCGTAGTATGAACTTAAATCATACCAAGTTTCATTTCAATCCATGCAGTAGTTTTTGCGTGATGCGCGCACAAACATACAGACAAACAGATAAACAGACAGACAGATAAACAGACAAACAGACAAAAATTTCAAAAATAGCTGTCATATGTAGGTACGTTCTATTACTTACCCCTAACATCCCCCAGTTATTATTTTGTAAAAATCTTTAATGTACAGATACGGCAAGTCTACGATTTTTTTAGATATTATATGTATAGAATAGATAGATTATATGTATAGATTAATCTCTTTTATTCTTGCATACTTATTTATACAATACTAGTTTTACCCCGCGGCTGAATTTCGGTTTTTCACAAATCCCGAGGGAATCATATATTTCCGGTTCCCGTTCCCGCTCCCTTTTCCAACCTTTTTACCTACTTTCAAGAAAGTTTGCTATGCTATAGTAATCTACCTATAGCTGTAGCTATAGATTTCCGTTTTTTCAAAATCCCGTGGAAACTGTGGATTTTCCAGGATAAAAAGTAGCCTATGTGTTAATTCAGGGTATAATCTATCTCCATTCCAAATTTCAGCCAAATCCATCTGGTAGTTTTTGCGTGATTGAGTAACAAACATCCAAACATCTAAACATTCAAACATCCATACCTTCACATTTACTTACGTTCACTTTCAGAGATCGGGACGCAAAGGCGACGACGAGGATTACAAGATGCCTTAAGCATGGGTAGCCTAAGTATGTCACGCTCTCTTTAAACATTTCTGTGGTGGTGTCGTGTGGTGCGGGTTGTTACGTTCCCTCAAATATGGTTGAGCGAAGCAATGGCTGGATCATGCGTCATGCTCGTGAACGGGTGCCGCCGTCGGAAATGGGGCTACTTTTGTCTGCCCTTCTTAACATGTGTAGAATTGTAAGCACCATTCCGAACCAGTGGTAGATTCATTTGTCGATTCAAAAGCACTTGTAAAAGTTTATCTGAATAAAAAAATATGTCTTAGACTTGCCTTTACACAAGTTTAAGAACTCTATTAAAAGTATGCTCATAAAAAAAAAGCTTATTATACAATTGAAGATTATATAAACGATAAAAAAGCTTGGATTTAACTCGTTCCAGCAATGCGCGAGACGGCATTTCAATCATGTACATTAATAATAATAATTGTTATAATGTTATTTTTAAAAAAGAGCAACCGCCGAGTTTCTTGCAGGTTCTTCTCGGCTGGAACTGCATTCCGAACCTGTGGTAGATTCAGTTGACGATTCAAAAGTACTTGTAAAAGTTTATTTGAATAAAAAACTTTTCTATTCTATTCTATTCTACACCCGCCGCAGGAGGGTTCGGGGCAACAGGGGCCGCGTGGCCCGCGACTGCTCCCGCCGCCGGTGGTGTAGTGCGCCGCATGCAGATGGAAGGGGAACCCAGGGTTCCCCCATAGTACGCTCGCATGACACTCTCAATCATCTTTTGAGACCATCTCCTGCGGCGCACTACACCACCGGCGGCGGGAGCAATCGCGGGGTCACGCGGCCCCTGTTGCCCCGAGCCCTCCTGCGGCGGGTGTAACCCTCATCGTCGCCTTCGCGTCCCGATCCCTGCGTTCACGCTCGTCTCGGACCCCGCAGTTGATGGTGGGCTCCTATAGTCATCGTCGGACGACGAGTTGTCACCCGATGATACCGTGTGCGAAAGTCCTCCGAAAGTCTTCTCGTCTGCATACTTCATATCTATAATATGTATATATTTTCTGTTGAATATGGCATTCAAAAACATGTTTTTAACTTTATTTTTAACCCCCGACGCAAAAACGACGGGGTGTTATAAGTTTGACGTGTCTGTGTGTGTGTGTGTGTGTGTGTCTGTCTGTTCCCCTGTAGCGGTCAAACGGGTGAACCGATTTGAATGCGGTTTTTTTTGTTTGAAAGGTGAGTTAGTCGAGAGTATTGTTAGCTATATTTGATGAAAATCGATCCAAGATGGCCGCCGCTACAAAATGGTGGATTACATATTTTGTCACAACTCCCTTAATATGGGTATCAAATGAAAGGGCTTGACTAGTACAATAGTACTATGCAAATCCAAGATGGCTGCCGCTACAAAATGGCGAACTCGGGGGTTTTTTAAATTTTCAATTTATACTTGTTATTGTACTTATAATGCTTGAAAAATTTAAATATTCTCTTATTCTGCAAAAAAAGTTGACATGTTTGTTTTCAGACAGACTAGACGATTGCCAGGTTATTTATTATTACTGACTGGATTTTAACACGAATATACAAGTTGTATTGCATGTTATATTTATATAAATTTTCACGGGACTGGCAACTTCACTCTTGTGAAAATTATTTATTATTCATGAAAACAGAAGGTATCTATTAGTTATGTAGTACCTGATACTACTCCTACTTCCATGTTATTAATTAACAACGATCAATAGTATGTACTGTATTTAATGTATTTAATGTTATACGTGTAGTATCCACCTATGCGAGTACCATCACAAGTTTTCGGTAACGCCTAGCGTTAAGTCACGCGATATTTTGTGTCACTTTCGAACAATTTAACGAATGAGGTCATAATATAATGTGTTGCATTTACATTTTAATCATTACTGTAAATCGCTACATATTAAACATTTAAATAATCTAATGAACGTTGTGTATACAATGAATATTGAGTGTGTTACGCTCGTTTGATTAAATTAGATTAAAAACTTCACATACATAACACCTGGTATTTATTTTTCATCGACAAATTATTATTCCTAAAGTGTCCTGTTTGCATATACAATTTTGAAACGCTCTCAATCAAGGTAGGTAAATGCAAATCCTATGAATTCAAATTTAATAGTAAACTCTGTGTTAGCTTTTGAAATTAAACTTTGCTGCAATCCCGGCGAATCAACACAAATCAAATTATACCTTAAGCTACAGAAATTCTCCTAGAAGAAGTCTTGCTGCAGACTTTACAAAACAAAATTGCTGTAAGAGTGACGTGTCTGAAAAGTAATTTGTGTTCTTTCTTCAGGTAATCAGATGGTATATAAACTTGTGGCTGTCTCTCAGCAATAATCAATACTAATTATGCTAATAGCATTCAACTAGTTCGATGATTTTAGTCTTGAGTATAATTATGTAATGTTTGTATTAAACTAGCTGATGCCCTCGACTTTGAGTTGTGTTGAGTGAGTGGTCTTGAGTTCATACAAAATTAAAAATTAAGAAAAACCCCCGATATTCGCCATTTTGTGGTGGCGGCCATCTTGGATTTACATAGTGCTATTGTACTAGTCAAGACCTTTCATTTGATACCCATATTGAGGGAGTTGTGATAAAATAAGTAATCCGCCATTTTGTGGCGGCGGCCATCTTGGACCGATTTTCATTAAACATAGCTAAGAACACTCCCGACTAATTCACCTTTCAAACAAAAAAACCGGATTGAAATCGGTTCACCCGTTTGATCGCTACGGAGGAAAAGACACACACACACACACAGACACGTGAAACTTATAACACCCCGTCGTTTTTGTGTCGGGGGTTAAAAAAAAGTAATAACTAGTTAAATCGACCCAGCTGTTCTCAAGTGATTGCTACTATAGTAGCATAGTACTAGTGCATTGGTAAGCACTTCACTGTACTTATATTCACTTCACGGTACTATAGTACCAACGAGCGGATACCCGCGACTTCGTTCGCGTGGATATTGATTTTAATAATCCCGTGGGAATCATTTTGTTTTTCCTAAGCTCCTTTGAGCTTATACCTTGCTAAAAACTGTAAAAAGTTCACTGGCGGATGTTTAGGTACATCAAAATGTAAACATCCGCCAGTGAAAGTCCCATCAAAATCAGTCCAGCCTTTCAGAGATTAACCAGTAGTCTTTAAAGTATCTACTTTCTAACAAAAAAAGAATGAATGAAATTGGACCACCCGTTAACGAATTACAGCTAAGTACACATTTTGCCTTTCATCCCCTCTCCCAAGGGAACCGTGCTGAATTTCGGGATAAAAGGTATCCTATATGTTACTCCATAGTATGAACTTAAATCATGCCGAGTTTCATTTCAATCCATTCAGTAGTTTTTACGTGATGCGCGCACAAACATACAGACAAACAGACAAACAGATAAACAGACAAACAGACAAAAATTTCAAAAATAGCTTTTTTACGTTCTATTACTTATCCCTAACATCCCCCAGTTATTATTTTGCAAAAATCTTCAATGTACAGACACGGCAATTCTACGATTTTATTATACACTAGCTGACCCCCGCGACTTCGTCCGCCTGTTTATAGGTTTTATATAGGATCGGATCGGATCCCATAATTCTTTTTTGTACCTAAACTAAATGTAACCTAAGTTACTCCTTATAACATCATCTATCTGCCATTGAAAGTTCCGTTAAAATCGATCCAGCCGTTTCGGAGATTAGCTGGAACAAATAGACAGACCGACAAACATAAATTTAAACGCACACCAGTTTAAAATAAGCCGTACATTCAAAGATCCGGGTCCCAAGTTATTTGAACCCGATACTGAGGGTTGTAATGTCTGTCTTTTCTGAACTAAAAAACCTATGACCTTGAAATATTTACGGGACAATATATAAAGTACTACCTTTCTAACAAAAAAAGAATGAGTGAAATCGAACAACGCGTTAATGAATTACAGCTAAATACACGTTTTAACTTTCATCCCCTCTCCCAAGGGAACCGTGCTGAATTTCGGGATAAAAAGTATCCTATGTCCTACCTCGGAGTATAAACTCAAATCGTACCAAGTTTCATTCGAATCCATTCAGTAGTTTCGGCGTGATGCGCGGCCAAGATACAGACAGACAGACAGACAGACAGACAGACAGACAGACAGACAGACAGACAGACAGACAAAAATGAAAAAAATTACAGTTTTGGCTTCAGTATCGATTATAGAGTGCCCCCAATAAAAATTTTCAAAATATCTTCAATGTACAGAATTGGATCTGTTACAGTTTTATTATATTATAGATAGATAGATATATGTATAGATGTACTTCTCTAGTATAGGACGCGCCGCTGCAACATAATATTGTTTGTTGCTTAGAGTTTATGAAATAAAGTTGAAGCTGTAGAGTATCTATCTGAGAGGCGCAATATGAGACAGAAGTCTTGTATTGAAGCGAAGGCAGCTACAACTTGCACTTGACTTACTTATATATAGTTTTTTTTACTTAAACTGTGTCTTGCACATTCATTATATACAATTTCTTGGAAGTTTCGTTAAGTAAATAAGTAGGTATATCTTTGTGTTCAGTTTCGCGTCATTATGTTGGATTTATTTTAGTAAATAAAGTCAAAAATCGTCGGCAACATAATCATATTTAAAACCTAATGTAGATTAATCGAGCATGGACGAGGAAACTTTTGCATGTAAATTGTCTATTCTCATGTCTTCAAGTCACTTAAAATATATAGGTAGATATAACTGTAAAATAGTAATCTAACAATAATAACCAAATCAAAATCTTACATAAAATGCTTATAAAAGCGAATATATTTTGTAAAATTATTATATTGTATAACTAATTGTGATTGAGTGTAGTTTTTAGTACAAAGTATAAGTATTAAGTGTACATATGTATATTATTGTGGTCAATAGGAAACATTGGTAGTAATGGGGTAACGACTTTTTGATTATATATTACGGCACACGCACACTTTTTAAACACGTATCAAGGGCAAACATATTAAATGTCACATTTTTAGGGTTCCGTAGTAAACAAGGAACCCTTATAGTTTCGCCATGTCCGTCCGTCTGTCCGTCCGTCCTCAGTTAATCTCAGAGACTATTAGTGCTAGAAATCCGTAATTTGGCATGAGTATAAATATTAATCACGCCAACAAAGTGGTGAAATAAAATTTTGATAAATATTTTTTTTAGGGTAGCTCCCCTACATGTAAAGTGGGGATGAATATTTTTTTTCTCGTCCACCCCATAGTGTGGGGTGGCTCATTCCGTAGTTTCGTGCAAAAAACATATCCAAACTAATTTACCTACGAAAATAAAACTTTATTTGAATTATTATTAACTTAATGGGTACAAGTATAAGCACTTTAAAAACAGTATTGCTAATTTTCTACTTTTATGAATTAATTTATTTTTATAATTTAAAAATACCTCCTATAATTTCATTTCTCTCTGTTTCCGACTTTGAAATTCAACAAACTTGTTAATTTTTATTTATTTATATTTGAATGTACTGCTTCAATTAACATGTCATATTAAAATTTAATTTGTAACTCAATGAATAAATAAATATAAATATATTTAATAATAGTTATTTATTATACAAACCCTATTTTGAGATTTGTCACAGTAAGAAATTCATTACCATCCGTAATTTAACAAATTTAAAATTTTAACGTATCTGTGCGTGTTCAGCTATGGGTTAGGGCTATACGTGTTGCTACAAGTCAGTTAACCGTGGCAACGGAGCCATAAGGACGTGCGCTTGTCGGTGTCAAAATTATGTACGATCTATTTATTCGGAACAGTGTTTCGTCAGGAAATAATTTCATCGCATTCCTTTAAATTCAGAAGGCACTGTGGTAAGTAAATTATTATTTTATCAATGAATGTTTACCTACTTAGTCCATTTTTTACCTACTTTAAATTTGATTTGATACTGAATTTGTTCACGAACTTATTTCATAAAAAGTTGAAAAAATTCATTCATCTCCGTTTCATTACCATCCGTACCATCCAAATTTATGCGGGATGGTAATGAACACTCTTGGAAAGTAATGACTGATTTTAATTTCACTTATTATTAAATAATTTCATATATTTATGATAGCTCTCAATATCGTAATTTTAAACGATCGCGAAGTTTTCGATCCATCCCACCGCTGTCACCATATTATAAAACGACCATGCAGCTGCTCGATAGTGACTGACTTTATTACTTGAAATTATGAACTACCTACATGTTACAATATTTTATATCTAAGTATGTATAACTCCCGGCACTTAAGTCGACCGGTGACCTTCAAGTGCGCGCAGCGTCGTACGAGTGAGCGGGACACAATACGATTGGAGAGTCAATCAGCGCTTACGAGGGATCCGCGTGAGCTAATCAGTGCTTACGAATGATCCCCACGCCCTCCCCGCGATCCCATCACACCCCGAAATACCTCATTTTCGACTTTTGCGCATTGAAGGTTCAGCGGTCGACTTATTTGCCGAGACTTGTAATTAAGTATACAACAGACCTATAAACAAATTACTGTCATTATAACAAGCTATTTGTATTTGTAAGGTGTGTTATTATTATATATAAGACCGTATTTTTTTCACATTTCAGTGTTAAAATGGTGAAATCCCGTAAGTTAACAAAAGAAGAAAAGATGGCAAAAGATAGGCTACGTAAAAGAGAAAAGTATGCCGAAATAAAAAGAAATCCAGAACTATACACTCTACAAAAAGAAAAGGAAAGAATGAGATATTTAGCAAGAAAAGAAAAAAAGCGGATAGTTAGCATTAAAAATATGACTCCAAGGGCGCAACGGGAACAAAGGAAGCGTTGGCGAAAAAACTCACAAACTTACTTAAAACGGAAGAAAGAACAAAAAAAGATAGAGAAAATGCTAATGGAAAACTCACCACCCTGTAGTGATGCTAATGACTCAGAAAAGCATGTATATCCTCAATCAGATCCTTTAATAATAGATGGACCAGGTCCAAGCAATCAAAATATTTCACAAAAATTATCAAAACCACAAAATTTAATACGTCGTATGCGTTACAATCATTTAAAGACAATAAAGATGCTGAAAGATAAGATTCGTAAACTAGAAAATGAAAAGGAGGCGTTATGCAAACGTAGTAGTACTAGAAAAGTAAGTGATTCCATAGAAAAAAAAGTAGAAGATGTATTGACAGATATACGTCCAGAAAAGAAGAAAGAAGTTAAAAAACAACTGTTGTTTAGTGAAACTATATATAGAAATTTACAAGAAAGCTACAAATCTGTTTCTAAAAAAGGCAAGAGAAACGTTGCGGATTGTTTTATTAAAGATGGTGAAAGACTTAGAAAATACAAACTGCTTCATAAAATACCGTTTTCACAAAGAAAAAGAAATACCGTAGTAGAAAAAAAACAAACCTTAATACATAAAATTCATGCCTTTTTTGAAGAAGACTCAAATAGCAGAATTGCTGCAGGAAAAAGAGAATTTATAAAAAAAATGGCGTCCAAAAACAAAAGCGATACTTGAATGACAATTTAAAAAATCTGCATGAAAAATTTATTAAAGAGCAATTTCGTGTAAGCTATTCAACATTCTGCAAATATAGACCCTATTGGGTTGTTTTTCCTAATATAGAACGAGACACCTGTCAATGTAAATTGCACTCCAATGTTAATCTTTTAATTAAAGCACTGAAAAACGCTAAAATTATCACCGAAGATAGTGCAACTGACGTTGTCAAGAGTCTCTGTTGTGATACTAAACAAAAATGTCTTGAGCGAACATGTCCAACGTGCAAAACTAAAGTTTTGAATTATAAGGAATTTCAAAATGATCAAACTATAGTTTTTTATCAATGGATCATAGAGAAAAAGCCATATACAGTACGAAATGGTGTACAAAAGCTTAAAATAGTTTCAGTAAAAAAGAAGTGTGAAGACTATCCGCGTAATGTTATTAACAAATTGGAATCAATATTAATCTCCTTCTTTAAGCACAATCTGAACATCACAGTGCAATATGAAGTTATTAAAAAACTAAAACAAAATTTGAATGCCAATGAGATACTAGTACACATAGACTTCAGTGAGAATTATTGTCTGAAATACAATCAAGAAATACAATCTTTCCACTTCGGTGGAAGTAGAGAGCAAGTCTCTTTACATACCGGAATTCTTTACTATAAAGACAGCGAGACAGGGATATTAAAAACTAAATCTTTTTGCACCATGAGCAAGTGCTTGAAGCATGATGCAAAGTCAATATGGGCTCATTTATGCCCTATCCTTAAGTTCGCTCAAGCGCTTGTTCCCTTTAATATGGTACATTTTTTATCAGATTCACCATCGAGCCAATATAGAAATAAAAGTATTAATATATATATAGCTGCTCGTGCTGATTCATTGACTGACTCACTGATTGATCACCCCTCCTGTAAAATTTTGTATGAAAAATTTTTTTTTCACTAATGGTATCGTATAGAGGACAAAAATTCATTCGGAACAAAAATATGGAGAGAGCTGATGATTGAGGATTTCAGAGACGAGCGAATGGCACGCTTAAGGTATTGAAGATAGGTGGGGGGTGCTCGAACAAATGTCACTCGAAACGTCATCCAATTAGCAGTGAGCTGAAAAAAAATTCAAAATGGCGAAAAAAAGATGGCCACCATACAAATTTCGTCGGTCTCCATCTCGGAGGGTATAAAAGATGGAAGAGTGGTTTCTTCGCAAAAGATGATGAGAATCCAAAGGTCTACTTGATGAATTGAAAAAAAATTCAAAATGGCGGAATTTGTTTTTCCATAGAAAATGTATGGCGAATATTGAAGAGACTACAAGTTGTAAACTATGCAAGGCTTTGATGCGGTTCTTTGGAGAACTCTCAAAGAAAAATATGGGAAGACATGATGATTGAGGGTTTGGAAGATGGTTGAGGAGCCCGGGCAGGGTATGGCAGATAGATGGGAGGTGCTCAAACAAAAATTACTCAAAACCTCATCCAATTGGCACTGAGCTGAAAAAAAAAAACAAAATGGCGGATTCAAGATGGCAGCTATACAAATTTCGTCGGTGTCTATCTCACCAAGTATAAAAGATGGAAGAGTGATTTCTTGGCAAAAGATGATCAAGAACTGAAGATCTACAATTTGATGAACAGAAAAAAATCAAGATGGCAAAATTTTTTTTTTTTCACACAAAATATATGGCGAATATTGAAGAGACTAAGTTGGGAAACTATACAAGACTTTGATACGGTTCCTTTTCAAAATTTGTTTTTATGGAAGAACTCTCCTTCTGGCAAATGATTCGGAGAAAAAAATTTGGAGTGATGATGATCGAGGGTTTGGAAGATGGATGAGGAGCACGGCCAGGGTTAAAGATGCTGAAAATGATAGAAGGTGGAGGCTGCTAAAACAAAAATAATACTGAAATCCCCGCGGTCCGCTTTAGCGGGCCGCGCAGCCAAGCGCCCTACTAGTATTTTATATGATTACTAAACTTAAAGAATTGAATCCTAATTTAACGAAAGTGACATGGAATTATCAAGAAGCCGGCCACGGGAAAGGAGCCCCAGATGGCATTGGTGCGGTTGTAAAACGAACTGCTGATAATTTTGTAAAATATGGTGGAGATGTTGGCTCTTTTGAGGATTTTACAGCATTGGTTATTGAGAAAATTCAAAACATTCACTTTGAGATTATAACAGAAAATGATATAACAGAAAAGGAAATTCCACCCAATATTCCAGCATTTAAAGGAACAATGGATGTGCACCAAGTTATTTGGACTGCTCTTGATGATAAAAAAATAGCTTTTCGAAGCCTTAGTTGTTTTGAGTGCCAAGATTGCAACATACCATGCAAACATAATAAGCATTTAGGCTTTCTACGTTGTGATAAATACGGTAAAAAGGAGGTAGAACAATCTGATGTTCACTTTGATAAAAATGAATCGACATATGTCAATGCAGATCAGTCCATATTAAACATAGACACGCCCACAATTTTGAATAACATAACAGGTTCAGATGATTTTGAAAATTTGCAACTTCTGGAGGATTCAACCGAATTAAATATTTTACCATTGGCAAATGTAGCTTCACCTTCACCATCTGCAAGATCTCCTAAAGTCAAGATTTTATCCGACGTACGTTTGAGTTGGGAAAATTGTAGATTTTACAAGAAGCCAGACAAAAGACTTTTTTTACCAATGCACCCAAAAAATCTAGCAGCATCTTTCAACTCTGACCACCGTTTCGTTATTCCACCAATTAAATCAGAAAACCGAAACAAACATGTTGTAAGTGAATCAGATGATGATAGCGACGAATTTAATATTTTTTAACTTTAATTATAATTATAATTTCTTTTGAATTGTACGTTACCAAACTATTAGTTAATTTAAGATGTCAGTTTGTTTAGTCAGTATTATTTTTTATCGTTTAAAACTGTGATTACCCTTGCAATAATTAGGATAGATACTTTGACTTTGACAGTAAACAGCAGTCACTTATTTTTTTCATTGTTTATTTTTGTATTTATTTGTTTAACTCTAGGAGTATTTTATTTTATCAGGGAAATACTGTGATTTAGTTTAACTAACAAAGCTAATTTAAATTAGTTGCCTTATTTTGATTGTTAGTAACTATAAATAAATTATAAACGCCATAAGTTTATAGCAGCCTATCTATTATTATAATAACTTTTGTGTTGAGACTATGCCATAGAAATTATTCCATCTTCTTAATTCTTTCAGACTGATTTAAAAAATTACTAAATAGAAATAAATAACTTTTATCATGATTATTATAATTTCTTTTGGGTTGTGCATTACCACACTATTAGTTAATTTAAGATGTCAGTTTGTTTAGTCAGTTATTATTTTTTATCGTTTAAAACTTTGATTACCCTTGCAATAATTAGGATAGATACTTTGACTTTGACAGTAAACTGCAGTCACTTATTTTTTTCATTGTTTATTTTTGTATTTATTTGTTTAACTCTAGGAGTATTTTATTTTATCAGGGAAATACTGTGATTTAGTTTAGCTAACAAAGCTAATTTAAATTAGTTGCCTTATTTTGATTGTTAGTAACTATAAATAAATTATAAACGCCATAAGTTTATAGCAGTCTATTTATTATTATAATAACTTTTGTGTTGAGACTATGCCATAGAAATGATTCCGTCTTCTTAATTCTTTTAGACTGATTTAAAATAATTACTAAATAGAAATAAATAACGTTGATTATATACTGAATTTCTTTTATTATAATTAAGTTTAAATCCAAGCCTGATTTCATTACCATCCCATCCTCTTTCATTACCATCTCAGCCTATTTCATTACAATCCAATCAATTTTCATTACCATACATATGTAAAATTTCAATTGTCATTTTCTTGATAAATAAACAAGATAAAAAAATGCCTCTCTCTGATTACCAATATATGAATCCTCTACAGTAGATTATCAAGAAAAAATACAATTTAAACTATTTTTTTTTAATTCCACGGAATGGTCGTTTTTTGCACGAAACGGCGGAATGAGCCGGGTATCGTTGAATAGGTTTTTTAAAAATACTGTGGGTGTGGGAACATCATTTTCCGATTTATAGATCCGTTTGTAAAATATAATGTTTTAAAGTGCAAATTTTTATTAGAGTCAAGTGTCCCCCCCCCCCTGTATCAGCCAAATGGCAGTATATAGGAACTTGAAAAAATTCACAGCAGTAGGGTATATAATCAATTTTAAAGGAAAACTATCACGGCTAAGTAGGGTTCACAGGTTAAGGAGTTATATCTGTTTTTCGAGGATTGTGACTACGGAACCCTACACTGCGCGTGGCCCGCCACGCACTTGGCCGGTTTTTTATTAAAACCACGTTTTGCCCACGTGAACACTTTCTTACATTATTTTGGTGAAGCTGCACTTTGTGCGTCCGTCTGTCTGTGAATAATGAACTTAAATACTTGTTTGCAAATCATACGTTCAAGTAGTAAGTATTAAAAAATATCAAAATTTATTTCATTAATTTTTCAAAATTAGTACACGTATAGGTACAGTTTTAATTTTACAAGTATAATATGAAAGTGAGATAATAGTGTTATTCATCGAAGACAACTTAAACTAAAGTTACGAAGGTATGGATTGGGCGAGGGTATGTATAGGGGAAAATATACGTCAAAAACTTTTTAAGTCTACCTTGGCTTGTATGCTTGAAAAAACTTTTTATGCAGAGTACTAAACTGTGTTAAAAAATCTACTTCAAATCTCCAAAACGGTTTCATCTAAAAAGCTACAAATTTTGTATAATTTCAGTCATAAAGACTTTACCAAAACATATTATTAATACCTGTCATACCTATATAAATGAAAAACAATTAGCGTAGGAATCTTTAACACAAGATATAAATTAGAGATCACTACTTAATTTTAGTTTTATCAACTAGGTAACTTTTTTCGCGATTTCGTCCCCGCGATTTAAGTACTTAATTTAAAAATCATATTGGAATTTCTCAAAATTCTTAGTGGAAAGGAAACCACCATGCAACGTATTAAGATTCTAGAACCAACTGTTTGATCTGTACGTTGATATATTCTGGTAGTCAGTTTGTACGTAGATTTGCCGATACAAATTCAAGTAGAACGTAGTAACGTATAATTAATTCATACGGTTATACATACATACGGTCATTCATACAGTTCTCTTTTGGGCTCGCAGTGAACGTGTCTATTATCGAAATTAATAGCTTTATGAACACTTTTGACTCTCTTTCTCATACATAAATTAACTAAGTTTTGTTTTATTTCGTTTCTACAAAAAAGTAGAACGTTGATTTACAACCTTTCCGAGTATGTATCAAGACTACTTCTTAATTCTTTAATTACCGCAAATAACATTCAAAATAAGTAAAAACCTATGAAAATACACTTTTACTACCTTAAAAGTTTACTTACTTACTGATAAATTTCTTTTTGTTATAAATTTTATTTAAAAATAAAGAAGGGCTTACTTTTCATTTAATTAATATAAGTACTACGACTACTTCTTTCACTCATCTCTAATTAATGTTAAAAGGTACAAGCATCATGTAGCGCCATGTGACTTTGTGTTCAAAACAAATTCAAAATCTGCATAACAATGTGAGTGAGTGTAGTTTGAAGTGTTTAGAAATGCGATGATGATTTCAGACAGTTGATAACCAGTGAAGTTGGAAGAGCGCCAAGATGATGGGAAGGTACGATGGGCGGGTGCTCTCCATCGTCTTCAGTACTCTACTGCTGGGACGAGCCATTGCAGGTGAGTTTAATGACGTAAGCATATACTTACTTACTTTTAACACACCTCACATCAAGAATTCGGGTTGGGTGTTCAGTCCTAGAAAATATTATTTTTATGTGATACAACACGTAAACTATATAATGTTTCATCTTACATTTGTAGAAAATCACAGCGGTCTACAGTATAACTCAAATCTCTGCACGGGATAGAAAAACAATAGGTACATAAATGAATTAGTTCATGAATGCTTTACCTTCAGATATGTACATTTAATCATCATATCTTGTAGCGCTTAAAATTAAAAAATGCAAATATCACTTTAACTTGTATATACCACAGAGCTGTGTACTACTATGAAAAATCGGGTGGGCATTAAAAAAGAAAGCGAAACCAACGCGCGAGCTTCGCTAAATTTCAACATAAGTAGGTACAAAAATTATTTTTATACTTTTTAGTAGCGTTGGAAGTCGGTTTTCTGAAAAGAATTTTTATTTCTATGAAGTAAACGTGCAAATGCTAAATCGTTAACACTATCACAGAGTTTAGGAAAAATATGAAATATAAAAAATATAGAACGAAGAGTTAATGTGTTGAAAATTTATTTATAGCACGACGAGTAGGTACGTATTTCAACATCACTAATGCTCTAGCCAGCAGATTCAGTATACCTACCTCACCGTATGAATCATTAAGCAATTCCGCGGTAGGTAGGTGCCTACTGAAAACGATGTAGAGCTGAAGTTAACACACTGAATACGCCCCGTTGAAAGAAAGCCGAGGCAATTTGTCATTTATACAGTGTGAATGATTAATTTCTGTTTAATGAAACTGTAAAGTTAGTCCACATCTGAATCGAACATCCAGCCGAACTCTGTACCGTGTGTGTAACATTGCCTGTAACATCTATCAATCTGATTGTGATTACACAATTGTATTTAGGTTATCAATCTTAACGTTAGTGTCATAGTATTGGTGCTAAATTAACTAGCGACCTGTTGATAGAATAGCGATAGGACAATCTATACATCTTCTATCTATCTATATCTATATCTATATATCTATATACATATAATAAAATCGTAGACTTGCCGTATCTGTACATTAAAGATTTTTGCAAAATAATAACTGGGGGACGTTAGGGATAAGTAAGAGAACATAAAAAAGCTATTTTTGAAATTTTTGTTTGTTTGTCTGTTTATCTGTTTGTCTGTATGTTTGTGCGCGCATCACGCAAAAACTACTGAATGGATTGAAATGAAACTTGGTATGATTTAAGTTCATACTACGGAGTAACATATAGGATACTTTTTATCCCGAAATCCATCACGGTTCCCTTGGGAGAGGGGATGAAAGTCAAAATGTGTACTTAGCTGTAATTAATTAACGCGTGGTCCGATTTTATTCATTCTTTTTTTGTTAGAAAGGAAATACCTTAAAGATTACTGGCTAACCTCTCAAAGGCTGGATCGATTTTGATGGGACTTTCACTGGCGGATGTTTACATTTTGATCTACCTAAACGTCCGTCAGTGAACTTTTAACAGTTTTTAGCAAGGTATGCGCTCAAAGGAGCTTAGGAAAGACAAAATGATTCCCACGGGATGTTTAAAAACCAATATCCACGCGAATGAAGTCGCGGGTTTCCGCTTGTCGATATTAAGAGTGATTTTGGACACTTCAATACTAACCTAATTATTTTTTATCGTACGTATTTCCTATCTATTATTCATAGCATTTTATTATTTATAGTATACTGTATAACTACTAAGACAATGGATTTTCTGGCAATATTAGTGAGCGCGACATCTCGCGTCCAGGCTGACGGCTATAAACACGTACAGAAATCCTTAAACAAAACCGCCTACCGAGCTATACGCGTAAAAGAACAAGAATACTGTCCACACTTGTAACAAATACCGTAACATTTGACATGACATGACACGGTTACGCAGTTCGATGTTCGGTTCAGATGTGGACGCACGTTTATGTTTGTCGTGCATCATGCATATGTAATAACTTTCGAAACATGGACATCAGCCATTATGCCATTAGCGGTGTAAGGCAATCTGTTGCTTTTATTATGCTATTTCACGTTGCTCTGGCCAATAAGAGTACAATAATATTTTCGCTGGATACCGTAAGGCCTAGGCCGCACTGCGAAATTTATTCGCGCGAATTTTTATTCGCGAGGTTTATTTTCCGCATTTTAATATATTTTTTTCGCGAATTTTAAATCGCATGTGCGTGCAGCTTCATACATTTCCATATGTCACAGAATTTTGCGAAAAAAATCGCGCGAATAAATTTCGCAGTGCGGCCTCGCTCTTAGGCCTAGGCCGCACTGCGCGAATAATTTTCGCAGTGCGGCCTCGCTCTTATACATACCAACAGCAATCACACTAACGAAGTATTCATGTTCGAGCACTGTGAATAAGGCTTGGCACGTGAACATTTTGATTTTTCGGTGGGAAAATACTTGATACGGTAGGTAGTACCTACCTAGAAACGCAGTTAGGTATCTTTTTCTTTTAGATTTTAATACGTCGTACTTATTAAAATCTAGCAAACTAAAGCGATAAGGGTGGTGTAGTACGCCGGTTCAAGATAGCAATATAATTATTATTAATTAATAAATATAATTATTAGGAAAGACAAAATGATTCCCACGGGATGTTTAAAAACCAATATCCACGCGAATGAAGTCGCGGGTTTCCGCTTGTCGATATTAAGAGTGATTTTGGACACTTCAATACTAACCTAATTATTTTTTATCGTACGTATTACCTATCTATTATTCATAGCATTTTATTATTTATAGTATACTGTATAACTACTAAGACAATGGATTTTCTGGCAATACTAGTGAGCGCGACATCTCGCGTCCAGGCTGACGGCTATAAACACGTACAGAAATCCTTAAACAAAACCGCCTACCGAGCTATACGCGTAAAAGAACAAGAATACTGTCCACACTTGTAACAAATACCGTAACATTTGACATGACATGACACGGTTACGCAGTTCGATGTTCGGTTCAGATGTGGACGCACGTTTATGTTTGTCGTGCATCATGCATATGTAATAACTTTCGAAACATGGACATCAGCCATTATGCCATTAGCGGTGTAAGGCAATCTGTTGCTTTTATTATGCTATTTCACGTTGCTCTGGCCAATAAGAGTACAATAATATTTTCGCTGGATACCGATACATACCAACAGCAATCACACTAACGAAGTATTCACGTTCGAGCACTGTGAATAAGGTTTTGCACGTGAACATTTTGATTTTTCGGTGGGAAAATACTTGATACGGTAGGTAGTACCTACCTAGGAACGCAGTTAGGTATCTTTTTCTTTTAGATTTTAATATGTCGTACTTATTAAAATCTAGCAAACTAAAGAGATAAGGGTGGTGTAGTACGCAGGTTCAAGGTAGCAATATAATTATTATTATTAATTAATTGTAATATCCTACCGATCAAACTCGAAAACGATCAATCCAATGGAGGCGGAGATGCAGGAGATATTCACAGGTGTCTACGCAACCACAGGTGCACTCTCTACTCCCTCACTCTCATAGTCTGATGAGGCGCTAATGCGACACGGTGAGAGATCAGGCGTAGGGCTGACATCTAGGTATAATAATATTGTGTGCTCTCCGAAAATAACATGGTGTATCATGGAGTGTATATCTAACACCGCCAGCTCCCAACTCCGAACTGCTTCCTAATTTCTAGACTGAAAACCCAATTTCTTTTTTGTTCCGACCTTGTATCTAGGACCTCATGTTCCGCAGTCTAAAAATTAGCCACTAAACCAACGAGGTGTAAACAGATGAAAACATAGAACTAGCGTCTCAAAAGTTTAAGGAGAATAAAAATTGAGAGACTAAACTGGACTGTAATCTTCTGCACTATTAATGTTCGTAGGAAAGTCATTAAAGATTGTCGGATCTTACGATACTATCGCACGTAAACTATGACCTCGATTAGTTCGCGAGGGCTCATTTACACCACATTAGCGGTTGCTAGTCTATTTAACTTTAGAGTCACTATTATTACTTCAGAGTTTACTAGCTAATGCCTATTATTACTTTAGAGTAGAATATAGGGTTTAAATTACTACTACGCGTTTGAAAGTAATTATTTAGAACCAATAAATAATAATTAATCAGTTGAAACTGCCTCGCGGTTCTAGCGGTTAGCATGTTCGACTGCGGATGACGAGGTCGTAAGTTCGATACTTGGATCAGTCCAAATATTGTACGGTAGGTATTGGGTTTTTCTGTGGAGTTCGTACTGTTGATGGTGTTGCATCCCCGTGCCTCGGAGAGCAATTATTTTAAGCTGCCGGTTCTAGTTATTATCACCAACATGTGGCAATAGATTACGAGCCTTTTGCATGTCAGTTAAAGCAAGGTTACCGATAAAGTTAACTTGCCACCCAAAAAACAAGCAAAGTGGTTTGTACAAGTCAGTACTGTAGTACTGCAATATAGGTAAACGCGTAAAACCGCATAGTAATCTTGAGTGACACGTAACCAAATCAAACACTTCAATTTAAGTACAGTCGAGCACATAGTCATGTTTTAAACATTAAATTTAAATATTAATTTAAAACTTCATCCCTCGAATAACAGTGATAGTAGGTATATATCGTTGACATTGCAAAACTATGTACCTACTTAATGTTCATAGTGCTTAAGTTGTATATTGGAAAACTAACCAATACGAGCGGCAGATTATGACGTGATGACGTGTCAGTCATGGACGCTGCTCGCATCAGCGCGCATTGTGCCCCGCTCTGCCCCCCCCCCCTCCCCCCATACAGACCCAGTGACCAAGATATACTAGTTTATAACAGACCCAACATATACAATTTTACAGGCAATTGTACTTCGACTTCAATCCAGCAGCCACGATTTCTGGGAACGATTCCTTCGGGACCTCTGCGGATTAACATTTACGTCTCGGTCCAACACGACTCGCTGTAACGGCGGATCTTTAAAGTTTAGAGGAGCCTTTACGATTTCGATCCTATACACTTGCGATTTGTTGTCATTCCTAGATGCCCAGTAAATAGAAGTCCTAACATTTTTAGAACCTCCCAGGATGTTACTACAGCACCACCTTTAAGTACGAGTATAAAGAAAAACTGTTACAGGAAAGGTTATTTTACTACCTTAGGGGTAAGTTTCCTTGCCAGAGAACTAAGAATTGCTCTGTCTCACTTTGCTTTGTAATCACCGAGCTGTACGTACGTCGGCGCAACCCGCCGTTGGTGCATAATCCATTGTCCTACCGCGTTAGATGTGATAAAAGCTTACGTGATGGAAGGAAAGGGCTTTTTAGGTGAATATAATGTTAAGGCACTCATCGCGTTGCGTATTACACTGCACTTTATTGCTTCGATTGCATTTTAATGTTTAATAAATGTCTGTGTGGAGTGAGCATTCTGTACGGATTATTATCAAAAAAGGCGATTTCCTTAACGAATATAAAAAATGTCAGCATTTTTTCCACTAGTAGTGGAGGTCTTTGTTATATTACAATCACTTTTGAAGAGACATATTTAAGGAGACTGCTATATAGGTACGTATGCAGAAGTATGTAAGGAGGCAGTTATACACGGTCTTGTTTCGTTAAAATGATTCCTCTGAGAGGAATTCCACGGATTTTACGTTTTCTTCTCAACCGTCGTAGACCTCTACAAACTCCGTCGTAGACCTCCGTAGCATGATCATATTGTGCATTGTTGACGTTTCTATCAAATCTTGCAAATATTATTTCAATTAATTCGTAAATCTTTATTTTAGACAATTAAATTTTTGAGCAAATTCACTACAACTAGAGCCCTTTAACGTCCCACTGCTGGGCACAGACCTCCTATCTTATAGGATAGACTGATATAGGGCTTAGGCCCATCATGCTGCTCTATTAATACTCTAATAATAAAATATGTTTCTGTATCTGTTTTTTGTACAACCCATTCCTCGTAAACTAAAATAACGAAGGAAAATATATGCAAATTTCTTTATTATACCTAGAATAATTTACATTTAACCAGTTTTAATCAGTATGCATAATAAGACAGACTGCTTTTTAAAATGTAAATGCAAAACCATCACACTTTGCGGACTTCAGTGGAAATGCTTTAGCCGAATATACAAATAAAATACCACAATACGGGTACATGCTTATTATATCTACAACCCTTAAAAATAAGGTAAGGTAAAGTTCAAAAACTAAAAACCGACTGATTATCCTAAAAATATCACCACGAACAGTTCATATTTTCATATACCTATCTATACTAATATAATAAAGCGGAAGAGTTTGTTTGTTTGAACGCCCTAATCTCAGGAACTACTGGACCGGTTTCAAAAATTCTCTCACCGTTGGATATGTACGTGATCCGTGAGTGCTATAGGCTATATATTATGTACCACGGGCGAAGCCGGGGCGGACCGCTAGTAAATTATATTATTATTCGGGTTGGACACAATGAGAATATTATTAGCAAAAATATTGAATTTACCAAGACGTGATATGGGAAAAATATAATATACCTATGATATGGGAAAAATATGTTGCATCAGCGATACACTTAACAATGCACAAGTTTACAATCTATACGTTATTATACACACGCTCACTGCACGTGAGTCAAGCAATAGATACATACATAGCGATTTTTTTAAACTTCCGGCTCTCTAGCTCCTCAATACTTATGCTGAAGAGGTACTACTTACCTAAACCGTGAGGACAGCTGATCTATAGAGTAATTATTCTATAAATTAATATTGTGGTTTGACAAAAACTTTATGAGCTTTTGTGTAAATTCTAGTTGTGTAGTAAGAAACGGTTCAGTTTTTATTTCATTATAGGTACATAGTTTTTAAAACAGTAAAACTATTCCTGTATACAAGTTATTCGAGATGTGGACGGCTAAGTTTCGCCACTGCTGACGATCTTGTTTACTGCCTATACAATAAACGCTTGCTTTGGATTTGCAAAGTTGTTGCCTATGATGTATTCAACCCAGCCCAGCTTAGAATACGTCAAAATATTATCTTAGGTATAAATACAGAAGGTTTCTTTGTCCGTGCTGAATTAAGTATACTGTTTCTCCGTAGATTAAGATGTCGGAACCAAAATAAATCTTTATTTCTATTTGCAAATGTGTTCTAATACCTTGAAAATCTCATCAAAATCCATTCAGCTATTTCGAATATTAGCCTGAAGAAACAAACAAACATTACATAGGTATCTACAGGAAAATTAAATAAAATTTTGTTTGAGTTTTCCTAACGGACATATAAATTAAACAATAGACATTATTAGGTACATATATTCTTTCATTAATCTAATATGAAAGAATATTATTCTATTCTTTCATTTATCTAGAAGGTTAAACTTAAATACCATGTAAGTAATCTATATATTACAGCAACAACAATTAACGGTACCAAATGCCATTTCGTAGTAAACTTTGCAATTAGGTAGCTCATTTTAGTTCAGAGGCAACGCACGTCCATGCTTTAAATTGCCGTAAAATTGTTTGTAATTGCCCACGCTCTTGATAATATCTCGAATCTACGAGATTGTACCTACACAATTTTTTACGATATTTGTCAGTTGAAAACTATATTGAAAGGGTATACCTATTGTTTATTCACCAGTTTAGCGAAAGATTCATAATATTATGATGTTATTCAAAGCTTTTCCGTTAACCGAAACGACTATTCAAATTCGTATCTCATATATTAACCTAATCAGTACAGTAAAATGGTTGAATCAACACCATATACATAGAGCGATTATCTCGTGAGCATAAATATTTTACGTAAATAATAAAACAATTATGAATACAAATTGTAGAGATGTCTATGTACGTACATTTATATTTTGTCAGTAAGTACTCAAAACCTCAATAGTACAGTGAGGGTACTTACTATTAGCAATGAGTATTTACTAATCTCCCTACGCCTCTCCTAAGTCTTCGACTTCAAATTTGATACTGAGCCGAACAAGAAAATTTATTTCCCCCGAAAGTAGGTCACTTGAAATATTACTGAGAAGGCGGGAGCGATACAGCGTGAGCTGGTAGAATTAAGATTATTGTAAGTCGACGAACATAAATCATAAGTATGTGACTTCAATATTTGAAATCCCCGAAGAGGCTTCAACCTATTCTCCGCTATCGATAATACCTAAATAAAATATTTGCAATGGATTTATTTATGTCATGCATCGTCAAGCAATTTTTTTGCTTGTATCTACCCAACTTGATTTTAATTATTATTATCTATACATATAATAAAATCGTAGAATTGCCGTATCTGTACATTGAAGATTTTTGCAAAATAATAACTGGGGGATGTTAGGGATAAGTAATAGAACGTAAAAAAGCTATTTTTGAAATTTTTGTCTGTTTGTCTGTTTGTCTGTTTATCTGTTTGTCTGTTTGTCTGTTTATCTGTTTGTCTGTTTGTCTGTATGTTTGTGCGCGCATCACGTAAAAACTACTGAATGGATTGAAATGAAACTCGGCATGATTTAAGTTAATACTATGGAGTAACATATAGGATACTTTTTATCCCGAAATTCACCACGGTTCCCTTGGGCCTCTCCCAAGGGAACCGTGGTGAATTTCGGGATCGGGATATCCTGGATCCTCGAATTTTTGAATTTTCAATTTTCAGGCTAGTTAGGTACATAAATACCTTCTCGTAAAACAAAAAAGTATTTAAAGTTTAAAACAGTCGCGAAACGGTAAAGCTTTAAATTACACTAATCCAACCGTTTGTACCTGGGCATAATTAACTCCAAAACATGAGCTGCTTTAATAAATTACATTGTGGCATCCCAGCCTGCTCCCTTCCCCTACTGAGAAGGGATGAAAGACAAAATGTGTAATTAGCTGTAATTCGTTAACGGGTGGTCCGATTTCATTCATTCTTTTTTTGTTAGAAAGTAGATACTTTAAAGACTACTGGCTTATCTCCGAAAGGCTGGACCGATTTTTATGGGACTTTCACTGGCGGATATTTACATTTTGATGTACCTAAACATCCGCCAGTGAACTTTTAACAGTTTTTAGCAAGGTTTAAGCTCAAAGGAGCATAGTAAAAACAAAATGATTCCCACGGGATTATTAAAATCAATATCCACGCGTACGAAGTCGCGGGTATCCGCTCGTAACTAATATATGTTGATAACTGATGATAATTTCTATATTTTTGACTTTTAAAGTATAATGCCGGAAGAAAAACCTGAGACAATCTAGTATAATAATAATAGTTTACTATCTTTGGAGTATCCAGAATCCAACAATTTTTATTTCAAGTTTTTTATGTTAGATACAAGCAGCGAATCTGTACACACTGTGACGTTTTATCAACAAATTTTCACTTACCTGGATCCTCGAATTTTTGAATTTTCAATTTTCAGGCTATATTATAGTTACATTTAAAATACCTTCACGTAAAACAAAAAAGTATTTAAAGTTTAAAACAGTTGCGAAACGGTAAAGCTTTAAATTACACTAATCCAACCGTTTGTACCTGGGCATAATTAACTCCAAAACATGAGCTGCTTTAATAAATTACATTGTGGCATCCCAGCCTGCTCCCTTCCCCTACTGAGAAGGGATGAAAGAGTGACAACCGGCTTACTACAGTCCTGAGAGGATTACAACCTTTTCGTGTTTATGATGGAGTTTGTTTATTTGCCGCATGAATTTTTAAATTTAGACCGCCTAGTTTATAAATAGCTGGTTAAACCTTATACTGAGTTCATATTATGTTTCACATTAAAAAAAATTTAATGTCGAACTACCCCAAAATACATTATGAATAATTAAGTTTGCACTATTATTGTAACGCCCTCTCTACATATAAATTAGCACATAAACAAGGGACAATTGCAATTTGCAATCAGGTACCTATACAGATTATAGACCGATCCATTAAATTAGACCGACATCTGTTCGTTGATTTAACCTGGACCCTTACCTTAGTAAGTCTTACAATAACCGACACAAGTATTGTAATAACCAAACGTGTATTTCTTACTTACAACTATTTCGCACAAATACCTACTGAATTTACTCTAAATGATTGTTATGTTTTAATTAAACTAGTCTTCAGAATGAAATACCTCCCAAGTCAGGTAACATAACTCGCAATTAGGTCTAGTTTCCACGTAGGTACCTAGTTATCAGCGGAGGCAGCACACTCGGCCGAATACTAAATGTCTCTGGAATTTTGATTATGGCCTCAATCTGTAGACATGTCGACTGCATTTTGCAAAGGCGGGACACATAAAGTCAGGTCTCATAATTTGATGCTTGATTTTCATTTTGCTGTTGTTGCAAGATGTTGAATAGAAGCAGGCGTTATTTTGGGGAAATCCATAATATCTATCTATATATATAACAAAGTCGTGTTAGTTCGAACACTTATAACTTGAGAACGGCTGGAGCGATTTTCATGGTTATTGATTTGTTGTATTTGTCTCCGTCCCGAATAGCAGAATAACTATTAAAAACATTGAAAAATTGACGAAAAAATAAAATAAATGTAAAAACATTTCCCCATACAAAATGTTCATTGGTTTGGCAACTGTCAAACATAGTTCATCCCGCGTCGATACGCGCCGTCTCACCCGTACCTACATATATTATTATTCTTCTGTACGTGTGTTTGTCACCTAACTCCTTCTAAACAGCTGGATCAATTTGAATGAAATTTTGTGTGTATATTTCAATGGGTTCCTGGATGGTTTGAAAAGACAATTACCGGGTTGGTACAGGTAACTTACCGGGTCTCGGTAGGTGACGCTGATGTCGGTATGTCACCACCGGGCAGGACGAAGTCCGCCGGATCCACTAGTATATCATAAAAGTCAAAATTATTTCGCTATAATCCACCAAAACAGTCCAATTTGTATGTATGGTATTTTACAACATGCAGCATTCACTATGCATCGTCAGCTCTACTGCTGTTAAATATGTAGGAAAAAAAGTCTCATAAGATGCGAAAATGACACAAATTAAAATTATTTAATTATTTCCCACACAAAAAATTTAGTAGAGAAATGCGATCGAAATGCAAATATTGAATTCTATTAGACACCCACCCAAAGTAGGATGAACCCATCCGAATTGCTCTAGGGGACACTTGTGTTTCAATTTCGCGAATGTGCCGGAAAAAATTGTGTTCAGCAATACCTACCTACTACCTATCCTATCGCCTACTCGTAAGTAAATACGAGTGTACAGAGTAACTCGTAAGAAACTGAGTTTGTTTCTCAGGGAATGTTCAGCAAACTGGATTGAATTACTTTCGTACGTACGTTTGAGGTGGAATAATGTATCGCTCGGGTAAACGGCACACAACTTGTTATGCGCATACTGCAAACACGGAGAACTTGCTCCTGTATATTTATAGCATACATTATTATGCATTACTGGTTTTTCTAAAGTAAAACTTATTATGAGAATGATAGAAAAGCCAGACCGCCGCGTCTGTCCGTTTGAAAATGCTAATCTTAAAAAGTGATTAACATAATATTTTGTTAAAGTTTACCTCATTAAATAATTTTCCCGGCCCTATAATCACAATAATAAAAGGCGAAAGTTTGTGTGTATGTATGTGCGTATGTTTGTTACTCTATAACTACTGAACCGATTTGGCTGAAATTTTGAATGGAGATAGATTATGCCCAGTACGTCATAACACTACTGGAATATCCACAGTTCCCGCGGGATTTTGAAAAAACCGAAATCTACAGCTACAGCTATAGGTAGATTACTATATCAAACTTCCTTGAAATTAGGTATAAAGGTTGGAAAAGGGAGCGAAAACGGGAATCGGAAATCCACGATTCCCTCAAGATTTGTGAAAAGCTGAAATTCACGCGGGCGAAGCCGCGGGCAAAAGCTAGTATAATTTATACCATATAAGATGTAAGTTAGTTAAATGTCCAGTTTCAACGGATATCCAACCACTGCGCCGTATTAACGTCCCATAGCTGGGAACAGGCCTCCAAATTAATATTTCGAATCTCATTTTACAAAATTCTGACTATCAAAGGAAGGCTTATATACACATATATCTACTTTTTTTCTAACTACTTAGGTATACAGAGAATATTTCTATTGAAGAGCAGTAAAATTATTGTTGCAGTAACATGTGAATTTATGTCAATTTACTGCTGCAGGGAAAAGGCAAAAGCACATTTTTCTAAAGAAATTCTATTATTAATACGGTTTCCCTGAAACTGGGCGTAGGCAATAATCTCTGATTTTATATGCACTGTGGTCCATAGTTTGGAGACCATTCCTTTGCTGCACTTTCATCCTTCTGTGTTGGGCAGTAAGAGCCACAATTACTATATTGTACCTAGATACTAAATGGATGGGTCAGTGTGCATACAACTGTGGGTAGAGACCGCCTTCTTTACAATTTAACTATTAACTATATTTAACTAGCACAATTGCTTTAGTTATTACGTTTGCAGAATTTCCTTTTATATTTTAAGTAACTAGATTTAGTTTATAATGGATTAGTTTTAAAGTTTAAAGTCAACGATCTGTACGTACTACGTATATTATAATGTAGATATTTTCTGACTAGGTGAAATTCTACTTTGTAACAAACAATTTCTTTGCAAAAAAAAAAAGTAGGTGGAAGTTTATTGTTACAGTAGAAGAGCTGAATAATATGTAACAGAATAGCAGAATAATACAAAGCAGAATAAAGCAGAGTAATCATTGCCATACCTAATTCTGAACAGGTTAATAAATATTTTCAACTAGCTGTTCCCGGGATGCGTTGCAATGCCACGTAAAGTATGATTTAGGAACGCATATAGGACAAACAAAATATATTCATTTTTATATCTAGATTTCGTGGGCCAAGAACCTTGGCGGGCGTATGAAGAACAACTCACCAAAGTTTCATCATAAGCGGATGAATAGTTTAAGAGTGTACACACGACATAATATTATAAAGGCAAACATTGAAAATTTATATAGATTTATTAATTATGGTGCAATTACCGTCCACTTCAGTTTATTCAATGAATAAATTGACTTTCCTCTCATCCGCAAATTAACGATACGAATCAATGTCTCTCTATTTTCGTATTCAGAGAGCGACATCCGTGAGATGCCCCTTGCGTTGCTGAAAATAAAATGGTTGGTCGATTTCCTCTGAAAATGAACTCTATTTACTGGAGGGGTTGTTCAAATGCTTCTAGCCACAGAATATATAATATATTAATGGTCTCAGAAATACGAATTAAATAAGAGCTTATAGAAAAATCTAACTCTAGATAAAATTTACTTATCCCCTTTATTTTCGTTACTTTATTAACATCGGATGCCATTTCGCTTCGCTGAGATATGAGGATGTACATTGTACCTGCATACATAACAGTGTATTTGGCACCGTGATCACTTTATTATATTACACTTTTTGTAAATATTTTTATGTACGGTAATTCCAAATATTTACTTAAATTATTTATGTGCGTTAAGTAATAGTAATTTTTCAGTGATGGTAGGTTTGTCATATATTTATAGAGTATTGAAATTAATTAAGTACCTTTAAATTATATAAAGGGTGTATTCAGACATGTTTTCCAAAACGCGTCCCACGGATTCAGTACATGATTCTAGGTTCCCCAGTGGTGAAATTTTTCGTCGAATTTTCCATGAAATTTCCGATATTTTTTACCTCTTTTTTAACTGAATACTGTATAAAATCATTATTACTATCTGTCTCAACGCAATTATAAATGAAAAAGTAATTATTTCATTATTTTCACTTAAAACGGTAATGTTATCAAATTTAAGATTTTCGTCGAACAGCTGATTGCTAGTGTGAATACAGGTCGTTAACCTACATTCGTACTGGCCTTGAATTTATAATGAGGCTCGCGGCACAGTCAAAATAAGTGCCGGGCGCGCGACGTCAAGGCCACGCTTTAACTCATAAAAGTCTCATATTGTGAATTTTGCGCGGAGCGTTGCGTGCGTTGTGATCGCGTTGTATGCAATACATTGCGCGCTCAAAAATGGCAATATTTGAAACCAATCATTTCTGACATAAATGAATTCAGTATTTTCACATAACACATTAAATGCAACCTTACCTCAAAGTTTTCATTAAGATGTCATTTACACCCTGTATACCTATCCTATATTGAAGTGAATACTTAGGTACAAAAACATAATAAACTTGAATGCGTATTGCGTGATGTAGCAACTTTACCAATTCCCTTATCACCCTGTGAATTATTAGAAAAGTATCTGTAGTAAAACAGTTTTCAAGTTTCAGTTTGCTCAGATCTCGGTATAAATCTGTACTAAGAAATCTCTGAAGGGTCGCCCTCTGGCCATTTGGTGTAGATATATCCGTAAGTTCGGAATTCTGATGAGACTTTCTAGCAGCCTCCTGAGATGCCGATCACTATAATTTCAAAGACATGTGCAAGTATGTAAAATTTAATTAAGCAGGAAGTAAAATTTTATATACCTACTCAATTATTCGTCGTCGTCGTCGTCTCAACCAATAGACGTCCACCGCTGAACATACCTATCTTGCAAAGATCGTCACAGAGCATGATCTTGTGCCGCTTGTTTCCAGCGGCTGCCAGCAACTCGCTTATTAGACTCGAGATCTTCCGTCCATCTAATGGGGGGTCTTCCTACGCTTTGTTTACTGGTACGACGTCGCCACTTAAGCACCTTGGGACCCCAACGTCCATCGGTTCTTCGAACAATGTGTCCCACCCATTGCCACTTCAGTTTCGCGACTCGATGAGCTATGTCGGTAACTCTGGTTCTCCTGCGGATCTCCTCACTTCTGATTTGATCCCGTAGGGATACTCCGAGCATAGCTCTCTCCATCGCCCGCTGAGTGACCCTGAACCTTCTTATGAGGCCCATTGTTGGCGACCAGGTCTCAGATCCGTAAGTCATCACTGGCAACACGCACTGTTCGAATACTTTCGTCTTTAGACACTGAGGGATATTGGAGGAAAAGACATCTCCTTGTCTCTCGAGTATAAAATATATACTTGTCTACAATTTGGAGTGCCGAGTTCTCAATAATTACATGGTGAAGAGGAATTATTTAAAAAAAAATATTGTTTAAAAATTAGTTTAACTAACTTTTTTTTATTTAAATTTTTTCTATTTTCTTGTTTTGTAAGTAACTAAATTGTGTTACTTTTCTTTTCCGCAGGGAACATCGTGATAAAGGTTAGCTTTATTTTAGATGTCAATTTAACTAGTTTAGTCAGTGATTTTGTACAACAGAATTAGTACCATTGGTCTTCTAAGTGTTTCTAAAAATACAATTGTAAAGAGAAAATTCAGACGCTTAGATAGGTACAATAAAGAGATCCACGTCTTTTTCACAGAAATTCTGTTGTATTTTAGCCACGCCCTTGTCGTGTTTGTAAAAGTACGTCTAGGTATAAACTTACGTACTTATATAAACCTATTAAAAAACATACGCACCAATCTGAGCACCTCTTCCTTTTTTGGAAGTCGTTATTTTTATTTTTATTTTTTTGTTAAAGTTGTTGTGTTAAAGAAACACATATTATAAAAAAGTATTGAAATTAATATCATAGAGCATTCACTTTGTCTTTGAGATTATTTATAGCAGATAGTAAACGTCATTAAAATAAAAAAATATTCATCCATTTGTAAGCTTTGGTACCTACTAAACCCTGCGAAGTTTGTATCATACAATTTGGCGGTATGAGAAATTTTCACTAGAGTAATTGACTTGACAGTAGTTATCGGGCTAACGGCTAACGGCGTTGACTGAAAGGGGCACGGCACTAAAAGTCAACCAAAATATTGGCGTGGTTTTCAATGTTCAAATTTCCCCGTCTCTAGAGTTCTAAGCTAGAACTTTTGTGCTTTATTAAATTTCAGGCAACAATATAGATGCTATATACCTATTATGTTATGTTACCGAATATTTTTCCTAATTATTGTTAGTTTATAAACTGATGACGAACTATGAACGGTCTTCATTGTATACAATATCACATCTATCTATCTTCTTCTATCTATAATATAATAAAACTGTAACAGATCCAATTCTGTACATTGAAGATATTTTGAAAATTTTTAATGGAGGGCACTCTATAATCGATACTGAAACCAAAACTGCAATTTTTTTCATTTTTGTCTGTCTGTCTGTCTGTCTGTCTGTCTGTCTGTCTGTCTGTCTGTCTGTATCTTGGCCGCGCATCACGCCGAAACTACTGAATGGATTCGAATGAAACTTGGTACGATTTGAGTTTATACTCCGAGGTAGGTTATAGGATACTTTTTATCCCGAAATTCAGCATGGTTCCCTTGGGAGAGGGGATGAAAGTTAAAACGTGTATTTAGCTGTAATTCATTAACGCGTTGTTCGATTTCACTCATTCTTTTTTTGTTAGAAAGGTAGTACTTTATATATTGTCCCGTAAATATTTCAAGGTCATAGGTTTTTTAGTTCAGAAATGACAGGCATTTAGTGGGTTCCAATAACTTGGGACCCGGATCTTTGTACGTACGGCTTATTTTAAACTGGCGTGCGTTTAAATTTATGTTTGTCGTTCTGTCTATTTGTTCCAACTAATCTCTGAAACAGCTGGATCGATTTTAATGGAACTTTCAATGGCAGATAGGTGATGTTATAAGGAGTAACTTAGGCTACATTTAGTTTAGGTACAAAAAAGGATTATGGGATCCAATCCGATCCTATATAAAACCTATATCCAGGCGGACGAAGTCGCGGGGGTCGGCTAGTAATATAATAAAACTGTAACAGATCCAATTCTGTACATTGAAGATATTTTGAAATTTTTTATTGGAGGGCACTCTATAATCGATACTGAAGCCAAAACTGCAATTTGTTTCATTTTTGTCTGTCTGTCTGTCTGTCTGTCTGTCTGTATCTTGGCCGCGCATCACGCCGAAACTACTGAACGGATTCGAATGAAACTTGGTACGATATGAGTTTATACTCCGAGGTAGGACATAGGCTACTTTTTATCCCGAAATTCAGCACGGTTCCCTTGGGAGAGGGAAAGAAAGTTAAAACGTGTATTTAACTGTAATTCATTAACGCTAAGTTCGATTTAACTCATTCTTTTTTTGTTAGAAAGGTAGTACTTTAAGTATTGTCCCGTAAATATTTCAAGGTCATAGGTTTTTTAGTTCAGAAATGACAGACATTACAACCCTTAGTATTGGGTTCAAATAACTTAGGGACTCGGATCTTTGAACGTACGGCTTATTTTAAACTGGTGTGCGTATAAATTTATGTTTGTTGGTCTGTCTATTTGTTCCAACTAATCTCCGAAACGGCTGGATCGATTTTAACGGAACTTCCAATGGCAGGTAGGTGATGTTATAAGGAGTAATTTAGTCTACATTTAGTTAAGGTACATAAAAGAATTATGGGATCCGATCCGATCCTATATAAAACCTATAAACACGCGAACGAAGTCGCGGGGGTCAGCTAGTCAATATTAAAGTTCAATTATAATTTCGTTTCATTGTTACCGGTTCAACCCGATTTTAAGACAAAGTATTTTGCCGGCAAAATTATATTGATATAGGACGAACTATGAAAGAGTAAATCGGTAGGGACTTGTAAGTGCGCTGAAGGACTTCTCGTTACAATATCCGTAGAACATGTATTAGCAACTAACCACAGAAATAGATATATATCTATTACTAGACCGGTCAAATTAGACTAAAAAATAGGGGTGAGGTTACAATAATTCACACCTAGCTGAAAATTGGTAGGATTGTTCAAAACACATAAATGAAATGTGAAAAGTCCTCATCGATCCGACACCTGGAAAAAAATTTACTCCTGGACACGCACAGTTGACTCACACTTGTCTGAAAATTGGTAGGATTGTTCGAAACACTATTATAAATGAAATGTGAAAAATCCTCATCGATCCGACACATGGAAAAAAATTACTCGGGGTCAAAGTTTTCACGGGAAGTTTTCAGCAAAACGGTAAGTCTTATCATAAAATAATTTTCAGCCAGGTGTGAATTCTTGACGAACCTTGAAAGTCTAAATTGACTGGGCTATACGTGAAACACTGCACATAAAACCACAGATGACGTTAACCTCTTTCTAGGGAACCGCGTTGAAACTTGAAAACGCATAAAATACAATGTTGTTGCTTGGTGAAGATATGGTCAATACATACGAGTAGGTAGTAGCAGTAGTACCTACTCGTTGAATTTTTCGTAGATACAATTTTTTTCCGATACGTTTACCACATGTGAAATATAATATTATCTATTACGAAAATTCAGAAATACGTTGTAGTTTTATTTCCAGGCAGAGAGATTTGTCGTACTTACCTATATGATAGATTGTGCAATTTCCTGAAAAATTACCTCAACCTGACTGGTACTGTAGTCGTGTTCGTCACTAAATGAGCGCTGGACCTGCTTTTATAGCCCCCGTCAGGTAAGTCGAGCGGTGACCTTCAAGTGCGCGCAGCGTCGTACGAGTAAGCGGGGCACAATACGATTGTAGAGCCAATCAGCGCTTACGAGGGATCCGCGAGAGCTAATCAGTGCTTACGAATGATCCCCACGCCCTCCCCGCGACCCCCTCACACCCCAAGATACCTCATTTTCGACTTCTGCGCATCGAAAGTCACCGCTCGACTTACGTGCCGGGGGTTATACTCTACGTTCTCTAACGCAGCCGTACAAAGCTTCGGGGAGATTACCTCTTCCTGACGTATTTTGACTGTTTTCAAATGAGAACGACAGCTAAACGTGCTCTATCCTGTGACAATATTCGTTAAACCCGCCGACCCGCATTCTGGAGCAACGTGGCGGGTCTAAGCTGTAAATTCGTGTTTCCTATAAAGAGAGGAGTCAGAACGTTAAAAGGTTGTTGTGGTTGTGATAGATTGCACTCCCCGCTGCAATTGCATAGGTCTCGTAGACTGGACCTAATTATATCGAATGACATAGTGACGGTTCGTATACACACTTGGATATACCGGTAGCTTTTCCGGCATCTCTGCAGCGACCTTAATAGGTACAGCCCTATAGTTTTCACCGAATTAAATGCTTTCTCATTGCCCACTACGTTAGTGGTGGTTTGTTTATATTTGTTTATTATTTTCATGTTTGCATCTTATATAATGACTAGCTTTTGCCCGCGGCTTCGCCCGCGTGAATTTCGGTTTTTCACAAATCCTGAGGGATAAGTAGATTTCTGGTTCCCGTTCCCGCTCCCTTTTCCAACCTTTATTAACCTTACTTAAGGCATTTTTTATCTCCATTCAAAATTTCAGCCAAATCTGTTCTGTAGTTTTGACTGGCCCGTTGGCGCGGTTGGCAGTGACCCTGCCTTCGACATACATACGACTAAAACAAACTAAAGAAATAAAAAATATCATACCCCTAATAAAAACAAAATCTCCGATTCAAAATAAAAATTACGAAAACGCACGCAACAAACGCAGGACACATCCGCACGCATTAGCTCCCTCGTTCGAAATGGAGATTGGATTGGAATTTGGAGCATGCACCCTTCACCGCACCCGCCCGCGCCCGCCGCGCGGCGCGGCGCGGGGAGCTCCGTGCAGCGCGAGCGTCGCGCGTAGCGAAAATACCTATCAGGGCGTTTTTTAACATAGGTACCTACTTACCGATTTCAACACAACTCCTTTTTTGAAAGTCGGTTAAAAAAGTAGCCTATGTTACTCCTTGGTTAATCCTCTACTTGTCTGTGAAAGGCCCGTCAAAATCGGTTCAGCCGTTCCGAAGATTAGCCCGTTCAAACAGACAGACAGACAGACAAAAATTTTAAAAACGTGTGATTCGGTTATGGTATCGTTCAAATAACCATATGAGCTTAATATGTGGTAGTTATTTCGAAATTACAGACAGACACTTCAATTTTATTTATTAGTATAGATTAGTATAGATGATTGATTATTATATAAAACGAAAAGCGTGGGGAAAGTTGGTTCTCTACTAACATGATATATCTCTTAAATCTGGTTTTTACAAACCATGTAATAAAGCAAGTTGAAAAAAGTACCACATATTGATCTAAAACAACTGTTAGAGTGTACGAGTAATGCTATACACAGATTAGACTTCCTTGTTCGTGATTCTATGTACCTGATGATAATCGCGTGACTGTCTACCAATCGGAAGAGCTTATCGCCCTGTATATCACCTTGTCTTACATGTTCACAACACATAACAGCCATGTTTATGGTTTAACTTCAATTTCTTACCTTATTCCGATTCGATAAACCCATTACATTGAAGTTTTATTTTGATTGAATAATTTCCTGCTTTCAATGAACAAAACTTTGCATACATAATATGTATGCAAAGGTATGATTGTCATATCTAAGGATATGACAATCATACCTTTAATGACCTTTAATGACAAATAACATACAAAACCTACTTCTCTAAATAGTATAAAATAATGTCAAAATCTACGTTTGTATGTGCATTCGTTCTTTACTTCTTAACTTCTAAGTGAATATCAATGCAGTTCTCGGAGTTACCTAGAATATTTAACACAGAAAGTTACTTACCGTGTAGGTACAAAACGTTCAAATTCAACGCAGACGAAGTCGCAGGCAATTTTTAATTGTAATTTGTACATAATTTCTGCTGTTGACAAGTTCACCCTGCTATAAAATATTGCAAAACCAGATCTAGGCGATTTGTTTCTCTTCCAGACAGAAAAAAACAAACGTTTTCTTGAGAACAGAGATTGGCATCTCATTAGATGACTTCATTCGATATTAAAAATATACTTCAAAGACGTGCTGTTTATATTGAGAAAAGAGCCATTGACACAAGGGCGTCGCCAGGTAGGGGCAGGGGGGGGCAGCGGCCCCCCCTTAGAGATTTGAAAAAATATACATATTTTATAGTTTGAAAAGAAAATTCTGATTTTTTTAATATGTTGTTAGGACCACTACCAGTAGTCTCCAATTTTTCAGTTTCGAAAGACATATTATGTGCTAACTTTGCAGCTCTTGAAAAACCACGAAAATATTTTCACTTCTTTGTTTTTTTTTTCTATGTAAGTAGGTACCTAGTACTTTAACTATGTGTTTTCAAGAAAAATATTTTTGTACATTTTTAAAGTAGACTAAAATTGCTACTATTTAAAACCAAAACCAACTCTGTAAATTTAATATTTACTGAGATACAGCACTCTAAAAAATGACAATTATTTTCAAAAAAGTGAAATTTTAAGATTTGTTCAATTCTAAACCCCGATATCGGGGAAAATACTCATTTGACGGGTAAAGTTAAATGAAAAAATGTTGTAGTAAATATAATTACTTAGCTTTAATTTAAATATAAAACGACATCTGTAGGCCATATAGTTTACTTACAAATCCTAAAAATTAAAAAAATGGGATGGTTGCATTTTTGCTTTATTTCGTTTTGAAGGTAGTTTACCTTATACATCCATAAGAAATATATATTTAAACTATTATTAAGTATTGATATTAAGTATTTATAATCTTATTTATAACAAAAAAGTATTTATATTATTATTTATATTTATCGATTTTATTATGAAACATTGCATTACAAGGACATTATGAGTGCCGAGCAATATAAGTTCTAAACTAGGCATTATTTAATACTTTCTATATATTTTTAAAGTAGACTAAAATTGCTACAATTTGAGACCACCAGCTCTGTAAGTTCAATACTTACCGAGATGCAGCTCTGCTAAAATTGATTTTTTTCCAAAAAAAGTGAAATTTTAAGATTTGGTCTTTCGACCGCGATCTTAGGAATAATACTTATTTTACGAGTAAAATTATAGGGAAAATGTTATAGCAAATCTAATAAGCTTTAATTTATGGACAGAACGACGTCTCTAGACCATATAGTTTACTCACAAATCTGAGCACAATGAACAGCAAACCTTACTTACTGAAGCTACTTACTTACTTACACAAATCTTAATGAAGCAGATTGATATGCTTCATAAAATAATATCAATATTTATCAATTTGTATAATCAATAAATATCAATAAAATGAGATTAACAATATAAAATACTATAATAATAGTTTAAATGTATATTTCTTGTGGATGTACCTACATGGTTTTTCCTTTCAAACTACCTTCAAAAAAACTAAAGCGAAAAATGCAATATTCCCATTTTTTGAATTTTTAGCATATTTTGTAGGTAAACTATTATTAAATTACAGACGTTGTTTTATGTTTAAATTAAAGCTAATTATATTTATTACAACATTTTTTCATTTAAATTTACCCGTAAAATGAGTATTTTCCCCGATATAGGGGTTTAAAATTGACCAAATTTTAAAATTTCACTTTTTTGGAACTAATTGTCAATTTTTGGAGAGTCGTATCTCAGTAAATATAGAATTTACAGAGCTAATTCAGGTTTTAAATATTAGTCATTTTAGTCTACTTTAAAAACGTACAAAAAATAATTTTTTTAAAAACGCATATTTTAGGACTTATATAGAAAAAAACAAAAAAAGTGAAAAAAATTACGTGGTTTTTTGAGTGCTGCAAAGTTAGCACGGCAAAATTGGATTTAGACTACCTACTGGTAGTGGTCCTAACAACATACTAAAAAATCAGAACTAGGATTTTGATTGCGATTTTAGCGATTTTTTGTGTCAAATATGACTGGCCTATTTTACACTTTTCGCATACTATAATATCATCAACTTGCCCCCCCCTTGGCCAGCGGCTGGCGACGCCCTTGCATTGACAGTAGATATAACTATACATTATGCCTTCAACGTAAATAATAATATTTAAAGATAATATTAATTATTACTAAACACATCTAGGCGCACATAAACTGCGCACGCAGAGGTCAATATTAATAAATTTTGTAACGCGAAATATAGAACTCGCGTTCTCTGTTTATTACAGAGCTAACTTGTAGCTCTGAGATATGAGCGCCGATGGCCAATTCCACGGCGGCGGCGTGTCCTAAAAATTTTCACGACGGCGGCGGCGTCGCGGCGGCGTGGTCGTGGACCTTAAAGTTTTTATCAGGGATCGATTTTTTAAAATATAATATTAAATAAAACCCATTGTAGGTTTAAAAAAAGGCGAATTCTTCTTATACAGGAACATGGTATAAAAACAATGTAGGTAATCGGTAATTCTTACATTTTACTTTCTTAGCAACAACAAATCACACTTTTAATCAAAATTTGTTTTCTTTTTCTAAACAGTTATATTCTTTACCTGCATTTAATTATTAACTACTTTTATAAGCAGTTACAATTCTCCATAACAACAGAACGTTAATTTAAATAGGAGCGCTTAGCTTGAATTTGTCTTAAATTTAAAAATATATAAAAAACAAAATTTATACATCACAATCACGCAGAATAAATACTTAGTTTTCTTTGATAAAGTTGTAAAACACAATATAAGCGAGCAAAATTCTCTATCATAACATAACATAAATTTTAATCAAAGCGCTTAGTTTGAATTTGTCATAATTGATGACGGACTGTCATTTAAACTTTCATCCCCTATTTAACCCACTTGCGGATAGAATTTCCAAAAATCCTGAAACTCATATTTTTTAATTTTTGTTGAAAGCTCAGATACCGATTTCCATGAAAAATGACCGACTTTCATACAAACTTACATGCCCTATTTAACCCTCATAGGGGTGTAATTTCCAATAATACTTTCTTAGTATGCGCCTACGTTGAAAAACGTTCTGAATTCAATGTACCTCTGTAATTATGTGTTTCGTCGACTACAGTAAGGCCTTTGACCGTGTGAACTGGAAGCTCCTATGGACAGTTCTCCAGGAAATGGGAGTCCCAAAACATCTGGTCAGAGTGTTTTAAGGCGTATACTCAGTCCGGGGGTAGTAAGAACCGACAAGACGATATCAACACTTTTCTCGTTTGGCAAAGGAGTTCGTCAAGGATGCATTTTATCTCCTATTCTGTTTAACATCTGCGGAGAGAGCATCATACGCCAGACCTGCGAAGACTTCTTTGATTTCTTCGGCCACATCGCCCGTAAACCCGGCGATAACCTACAAAAACTTATAGTTACCGGGAAAATGGACAGCAAGAGATCGAGAGGTAGGTAGAGGAGTCCAATTCGCTGGACTGACCAGATCTGACAACTCTCAACATGAATGTTGCCGAAGCGGTTCACGTCGCTGAAAGCCGGAACAGATGGCGCAACATCGTTCGTGAGAAATTAATTCCCTGATGTTGATGATGAGTCACGACAGTATTGGGGGATTGACGCAAGGAGGAGTGTGCGCCTACATCATAAAAGAAAGCTACTGTGAAAAAATACTGTTAAATAATGGATTAAAGTTTGTATGAAAGTCTGTCATTTTTCATGTTATATCCATAAAAATTGGTATTTGAGCTTTCGATAAACAACAAAATATATAATTTCATCATTTTTCGCACTGCAATCCTAAAACTGAGTAAGCGAGCGATCGCACACAACAGCGAGCGAGAGGAGGTAGAATTGTAAGTTATCTCGCGCCATGTAGTTTAGCGCTGAATTCACCTTAGTTTTGAACTTTTGAACAGTAGAAAGTATAAAAAAGTAAAGTTAATTTATGTCATGTAAGTGAATCGTGTAATTAAAATAAAATTCCCGAAAGTACCGAACGAACCGAGAATCTTTGATTTCCCGGTTCTTTTTTACTGACAAAAGAACCGGGAATTCCCGGTACTTTCGAGACCGGGATTTCCCGGTTCTGAACCCATAACTAAGTGCGTGCGAGCGGGAAAGCAAGTAGCAACTTGGCACGACGGCGCGCCGCATGTTTCAATCGGCGGCGGCGCGCTGTGTGAACTCACGGCGACGACGGCGCGCCGGCGCGGCGCTCATATCTAACTGCTCTGGTCACACATAAAGTTGCGTCCAAACTTGAACATTTCACCGAACCGAACTTTGTAACATTACCGCGAACTTGTTACGCTCAATGTGGACGGCGCGGCGGACCGCGCTTGAGATGGGTTACTGCGTAACAGTTCGGCGTAACAATTGTTCGCGTAACAAATGCCGTACACACTACCGTAACTGTTACGCGGTGTTGACACGGTTACGCAGTTCGGTTCGGTGAAATGTTACAAGTTTGGACACACCTTAAGAAATTGACCGCGACTGTTACATAAGAAATTGAAAACGTGGAAACCCCATACTCCAGAATTCTCGGTCAAGGTATCGCGGGATTAAGAATAACCCTACCCTATCAACTTTTAATGATTCCTTTTTCAATAGTACTAGGTAGATAAGTTTAATACTTAATTTAAATTTCCATCAAGGAACATGTTTCCCACATACTACTTTAACAACTTACCTGAAAGTTGTAGTTGCAAAACGAGTGCATTCTTAAATAAGTAAGTACCCATTATTAAAACTTTCTACCTACCTATTAATATTTATACTCTTATAAGAAAGACTGCAATACGTACATTTCTATAGCATATGATAAAACCCTCGAAATTGAAAACATAATACACACTCAGAAGTCAAGTGGCGTAGGAAACTAACCATTATGCAAATATATTTTCGCTTATACGCCTCGAACTCATAACTCGGCGTAAGAATAGTAACCTTTTTAGCCAAGATTCATATCGCTGTATCTAAAATGACACGCTGAAGATTGTGAGACTCTTGCGTTTGATATCGTTGCCAAGGTTATGTTGCATGGTAAACTAAACCGTAGCCTGTATATGATAGCATCGTAGAAAACTAATAGAATTTTATTATATTCAAAAGAATGTGTTCCAAATAATTTTTCCTTTTTAATTTCTCTACTAATGTAACAAAATTACTTATTCCAACTCAGCCTGCACAGTTTGTAGGGGACTTCAAGGTTTAGTATTAAGTTGAAGAAAATATTCATCACCACAAGAGAATCATCAGTTTGGAAGAATGTAACCTTGGGCTCTTCCACGTTAGGGTGAAAGTAGCCTGGTACAAATTAGAGTGGTAGTCACTGTCGCGTTAGAGCGAACAGGTAGATAATTAGAGAGATAAATAAGAGAGGGATATAGTTTTATACATTTAATAAGTCAGACTAGATACAATAGGATCCCTAGCTCTTACGCTAAACTATTTTATTGGACGTATTAAGACGCAATTAGCGTATCATTAAATCAAGAATGCACTTAGTGTCTATAGAACTAGCCTCAGTCGGAGAGAATTGGGTTCGGCATTTAGGACACGCACGATTTGGTAGAAATCATACGCGAAGACCTTCGGTTACGCAAGCATTCGGCGGGGAGGGTAGTACGAATTCACTGGCCTGCACGGTCACGGAGCCGGTCGACGCTATCGCTCGATGCGAAGATAAACCGGGAGCCGGCGCTGCCCGCTGCTAGGAGGTTGACCATGTGCAGACCCTCGTCACGGTGCCGCCGAGAGCTCCAGGAGTGTACCGTGGTAGTCGGCTGTGACAGTGTAGCCGCCGTGGTTTAAGTGCAGACCATAGGAAAAAAACCCTGGAATTGAGATGTCCCGGTGTGAGTGAGGCTTCAGTGTAGCTATTGAGACCACGGCGTTTCGGACCACGGACTGAATCAACAGACCAGTGATACGACATCGTTGTCCCAACTTAGCGACATTACAATTAGAGAGAAATAGAGATATTAATTGATATATTTACATAATAGACACCCTACGGTTAGCGATGGTGTAGGCAACCGCTTTCGGATGTAAGACAAAAGATTTCTACAGATAATCGAGTAACCTAAAATCAAATATCTGTTGGATTATAAGCAACATAACCTAGAGTATTAACTAGCGATATCCTGATCTACTACCTAAATTACATAACTGTACATCGAGTTTAATTCCGATAGCTCTGGGTCTACACACGCAGAATGCCGTTATGTAGATAAGAAAATACATAGGGTTGACAAGTTTTAATATTTACAATCACAGGTCTTGATATATATACAATATTTACGTTAATTAGTTCTATTTGGACACTGAGCTATCACGGAATACTAGCCTAAATTATACAATAACACTTACCAGTTTTTGCTGGGTTTAATTCACTGAATTTAAATACTTAAATGTATGAAATTAATTTTACGTAGTTAACACTTCACATTATTTCGGCATAGCGGCCGCTTACTACGGAGATGTTTGGACAACTGTCCGGTTGTTCGCGCCTGCCGTATTTATGTTTCGGAAGGACGGTATGTACGCGATAAATCTCGAATTTTCAATTCTGACGTCACGTCCAGTTAGCTGGTTGGATCTTCCTCTACTCGTCGCTGTGGCGCTGGTTTGTATGAGTTTTGACATTTCGAGAACGTTCGATTGGCGGAATAAGTAGATTAATTCTAGTATGTTCTATAAGCCCTAGGTCTAACTTCTATTCACCGATAGATGTCATTGTTTGTCAAGGAATTATTAGCTGAGCTACTCTCCGGGAGATGGAGCTTGACAAAACCTAACAGCAAAATAATTTCAGAAGTCTGCAAGGTGTTGGTGTAACACAGTGTGTAGTGTAGTGTGAATACGGTAGATGGTAGCACCTATAGTTGGTGGTTCTAGTTGAAGGACTTGCATCGCAGTTATTGAGTACTGCGGTGCAGTTCCGAACGCGCACGGTAGATGGCGTTAAGTGTTTTTTTTTGATAGAAAAACGCAATCGTTACAAGAACTTGTAAATAACGAAAGAATTTTTAACTATTACCTAACTTATTGTGCAGCATTTTCGTTGCAGAATGTTCTTGAACTGTGACCTGTTTAGTATGTAGCGCTGGTCTCCGGAAGCGAGTGCCCGGCGATGAACGCTATGACAACAAGGCCCACTGGTCCCCGACGCTGGATTTATACAATATTCAGATCGCGTACTGTACCTAAGATTATATGCTTGGCTGTATTTTATTCCAGAGATGGTGTTATATAACCAACTGATTCGCCCCGGCTTGGTGCGGATGGATTTACCTATTTTCGCATAATTATATAGGTAACGCATTTGCGTTATATATAATTATGCGAATCAATTTCTGGCGCAATAATAATATGTTCTTTTTTTTTAATCTTCAATATTTATTGAGGGTATTTTTCATTAATTATGAATATGCCACCCTCATTGGGCCACCTCTAACATCGATGGTCACCTCATATAGCTACTACCTACGCTTTACATACATTTTGTACAAATCATACAGTGCTCTAGCCAAAGGCTCTAGCCTCCTTCGATAAAGGGCAGGTTAGGACACAACAATAATATGACGTTCTAAATGATGTCGAACCGCATTGAAATCCCACAAAAACATTAGAAGTTTTAAGTGTTTACACAAACAATCGCGGAAGAACTTCTACGTCTGGCATATTCATGTAGACCTGTTTAATAGCCCGCCAATTCGTATTGAAGCATCATGGCGAATCCCTCTCTCCTATAAGAGAAGGAAGCCTATGCTCAGCAGTGGAACGTTAAAGGTTCCAAACTAAAATACTTATAAATAAAAAAATATACATATGCATCCAAAGATCAAAAATATACAATTTTAATTGTGCTGATCTGATTTCTGTTTATTATTTGTGTCTTCAAGACAGAACAAAATAAAAGGCCTTTAAACCAAACTGCACCAATGCCTGTTCGTACGAGTATACTTTCCATCTGGCTTATCTCACAAGTCTTCAATGCGACGCTTTTCCGCTGCAAACCGTCATCTGACATAACAACTCGTATATATTCTGTATGAGCCATGAGGCCTCTCTCCGTCACTAAATGGAACTGTGTGTTTGTACCTACTATATTTCGCATGTAACCTTCTCACAACTCGACCATTCGGTCGATTTTATTGCGGTCGAGTTGTACCATTACCCACCTTCTTTGCTTGGTGCTACAAACATTACGTACGAAAATGTTAAAAGTTTTACTATACCAGACCACAGTAGAGTATGACCATTTTTATGAGTTACTTAATATCTTATACCATGAGACCACTGCGAATGAATTTATAGGAATCAGATAGGAGCCTGCTCATTGGCAATCTCACTCAAAAAATAAATGGTTCCTTCAAAAAAGATACATGCTCGTATAATCAAAGGCATAAACAATATTAGCATAACAGCTAGATCCGTCCGTATTTCAAGCGAGGAGTTGGAGTCGGTAGGTATATCTACTTGCGTGAGTTTTGTTCAGTAAACTTGAAAGTTGAAACAGTTTTCTAGCGTGAGCAAGTCGTAAAATTAGAGAAATTATTGTGAGCGTTTCACAAATCAACAACTTTTACTTAGCCTATGGAGACTTGTTACTTACCTTTACAAAAGAACATATTAGCTACGAGTACTTACTCAAAAAAAAATAGTTTGCATGACATCCCGTGAAAGACGAAACAAATTTTAGATATTATATACCTATGTACATTTAAAACCACGTTATAATTTAAATTAGTACCTAGATTTTAAAATAAAAAGTTATTCAAATTGTGTTTTATTACGGCCCGATGATTGTGTTAGAACTTGTTCAATTTTATACATATTTTTACCCGATATCCCGTTTAATAGCGTCAAACGGAGTTGCAGCTTTGCCTTGTTATAAAACTTATGACCCAGTGAACATTTGAAATAAGCATTTATATTTACGGAACTAGGTAAGTGGTGCAGTAGGGTCAATTTAAAACGCCTTTTGCTATAAATATGATTTTTGCCTCCAACCCTATAAATCTTCACCCATATTTTAACATACAATGGTAACATATTAAGTATGTTAGCGTATATCATTTGTAAATGACCATTTGTTTGGTCTGATATCCGACGGCCTCGAGAAGGATACGGATATGGGCATGCGAATCCGTCCGACTGTCGGCATTATTTATTGCCATGAAACCGCATAGGTAGGTGAAACGTAGAAGTTCGTCTGTACTCTGTACCTAACGTATTTCAACTGATGAGTATTACTATCACAAAATGTATTCATAGATAGACATCTTATTCAGAATACTTAGATATACACTGTAATACAGTAATTACGTATACACGTACTTAGTCACGTACGTGTATACGTAACAGTTATGTTTTACAAAAATTTAAGAATCCGTATAGGTATTATTTTACAGAAACATTTCAGCTAAACTTTAGTTTTCTAGTAAAGAATTGAGCAGATCAAGTAGTATGGAATAGAGCAGAACAGATTACAGAATATAGAAAGAATAAAATTGAAAAGATCAAGATCGGGTTATATGCATTACTTACCTATTCATATTCATAGAAATTTTTAAACATTTTTTATTACATACTTACTTACTTTTCTGTGTTCGTCTTTTCTTACATCACTCATGAAAACTTTATAGAACCGGTCATAATGGCGTGGTTGTGATAACGTTACTAAACCTGAGATCATCAAATAAAGAGCACATATTATTTTATAAAGAAATAATATGTGCTCTTTATAATAAAGAAAAAAGGGTAGAGAAAGATCTCGAGATCACGCGGAAGGATGGTAAGCTTCAAACGTTCAAACACAATACAGTTAAACGTAGAGCGGCTATACAGTGTTTGACTTCGGACTCACCATGTTTGACCAGTCCGCGCAATCAGCGCTATGGCCGGTGCGGAAAATCCCTGTAGCGCAGTTGTTATTAATATTGCCTTTTGTGATATTTCTGTTGGTTAAATGGTTACCTAGTTCATTTTTAGGGTTCCGTACCCGAAGGGTAAAAAACGGAGCCCTATTAATGTCACTCGGCTGTCTGTCTGTCTGTCTGTCTGTCTGTCCGTCTGTCCGCCGGTCACAGGTCACAGGTCACAGGAGGCCATCACAGTTGTCAGTTTTAGACCATTTTTGTGACGGGGGCTATCTCAAAAACTAAACTAGTTGGGAATATGATATTTCAGTATATTATGTACTATATGCTCTATTTAAACAACAAATACTGAAAACAACGATTTATTAAATAGTTTATAAGCTGTGACCAAAATAAACGAACATTTTTTTGGGTTTTTCTTTCACGGTTTGTTGCGATGTCTAGCTCGGAAATTAAATATTTCTTAGACCCAAAATATTATATTGTTCATAATTATGTACGGAACCCTGAAAGAGCGAGGCCCGACTCGCACTTGGCTGATTTTTTTTGTTTCGCACTCAAATTATCCTCTGACAATGCGTCAGAGACCTTTTTGTAGCGAATTTTGCTCTGAAAAAAGGAACAACTCACGATGGTTGATAAGTGATAAGTTTTTTTTTATTGTGCGAACTCGAAATAATTGTACAGCGCAACTAAGAGAAGTCACATAACCAATCAAAGGCAATAAAATTATGTAGACACCGTTCTAGATCGTGTCTAAGACATAACTATACAATCTAGAAACTAATCTGCGTGTAAATCTGTGTTTTTCAGATTGACGTTGAAACTATAAGTACATATTTTTACAGAAATCACTTGCCAAGAATAGGTACCTATTCCTTCAACGTCGACACGAATATACTGAAACAATTTTCAAGTGCTTCTTATGTTTAGAAGGACACACTTCGGGCTTCGGCAAGAGGCGGGTCGGCGGAGAAATGACTTTTGAAAAAAATCACAAAGAGAAATTTCAGCTTATAGTGACTGGAGTTTTTATGGAGCTTAAGGCTGAATTTCATTTAGAACCGTGCAACTTTAAAATATTTGCTCTTTAAGTTTTGATGCTGTACAAAACTCTTAAAACTCTGTTTTATCTCTATCTGTAGGTATATAGGTATACTAAATAAAATTGCAGTATTTCTGAGAACTCGAAAACAATGTCTCTCATTAGTCTCATATGATTATTTTAACGATAGCATAACCCAAACACGTTTTTAAATTTTTGTCAACCATTTTGACGGTATTTTATTACTAGATATACATGCAGGTAAAGGATTATATTACAAAGAGTATCGATCTCGGCTACGTTTTTTCCAGGAATCTTTAGATTTCCTGCATAAAAGAACCACCACCGATGAACTATGGTTTGCGTACCTACCGAGAAATTAAGGGGTGCCTACGGAATTTTTAAAGACACTAACTTTACGCGAAAGAAGTCACAGGCATCGGCAAGTTCATTATTATAAAGTTTTTATTGTGAATAAAGTTTTAAATAATTCCCAAAATTATATTTCCTTGTCAAGAACGTCACAAATATGCCCGAACACCTGCCGAAAAGTTTTCTTCTTACAGCCGTTTTATGTTTTTTTTTTGATCGATTGCGCTTTAATGTTGGATTATGAGAAGTCCCAAACCACTAAGTTTGTTTTATAGTAGGTTTGCAGATTTATGTTGTTTTCAGAACAAACTCGATAATTTAATCTGAGTTTCTTGCTGGTTCTTCTCGGTTGGAATGGCATTCCGAACCAGTGGTAGATTCGTTTGACTATTCAAAAGTACATAAGTGTAAAAGTTTATTTGAATAAAAAACTTTTCTATTCTATTCTATTCTATGTACCTGCTTACGTATTGCTTGGAATTATATCTGTAATTAATTTATTTGCTATAATTTACCAACATTTTTAGCTAAGTAACTAGTTATAACAAAAGTGTAAATTAGCTATAACAAATAGGTGATGTAGGCTGAGTTACGCTGTCGTAACGGGGCTTAGACGAGGCAGACTCGGTCACATATTTACATACTAACTCCTTTAGCGCCTTGGAAAGTACCTTAAGCCTGGCCCGATTACCATAACAAATAGCTGAAGATATTATTAAACTGACATTTTTCACAGTAAAAGCTTCCTTTAACAAAAGCTTTTGGTTGTAAATATCGAAAAAAAAAGCGACTTTAAACTACAACTGCTATAAGTTGTAAAATTAATTATTATTTTTTTCATCATAACTAAATTCTTATAATTAAATGATAACTAGCTAACGCCCGCGACTTCGTCTGCATGGATTTAAAAATCCTCTGGGAACTCTTTGATTTCCCGAGATAAAAACCCCCTTACACTAAACCCCCTGTATGAAGAAGTTTATACAGTGTAGCCCCAGATGGTAATGTCGCGCGACGGCCATCAGCGACGTGACTCCAATGCACTCTTTGTAGTGTGAACAGTACCTTATAATGTTCTAGGGGCCACTTTACACACGTTTCCGTCGCGCCTTATGTGTGTTACAGGCTCAATGTTATTATCATCTAGTTCTATAGCTACAATACGGAATTAACAATACTTAACCGTGATTGATAGGGTTCCCTAAAATTTGGAATATTGCAGGATTAAGGCTAACCCGTGAAATAGTTCGCCATTACTCTTTTAGCGCCTGTCCAGAGAGAGCTATAGCCTATAGCCGCTGTACACTGATTGATCACGGGGATCTAAATTAATGTAGCCATTTTGTTGTACATGTTAAAGTATTTTGGACACGCCTTTTTAAATAAATACAGTGTAAGTAAAATCTCTCGACTATGACATTCTCCATTACAAAAACTTCAATTAAGGAAACAAAACGACGCTAAAAATCAGTAAGAATGTTCGTACATTTTCAACAAATTATTTTAAAGTCCACTACAAAGCATTTGCTTACAGACGACCTGCTAGTTTCATTAAACAAATAAAGATGTATCTAATAATAGATATTATTATAATTATTATATTCTTTAGTTAGGTCCAATAATGAGTAAAAATAACACAGCAGTGAAGAACCAGATAGGTAAATAAAAGGTAAGGTATAAAATATTTAAGATTTTATTATTGACGTAAGCTGTGTTAAGTTATTCGCTCAACAAAAGTTGCTCAACAAACTAAATGAATACAATAAAATAAAATCCCTGTGTGCGGATTTTTGATCGAGTCGGAGGGATGATAGTAATTGGATTTCACTCCAAAAAACCATAACTACCGATGTAATATTATTTGGTCAGTAAAGCATTTTCATTCGTAAAAGTAGGAAAACAAAATATTTTCTCGGATTATTTTGAATGTTAAGTAGACACTTTAAATCTAGTAAATTTAGAATTTAACGGAAAAAGGCACCCTCACTTGGCCATCTAAAAATCGCAATATAACAACAACTACTTAGGAACATTTTCACCAAATAAATGTATCCTTGACATTTTAACGCCATCCTTACAACTTGTTTCAGCAAAGTTTAACAGCCGCTTACAAAAAAGTTTGTTTGCCTTAGCCGCCATTATGTTTTTTGATTGATTACGCCCTGATGCCGGATTATCCGGATTCACAAAAACGCTAAGCTTCCGAATGTTAAATGGTTGCCAGATTTATATTAAATCTGTTTACATTTGGGGGCGTAATATTTCAGCCATAAAACAAGTAATAAATATTAATTTACATTTTTATATTTTAACTCTCTTTATGGCTCGAGATTTGTGGTAGGTAGGTACTACTTTTATAAATATTATATATAAGTAATATAGTGCCTAATTGTACGCAACGAACTCTATCTGGTACTTAAATCTCATAAAAATCATTAAAATAAATGTATTATTTCAATGATTTTTATGAGATTTAAGTTTAGTGTTTATTTTTGTTTATGAGTCTGTAAGTAAGTTTTTAGAACCTATTAACCATAAAAAGTAGAAATATTTAAGGCAAATAATAAATTACGTAGGTATCTTTTCTCAATATGATTTACAGTCACAAACGGCGTAAAGGTGGCCATAATGTATAGCATAACCTAACCTTTGAAATGAGAAGGAACGCTAACCCACGAAATTGTTTGTCATTACTCTTCTAGTAGCTGTACCCAAAACACCAAAATCGTATGTGTATTTACTATTTAAAATATATACATATACTCACATATAAGCAGCGAAATCATGTTGAGAATGATCTGGTTCAACAAACAAGTTTTCAACTCTCATAAGTATAATTTCCTGCGGCGGTAGCACTGCGATCCTGACCTGGCTTTTGGGACCTTTCAGACAGACCGGCGCGGAGAGCAGAGCAAATTTTAATCGCATTTAAAATAGAATCTTAAGACATTGAAATAGGCTTTATTTTTACATGTTAACTCTTTTATGATAAGAGGATGCTCAAGCATGCTCCCAATACGCTCTGTGTGAAATATATGAGAGCAGCCGGTCGGCTACTCGTCGAGCCGGTCGGCTGCTCCATGCCCGTGCCCTTTCGCGCTCGAGCATCCGACCGGCTCCGTTCGCGTGCTCTTTCATGCTCGCACAGCCGACCGTAGGCCGAATATGCTCTGCCGTCCGGCCCAAGAGCGTACGCTCGGCTCCGAGCGCATCCGCGTGTCCGTTCACACAGACCGGCGCGGAGAGCAGAGCAAATTTGAACGGCCGGTCTGTGTGAAAAAAAAAAATGCTCTCCGACGCTCTCCGCGCCGGTCTGTCTGAAAGGTCCCTAGACTATTACGAGTAGTTAACACAATATAGCATTTATGTGTTACACATACTATTCTATCTATATTTAGGTACCATCCATACTCATCATAAGTATACACAATATAAAAATATATTATAAGGTGGAAACGATTAGTTTCAACGGACGATAATTATCTCATTTTACTTATAATGGATTTCATGACGTTACGAATTACGGATATTATGTGATTTCAATACAGCTACACTGTCAAGTTTTGGAATATCTTATAGATATTGAGGAAAAATGAGTCTGCAGACACTTAGCGTTTCCACCGGCTATAGGTATGTAAATAATTTACTTTACATGTCAGTCCTTCCAAACTCACTCTGCTCTGTCTGCACTATGTTTCCACTTGAGACACGTTCTTGAGCTAAAAGCACTTACTTATCCATATGCATTACACTCGTACAAAAAGAAGTGTGTTCAACACTTTGCGGAGGTAAAAAGTATTATGGCCTATGAGGTAAAGAGTCACATAATATTATTTTACCTTTACCTCGTCTGTTTAAACATATGTAGAGTGTAATAATTGTCGTTTGCTCAAATACATTATAATATTACTCCGACAATACATAATAATAATAATAATATTACACTCGATAAAGAATTTTACTTGGGTATTGATTTGTTGTATTTGTCTCCGTCCCGAATAGTAGAATAACTATTAAAAACATTGGAAAATTGACGAAAAAATAAAATAAAAGTAAAAACATTTTCCCATACAAAATGTTCATGGGTTTCGTAACTGTCAAACATCCCGTCGCGTGGATACGGTAAACTCTCTCACCTGTACCTATATAATTCTTCCGTAGATACGTGTGTTTGTCATCTAACTCCTCCTAAACGGCTGGACCGATTTGGATGAAATTTTGTGTGTATATTTCAATGGGTTCCTGGATGGTTTGAAAACACAATTACCGGATAGGTACAGGTAGCCTACCGGGTCTCAGTAGGTGGCGCCGATGTCAGTATGTCACCGGGCAGGACGAAGTCTGCCGGGTCCACTAGTAAGTATATCTATATACTAGTAGGGCGCGTGGGTGCGCGGCCCGCAAGCGGACCGCGAGGTTTCGCTTTCGGGTATTTTGGTTTGAGCAGCCTCCACCTATCTCTCCCCTATTCCTAATCCTCGATCATTATCACTCTCCATATTTTTTCTTCGAATCATTCTGCTCATCAAGTAGAACTTTAGGTATTGATTATCTTTATCCAAGAAACCACTCCTCCATCTTGTATACTTGGTGACATAAACACCGACGAAATTTGTAGTCGCCATCTTAAATCCACCATTTTGAGGTTTTTTTCACCTCAGTGCCAATTGGATGAGGTTTCGAGTAATTTTTGTTTGAGCAACTCCCACCTATCTACAATACCCTGCCCGGGCTCCTCAACCATCTTCCAAACCCTCAGTCATCATATTTTTGAATATTTTTCTTTGAGACATCCCCAAAGAACCGCATCAAAGCCTTGCATAGTTCACAACTTGTAGTCTCTTCAATATTCGCCATACATTTTCTATGGAAAAATAAAGTCCGCCATTTTGAATATTTTTTGTATTCATCGAGTAGCTCTTTGGATCCTGATCATGTTTTGCTAAGAAACAACTCTTCCATCTTTTATACCCTTCGAGATGGACACCGACGAAATTTGTATGGCGGCCATCTTTTTTTCGCCATTTTGAATTTTTTTTCGGCTCCCTGCCAATTGGATGACGTTTCGAGTGACATTTGTTCGAGCACCCCCCACCTATCTTCAATACCTTAAGCGTGCTCTTCAACCGTCTCCGAAATCCTCAATCATCAGCTCTCTCCATATTTTTCCTCTTAATGAATTTTTGTCCTCTATACGAAACCATTTGTGAAAAAAAAAAATTTCATACAAAATTTTACAGGAGAGGCGATGAATGAGTCAGTGAATCAGAACGAACAGCTATATATATATTAACTAGTATGGCGCGTGGGTGCGCGGCCCGCTAAAGCGGACCGCGAGGTTTCATTATCGGGTATTTTTTGCTTGAGCAGCCTTCACCTATCTTCCAAACCCCCGATCATTATCACTTTCCATATTTTTTCTCCGATTCTTTTGTCATAATGAGAGTTCTTCCATAAAAACAAATTTTGAAAAGAAACTGTATTAAAGTCTTGCATAGTTTCCAACTTGCATTATCTTCATATTCTTATAAAAAAAAGAAGCTGTGATAGCCTAGTGGTTAGGACGACCGACTTCTAATCGGAGGTCGTTTCGATCCCGGGCACGCACCTCTAACTTTTCGGAGTTATGTGCGTTTTAAGTATTTAAATATCACTTGCTTTAACGGTGAAGGAAAACATCGTGAGGAAACCTGCATGCCTGAGAGTTCTCCATAACGTTCTCAAAGGTGTGTGAAGTCTGCCAATCCGCTTGGCCAGCGTGGTAGACTATGGCCAAAACCCTTCTCACTCTGAGAGGAGACCCGTGCTCTGTAGTGAGCCGGTAATGGGTTGATCATGATGATGATGATGATTATCTTCAATATTCGTCGTACATGTTGTATAGATAAATAAATTTCGTCATCTTGTTTTTTTTTCTATCTAACTATCAAGTAAATCACGTTTTGATGATCTTTTGCCAAAAAACACTCTTCCATCTTTTATAATCCGTGATATAGACACCGACGAAATTTTTATCACCGCCATCTTGAATCCGCCATTTAGGACTTTTTTTTCAGCTCACTGCCGATTGGATGAGGTTTCGAGTAACTTTTGTTTGAGCACCTCCTACCTATCGTCAACACCCTAGCCGTGCTTTTCACCCGTCTCCAAAATCCTCAATCATGAGCTCTCTCCATATTTTTCCTCCGCATAAATTTTTGTCTTCTATATTTGAAACCATCAATAAAAAAAACTTTGTTTGAAAACGTAAATTCCGCCATCTTGATTTTTTTTTTCTATTCATCAAGTAGATCTTTAGTTCTTGATCATATTTTTCAAAGAAACTACTCTTCCATCTTTTATACTTGGTTAGATAGGCACTGACGAAATTTTATAGCCGCCATCTTGAATCCGCTATTTTAGTATTTTTTTTAGATCACTGCCAATTGGATGAGGTTTCGAGTAATTTTTGATTGAACGCCTCTCACCTATCTTCAATACCCTGACCGTGCTCCTCACCCATCTCCAAAATCTTCAATCATCAGCTCTTTCCATATTTTCCCTCCACATGAATTTTTTCTTCTATACGAACATCAATGAAAACAACTTTTTGTGTGAAAGAAATAAATTCCGCCATCTTGATTTTTTTCTGTTCATCAAACTGTAGATCTTTAGGTATTGATAATCTTTTGCCAAGAAACCACTCTTCCATCTTTTATACTTGGTGAGACCCGTGCTCTGTAGTGAGCCGGTAATGGGTTGATCATGATGATGATGATGATTATCTTCAATATTCGTCGTACATGTTGTATAGATAAATAAATTTCGTCATCTTGTTTTTTTTTCTATCTAACTATCAAGTAAATCACGTTTTGATGATCTTTTGCCAAAAAACACTCTTCCATCTTTTATAATCCGTGATATAGACACCGACGAAATTTGTATAGCCGCCATCTTGACTTCCCCATTTTGTTTTTTTTTCCGCTCAGTGTCAATTGGATGAGGTTTTGAGTAATTTTTGTTTGAGCACCTCCCATCTATCTACAATACCCTTCCCGGGCTCCTCATCCATCTTCCAAACCCTCAATCATCATATCTTCCCATATTTTTCTTTGAGAGTTCTTCAAAGAACTGCGGTAAAGCCTTGCATAGTTTACAACTTGTAGTCTCTACAATATTCGCCATACATTTCCTATGGAAAAATAAATTCCGCCATTTTGAATTTTTTTTCAATTCGTCAAGTAGACCTTTGGATCCTCATCATCTTTTGCGAAGAAACCACTCTTCCATCTTTTATACCCTCCGAGATGGAGACCGACGAAATTTGTATGGCGGCCATCTTTTTTTCGCCATTTTGAATTTTTTTTTCAGCTCACTGCCAATTGGATGACGTTTCGAGTGACATTTGCTCGAGCACCCCCCACCTATCTTCAATACCTTAAGCGTGCCATTCGCTCGTCTCTGAAATCCTCAAGGAGGAGTAGGATTAAACATGAATGTGTCAAAAACAAAATACATGGTTATTTCGGGGAAGATACAACCGGCTTCACAGATACAGATCGGACTTAATATCTTGGAGAGAGTTGACAAATACAAATACCTTGGGTCATGGCTAACAGACTCATGGAAAAGCGACACTGACATCCGAGTACGCATAGAAATTGCTCGCGCATCTTTTACAAAGATGAAAAAAGTTCTTTGTGGCCGTCAACTTTCTCTAAAACTCCGTATCAGGCTGCTACAATGCTACATTTGGCCCGTAGTTTTATATGGTTGCGAGGCATGGACCTTAGTGGAAGACTTGCGCAAAAAGATCGAAGCCTTCGAAATGTGGACTTACCGTAGGATGCTCCGCATAAGTTGGACGGCTAAGGTGTCTAACGCAGAGGTTCTTGCCCGAATGCAGAAGAACACCGAGCTAGTAAGAACCATCAAGCAGCGTAAGATCTCGTACCTAGGCCATATACTGCGACACGACAGGTACCGCCTGCTGCAGAATATTATGATGGGGAAAATTGAAGGAAAAAGAGGTGTTGGAAGACGGAAGAAGTCATGGCTAAGAAACATAAGGGAATGGACTGGCATCAAGACAGTCGAACAACTATTCCGCCTAGCCATGGACAAGGAGAGGTTCAAAAGACTGACTGCTGACCTTCAGTAATGGAGAGGCACAACAAGAAGAAGATACGAAACCATTTGTGAAAAAAAAAGTTTTCATACAAAATTTTACAGGAGGGGTGATCAATCAGTGAGTCAGTCAATGAATCAGCACGAGCAGCTATATATATATTAACTAGTATGGCGCGTGGGTGCGCGGCCCGCAAGCGGACCGCGAGGATTCGAGTAGTTTTTGTTTGAGCACGTCCCACCTATCTTCAATACCCTCGCCGTGCTCTTCATCCGTCTCCGAAATCTTCGATCATCAGCTCTTTCCGTATTTTTCCTCCGCATGAATTTTTGTTTTCTACACGAAACCATCAATAAAAAATTTTTTTGTGTAGAAAAATAATTTCCGCCATCTTGATTTTTTTCTGTTCATCAAATTGTAGATCTTCAGTTCTTGATCATCTTTTGCCAAGAAACCACTCTTCCATCTTTTATACTTGGTGAGATAGACACCGACGAAATTTGTATAGCCGCCATCTTGAATCCGCCATTTTGTTTTTTTTTCAGCTCAGTGCCAATTGGATGAGGTTCTGAGTATTTTTTGTTTGAGCAGCCCCCATCTATCTACAAAACTCTGCCCGGGCTCATCAATCATCTTCCAAACCCTCAATCATCATGTCTTCCCATATTTTTCTTTGAGATTTCTCCAAAGAACCGCATCAACCGCCTTGCATACCTAGTTCACAACTTTATACTCTCTCTCAATATTCGCCATACATTTTCTATGGAAAAATAAAGTCCGCCATTTTGAATTTTTTTTGTATTCATCTAGTAGACCTTTGGATCTTGATCATGTTTTGCTAAGAAACAACTCTTCCATCTTTTATACCCTTCGAGATGGAGACCGACGAAATTTGTATGGCGGCCATCTTTTTTTCGCCATTTTGAATTTTTTTTCAGCTGACTGCCAATTGGATGACGTTTTGAGTGACATTTGCTCGAGCACCCCCCACCTATCTTCAATACCTTAAGCGTGCCCGTCGCTCGTCTCTGAAATCCTCAATCATCAGCTCTCTCCATATTTTTCCTCTTAATGAATTTTTGTCCTCTATACGACACCATTATTGAAAAAAAAAATTTTCATACAAAATTGTTCAGGAGAGGTGATCAATGAGTGAGTCACCCAATCAGCACGAGCAGCTATATATATATTAACTAGTAGGGCGCGTGGGTGCGCGGCCCGCAAGCGGACCGCGAGGTTTCGCTTTCGGGTATTTTGGTTTGAGCAGCCTCCATCTATCTCTCCCCTATTCCTAATCCTCGATCATTATCACTCTCCATATTTTTTCTTCGAATCATTCTGCTCATCAAGTAGAACTTAAGGTCTTAATCATCTTTTGGCAAAAACCACTCTTCCATCTTTTATACTTGGTGAGATAGACACCGATGTTTGTATGGCCACCATTTGGACTTTTTTTCAGCTCACTGCCAATTGGATGATGTTTCGAGTATTTTTTGTTTGAGCACCTCCTACCTAACTTCAATACCCTGCCCGGGCTCCTCAACCAACTTCCAAACTCTCAATTATCATGTCTTCCCATATTGTTCTTTGAGAGTTCTCAAAAAAACCGCATTACAGCCTTGCATAGTTCACAACTTGTAGTCTCTTCAATATTCGCCATACATTTTCTATGGAAAAATAAATTCCGCCATTTTGAATTTTTTTTCTATTCATCGAGTAGATCTTTGGATTCTAATCATATTTTGCTAAGAAACCACTCTTCCATCTTTTATACCCTCCGAGTTAGCCGAAGCCGAAATTTGTATGGCGGCCATCTTTTTTTCGCCATTTTGAATTTTTTTTCGACTCCCTGCCAATTGGATGACGTTTCGAGTGACATTTGTTCGAGCACCCCCCACCTATCTTCAATACCTTAAGCGTGCTCTTCAACCGTCTCCGAAATCCTCAATCATCAGCTCTCTCCATATTTTTCCTCTTAATGAATTTTTGTCCTCTATACGAAACCATTTGTGAAAAAAAAATTTTTCATACAAAATTTTACAGGAGAGGCGATGAATGAGTCAGTGAATCAGAACGAACAGCTATATATATATTAATATAAAACAAAGTCATGTTAGTTCGAACACTTATAACTCGAGAACGGCTGGACCGATTTTCATGGTTATTGATTTGTTGTATTTGTCTCCATCCCGAATAGCAGAATAACTATTAAAACATTGGAAAATTGTCGAAAAAATGAAATAAAAGAACGAACATTTTCCCATACAAAATGTTCACGGGTTTCGTAGCTGTCAAACATCCCGTCGATACGGTAAACTCTCTCGTACCTATATAATTCTTCCGTACGTGTGTTTGTCACCTAACTCCTCTTAAACGGCTGGACCGATTTGGATGAATTTTTTTGTGTATATTTCAATGGGTTCCTGAATGATTTGAAAACATAATACCGGTAAGTACAGGTAACCTACCGGGTCTCGGTAGGTGGCGCTGCTATCGGTATGTCACCGGGCAGGACGACGTCTGCCGGATCCACTAGTGATGGGATATTTTGCAGTATTAGATGCTAAAACTCTTTGACGTGCAACTAACACAATTGGATTACACGTTGAACTACAAGCATTAGTTACTTAATTTTCATATCATGTCACGTCTTTCTGCGATGATGATGATAATTATAACAATCGTTAACCACATTGTTGAAATATTAATTGCTTAATTTTTACCCGAAAATATGTGGTTTATGTGGTCCATTACTAATATTTGTAATGTTGTAATTAGTTTCTTATCGATGAAAGTACACCCACTAATCATATTGCGTTTTACTATATAAGCCCAAAACATAATAGGTATCATTCATACCATATTACCACGTCTCTACAGGAGATAGTTACAGTTTGACTTCAAATCTATTTGCGTTTATTTGGAATGTGTGATAAATAAGTTATGTGTGAACAATGTGAGAGAAGTAAGTGTAAAATTTATTTATTTTATTATGGTTCTCCTAATGTAGATATGTAAATGAGTAATGAATGTTATGTAAATGAATGTCATTACATCAGTTTGATAGTCTTCTTTTCTTGTTACAGAATAAATCTTACTCTAAACAGTCAAGAAAATAATGCATATAAACAATATTACTTTCCTGCAAGTGTTGTCATCATCATCATCATGATCAACCCATTACCGGACCACTACAAGGCACGGGTCTCGTCTCAGAATGAGAAGCGTTTAAGGCCATAAACATAATCCATCCAAGTCCATCATGCTGGCCAAGTGCGGATTAGTAGACTTCATACGCCTTCGAGATCGTTATGAAGAACTCTCAGACATGCAGGTTTCACGATATTTTCCTTCCACGCAAGTGATATTTCATTGCTTAAAATGTACACAACTCCGAAACGCACATAGAGGTCTGTGCCAGGGATAGAACTTGATCCCCGCTATAGGCAGGCCGAAGTCTTTAACCACGAGGCTATCACCGCTTCGCGAAGGAAACACCTAGGATGAGTTTATCGAACACATTAACATTTCATTTTTTTGAAAACGAAATGTATGATGTCTCGTTATTTTGATATAAGTAATACTTCTATTTTACCTTCCGTAAGATTCTATGAATTTTGCATCATACTAATATTACTTAAGTATGTTAAAATACCTACAGGAATATGACGTGGGGCGCGATATTTTTCTGCACATAATTCATGCGCCCAGCGCCACATCTCTCAGATTTCCAGTATGCTAGTCAAAGTTCAGAATAGATTCACCACAACTTGTTTCGCATGTTTGAACTTTTGACGTGACATTTGTTAGAATTTACAACATGAATTTCATCATCACATTAAGTTAGAGGGTCTGGATCATAGATAAACTTATTTTCTCATCGGTGGTCTGGATGTTTCTATGAAGTTACTAGCTTCTTTCTGCCCGCGGCTTCGCCCGCGTGAATTTCGGTTTTTCACAAATTCCGAGGAAATCGTGGATTTCCGGTTCCCGTTCCCGCTCTCTTTTCCAACCTTTATATCTACCTACTTTCAAGAAAGTTTGAAGATTTAGATTTTTTCAAAATCCTGTGGGAACTGTGGATTTTTGTAGGATAACAAGTATAAATTAAAAATTTAAAAAACCCCCGACATTCGCCATTTTGTGGCGGCGGCCATCTTGGATTTACAATAGTGCTATTCTACTAGTCAAACCCTTTCATTTGATACCCATATTAAGGGAGTTGTGAAAAAATATGTAATCCGCCATTTTGTAGCGGCGGCCATCTTGGATCGATTTTCATCAAACAGCTAACAACACTCTCGACTAATTCACCTTTCAAACAAAAAAAAACCACATTCAAATCGGTCCACCCGTTTGAACGCTACAGGGGAACAGACAGACACACACACACACACACACACACACACACACACACACACACACACACACACACACACACACACACACACACAGACACGTCAAACTTATAACACCCCGTCGTTTTTGCGTCGGGGGTTAAAAAGCCTGTGTGTTAAGTCAGGGCATAATCTATCTCCACTCAACATTTCAGCCAAATCGGTTCGGTAGTTACGGCGTTAAAGAGTAATAAACATACACCCACACACACACACACAAACTTTCGCATGTCCTCATAGCGCCGTTCCACTTTAGTATAGATAGACCACATTTTCTGTGAAATGGCAAAAAATGAAACTACGGCTGTCATCTTAGAATTTCATACAATTTGACTACAGGTTAGTGTTGTCCGTTCCTTAAACATAAAATACCTACCTAATTAATTATAATAAGAAAAATCTTTTCGGAAATTAATATAGAATCCGTAAATATTTCTTAGCATTAATGATGCCAAAAGCTATTAAAAGTGATGTCTGGAATAGAATTCTGAAAATAAAGACATTTTTTGCAGAATCAGGCTCCGATTATTTCATAATAAAATCGAATAAATACAAGCGAGTATCTGCTGGTACAGTATTATCAAGTGCAACCGGTTTGAGAGCTGTTAAAACCCATTTAAAAACAGACTAAATTTATCATCAGTATACTTACGTAATATGTAAAATATACACATTAAAGTGACGATAATAATATATTAATGCGTCTTGGTGGGAGTGCATGTGATGCGATGAGTCGTAGTGAATCCCAGATTGGGATTACTAGTCGCGAGCGACTTCTCGTGCCTCATACGTACTGTTATGGGATTTCCGTAAATTTGTCGAATAAACGATTACTAGGCAATACTAAGGCGATACTAGCGACCTCCCTCAGTTCACAGATAGAATGGTCGCACTATACAATCTGCACCGGTGCATGTTTCGTATTTTGACAGGCTATCATCAAATAAACATTTAATTATACTTACTTCGTGTTTTAGAGTGTTCTCAGCAAAATGTAGAGATCATTTGATCTTGACTTAATTATTGATTAGAATTCTATTTCCAGTGTTGACACTGACACAGAAATATTTGGGTTATTTTTTTAATAACGTACCTACCTCTAATTTGATAAGATGAGAGGTCTCTAGGTCGTAGACTAAATGATTTACAAACCTAAAATTTTGGTATTTGATGTAGAACGTTAACTCAAAACTAATCATTGAATTAAATTATTTTTCAGGGGGGCTTTCCCATTCATGAAAAAGGAGCTGAAAAAAATTTTTTTTCATTTTTTTCTTGTGGGGTATCATTGTTTAGAACTTATTGAGTAGATCACGAATATATATTTTTTTAATTTTTTTCTTAAAAAATAAGGGGGTAAGAAATGGGGGTCAAAGTTGTTAGTTTTATACCATTTTTGTGACGGGGACTATCTCAATAACTAACCCAGTTAGGAATATGAAACTTCGGTATATTATGTGCCATTGCAATGGGTCACAGCCGATGACAAAATAAACACGATGTTACAGACTTAGCAATTTTATTATTTGAAGAATATACACCGAGGAGAGGTTTACAAAGTACTTACAGTTGTTTAACCTATTTGGTATTGTGTTAATACAATGATTTGTATGAACACTTTGTTGTTATCCACTCTTGGGACACTATGCTTTGATCTGAGGTCAATATATGTGAAAGAAATACAATTAACAAACAATTATTATAAAATGAAGAGATATTTAGTAGTTATTTAAAGACCGCTATATCTTTGTGACCACTAATGTAATATTAATTAGAATTCGATAAAGAAACTATCTGGAAAGTTACGGTATTTCGATTTTTTAATTTAAAACATTTATTGATTATTTTTCTTGCAATATTTACAAAATTGTTGAGATACTGTTTGAAATAATTTATTTTGACTGAAAGGTATTTAATTACTATGGAAACGTTGCATTTCGAATTTACTTTTTAATTGTTACTCCTCGTTAAGTGCAACAGCAACTGCGCTTTCTAGGGTTTTCAGGCCTTTGTGACTTCACTAAAATAGTTAAATCGTTGTTTAACCCATTCAAAAAAACGCTAAGAGCTTCATTCTTTATTAATTGACACAAACTTCCCTACTAACTCTAAACTTTCAACTCTATTTGCGAAATATATATATAGCAACTTTCAACTCTATTTGCGAAACTCATAACAGATTCCTTAAAGTCTTGTTTACACGCATTTAATTCTAACTACCACTGTCCAATGGTCCTTTTTTTTTGAATATGCATCCAGAAGATGCGTTTTGAGGGCATCCCAGGATGGGAATTCTCGGTTGCATACGACGGCACGCACATCATCCGTTATCTTGGTTTCAATTATTTTGAACAATATTTCTTTGTAAAATGGGTCGACGAGAGTCATCGCCTTATCACAGTTATCCATGAATTCGTATAATTTGCTTTTATTACCGTCGAAGTTTATAAGCATGCGCTCCGCCATTTCTAGGTTGATTGTAGGTGCCATGGTTTCTTCAAACAAAAAAGCCAAGTTGTACATAAAACAATGTTTACTTGTGGGCTGTTGTGACCTTGTGGTAATGAGAGCACGATGTGGGGCTGCCGGTGTACTCCTCGTAGACCTCCGAAGCAGGTAGGTAGTAGCTCGTACAGCTTTTCCTCACTGTGGTTCTGGATTCGTTTAAGCTTTTGCTTCTATAAAACGATCCTACCCCGGACTGTGCCAAAATGTAATAATGGGTCACAGCCGATGACAAAGTAGACACGATGTTATAGACTTAGCAATTTTATTATATGAAGAACCGAGGAGAGGTTTACAAAGTACTTACAGTTGTTTAACCTATTTGGTATTGTGTTGAAACACTTTGTTGTTACACTCTCTTGGGACACTCTGACTATGCTTTGATTTGAGGTCAATATATATTCACATATATTCACATATATACAATAACCATAATATTGTTTAAAGAATCTATAAACAGCATACATAGTTAAAATTTGAATGATTGTGAAAACATAAGGAAGAAAACTATTTCCTGTCATTTGATTAAACATAGAGTTATCATTTTCATATTCTTCAGTTAGTTTTTCAATTTCATCTAATTTATGACTCACATAGTTCGTAAGAAAGTTTTACGATTCTTATTTTTGAATTGTCAGGATTCTCTACATTATTTAACAAAATTTCACTTTCACAACTAGGTCTAGAATGTGTTTAAATTGCTTAAAATGTTATTGAAGAATTAAAATTCAATATTGTATTTTGAACAATTTGAGTCTGCTGTTTTAAGATTTTGACAAATTCATTTTTATCTTTATTAATTCGATCGAACGCTTTTTCGAAATGTTCGCCATCATCAGCATTTAAAGTGCTTTGATTACTATGAAAACGTTGCATTTCAAATTTGCTTATTAATTTTTGCTCCTCGTTGAGTGCAACAGCAAATGCACTTTCTAAGGTGTCAGGCTTTTGTGACTTGACAAAAATTGTTAAATCTTTGTTTAGTCCATTCAGAAAAACGCTCAGAGCTTCAATTTTTATCAGGTTAACACAGGCCTCCCTACTAATTTTATCTAAACTGTTGTCTAATAAGTTAATGACTTTAATATAACAACTTTCGACTCTGTCTGCGAAGCTCAAAACAGATTCCTCATAATCTTGCTTACACGCATTTAATTCTAGCTGCCGCTGTCCTATGGTCCTTTTTTCTGAGTATTCATCCAGAAGATGCGTTTTGAGGGCGTTCCAGGATGGGAATTCTCGGTTTCGTACGATGGCAAGCGCATTATCCGTGATCTTGGTTTTGATTAATTTAAATAGTATTTCATTGAATTGTGGGTAGACGAGATTCATTGCCTTATCACAATTGTCCGAGAACTCATATAGTTTCCTTTTGCTTCCGTCGAATTTTATGAGCATGCGCTCCGCCATTTCTAGGCTGTTTGTAGAAGCCATTTCTTCTTCTTCTTCGTCAAACAAAAAAAGCCAAGTTCTACATATAAAACAATGCTTACTTGTGGCTGCTTTGACCTTATGGTGATGAGAGCACGATATGGGGCTGCCGGTGTACTCTTCGTAGACCTCTGAAGCAGGCAGTAACTCGTACAGTGTTTCCTCACCGTGGTTCTGGATTCGTTAAGCTTTTTCTTGCTTCTAGAACGATCCCAACCGACTGCGACAAAATTTAATGGCAAGGAAATGCCGATGACAAGATGAACATGATGTAAAAAACTTAACACTTATTATATGGAGAAAATACCGACGAGGTTTACAAAGTATTTATAGCTATTTAATCTATTCGGTAATGCATTTGTTACGACTTGTAGATACACTCTGTCTGACACTTTGACCTAAGCTCAATATATACCAAAGAAATATCTTAATTAATAAACAATTATTGCAAAATTAAGAGGTACTTAGTAACTATCTAAAGAATGTGACCGCTAACTTTGAGGAATTTACATAATAATTCAATGACCGCTAATATGATATTAATGATAATTCGATAAAGAAACAAGTTGGAAAGTTTCGTAATATTATGATTACATCACGTAGTTAGTCTAATTATTATGATAAAATAATGGCAAGGTACATTACATTTGGGTTTTTTTTTAATCATACACCTCTAATTTAATAAGATGAGAGACTGTTTGTTGGTTCTGTTCTGCATCATTTGATGTGTTGAAAAAAGTGCTAACACAGACTTTATAGTTTTTTATAGTTTTCACATTTTTCATACAGTTCATTTTCATATGACAATGAGTCGAAGATAGCAAATGTAGTTTACAAACACAAACTTCTCTTATGGTCTAAGATCCCGCTATACAACGACCTTCACCGAGATGTTTATTTGATGAAACTTATTTTATATTTAATTTAACATGTCAATAAATATATTGCATATGGGTTGCCTAACAAATTTCAGTCCAAGATATGATTAATTAATAAATAAAAAATAAAAATAAAATTTTTAACATTTCACCGGTTTGATTAATTATTAGACAAATTCTATACCAATCGAAAGTATGAAGCCCATAGAATATGCAAACGTTAGGTTGCTTCTTCTTTTCCGGTCACAACTCTCGGGTAGCCAGGTGTAAACAGGTAAATCGATACTAGCATTTTGCACCGGTCTGATTATTGAATTAAAATTAAATGAAAATAAAGATGATTTCACTATGAATTTGTCTAATAATCAAACCAATGAAATGTTAAAAAATTTTTTTTTTTTTTTTTTTTCAACTATTAATTAATCATATCCTGGACTGAAATTTGTTAGGCAACCCATATGCAATATATTTATTGACGTATTAAATTAAATATAAAATACGTTTCATCAAATAAGCATCTCGGTGAAGGTCGTTGTATAGCGGGATCCTATACTATTACATTTTCCATAGACGACAGTTTCATGAACAACAGAGTACTGGACTGTTATACTATGCCAGAAGACTTAACTGACATTATACTTACAGCTTACTGTGTTTTTATATGAGCAGCTACAAATTATTTTTATTCTAGGTATATTAAAATAATTTACTGATTAAATTGTGGCGAAGTATTTATGTGATGTGGTTAACTAAGTAATCATAGATTAAGATATTGAATCTTAATTGAGTGCTTTTTAGAACCCTCTTTTTCTGCAATTTCTTTTGTAATATTTGATTATGATTCAATTTAATTTTCATTTAATTTAAAGAAGTTAAGTAACCTGTATTTTTGTAAATAGGTTAAGCCATAAGTTGTACTAGCGTTATTATTAAGGCTTGTAATAAAACACTACTAAAAGAAATATTTTGATTTTTATTATAAGTTAGCTGCCATTAAAGTACTTATTAGAAACCATCTGAGTTGATTAATTATTTAGTACTAGCTTCTGCCCGCGGCTTCGCCCGCGTGAATTTCGGTTTTTCACAAAACCCGAGGTAATCGTGGATTTTCGGTTCCCGTTCCCGCTCCCTTTTCCAACCTTTATACCTACTTTGAAGGAATTTTGCTATAGTAATCTATTTATAGCTGTAGATATAGATTTTGTTTTTTTCAAAATCCCGTGGGAACTATGGATTTTTTCGGGATAAAATGTAGCCTATGTGTTAAGTCAGGGCATAATCTATTCCATTCAAAATTTCAGCCAAATTGGTTCAGTAGTTGCGGCGTTATAGAGTAACAAACACCCAAACATCCAAACATCCACACTTTCACATTTATAATATTCATCATCATCATGATCAACCCATTACCGGCTCACTACAGAGCACGGGTCTCTTCTCAGAGTGAGAAGGGTTTTGGCCATAGTCTACCACGCTGGCCAAGTGGATTGGCAGACTTCACACACCTTTGAGAACGTTATGGAGAACTCTCAGGCATGCGGGTTTCCTCACGATGTTTTCCTTCACCGTTAAAGCAAGTGATATTTAAATACTTAAAACGCACATAGCTCCGAAAAGTTAGAGGTGCGTGCCCCGGGATCGAACCCACGACCTCCGATTAGAAGTCGGTCGTCCTAACCACTAGGCTATCACAGCTTTATAATATTATATTATATTATATAGTAGGAAGTAGGATAAGAGTTATCTAATATTTTCTATATCTAATTAAGTTATTGAAGCGGCCGGAATGGGCTCGACTGAAGCATAATCTACACATAGCTACCTAAATCAAAGGTTAAATCTTAACCGGTACTGATACGCGTTGTTTACACGCTCACGGAGCATGTCAAGATGAAATGTTACAAGTTTGGACGCACCTAAAAAAACTTCAGCTTACGTATAAAGTAAAACATACCTACCTCAATAAAATAACTTAAATAAATTTTGTGAATTGTTCCGTGTAAATAGGCAAAATTTGTTTACAAATAATACGAAGGTGTTTCGCAAAAAAAATAATGCGTGAAGATTAATTTACGCCTCCATGCGTAACAGGCACGAATACATACAAAAGTAGATACACATCAAAAATTCACGCATAAATAAGTATGTCGATGTAATATTTTTCTGCGCGGCGAAATTATCTGTTGAAATATTACCTATATGGCCAATACTGGCATAGATTTTAAGTGTCGCTCGATCGGCTGCTATATTCTACAGTGTCGCACGTCGTGATCGCTCACCTCAAGTTCCTCAAATGCTCCTCATTCTTATAGGTACATTTCTATAGAAAACTACGTTCACAAGCACGTATTGTCTCTCAAGTGTCGTCTGTTGCGTTGGTGCGTCGCAGTCGCGTCTCTGTGGTCGCGTCTGTGGTCGCGTGCCTCAAGTCTAACCGCACCTCGTCGATCATAAAATATGAAAATATCGACGCACGGAAAAAAGTTTTTATGTAAAGTATTTATAGACACATTTTCTTCTGCTAACATTTTCATATAATTTCGGAGCAGCCCCAAATAAATCAGCCACCTATTTTTCCCCATAACGATTGTTCACGCAACTCGCGCCCCTATGGCGGTTGCGCTAGAATTCCTTTTCGCGGTCCGCTTTACTCTCGGCGCGCCGGCGCGCCGTTCGACCATCGTCGCGGATTGTTCGGGCGCGGTCGGCAGCGCTCGCCGTCTGACATGAGTCTCGCTTTGCTGGTCATCTAGCTGCCACGCGAAACGTTGTTGACGCGACCGCATGCGCTTGCGTTTTGTCTTGTGTTTAAAACCGAATCGCAGCGCCCTGTTCTAATTTCCGGTCTCTGCTACTTGATTATACTTGCCCGAAGACTCAGTGAGCTAGTGTTTTCAATCGAACTATCCATTAATCACGTTTCGCTGTGAATCGAATCTCGCCGCCGGAATCGCTCGCGTCGCGCTCGGTGTGAGGTTATATTATACACGCGCGCCGTGCTTCTTTCTGCGATCGGGCTCTAAATTCTGTGATTTTACTCCAATTACCTCTAATTAACTCTAATGCGTGACGAGTCGTTCTCCAAACGACGAATTCTTTCGACGCGCACGTCACGCCCTTTGTGAAGTGAACATACCACCGACGCGACTCGCTGTCCCTTAAGGTTATAATTCGTGGTGTTAATTCGCTACTGTGAACTACGGTGTAAACCTACTAAATAAATATTGTCAAGTGTGATTCGTTACGTGTTGTGCCAACTATTCTATCGTGTCTTCTAAGTGACTTCCACCGATCTATGAACGTGTCGGTACCTGCTGATACTCGTCACCTCCGAGCATAAGGCTGACCGCACACTAGACAGCTTCAACGGAATTAGGGGCCAGGCCCCCTGCACCCAGGGGACTCAGGTCATATACGTACACACTAACTCCACTACTCACCTACAAACCTACACACCTACCCTGAGGCCTCCTGGACGGAACAACGACTACGGCAGCCGCTCTATAAGGTCGGTACTAGCATAATTTCTTACTTAATTACCATATTACCGCGTTATTGACTACTTGCGCGCCGGCAGTGACACACCGATTTTCCACTGGTCCATTAGTGACCCGTCCCACGGTTGCCCGTTGTGAGGTTGTTATGGGCCCCAACCTTGACAACTGTTGGTAGGGCAACTGCGGGATTGCAACAACATCTGGTAGCAGAGCGTGGTTGCCACGCCCCCTTTTTTTTTGTTGCGCAAGTAGTACTACGCACCAACTTAGTACTAGTAGGTTTTAGGTCTTAGGTAGGTTGGTCGCTTGAGTGAGGCATCTCTTTCTGTATTCGGTCTAATTGTTATACCAAACGATGCCTTCACAAAAGCCACCTGCCCTTCGTCTCCAAGCGGAGCTGCGATGGGCATCGAATGCCCACGCCCTAATAGGCCGACCCGATAGAATAAATAGTCTGCTGCAGCGGCTCGATCAGGTCACGGCCCGGCGGGCCGTGGTGGAGGAGGCCTACAGCGACCTGGAGGCCGCAGAAAAGGACAAGGAGGTCCTGGACTCCGGCCTCCGGGACTATGCACAATTCTTTGACCTCACGGACGAACTGATCGAGGCAGGGGCCAGACACGCGAGCGAAGCGCGCGAAGCCCGGCGGAGCGGCCTGCCCGAGTCCCCTCGTCAGCAGGCTGCTCAGCCGGCTCTATTAGGACGGCTTCCTACACTCGACCTGCCGCGCTTCTCCGGGGCAGTGTCAGACTGGCTGGCCTTCGTCGGTCTCTTCGACAGCTTGGTCGACTCCCGTAGGGACCTGACTCTGACACAAAAAATGGCCTACCTCCTGGCCTCTCTTGACGGGGAGGCCCTGGCGGCCGTCGGTCACCTTAGACTTTCCGACGACTCCTACACTACCGCCCGGGACCTCCTCGCCAGTCGGTACGCTAACGTCCGCCGGCTCGCGGACGAACACGCAAAACGACTACTTAGCCTTCCTCTGCTGAAGGATCGGGCCCGACTGCGGCAGGACCTCATCGACCCGGTCTTGGTCGCGTGCAACGCCCTAAAAAGACTGGACCTACCGGTCGATGAGTGGTCCTTTTTGCTGCTCCACATAGTGCTGTCCCGCCTGCCTCTCGATCTTCGGATCCACTTTGAGGAGAGGTACGGCGGGGACGGCGCTTCCTACATCCCGTCCTTCAAGGACTTGTTGCGCTTCTTAGAGGAGCAGAGCCGACAGGTCGAGAACACAGTGGGCACCGTCGACGGCTCTCGGACTTCGCCCAGGGAGAGGCGGAACCCGCCAGGTAAGGCGCCGCAAACCCCCCGAAAGCCGAGCGGAGTTTCCGCCGAGGTTCGCCGCCCCCTGCCCTCTTATACCGGCCTGGCGGCCAAGGAGGCGGCCACCTGCCTTTATTGCCGAGCCTCCTCTCACACTACTACTTCTTGCCCGAACCTTCTGGGCAAGCCGATCGGCGCGAGGCGAGCCATCGCGAGGAAGTACCGCTGGTGCTTCTCGTGCCTGGAGCCTCACCTCCAACGAGACTGCCCGCACCGTCGGCCCTGTCTACACTGCCCTGGCTCCCACCATGCCGTATTGTGCCCGGGATCGAACGGTGCTCGCCCTCAGGACTCCGCCGGGCCCTCTTCCCCCACGGGCGGGGGCGCTAGGCCTCGCCCTCGGTCGAGCAACACTCGGCGCTCGACCACTGACCACCGCGCCCCTGGCCTTGACAGGAGTCCTTCCCCCGATCAGTCGGGGGGTCACCCTTCCAGGGGCGGGGGGGTCGTCACCCCCCCTCAACGTGTTGAGAGAGAGTTCGCGGCAACTCAGCGGTCTTCAAGACCCCTTTCTCCTCCGCTAGCTGAGTGGCCGCGACTGGAGCGCCACCCTCCTCCCTTTGGTCGGTGTCGACGACCTTATAAAGTCCCGCCTACCTCGCACCCATTCCGGACCGCTAGGTCGGGACTCCCCGAACATCGGGCCTACCCCCTCGCTGCCTCTACACCTCAAGTGGTTGAACTGCCGCCCGACTGCCGCTTCGAGGACCCTCGCTACGAGGACTGGTCCCCTGGAGGCAGCTCCAGCTAGGTAGCTGCCGCCCTAGCTCCCACCAAGGCCACCTCCACTGAGCCTTTAAGCCGTCAACCATCCGTCTGTCAAACGGTCCTTTTGCCGACGGCCTCAGTGCAGGTGTACAACCCGAGTGGCGACTGTCTAACTGTTCGCGCTTTACTGGACTCGGGTTCCCAACGTTGTATTGCCTCCACTTGGTTGGTGGGAAGACTAGGGCTCCCCTGGAGCTCTGAATCACGTCGTATGGTAGGCATCGGAGGCGTTGAGCCTCCTGCTCCTAGGGGAAAAGCTGAGTTAGTGTTTGGCCCTGCCAGCGATCATCTTCGCCTACTAGTTAGGGTAAATGTCCTCGATGACATAGTAGGTTCTCTCCCTACCGTCCCTATAAATGACCGCGCGGTTGGTTGTACGTCGGGACTGAAACCGGCAGACCCGCAGTGGTCCCAACCTGGCCCTATCGATTTGTTGCTGGGTGCTGACGCTCTGGGCTTTATTGTGTTAGGCGAGCTACGAGTCCTACAGCCCAATGGCCTATCGGCCCTGTCTACTGTATTTGGGTACACCTTCTTTGGCCCGGTTCTGTGGTCTTCACCCCCTCAACCTGCCGACCCGCTCTCTCTTGTAGGCGTGTCCCTCTCGGACGTAGTCCAGCGGTTCTGGGAGATTGAAGAGCCGCCACACGCGGCTCGGGTCAACCCTCTTGACCGTGAGTGCGAGTTGTTCTACATGAACAATACCGGCCGTCGTGTCGACGGCCGCTTTGTAACTCGTCTACCCTTTCTCAGCTCACGGCCCTCTTTGGGACAATCTCGTACCTTAGCCGAAAAGAGGCTCCTGTCCATGGAGCGCCGAATGCGGCGCGACCCAGCCTTTCGCGACTAATATGTCGCCTTCATGCGCGAATACCAAGAGCTGGGTCACATGTCCCCTTCCCATTTTGATTGGCGCTCACAGGAGCACTACTTCCTCCCTCACCATGCGGTCTTGCGGAACCCGGAGAGCAAAATTCGCGTGGTATTCGACGGCTCCGCCGCCACGTCCAATGGCGTGTCCCTAAACCAATGTCTCCACTCTGGCCCTAAACTGATAAAGGACATCTCCGACATCTTGACCCACTTTCGTCGGCACCAGGTGGTCTTTGTCGCCGACATTCGGATGATGTTCCGCCAATCTGTGGTGCATCGCGATGACCGTCATTACCAGTTCATTTTGTGGCGAGAGACTCCCAACGACCCGATACGGGTGTTTGAGCTGAACACTACCACCTATGGACTCCGGTCCAGCCCGTATATCGCCATGCGAACCCTGCTTGAGCTCGCTGAGAGGGAGCGACTACACTACGCTCGAGGGGCTACTATCCTTGAAACTTCTGTCTACATGGACGACATCTGCACTGGAGCCTCATCTGTCGAGGAAGCTCTCGTATTGCGGGACGAATTGATTGCCATCCTGAAGTCCGGCGGTTACGAGTTACGCAAATGGCTATCGAATTCTCCCCATCTCTTGAAGGATCTACTGGGAGAGGACCAACAGGATCCTCATCTTTTCGAGCACCCCGACAATCCTAACTTGCTGACTGTGCTGGGAATCCAGTACCAGCCGGTCCAGGATTCTTTCACGTACCGAGTCGAACTGGATCCCCCTCCTAAAACATGGACCAAGCGCTCCGTACTGTCCACTGTAGCCCGCACCTTCGATCCCAATGGATGGATCACTCCGGTCATTTTCTTGGCTAAATGCTTTCTTCAAAAGCTCTGGCTAGCCGGGCTGGGTTGGGACGAGCCTCTCAACGGTGCTCTCTTGCGAGAGTGGCTCTCCATTGTGTCCTCCCTCCCGGACATCAACCGAGTCTCTATTCCGAGGTGCTTCCTTCCTCCCGGGAAATGCCGGGCTACCCTGCACGGATTCTGCGACGCCTCTGAGAAGGGCTATGCAGCCGTGGTATACTTGCGGACTGTAAGCTCGTCTGGCCATACCGCGGTCCATCTCGTACTTGCTCCCATTAGGTCCCGCCTGACGATCCCTAAATTAGAACTGTCCGGAGCCGCTCTTCTCACGCGACTCCTCAACCACGTCCACTCGTCTCTGAACTCTGTAATCGACATTACGGACGTCTATGCTTGGTCGGACAGTGAGATCGTACTTTGTTGGCTCAGAGCTTCCCCTCACAACCTGGAAGTCTTTGTTGCGAATCGCGTGTCGCAAATCCAAAACTCTGAGACGTCTCTAAACTGGAGACATGTACCGGGGGAATTAAACCCCGCAGACTGCGCTTCTCGCGGCTGCGAAGCCCCCTCTTTGATTGACCACCCACTTTGGTGGGGCCCTAATTGGTTGACTGAGTCTCCTTCAGTCTGGCCCCAGAATAAATTCTCTGAACCACTTGAACTGCCTGGTCTACGAGCTCGAGTAGGAGTGGCCAAGAATAAGCCCACTCAGGATTTCTCCCTTCTAGAACGCTACAGCTCTCTCGATAAGCTCTTAGGCGTGACTGCTTGGATGCGTCGATTCGTCCGCAATTCAAGAGACCCGTCCACTCGAATCTCTGATTCGGTTCTGTCCCCTGGCGAGCGTCGCGAAGCCTTGATGTATTGGACCCGTCTGGTCCAATCGGAGCACTTTGAGCCCGTGATTGAAACTCTGAAGCGGGGCTCCGTTGTCAAGGGCGCCTTGGGCCGTCTGAACCTCTTTCTGGACGACGCCGGGATGTTGCGCGTGGGTGGACGTCTGAGAAATTCCCAATTGCCCTACGGGGCTCGACATCCGTTATTGCTCCCTAAAGACGGCACCTTTGTTAGGTTGTTGGTCACTCACCATCACCTAAAGAACGCTCACGCTGGCTGCAACGCCCTTTCAGCCATCTTGCAGCGTGAGTTCTGGATCCTGGCGGGCCGACGCACCATCCGAAGCGTCATCTTTAAGTGTATTCCGTGCTACAAACTGAAGGCCGCCATTACTCAACCTCTGATGGGCGACCTGCCAGCCGATCGCGTTACTGCCATCCGACCCTTCGCGGGAGTCGGAACCGATTTTGCTGGCCCTTTCCTCGTCAAGTCGTCCCACCTTCGTAACGCGCGCTCACATAAAGCTTACTTGTGCGTGTTCGTATGCCTCTCCACTAAGGCCGTTCACCTGGAACTTGTAAGTGCCCTCAGCACTGAGGCCTTTGTTGCCACACTAAGCCGCTTTGTGTCTCGCCGTGGGGTCCCTGACCTGATCCGATCCGACTGCGGGACCAATTACAAGGGCACGGATAGGTATCTGAAAGAAGTTGTCGACTTCCTCGCGAACAATAAGACTTATTTAGGTACTGAGATGTCAAGGCGGGGCATCCAGTGGAAGTTCGACACTCCTGCCTGCCCGCACTGGGGCGGCATTTTCGAGGCGGTAGTTAAAGTTGCAAAAACGCATCTCCGTCGCGTTATTGGCGAAACTATTGTTACTTTTGAGGAGCTGGCCACCGTGTTCTGCAAAATTGAGGCGGTCCTCAACTCTCGGCCCCTTGGCCCCCTCTCGTCCGATCCAAATGATTTGGAGGTCCTAACCCCTGGCCACTTCCTGATTGGCCAGCCACTTAACGCCCTGCCCGAATACCCCTTTAAGGACGTAAAGTCCTCGCGTCTGAGTAGATTTGACCTGCTGCAACAGATGACTCAGAATTTTTGGCACCGATGGTCTCTAGAGTACCTACATCTTTTGCAGCAGCGCGTTAAGTGGTCTGACAAGACGGACCCCCCTCAGGTTGGAGATCTCGTGTTGGTCAAAGAACCCAACGCACTGCCTCTGTACTGGCGCCGTGGGCGCATTATTAAGTTATCATATGGGTCGGACGGCGTGCCCAGAGTTGCCGAGGTCTTGGTCGGAGTTTCGGTCTTGCAACGTGCCGTCGCGACTCTGTCTCGTTTACCAATTTGCTCGCGGACATAATGGCCCTTCTGTCCGGGACGGGGGATTATTCACGCAACTCGCGCCCCTATGGCGGTTGCGCTAGAATTCCTTTTCGCGGTCCGCTTTACTCTCGGCGCGCCGGCGCGCCGTTCGACCATCGTCGCGGATTGTTCGGGCGCGGTCGGCAGCGCTCGCCGTCTGACATGAGTCTCGCTTTGCTGGTCATCTAGCTGCCACGCGAAACGTTGTTGACGCGACCGCATGCGCTTGCGTTTTGTCTTGTGTTTAAAACCGAATCGCAGCGCCCTGTTCTAATTTCCGGTCTCTGCTACTTGATTATACTTGCCCGAAGACTCAGTGAGCTAGTGTTTTCAATCGAACTATCCATTAATCACGTTTCGCTGTGAATCGAATCTCGGCGCCGGAATCGCTCGCGTCGCGCTCGGTGTGAGGTTATATTATACACGCGCGCCGTGCTTCTTTCTGCGATCGGGCTCTAAATTCTGTGATTTTACTCCAATTACCTCTAATTAACTCTAATGCGTGACGAGTCGTTCTCCAAACGACGAATTCTTTCGACGCGCACGTCACGCCCTTTGTGAAGTGAACATACCACCGACGCGACTCGCTGTCCCTTAAGGTTATAATTCGTGGTGTTAATTCGCTACTGTGAACTACGGTGTAAACCTACTAAATAAATATTGTCAAGTGTGATTCGTTACGTGTTGTGCCAACTATTCTATCGTGTCTTCTAAGTGACTTCCACCGATCTATGAACGTGTCGGTACCTGCTGATACTCGTCACCTCCGAGCATAAGGCTGACCGCACACTAGACAGCTTCAACGGAATTAGGGGCCAGGCCCCCTGCACCCAGGGGACTCAGGTCATATACGTACACACTAACTCCACTACTCACCTACAAACCTACACACCTACCCTGAGGCCTCCTGGACGGAACAACGACTACGGCAGCCGCTCTATAAGGTCGGTACTAGCATAATTTCTTACTTAATTACCATATTACCGCGTTATTGACTACTTGCGCGCCGGCAGTGACACACCGATTTTCCACTGGTCCATTAGTGACCCGTCCCACGGTTTCCCGTTGTGAGGTTGTTATGGGCCCCAACCTTGACAACTGTTGGTAGGGCAACTGCGGGATTGCAACAACAACGATATTATTTAAATAAAGAATAGGACGTCATAAATGACCGATATTTACTTTTAGATATCATTAAGTATAAATACATGGTACCTATCTGATTGGTTACGAAAAATAAAACTTATCAGTTCTATTATTACGGATAGGTATAAAGTTATAAACCCATAGCGAAATAAATGGTGACATTACACCAAAAACTATTTGCCTTAAGAGCCTTTAGTTAAAATTAAATTGAAAACGAAGCACGGAATAAGGCGCGCGTGCAAACGCATCGCAAGGGGATTATCTACACAAAATTGCTGGATTCCCGACCGTAACTATTTAAAATTCATGAAGTTCAATATAAATTGAACGAACTAAATGAGGCAAATAATAATTAATTATATATACTTTATTGATAGCAACGATAATTTCAAAACAATTTTAACTAAGTATTCGGAATCTTTGCGATCCATAATAAGCTTCAAAGCTGTACTAAATGAATAAAGAATTTAGGTTTATACATTTAATGGTCATGACAAAGGTCTTTTCTTGAAATGGTTGATTGGGTTCAGAGGAGAAAGAACAACTCCCTCAACTATATACCTAGTAGCAAATATATTGAAAAAATTATTTAGTATTTTACAGGCGATATCGTTTTAATACCGATATATAGTCTATACTATCTATACTAATAAATAAAATTGAAGTGTCTGTCTGTAATTTCGAAATAACTACCACATATTAAGCTCATATGGTTATTTGAACGATACCATAACCGAATCACACGTTTTTAAAATTTTTGTCTGTCTGTCTGTCTGTTTGAACGGGCTAATCTTCGGAACGGCTGAACCGATTTTGACGGGACTTTCACAGACAAGTAGAGGATTAACCAAGGAGTAACATAGACTACTTTTTTAACCGACTTTCAAAAAAGGAGTTGTGTTGAAATCGGTAAATACAGATGTTAAAACGCCCTGATAGGTATTTTCACTGCACGCGATCGCGACGGCCGACGCGGACGCTCGCGCTCCCCGCGCCGCGCCACGCGCCCCTGCGCCCTGCGCCCGCCGTACGCGGTACCGCGGTAGTCGGTACGCCGCCGCGCGGCGGGGGGCGGGTGGACCAGAAATCTACTTATCCCTCAGGATTTGTGAAAAATCGAAATTCACGCGGGCGAAGCCGCGGGCAAAAGCTAGTAATAAATAAAATTGAAGTGTCTGTCTGTAATATCGAAATAACTACCTCATATTAAGCTCATATGGTTATTTGAACGATACTATAACCGAATCACACGTTTTTAAAATTTTTGTCTGTCTGTCTGTCTGTCTGTCTGTCTGTCTGTCTGTTTGAACGGGCTAATCTTTGGAACGGCTGAACCGATTTTGACGGGACTTTCACATACAAGTAGAGAATTAACCAGGGAGTAACATAGGCTACTTTTTTAACCGACTTTCAAAAAAGGAGGAGTTGTGTTTTTCTACCTATGTACACCGATATCTCCGAGATTTCTGAACCGATTTGCGTAATTTTTTTTTTAATCGATAGAGAAACATTGCGACACTGTCCTACAAAAAATTTGGATTCCAACTCCTCAATCCTGATGCTGTAGGGGATCTGATCCCCAAAACTAATGGGATTTAATCACTGTCGGTTATTGAAATTGATATTGGGGATACCAATTAAAGACTTTATTGTTGAATTTTGTTCTGGAAAATCAAAGTTCCCACGAGATTTTTACAAACCTAAATACACACGGGCGAAGCCGTGGGCATCATCTAGTTCCTAAATAAGAAGGTAAGTAGGTATCTCTTATACTGAGAAAATAATCGCCTGAACATACTTTATACCTGTAGGTGGGATAATCTTCTATACTAATAAATAAAATTGAAGTGTCTGTCTGTAATATCGAAATAACTACCTCATATTAAGCTCATATGGTTATTTGAACGGTACCATAACCGAATCACACGTTTTTAAAATTTTTGTCTGTCTGTCTGTCTGTCTGTCTGTGTGTCTGTCTGTTTGAACGGGCTAATCTTCGGAACGGCTGAACCAATTTTGACGGGACTTTCACATACAAGTAGAGAATTAACCAGGGAGTAACATAGGCTAATTTTTGAACCGACTTTCAAAAAAGGAGGAGTTGTGTTTTTCTACCTATGTACATCGATATCTCCGAGATTTCTGAACCGATTTGCGTAATTTTTGTTTTAATCGATAGAGAAACATTGCGACACTGTCCTATAAAAAACTTGGATTCCAACTCCTCAATCCTGATGCTGTAGGGGAACTGATCCCCAAAACTAATGGGATTTAGGAACTGTCGGTTATTTAAAATGATATTGGGGGTACCAATTAGAGACTTTATCGTTAAATGAACTCAAGTTGGTACATATTCAACTCCTCAACCCAGATGCTGTAAGGAATTGCATTCCGAAATCGTGGGGATCCCACGGAATTTTTCCGTTTTGGTGACGGGTTACTACAGATAAGCTACTTTTTGTTCTGGAAAATCAAAAGTTCCCACGGGATTAAAAAACCTAAATCCACACGGGCGAAGCCGTGGGCATCATCTAGTATTATATAAAAGTATGTAGGTCTGTCTTTAAGGCAGACATAAAGCTACCATGTCGAGGTCACATTACTTTTGACACACGCACGTGAATAATATTTAATTAAAACCGAAATTCCGCACTCTGTACCTATCGCTATACGTATATCATAACATACTTTTTTAAGTAAAATCCAATTAATGTCTCCTGTTGACCTGAACGAAAATCCGTTACATAGGTATACCTACGAGTAGGTACCTACTTGTATTTAAAACCGTTTTATGGATTTCACTACTCGAGTTCTTTTATTTTTTTAATTTATATATACTCACACGTTAGATTAAAAATTTAATTGATCTAAGAACTGATAAACTTAGAGAGCCTGCGTATGGCCCCGAGGCAACACACTTAATTTGAAATTGGTTTAATGAAAACAAAACATGATGCGCAACGTTTTGATTTCAACCGTACGCCTAAGTAATTAACAAAGCTGAGTTTAAGTTTTTATATCATTAAAAGGTGATGTGCTTCGACGCCCCTTTACCTCCATTAGTTTAGTGAAATATATATACCTACCTAAATAATATACACAATAAAAAATAAATCTATACTAATAAATAAAATTGAAGTGTCTGTCTGTAATATCGAAATAACTACCTCATATTAAGCTCATATGGTTATTTGAACGATACCATAACCAAATCACATGTTTTTAAAATTTTTGTCTGTCTGTCTGTCTGTCTGTCTGTCTGTCTGTCTGTCTGTCTGTCTGTCTGTCTGTTTGAACGGGCTAATCTTCGGAACGGCTGAACCGATTTTGACGGGACCTTCACATACAAGTAGAGAATTAACCAGGGAGTAACATAGGCTACTTTTTTAACCGACTTTCAAAAAAGGAGGAGTTGTGTTTTTCTACCTATGTACACCGATATCTCCGAGATTTCTGAACCGATTTGCGTATTTTTTTTTTAATCGATAGAGAAACATTGCGACCCTGTTCTGTAAAAAATTTGGATTCCCCTGATGCTGTAGGGGACCGAATCCCCAAAAGTAATGGGTTTTAGAAACTTTCGGTTATTTAAATTGATATTGGGGGTACCAATTAAAGACTTTATCGTTGAATGAACTCGAGTAGGTACATATCCAACTCCTCGACCCTAATGCTGTAAGGAATTGTATTCCGAAATCGTGGGGATCCCACGGGATTTTTCCGTTTTGGGGACGGGTTTCTAGAGATAAGCTACTTTTTGTTCTGGAAAATCAAAAGTTCCCACGGGATTTTTAAAAACCTAAATCCACACGGGCGAAGCCGTGGGCATCATCTAGTCTTAAATAAGATGCACATGGCATGGTGGTACCTTGGTAAGGTAAGTGATGATGCAGTCTAAGACGGAAGCGGGCTAACTTGGAAGATGTATGCATACCCCTGATCGGTTTCTAAACGGATCGTACCGGAACGCTAAATCGCTTGGCGGCACGGCTTTGCCGGTAAGGTGGTAACCAGCAACCGGCTGAAGCCTCCCATCAGACCACACCAGACACAATTTAGAAATTATAAAATCCCAATTTGCCCCTGCCGGGAACCGAACCCAACCTCCACTTGTAAGATCACAGCGCTCACCACTGCGCCAGGGAGGTCGTCAAAACGATTACGAATCGCGTCGAACTACAAGTCAATAAGAGCAATTAAAGGTATTTGTAGTTGTAGCACATGTTTTTTTTATTGATTCATGTCATATGTGTGTATTCAACGTGGTAAGATAGAGTAAGTATGGTATTGTCTACTATCTATGCTAACTCATCGTGTTGCCGAAATACGAACATTCGAAATATCAAAATTTTTGCATCCCATAAAATTAGAAAATAATCACTTGTTCACACTAACGTTTCGACCCTGTAGATTTATTTCAACATCTTGCTGGTATTTGAAACAACATTTTGTTTTATGACCAATGACTTACACCAACGACAGTCTTCCACTTGACCTAAATCCAAAAGTGAGGTAACTCGCGTCCAACCGCTGAAAAGACGTCTATATTCATATACTACATATAACATTACTTCAAACATGGTTGCCAGAGACTTGAAATAACATAGCATAACAAAAAGGTCAAAATCGCAAATAACATTACTCTCCTGTATTCTCTATTTTTTAATCTAGTAGGTAATGTGATAATATTATCTACTAGATGATGCCCACGGCTTCGCCCGTGTGGTTTGTAAAAATCTCGTGGGAACTTTGATTTTCCAGAACAAAAAGTAGCCTATCAGTAGTAAGTAGTAACCCGTCCACAAAACGGAAAAATTCCGTGGGATCCTTACGATTTCGGAATGCAATTCCTTACAGCATCAGGGTTGAGGAGTTGGACTTGTACCTACTCGAGGTCATTCAACAATAAAGTCTTTAATTGGTATCCCCAATATCAATGTAAATAACCGACAGTGCCTAAATCCCATTAGTGTTGGGGATTAGATCCCCTACAGCATCAGGATTGAGGATTTGGAATCCAAATTTTTTGTAGGACAGTGTCGCAATGTTTCTCTATCGATTAAAAAAAAAATTACGCAAATCGGTTCAGAAATCTCGGAGATATCGGTGTACATAGGTAGAAAAACACAACTCCTCCTTTTTTGAAAGTCGGTTAAAAAAGTAGCCTATGTTACTCCCTGGTTAATTCTCTACTTGTATGTGAAAGTCCCGTCAAAATCGGTTCAGCCGTTCCAAAGATTAGCCCGTTCAAACAGACAGACAGACAGACAGACAGACAGACAGACAGACAGACAGACAGACAAAAATTTTACAAACGTGTGATTCGGTTATAGTATCGTTCAAATAACCATATGAGCTCAATATGAGGTAGTTATTTCGATATTACAGACAGACACTTCAATTTTATTTATTAGTATAGATGTATATCTATACATATAATAAAATCGTAGACTTGCCGTATCTGTACAATAAATATTTTTGCAAAATAATAAATATGGGATGTTAGGGATAAGCAATAAAACGTAAAAAAGCTATTTTTGAAATTTTTGTCTGTTTATCTGTTTGTCTGTCTGTCTGTATGTTTGTGCGCGCATCACGCTAAAACTACTGAATGGATTGAAATGAAACTTGGTATGATTTAAGTTCATACTACGGAGTAACATATGTCATATAGGATACTTTTTATCCTGAAATACAGCACCTTGGGAGAGGGGATGAAAGTTACTACGGAGTAACATATAGGATACTTTTTATTCCGAAATTCAGCACGGTTCCCTTGGGAGAGGGGATGAAAGTTAAAATGTGTACTTAGCTGTAATTCATTAACGCGTGGTCCGATTTCCTTCATTCTTTTTTTGTTAGAAAGGAGATACTTTAAAAATTACCGGCTAATCTCTGAAAGGCTGGATCGATTTTGATGGGACTTTTACTGGTGGATGCACAGCAGCACGGTCTGAGCTTAAAGGAGTTTAGGAAAAACAAAATGATTCCCACGGGATTTTTAAAACCAATATCCACGCGAACGAAGTCGCGGGTATCCGCTTGTATGGTAATATTATAGTAGAATAAAATTCCAAAGGCTGAAAATATTTAGATTATTATGTTCTCAAGAGATTACAATTTATGAGTGTCATTTTATTCATTTATCCTCAGTTCGAAACATTGAGAAAATAGTAATCGCCTGTGAACACTTATATACCTATGATTCAAGCCTCTATATGCGCACTGTACCTAGAGGGTGCATATTCTACGCAAAGTTGACACCTTCCAGTGCCCGCTTAGCTTCCAATATTATCTCGATACTTGGGATATTATAAATAAAAAAATCATAATATCGTTGGAGTATTGTATTATTTTTAATATCCCGCCCTTTGAAAATTATATTTTCCGAGCGAAAACTGGCTTTGAAGCTGAAAGAATACATTTAAATGCGGAACGAAAAAGACTGACAATGAAAATTGTCAGGAGGCTCCAGTTTAACGAGTAGCACTTTGCACATCGGATCGCGAGAACAATGGAATGACAATTGAATGCGGACATAAAAGTTGTAGCGCTATTCCAAATGCGTCTCGTACTCAATGTTTTATACTTATTTAAATTTAGAACATGCTCGGAGTCCATAGAACGATTGTTTTGGAAATTCTGTTTGTTTATCTAAACGGTTCATTTTCCCGGAATCACATGAAAACGCAAAACTTGAGGCTTTTCACCCTTCAAGAACCTGTTTCATTGAGGCTGTTTACGGTTCACTATGTCAAACTGCAAGGTTAAAGATAAAAATTCTGCAATAGTCTTTGACATAATATACATATATGTACGTATACTACAAAAAAAACAATATTAGTAATAGAGTAACTAGGTATTTTAAAAAATACAGGTACAGGTAATTAAAAAAAATACTTAGGAAAGTATAATGAAATCTCTGTGAAAATTGTGACTCCTACACTATATTTCTAATTAAAAAATATATTAAGCTACGTAATTACTATGGAGAACAATAAAACATGATTGCATTTTTTAGTAAACATAAATTTAATAGTCGCGGGTAATGGTTTCAGCAATTAGTGTAAAAAGTGGCTGGTTGGACTCGAGCAGCTTCCCGGATTAGGTCACGGACAAGAACGAACAACGAACCTTAATGAACTGAATGACCTGAAAAACTCCTAATACTTATTGTTTTTTCGAACTTCATGCAGTAATATCTAATAATACGCCAGTCAAATTTTACATTAAAATCGCTATCAAACGGCTAGTTCTGATTTTTTTAATATGTGCTTAGGACCACTACAAGTAGTCTAAATTCAATTTTTCAGCTTCGAAAGACCTGTGCTAACTTTGCAGCACTCGAAAACCCGCAAAATTTTTGGACTTTTTTTGGTTTTTTCAATATAAGTCCTAAACTATGCGTTTCTAAAAAAATATTTTTTGTATACTTTTCTAAAGTAGACTAAAATTGCTACAATTAAAGACCAGAACCAGCTCTTTAAATTCAATACTTATTGACCTGTACCTCTGTACTGTACTTACTGTACTGTATCTGTACCTACCTAAGTTAGTTAAAAAACTTTTTGATTTTTGCAAAATATTTTCCTGACCTTTTTGAACTGAGATGCTTGCTGTCCACCTGCCAGTCGGCAAACTCGCATAATCATCAATGTTATATTAATGTAGATTTTGCTTTGTTAACTAAAACTAGCTTCGCCTGTGGATCTGACCCTTGGTTTAAGAGAAAATACCGAAAATATTGCCGAGGTCGCTTTAGATCCCGCACCGCACCTAATTTGGGTTGCACTAGTGACGGGAATAAATTTCTCTGGTATAATATCGATGAATATCGAAGTCAATGTTATGAATGATTTTCATGAACTTTTAGTATGCAGGGGCTTTCGGAGGCTAATATCATTAGAATACAAAGGCAAATTTTGCCACCATCTATTAGGTTATAATAGCTCAGGTGAGAAATCGGGCGGTTCTGAAACCAAAACACCCCGGTTCGAGTCTAGATGATTAATTTTTTTCCTTTTTTTCATAAAACTGGAATGATAAAAATATACGTACTTGTTTATATACGTACTTGGTTATAAGTACTTGTTTCTAATAAAATGCTAAACTAATTTCACTCGTGATTTTTTATTTAAATAACCAGTTCACATTTTCTTATTATTATGTCCGTAAGATCGAAAAATATTATTCATATTTCATCATTTCTATTGTTCTTTACATCTATACATACAATAAAATCGTAGACTCGCCGTGTCTATACATTAAAGATTTTTGCAAAATAATCACTGGGGATGTTAGGGATAACAATTATAAATTTAAAATTAAAAAAACCCCCGACATTCGCAATTTTGTGGCGGCGGCCATCTTGGATTTGCATAGTACTATTTTACTAGTCAAGCCCTTTCATTTGATACCCATATTAAGGGAGTTGTGAAAAAATATGTAATCCGACATTTTGTAGCGGCGGCCATCTTGGATCGATTTTGGTCAAACATAGCTAACAACACTCTCGACTAATTCACCTTTCAAACAAAAAAAACTGTATTCAAATCGGTTCACCCGTTACAGGGGACCGACAGACACACACACACACACACACACACACACACACACACACACACACACACAGACACAGACAGATACACAGACAGCCACACAGACACACACACACAGACACTCACACTTATACCCGAGGAAGCACTGAACACATAATAAAATGTATTTCGAAGTCATGATGTGGACTCAGGATATCGACTCCTGCGTAAAACGCGTGCACCGGTATCGACTATGGTCGCGGCACTAACATTGACTGAATCATTCCCGCGCCGCCTGCACCCTGTACCGCACGAGGACTAAATCAGCGTCGTCCCGCACTGAATTAAATAATTTTGTACTCAGTGCGTACAACGCTTATTTTGACCACGTGCTATTTTTTTATACCAACGAGTCGAGGCTTTGAAGACATAAAGAAAACTATATATTTCTTTGTCATACGTCTTACGGTTGATCGTAGACAGCTCCCGCACAGGCGAGAAAACACGAGTTTTGGTTATAAGTACTTGTTTCTAATAAAATGCTAAACTAATTTCACTCGTGATTTTTTATTTAAATAACCAGTTCACATTTTCTTATTATTATGTCCGTAAGATCGAAAAATATTATTCATATTTCATCATTTCTATTGTTCTTTACATCTATACATACAATAAAATCGTAGACTCGCCGTGTCTATACACGTGTCCGTACGAAAGTCTACTGCGAGGCTGATATCGACCTCGCCCGCAGTGAATGTGTAACCACTCATGCTATTTACGCCATTTATGTGATTGACTTTTCCAAATTTTACCTTGCTGTCGACTGGTCAATGTGTGAAGTGGAGTATCCACTTCACACATTTACATAATAAGTAGACAAGTATTTATGCAAGAAATAATAAATTAATAATTATTTATCGCAACCACTGAGGTTCCGCCACGTAGTTCCGCCATGACTTGTCCGTTGTTCGAAATTCGAAACTGAAGCGAAACTGCCTGTTCCAACGCCAAGAGATTTTACTATCAGTCTGTCTCTTTCCCACGTGATTTTGGCGTTAAACAGCTATGAATATATTATGATTATGTTTATTTCCTACTTCACAGGCATTTAATGCTAACACACAACTAACACGCGTACGCCAATTAGACTATACCTATTAGGCTGTGTACCGAAATAGGCGGCTTTTATGTAAAAAACATCGTAGGTTAAACTTATAGATATTTAATGCATTCTGCGTTATTTGAATTTTTGTTACGATTAATATTCGTAATGACGAGCAATTTCATGGAAACAACGCACTTCCACGGTGATATTTGGATCACAAGATATTTTGCATCAAGAACAGATACAATCCATGGAGCGTGGATGTGTCGAATATAGGTCGAGTGTGCCGCGCACTAGCCTGTACGTGGATGTATGCATTGTTATTAGCTGCACCATGTTACTAAATAATATCAAAAGCTACTCGAAAAAAGCCAAATCTATGATATTTTTTAGCATTCAATTTGACCGTTCCTCTGTCCAACAACGCTGTTACACCTACGTGTACATGCAACTCGAAAAAATATTTAATAACGTTTTATCATTGATATGTGTTTCACAATATTATACTTGCGATATAATTTAAGAATGTAATACAAAATTTAAATTTATACAATGCTCAAAGCGCTCAATGCCGACCGGTGCTTGAAATGTGAATGAAAATTACTGTTTCATGACACAGAATAGTTACGAGTGTTGCTCCGACCGACTAAACTGTACTCGGACGTAATACTTAGTTACATAATTTATTTATTTTTAATATATATTATAATTAATATAACCTTTTCGTATATAAATTGTACCTTGTAGGTATAATGTAATAATATATTGACTATATGCATGTACCTTATATTTTCCTGTTAACGTTTCTATAGCATAAAAAATAGAAACATAATATTATCAATGATAGAACGACGACGTGGGAGGAAATCACTTGCCAAATTGATGCACAGTCGTACACAAATCAAAATTATACTCAGTAGGTACGAGATTAGTAAATAAATAACAGAAATGATAAAAAATATTAACGAAAAAATACCTATATAAAATAAGTATATTTTGTTGTCTACACTGCAGGTAGAGCAACTGTCACGTAGTTATTTTATATCTACTTCTGTGTTGGGAAATAGAAAATGAATGCTATGGAAGGGACATGCCCTTACGACTCTCGGGGGTACAACTTTATACATATGCAATCTAGTGGTTTTCTGTTTACTTTGTTGCTCTGTTTACAAAATGTGGTGTTTTGTGTGGTGGGAAAATATATCAACAGTTATGTTTTTGAACAAAAATAGAAAAGCTAAAGGAACACACTTTTGCATATCACTGTTTTCCTTTTCTTATTATTTATTCATGGTACAGAACAACAGAATTGTCATGTCATTGATGTCCCACAAAATGGCTTCTACCTGACGATAGGTCTAACGTCTGAAAGGGTTTCTGGCGCAGCGAGGCGTTGCTGGAGGGTGACGGTGCGATAGTGCTGATCATCGGGTGGCGGGAGGGATGACATTTGACTCAAAAGTTAAGGCCGTCACCCCTCCCGCTGTGTCAGGAACCATCTCAATAAACGGCCTAAGATTATTTTCACCTAAGTTTCTGTAGGACACTAGATTTTCGAGAAAAGGGAATACCTGTTCAGAAAGCGCATAACGCTATAGTGTAAGTAATCAAAATCCCTTAAAATAACTATAGTCCAGAATAAACAACAAATAAGATTATGGCCTTCCTACCATGATTGAATAGCAAAAATATCGAAAAAAAGTCGAAAAAGAGGCAAAATTTTCAACAATATAGAACTCGGAAATACAAACCCACAATATTTCCAAAGTTCCCACAGAAGAGCAATGAACGACAATGTTCAAACAACAGGCCCGGAATCAGAACGAGGTACAAACATCATACATAATACATAATTTTCACACCACGTACGCGGCATGTTGTCGAGACGCGCCTGCTGCAACCTTTGAACCATAAAATCCTCCGCCTAAAATATAACATACACGAATTTGTATTGCCCTTACCGAATAGAGAGAAAAATTGAAAAAAGATTCCTATTTCTAATTTATTTTCACAATAATCTGAATATTACTTTCAAAAGCGTATAATTTAAAACAATAATGCAGATTACGATATAATCACAGGATTCATAATGTGCTACTGTACCGTTACGTACCAAGTAAAAGTTGCATAGCTGTAGCGTCGGAACTCGGAACACGTAAAGCGTGCAAATCATAAAACCAAGAATTGTTTACGACACGCAATGGAAGATGCGATCCTTTGAGACTCCGTTCACACGGCATCATCAACACCGCACGATTTTTGCAGCATAAAGCCTCCCACACACAATCGTTTTTATGAGTCGATAAAATCGCAAGATTATTTCGCAAGAATGTATGAAGATCTTTTCATACATTCTCGCGCTTATAAATAATATGTACCTACTATCGCAGCAGTGTGTACCCAAGATCGCATGCATTCTAATATAAAATATAAGTACCTACTAAAAACTTATAACACCCCGTCGTATTTGCGTCGGTGGTTAAAACAGATATCGCAAATCAATATTGCAGGACAATGTATAAATTCCACATGTCGGGGGTGATTTAAATAAAATACTTGTAGGAACTAGATATTATACTTAATATATTAATCGCCCACTCTCAGCAAAAAGTATTTCTGCCAGATGCGTTATTATGTGCAAACATCTGTATTAGTGCCTTAAGCATCAATTCTACTCTCGGGCACAATTTTTCATTCTCCTACAAAGGGAGGCTGGTGAAATATTTATTAGGAGGAAAAAGTATCGCTTTCGAAAGATTTAAGCAATAAAAAATATATATTACTTAAAATAGTCAAAAGGAGCTTTTCTTCGCTTTCAATAGGTAGTAGAACTACATAATTACGTTTTTAAAAAAAGAGTGAGTCTAACTTCGTGACAATCTTCTTTATTACTTGTGCGGAAATAACTTCCGGAATGCGTGCTCGCTATGCATAATATTACTGACTTTGTAAATAACTTTTCAAATTTAGGACGGTTGTTTCTGCTAATAGCAGATCGAAACTTGATTTCAGTAATCTATACCTAACTACTTACTTATAAAAACTGTAACTGGACGAATTCTGTACATAGATAAATATATTTGAAAAATGTTAATTGGACGAAGCTTTATCGAGAGCTCAAAACAGTATATTTTGTTAATTTTTTGTGTCTGTTAGTTTGTACGGGTATCACGCTGAAACTACTCAATGGATTTTAATGTAATTTGGTATGTTTTTAGCCGATATTAATTAAATAATTAACATTTTATCCCGAAAAACTATAGGGTTCCTTCGGAATATGGAGATGAAAGTTTTTTTTTGATTTTACTTTATAACTCCGTCAAATCTGAACCGATGTTGACAATTCTTTTTTATTGCAAAAAATGTACCACAAATTAGTTTTTATTTTTATTTGGTGATGAATATTATTATCGGAAATAGAGAACAGAACTCCTCAATGGATCACTCACATGCGACTTTACGATACTCAAGCTAGCCATTAATCACATAATGGTACCTAGGTTTTTCTAAAACCCTTTTCAAAGCGAGTATTGCCGTCGCGGGTAAGGTTACTTCTAAGCTTCTTAGTGTTCAGTGCGGGTTTCACCATCATTATGAACATATATTATTACGAAAAAGGGTTAACTAACTAGGTACATAATTATTTCACATTGCGAAAACAGGGCGGGTCAATTAATGTTAAATAAATAGCAAAACTTTTTTAGGGTTAGGTATAGATACCTACACAATGATTGCTCTATATATTTTTCGAAAACTTTTTTAGTAGGTACCTACGCGTAGGTATAAAATTCATTCAAGAATAGCAAAAGAACAACCTAACCAACTTTCAGTTTATAAACACCTCAAGAAAGTTGCCTTATCCCTGTAGGAAATTTTTATTGCTCGGGTTTTTGGGGTGTATTTTTATCTTTTTTGTATTCTATTTTATAAGAGATTAATCATTGTAATAAGTTAATTTATAACCACACTACAAACGTAATAACTCTACGAACAGTTTAATTTTTTTTTTGCTGTGCATACATATTTTAGTTAAGTATTTATGTTTTAATACCTACGTATTATTTATATTTTAATTAAGATATAATATTCTAATAATAAGATCGTTCTCTGTGAACACTATATAGACCTTTTGGTGAAATGATGCCTAAAATTCATTCAGCACTTTTTGAGATTAGTAGCGTACAATGCAGGCAAGGTAGTTCTCGACCAGGAGTGCGGGCGACGCACTATGAAGAGCGGGCGGTCCCCCGGGCCTCTTCCGTTTACTGGGAAACTCTTTTCCGGGATGAGAAGTATCCTACGTCCGTCTTACAGGATGCAAGCTGTGCCAAGTGTTAACTTAACCGGATGAACGATACACAAACACATAAAGGGCGAACAGATAGAAAACAAGTTTTATTTTTTTATATGAGATTTTTTACAAGGATATTGTTTGTTTCAGCCCGTGGACACACAGAAGTGAGGGTGGAGCTGCAAATGGAGCGCTGGGCGGCGCGCGGGGGCTCCGTCCGGCTCCGCTGCGTGCACGATGTACCGCCTCATTTGCTGGACAAAGTCGTCTTCCTCCGCCACGGCACCAAGATCTTCCAGTACATAAGGGACCGAAAACCGCCTTACAGGAACTTCACTACACCTGGAGCTGTACTCAAAGTAAGTCAAGGTCAAAATCTTAGGTCTTATCCCAATAGGTTCCTACTTCGTGTAGATCTACTTTAAATGCGCTTATGATAGGTCCAGACTATCATCGTTTCAGAAAGCAGAAAGTGCTGAAAAGATGTTTGCAAGAAACTCAACAGTCAATGTCATATTTGTCTTCCCTCTACTATTATGAAATTCTATGTAGAATATGGGCATACTACCTATATCCTTAAGATATGCTATTCCCTCTCGGCTTCCGTTTTCCTTGCCACCATAGTGTACATAGGTACATATAGGTATCTGAGTCAATGTGCATCATGAATCTTGATTTGGTCCTTAGGGAACCCCACTTCAAGACAGGCTGGATCACAACTTACCATCTTTCGTAAATTATGATTGCAGCCAGCCGCTACCGGTACAGTTACTAAAATAAGCAGCTGTGACAGACAGACGTTGTGACGGGCAAAGTAACACCATAATAACTTCCTTATTTACCTTTTTGGTACGGAATCCTAAAAATCACAAAAGAGATGGTCTTATACAACAATAGAGATTGCTATTAAACTTTTGGCATGCCACAAAACTGAAAGTGACGTGCCGTTCCAAAAGTTGAGACTGCGGCAGGTACAATTCAAGCCATCAAAATACACAGTATCGAGCAGAATGTTATTATTCCGTTGAACAAGTTTAAATTGAATGAAATTAAAATAAATATGTAAAGTGAAGTAAAGTACCTAATTAATAGGTAGTCTATGTAATAATATACATAGGTAGTTAAGAGCTTTTGGTATTATATTTTACTTTTATGTGGTACTTATTCTGTTCTTTTCCATGAGATCATGTCCTCCTAGGCGTATTTATCTTTAATCACGAAAAAAATATATTATAAGTACTTAGGTACGTAATTAAGGCGATCACATATGAGGACCGGATGGTGTCCTAGATAGTGTCGCTATTTATTTCCCCTCCGGAATACCAGACTTATGCCGCTGGGCTGAATAAGCGCCAACTGTTCGGTCCCCTGACGCGTGTATCAATTTCTGGGACACGACATTAAAAAAATTGGTATTGTTCATTTAATATACTTATTACAGACATCTTACTTGTAATGTATTATAATGTATGTATTTATTTTTGTATGTATTCATTTAATATACTTATTACAGACATCTTACTTGTAATGTATTATAATGTATGTATTTATTTTTGATACCCGATACATGCTAAGCATATAGGTACTGGTACAAGTAGTGCCTACTAGTCACATCTAGAAGCTTGAAATTGCATGTAAATTTTCTTTATATCGAAGTCACGGAGCAGAATACTTAATATTAATAACTTAATATTAATAAAAGAAGATCTAAGACAGTACTAATTATAATCTCTCTAATATAGGCAGATAGCAATTTTTGTTGTGAAAGATAAAAACCACATTAAACTTCAGAGCGTTTGAAACCATCTATGGATATCTATTATAACTTACTTTTATTGTGATAAAATGTATAAATTCTCAGAGAATATTGTCAGACCATTTTAGACAGAAAAACATAACATGGGATCACCTGTACGGCAACAAAGGAAACAGAAACCAGCTGGAAATTATCTGCCATAAAAATAAATTCATTTACCTACTATAAGTGTTATCACGAAGGACGACACCGTAAATACACTGCCTTGGGGCAGACTTGCCTCATGATGCAATCTTAAAGCCTACAACACACAACCCGCTACGGGCAGTCAATGCGGTCGTTACTTTTGTAATATTTTGTGTTACTTTTGGCCCTGTTTTCAATTCAAATTTTACTTTTGCGTTACTTTTCGTGATGGAATATAAATTCCCGAACGTCTATATCTAAACGATAGAATTTGGTAAAATGGAATATAGCCAAGTTGAAAAACTAACGCAAAGGTCAAAATCTTCAAGTTATAGTTGCATATTGGTTGAGCAGATTTCAATTTTTTTTACAAGTTATGAATATATAGAAAATCAAACATTAAAATATGACACACGGACGTGCGCATTGAAATTCAAACTTTCGGCGCCACACTATTCAAAACCCTCGCCTGCACGTCTGGATAAAAACTTACACCTCGACTTAAATGTTGTAACACATTTATGTATTAAAACATGCGAGGAAAATATTATTAACTTACATGATAATCACAATTATATCGTCGTCATTATTTGAACGTCCGTCATATTAAATAACTTGAGGTAGGTATGTAGCTGACATTTTCCGTTCAGATTACCTACTTTTCGCACGCAGAAATTCTATAGTAAGACCGCGATTAACTTGGCTCTCCCATGGTCTGCGGGACGAGGGAGGGGGGGAAATTCTCATTGATAAATTAATAATCAATGGATGTGCTCGTACTATAATGTATGACAAGCATTTTTGACGCCCCTGTGAGTGTGTGTGTGTGTGTATTGCTACTGTAAGGACATGACACTAAATTAGGGAAAAAGAAATTTTATAATAATTATAATAATTTTAATTATCATAGTTATTCTATTATTTGCGTAATCGCAATTTAGTCTTTCATCTGTGTCTCTTTAAGTTTGCTCAATACTTTTCTATAGTAGTAGTAGTTAGTACTATACATTTAAAGTTAAGTAGGTACGTTTCAGGATATAGAAAAAAGATTTTCCATAACCAAGAAAGAAGAAGATACGTTATTAAATATAATTTATACCCCATTTTTTAAATTTTATACATATTATACTCATAATAAAATAATTTATTTAATACATCTACTAAATACAAGTAAAGTTCGTGAACTAAAACCCGACTACGCTTAATAATTTAATAATAATTTAGTGGGCAAATGCGCGGGGCAAGGAGCTAGTGGTGCCATCTGTTATTCTTATCCGAAACTAATTTTACAAGTATAAATTAAAAATTTAAAAACCCCCGACATTCGCCATTTTGTGGCGGCAGCCATCTTGGATTTGTATAATGCTATTCTACTAGTCAAGCCCTTTCATTTGATACCCATATTAAGGGAGTTGTGAAAAAATATGTAATCCACCATTTTGTAGCGGCGGCCATCTTGGATCGATTTTCATCAAACATAGCTAACAACACTCTCGATTAATTCACCTTTCAAACAAAAAAAATCGCATTCAAATCAGTTCACCCGTTTGAGCTGAGCGCTACAGGGGAACAGACGGACAGACAGACAGACACACACACACACACACACACACACACACACACACACACACACACACACACACACACACACACACACACACACACACACACACACACGTCAAACTTATAACACCCCGTCGTTTTTGCGTCGGGGGTTAAAAATCTAGAAAGCCGCGCAAAGCTGACTTCTCGATTTGTTTCGTAGATAAAATGTAGCCTATGTCACCCTGATAATAACAACGAATCAATAGACACCTCATTCATCAAAATCGGTCCAGCAGTTTAGGCGCTACATTAGTACACACAGAATCTCATACAAAAATCGGTTACAAACATCCATACATAAATATATACATACGTAATCTTGGAAATAAAAGAGGATTCTCCGTGGATCAATATATTTAATTTTAATTAGCACTGTTACACCAATGGCGGACGGGACGCCGAGGCAGAGAGCAAGCAGAGAGCCAGAGAAGATAAAGTACAATTCGAGTTTCGACACCACAGATAAAACTTATGCAACAGATCTGTAGCATCAATAGTCACAGATAATAAATCAGTGTTGACAATTCTTTATAAAAACAAATAGCAACTTAATTATTTACAACACGTAAATACATAGACTGCTAAAATCATAACCCTTCCTTTTGGCTTTGCCGTAGTCGGGTAAAAAAAAACCAGACGTTTAGATTAGTACGGCATGGAGATGTTAGGAGATGGAATAAAACAAAGATAAAAAAACTATTAGGATTCGTCGAGACGTGTTCTTCTATATCTTAAAATTTCAATGCATTGCTGTCAGATGATGTGTCACTGTCGCTATCAATAACTATATTATAATTCACTAATTCATCGTCGTCATTCTGCAATCTCTCAACGTGAACTTAAGTACAATGTGACTTCACGTAGCCTCCGTTACAGCTTGAAAAGCATCTTGCACCAGATTTAATATTTTTGTTTCGAAACGCCAGCGAAATAATCAAAAATGTTGTGTTGAAATTATTGGTCCACATTATAGTATTTTTATAATAATTGAGAGGCCGTTTGCGTGATGGCTTCAATGGGTATGGAAATTTTTCACATGAAGCTGACAACACTTCTTGACATTGCCCGTCAGCCTCATATTTATTATTATGATATATAATTAAGAGATATTTGTTCTTTTCTCTCACATTCTTGAGCACAAAACGAACGCACTACCATAACAATTTTTCTAGCACAACTTTTTATCACATAAGAACTGGTTACTGCTATGTATTTCACAAAATTTTCGTAACGATGTAAACAATGAACTTTGAAGTTTCAAAGTGACTTTTCAATATGACAGATTTCGACTGCCCTAGTGATATAAACAAAGTAACTGACATTTTTTGTGAAATTGACTTTTTTGCATTAACAAAAGTTTAATGTCGAGTAGTTTTTTAACACAGTGTCCACAGTATAATATTTCAAATAACTTGAACAGTTTACTGAAATTTGAATTGCCCAAACAAATAACTGCACACTGAGACTGGAATTTAGGGTATTACTTTATGTACTTATAAATAATCGTTTTAATTGTTATCGGTTACTTACTATTTTAAAATGTTTCTACTGAAGGTAGGTGCAGAATTTTAGATACCTACGTACATAATTAACTAATAGGGACATTACTTTACAGGAATATAACTAAAAATAGACACAATACTGTAAATTATAACTTTACAAGATAAACATAGTTGATTATGATGCCCACGACTCCGTCCGCGTGTATTTAGGTTTTTGAAATTCTAGTCTAAGCTCTTAATTTACCAGGATAAAAAAGTAGCTTATGTCCTTTCCAAAAATGAAACTTATCTTTATACCTCGTTAAGATCGGTTGAACAGTTGGTGCGTGAAGACTTAGTAGACAGACATACTTTCGCATTTATAATATTAGTAGGTAAGTATAGATATGGTATAGATTCTTGAGTTGTAATAAGCTCTAACTTAAGTCTCTGAGTGAACTAGGTTGGATATGCTTTGTCCGTCTGACTGTCACAGTCTTATAACTTCTGATTTAATGAACAGAATTACTTCAAATTCACCGATAATATGTAGAATAACATTCAGAATTACGACCTAAAGCCGGTGATTACATAAAAAATAATAAAAATAGTTATTTGAGTTATTTGGGGAGGGCCCGGGTGCCCATTAAAGCAAATGGGGGGGGGACAATTGTATTAGTCGCAATATCACAATCACAATATCACACACACACAAACGCACACGCACACGCACATTTGAACATTAATTTTTGGGGTAACTATTTGTATCTGAATAACATAGTAAACTCTTTGTAATAAATTGAAAAATTATTTTTGGAAGAAATTATCAAGCAATATACAAACGAAGTAAATGACTTAACATCTTTTTAAAGTTGAAAAATTATTTTTTTTGTATTTTATTTGCAATTAGAAAAACCATATTTTTAATTTTAAACAAAATTAAAAGCGAAGGAGTTAGGAATAAATACTGTTATTTATAAGTTAAAATATATTATTTTGCAATTTATTACAGAGATAAATAAGTAGGTATTTTGTAGAAAGGTTGCCTTCAAATACGAGTTTCAATGTTTATTCTTGTCCTGTAAAATTGTTCTGAATGTAGTTACTTTGTGTATCACTAGGGCAGCCGATTTATCAATGAATTTATCAATGAACTTATGAATGAACAAATCGCTGCGCGGGGCACAGGGGGAGCCGCGCTGTCATGCAGGGAGGTTATCTTAATCACGGTATAGGTATAGTATGTATGTAGTAGTTAGTAATTTTCGTGATGAATCTTCCATCATAATGTAGATATAATACATTAAACAGGGAAACTAAAGACAAAAAAAAATAGCTCTTAAATAACAATAAGTACCTTTACCTTTTATATAAAAACTAGCTGACCCCCGCAACTTCGTTCGCGTGGATATAGGTTTTTATATCGGATCGGATCGGAATCGGATCCCATAATTCTTTTATGTACCTAAACTAAATGTAGCCTAAGTTACTACTTATAACATTGAAACTTCCATTAAAATCGATCCAGCCGTTTCGGAGATTAGCTGGAACAAATAGACAGACCAACAAACATAAATTTAAACGCACACCAGTTTAAAATAAGCCGTACGTTCAAAGATCCGGGTCCCAAGTTATTTGAACCCAATACTCAGGGTTGTAATGTCTGTCATTTCTGAACTAAAAAACCTATGACCTTGAAATATTTACGGGACAATATATAAAGTATTACCTTTCTAACAAAAAAAGAATGAGTAAAATCGAACAACGCGTTAATGAATTACAGCTAAATACACGTTTTAAATTTCATCCCCTCTCCCAAGGGAACCGTGCTGAATTTCGGGATAAAAAGTATCCTATGTCCTACCTCGGAGTATAAACTCAAATCGTACCAAGTTTCATTCGAATCCGTTCAGTAGTTTCGGCGTGATGCGCGGCCAAGATACAGACAGACAGACAGACAGACAGACAGACAAAAATGAAAAAAATTGCAGTTTTGGCTTCAGTATTAATATATATATAGCTGTTCGTTCTGATTCACTGACTCATTCATCGCCTCTCCTGTAAAATTTTGTATGAAAAATTTTTTTTTCACAAATGGTTTCGTATAGAGGACAAAAATTCATTAAGAGGAAAAATATGGAGAGAGCTGATGATTGAGGATTTCGGAGACGGTTGAAGAGCACGCTTAAGGTATTGAAGATAGGTGGGGGGTGCTCGAACAAATGTCACTCGAAACGTCATCCAATTGGCAGGGAGCCGAAAAAAAATTCAAAATGGCGAAAAAAAGATGGCCGCCATACAAATTTCGTCGGTGTCCATCTCGAAGGGTATAAAAGATGGAAGAGTTGTTTCTTAGCAAAACATGATCAGGATCCAAAGATCTACTCGATGAATACAAAAAAAATTCAAAATGGCGGACTTTATTTTTCCATAGAAAATGTATGGCGAATATTGAAGAGACTACAAGTTGTGAACTATGCAAGGCTTTGATGCGGTTCTTTGGGGATGTCTCAAAGAAAAATATTCAAAAATATGATGACTGAGGGTTTGGAAGATGGTTGAGGAGCCCGGGCAGGGTATTGTAGATAGGTGGGAGTTGCTCAAACAAAAATTACTCGAAACCTCATCCAATAGGCTATTTGACTAATTTTTGGAATTTGTTTTAAATTATTCTTTATTACTTATTAAAACATACTACATTGATATTTTTCGCAATATCTACAGTATTAAGAATTAAATCAATTATAAAGTTTAAGTTTTGAAAACCCCACCAAAAACAACATTTCTGATCACATGATACGCGTGACGTCACAAATCGCTATGCAAGTCACTTCTCTCGCTCGCTCCTTTTCGGAACTCGGTGCGTGCGACAGAGACGCTACACAAGGCGACTGCTGTATCGTAATGTTCTAAATTGTTATACCTACTCATTTTAATATCAATCTTATTCTTTCAAGCTTAAAGTTTAGTTTCGGTTGACTTGATAAACTTCAATTATAACAACCAAGTCAAGTGCAATATCTATTGACGTCACAAACAATCCCAGAGCGTTCACGTTCCTGATAAAATTTCAAAAATTATTATGTTTTATTTCGTGCAATATATCGCGTAAAATTACATAGTTTAGTTTGATTGAGTGAAATATGTCTTTTTTAGGCTATTATCTGATAAGATGACCACAATCAATAGTATATTTTCAATGTTGTCAAATACCCTATTGGCACTAAGCTGAAAAAAACCCAATATGGCGGCTATATAAATTTCGTCGGTGTCTATCTCCACCACTTCAGCTTTTTAACGTCCTACAGCTGGGCACAGGCCTCCTTTCTCATAGGAGAGACGGATATAGAGCTTAGACCCGCCACGCTGCACCAATGCGGGTTGGCGGTCTATTCACCAAGGATAAAAGATGGAAGAGTGGTATCTTGGCAAAAAACTGGTCAAGTACGAGTCAGACTCGCGCACCGAGGGTTCCGTACTCCAGAAGTATAAGTACAATCTGTTTTTCATTAGTTTGTTTTAAAAGGTAAGGTGCTAATTAAGCTAGGCCTCTAAATTGTATGAGCGCTCATACAACTCAGAGGTCTATCTTAATTGACTCAACTATGTATGTATGGGAACACCCTTTAATTTCCAACTTTTTTTAGTTTTTGGAATTTTTCCTTTAATTGTGCTGTAAGACCTGGCTTTTTGCCTAATTTCGTAATTCTAGGTCAACTGGAACTACCATTTAGATTTTCGACCCAAAACCTATAGGGTACTGCCGGTTGACCTAGATTTGTCAATTTTGGTTAAAAGCAAGGTCTTACAGATCAAATAAAGGAAAAATTCTGAAAAATAATAAATTTTGAAAATTAAGGTAAATTTTGGTACTTACAAGTTTTCGTGAAAATCTAAATTTGCCCATATCTTTTTCTTGTGTGGACTCAGGACTTTAATTTTTATACATCTAATAGGGACTATAGATCTTAGTATCTGGTATAAATTTCAACTTGCTAGGTCCACCCATTCCTGAGAAAATTGGTGGTGACACACGGACAGACGGACAGACAGACAAGAAAGTGATCTTATAAGGGTTCCTTTTTACTTTTTGAGGTACGGAACCCTAAAAATGATCACGACCTAAAGATCTACTTGATGAACACCACTATTCACTGTCCACTACTTACTGTACTGTCATAGCATAAAAATCAGATTTATAAAGCACTAGATTAACGACTTTTAATATTTGTTTTGTATTGCAGATTATCCAGTCACCTTTCCACCACCACTACAGTCTCTTTACGTCCCACTGCTGGGCACAGGCTTCCTCTCTCATAGGAGAGAAGGATTTAGAGCTTAGACCCGCCACGCTGCTCCAATGCGGGTTGGCGGGCTTTAACGACTATTGTCACATGATAGTGATAATAACCAGGACCAACTGCTTAATATGCTCTCTGAGGCACGGGGGTGAAATACCGCCAACTACCAACTCCGGGCTGGTATTAAAAATTTCTTGACAGAAAAACCCTATGCCTCACAATAATTTGTCCGAACCGGGAATCGAACCCGGGACCTCGTGATCTGCAGTCAAATATGCTAACCACTAGATCAACGAGGTAGTTAGTCACCTCTAGGAACATCTAATTTTACAAAATATACCTACCTACCACATTTACGCAAAACTCTTTTGATTGCATCCTAAAAATCCCCGCCACTATATCAATGTTACCCATTCTCAATACAAGAAAAAAAAAATAAAAAAAAAAATAAGATTCAATAATTTATTTATGATTCTAATCTGTGGTTGTCTACCTGTACTTTTTATATCGTCGTAGATACTAATCATTAATCTGTGACTTTTTAGCAGCGCAAAGCTGTAAGAAGTTTTAACTAAATTTCTCTTTGTATGATTAAAGCGACAATTGATAATAATTATTCAGAGAACAAAAAGTGTCAGGATGATTTTGGAAATCAATTTTTGACGTGTTATCGTCTTATAAGTCGATGAACGCCAGCCGCACGCATGAAAAGGCATGACTCATTGCCACGTACTGCGTGCAAGCGAGAACGCGGAACAAGCGATGGAGAGGCAATGTTTTCTTATGACGTTATCACGTAAAATTATCGTCCGTAAACCGACTTTACAGATAACCATTTTTTTTAATAATAATAAAATACTTATGATAAAACGTTATAAATTTTACGTTTAATATTATAAAAAAAATAATATTAATTGTATTTTTTTTAATACATAATAATACTACGTAGAACTTCTTAGACGAGTTCTAAATACGAATGACGTACTTTTATTTAAATCCATAGACTGAAAAAAAAAAAAAACAAAAGGCGGTAAAAATTGTCTCTTTTTTTCTTTCTTTCTACGTTGTATTTCATCTGCTTAGGGTGATATAATTGTTTTAAAGATATTTTTAGAGATTTATCCATCTCAATAACTTATTGAATTAAATATTTCAGTCTGGTATTATTTCGTACTAAACATTTATTAAGTGTTGTAGCTGATTTTGTGGTAAGTGACAATATTTTATTACTGAGGTGCAATGATGGCTTCTTATTCTTCGTCTTCTCTTCGGACCGTGCAAGTCAAGGAAGCTGCTAATTTCGATGCACCTACTCGAGAAGTTTTCTTATATAATATTCCCGGGGACGGGAACTGCATGTTTTCGGCGCTATCTTTTCATATATACGGTCATATAAACCGATCTCAGGAAATACGATCGCGTATTGTTGGAGGGATTGTTTCGAATTGGGATCGATATGGCATGTTTACAATGCGTCGTGACGAAAGCCCGTATGGGTCGGCTGAAGAATATCGCAATGAAATGATGCAAAACGGAATTTACGGCACTACTACCGAATTGAGGATGGCAGGAGAAATATATAAAGATTATATGTTTAAACTGTACATAGAAGGTGTTTATGCGCAAGCATTCGGTACCGGACCTATAGAAAAAATGATCGGTTTTACAGGGCATCTCACGAGCGGTCATTTTGATGTTTTCATCGAAAAGAACGTAAATCAGGTCCCTTCAATAAATAGTCACTCTAATGAACTCCATATTCGCGATTCGCCCAGCGGTGGGCAAATCAATGAGGCCAAATCTCTAACGTTTACAGAGTCACAATCTTATAGTTCAAATCTGAATAGCAATGAATCATTAATGACTATTAGTAATACAGAATGTTTTTTGCCAAATAGGAAGCAAATATTGATAAATTCTCCTACTCTCACGTTTTCTCCTACTTTCACGGAGTCGCAACCCTACTGTTTAAAAGTGAATAGTAATAGTTCCGGCAGTGTCTCATTAAGTACCATCATAAACGAAGAACGTTCTTTGGCAAGCGATGGGCAAATACTAACAAATCAAGTTGAATCTCCAACATTTACGGAGTCGCAACCCTATTGTTTAAAAGTAAATAGTAATAGTTCTGGCAGTGTCTCATTAAGTGCCATCATAAACGAAGAACGTTGTTTGGCAAGCGATGGGCAAATACTAACAAATCAAGTTGAATCTCCAACATTTACGGAGTCGCAACCCTATTGTTTAAAAGTAAATAGTAATAGTTCTGGCAGTGTCTCATTAAGTGCCATCATAAACGAAGAACGTTGTTTGGCAAGCGATGGGCAAATACTAACAAATCAAGTTGAATCTCCAACATTTACGGAGTCGCAACCCTATTGTTTAAATCTTAAAAGTAATAGGTCTGGCAGTGTGTCATTAATCACCACTGTTCATGAAGAACGTTCTTTGGCAAGCGATGGACAAATTTTGGCAAATGAAATTGAATCTCCTACATTTACAGAGTCACAGCCCTGTAGCATAAAATATAGCCTTCGTCCATGTAAAGTAGTATTAGAGCGATTGCCTGTTGATAATCCACATATAACAGAATTATTACAAAATAAAACTGATAGAAAAGAAATGTATCAACAAAACTGTAAACGGTCACGTGGTAGGCCAAAAAAACATAATACTGCAGCTGAAAAAAAACGTAGGAATTTAGAGGCTGTTTTGCGTTACCAAAAATATAAGCCACAATCTAATAGGAAAGCAGTGCATCGGTATACCGCTGCACACCCCGACGTGCACCGAGGGGCAGTGCAAGTATATACAGCTGCGCATCCTGAAGTAAATAGACAGGCTGCGTTAAGATATCAGCGCTTGCATCCTCAAACCCATCGTGAAAGTGTTAATAAATATTGTGAAACACATCGAGATGAAATACGTCGAGTTAGAAATATTCCTTTAGAAATACGTGGGCTCGGTTTAACGGGTGCACTGAAAGGCAACGATTTAGATCAAATTAAGCCAATTCGTTTAAAACATTCTCTTCTGTGTGAAGAAACTTATAGGTGTATTCACTGCGGCGCAAGACTTTTTGATGAAGAAAAGTCTCGCACAAAGTGGTGTTGTGGACAGGGCAAATATAATGTTGACCCACTTGGACCACTAGATGCCCAGTTTTATGCAAACGAATTTTTTTTAAAAAACGCTAGAGCGTATAATAATCTGTTCAGCTTTTCAGCGCTAGGTACAACTCACGGCTTTCAAAGACCTGCGGGTCACGGTCCTAATTTAGTCAAAGTACAAGGGCGCATTTACCATCGCGTCTTTGATTTGGCTTATAATGGTAGTACAAATAATACAGCATTATATATACACGACGGAGAAGAACATCAAAGATTAGGAACTCAACAAAATTTGTGCCCCAATCTTATCAAGGAGATTTATGCGTACTTAAAAAATAACAATCCCTTGATAAAAAATTTACACTTATTAAATAATCACCCGAGTTCAGAAGCTCGATTAATTTTTCAAAATACAAGTCGACGTACTCATGGACCAATATTAGGAGATAGACCGGTGTCGAATGAGCTTGCAGGTTTGATTGAAACTTCAAACGAACATCACCCGCGAGCAGTAGTAATATGGAAAATTGGTGAAGCAAAACCACACACAGTACACTACTTACATCCCGCATATGAAGCGTTTCAGTATCCTTTACTGTTTCCTAGAGCTCCTGAAAGATATTCCATTGATATTAAAGATAAAGCTGGCAATAAACTAAGTCAAGTAAAATACTATCGTTGCCAACTCTTATCTGAAGAGCGGTTTGCAATCTTACGACGCCTTTCGCAAGAATACTTTGTTGATATGTGGTGCCGGACCGAAGAAGAGCGTCTACAATATTTCAAAGGGATTCAAAGCGAACTAAGAATTGCAACCCGACGTGAAATTGACGAAACGATGGTAGGTGAAGGCATCCGACCCGGTAAAGTATATTTACCGGCGAGTCTTACGAATAGCCCACGTTATATGCAGATCAGGTACCATGATGCTATGGCCATTGTTGCACGGTTGGGAAAACCAAGCTTTTTCCTCACTGTTACATGTAACCCGAAATGGCCAGAAATAACTAACAGTTTATATCCCGGCCAACAGTCAACAGATCGCCCTGATTTGTGTGTGAGAGTATTTCAACTAAAGTTGTCAATACTGTTGAAAAAAATCAGATCAAAAGATTTCTTTGGTACCATTGTGTCAATTCTACATGTTATAGAATTCCAGAAAAGGGGTTTACCTCACGCACACATTACGTTCCGCGTAGAAGGAGGAGGGCCCATCGATAGTATGGATATTGATAAATTTATTCAAGCAACTATACCTCCACCGGAACAGGGACGACTGAGACAACTGGTTTTGCAACACATGGTGCACGGCCCATGTGGCACAGAAAGGTCACCCTGCTATGATCAAGCTGCTGGGAAATGTTCGAAAAAATTCCCTAAAAGTTACACTGAAGTGACGTACACGGATGAACGAGGCACAGTACACTACAAACGTCCAGCTGGCGATCAGCCGGCAATTCGTGAACGAAATCAAACTTCAGTCACTAACAGGTGGATTGTGCCGTACAACCCGACGATACTATTGATGATGGAGTGTCATTGCAATTTGGAAATTGCTTCCACCTCCAAAGTGGTTAAATACCTTTACAAGTATCTGCACAAAGGTCCCGATCACGCAAAAGCGGGGGTGACAGAAGTATTTGACGAAATAGAACACTACGCTCAATATCGATATGTGAGCGCTTCAGATGCAATGTGGCGTCTATTGGAGTTTGACATCAGCTGCAGATACCCAACTGTTGTTGCACTACCGGTACATTTACCCGACGGAGACGCGATTGTTTTCCGTACCGGAACCGAGGCGCAAGCATCAGAAAATTATATGTCCAAATTGAAAATTTACATGACGAGGCCTTCAGATCCTGAGTTGGATGAATGTACTTACATAATGTTTTATGAAAGGTACAATGTCGAAACTCAGGTCCGGCCTAATTCAACTGTACAAGTGTTGGCTCATGAATCTGGAAAATATTTTATTACAAAAAGAGTACGAGGCGAAATCGTGGCTCGGATTGTCTTTATATCTCCTACACTCGGTGAACTTTATTTTCTGCGAATATTACTCATGCGTTATCCGTGCCGGAGCTACGACGAACTGCGAACTGTCAACAATATAATTTACGACACTTTTCAAAAAGCAGCGTTCGAACGTGGTATTCTGAACGATAACCAGGAGTATGAATCGGCAATAGAAGAGGCAGCCGGCTTCAAGACCGGCAAAGGTTTACGTCAGCTTTTCTTCGCACTTATCATGGACGGTGCCCCAGCCCTTCTGTTATGGGATAAATACCGTGATCATTTGTGCGATGATTATCACAGAGGATGTGAATCTGAAATGGAAGCCGCTTACGACCACGGCCTTCGAGACATGGAACAAATGTTACGTGCTCATGGTCGCTCGCTATCAGATTTCGGTTTGCCAGATGTAAGACACAGTATTACCGAGCTTGACAGAGAAACTGGAAGATGGAATGATGAGGCAACTGTCATATTAAATGAATGGGAGTCAAAATTAAATTCGCAGCAACGGGCTATATATAACACAATCGTATTACTTACTAAAGATGATTGTGAGGATACGCCCCCGGTGTTCATCGATGGTCCCGCCGGAACCGGAAAAACCATCTTGCTTAACGTGATAGCTGCAAAAATTCGTTCTAATGGACATATTGCCCTATGTACGGCTTCCACGGGCATAGCTGCACTAAATCACGACGGAGGTGTTACAGCACATTCAATGTTTAAGTTACCGTTGGACTTTGAAGGTGGTAATGCAGTGTGGGGAATTTCAAACAATTCTCAAAGAGCAGCTCTGATCAAAGCAGCACGTCTTATCATTATCGATGAGGCACCAATGGCTCACAGGTACCTGCTTGAAACAATTGACCGTGGTCTCAAAGATCTAATGGAATGCAATACCAAACCCTTTGGAGGCAAAGTGTTGGTATTGGCCGGTGATTTTAGACAAATACCACCGGTGATAACAGGAGCAGGAGAACGTGACATATGCCGAGCGTCAATAAAAAATTCTGAAATCTGGCGCTACATTCAAAAATTCAAGTTAACTGAAAATCAGCGTGCAAAAGAAGACCCACAGTTTGCTAAATTTGTGTTGAGTATTGGTGAAGGTGAAGCTGAAACGACTGAAGAAGATTTATTAATTTTAAAAAAAATCAATTACGTAAATAGTTTGCAACAATTAATTGATAATATATATCCACAGTACGAAGTCTGTGATCCTGAAAATATATGTAAAAGAGCTATTCTATCTGGAACTAATGAAAACATAAGAGATATAAATCAAAAAATACTTGAATTGATACCTGGACCAATGACTATCTGTTACAGTGCTGACACCACCGACCACCTGAATGACAACTCAGCTGAACGATTAGAAGGCAATGTTTTAAATTCTATCACAGCACCCGGTGTGCCGGATCATGACTTGAAACTGAAAGTAGGAGCGGTCGTAATTCTTATTCGAAATATCAGTTTCACACACCGTTTAGTTAATGGTACAAAACTAATTATAGATAAAATTTCAAAATTCACTCTCTTAGCACATCACCCAAATAGTAGTGAGCCTATCGTCATACCTCGCATAACTTTTAAATTTAAAATAGGCCGAAACGGTGTAGAAATGACTCGCAAGCAATTCCCTGTCAAGTTGGCTTATGCTATGACATTTAATAAATCTCAAGGGCAAACTCTTGATCGTGTGGGAGTAGATCTAAGAAGTGATGTTTTTTCACATGGACAACTGTACGTCGCTTTGGGCAGAGTGCGACACAGTCATAATTTGCAAGTTTTAATCCCGCCAGAAAGAGTCAGCAGAAATTACGCTCTTACAAAAAATATAGTTTATAAATCATTAATAAACTAAAATTCAAAAGAAAATCGTACAAAAACCTTAATTCTCCTCAATAACGCAATAATTCTCCTCAAGAAGCATCTCAATAGCGCAACGGTGGTCGGTGGTGGTGGCGCAGATCAAAAAACCGTGAGGTCGACGGATCAAACCATAGGATCAAACCCCATTGTCGTACCCACTCTTAGCACAGGTTTTCACTTAATTGGAGGAGAAAGAAGAATATTAGTCATGTTCGTCATGACTAATATTCTGTAAAAAAATCTTTTCAAAGTTTGCTTCTGTAATTAATTAAAAAAACATGTAATATGTAAATAATACGTACCTTATGTGTAAATATCTAATATGTAATGTGTTATGTAGGTAGATTACGTTAAAATTAGAATATTCTTGAACAATGTGTTCACATTCTATAGGTTCTTATTTCTGTTTTATTATTATTATTTTATTGGCTTCATATGTTAAGTTTTCAACTATTAACAGTAATAGAAGGTAAATTGAACGGACTAAAGGGTACCAATTCTAACATCTTTAATGTCTGAATTATAGGCATCTTTTGCTTGCTTACCTATATCAAAACATATTTTTAAATAAGTAGGTATGTAGATGTATTTTTGTTATAGTTAGGACACATATTTGTTTTAGTGTTTATGCTATTTATTTATGTATCGTGGAGCAAGGTCGCAAAAATATTTAAATTTTTATAATATTTTTGCTACATTGCAATAGGTCTCATTATTCAGGCATGCAGAATACTTTCTACCCGATTACGGCAAAGCCAAAAGGAGAGTTTATGATTTCGCAGTCAAAATTTTTATTCTGTTTAAAATGGCTGAAAATGGGAGAACCACGTAAAAAAAAACGAGCTGGAGTCATACCTCCAGGGTGGCTTGGAAACTGGCTTATATTTACACTTACACTTTTTTATTATATAAATTAATAAGTTTAAGTAAGTAAATATAAGTTTTTATTATATAAAAAATATTTTAGTTTTTTTTGCGCGGAACCCGCTATCCCTTTTTCTAAATAAAAGTAGCCTAATATAAGAGTAGCTAGGGTAAGAATAAATATTTTTTTCCGATAAACCCTAAAACGCAAAACTGTTACACACCAAAACTTTAAATCCAAACGGACCCCTGTCCACTCATCTACGCGGTCCGCTTTAGCGGGCCGCGCACCCACGCGCCGTACTAGTCGATTATATAGTGCCCTCCAATAAAAATTTTCAAAATATCTTCAATGTACAGAATTGGATCTGTTACAGTCTTATTATATTATAGAAGATAGAAATCATTGAGAGTTACACATTTTGTTAGGTTGGTACGTTCGTCGTGAAAACCCTCGAGCCATAGAGTTTTGGTGCAAAAAATATCGTACGAGATATTTCACCACGGCTGGCTCATTTTTTGCGCAAATAATAATCAGTCTGGCTGTTCAGCGCGGAATTGCAGCTAGTAGGTGTTTTGGCACTATTCGTCTTATATTTTATTAGGCTGGCTATAAGTTTTTACTGTAATATTTTGAATAAAAAAACATACAAAGTTACGATGAAAGTAAGTCATGATGAAATATTTGTATGAAAAGAACTTTGAGCGAGTAACTAAGTAAGTAAGTATGTACTTTCGTTGTTCGGTTGTTCTGTTTATCCAAGTCGGCAACTGTATGGCTGACCTGCTGCATGGCTGTGATAGCTCGAGATTAGATTATTGCCATCGCTTCGAGCCTCTCTGAACACGTGCCTGCGACCTCGATCAGCTATATCCAATCAGAATGCTACTGCGAGTCTGGATTCATCTAAATACAAGTTGACTGGAATTGCCTAAACATGTGATCTAATTGCCTCGACATTTCTAATTGAGGTAATGAAAATATAACAATAAAAGTTGTAGCTATTGTCTCAACTTATTAAGTATTATTACTGTAATTTCAAGAATATCTACTAGTCGCGCGTTGTGTGGTAAAATATTCGAGTTAACGCTACTTTGAAAGATTGTATACCTGCAAAAAAAAAATTGAGAAGGTCTTAGCGTAAAAAAATTCTTACGAGGTGGAATATTTTTGCCTGTTCTAACGGGCTAACTTATTTTTCAGTCAGAACATCTGGACCTCCAAAGTCGATCATCCAGCTAGTTGACTTGGGTCAAAGTCAAAGTTAAAGTCGAATAAACTTTACTCAAAACAAGCGGAAACCCGCTACTTCTTTCGCGTGGATATTGGTTTTTAAACATCCCGTGGGAATCATTTTATCTTTCCTAAGCTCCTTTGAGCTCATATATTGCTAAAAACTGTTAAAAGTTCACTGGCGGATGTTTAGGTAGATCAAAATGTAAACATCCGCCAGTGAAAGTCCAATCAAAATCGATCCAGCTTTTGAGAGATTAGCCAGTAATCTTTAAAGTATTTCATTTCTAACAAAAAAAGAATGAACGAAATTGGACCACGCGTTAAATGAATTACAGCTAAGTACACATTTTGACTTTCATCCCCTCTCCCAAGGGAACCGTGCTGAATTTCGGGATAAAAAGTATCCTATATGTTACTCCGTAGTATGAACTTAAATCATGCCAAGTTTCATTTCAATCTATTCAGTAGTTTTTTCGTGATGCGCGTACAAACATACAGACAAACAGACAAACAGATAAACAGACAAACAGACAAACAGACAAACACAAACAGACAAACAGACAAAAATTTCAAAAATAGCTTTTCTACGTTCTATTACTTATCCCTAACATCTCCCAGTTATTATTTTGCAAAAATCTTTATCTACTCTCATATCTTAAAATCCTGATTAAGAAATCAAAATGTATCATATATTGGCCTACTTTATTCACATACATCTATAATTTATATTTAAAAAAAATTCATTATAACACTTTTTTGTTAGGAAATTCTTGCAAAATAATGCTATAAAATAATTTTTTCTCCATTATAGTACAGGCTCTGGGTTCTAGATTTTTGAGCCATGGCGGGAAATTCGCGCGACCTCCTTGGTCGTTTACGTCGTAACAACCATAGAGAAATTAATAGTAGTGGAGAAGCCATACCTACTTTAAAAACGTGTCAAAAATACACTCACACACGCTGAGATTAGGTATCATACACGCACAATCCGAAGACATAAAATGGCGCGTATTCATTGTGATGTCCCAAGTTGTGCGTGCTTGAGCTATTTTCCGATCCACTAATTTGTATAGGACATTAGGGCTCCTCTACTACTATTAATTTCTCTATGGTAACAACTGAATTTTGGCGCCATACGCTAGTTATATTATTTCAATTTTTTATTTGTTGTTTTTGTTACTCAAAACTTTACGAGACATGGTTTTTATTGTGCGGAAAAATGTCTAGCAGTGATACTGAAGAGAATTTAACTGACCAAACCACCTGACCACCGACCAACAATCTTTTGCCAGCAAAATCAAGGAAAACTCACGACAAATATTACCAAGATTTTATGGTTTGGATTTTAAGATATGAGTTTAGATTAAGTAGTGTATGAAACTCTACATAATTAGGTATTAAAACACTCGTGTGATACTATTAAAAAACTCACCAGCGGTTAGTTTTTTAAACCCACACTCATGTTTTAATAACCTCTGTTATGCAACCGTTTCATAAACTACTATTAATGTACAGATACGGCAAGTCTACGATTTTATTATATGTATAGAATAGATTTGTACACTGTACACTTTTTGAACGTCAATTTTACAAGTAGGTAGTACCTACACAGAAGTGACGTACAACTTAAAACCAAAACTAAGAAGATTCTTAAAACGCCAGAAAGAGCTCACACAGGGCCGTCTTTACCCGGGGGTGCAAGGGGTGCGGTGCGCCCGGGCGCAGAGTCCTAGAGTGACGATTAAACTACCTAACTCAAATAATATATAATTTTTTGAAGTCGGCGCCAAATGACTATGAATAAAAAAAAATTGGTTGTCTGTGAAGTTGATTTACGGGTGATCATTTTTAACCCCCGACGCAAAAACGACAGGGTGTTATAAGTTGAACGTGTCTGTGTGTGTGTGTGTGTCTGTCTGTTCCTCTGTAGCGCTCAAACGGGTGGACCGATTTGAATACGGTTTTTTTTTGTTTGAAAGGTTAATTAGTCGAGAGTGTTGTTTGATGAAAATCGATCCAAAATGGCCGCCGCTACAAAATGGCGGATTACATATTTTTTCACAACTCCCTTAATATGGGTATCACATGAACGGCCTTGACTAGTAGAATAGCACTATGCAAATCCAAGATGGGCGCCGCCACAAAATGGCGAATGTCGGGGGTTTTTTAATTTATACTTGTACGTGATAAAGTCATTCGCGAGCGCGTGCCAGCGAACGCGCGTAGCACTACGCGTAAGGTACGTGACAGATGACTCATGCTTTGCCGTGTGTGTAGGCGTTCATCGATTTATAAGATGTTATCATGTCAAAAATTGAACAAATTGAAACAGTAGTTTCGGCGTGATGCGCGGCCAAGATACAGACAGACAGACAGACAGACAAAAATGAAAAAAATTACAGTTTTGGCTATAGTATCGATTAGCATAGAATGCCCTCCAAAAAAATTTTCAAAATATCTTCAATGTACAGAATTGGATCTGTTACAGTTTTATTATATTAAGAAGATAGAAGATATGTTTAAATAATTTTTATTGATAAGTGCCCGAAATTGGTGTGGCTCGAGCTATCCAGAGCACCCGTTTTCAGCCGTATAATCATCCGTCTGGGAACTTTATAAATATTGGTCCTACAGTTCCAGAAGTTGTGATTTTTTTAGGAATATTTCCTCTTCTTTTTAAATTTTTTTCTTGATTGGAAAAATCTTTATCACTTTTGAGGTATTTGCAAAAAACTAAACCCTCCTTTTTTAGTTAATTGTGTATAACTTTTGCAATTTTTGCTAGCGGAACTTGATTTTTTTCAAAAATCATCTACATGATATTCCAAATCGAACGATATCTCGTTCATATTTTTCCGATACTCCTGAAAAAAGCTGGCCAAAAAAAGCACTTGTTGACTAGACTAACAGATTTCAGAGGAATAAATAAATGAATCACAATTATATAGGTTTTTTATTAACAAAAGTGGGAGGAGGGGGGGCGCAGGCCGACTTTCGCACCCCGGCGCCGCACATGCTTAAGACGGCCCTGAGCTCACAATAAACTTAGCCGGGATAAACAAACTCCGGCCGCCCAGCCAGGTCAACGTTGCCTATATCAGAACAGATCACAACACCTACTTCGAAATTTTGTATTTTATTATCTTGTTAGCAATTTACGACTCTAGAATATATGAGCACACCTTAAAAGCAAATAATGGGCCGGGTGGAGTTAATTTTCCGGGTCACCGTTACAAGTAGGGTAACCACAGTTTAAGCTAGACAACTGGGTCTCATTTTTCTTCAGTGTACGCTACGAAGTTACAGTAAGGCACACTTATCTTCATGAAAGCTTAAATTACATCTCTCAACTGAAATTCTAGACTGCATTGCGAGTGCTTCCTTTCACTCTGAAATAGTAATGGTACGTTAAAATACTTAACTACAGTGCAATTAAAAGTTTTCTGCAGTAAAAATTTCAGCGTAATACAACTCGAGTTAACTATTTGTATAAGTAGTATAGATGTATTTATTGTACATGTATGTACAGAAAAGCACTAAACACACCTCAGTGTGTTTAGTGTTTTTCTAATTCTCTTATTTAAAACAAGTATAAATTAAAAATTTAAAAAACCCCCGACATTTGCCATTTTGTGGCGGCGGCCATCTTGGATTTGCAATAGTGCTATTCTACTAGTCAAGCCCTTTCATTTGATACCCATATTAAGTGAGTTGTGAAAAAATATGTAATCCGCCATTTTGTAGCGGCGGCCATCTTGGACCGATTTTCATCAAACATAGCTAACAACACTCTCGACTAATTCACCTTTCAAACAAAAAAAACCGCATTCAAATCGGTCCACCCATTTGAGCGCCACAGGGGAACAGATAGACACACACACACACACACACAGACACGTCAAACTTATAACACCCCGTCGTTTTTCCGTCGGGGGCTAAAAATGGATCGGATGTAAAACATGGTAAAACTTAGGTTAGGTAACTGTAGGTATACTTTTAGCTCGGTGTAGTCGTTTATTTTTAAAGGAAACACGACTTTCTTCAACAAAGAAACGCGCAGCTTGGTGATCGCAAATTGTACAATCGTGTAGGTAGGAGCTATTTCCTCATAAAAAGAGTTCCTAGATATTTAATCATAATTCAAGCAATAAGACAACTGTTACGGAACTCGATAAACAAAACTTTCTTATCGGCAACAAGTTTTACGATTGACGCGATATTTATCTGAAAGGTACTTACTTAATTAAAATTATAGTTGGTAGGAATACACAATCTCGAAAAAGCACGCTAAACTCTAGGTTTATATATAGAGCACGCGTCTTCGCCATAGAGTAATTTCTACGGCTTTAGCCTAAAGCCTTTACGCAAAGACCCGTGACAGGTTACGGCTTATAACGTTGCGGGTGCACATTATTTTATTATTATGTGCAAGCACCACGTACCTGCGACTTTTTAAACTACTTCAAAAAAGAAGGATTTGCGTATTTCGAAGATGGGCGGGCATAAGAAATTACAGGTGTTCCATTCTTATTTTCCAAAATACCTACGTGTTCAAAGCAAAGTACAAACGTTTGTCTTACTTTGTAATGACATTTGAAGACAGATTTTCGAAATATTTCTTACGATACTGTGTGCTTTACAATATTGTGGAAAACATGATCTTTCATAAGTACCTAGAAATAATAGAATCCCAATTTATATACTTACCTACTTACCTAATTAGCTTTCCTTTACAATCAGTCACACTACGCTTTCGCTGTTTTACTATTTCGTGTTAGGTCCTAACTTCTAATGAATTAAACGTAGTAAAAAAATGTAAAAGTAAGAAATTCTTATAATTTCAATTTGCTGAAGAAATATTAGTGAAATTAGGTAGGTAGCTTTCGTCGGATTATTCAGAGGTGCTAAGAGAGATATTTCATGTTTCTGGTTTATATTTTGTTGTATATTATTTAAAGTGAAAATACTTACGCACCGGCTGTGCAGCGGTGTTAACTTGTTCGTCTATTTTTATCGTCCCTTCAAATTCAAATTGATACACATAATACGAACTGCAGAATCATGAGGAGATTTGTAGAACATTGACACAGCTCAACAGTTTGCGAGGCTGTAGTGCCGATGGCCGCAATTGACACATCATTCGAAGTACAGAGATAGTAGCAACGCAAAATCGCAGCGTGTGGTATTTAAACCTTGATATTGTTGTGATTTGGTATCATTATTGATTTATTACCGTTATAATTAGCCATGATTTTATAAAATGACGTGAGAATCTGAATTCAGCATAATTTATGGAATCACTTAATTACCAAATATTTAGTACCGAATTACCGATCGAAATAATTTGTATTAATAGCATAGCAATAAGTACTCATAGACTGGGCACACCTGGGGCAATTTCAACAAAGCCGTTTTTTCTTGAATTTCGGTGGACTTTTTTATTATTAAGTTTTTTCAACTTTGAACTATGGTTTATTGTTCTTCTTGTTATTGTTTATGCTTTTATTGAATGCCATCAAAATATGTCTTATAAACTCGTGAGAATACGTGTTTAAAATTTTGATGCCACCGAAATGATAAAACTAGCCACCGAAATGATATAAGTAGCCACCGAAATGATAGAAACTGTCCACCGAAATTAAAATTCACTGAAAATATATTAAACTAGCTGACCCCCGCGACTTCGTTCGCGTGTTTATAGGTTTTATATAGGATCGGATCGGATCCCATAATTCTTTTATGTAGGTACCTAAACTAAATGTAGCCTAAGTAACTCCTTATAAAATTGAAAGTTCCATTAAAGTCGATCCAGCCGTTTAGCTGGAACAAATAGACAAACCGACAAACATAAATTTAAACGCACACCAGTTTAAAATAAGCCGTACGTTCAAAGATCCGGGTCCCAAGTTATTTGAACCCGATACTGAGGGTTGTAATGTCTCTCATTTCTGAACTAAAAAACATATGACCTTGAAATATTTACGGGACAATATATAATGTACTACCTTTCTAACAAAAAAAGAATGAGTTAAATCGAACTACGCGTTAATGAATTACAGCTAAATACACGTTTTAACTTTCTTCACCTCTCCCAAGGGAACCGTGCTGAATTTCGGGATAAAAAGTATCTCTACCTCGGAGTATAAACTCAAATCGTACCAAGTTTCATTTCAATCCATTGAGTAGTTTCGGCGTGATGCGCGGCCAAGATACAGACAGACAGACAGACAGACAGACAGACAGACAGACAGACAGACAGACAAAAATGAAAAAATTGCAGTTTTAGCTTCAGTATCGATTATAGAGTGCCATCCAATAAAAATTTTCAAAATATCTTCAATGTACAGAATTGGATCTGTTACAGTTTTATTATATTATAGAAGATAGATAGATATACTACTGAGCAGCCTCAACCATACACTTTAACTAAATAGATGCACTCTTAGCAAGTGTGAAAGGTTGTATACTATCATGAGTGACAATTTGTTAACCTAGTTACGTATGTTCTACTTAATTTAAGATATTCCTCTGGATTTCACACAAAAAATGCACCTACCTACAATAAAAGGAATAGAATAAAATTAAATGAAAAGACATATATTTTAATTAACGATTTTAATCTTAGCTAGGTATAATATAGTTAGTAAAAACTCCCTGAAAGTATGTTAATTACGATAGCGAAAAAATTTTCAAAATTGGTTCATTAGTCTTTGAGATAATTGTGGCCATACATACATACATACATATATACATACATACATACATACATACATACATACATACATACATACATGCATACATACATACATACATACATACATACATACATACATACATACATACATACATACGGGTCAAATACATAAACTTTTTTGTGAAGTGGTTTAGTTAAAAAATTACCTGCTGGCCTGAATTTTCATCAAAACAAATAATAATCTACCAAAATAATAAAACAATCCACCGAAATGAGACAATCAAACACCGAAATGATAAAGCAATCCACCGAAATGAGATAATTAAGATTAAAAAAAACCGAAATGAGAATTTCTATCATTTCGGTGAGTTTTTTGTCATTTCGGTTGACAATTTAGCCCACCGAATCCACCGAAATGATAACACCGAAATTAGAAATACGGACAAAAATTTGCATTACAAGAAGACTATTTATTATAAGATGATATGAATATTACACAAATAAACGTATTGCCATTACGCACTGTTGAAGAGTATTTTATATGTATTAACTAATTGCAAGACAAGTTATACCTGTACACGGAAATGATAAGAAGTTTGTCACATGCCACCGAATTGAACTATTTACTTTTTTTGCGGGAACACGCAGGCAAGCGGCGCATTTCCTCCCACGATAAGCACATAGACCACACTGTTACGTACATTTTAAGCGCACGAGGGAAGAGCTAGAGTTGAACTATGCAAAACTACAATCGATTAAAAAAAAACACCGAGATGAGAGGACTTTCTGGGACACAAGCATTTTTACTTACCAGTTATTAAATTAAGTAGATATTATCATAAAATTATTTTATAACTAAACTGTCACTATTCACAATTTAAATAAAAGTAACCATATACCTAAATAAGCAATACTTTTTGATTTATGAGGGAAATTACATTGAAAAAGGTTGTGAGGACAGCTACCGAAATGATAAATTCGGGGCTTTAAATTTTTTTTATTTCCTAAACTGCAGTCCTATTCAATAAATATTTATTGTCTCGCATAGGTATCTACCTATTCTACCTAGAAAAAAATATTAGATCTTTACACTAACGTTGGACAGTACCGATTTCACCCATGCCGTGCGAATTTTGCTGTTGGGAAATCCACCCACCTGATTGCAACGCTATTTGAGTGGTGGGGTGAAATCCGCCGTCGGTCGGCGGGGAAAAAATAGCAAGGCAGATACTGACGCAGCGCGAGCTAGAAGCAACAGCCAAGTAGAGGCACCGAGAGTATTATCGTAACAATATTATGTCAGGCAGTGGACCTCTGTTGGTTGATGACGAGGACTTGCCTAGGTATTCAGAAATTCGTGAAACGCAATTTTAGTTAAAAGCGCACTGAACTTAATTCGGGATATCTCGCGTTCCGTTGCATGCATAAAACTCGTTTAAAAGTGAGTGGGTGTAACAAGTCGACCTCTTTGGGTTAGTTTAAGGCAGTGAATTAGGGAATCCGGATTATACAAAATTGAAAAGAAATAGAGGCGAATAGCTCTGTATACGTAGGTATAAGTAATACCAACAAGTTTATTTTCATAACACTTTCATAATTTTTAGAGTAATTAACCTTTATCTATCTGTGTACGGTATGTATAAGCATATTTACTCATAAGTCATGCTTCTTCTGCTGCAAGATCATATTCCAGCAATCTTAATAGTAGTGCAAACCTGACATAAGTTAATATCGTTGACCTATTGACCTCTTGAATAGTTTAATATCGTGGCATCCATGAAAAATGCATTTAGATAAATTGCATTTAAACTAATCTAGGATTGGACTAGCAGTTCGCAACAGTAGCGCGTTGGCAACGGCAACGCAGTTCGAATGATAACATTTTTATTCAGCGTAGGTATCGCGCGTAGGAGCCGCGCTGTTGACGATTTTATTTTTGTAGATAACTACTTATGGGGCCTTTGTACCTATAGCTGGACCTGGTGGTCGACATCAAAAAATGATTTTTTCAATTTTCCAACTAATGTGTTAGTGTAGGACAAAGAAGTTAGAAGGTCGCAGGCGGAACACACAATAATACACCTAAATGTTCTTATAACTAAGTTTATTATTCTATACTAGTGGATCCGGCAGACTTCGTCCTGCCCGGTGACATACCGACATCAGCGCCACCTACCGAGACCCGGTAGGTTACCTGTTACCCGATGATTGTGTTTTCAAACCATCCATTGAAATATCCAAAATAAGTCCAGCCGTTTAGGCCAAACACACCAGAAGAATTAGGTATATAGTTACGGGTGAGAGAGTTTACCGTATCGACGGGATGAACATTAAATGTTTGACAGTTACGAAACCCGTGAACATTTTGTATGGGAAAATGTTTTTTGTTTTATTTTATTTTTTCGTCAATTTTCCAATGATTTTAATAGTTATTCTGCAACTTTATCTGTCAAATGGAATTGCGCACGCAACACTTTTCTGTCACTTTCATAGAAATATTTTGCATCCTAGATACTTCTCATCCCATTTTTCTCATAGTTCTTGGATACTTTTCATCCCGGAAAGAGGTCCCAAGAGTACGAAGTCGAAGGCATCAACTAGTAGTAGTAGTCGTAATAAAATATGGGCACGTGTTCAGTAGTTAATTTTATAAAATACGAGCATGGGTTGCATGTCGTGGCAACATATAATTAAGACCACAACTATATAATAGTACATACGGATACCTGCCTAATTGCCTATTTAGCTCACATCTATACATATAATAAAATCGTAGACTTGCCGTATCTGTACGGGGGATGTTAGGGATAAGTAATAGAACGTAAAAAGCTATTTTTGAAATTTTTGTCTGTTTATATGTTTGTCTGTATGTTTGTGCGTGCATCACGCAACAAGTATAAATTAAAAATTTAAAAAACCCCCGACATTCGCTATTTTGTGGCGGCGGCCATCTTGGATTTGCATAATGCTATTCTACTAGTCAAGCCCTTTCATTTGATACCCATATTAAGGGAGTTGTGAAAAAATATGTAATCCACCATTTTGTAGCGGCGGCTATCTTGGACCGATTTTCATCAAACATAGCTAACAACACTCTCGACTAATTCATCTTTCAAACAAAAAAACCGCATTCAAATCGGTCCACCCGTTTGACCACCACAGGGGAACAGACACACACACATGCACACGCACACGCACGCGCACGCGCACGCACGCACGCACGCACACAGACACGTCAAACTTATAACACCCCGTCGTTTTTGCGTCGGGGGTTAAAAACTACTGAATGGATTGAAATGAAACTGGGTACGATTTAAGTTCATACTACGGAGTAACATATAGGATACTTTTTATTCCGAAATTCAGCCCGGTTCCCTTGGGAGAGGGGATGAAAGTTAAAATGTGTGCTTAGCTGTAATTCATTAACGCGTGGTCCGGTTTCATTCATTCTTTTTTTGTTAGAAAGGAGATAGTTTAAAGATTACTGGCTAATCTCTGAAAGGCTGGATCGATTTTGATAGAACTTTCACTGGCGGATGTTTACATTTTGATCTACCTAAACATCCGCCAGTGAACTTTTAACAGTTTTTAGCAAGGTATGAACTCAAAGGAGCTTAGGAAAACAAAATGATTCCCACGGGATTTTTAAAAACCAATATCCACGCGAACGAAGTCGCGGGTGTCCGCTTGTTTTAAAATAAAACGAGTATTTTTTTATTGCAATTCTTGTTAGTTATCTACAATAAATAAAATTTTTAACTTTAAGTATGCGCTTACTAACTTTTGTGAATTAACGTTAATGTAAAAAATTATTTTAAAGTGAAATAGTAAAATGAAAATCATGCTCGGAAGGTAGTTTGGTTCCATTTTATTTCTTAAAAGTAATTATTTAATATTGATTATGAGCACCTACAGCTGTTATTTGGGCTAAGCTATTTGGTCTTGTATAGACTAGATTAACTGTGAAAAGCCTAAGTGGAAAACCGTAAAAGTAAAAGTGGTAACATTAATTAACGAAAACAATTGACTAAAGCTTACGAATATGAACAAAAAGATACATAGCCAAAGAAACATCTCGTGATGATAAAGAAACGAATAACATGTAGATAACACATAATATATATTTTTTTATAAATACTAACCTCCCTTCGATTCTTAGATAATAATAATTATATCTACCTAATGTGTTTTCATTGCAGATAGCGCTAGCAACTGAGAACTCCATAATCCTTCAAAACCTGGACTTCGCAGCCAGCGGCAGCTACTCCTGCGAAGTGTCACTTGACACTCCTATCTACACGAAGGCGTCTAGCGAGAAACAGCTCACAGTTTTCCGTATGTAATAGTTTTTATTTTCTTACTTTATCGTTACTGTAGAGTGTAGACACGGAGCACTGACTATACGTAGGTTTGTTTCCCTGCGCTTACTTACTTAAAGACAAACTCATTAATCCCAGTATGAAGTATCTCTCCTTGGAGGGGTCTTATAGTTCTCGTTATTATCTCATTATTATGCTTGTGGAGGCAAGCATCGAAAGCGCCTTGCCATTGACTATTCTAAAAAATCTTATTTCTCATTACTGTGACCCACTTTCCATTAATCATATATAATGGTACGCGATTTCTTGAGATAATAATACATTGGTCTCCTACGTAGACCTCCCCTAGATCCAGTTTTATCTTAATGGAAATTTAAACGTAAATTAGATTTGATAAGTTCTGGTTTAGTATAATATTTAGATAGATAACTACTCTTTGTTCTTAACATTCCTTTTTACCGACCTCTATCCATCCGGATTAATTAAAAATAATAATTTATAATAGGAATGACCTACGCAACAAGGCAATCCGACCCGACCATGATGAATCAAAAAAATTGGCTAAAAAGATCGAAGTAAGAGTAGCCTCTGAATCGGAAATAATGCTTCAAAGAAATTCTACCGTTTGCTGAAACACACAATATGGCTTCTGAAAGCTCTTTATATTCATACAGGTAGTCAATGGACGTATGCATTACTCAATTCGTATTCTGCCTAATACCTACTCGGCGTTATTCCAATAGTCCAGTTGCTAGGTATGATAAATCTCTTTGGCTGAGTGCCACTGTCCACAAGCACCAATAACGTCATCACACTGAAAATTTACCTTTTCAATCGAAATTTTCAAAAACTGTATTTATTTAGGTACATCTTACCTACTTAAATATTTATAAAATTTGCTTTTGTTATAGGTACTTATCATTGTAAAATGTACTTACTACAGCCGTTATCTCATTTCTGCTTATTCTCTACAGTACTTACATAGGCTATTTGCGTTTTTTGTTCCTCCGTGACTATCGTTTAAGATTAATATAAGTTGTAACCCTCTTTAAAAAGTCTATAAAAGCCTCTAAGCGTAATAAATGTGCCTGAATAATTTGGATTTCGATCTTCAAACTTAATTGCGTCTATAATAGGAATAAAGGAAAAACTATTAATTTGACTTTAATTAAATCAGCTAGTTTTGACCGACTGGTCATGGAAAAAAAGCATAAATGCGAAAAAATCTACTGCAGAGGACCTAGTTTGTTAATAAACATTGGCGTGTAACAAATAAAAGAATCCAATACATAAAACTTGTCTGTCAACCGACGCAGTGCTAACCCGAATAAACAAAACACTAAAATAAAAGGACATTTTAGTTTAGGTTTAAGTTAGTTTTAAAGGCTTTAAAAAGAATCAACCTATTAAGTATGTAGGTAGGTACGCTCTATACTCCTCTATCTATCTCTATCTATCTATCGCTCTATCTCACTTCCTCCATTAATTATTAAAATTTATGTTAAAAGCTTAGCCAATATCTACTAAAAGCCTCCAATCTACTGCGAATTTGTGAATTGTACGGAAAAGATTCGACGTATCGAAACCACCATTAGCATCAAATTTGAATGTAGCTACGGCGGAGCCTAATCGTGCCGTGCATCACCAATAAACAGATTCCTCTCGTTAATATTTGGCTGAGGTTTGTTTCAAATTGTAACCCTATTGCTTTGATAATAAAATGCTAGCAAGCAAGTACTGCCAAATAGCAGATCTAACGGAATTGAGCTGTTTCGAATCAGGAACGGCATCTACGTTTATTAGTTCAGTATTCGTTCTCAGTGAATAAACCGAATTTGGCGATCTATACTACGGATAAATATATCACTAAAACCAGTGAGGCAACTAAAACAGTCATGAATAAACTATAACATATAGGTAGTATATGAGCATAAAACGAACTCTTGAGCGATTAGATTCAAGAGAGATGTTTTTAAATTCAGAATTTGCATGGGATACTTCAGTCATATTAGATAGTCTGCAACTCTGCACATAGAAACCATTAATAATAATCACACATAGAAGTGAAATGAAATTCAACATCAGGTAATTACTACATAACGTACCTATAGGTTCCTCGACATTATAGAATCGCTTTCAATGAAATTGCCAATTAGTTGGCCTAAGAAGATATCTGAGGCGAAACTTATTATTGTCTGTGGACATTAATTAATTCTTCCACCATTGCTATAAGACATTACTTATAATAAAAATAACAATAGTGGAGCATAATATGATGGACAACCTATCAGTTTCCAGAAACGTAGGTACTGACTCTTTATTTACTCTGAAATTTTCATATCTCCACTTTCTATTTCATCTACCTACTCAGATCGCAGCTGAGCTTTTGACAAACTGGATTAGATAGAAGTAGGTACAATTATGTAGAACAAACATAGGTATTAATTATCTAAATATCAGTAAATTCCTAATATAAAGTTATTATGGTACCTAATCGAGAGTAACGATAAATTAAAGATTTGTGTGTTTGACAAATTTCCATCAACTATTTCTTTATCAAAGCTGCGAAATACAACAATCTATCAATCTATCTATTAATAATACAAGCGGAAACCCGCGACTTCGTTCGCGTGGATATTGGTTTTTAAAAATCCCGTGGGAATCTTTTTGTTTTCCTAAGTTCTTTTGAGCTCATACCTTGCTAAAAACTGTTAAAAGTTCACTGGCGGATATTTAGATAGATAAAAATGAAAACATCCGCCAGTGAAAGTCCCATCAAAATCAGTCCAGCATTTCAGAGATTAGCCAGTAATCTTTAAAGTATTTCTTTTCTAACAAAAAAAGAATGAATGAAATCGGACCACCCGTTAATGAATTACAGCTATGTACACATTTTGAATTTTATCCCCTCTCCCATAGGGAACCGTGCTGAATTTCGGGATAAAAAGTATCCTATATGTTACTCCGTAGTATGAACTTAAATCATACTGAGTTTCATTTCATTCCGTTCAGTAGTTTTTACGTGATGCGCGCACAAACATACAGACAAACAGACAAAATTTTCAAAAATAACTTTTTTACGTTCTATTACTTATCCCTAACATCCCCCAGTTATTATTTTGCAAAAATCTTCAATGTACAGATACGGCAATTCTACGATTTTATTATATGTATAGATAGAAGAAGATAAAGAAGCTTGTCCTGACTGACTGATCATCAACGAACAGCCTAAACCACTGAAACTAGAAACTTGAAATTTTCATAGTACCTATAACTAGCTTCCTTTTATGACGTAGGCGCACACTAAGAAAGGATTATTGTGAATTGCACCCCTAAGGGGGTTAAATATGGGATGAAAGTTTGTATGAAAGTCCGTCATTTTTCAAGTTATATCAATGAAAATCGGTATTTGTATTGTCGGTTAGAAATAAAAAATGATGTATTTCAGGAATTTAGGAAATTCCACTACCAAGTGGGTTAAATAGGGGATGAGATTTATAAAAATCCAAGCGGACGAAGTCGCTGGCATCAGCTAGTAATCCTACTAATCTATCTATCTATAATATAATAAAACTGTAACAGATCCAATTCTGTACATTGAAGATATTTTGAAATATTTTATTGGAGGGCACTCTATAATCGATACGGAAGCCAAAACTGCAATTTGTTTCATTTTTGTCTGTCTGTCTGTCTGTCTGTCTTTCTGTCTGTCTGTCTGTCTGTCTGTCTGTCTGTATCTTGGCCGCGCATCACGCCGAAACTACTGAATGGATTCCGATGAAACTTAGTACGATTTGAGTTTATGCTCCGAGGTAGGACATAGGATACTTTTTATTCTGAAATTCAGCACGGTTCCCTTGGGATAGGGGATAAAAGTTAAAACGTGTATTTAGCTGTAATTCAATAACGCGTTGTTCGATTTAACTCATTATTTTTTTGCTAGAAAGGTAATACTTTAAGTATTGTCCCGTAAATATTTCAAGGTCATAGGTTTTTTTAGTTCAGAAGTGACAGACATTACAACCCTCAGTATTGGGTTCAAATAACTTGGGACCCGGATCTTTGAACGTACGGCTAATTTTAAATTGGTGTGCATTTAAATTTGTTTGTTGGTCTGTCTATTTGTTCCAACTAATCTCCGAAACAGCTGGATCGATTTTAACGGAACTTTCAATGGCAAATAGGTGATGTTATTGGGAGTAATTTAGGCTACATTTATTTTAGGTTCATAAAAGAATTATGGGATCTGATCCGATCCTATATAAAACCTATAAACACGCGAACGAAGTCGCGGGGGTCAGCTAGTATAGATATTATAAATGTGAAAGTGTGGATGTTTGGATGTTTAGATGTTTGGATGTTGGTTACTCAATCACGCCACAACTACTGAATCGATTTGGCTGAAATTTTGATTATGCCCTGACTTAAAACATAGGCGGCTACTTTTTATCCCGGAAAAATGCACAGTTCCCACGGGATTTTGAAAAACCCGAAATCTATAACTACAGCTTTAGGTAGATTACTATAGCGAACTTCTTTGAGAGTAGGTATAAAGGTTGGAAGAGGGAACGGGAACCGGAAATCCATGATCCCCTCGGGATTTGTTTAAAACCGAAATTCACGCGGGCGAAGCCGCGGACAAAAACTAGTAATATAATATGATATTTGACCTTCGTTGAACGAAATGTCATAAATACATATGTTATAAGATTAATTACTTAAGATAATGAATTTCTAACTTTTATTGCTCCTTTAGATATGAACTTATATTTAAGAACTAGCTGATCCCCCCGCGACTTCGTCCGCGTGAATATAGGTTTTTATATAGGATCAGATTGGATCCCATAATCCTTTTTGTACATAAACTAAATGTAACCTAAGTTACTCCTTATAACATCACCTATCTGCCATTGAAAGTTTCGTCAAAATCGATCCAGCCGTTTTGAAAATCAGCTGGAACAAATAGACAGATCAAAAAACATAAATGTAAGCGCACACCAGTTTAAAATAAGCCGTACGTTCAAAGATCCGGGTCCCAAGTTATTTGACCCCAATAAATGTCTGTCATTTCTGAACTAAAACACCTATGACCTTGAAATATTTACGGGTCAATATATAAAGTACTACCTTTCTAACAAAAAAAGAATGAGTTAAATCGAACTACGCGTTAATGAATTACAGCTAAATACATGTTTTAACTTTCTTCCCCTCTCCCAAGGGAACCGTGCTGAATTTCGGGATAAAAAGTATCCTATGTCCTACCTCGGAGTATAAACTCAAATCGTACCAAGTTTCATTCAAATCCATTCAGTAGTTTCGGCGTGATGCGCGGCCAAGATACAGACAGACAGACAGACAGACAAAAATGAAAAAAATTACAGTTTTGGCTTCAGTATCGATTATAGAGTGCCCTCCAATAAAAATTTTCAAAATATCTTCAATGTACAGAATTGGATCTGTTACAGTTTTATTATATTACTAGCTGATCCCCGCAACTTCGTTCGCGTAGATATAGGTTTTTATAAAGAATCTAATAAACTAAATGTTACTCCTTATAACATTGAAAGTTTCATTAAAATCGATCCAGCCGTTTTGGAGATTAGCTGGAACAAATAGACATACTGACAAACATAAATTTAAACGCACACCAGTTTAAAATAAGCCGTACGTTCAAAGATCCGGGTCCCAAGTTATATGAACCCAATGTTGAGGGTTGTAATGTCTGTCATTTCTGAACTAAAAAACCTATGACCTTGAAATATTTACGGGACAATATATAAAGTACCACCTTTCTAACAAAAAAGGAATGAGTGAAATCGAACAACGCGTTAATGAATTACAGCTAAATACACATTTTAACTTTCATCCCCTCTCCCAAAGGAACCGTGCTGAATTTCGGGATAAAAAGTATCCTATGTCCTACCTCGGAGTATAAACTCAAATCGTACCAAGTTTCATTCGAATCCATTCAGTAGTTTCGGCGTGATGCGCGGCCAAGATACAGACAGACAGACAGACAGACAGACAGACAGACAGACAGACAGACAGAAAGACAGACAGACAGACAAAAATGAAACAAATTGCAGTTTTGGCTTCAGTATCGATTATAGAGTGCCCTCCAAAAGAAATTTTCAAAATATATTTAATGTACAGAATTGGATCTGTTACAGTTTTATTATATTATAGATAGATAGTTTAAGAATATAAAATACAATAAAGCGAGAAACAGCAATATTCCTTTGTGGTAGCCATTAGAAGGTGTAATGTTTCAAAAACTTGATTCAACTGAGCTGAAAACAGATACCTACTTTTAAAACGTTTCAACAGGAGTCGTTACGAATTATTTCCCTTTGCGAAGAAAATGTTGCAACTTTGCAATGGTTTATTTCTTCAGACCGACTTATTTTTCAAGTCGTGGATCGAACAACAAATATTGTGGGCATCTTTTTATTGATATAATTCGTTTTCGAACTTGTGGAACTGGCTCGTTATTTATTTGAAGGTACGGAAAGGAAATTGTTATAAAAGGCAACCAGAAAATCATGCCGCTTTATATTCTCTTTTATCATTTACTACATATTTGATTTTCTACATATAACTAAATACCAAAATGTTTACTGATAAATCTAAACAAGGCTATACTTATACAGGAAAGAGCTATAAAGTAATTTAAGTACCTACTTGATTCCAACGTTCTGTATGTAATACTTAGTATTCTGTGGTTCTGCTATTTTACTAACCTAAGTTACCTAAAGGTAAAGTACCTACCTATTAAAGAATTTCAAGGACCAAAGTGCTCTAGATATTAAATTGTCCCGGTGTAATAAATTTTATTTAGTGCTAGTGCACCAAGAGCTCAATCTATCTATCTATCTATCTATAATAACATAAAATAACTTGTCCTGACTGACAATCAACGCACAGCCTAAACCACTGAAGCTAGAAACTTGAAATTTTCACAGCATCTTCCTTTTATAACGTAGGCGCACACTAAGAAAGGATTATTGCGAATTCTGTCCGTAAGGGGGTTAAATAGGGGATGAAAATTTGTATGAAAGTCCGTCATTTTTAAAGTTATATCAATGAAAATCGGGATTTGTACCTACTGTCGGTTAAAAATAAAGAATTACGTCATTTATGAATTTTGAAATTCCATCCCCAAGTGACATTTATAAGAATCCAAGCGGACGAAGTCGCTGACATCAGCTAGTGGAATATAGATAGAAAGCAAAATTCAAAGTTTCTGACCCGTTTGGAATTTTGCCATACCCACTCCAACACAAAGTCGGCGGTTCCTTATTAGCACGTAATATCAGTGCTATTTAAAAGAATATTCCTGCAATTTATCAAAAAAATATTTATCAAAAAATTATTGATAGATATACTTATCAACAATGTGATACAACACATTTTCAAGTTTACGTTGTTACACTCTTAATGATTTCGTAATGACTAAAGTTGCATGGAAGCAGTCGGTTTTGCATTCAGCTGTGCCTACTAGAAAGTATGATTTTACTGATGTTGTAATACTTTTATTTGAAACTAGCTGATCCCCGCAACTTCGTTCGCGTAGATATAGGTTTTTATAAAGAATCTAATAAACTAAATGTTACTCCTTATAACATTGAAAGTTTCATTAAAATCGATCCAGCCGTTTTGGAGATTAGCTGGAACAAATAGACATACTGACAAACATAAATTTAAACGCACACCAGTTTAAAATAAGCCGTACGTTCAAAGATCCGGGTCCCAAGTTATATGAACCCAATGTTGAGGATTGTAATGTCTGTCATTTCTGAACTAAAAAACCTATGACCTTGAAATATTTACGGGACAATATATAAAGTACCACCTTTCTAACAAAAAAGGAATGAGTGAAATCGAACAACGCGTTAATGAATTACAGCTAAATACACATTTTAACTTTCATCCCCTCTCCCAAAGGAACCGTGCTGAATTTCGGGATAAAAAGTATCCTATGTCCTACCTCGGAGTATAAACTCAAATCGTACCAAGTTTCATTCGAATCCATTCAGTAGTTTCGGCGTGATGCGCGGCCAAGATACAGACAGACAGACAGACAGACAGACAGACAGACAGACAGACAGACAGACAGAAAGACAGACAGACAGACAAAAATGAAACAAATTGCAGTTTTGGCTTCAGTATCGATTATAGAGTGCCCTCCAAAAGAAATTTTCAAAATATCTTTAATGTACAGAATTGGATCTGTTACAGTTTTATTATATTATAGACTAGCCGACCCCCGCGACTTCGTCCGCCTGGATATAGGTTTTATATAGGATCGGATTGGATCCCATAATCCTTTTTTGTACCTAAACTAAATGTAGCCTAAGTTATTCCTTATAACATCACCAGAAAGTTCCATCAAAATCGATCCAGCCGTTTCGGAAATTAGCTGGAACAAATAGACAGATCGACAAACATAAATTTAAACGCACACCAGTTTAAAATAAGCCGTACGTTCAAAGATCCGGGTCCCAAGTTATTTGAACCCAATAAATGCCTGTCATTTCTGAACTAAAAAACCTATGACCTTGAAATATTTATGGAATAATATTATATAAAGTACTATCTTTCTAACAAAAAAAAATGAGTAAAATCGAACAACGCGTTAATGAATTACAGCTAAATACACGTTTTAACTTTCATCCCCTCTCCCAAGGGAACCGTGCTGAATTTCGGGATAAAAAGTATCCTATAACCTACCTCGGAGTACAAACTCAAATCGTACCAAGTTTCATTCGAATCCATTCAGTAGTTTCGGCGTGATGCGCGGCCAAGATACAGACAGACAGACAGACAGACAGACAGACAGACAGACAGACAGACAGACAGACAGACAGACAAAAATGAAAAAAATTGCAGTTTTGGATTCAGTATCGATTACAGAGTGCCCTCCAATAAAAATTTTCAAAATATCTTCAATGTACAGAATTGGATCTGTTACAGTTTTATTATATTATAGAAGAGTAACTGTTGAGTTTCTTACCGACTCTTGTCAGCAGAATCTAATTTATTTTTAATATAGGATTACTATAATCCTGAAATTGTATCTCTGTTAAAACAAGTTTTTGGATTTTTTTCTGTTTTTCGGGATTTGACTGAAAATAATAATGATGATCGATTGATAATAATAATCTTCTTGAAGTACCGTACCGTAGGTACTTAGGCAATCAATATAATTAATTATTCAAAATACTTACTTTTGCTCCAGACAAACCGAATAGATTTTTCTCAGTGCAGTTTCTTAGTCAAATGATTAATCGCATAGGTCCATGATGCCTTCTGAAGCGACTCCGTTTGAAAAGAAACTAGAGCTAGACAAATATCTGTACCCCGAAGACCGAAGAGCCATTAGAGGTGAGAATAGAAAGCTTAGCGAAGCAAGCACTCACAGGAATCACAAATACGAAAAGTATTGGTTAACTTAGAAATACATATTTCGTGTCTTAAAATGCGATGCATTTTTTCGAAACATTGCTCAGGTTTTAGCCTGATAAAATAGGTAGGTACATTTTACTTGATGTGATATTCTTACACCTTAAGAGAATACGCAGCCGGCAGCACACACACGTACATAATTTAGAATTTATATACCTACTTATCAAATTTCATCTAACTAAAATCACTTACTTAACAAAAACGATTCTGTGTAAAAACGGCTCTGCAAAGTTAATAAGAAATTGATTGTTTCTAATTAGGGCAACCCAACATTGGGGCAGAGAAATATTGTTTCAGGAAATTCTTTAATGGATGGTGTCCTTCGAAATTTTTAGCGAACGGTGTCATGCTTAGTTATCCATTGAAAATAATTTCCTTATACATAGAGAGTTGATGTTAGAAAAAAATTAATCATTTGCTTGTGTGCCAGAAGTCAATATTAGTAAAGATAACAAAAATGTCTAAAATCAATTTCTGGTTTAAGACTGTCGCTGGGTTTTTACATAAATAAATAGCTGTCTTAATCATTCACTCCCGTATGTCACTTTTCTTACAAAACTTCGTTATTACCTCTTAAATCTTTTTGACAATTTTTTTTAGAAAAACATCTACCCCTGAACTATCTCTATCAGCTATCTCTTTGTTTACCTTTTCCTTTGTTGTTTTACCTTGTTCATAAACTTCAATAACTACTCTAAATTATCAGTCTCATCGACGAGCTAATCACATACCAAACTTGCCATCAACTCTTTAGCTATTATTATGTTTTTGACATAAAAGGCAATTCAGACTAAAAATATTATACGACACAATAATAATAATACCAAGTGTGAACTTCGCTTGAGTCTGATTGATTTTGGTGTTTGATATTTTAGGTATCTAAATGAGAATCTCACTTAAACCAATTTCACTCGGAATTCAAAAAGATCCACATTCCAAGTAAAGATACTTAGTAAGTATAAGAAAGTTTACGGTTTCCTTAACAAGTTGTTACAAAATTTATTGCTAGATCTCTATAAAGCTTATTGGCACTATCTTCGTGGAAAAGGAAGGCCACATCAACCCTTTCTTTATTTATATACTCTCTGTTTGCAAGAGGTGACGCATTCAACAATCAGGTTATCCAATACAAATAGAACTTTCTTTTTCATTTCTTCTACTGAATAATCTTGTATATATAAAACAAAGTCGTGTTAGTTCGAACACTTATAACTCGAGAACGGCTGGACCGATTTTCATAGTTTTTGATTTGTAGTATTTGTCTCCATCCAGAATAGCATAATAAATACTTATTAAAAACATTAGAAAATTGATGAAAAAATTAAATACGAGAAAAAACATTTTCCCATACAAAACGTTCATGGGTTTCGCGTAACTATCAAACATTTAATTGTCATCCTGTCGTTACGGTAAACTCTTACCCGTACCTCTCATACAGTACGTAATATATCATCTGCGCGTGTGTTTGTCACCGGGCAGGACGAAGTCTGCCGGGTCCACTAGTATTATAATAACACATATCTGGGACATTTATAAAAGATACTTTTCTGAAAGCTTTACTTTACCAACGGTTAAATAAAGTAAACTGATGACTCTTTGCAGACGATAATATATAGCAACTTATAAACCTAAGACGTTTTCATAGATATACCTACCTATATGTAGAACTTATTTCGTTGCGCACGCGGATAAGCCCAAAGCGTGCTCCATATTATATATCTAATAATTATGTAGGTACATTGCTTCATACGTTTCCAACGTTGCTGCAGGGTGCGGGAGACCTTACCTTACTACGGGTAGAGGTGCCCGGGGTACCTCTAGCACTCACCCAAAGCACGCCCTAACTCGTTTCAAATTCTCTTTGCAGACCCGCAAAAGCATCACCCGCGTATCGACTTCCCCACTCGGTATCTAAGTTTCGGCGAAACGTTAAAAACCAACTGCACGACCGCGCCTGCGCTGCCGGCCCCGCACATCACATGGTTTATAAATGGGAAAAAGGTAATCTCGAACCCTTTTTTCAATATTACTTTCGTGTGTGGGCAGATAAACGGCATTCCATTAAGATTGTACAATTTAAATGCAAAAACAGACACGACATAGAAGGCTGATCTTTGGACCATACTGTGACTTTGTTCGGACTTTACTTTGTGAGTTAAAACGAGACAGGTAATTACGTAATGTCTTTAAATTAATTTACTTATCTCGTTTTAAATTAATAGTCAAAGAAAGTTCTATACATCTCAGCCTAAAAGTAAGACCGTCATAAGCGGAATTGCAATGTAGTAGAGCGGCGGGGCATGACGCGGCCTAACATTGTTTTTGGCCTGCAGTGTTTCTATCTGCTTCATTTTTGCCGCCAAAACAAGCTTGAGGAACACCACAATAATATTCGGCATAACGTGTAACAAAGTTGGTCTCAATTTTTGTGCACTGAATTTGGTAAAAGATAGGGTTTCCTTTAGCGAGGGTTCAATTCAAAGATTTACAGTCGATATCCTTTGATATACCTACGATATAAATGGTATCACTACATGTTACAAAACAAAGTCCCCCGCCGCGTCTGTCTGTCTGTATGTTCGCCATAAACTTATACTCATACTGAACGGATTTTCATGAAGTTTTCACTAATAGACAGAGTGATTCATAAGTAAGGTTTAAGCGTATAATTTGTTAAGGTTTTGTGTAAATTGGTTGAAATATGACGATAATAATTGTTGAAGATGTTGGAAAAAGTTAAGCCGCCTGGAAGCTTTCATCGAAAACGTTGCGTAATCCCTATGAGATATACTTAAGCAAGCTGAGTGCTTAGTCTAAGTTTGGAGCGCTCCAAAACTTTTTAGTATACTATAAGTATACTATTGATCGAATCACCATGATTTCAGAGTAAAATGGACCTAAATTAAGAGTCTTTGGGTTCATTTTGCTGTGAAGTCATTTGTGATTCGATCAATAGTATACTTTTAGTATACTTTTAGTTTTGGAGCGCTTCAAACTTAGACTAAGCACTCTGGTGCGACCCTACGACAGAAAAAATATGTAGGCCACAGACTACTAGCGCAGCGGAGACCAATAATTCTATGATGTAGGATTATGCTCTATTAAAGGATTCCTAATCCGTACAGATGGATGAGCTGGTGGCACACTCACACAAATTCCGCGTGCCCATGAGCGAGCGCAACGGGCGGAGAGGCCTGCAGCGAGCGCTCGAGCCGGAGCCCTACCGCAGCACCGACACCCCCGACACCCCCGTCCTCGCCCTCACTCACGTCTCCCACGTCGCCACCAGACCACCCGGCTGCATGCTCAAGGAGCCGCTCTACCAGGTTCGTTTAAAATAACTACTTGTATACAGTTATCTGATGAATTGACCCTCTACTATAATTTTTAAACAGTTGTACCTATTTAGCTTCACTTCCGTATATTGGTTCAGATCTTGCGACGAATTTTTAAATTAGCTACTTCTACTGAACCGATTCATGAGTTTCACAAGCGTCAAGGTCAAACTAAATTACTTTTATTCAAATTAACTAGAGCTAGAGGCAGAGGAAAGCCACAACTGCCAGGAAATATCTTACTTTAGATTTATCACACTAATTGTGTTTTTAATCTAATCAGTAATGCAAAAAATACCTACATTTCCTTGTAAGTATCAGATGTGTAGATAACTACGTAGATAGATGTCGTGAACTAGCTAAGTTTTACTTAATTCAAAAATTCTTAAAACAATGCAAGACAGAAAGAAAACAGAAAGTTCTAAAATATAGACGAACTAGAGAATGCCCGCGGCTTCGCCCGCGTGAGTTTCGGTAATTCACAAATCCCGAGGGAATCGTGGATTTCCGGTTCCCGTTCCCGCTCCCTTTTCCAAGCTTTATACCTACTTTCAAGAAAGTTTGCTATAACCTATAGCTATAGATTTCGGTTTTTTCAAAATCCCGTGGGAACTGTGGATTTTTCCAGGATAAAAAGTTATGTTTTAAGTCGGAGCATAATCTATCACCATTCAAAATTTCAGCCAAATCGGTTCAGTAGTTGCGGCGTGATTGAGTAACAAACATCCAAACATCCAAACATACAAACATCCAAACATCCACACTTTCACATTTATAATATTATAATAGTAGGAAGTAGGATTTAAAATATAGGTACTTATGTGGAAATCTACTTTCTCTTTCAGGCGGAATCATTGTCAGATCTCGAAGAAAGCAACATGGTACAGGGAGTCAGCCGCCACAGAAGCCGGAGGCCGAACCGCGGCCGCGAGCTGTACGTGACGGTGTCAGAGCTGCAGCTGGTCGCCACGGGCAGGCTGGAGGTCACCTGCGTGAGCACCATACCTGAATTCAGGAGCATCGAGGACAAGTTCGCGGACGTCAGAAACGATACTGTTATTGGTAAGAAAATGAAGCAACGTATGAATGCATCGCGAGTATTGGCGCGTAGGTACTTCCTAAAAAAATCGATAAGTTGGTATAAGGTCAGGTAAGTATAAGTAAAACTTATGAAACCAAAATAGTTTTGAAAGGTCTTGGTCTTCTTCATTGTAAGTAGATATAATCAGGTAGACTGATAAAAACCATATAGTTAGTTATCTAGATATGCTAGTTGATTTTGACATTCGGCGTAAATCTCTTTACTCTTTAATCCAAGAATATTGAATAGTTGATACCAGAGGTGGCTGCCGCAAGGAACGGATGCGATGCCACTCCTCCACGATTTTTCTAGCGAAACGCGATCGCAAGGTTGCGAATTTAATTTCTCAGACGAAACAACCAAGCATTTATACTACGTTAGAACCAAGTTAGAACTATTCTAGCGGATTATATCAAAATAATCTTGTTTTGCTCAGTGTATCATGGACTTTTCTCGCCCACCTGCACCTCCTAGCACATACCTACCTACCTACCTCTAATTAAAATTTGACGTGATTAATAGAGGCAACGAAAGCAATTTACGGTGTTTTATTTTGTAGGAAATTTATTAAGTGAGATTACAAGTAAAAATGTTACACGAAGCAACTTTTTTCTTTAGTTTTCCTGTTTTGAAAAAAATACCGATCTCGACAAAAAACATTATAACTGCCTAGTGCCTATGGTACAACCTACTACTAAGACATCTACTATGACATCTATATTCTAATATTATACATGCGAAAGTAGGTAACTCTGTCTGTCTGTATGTTACGCTTTCATGCCTAAACAGCTGCAACGACTTTGACAAAATTTGGCACAGAGATAGACTAGACCTTGCAGAAGGACATAGGCAAATTTTTATCCCGGAAAATCATAGTTCCCAGGGGATCTTTAAAAAACCTAAATTCACACGGATGAAGTCTCGGGGATCAGCTAGTATACCTTTATAAATAAGCTTTTCAGTAATGGTTATTTAAAAAAATAGAACGGAACAAGTTTTATGATGTACTTAGATATTATAACTTGCAGTTTCGAAGAGTCCGAGTTAGACCATACATTAAGGGCCTGTTTCACCACCTTCTGGTATTTGTCGGATTAAGCTTATTCACAACTTTTGTCTTTGTCACTTGACATAAAGTAAGAATGTGACAACATTTACGTTTAGGCTATCCGATACTTATCAGAAGATGGTGAAATAGGCCTTTTAGTATTACTAGCGTAAAGTTAGACATGTTGCCGTCGCCCCGCCCCGCCATCGCGCGGTGTCTCAGTCTCAGCCATTAGCTGTTATGAAATAAACGTGAGTACTTTTTCTCTTTCAGTTGATGTAATAAGGCCCTCAGTGTACGCAGAGTCTCCTACCAACGACACCACAACCGGCTCGAGCACATCCAGTGGCAGCATAGCATTATCACCCTTCATTTTAGACCTTATAATAATTTACTTACATATAGTTTGATAGCAGGTCATGCCATATTTTTATTAAACGGGGCTGTGATAATAAAATCTTTACACTATTTCTAGGGGATCTTATTAAAGTAATGCGTGTCGAGAGCGGGTTTAACAATAATAGGTAGGTACAGATATACCTACCTACCTTTTCAGTTAATTTCCTTATCTATCTACCTACCTACAGAGTAGTACAATGTACAGTCAGCTAGGTTCAGAAATAGTACCTATTAGACCGTTGCGATTATTCTAGAGGTCCTATGTTGGCACTTACCCAGCTATACATAGGTACCTTCAAGACAAACTCTTAACACTTTTAAAAACTAAAATCGATGTCGAGTTCAGTTTTCACCCTTGTGAAACCGACGAAATCATCGGACGAATCACGAAACCCATCACGATTTTCGATAAATATGTTGAAACCCGTAGCTCAGGAGCCTGATTGACGTAGACTGTCTCTAATCAAGAAGCATTTTTACTTTTATTTCTTTTGCGACGAAGATAGGTATTTAGACCTGTCTTTTTTTAATCAATGATAAACAAATTGGTAAAAATGGTAGACCATAATATGTAAACCTACCAAAGCATCTAGTTGATTTGAAGTTGCACTAATTTCTGAATAATTGCACTAAAACTTCGCGCGATCGGAAACCCGTACACAAGACACGTAAAGTCTTGGTAAGTCTCTAATAGGCATAAGTGTCAAGATTGTTCACTAGATTTTGCTTGTGAGAAATGCTGTACGACCAAGATACCTACTATTGTTACAAAAGATGGAATCAATATAATATAATATAATGATGAGTGAATGATTCTGTATTAGCTATAATGAGGATAATATAAGTTTTGTTATAGAAATGGATTTAACAATGTTATTTGAATATATTAGAAATTGACTATAGGTAGACTTAGGGATGATCCAGGCTAAGTTGTGCTGGGCCGTGCCGAGGAATTGTGATTGTCAATAATTTTGGATCCGACGGGCGCGATCACGGTCTAGCAACAAAACGACAATAGGAAATATGAGTGCTTTTTGAATTGGGTTCAAAAAGCACGCATATGCCATAGGCACGGAAAGTGTGGGTTCAGGTTTTGCTTTTCGTTAATCTTTATTGTTAAGTACTAATTATATCTAAACGCACACGATTGGTTGGAACGAAATGTAACATAAAAAAATATGAAAAAAAATTATCAGAGCCGATCATGAGCGTTAGGATTCTGAATAGTGACGTTAACGAACACGTTTTGATAGCGCGCCATAATGGTAACGTCTTAATTTTAGGAGAAACATCCTAAACTCTGATGATATAATAGTTCCATAATATATTTTATCAGTTTTTCCACATACTGTAAATCTACACTTTAGTTTTATCGTTCAGTTTTACAGATGACTCTTTCTAAAGGTGCGTCCAGACTTGAACATTTCACCGAACCGAACAGCGAACATTTCGGCGAACTTGTTACGCTCAATGTGGACGGCGCGCTTGGAGCGCTTGAGATGGGTTACTGCGTAACAGTTCGGCGAAACTTTCGCCGAACTGTTAACCAGTAACCCATCTCAAGCGCTCCAAGCGCGCCGTCCACATTGAGCGTAACAAGTTCGCCGAAATGTTCGCTGTTCGGTTCGGTGAAATGTTCAAGTCTGGACGCACCTTAACGTGACGTCACTTGCGCCGGTACGCTACGCCATTCGTCAGTCTTCTAACAAAGAGAAGAATATTATATGTAGATAAACACTATGGGACCTTTCAGACAGACCGGCGCGGAGAGCGTCGGAGAGCATTTTTTTTTTCACACAGACCGGCCGTTCAAATTTGCTCTGCTCTCCGCGCCGGTCTGTGTGAACGGACACGCGGATGCGCTCGGAGCCGAGCGTACGCTCTTGGGCCGGACGGCAGAGCATATTCGGCCTACGGTCGGCTGTGCGAGCATGAAAGAGCACGCGAACGGAGCCGGTCGGATGCTCGAGCGCGAAAGGGCACGGGCATGGAGCAGCCGACCGGCTCGACGAGTAGCCGACCGGCTGCTCTCATATATTTCACACAGAGCGTATTGGGAGCATGCTCGAGCATCCTCTTATCATAAAAGAGTTAACATGTAAAAATAAAGCCTATTTCAATGTCTTAAGATTCTATTTTAAATGCGATTAAAATTTGCTCTGCTCTCCGCGCCGGTCTGTCTGAAAGGTCCCTAAGGGTTCTTCTTTGTTTGATACTAAAACTTAGATTGTTAGAGTATCAAATTATAATTGTAGGAGTATATAAAATAAAATTAAATTTAAATGAAGGTTAGGTAATCGGAATAATTATGTGACGTGTCGAAGAGCATTTGTTTTCGATTTCAAAACGTAACTATCACTACCTACCTAATTTGCATATTTATTTAATTTATACAGAAGAATTTTATAGGCCATTATTAACATATTTCAACTCAAAGTTAGTAGTTATCTACATAAGATTTATTTTTGCAAACTTTTAATAATATTAAGCATAATAAATCCAGTTCCAATAATTAATAATTGTAAATCAGTGAATCATTCATTATAGGTACATTTATTTTAATATTTAATTTTGAATAAAATAAATTAATGACTAAAATTAAAGCTAGGGTAAGCAATTTTGAAAAAAATTAAATTAAATATTTACAATAAATTACGTAGGAGCACTTAAACATTGTGTGATTCTAACGATACTGTAAATTAACATTGCTTTATAAAGTAATTACCATTATCGTGCCTAGATTTTATTGAAATCGCCAAAGTAATACATATCATTCTTTCTAGGGTACTTAGAAACTAAGTAAATTAATGATATATTTGTAACTTATAAAAATGTCCCAAATATTGTAACTACTTAATTTATATTATTTTCCTTCAGATAATTTAATATTTACTTTTATTTAAAAAAAATGTTATTGAAGACCTCCAAAATAAACATACCTTACCGTACCTACTAAAGAATAAGTAAAGGGACCTAATAATAATTAATTAGTCATGTTAGGTACTGAATTTTGATGAAGACAAATACGTACCTACCTAGTAGTTACCTAATACCTACATACCTAGGTAAGTATATAAAAATAAATTATTTATTTTAAACAAGACTATTTTTTAATGTTATTGCTCACTTAATTTTTTTTTATTTTATGGTTTTTAAAGTGCATTGAAAGGTACCAACATTTAAAAGGAAGCCAATAAAAACTCAATTATTTACTCTTAATCGAGGAAAAACTTGACCGCAACCTATGTCAATGCTACCTACAACCGGCCAAACTTTGTAAATTATCATATAACTTAAAAAATATATTTATTTGTTTTAGTTAGGTACCTCTCCTCTGGCCATGCGAGTCACAAAAACATTTTACATGTGGTTTAATTGATCTATTTTTAGGTATGCTTAGCGTCTAAACGAACAAATTTTATATTGTTAAGAGCGTTGACGCACGGACCCGCTTCGCAAGTTTAGGCATTTACCTGGGATTCTTTGTTTACGTGAATGAACGGGCTTCTCCGAGTGCAGTGTAGTGTAACAAACCGTTTTGATCTTTTTACCATTTTCAAACGGGCTATTATTTTTTTCAATATTGTTATGCACCTATACCTAAGTTTTTAGTTCGTAGATTTTTAATTTTATAAAGTAGGCATAATTAATGTATAATGCTTGAAAAAGACCTTATAGAGTAGACCAGTACATAAAAATTATAATTGGAGAATATAGTACAGCTTCTGATATTGATTTTAGTATATACCTACTCGTGTAAGGGTAAGATAGTGAAGAAAAATGCAGATTCATTCAAAATCAAAAGTAAAAAAAAATTAATAAAAGTATTTTTTTTTTTGTTTTCACACCCAACCTAACGTAAAAACAAAAACAGAGAGCAATAAAATAGATAAGCACCTGCAACGCTAAAGCAGTTTTTATCACTCTGACAATAGCCATCAAGTCGACCCTTGATGCAATAAAAAGAAAAATCTTGTTCGAAAATATAAATAAAATTATCAAATAAAGTTGCTCAAACGATGACGACGTGCAAATGATAGTTAGTATCTAATCTCTTGCAGGTGTTGTGCTAGTGTAATCCATTTACCACAATAACAATAGAAAATTATTGCACGGGTAATAATAGAGTTATCAGCCATTTTATAAAACAATGCAAAAAAATAACTTTGTGCTATTGCGATAAATTGTGCCCAACAACCTAGGTATTGTGCCCAACATAGGTATATACACACCTATGGTGTGCATACCTAGAAAACATGCTGTTTCTAAAGTTTTTTTTTTTACATCAAAAAGTCTAAAATAACCAATGTCCATGCCTGTGATACTAAATTTCGTCCAAATCGGTAAAAAGAATGGGCCGTGAAAAGCTATCAGACGGAGAGACACACTTTCACATTTATAATATTAGTATGGATTATTTAAATAAAAAAATTATACTCTACTAGCTTTTGCCCGTGGCTTCGCCCGCGTGAATTTGGGTTTTTCACAAATCCCGAGGGAATCATAGATTTCCTGTTCCCGTTCTCGCTCCCTTTTCCAACATTTATACCTACTTTCAAGAAAGTTTGCCTATATCAGCCCGCTATGGTGATTTTGATGTAATTTCCCGATTTTAAATTTTAATAGTTACCGGATGATAGTTTTTGTATACGATAGCCTTCGATAATTTTTTTGATCGAAGACGATAGCTATTTTCTAGTTCATTTTCCACATAATATTTTGTACTAAGTATATGTTGGCCGCGAATTCGTCAGCGTGGATTTAGGTTTTTAAAAATCCTGTGGGAACTATGTCAATTCTCGAGACGCAAGCTACCTCTGTACCTACCAAATTTTGTATAAATCGGTTAAACGGACGGACCTTTAAGAATTTCGCGAGAACTCTTTAATTTTCCGAGATAAAAAGTATCCTATATCCGTCCCCAGGATGTAAGCTAACTCTGTACCTAATTACATAAAAATCGGCAGACAGACAGACACACTGTCGCATTTATAATATTATATAGTATGGATTACTGATTTACAACTATAATCCTCAACTATAACTATAATATAATATATTACAATTATTAAAAATACGTAAAAAATTTAATCTATCTGTAAGAAAAAATAGCGAGCATTAAAAATATCTAGTATTGAATAGTGACAGTCGCACTACAATTTTACGTATATTCCATGTAATCCAATAAGAATTGCCGAGACAAAAAGCGTTACGTCCGTTCGCGGAGAGGCCTCGGCTCATACTAGTTTGCTAGTTCAATTTCCTACTGCCTCTTTCTGCGTTTTGGTATATGTTTCAAAGTTATTTTTTGGAAACAAATAGTACATAAGTTTAGATTTTTTTTTACTTATATTATTGCTAATATGTTTTACTTTTATATGTAATTAATTTTACTTATAAATGGCGAAAATTAATCTACTAAAATGACGGTTTTATATGTCTATAATTTACTGAAATTAAAATTCCTTTGCTTGGATTTTTATGATGTAAAAAACGCCAAATTAAAAAATGTTTTCTTCCATGTCTTTAGTTCAGGGCATTTCCTTTCATAAATATATCATTGTGTGTGAATTGAACAAGTAACTTTTGACGTAGTGAACGTCAAAGATTCCACGATTCCCAAAATTCAAAAATAGGCTTTTGGTATTTTGGCAATAAGACAAAAACTATCAATAAATTGCAAAATGTTGTCTTCCAATTCCCTAGAATACAAAATTTTCTACAATGTAGTATAAATAAGTTTTTAAGTAAATGCATAGATGAACAACATATGAAGGGTCAAAATAGCTGAAAAATGAGCTAAAACGGCGCAGAACGCATCAACGCTCTTAAGACAACGAAATTCGACCAATTTTTTTAACGTGGTCTTCGATCGACCTGTCCGTCCACCGCGGAATAGGCATGGGGATGAGGGTACGCAAAGACTAAGGGTCGGGGCATACTAGCGCAGAGACGAAGTGTTTATTTTTTTTTTTAATTTTCATTTTTTTTCAAGTGTTTACTTTTTTTTATGAAAATTTTCGCTTCGACTTAAAACAGAACAATTTTTTCAAGACAAAACAAGGCATAAAGGTAAACGGGCACTTTGTATGGAAACCATACCCACGGCGGACACAAACGAAATTAACAGTATGTACTCAAATTCGACAATGATCTACAATTACATATTAGGTCGCATTGTTGTGGGCCTTTTCAATCTTGAAAAAATAGAAAAAGTTTCTGTATATGAAAATGCTTAGTAAAATAGACAGCGTATGCGACCTCTGATCACGTACATAGCTCAACCGTGTCGTGTCTACTAAGTTAAGTAAAGTAAGAAACGAGTTTTTAAATATTCAATATACATAACTTTTTTTACATCGATTTCGAATCAAACATTTATAAGGGTGTAATCAGACATGTTGTCCAAAACGCGTCCCAGTATCTACATGATTCTAGTACGTACGTAGTAGTAGCGTCAGTACCTACATGATTCTAGGTTTCCCAATGGTGAAATTTTTCGTCGAATTTTCCATGAAATTTCCGATATTTTTTACCTCTTTTTTAACTGAATACTGTATAAAATCATTATTAGTAATTATTTCATTATTTTCACCTAAAACAGAAATGTATTCAAATTTAAGATTTCTGTAGATCAGCTGACTGATAACCTAGTGAGTAGGTATAGGTCGCTAACCTACAGGTTACATTCGGCAGTCGGCACGCGCATAGAATTTATAATGAGGTTCGCGGCCGCGGCATTGTAAAAGGAAATGCCGCACTGACGCCGTAATAATAATGAATAACTAAGTACCTACGTAGGTACTTACGTCGGTACCTACTAGGCGGCGCGGCGTCACACGAGTAGTAAATCTACAGAGAGGAAGCTTCCACAAGCGGCCCGCTGTAGGTATACTCACACAAACACACTCACCAACGGTTCACGGACGCCCGCTCGTTCCACTAACCGGTACAGTTGGTGACAAACATGCGCATATGTGTGAGTGTACCTACAGCGGGCCGCTTGTAGAAGCTTCCCCTCTGTAGGTACTCTGTGGCGGCGTGTAGCGTGGGCCGCACCGCCTACTAATAAAAGTCTAGTGTCAATTTTGCGCGGAGCGTTGCGTTGTGGTCGCCTTGTATACAATACATTGCGCGCTCAAAAATGGCAATATTTGAAACCAATCATTTCCGACATAAATGATTTCAGTATTTTCACATAACACATTAAATGTAACCTTACCTCAAAGTTTTCATTAAGATGTCATTTACACCTTGTATATTTTAATTTTTTTGTCTTCCCGTGGATACGTTTTATATTTTTCTGGTATAAAAAGTAACTTATGTGTATGTAAGCTACCTCTGTGCCAAATTGCATCAAAATCGGTTGCACTGTTGGGCCGTGAAAGGCTAGCAGACAGACAGACAGACACACTTTCACATATAATATTAGTATGGATTGAAAGGTTATAGTATTGTCATTTAAAACTATTTTAGTTCATGTCCGTAACTTTTCGCAAAGCGTCTCGGATTGTGCCCGTTTACCTTTCTATCAAAAAAAAAAAGAGCGAATGCGCGTGAATAGTCGTGTACCTTAATTTGTAGAGATAGGTGCCAACATACCATGAACATTTTTTGTTTGACGCTTAGATGCGCTTCGACTCTGTGCTAGTATGCCCCTAACCTTATTATTTGATCCTTTGGGCCGACGAAATATTATGTAGATAGGTAGGTATAGGGAGTTACTTTAAAATGGTAAGTAGTTAAGTATCTAAAACATCTCATTCACGGTAACTTTATAATTATTCCTCATGACAAGAACTGAGAAATAGGACTGATTGGTTTTTAAAGCTTTTTTTAAAGCTGTGATAGCCTAGTGGTTAGGGCAACCGACTTCTAATCGGAGGTCGTGGGTTCGATCCCGGGGCACGCACCTCTAACTTTTCGGAGTTATGTGCGTTTTAAGTATTTAAATATCACTTACTTTAACGGTGAAGGAAACCATCGTGAGGAAACCTGCATGCCTGAGAGTTCCCCATAACGTTCTCAAAGGTGTGTGAAGTCTGCCAATCCGCTTGGCCAGCGTGGTAGACTATGGCCAAAACCCTTCTCACTCTGAGAGGAGACCCGTGCTCTGTAGTGAGCCGGTAATGGGTTGATCATGATGATGATGATGATGATGGTTTTTAACTGACTGTCAGTTGAGTAAAATTTTAAGTGGTAGGTGCCAATACATTGCACTGCCGTTGCTTGTACCAAATGTACCAAAACTGCAAATTGGACAAAAAAATTATAAGCGTTTAGGTAGGTAACTGATACTAATAAATCGCTTATCAGTCACATGGTAACATTTTAAGGATACCTATATGTATCTAAATTGAGAACTGCAATAATGCGTTGAAATGTAATTGCAATAACTGTCTTGTGTAGTATAGTGCTACATAATATTCCAATTTGATTCGTTGTTTGTATACTGTTTATCATGTCGAAGTACCTACTATTATACCTACCATACAAATGTACTTAATATTTAAAAGCAAATGGAAGGTGTTATTATTAATTACTTATTGCAATAATAATGATAAAAGGCAGCGACATATTATTTACTAGCTAGATGATGCCCACGGCTTCACCCGTGTGGATTTAGGTTTTTAAAAATCCCGTGGGAACTGTTGATTTTCCAGAGCAAGCAAAAAGTATCCTATCCCGCCGAAAAATCCCCACGATTTAGGCATGCAATTCCTTACAGCATCAGGGTTGAGGAGTTGGGTAGGTATATGTACTCGAGTTCATTCAACGATAAAGTCTTTAATTGATAGGTAGGTACCTCCAATATCAATTTCAATAACCGACAGTTTGTAAATACCATTAGTTTTGGGGGTCAGGTCCCTTACAATACAACATAAGGATTGAGGAGTTGGAATCCAATTTTTTATAGGACAGTGTCGCAAAGTTCTCTATCGAAAAAAAATACGCAGATCGGTTCAGAAATCTCGGAGATATCGGTGTACATAGGTAGGTAGAAAAACACCTCCTTTTTTGAAAGTCGGTTAAAAAAGTAGCCTATATTACTCTATTAATCCTCTACTTGCATGTGAAAGTCCATTCAGCCATTCCGAAGATTAGCCCGTTCAAACAGACAGACACACAAAAATTTTAAAAACGTGTGATTCAGTTACTTAGTACCTAGTTCAAATAACCATATGAGCTTAATATGATGTTGTATAACAATGTAGTTATTTCGAAATTACAGACAGACACTGCACAGTGTCTGTCTGTTTTATTTATTAGTACTATAATGTGGTACCTACAACTAGAATACTTTAAAGCCTCCTCTACACGTCTGCAGATGCGTCCGCGGACATCATCTGCGGATGCGTCCGCAGACGTATAGAGGGGGTAATCTGTGCATCTGTTATGCCTCCTCTACATGTCTGCAGATGCGTCCGCGGACGCCCGCAGATGCATCCGCAGATGGATCACTACGAGCTGTCCACACGTCTGCAGATCGATCAGTCTAGGTTCATTCTCGACAGACGCAACACGCACGTTTAAAAATGGATATTGAGACCATAGCTGCCGCAACTATTTATTTATTTAGTACTTTTAACTTCTACGTGAATGTGCATCCTCGGTGCTCATATTATTAGCCATTTAAACAAGAATTAAACCGCAAGAAGCACGCATGCACTCTCAATCGCAACTCCGATGAAACTGACGCGTCACCAGACGTGTGGACAGTCGCCGGACGTCCGCGCCGAAACCCTTTGATCTGTGCCACAAAAACCGCCAACAATCGGATTCGAGGCGGACGCGTCTGCGGATGTCTGCGGACGTTAAATACCTACAACAGATGCACAAATTACCCCCTCTATACGTCCGCGGACGCGTCCGCAGATGACGTCCGCGGACGCGTCTGCAGACATGTAGAGGAGGCTTTAGGTATTTTGCCTCCTCTACATGTCTGCAGACGCGTCCGCGAACGCCCGCAGATGCATCCGCAGATGGATCACCACGAGCTGTCCACACGTCTGCAGATCGATCAGTCTAGATTCATTCTCGACAGACGCAACACGCACGTTTAAAAATGGATATTGAGACCGTAGCTGCCGCAACTATTTATTTATTTAGTATTTTTAACTTCTACGTGAATGTGCATCCTCGGTGCTCATATTATTAGCCATTTAAACAAGACTTAAACCGCAAGAAGCACGCGTGCACTCTCAATCGCAACTCCGATGAAACTGATGCGTCACCAGACGTGTGGACAGTCGCCGGACGTCCGCGCCGAAACCCTTTGATCTGTGCCACAAAAACCGCCAACAATCGGATTCGAGGCGGACGCGTCTGTGGACGTCTGCGGACGTTAAATACCTACAACAGATGCACAAATTACCCCCTCTATACGTCCGCGGACGCATCCGCAGATGACGTCCGCGGACGCGTCTGCAGACATGTAGAGGAGGCTTTTTTTAACGTCCGCAGACGTCCGCAGACGCGTCCGCCTCGAATCCGATTGTTGGCGGTTTTTGTGGCACAGATCAAAGGGTTTCGGCACGGACGTCCGGCGTCTGTCCACACGTCTGGCGACGCATCAGTTTCATCGGAGTTGCGATTGAGAGTCCAGGCGTGCTTCTTGCGGTTTAATTCTTGTTTAAATGGCTAATAATATGAACAACGAGGATGCACACTCACGTAGTAGTTAAAAGTACTAAATAAATAAATAGCTGCGGCAGCTACGGTCTCAATATCCATTTTTAAACGTGCGTGTTGCGTCTGTCGAGAATAAATCTAGACTGATCGACCTGCAGACGTGTGGACAGCTCGTGGTGATCCATCTGCGGATGCATCTGCGGGCGTTCGCGGACGCGTCTGCAGACATGTAGAGGAGGCATAAGATAAAGTTAAAACAATGTGGAAATGGTGCCTACCCACTTATTTCCTAAAATTACCTATACCTCCTATTGTTTTCTAGATTCTACACACATAGGTATTATTATTATTATTAGATACATAATATCATTTATTTAACCCCGGCATGGACTAAGGTGTTTAGATAAGGTACCACTTGCACAGGAGAAACACCAGGAGAAAAACCGAACGGCCGAGAAGATGGACGCGCAACTTATGGCAGAAATCTAGAAATCATGAAGACTATAAAAGTGCGGAAGCTAGAGTACTTTGGCCATATTATGAGAAACACCAAATATGACCTCCTGCAGCTCATAATTCAGGGCAAAATAGCCGGAAGAAGACCACCTGGCCGTAGAAGAACGTCCTGGCTAAAGAATTTACGCCAATGGTACGGGAAAAGTACCCGATCTCTGTTCCGTGCAGCAGCATCCAAAGTACAAATAGCCCTAATGGTTGCCAACCTCCGATAGGAGACGGCACTACAAGAAGAAGAAGCACATTGTACCATACTGCATCGAAATAGATTTTTTGAACTTCGTTAATCCACGTTTATTGATCAAAATTTTAAACGTCGACTAAGTTAGAAAGTTTATGCTAAACTGAACGATACGAGAATGTACAGTGATGCACTCGCGTCACCTCGCGAGGTTAAGATAGACTATTTGACTCGCGCAAAAAAGCCGACTTGGGATGGAGATCAGACGAGGCGAATCGAGACAAAAAGAGACGAAGCGAGTGTAGCATAATATACATTATACACTCTAGCACTCGTCATACCTCGCAGTGTCTCGAGGAGAGTGTACAGCTGGCATAAAATAGTTTCTCTTCCCATCTAAAAACGAGTGAAGTCGGCACAAGTCAATATACCTACCTACCTAACTATTTTGTACCTCTACGGCTATTTTGAAGGGTATTACAATGGGTAAAAAGTTAAAGAATCCCTACTTGTGCAACCCGAAGTGGCTTTTTTGGTGATCGAATTTAAATTTAACGTTAACCTAGTAGTCTCATGTGCAACTGACCCTTAGAAAGTTTTATTTTATATTTGGTAGAATAGGTAACATTAAAAAAAATTGATTAGATAATATAACTACGTAGATAATATAAAATAAATACCCACATACTCACTTGCCAAAAATTAAGAAATAGAAGTACCTACCTATACCTACTTATTTCATAATTTTTGGTCTGTAATAAGTGTACCTACCCTTGGTATGTCCCCGACTTTAGCAAGGCAACCGAGAATTTTGTACCTACCTAATTATTTATATTTTGTTCGCATCGTAGGAACTGTGACCTGTTATCTCCTAAATTAATTAATCCAATTTATGAATTGATATTTTACCAAAATGTACAATAAGAGCGTACTTTGGGCAGGTACCTAATCCAAAAAGGCGCCTCAATGATATCAAGGCGCCTTTTTAGATTTTGACGACTATTGCAATAGTAATCTTCAAATTAGGTATAGGTACCTACCTAGTATTTCCACCGATGTATTAAATAAAGAAATATGACAAAGGTTTTTTTAATATTAATTGAAGTCCTATAGCTATGCTTTAAGGCGGATTGAAGTCGAAAAATAATTACTTACCTACCTACCTAAATTTTATTTTGTATTCATTTTTATAAATAATACTTATTTATTATTTATTTTAAAATCACATTCTTACGGTGATATAAAATATTGTATTTAAATAATTATATTCAATAATCTACTCTTCAATATTTTTTTTATTGATCTACCTTACCTTTTCTCATTTTTTAAGTTGGTAATCCGTAATCGATACTCTAGAGTCTAGACTGTGTACGTCTATTTATTGGTCTGTCTGTTACCTTTCCACAGTGTCAACCTACCATTGAACCAGTCTTGACGAAATGTGGCACATTTTTTATACTTAAGTAGCTCACATACAAAGACGGACAGTGGCTTATTCTGTTGTCACAATCTCTAAATTCTGGTTTATAAAACTGAATTCCTCCATTGCACTTATGCTGAAATAAAGATTTCTTCTCACCCCACTCAAAATAACACCTGATTGCGTCACTGCTGAAAATAAGTCTCTTGTACCACCAGCACTACAGCCTTTTTAACGTCCCACTGCTGGGCACAGGCCTCCTCTCCATAGGAAAGAGGCATTTAGAGCTTAGACCCGCCACGCTACACGCTCCAATGAGGGTTGGCGGGCTTTAGCGACTATTGTCACATGATAGTGATAAGAACCGGGACCGATTGCTTAACGTGCTCTCCGAGGCACGACGGTGAAACACCGCCAACTACCAACTCCGGGCTGGCAGTTGGCACTGAGAATTTCTTGTTAGAAAAGACCAATATCTAACAATTATTTGCCCGATCCGAGAATCGAACCCGGGACCTCGTGATCTGGAGTCGAATATGCTAACCACCTAGACCAACGAGGCAGAAGCCACAAGGCTCTCTTGTACGCACAAGACTTATTTCCACTACGTCTACGACGTTTATCGGTTGACGAAGATATCACGTACGTGGATACAACTCAAAGGCGTGGGCGCGACAAATATACCTAAGCGCTTTTCGTGTAACGGTGTACACGTGCGATTTGAACACCCAAGTGTTACTTCAATATCTACCTAGTATTGCGTATGAGAGACTCAAAATATGACCTACTCCAACTTATTGTACAAGGCAAAATAAAGGGCAGACGAAGGCCTGGCCGAAGACGAACATCCTGGCTTAAGAACCTTCGCCAGTGGTTTAACATGAGTTCAAGGTCACTGTTTAGGGCAGTTGTGAACAAAGTCCAGTTAGCCTTAATGGTTGCCAACCTCCGGTAGGAGATGGCACTAGAAGAAGAAAGATTGCGTATGAGGTTCTTCAATCTTCGGGCTCTGGCGAGTATCGTGACTAGCTTGATTGTGCACTCCTTGATAGTGTATACTGCGCAGGTTTACACAACTCGCCCCGCGCCCGAGCACGAGAAGATTTGCGGTGAATTTATTAGCACAATGAAAAAATACCATTTTGAATAGACAATACTTTATTGGAATGAGAAATATAAATAATTTCTTTATTAGAGATCTAATATTACACTTACGCAACAACTAGACATATCTTCAGGCGCAACGCCCTACAACGAAGTAGAGTGGAACAAGGCGCAACGTCTTTTTATTTATTGAATCTTCTTCGTGTTTGGATTTAATTATACGAATTTCGAAAAAAAAAGCTGAGTTTGATTTGTTATCATTAAAAGATGCTACGCCTCTGCTCTGTTCATGTGCATTGGGCCCTATAGAGATACAACTATTTCAGTTAATATCTAGCAAAATAAATATAATTTGCGCAAAACTTATTTTTTTTTTTCGCGAATTTTAAATCGCAAGTGCGTGCAGCTTCATACATTTCCATATGTCACAGAGTTCTGCTAAAAAAAAATTCACGAATAAATTTCGCAGTGCGGGCCCATCTTTACAAAGATATTTTTTTAAATAAAATAAATATAAAAATTTACATATTATTATCAATCCTAATTATAGCTTACTTTGACTGCATGTGTAATAATATAATATTATTGTGCATATTAATATATAACCATAAAAATAAACAATAATAAATTAAATATGTACCTTGCGTACATAATACAAGAATACCTTGCGTAAAGGTATTTTTTCGTACCAAGCACTATTTATTTCATAGAATCTGTACTTGGTACTTTTCGGGTACAATAAATAGTTGATGGGTTTACCGTTTAGGGAATATCTAATTCAATAACATTATTTTAAAATAGTTAACAACATAATTATTATTATATTATAATTTATAACCAATACATTTAAAGAATTATCAACATGGATATAAATAAAGGAAATTAAATCCTGCAAAATTTCAGTATTTAGGCTATTTGAACCTACCTATAATAATATAAATAAAGTACATAATAATTCCTTAATAATAATTATTAGGTATGATTGTACTGCAATCTATAAATCAATATCGTGACATATTTTTTAAAGTAAATTAATCTAATGTAAGCTAACGAAATAATAGTGTATGTACCTCATTTTCAATAGCTAATGGGAATAGACAGTATTTATTACCAGAAACAGTAAAATATATAATACTTAGGAATTGATAGTAAATTGCATAAAAATTTTGGATGGACATTTTGGCTTTATAATTAAAAACCTTGTAACTATTCCAACTAAGTTGATATCACAAAGATAAGTAGGTACCTACTATTTAATGCGAAAAGATAACAGTAACTAAATATATACCACTTACTACTTGCAAAATACTACATTTTTAAGTTGTGATTCATGACTAGCGATGCTAGATTTGGTTAATACAACAAGACAATTTTTTTACTGTAATTTATTATCAAGTTGTGAAACAATTTGGTTAGAGACAACTTTTGTGGCTATAGCTGCATTTGGAATGAGAAAACGGTCCATATCTTTTATTAACAAATTATCACCATCTGGTATTCCATATTTAAAAGTTATTAGCTCTGGATGCCTCTTCTTGGCTGTAATTTTTACTATCGTCGATAGGGGCCTCCTTGACAAAATTTTTGCAAGCCCTTTTTTATTTGGTATTTCCCGTAATATTATCAAATGGGATTCAGTAACTACTAAATAAGATTCATACATGTATCCATTAGATAAAACTTCCTGGCATGGAAAGTTATCCACAACACTCTGTCCTCTGAGAAATGTCTGAATTTCGACAGTTTCATTGAGTAAATCTGCGTCAGAAACATCGCGGCGAAAATCGCAATGTGAATCCTCATCTTCATCATTAATACTAAAAACAGGAGGGACATTCCTGTATCTATTTTCTTTTCTGTCATTCGCCGAAACATGCCATTCACCATTGTTGACTGTCGAATTAGGATTAACTATATATTCTATCAATCTCCCTTTCACTTCCTGGCTCTTAGCCTTCATAGCTGAAGACAGCTTACCAAACAATTGTATGGCAGGTATGTTGTCTCTAGTTTTGTGCACCGATGGGGTATCTCCTGTGTTATTATTATTAGGTGCACAAACCAAACACATTGACGTATTATGTTCTTCCAAACAATCAGTCATATGTGGACCAAAATAATCATGTATTGCTACAAAACCACCATCCAGCATCGAAACATGCTTAGTATTCTTCTTTAAAAAAGATGCAACTACCATATGTGCATAACTGTCTTCTTCTGTTCGGCCAGAACTAACAAAACATAAATGTTCACCGGCAGCGAGAGATCCTGCAGCCAAAGCCTGACGTTGAGCATTTAACAATCCTTGAACGGCTGTATTAAATGCATTAGGCTCCTGTAACATCAAATTACAGTCTAGGTGAAAGGCAGTAGACAAATGCCCAGAATTATACTGTTCAGCTGGACGACAGTCAACCAAAAAGAATTTAACAGCATCTGCATCCGCTGAATCTACCGTTGCACTTTCAATCAACTCATGGACAGCTACAGGAAGACAAAGGGCTTGCGAATACAATTTTGAGTTTATTTCCAACCCACTCTCAGAAAATAATACTTCTAACACGTCTTCACGAAAAGACACTGGTGTTTTTAATGAGTAATAATGAGCCAATGAACAAAAATCTGACACGTCATTAGCATCAAGGTCTCCTGGCATTTTACAAAGTGTTTGAATAATTGCTGCCTTTTCTTCATTTTTCATTTGCAAAAGTTGCTCTCTCGCATTTATAATCATAATTAGACAAAGAAAAAATATAAAAAATGGATCCGATCTCTGGAAATATAAGTCCCACATAAAAAGCACCACCTCCAAATTGCATGTACCAGAAAATAGTGATCTAAGCCAAGGCATGCAATACTGTTCAGGTGTTATTCTTTTGGTGTCTAAAAATGAACAAAGCTCAGGATCATGATACTGAATTATCAATCGTAATATATGGAACGGAACACCATTTGACACACATCCATTTGGAATGTACAGCTTTAAAATCTTTTCAAATAGATTATATGTATCAGCCTTGTTCAATTTCAAGCTCAGCAATGGAAACAATATTTCAATCCAGCCATTGTTAGAAGCATAAGTGATAGATTTTGATTTACAATGAAATGTAATAATAGATTCAATGTCAGAAATAACTGAGAGTTTCTCATCGTCATCATTATCAAGTCTCGTTGCAAACTTTTTAACATCATCTCTTAATTCATTCTGATTTGGTAAATCAAATATTTCATCAAACAGAAGCAACTGATTACCAGTATCCTGACAGTTGAGGCAAACTAACCAGACATCAGGTCTCAAGCTTTCAGGTATTCTTTTTCCTTTAGTAATTGCATTTATTTCTTTTGGAGTGCATCCATCTAAGAGACCAGATTCCAGCTCAATCAACCTAAAATTCCAAATAATTTTAATTAAAATGGACAACACAGTCACATCTATAAAAATAAATTAAATTAGTGTAACTTCTTCTTCACAATTTAAGCTTCTTTTACTCAGATAAATAATCAAAGAATTTCCATAAGATTTTTAAAAAACTGAAATCCATGTGTGGGCATTAGCTAGTAATAACTATTTCAAAAGTGAATACTACAATATCTATGAATGTAAGCCAACAACTTATATGTAAGCCACGAAAATCAAGATTTGATGACTAATTTACAAAACAATAAACACAGTTTTCTCTAAGAAATAAAAACTTAATTAAATTAGACATTCAAACCGTATCAAAATCCGATACGTGGTTTAGTAGCAGAGAAACAGAAATGACAGACAAACGGAGATAGCGACTATTTTAACGAATATTATCTATCAAAGTGTTATTAGTACGGATTACAGGGACTGTTTCCAGATTTCAGACAATACGATTAGCTTACGTTTTACTTAGATTATTAGAATACGTTTTATACCGTAAAATGCTTTATAGGTAATATAGGTATCGTTTAAAAAGATTACCAGGTGCTATCATCTTCTTCAGCAGTCATTCTATGAACATGAACAAAACAATAGAGAATAGGCGACAATTCCTCTCTCCAGAGGTCGGGCTCTAGTATCCAAAAAATACACTTTTAAAATAAAATGTGTTTTACTTTTATTAATAATTAACAGTTTAAATATTGTTTAGGAAAAGTAAAATACTATATGTACAGTAGTTCTAAATAAAATTATTTTAATATTTATTCAATTCCATTGACTTTTGAGTTTGACAATTGATTGACGTAAATATAAATAATGTCAATAATTGTCAAAGAACCACAGAATATTCCTTAAACATTTAAACATGGTAGAAGTTTAAATGTTTAAGGAATATTCTGTGGTTCTTTGACAATTATTGACATTATTTATATTTACGTCAATCAATTGTCAAACTCAAAAGTCAATGGAATTGAATAAATATTAAAATAATTTTATTTAGAACTACTGTACATATAGTATTTTACTTTTCCTAAACACTATTTAAACTGTTAATTATTAATAAAAGTAAAACACATTTTATTTTAAAAGTGTATTTTTTGGATACTAGAGCCCGACCTCTGGAGAGAGGAATTGTCGCCTATTCTCTATTATTTAAATTGGTGGTTGTCAGCATTGACTAGAACCACAGATAAAGAAAAATATTACTTTTCTGGACTATTCATTAATAATGAATAGTCCAGAAAATTAATATTTTAATTAATAACGAATTAATGAATCATTATGGTGCTCATGAACAATATTATGTATAAATACTAATATTATTATCTTGGTATGTAATGACAGTTATTGTAGCTACGTAAAACGTAAAACGTAAAGGTAGGTAGTATTAAATGTCAATAAGATAGGTTTATGACAAACGTTACATTTACAACTTACAGGTATCAAGATTTAATGGACTGTAGCTGTGAATTTTAATAGATAACAATTTCCACATTGTATTTTAGTTTAATAAACTACTTATCACTCTTATCAGTTCCGTTGGCTCGTGCATGTAGGATTGACGCTAGGCGCTAGCCTAAGTGATTGCAGTGGTTGTAATAAATACTTGCCAAATTATTTTCAAAAATGAATTTTTCGCTTTATTAAAGAAGACAAAAACAACATTCCAATGCGAAAATAAATAATTTTTATACCAAATTGTTTGTTAGGCGTGGGTAGTGAAAATGAAAGAATGGACTAAATTATTTCCCAATAAGGAAGCTTTTATAGTATTCTCTTTATACATAATACTGTTTGTATTTCAAGGTATGTACTTTATAAATTGTTGCTATCGATGAAAAAACAAGTAATTAATTTTGAATACCAATCTTTATCTATATTGCCTATAAAGTTGCAAAAAATTTAATGTTTTCTTTTAACTACATTTTCTACATGCTATACATATGTTTATGTTTACTTACATAAATGCAAACAATATTTACAGGTTGTTTGAGTTAACTATATTATTATAAATTAAATAATAATAAGATTAATCACAAAAATAATAATATACTCTGTTTAATACTATTTTCAGGTGTTTTTATAACAGCATCAAAAACCGAAAATGGAGTATATGACTACAACACAACACTTGTTGTATTTCTTTCTGAATTGCTGAAGCTTTTTATATCTGGTGTGTTGTACACATACAAAAAAAAGTGAGTAAAACCCTTTACTGACATTAATCCAGTCTGTTGGTGTATAACTCAGTCCCACTATAATTTTTTAAAAAGCTGTTGCATCTGGTGTACCTATTTATGATTGACAAGTTATCATTTTCATATTATGTTGTTTCAGAAATAAGCCAAACATTTTCCGAGCAGTTGTCATAAACTACAAGTTGGCTTTGTATTACTTCATCCCATCGCTGTTGTATTGTTTTTACAACAATCTAGCTTTCATAAACTTGTCACATTATGATCCAACATCTTATTACATACTTCTGCAATTTCGAGTGGTTCTGACAGCACTCATTTTTCAGGTATGATTTTTTATTATGATTTGATGATGACCAAAAGATACATGACCTCATGTGGACAGTTTATTATATACCAAATGATTCTATCATACATAAAAGGTGCAAGTTTGATAGCACAGACCACTTAAAACTATTGATTATTCTATTGATAATCATAATATAACAATAGGTTAATTGATATCTATGACTCAGATCTGGTGGTAATCTTTAAGTATATATGCATCTGTTTTGTAAGCAAGATTATTTCATCAGCTATAGTATAATTAACAATGAATATTTTATTTTCAGTTTTTGTTTCAAAAAAAGCTCACCTTTATTCAGTGGATCTCACTGGGTATACTAACATTGGGATGTATAATTAAGAACTTTGATGCGGCGACTATGTCAGGAAAAGAAGATTCAGATCTCTGGTCACAAATATTCAACATATACTTTTTGTCAATCAACTTCCAAAACTTTTGCTCTTGTTTAGCTGGCACTTACAATGAGTATCTGCTAAAAACAAAGGGCTCAAATGTGGACATTTTCCTCCAAAATGTGTACATGTATTTGGATTCAGTTGTATGCAACTTCTTTATTTTGATGTATAAAGGTGAACTGAGTACAGTATTTAATGATTTCCAATCGTTAGGTGATATATTCGTAATTCTTATCACTGTAAACAGTGCCATAGTAGGTATAGTAACTAGCTTTTTTCTAAAAAATTTGAATTCAATTTTAAAAACATATGCCAGTGCTTTAGAATTAATAATTACAGCTGTAGTATGTTACATACTATTCAAAATACTTATTACATGGTATACTATTATATCAATATGCCTAGTTAGCATTGCAGTTGCAATGTATATAAATAATCCTGTTAATAATGTTACACCCAATAATGTAGAGGATAAAAAACCACTTATGGAAGTGGTAGTAGATTAATGGCCTGTTTTACCACCTTCTGATAAGTGTCTGATAGCCTAAACGTAAGTTTTGTCACTTTCTTACTTTATGTCAAGTGACAAAGACAAAAGTTGTAGATAGCTATCCGATACTTATCACAAGGTGGTGAAACAGGCCCTAATTCTCTAAATACATTTTTCCTCAAACATTTTTTTCTAGAGCTTATTATGTGACAAACAATTTAAATTTTAAACCCAAAAATGTTGCAAGTAAAAACATTCAATGTTGAAAGCCAAACAAAGTATAATAGTATGAAGGTGGTAGTCACATAACATAAATGGATACTTCCCTTTATGTTATTTGTAATGAGAAAATTTCCCTTTTTGCAGGAAGTCATTTTTAAAACAGACATTCATCACATTTTATACTTAGATATCAAAATTTTATTAACTATCTAGGTAATGAAGTTAAAAGTCTAGATTTATTCTGGAAAAATACTATTATTATTATAATACTAAACTAATACTATTAAATAAACAAATATAATATGTAGTATTCTGTTTATTTAATAGTATTAAATCAAATCAAATCAAATAAACTTTATTCAAAATTGGTACACTGTACACTTTTTGAACGTCAATTAAGGTACAGGCAATGGTGATAATTATTTACGGAAACTTAAAACTAAAACTACGAGGGTTCCAAACGCGCCCTGGTCTGAGAAGAGCCCACAACAAACTCAGCCGGGTTTATTTTTTTTTATTATCACCATCTTACAATATGGTATAATAAGAAAATTTCCCTTTTTGCAGGAAGTCATTTTTAAAACAGACATTCATCACATTTTATACTTAGATATCAAAATTTTATTAACTATCTAGGTAATGAAGTTAAAAGTCTAGATTTATTCTGGAAAAATACTATTATTATTATAATACTAAACTAATACTATTAAATAAACAAATATAATATGTAGTATTCTGTTTATTTAATAGTATTAAATCAAATCAAATCAAATAAACTTTATTCAAAATTGGTACACTGTACACTTTTTGAACGTCAATTAAGGTACAGGCAATGGTGATAATTATTTACGGAAACTTAAAACTAAAACTACGAGGGTTCCAAACGCGCCCTGGTCTGAGAAGAGCCCACAACAAACTCAGCCGGGTTTATTTTTTTTTTATTATCACCATCTTACAATATGGTATAATAGCCATAAAAATGATTTGAACTGTTGGCTTTTAGAGCAATCTATGTCCATGGATTTTTGTCATTAGTTTTCTATAATGTATATTATAATATTGATTTTGTAAAATAAGTCTTAAATCCAAAAAATATGGTTAGTATCTCTTAGCGTGAGAAAAAACTTGCTGACTGTTTAATCTTAGAATAAGGAATGTAAAATAGAGTTTGAGAAAAGGTGTTTGTTGGATGACTTGGTCTAGTTCTCCCCATATTTATCGGAATCCGCTGGAGCCGGTCCAAAAAAACCTGTTTAAATATTAATTTTCTGTATCTCTAACAAAACTTGTCAAAGTCAAATGGCCAGAGTAGGTCTGCACTTGGATGACACGCCACGCTGTACGCTGTACCAACCTATGCATTTACTAGAAACTAGGCCTTAGTCATTAACACCCCATTCCTAGTAAATGCTCAAAACAAATGTTAATGTAATAACATCTTTAATAATATTAAGTGTAGTTCGAGTCTCATTTTTATTTATTTTTTAAATTGAAAATGCTGTATTCTTTGTTATCCTGTATGTAAGATTATAGGCTTAAGTCTGCAGTATTCACTATTATTAATATTAGGTAGGTTTGACTATTATTAAGTAGAATTTTAAATAAATATTTAAAAATAAAAGCATTTTTTTAATATCCTGTAATATCTTGAAGTACTTAAAAAACAGGAAAAAAAATAAGAAATTATATCTTTGGAAAGAAAAAGTTTAATAATAATCAAGCACGAAAAATGAAATATACTGTTGTAAAAACTATAAGAACTACAAATGAGCCTACTACTAAAAATGTAAGATTTAATTTTTTTCCAGATACATGGGCCCCGCCACTATCACAAACAAATTCAGTGAATAAATTTGAAAAAAAAAATGCCTACATATATAAATATACTTAAATAGCAAATTCTGATGTGAAAAAATTTATAATTAAAGCTCAAAATAAAAAATTAAAATATAGAACCTAATAGCTTCCTTCTATGATGCATACTTAAATAGTAGATTGTATCATAAGGGAGCAAAATAATATTTTTACGGCGAGGGCGCTTTTTTGAATCCAGAGCGAAGTGAAGGATTGTATAGTAGAATCCCGAGCGTAGCGAGGGATTCTTCAGTACAATCCTGAACGTAGCGAGGGATTCAAAGTACGTCGCCCGAGCCAAAAATATATTGCGCCCGAGTGATACACTCTACTTTTCATCACCCTCTATGAGGAAATAAAAGGCGCCTCATATTATTAACCCCCGACGCAAAAACGACGGGGTGTTATAAGTTTGACGTGTCTCTCTGTGTGTGTGTGTGTATGTCTGTCTGTTCCCCCCACAGAGTACATTATATATACTTTATTAGAGATTGCACTCGCCTGTTCACCTAAAGCGACCTCCACAGGGAAGTGGCTAAACTAAAATATATATAACTACAACGCTATAGTACTTTATATATAGGTACTACTGGTACTATAATATATATACTATACTATTGTCCTTGTGTATCGTATAAAATAATTTATCTTAATTATTACAAGATCACTAAAGAATGATGTGACCTTGTAATAATTAAGATAAATTATTATTATACAATACTTACATTAAAATTGTAAGAGGTGGTATCCAGATGTTAGGAAATGAAACGCATGTTGATAATTTTCTGCTTTTTAATCGAGTCTTTTTTACATGCGTGGGTCACTGTTATTTATGCAAAGATAATCGGAGTCGATCACGTCCACGATCACGAGATGAAATGCACAGATAATTGGAGTCCAAGAATGGCGAAATAGTAATAAAATAAGAAAAAACTAACGAAGCACCATTAACACAATAATTATCCAACTGTCATACTAGAAAAACTTCAATGTCAAACTAATTATTGTTGTCAATGTTGGTCAAACTGAAATGGCCGTTCGCTACGTTTAGAAATTAAATCATAAATGTTTCATTAAACTTCCAACTTATATAGAAATATTTACAATGACTGTTATGTGAGTTTTAACTTAGAAATTTATCCTACTAACTCATATTACTCTCAAAAAAATATTTTACATATTATTAGCTGAACTGTTTAATTAAATAACATTAAAATAAATTAGACTAAAACTTAAACTTCTGAACGAACACTTACTTCAGTGGCATCATAGATAAAGAGGCACAGATTATAAATACAAGATAAGCGCCATCTTTAGGGAAGTGGTAACCGGGGTAATTTTCATACAATGAAAAAATGTTTGAAGTGCAAAGGCCCTGGTTCCCCCATAGCTCTCAAACGGATGGACCGATTTGAATGCGGTTATTTTGTTTGAAAGGTGAATTAGTCGGGAGTGTTTTTAGCTTTGTTTTTTTGATGAAAATCGGTCCAAGATGGCCGCCGCCACAAAATGGCGGATTAATAATACAAGTGTAAATTAAATATTTAAGAAAGCCCCGACATTCGCCATTTTATGATGGCGGCCATCTTGGATTTGCATAGTATTATTGTACTAGTCAAGACCTTTCATTTGATACCCATATTGAGGGAGTTGTGAAAAAATATGTAATCCGCCATTTTGTAGGGGCGGCCATCTTGGACCAATTTTCATCGAACATACATAGCTAAGAACATTCCCGACTAATTCACATTCCAAACAAAAAAAACCGCATTCAAATCGGTTCAACCGTTTGAGCGCTATGGGGGAACAGACAGACACACACACATACACACGAACGTCAAAATGAAAGGTCTTGATGACAAGACCTTTTATTTGATACCCATATTGAGGGAGTTGTGAAAAAATATGTAATCCGCCATTTTGTGGCGGCGGCCATCTTGGACAAATTTTCATAAAACATAGCTAAGAACACTCTCGACTAATTCACCTTTCAAACAAAAAAAACCGCATTCAAATCGGTTCAACCGTTTGAGCGCTACGGGGGAACAGACAGACACAGACGCACATACATACACAGACGTCAAACTTGTAACAACAATAACAACAATCGATACTATCGTTCGCGCCAGTGGCGTAGCGTACATTGGCGGGGCCCCGTATAAAAATTTGTTTGGGGGCCCTTATGAAGGGTAAAGATTTCTCACAAAAGAAAAAAAAATGTTTGCATAAAATTAAAAGCAATATTTATTCATCATAATTATTTATGTGTCACTTTTTCTAAAATTTTACAAACAATTCAAATTAAATATATACTCTCCTTGCCTTTTTTTCGGCAAACTGATTTATTAAATCATTTAATAGCTGATGATGACTTTAGTTTTTCTAAAGATTCTGCCTCTATGGACTATAATGACAGGCCTGATAGGCGTTCATTTCCCATCGAAGTTCTTAGGTATTTTTTTTATTTGGGAAGTTTTTGTTTACGCACGTCGGGGGCCCCCGTGGCTTGGAGGCCCCGTATAATTGATACGGCAGATACGGCGGTAGCTACGCCCCTGGTTCGCGCCTAGCCCGGTGGGACCACGGGCCCTTCATCTTCAATAAGTGCGCCGCAATTATCTTTTAGGCGCACTTATAAATAAGTGCGCGTAAAAGATCTTTTACGCGCACTTATAAAACTGCGTCGAAAACACCACCTTTGGGTGCACATAAAGGCGAACCAAGTCGTCCTTTTCGAATAGATGGGATGAAAATTATATTGATTGAAATCAATGTTTTTTTTTTTTGTTATAGTAAACACTGTTATCAGCTGGCATCAAAATACACACATTATTTTTTATTTTTTTATTTGACAGTATTCAGTATCTCTTCTACATTTTATGCTATTGAGCACTCAGATTAAGTATCAATCAATAATTCTTTTTCTCTATTGAGCAGCATTGTTGCTATATAGCTAAGGTTGCTAGCATTTTTGTAGCTGTAAGTGCTGCCCTCTAGTTTCAGCTAAAGTCCTTATCCATATAAAGACTGATTTCTTTGCAATAGTTTGCTAATAAATAAAACATCAAATGAAAGCTATAATATTATATTGCACAAATTCAAATAAATTATTTATTTATATTTCATAATATTAACTACATTATGCCAAAAAAATAATCACAAGTATAACCCGCGGTGACCTTCAATGCGCAGAAGTCGAAAATGAGGTATCTCAGGGTGTGAGGGGGTTGTGGGGATCGTTCGTAAGCACTGATTAGCTCTCGCGGATCCCTCGTAAGCGCTGATTGGCTCTCCAATCGTATTGTGTCCTGCTCACTCGCATGACACTGCGTGCACTTGAAGGTCACCGGTCGACTTACGTGATGGGGGTTATACTTATTAATTTTACTTTCAGGTTCTCAATAATTTTCACAATTTATATAGGCTTGTAGAGTAGGGTGGTAACATACTTCTTTCTGTACCTGTGTGTCGCAGAGAGCACCATAACACCATCTTTGATTGATAAGGCGTACAAATGATTTAACATTACATGATTTGGTTCCGGCAATAGGGTAGGTTCACACTGTAAACATAAAAAGTAGCAAATAAATAAATGTATATATTTTTCTTACCCATCATGAAATTCAAATTGAGCTGTACTATATGGAATATATAATATGGAAAGATTTTGCAATCACTGTTGGAACATTTTTTAAATTTTTGTTGTTATCTATTCAGTAGGTTTTCTTTTACAGTTTCTACATATATTAACTACCTACCACAGTTTGTTAATAGTAGACGTTTTATTTCTTATAAGAAATACTTACAGATAATGGAGTGTCTTTGTTTAAAATAACTTGCAAAAGATGTGGTGGCAAAATAGGTGGTCCATATACTTTCTCCCAAGGTTTTGACTGTGGTATTTCCTAAAACCAAACAGATTAATATTTTTAATTATTTTATTATTTTACAAAATGATTATTTATTTATTATACACCAGGCTCTAAATACTATGTTTTAGTTGTTATCATCTATTAAATGACTTCTTAAGTTTCTAGCTTAACAATAAACAGCTTTAGGGACCTTTCAGACAGACCGGCGAGGAGAGCAGAGCAAATTTTAATCGCATTTAAAATAGAATCTTAAGACATTGAAATAGGCTTTATTTTTACATGTTAACTCTTTTATGATAAGAGGATGCTCGAGCATGCTCCCAATACGCTCTGTGTGAAATATATGAGAGCAGCCGGTCGGCTACTCGTCGAGCCGGTCGGCTGCTCCATGCCCGTGCCCTTTCGCGCTCGAGCATCCGACCGGCTCCGTTCGCGTGCTCTTTCATGCTCGCACAGCCGACCGTAGGCCGAATATGCTCTGCCGTCCGGCCCAAGAGCGTACGCTCGGCTCCGAGCGCATCCGCGTGTCCGTTCACACAGACCGGCGCGGAGAGCAGAGCAAATTTGAACGGCCGGTCTGTGTGAAAAAAAAAATGCTCTCCGACGCTCTCCGCGCCGGTCTGTCTGAAAGGTCCCTTAAGGTAGGCAAGGTTAAGCACTCTGTATTTCCATATTGTCATTCTTTATCCCAGTCCAAGCTCTTAAAATCAATTCTAAATCTAAATTCTAAATTGCTATAAAACTAGAGCAAGCCACATATGTAACCTTATTAGTCAGCCTAGAATAAAGGAACAAGATACAATAATTACCTGAGAATATTCTGTCTGAGCACCGCTACGTATCCCCTCACTGTCTTTGGCTAGTGCTTGAAAAACTTCAAAGTCAGACATTTTAACTGTTACCAAGTTGTTCTTAGAACCCATGCCATTATCTACAACTTTCTGAAATGGATGTGTTTTTGTGTATTATGTCCCTGTTAAGTTTTTTGTTAACATAATATAATTATTATTCTAAACTTATGATTTTAAATCTTTTAACTGATAGCTAAATATGTGAGTTGTAGCAATGTTTTGAATAATTTTTCAGTAAAAACACTACTACAGCTAGTTTAATGCTTGTTCAAATTTTTGCATTAAGACTGCTACATTTTAGATATTGAATCTAACCTGATATAAACTTACCACAGTGGGATCATGTCGCCATTCACCATCAACAAAATATTTGTACTGATGTTCCCCTTCAGGCAGATCTATTATAGTTACAAAATCACCATGTGATTTGACCATAGGAATTGTTTTCCAATCAGTGAAAGTTCCACTAATGAAAACCTAAAAATATTAATTTTATCATAAAATTATTCAAAAAAAATGAACAGCACTAATTACTTAACAGCACTGAACAGAATAATGAAGAGCACTAAAACTAGCCATATTTTTATGTACAAAATGCTTTCAGATATGAGTGAGAACTAGCCACCCACACTGGTATTTTACCATGGGCAAGTTCAAACTTGTTGATTTGTTAATGTTGTTGACTCTCGCTGTGTGGTTCATAGCAGTCATAAAGATTACCCAGGACTATACTTGAATGTTGAGTAAATAATTTTAGGTTTTTCAATCATAATTTAAATGTTAAACAAAATAACTGCATTAATTAAAGTACAACACAATAAAATATTTCCAAAATCTCTATTCACTACCCTGCTGTAAGTAATGATCTTAAAAGCCTAAATATGTATAATTGCAAATTGCAATGCAATAAGTTATAGCAATGAGGAAGTTTCCTGAAGTTGAAAATATCATATTGAACACAATGGTATTAAAAATTAAAATATAGATTAAAACTAATAAATCAGTGAAAAAAAATTTGAAATCCATCAATAAATGATGGAGAAATTAATTATTTAAGTTCATGTATTTTAACGCAAAATTTCTCACTCGAGTATGACGTCACCGCGTCTATTCGGAGGTAGTTTTTCCATGTAAATTTTCTTGTTTTGCCAATTTCTCCGAGATTTCTGAATTGATTTGCGTGATTCTTTTTTTTAATCGACAGCTGATTATGTTTGCAAAATGGTCCCATATAGTTTTTCGAAAAAAAGATTAAAAATTTTTTTTTGTCCATTGCAAAGCTTTGGAAAAAATATGTTGACATAGGTACCTGTTTACCACCTCCATCCCACTTAAATACTGTCGGTAACACCTTTACATCTTCATCGATCTTTTCCTCTGTCAATGTGTTAGATCTCTCTCGCATTACAGGCTCTTCCACGTCGTATTCAGGCACAGCTTTTGTGTAATATGGAGCTCCATCCTCAATGTTATTGTCCTCTTGTGCACTTCGATCATCATCTATTTTCTTGTCGAAAATGAAAGCTTCCCCTTCTTTAGCAGGCGAAGAAGAACTAACGTCGAGGAGTTTATTTGCAGCGTCCTTATGCCACTCTTTTGGTTGATTACTCCCAGCGTTTCCCATTTTAGTTTTTACAGATGATGGTAATTGGTAACTGACACAAGTGTCAACACTCAACTCCCCAGTTACCTACCCTTCGTTCATAGGGCATTAGGGCACAAGTATTTTTGAATTTTGTAGGTTGGTTTTCTTAAATAGTGCTATCACTGTCTATTAACATAAAACAGGAATTTAGTTTAAATATAAAATAAATAACAACGTAGGTAATTCTTAGTGGTGGGCGTTATGTAACGTAATCGGTTTGAGTAACTAGTTATACGACTGATAATCGAATAACTAGTTTCATGATTCAGAATGTAACGATTATTTTTCGTACGCACTTCATAAACAACTCGGTGAAGTTACGCGGCGCGTAACCGTATCACAGAAACTAGGTACTTCAATCCACATCACTTATCACTTCACATAAACAAGTTTCAAGTTACACCTCGGAATTCGGACCAATTGCCAGTTGCCTACACCCTATACCTACTTATGGACGCATTTACTATAAGTATATGTTACAAATAGAGTTTTTCAGTATCTTTTGTGGCTAAAATATACCAAAACTAGCTTCTGCCCGCGACTTCGCCTGCCTGATTTTCGGTTTCTCACAAATCCCGAGGGAATCGTAGATTTTCGGGTCCCGTTCCCGCTCCCTTTTCCAACCTTTATACCTACTTTTAAGGAAGTTTGCTATACTAATCCTAGAAGTTTACTATACCTATAACTGTAGCTGTAGATAGATATAGCAAATTTCGGTTCTTTCAAAATCCCGTGGGAACTGTGGATTTTTCCAGGATAAAAAGTGACATATGTGTTAAGTCAGCGCATAATCTATCTCCATTCTAAATTTCACCCAAATCGGTTCAGCTTAGTTGCGGCGTTAAAGAGTAACAAACATACACACACACAAACTTTCGCCTTTATAATTTTATACTTTTTTTAATAAATAAAATTGAAGTTTTTTAAAAACCTAAATCCACACGGGCGAAGCCGTGGGCATCATCTAGTAACAAATAAAATAACCACCTTAACATTAGTTACATGTAACAGTTTATAATATCTTGTAGATGATATATCGTTTTTAGAATAAGCGTAACCATCACACGTAAGTATAATATGTAGTAGGTATTGAAATTGTCGCCTAGTATGGACGTAACTAGTTACGAAAATAATCGTTACTGAAACAGATTACGCGTAATCGCAAAACTAGCTACAACCGATTATGTGCAAAAGCGATTACGACCCATCTCTAGTAATTCTGCTAGAGCCCACACCAAGCACAGAGCACGCACAGAGCGCACCAGAGCGCACACCACAGATTAGGTATTAGTTACTACGTAACAGATGCGACAGTGACTTTTCTTCGGGCCATTTCCATTTACGCCATTTTCTGCGTTTTGGCGCCACTGTAGATTTGCGGCTAGGGCTTGCCAGTCGATGATTTGTTATCGATACTAGTGATGTACTCGTTTTATCGATAACCAAATAACAGGGTTTTCTTACTAAGGCCTCTCGTTAACACGCCGTGAAAACTCACGTTTTGTATGGATATCCGTACAAAACGTGAGTTTTCACGGCGTGTTAACAAGAGACCTCATAATTAAATTCAAACAAGATAAATTTATTTCAAACTTATTTATTCAAATCTTTCTTTCTTAATCTAAATTCTTAGAATAAATAGGTAAAGAAAGGCAGTCGTCGACGCGGCGATAAGCCGTTTTTAGCTCGCCTCGGCGGCTAGCTACGTCTATCGTCGCGTCAGTGCTCAAGGTCGAGTCTTAGTACTACGAGCTCGTAAAAAATCATTTAAAAATGACATACTGTGCTGTAGAAAGGTGTCATGATGCATCACACAATCATCAAAAACATTTAAAGATCACATTTCACTCGTAAGCACTACCGAACAGATTACATTTTGGAGTAAAACATTTTTTAAAACTTTAAAATAAATCGTAAATATCACAGACGCCATTACAATGAAAATGTTGCTAGCTCTGGGGAAAATATTTTACCATCATTTTACCCCATATCTTTTTTCTTATTCTAAGTACCGATTTTTAATGCCGATTTACATTAGTACTACTGTGTATTACTAGGGTGACCAAATACTTAATTAGGATGACCACATGTTACATGAGAAAAAATATTGTGTTGATTTTCTTGTTTCTATAAAAACAAGATATTTGAACCAGTTTTGGCTATTTTTAGCTGACTTTAAAAAAGGAGGTTATGTATTCGACTCGGTATGTATGTACAATGTATATATGTATGTAAGCGGTATGTATGTATGTATGTTTTCGATTATTTCAAAAACCAATGAACCGGTTATGAAATTCATTTAGTGTTGGATGCAGGGTATAAGGGAACCAGTAACTTACATTTTCTAACAAATATCAAAATTGCAGCGCACATCAAATAATGACATTTATAGGCAAACTAGCTGATGCTCGCGATTTCGCCCGCGTGTATTCTTATAAATGTCACTTGTGGGTGGAATTTCCAATATTCCTGAAACACGTAATTCTTTAATTTTAACCGAAAGTATAAATACCGATTTTCATTGATATAACTTTAAAAATGACGAACTTTCATACAAACTTTCAACTCCCATTTAACCCACTTGGAGGTAGTCTTTCCAAAATTCCTTAAACTCATAACTCTTTATTTTCAACTGAAAACCTAAATACCAATTTTCATGGATATAACTTGAAAAATGACGGACTTTCATACAAACTTGCATCCCCTATTTAACCCTCTTAGGGGTGGAATTTCCAATTATTCTTTCTTAGTGTGCACTCAAGTCATAAAAGGAAGCTACTGTGAAAATTTCAAGTTTCTAGCCTCAGTGGTTTAGGCTGTGCGTTGATCATCAGTCAGTCAGGACAAGCTTCTTTATATTATTATAGATAGATAGATTTTCGATACCCAGGGTAACATTATTGTACCTTTAAAGTTTCACTTCTACCGTGTATGAATTGCATTCAAACACATTTTTTTCACGTTTATATTGTGGTATCTTGTCACCACTACTATTACCTGTCTTCGTTTCCGAAAGTGGTCCCCTTTTACCTGTTATTTTATTTTAGAATCTGTACAAAATACATGTGCAGAAAAAATATTACCCTCCTGGATCAGTAAGTTTATACCAGTACATTTAGGGAGAATGTACCCTACATTTAGGGAGAATGTCGTTCCACGTGCAGCATTACTCATGCGCTTGTGTGCGTGTCGGCAAATGTAGTTACAGGGCACTTACACATTCATGGGTTGATTTATAGCTTACGTTTCGAGCGGAAATTTGTTAGAAACTTACATTCTAAGCGTAATAGTTCGATGTCTAAATTACTTGTTTTTCAAATACACATTTATTAATATTAAAAACAATTTTTTCAAAAACTCTGGGTAGGAAAACACCCCAAGAAAACCTACAGTGTTTAAATTGCTACCAATATTTTTTTTATAACCATTTTCACTATGGTAATTGTGCATAAAAGTGCTTGCATCCCTGTATACAATAGTATGTATGTAATTAGAAAATTTTCATTAGGATAATATACTAAATTATTATTTTTTAACATTTCATTATATTCTCTATACAACGTTAGTTTTACTTTGCGCAAAAACCGAAACACGTGTCAAATATTTTTACATTAAAAATATTTATACAAAATTTCAAAAAAATATAATGAAAAGTAACGAAGTTATAAGCTTGTTATGTTGCGTCGTTGTCCTCGAAAAAAATGGTCACCGCAAGCCATCGCCGCAGCGCCTAGCGATCGACGCGAGTTGAATGACCGCCGTTGTGTGCCGACCGTCAGCTGATGCGCGGTAAATCATTGTGTTTAAGCTAGTTATGTCTACCGACTCAAGCGCCCCGCAACAACAGCCGCGCATAGCGTTCACACGGTGAAATTGCTTCGTTGGCAGATTGTGCGAGGCCATCGCGACCCGTGGGAGCGTTACGCGCCTGGCGACAGTCCCTAACTCGACTCGATAGACGTAAGACATATTATGTAACTAGTAACTAATTAATTAATTAAATATAATTTTCAACAAAGGTTCAATTCTTTAAAACCAAAATTCACGAAAGCTCCCAAACTTGACTGGCGCAGCCGGTAGGATTTCGCGGGAAGAAAGCAGCGTTTCGTGGCCCCAAAATAGACCGTGTACGCTGTTCGCGAAATCCTACGAACCAAACAAATAAGTCAAATAAGTGAGTGAGTGTTCCTGGAAGAAAAGGCTACCTCTAGCGGGAGGATGAAGGCGTTCAGACAGTGAGTAGAACTTTTCGCTATCCTGTGTGTCCCATCCTATACCTGTTGGTCTGCATTTTCACCATAAATTAAAAGATTGAACTAATTGGATAGTTCAGTCCAAAATCACTGATTATCTGATTTTCCTGTAATGCACTAAATCGGCATTATTTAGGTACTAGTTTTAAGAAGAATTATTGTGAAAGAATTATTTAAAGAAGAATACAATATCGAAATAAAATAAAATAAAAGAAAAATAATTTGTTTTAAAGAGAATAATGAATTAACAATATATAATTTTTATGCTCTACTAATGTATAATTATATTATAAGTGTTTTAATATAAGTGTGCGTATTGTACTACTGATTATTATTCTGTTTTGTGTTCATTAAATTTTTAAAAATTCGAAATGGAACAAATAACGATTGTGCCCCGTGAGATCGCAGGATTAATTCCGAAATTTGATGGAGAGTCTAATCTATTAAATATATTCTTGAGAAAATGTGAATATGTTATACATAGTTTTAGACCACCTGGTTGTAGCGCAGCGCAGGAGTTATACTTATTTCATGTAGTTACGAGTAGGTTGACTGGTCAAGCGGCGTTTCTCGTAAGCGAAAGGGAAGACATCGTTACGTGGGAGAAGTTGAAAGAAACGTTGATCTTGCATTTCGGTGACCCTCGCTCGGAGGATTGTGTTGCGATAGAGCTCGAGTCATTAAAAATTAAAACCGGTGAATCGTACATAGATTTTTGCAAACGTATTCAGAACATGCGTAGTATTCTGATATCCAAAGTAAATAGAATAGACGACACGTCCCTTAGAGAGTCAAAAATTATAATTTATAATAATTTGTCTCTGAATGTATTTTTGTATAACTTACCGGAAGATTTAATCAGAATAGTGAGACTGAAAAATCCGAAAACTTTGGAAACCGCTTTAGCTTATGTAACCGAGGAAGTTAATTTTCAATTTCAGTACGATGCCAAAAATAAGAATAAACAAAATTCTAAATTTCATCAAAATCAGTCGGCTCCAACTCAATTCCACAATAATAATAAATTTAGTGTTCCGCAAAATTTTTATAGAACGGCACCGAACCCGTTTCAAAACCGATTTAATATGTCGAACCAGTTCAATCAAGGTTTTGGACCTCAGAATAATTTTCAGACTCAACCAAGGTCGAACAATGACTTTAAATTTGGAATGCCTTTACAACCTAATAATTTTAAATTCGGAATGCCTGTACATCCCAATAATTTTAAATTTGGAATTCCTGTGCAACCTAATAACTTCAAATTTGATCCAAATTCTAACCGAGAAGTTAATCCTGGACATTCTGGAAATCAGAATCAATTTAAATTCGGCATGCCGCAACAAACCAAGTATACCCCGACTGACGTTTCAATGCGTACGGCCCTACCGATTCAACAGCATATGACAGAAATACCGATCCGACAACACATGACAGAAATACTAGAAACCCCATTTTACGGCGACAACTTTGAAATTAACGAAAATAATTATTATTACCCTACGGAAAATAATGGTTTCAAATCCGAACCTCCTGGTGAAAATCAAGGTTTAAATCCCGATGAAAATTCTTCCATACTAGTCAAGGACGAGCATACGAGCGAAGTACCCGGATCAGAAATAATACGTCTAAATTGCGATAGTGTGTTAAACCTACCACATATAGAACTTCCTGAAATTCAGGCCAAGTTTATAATAGACACCGGTAGCTCACGCTCTTTCATAAGTCCTGAAAAGGCAAATCAATACTTTCCTAAATTTAAATATGCAGAACCCTTTCAAGTAATCAGTACTCATGCCCGCAGTAAACATAATGAAGCGATACACATACCTCTATTAAAAATCTTTAAAAGTACATCAAGCCATAAATTTTATACGACGTAGACAAACGCTACGACGGTCTAATAGGGTCAGATCTATTAAAGCAACTCGATGCTATAATCGACATGAAAAATCAAATTTTACACACACGCGACGCCGACATACCAATTATATATAGCCCCCCGTCTGAGTCGACCTTACAACCACGAACTGAAACTCATGCGAAAATACCAACTACTCTAGAAAATGGTTCATGGAATAGTAAGACAGACGCACTTTCACAGACAAAATTGAACCTCTTAGAGGACGATCGTTTCCTCCAAGTAAACTTTGATACAGCATCTCTTCTTAGTACCGACGACAAAGACGAACATGACAGTATAATACGGAATTCCGACATTAACGTTTCAAATATACCATACCCCATTCATTCTCCAACTGACAGTGCCCTGAACATGGATGGTAAATTCAACCATATTTTTGACGAAAGCATTTATCAAAAACCCCGGTACCAAAAGGCAAAAGTAACAGGAAATATCTTCAGGAATACTGTACCTGTAAGAACCCAAAAACGTGACACTAAAGTACCAATTAAATATATTAAACGTCCTCCACAGGTACGTCCTTCTGCTTATTCAAATCCTCACGACCCAGGCCCTAGTGCAGGAGGTGGAGCATAATCCAGGTATCCTGCCTGTAAAAGAAGGTCAAGCGTTTATCGCATACGATAATTGGTCTTATATTAAAGTTTTAGATTTAAGTTACCTGAAAAAGGATTTAGATTATAATATTAGAATGTACGAGCACTTAAATGTAAATCTATTAAGATACTTAGATAATAAAACGCACTATAGCATTATAACTAATGTTAAGACGCAAACAGATCATCTTCTGAACATTACACTTGAAAAATGTAGATTAAGAAAATCTTCTGAAAATAGAGCAATCTATTGAACTAAAAGCTTACTCGAAGAAAAATCAGATAACTTTTATTTTGGACATTCCTCTTGTTAAAACTGATATATTTAACTACTTTCACATGATACCCCTTCCTGTCACAAATGTATTTAATCAGACATCCCTTATAATTCCTAAAAAGCCTTACCTATTAGTGAAAGGTTCGAAAACCATACCGCTCGCCAAACCCTGCAAAGGAATGGATAAATTTGTATTTTTATGCCAAGAAATAGAACTGGAATTATCAACGAAAGACAGCTGCCTAGAAGCGCTCATGCTATTATCTCAAAATACTAGCGCTTGTAACCCAGTTTTGGTAGAGACATCTGGAATAAAAGTAGAGCCTATTCAATGTAACCAATGGATTATATACAGCAAATTTGAAACACTCCTCCAAAAAAACATGTAACACAGAAGAAACTCGAGAACGCATACAAGGGACCTCCATACTTACCATAGACGACACTTGCAGTTTTAAAATAAAGAGGCTAACGTTACGAATACATCAAATGATAGGTGGAACTATAGACTATTCAAGGACACCAACCATCCACTTCCCCGAGGTACGTACCTCTGGTCTAATAACTGAAAAGAAGCCTATAAATCTAGACGGCGTTAACCTTCAGCATCTGCAACAATTGACATACCGTTTAAAGGAAAGTGAAAGTGAAGTGGTTCTTTATCGAGGTGAAAGAGTTATCAACGTAAAAAGTGTTAGCGTCGGAACGTTAATTTTATATGTAATATTAGTCTTAAGCATTTGCATTCTGTTAACATATAAGTTTGTACCTTTACATCTTTTTTGTCAAACTCAGCAGAGTGTAAGTCAACCCTCTGCCGACTTTGAACTTAGGGAGGGAAGAGTTATGTCTACCGACTCAAGCGCCCCGCAACAACAGCCGCGCATAGCGTTCACACGGTGAAATTGCTTCGTTGGCAGATTGTGCGAGGCCATCGCGACCCGTGGGAGCGTTACGCGCCTGGCGACAGTCCCTAACTCGACTCGATAGACGTAAGACATATTATGTAACTAGTAACTAATTAATTAATTAAATATAATTTTCAACAAAGGTTCAATTCTTTAAAACCAAAATTCACGAAAGCTCCCAAACTTGACTAGCTTGTAGGATTTCAAAATATTTTTGGACAAAAATATAACACTATATAAAAATGGTTGGATTCGATTTTGTTACTGATTCTGAACAAACTACTTTCAGGTTTTGCGTAAAGTAAAACTAACGTTGTATATTTTTTTAATGAATAAATATTGGCATCCATAGAGCTGTTTGTCTTTATACAACTCTTACATTGGTTTTTTTGTTAGACATAATTATGAATCCAACAGTTCATGCCGCGAATTTGCATTGATGATGTAAATATATGTACATGCCGAGCATTGCACTTTAATTTTTTGAAATAAAACCTGATCTCTAAATATAGACCCACTTGGACTACTTGAGACATCCTCATTCCTATGAAGTAGATGGGATTGTGATTGAAAACAAGTCCCGACTTGTGCATGTTCCATCCCTTCGTCTTCCTGCTTGCTGTAGCCTCCATACTGCTTATGTTTCCAGTGTGAAAATTATCTGAAAATTATTAAATATAGACAGGTGAGTAAAGTACGTAGGTTTATGGTACATGTATTTTTTTATGATAGGGATTATCTAGTCCAAAAACAATGCAAGTATTTAACAGTATAAAAATGCAAAATAACTGTAAATTCAAAATTTTAATATTCCCCAACCTGTGGGAAATCAAGACATCCCAACTCTCTAAAAAACACCTTCTAAAGCTCTAAACATCACCTTCCTTCCTTTCAACCTATAACCTTCGATCAAAAAATAAGGCCTTTAACACTATGAAGTGTCTACCAAGTACCTACTCATTGAGACAAATCTAACTATAAAAAACCTGCATTCAAATCGGTTCACTCGTTTAAGAGCTACAGAATGACAGGCATATCCACACACAAAGCTGCAGTTCGATGGGGAGAGAGTTGGTAGGTACTACATAGGACATCCACCTTACACTGTCGTTCTTGGGCAAACTTAAAAGTCTTAGGTGTTGAGTAGCAAGTACCGACACAACACTTAAATAGTCCCATGACGATCGATTCAAATATCGTATTCGTATCGTATCGTATTCGTCTCGTAATCTCTAAAGTAGCACAGTTTTTTTTTTCTATCAAACAACAGCAGAGAATTTGGATTTCAAATCAGCAAAATACTTACACTCTCACACACTCAACACTTTTTTTCTGCTGCTAATATAGCAAATCGTAGTCCATATATCGATTCAAATATCGTATTCGTATCGTATCGTATTCGTCTCGTAATCTCTAAAGTAGCACAGTTTTTTTTTTCTATCAAACAACAGCAGAGAATTTGGATTTCAAATCAGCAAAATACTTACACTCTCACACACTCAACACTTTTTTTCTGCTGCTAATATAGCAAATCGTAGTCCATGTAACGTAGCCCTGAGTCAAATGTAAAACAGAGTTCTCGGAGTCCAAAACAAAGTACAAGTCAATATGATCACCAAAATCCATTTAACAAAGCCAAGTCGTCACGAAATATCACAAAAAACACCATAATAATTGAGAACCTGTGATGAGAACAACGAAAAGTAAAGAAAAGTGGTGGAAATGAAAAATGTAAATTTCGCGAAATTTCATAATCACAGATCACTAATATACTCACAGAGTACATTATATATACTTTATTAGAGATTGCACTCGCCTGTTCACCTAAAGCGACCTCCACAGGGAAGTGGCTAAACTAAAATATATATAACTACAACGCTATAGTACTTTATAGTGATGTGCCGATTCGATTATTTTGATAATCGATTAATCGATTATATTAATCGATTATAAAATAATAATCGATTATTAATCGATTATTGATCGATTATGAAATAATTCTTAGAAAGAACTGAAAAAACAATTCTACTTTCTGGAAAAATTCTGAACCCTTGCATTTAGTAGCAACATCTATATTATAACCTTTTAGACTGTTCTGAAAAAAGAAAAACAAACACTATTTTTTAAATTTTTTGAAATTGTAATTAGAAAATTAAATAGATTAATTAAAAAATAATGTAATTGATCAAAATTAAATATACATACCTATTAGGTACCTATTTATCACACTAAGGCGAAAGTTTGTGTGTCAGTGTGTGTGTATGTATGTGTGTATGTTTATTACTTTTTAACGCCGCAACTACTGGACCGATTTGGCTGACATTTGGATTGGAGATAGCCGATAGGTTATGTCCTGGAATAACACATAGGCTACTTTTTATCCCGGAAAAGTGTTCCTGAGGGACTTAAATAGATATAGACTTCCAAAAACGAGATAGGTGCTGTTAAACGCTGATTGTTCTTAGGTACATCACGCTCACATAACAAATTATTGCAATAGTTTGCTGTCGTTGCATGCATTTGTATGCTTTTGCATGAATTTGCTGTCGTTCTCGTTGCTAAGTTACTCTTATGATTTTGTTCAAATATTTTTTATGTGTACAAACTTATTAATCACGGGTAACATCGCGGGGCACAGCTTGTACATATATAGATACTCATAGCGGGGGTAATTTCACTACAGCTGGTAAAGGCGTATCGTCGGTTCGGTGTGTTCGAAAAGTTGAGTATGTATAAAAAAGCTGTAAGCTGCATAACGCTCGCTCACAGTCGGCGGCTGACTATCCGTTTGGTGTGAACAAAGCCTAAAACTAACTTTGAGGGAATCCCCTTTTTGCAATGATAGGGTTGCCAAACCATATTATACTTTAGCAAGCAAATTAATAACAGAAAGCTGGTAGTAAAGGAGAATGCCCAAAAATCTATGGGCGTGTAACCCAGTCGTTTACAAGCGTGTTGTATGCAGCATTTATTGCAGGTTTATTCCTGATAACCAAACACACCATTTTAATACCTCTAGGTCCTGCCGTTTTTGAACAAATCTAAGTTTAAGTTCGAAAATGATTCTAGGTTATGTGTAGTTTATGATTGTTAAACTAGTAAGGAAAGCCGTGTATCGTTCCTGCCGATTTGAATTATTTGTTCCGCGCACTATACTTAACATACCTGTTGCAACGATGTCCATGTTGAGAGTAGTTTGCAATGTAGAATCTAACGAAGACCCATCATGTCTTAGCATCATATCAAAGGCATCATGTTTATATTCAAGTGACAATTAATACACCTCAACATTGTTATCCAAATCACGAGCAAAAATCAGAATCCGTAGAAAGTAGCGTAAAGTCGGCGAGTAGGCGAGATCGAATCCGTATAGTATAGCAAAAGTCGTTGGTAAGGATAAACAATAAACCATAGAATTAATATTGGTCTCCGCTGCGCTATAATACACATTCAAAATGTAAACAGAGTAGACGTCACCAGCGTCACATACAACTAAAACAATGACATGTCACATTGGCATCTTGAAATATAATAAGTTTCTTTACACAAAATCAAGAAGGTTGTAGTTCTATTCCATTCCATTGCACAAAACGCAATGAAGTTAAAACAATATTATAACAAAATAATATTATTAATTATTACTTATTTACTTTAATCATATTGTACGATTTACAACAAGTAACAAATAAAATAATGTATTAAAAATAAATATCTGTTTTATTTCAAGTGACATGATTTTTTAGTAACAAAACTTTTTGTTTGGGCATGTATGCGTAGAAAGTAATGCAAATGGCCCCAGACATGCCAGAGAACAGGAAGAGACGGTTTAATTCCTTTTTTATTGCATTTTTTTAAAAGCAGCTTTAGCATTAATAATTATTAATTTTCAAATTGTCATATATTCGTAAGATAATTTTTAGTAAATTACATTATGTGTAAATGTTTGGGTCAGGGATGATCATTCTCCTTTGGTAATTAACGTATATCTTTATAATCGATCATGATCGATTATGCAAAATCATAATCGATTGCAATCGATCATTTTAATAATCGATTAATCGATTATTGATAATCGATTCCGCACATCACTAGTACTTTATATATAGGTACTACTGGTACTATAATATATATACTATACTATTGTCCTTGTGTATCGTATAAAATAATTTATCTTAATTATTACAAGATCACTAAAGAATGATGTGACCTTGTAATAATTAAGATAAATTATTATTATACAATACTTACATTAAAATTGTAAGAGGTGGTATCCAGATGTTAGGAAATGAAACGCATGTTGATAATTTTCTGCTTTTTAATCGAGTCTTTTTTACATGCGTGGGTCACTGTTATTTATGCAAAGATAATCGGAGTCGATCACGTCCACGATCACGAGATGAAATGCACAGATAATTGGAGTCCAAGAATGGCGAAATAGTAATAAAATAAGAAAAAACTAACGAAGCACCATTAACACAATAATTATCCAACTGTCATACTAGAAAAACTTCAATGTCAAACTAATTATTGTTGTCAATGTTGGTCAAACTGAAATGGCCGTTCGCTACGTTTAGAAATTAAATCATAAATGTTTCATTAAACTTCCAACTTATATAGAAATATTTACAATGACTGTTATGTGAGTTTTAACTTAGAAATTTATCCTACTAACTCATATTACTCTCAAAAAAATATTTTACATATTATTAGCTGAACTGTTTAATTAAATAACATTAAAATAAATTAGACTAAAACTTAAACTTCTGAACGAACACTTACTTCAGTGGCATCATAGATAAAGAGGCACAGATTATAAATACAAGATAAGCGCCATCTTTAGGGAAGTGGTAACCGGGGTAATTTTCATACAATGAAAAAATGTTTGAAGTGCAAAGGCCCTGAATATACTAGTCTCTAAGACAGATGGGACAGTGGCAAAAATTTACAGTTAGTTCCGTTGCCTTCGCAAAGCGCTAGTGTCGCAAGAAGAAGTGATGGGACACAATCCCAACTTAAAATATCGATATCGATAGTATAGTGATGTCCCATGACAAACGTTGAAATGGGGTACCACTACCATTTTCTATTCTTTTTGAAATTTTTGGGTTTAAAATAAAACAACTTACTATATTCAATTTTATATTTCTTTTTTCTTAATCTATACGCTTTTTTTAATTATTTCAAAAGTAATTTTTGAGAAAAGCATATATTTTGTTTCTTAAGTTTTTCTTGCACACCTCTCAAATTATATTTATTTATTATAATACGAGCGGATACCCGCGACTTCGTTCGCGTGGATATTGACTTTAATAATCCCGTGGGAATCATTTTGTTTTTCCTATGCTCCTTTGAGCTTAAACCTTGCTAAAAACTGTTAAAAGTTCACTGGCGGATGTTTAGGTACATCAAAATGTAAACATCCGCCAGTGAAAGTCCCATCAAAATCGGTCCAGCCTTTCGGAGATTAGCCAGTAGTCTTTAAAGTATCTACTTTCTAACAAAAAAAGAATGAATGAAATCGGACCACCCGTTAACGAATTACAGCTAAGTACACATTTTGCCTTTCATCCCCTCTCCCAAGGAAACCGTGCTGAATTTCGGGATAAAAAGTATCCTATATGTTACTCCATAGTATTAACTTAAATCATGCCGAGTTTTATTTCAATCCATTCAGTAGTTTTTACGTGATGCGCGCACAAACATACAGACAAACAGATAAACAGACAAACAGACAAAAATTTCAAAAATAGCTTTTTTACGTTCTATTACTTATCCCTAACATCCCCCAGTTATTATTTTGCAAAAATCTTCAATGTACAGATACGGCAATTCTACGATTTTATTATATGTATAGATTACACCAATTATTATACAGATCGAGGCATAAAATTAAATTAACATACAATACAGAATATATAAAAACTATTCTAAGAGATTGTTTCCCACTTATTTATATCCACAAATTAACATTGCCAACATTTTCCTCTTCTCATCCTGCTATGGAAAATATAATCTATTTTATGGATGTCAGTACAAAGTGATAAAGTAATGACTTTGTGTCTCTGTGCAGACCATCACATTAATTTGTCTTGCATAGACTTGTGACAGTGGCGATGGAAAGGTAAAAATATTATGTAAATCTTGATTATTCACAACTGGGCAATATATGTATTAAGGCATCATGTACAAAAATTTTGTTTACAATCAGAAACCACCAGTCAGATATTGTTTAAACCTACCATCAATTATTTATCAAACTATAATAGCATAATTGTGATCACTCTTTTAATCTTTGGCTGAAAGTAAGATAATATCAATAAATTCTTTTCCAGAAATATAAAAGATCACTAATATGAATAGTCATAATTAAAGATGTGTTCGCAAGAAGAACGACAAAAGTTACTAAACATGGAACAAATAATTTTTTACCACCAACACTACAACCTTTTAACATCCCACAGTTGGGCACAGGCCTCCTCTCTCATAGGAGAGAGGGATTTAGAGCTTAGACCCACCACGCTGCTCCAATGCAGGTTGGTGGACTTTAGCGACTATTATGATGATAGTAATAGTAACAATAAACAGGACAGCCTGCTTAACATCCTCTCCGAGGCACGGGGGTGAAATACCGCTAACAAACAACTCCGGGCTGGCCCTGAGAACTTCTTGAAATAAAACCCAATAAAACAATCAGTAAAACCTGTCTGTTTAATTCATCTTCACATCTGAATATCACATAGTTCACATCTGAAAAGACACAAATAAATTTAAAAATAATTAATTGGTACTAATTATTACAAATATATACCATATTATATGAATAGTAGTATTTTTACTACCCTATAGGTAATAAATAGTAGCCAACTTAAGAACACCTGTTGGTATCACTATAAATATCAAAAGATGTGCTTGTGTCTGTTTATGGATAATTAATTTATGGAGAATGAATTTTATAATGTATAGTATAAATCTAGTTAGGTTAGGTTGGTTATACGTACCGCGCAAAATTCCAGCAGGTTTAGGAAATCGAAACAACTTAATGTTGTTTTGTACTGGCGAGCAGCCACATTTCTCCTTGTTTTCTTTGTCGTCAGATATTTCAAAAAACAACATAGGTACGAGTCTTGTTTCAATGAAACAAAAAAAGAGTCAACGTGCCAAATATAAATAGCACTACAGTATAAAACACAAACAGAGGAACAGAAGCTCGACTCGACGTATTTAAAGTTTAGAAGATTGCAAGAAATCAATAATTATTTTTATTTTTTCGAAACACAACAACAACGAAGACGCCATTTTGAAAAAAACAATAATTACCACAGAAGTCAGAACACTTTAATGATATGACCAAGAAACATAGAACCTATGTAATCTGAGCACCACAGACCAGGAACAATCCAAACAAAATGTTGAAGCAAAGAAATATGGTCTTGAACAGGCTTTGTCTCGTTCTCAACAGACTACTTAAATAAAGTGTGTGAGATATAGAAAAACTAGAGAGGAAAAATAGTCCAGCTGAATGACTTTATCTTTATTAAAATGTTTCAGGCGCAGTCTCCAGTGTCTACATAGAGTATATAACCTTCTTGGATATGACCTTAGAAAAGTGGTTCTGTGGTTGCGATACTAGCGCTTTGCGAAGTCCAAGGGAACTACAGTGTCACCCCCCTGTTCATAATAATGACAGACCTCAGACTTATCACTGAAACCTAAATCACAGCCTAAACACAGAAAATAACTAGATACTTATCATTAATCTGTGGAAAACCTTTCATTAATCTATGGACCTGTTATTTTCTGTGATTACGTCTGTGGTGTGCGAACGATTGTAGCGCCAAAACGCAGAAAAAGGAACTACAGCTGTCATACCCCTGGCGCACACAGAGCGTGAGGTCACAGATTAATGATTAGTATCTACGATGACTTGAGGTGAGAGGTGCGTGAGGTGAGAGCACACAGAATCAAGGAACATCTTTAGCAGTGTTGCCAGTGGCAGATAGTCAAATGTAACATCAGACAGTTCAAAAAGTAACATTTCCATGAGAAAAGTAACATTATCTCATACATATACGTGGAAAACGAAACTAACATACTTGTGCCACTCTATTACACAAAAATTAAAAAGTTTTCTGTCCTAATCGAACTAATATCTCCATCTTATCAAAGTTTAGTCACAGAGAATAAAACATACAAACAAAATAGGTACTTTTAAATTATAAAATACAAAACAAAGTCAACTTTCTGCCAATTAACACCACAGACCACCCACAGACTGTCCACAGACCACAAAAAATAAGTTGACCTTACATTGATACTGACAGATACACTGCCCACTAAAGCGGGATGGGGATGGAAGTTCAAAAAAAAAACACGCGAGTGATAACGCCGCGCCATAAATAGAGTTGGCATACCTACCTTAAAAACGTGCCAAAAATACACTCACACACGCACAATCCGAAGACATAAAATGGCGCGTGTTCATTGTGATGTCTCAAGTTGTGCGTGTGTGAGTGGTAATGTATACATTTTAGGGAGGCCATCTTAAGTCACGAGTCTGCCGCAAACTGTTTTATTATTATGTCAAAAATGTAATGCTGTCTCTTTCACACTTATGAAAATTTTGATAAACTTGAGCTATTTTCCGATCCACTAATTTCTATAGGACATTATGCCAACTCTATTTATTATTATTATCTCTGTGGCCGCGCCAAAGGAGTTGTATTCTCACCAAGAAGGTCTGTCTGTCTGTTCCACCGTAGCGCTCAAACGGGTGAACCGATTTGAATGCGGTTTTTTTGTTTGAAATATGAATTACTTTAGTAGGGAGTGTTGTTAGCTATGTTTGATAACAATCGGTCCAAGACGGCCGCCGCCGCAAAATGGCGGATTACATATTTTTTCACAACTCCCTCAATATGGGTATCAATTGAAAAGGCTTGACTAGTAGAATAGCATTATGAAAATCCAAGATGACCGCCATCACGAAATGGCGAATGTTGGGGGTTTTTTTAATTTTTAATTTATACTTGTTTGTCTCGTTCTCACCTACTTAAGTAGAGTGTGTGATGTAATCATGTATAGAACGAGAGAGACTAGAGATAAAAGATATCCTGACCTTCACTACAAATTATAGTTAAAAGTTTATCCTTCTTGATTTTCACGCGTCAGTCCAAAAACAAGTGTGCCAAAACAACGTACGAAATCTTGGATGCGTTCCGTTTCACGATTATTTTTCGTTTGCTGGAATTTTTTTAATATTTTTAATGAAGTCCTGAAAGTTACGTAAAAGTAACATTTTGAGTCGTGTAACATGGAGGTAACATGAGAGGGTCAAAAGTAACGTAAAATGTTACAAAAGTAACATTCTGGCAACGCAGATCTTTAGTCTTTACTCCACAGAATACTAGTGATGTGCGGAATCGATTATCAATAGTCGATTAATCGATTATTAAAATGATCGATTGCAATCGATTATGATTTTGAATAATCGATCATGATCGATTATGAAGAAACTAACAGTTGCCCGCGACTTTGTTCACGTGAATTCATACAAATCTCAAACAAACTTGTATTCTCTATCCTCTATCTATTGCTCTATTGTCCTCTTTTTTATCTCATTTTCTTATATCGCAAGCTGTGGCAATCTATAAGTGGGTCTATATTATAGCAAATTTTTTGTATACATATTTATATTGTCTGTTTAATCATGTTTTTTTTTGTAAGGAAGTTTGAATTATTGTTATTATTAACTTAAAATTTGAAAGTTAGGTTCTTTGTAGGAGATAGGCATCAGCTAAGAAAAAATTGACGAAAATCCACCCCAAAGGGGGTAAAATGGTTTACTTATTATATTACGAGATCAGTTTATCAATTTAAATATAATAAAACAGGGATACCTGAATTAATAATTATTGGACTTAACTACAGATTGACGTTATTTTTTACAATTGCATTTTTTAGTTGAGGACAGTGACAGGCTAATATTTTATTCCGGGAAAACAAAGAGTTCCCCTGGGACTTTAAGAAATCTAATACCGCGAACGAAGTCGCGGGCAACAGCTAGTATAATAGATGTATCCTTTTCTTACTTGTGCATTATGTCAATACTGTATCTCTTTCATGTGGGAATGAAAAGGACATATCAATAAGCTACGTCATTAAGTCTATAATACTTCTCTGTCTAACGAACTACAATGTTTAAGGCGCAGTCTCCAGTGTCTACACTCTCCATAAAAATAATATATACTTATAACTTATAACCTTCTTGGAGACCACAGATGAGTAGGTATCTGTACTCTGATTTTTAATTCGGTGGAATTCTGACGTTTTGTAATGTTGCCAGAAATAAAATAATTCCCATAAAAAAGGTAAAAAATTCAAAACTTATGTAAATAAAAATCAACTGCCTCATTTAGATATGACAATTTGACAAATGCCTTACAGACACTTCATGGTGATAATGTCATTCAACTTCCATTTTTGAATAAATTTTTTCAATCTCCTTTGTTTTGTTTTCTATCGCTGTTAGTGTGCACGTTCTAGTTTCCACTCGTAACGATTTTTATTTTAGGGCGAAATGACTGTCGCGGCTACCTCCTTTTTTGTCTCAAGTTTTACATGTTTAACCATCTGCCTGGATCCGGGTGACGAGACCCGGAGGTACCGTGAAATATTATTGTGAGCATGTAGTTTATGCGCTTACCCAAGGTCCTAGCGGAGTCTGTTCATCCGCACAGCACCCCGGCGTGGGTCCTGGTTGACGCCATGGTTATCACCCAAGTGGGGGGCCGCAACCTTGCCTGTAATACAAATTATGCCCGGGCAGAACTCGTCTCAGGACGAGTTCAGCCCAGGAGTAGGGGGTCTCTCTCTCACAGGTCACTGCAGTCGCTCTTCTTAGCGAGTGGAACACATATCGGGTTCGTATCTCGGAACCTTCTGGAAACCGTTCGCCACCGCGGCAGCGAGCAGCCTTCCAGCCTATCTCTTATCGGGTTTCTAATCTGGGAACCCTCGGATGCGACCCGCTGAGACCACGTCACCAGGGGGGGCGCTCCGTCTAATCTGTCTTCGAGTGACCTGAGTGGAAACATGAATCGGGTCTGCTTTCTTGGGACTCCTTCTGATCAGAAGTCGACATTTAAATCTATCTATCTAAAGTAATCTAATCTCTCATAATCCATAATCTCTATCCTCTATCACTAACCTTAGTTTCCAGGGGGCGTGGACGCCAGTCGCCACGCCACCAGCTATCCATTCTCGAACCATACGCGTCGCCGCCACGTTGCAAATTGGCGGTACCGCGGAGATGTATTTAAACCATAGATAACCAGACCATAGATCTCCTACGGATATAGAGGCGGGTTAACTCGCCATAGAACCTAAGTTTAAGACTGGACAATTAAGAACCTTGGTGTTGCTAGCTTTAATGATTAAGTGATTTATATTTTTAGTCTTTGTTGTCAATATCTACATTTATCGCGATTCGCGACCGTTTGTCGCGACAATGACTAATTTTATTACACGGCTTAGGGCTTTTATATGTTGACGGAATTAAACTAGTGTGGGGTAAAATCGTGCTTCGTAGATGTTAACCCTGTTTCCCATACAAATAACTTATCTGTAAATGACAATGACAGCTGTCGGAATTCTACCGAATTAAAAATCTGAGTATACCTAATATTTACATATTTTAACAATAAAATAAATCGATATTTTAATAGGGAAATCTGTTTATCAGACCATCTGACGTCAGCCTTGCCTGTGAAAACAGATCGTCGCGTCGTTACTCGTCGAATATTTAATTTATAATATTTATAGAGTTGTGACTTGTGAGTGTGACTGTTCGCTGTTAGTGTTCGTTGCGGAGTTCGTAACCAAAGTCATGACTACTGGCCGACTGTATCTAATAATTACGATGTAATTTTAATTTACAAATCACTGACGATAAATTATTATATCTAAACTGCAATATTACGTGTTGAGAAATCAAAATGAGTGATGAAAAGCGACCGTTGCTTATAAGCCCGAATACTCCACTTGATAATTCGGAGGTGCAAACAGTAGAATTGGTTACAAGCCCCGAATTAACAATTAAAGATGAGAAGCCAAACAAATGTGGATACAATCCCGCATCTGAACGATATTTGGAACATCCTACGTCTAACTTGGATACTTTAATCCATCTATTAAAAGGCAATATTGGCACTGGTATTTTAGCTATGCCCGATGCTTTTAAAAATGCTGGGCTTTTTTTGGGTGTGTATTTTATAACATAACAAACAGGTTTTGGAGTATTACTTCGTATCAGCTTTTGATATTAATTTTATAAACATAATTATATTTGAACTACAGATGAAACCTATAAAGATTGAAATAATATACTTTTGATGACATTTTATTTTTTTAATGGTTCAGGTGTGATTGGAACATTGTTTATGGGGGCATTATGCACTCACTGTATGCATATTCTAGTCTCATGCTCCCATGAGCTTTGTATCAGAAATCAACGACCAGCCTTAAGTTTTGCCGAAGTTGTGGAGGACGCTTTTGCTATGGGCCCTATTTCGTTAAGGCCATATGCAAAAAAAATCAAGTAAGTGTAGATAATTTATTATTTAAAAAAATTGGTGAAAGAAAAGCTTCAGCATTTCTCTAAATTGGTAGCTTTGTAATCTTTTAGCTAAAACACATTGTGAATTATTTTATAAGACTACTCAACTAAAAAATTTACTTCTCAATTAAATTATTAATAATCTTTTGTTACACCTGATTTATTAGTACTGGTACTATTATATTATATTAATGGTCAATAACTATTATGAAAGACTAGCTGATGCCAGTGACTTGTCTGTGAGAATTTAATTTTTTTTTTATTTCTGTAGAAAATCTGTTTATCAGTGATAAATGGTAGCATATGTGTATAAAAAAAATGGTTATCAGTTTCAAAGTATTTTTGCTATGTCTTATAGTAGTCTATTCTGTAGAATGCAGGAACTTCATTTATTTCCACAATAAATTATTCCTTGTATAATCCTTGACTTGCCCATGAAAATATCATTAAAATCAGTTCAGTTGTTCCCAAGATTAGTCTTGACAAACGGCAGACAGATTTTAAAAACATGTTTTGAGTTATGTTACCCTTCAGTCACTGTTATTTTATTTATATTCTAAATTATTTGAACATCAAGAAGTTACACCTGAGTTAGTTAGTACTGGTACTATAATATAGAAACTTATTGTTATACTGTTTGACTTAATTCAGCCTTTCACTTTCAGTACTAAACCACCTGTGACTAACACTCATATCAATGTACACAATATAATATATTGCATGTATTGTTTCAGGAATATTGTCAATATATTTTTAGTAATAACCCAATTAGGATTTTGCTGTGTGTACTTCTTGTTTGTTGCCACTAACCTGCAGGATACAATGCATATTTTCCACATAAACCTTGGTGTACACAGCTACTTAGCATTATTATTTCCACCAATGTTGGCCCTGGGTATGGTAAAGAACCTAAAATATTTGACACCGGTTTCTCTGATCGCCGCAATAATGACAGCTTGGGGCCTAGTCATAACATTCTATTACATTTTGCAAGATTTACCTCACACTAGCACTGTGAAAGCATTTGCGACTTGGCATCAGTTGCCATTGTATTTTGGAACAGCGATTTATGCTTTTGAAGGCATTGGAGTGGTGAGTTGTATTTCTTCTTTTTATAAAAATCAATGTGATGTTATTATGCAGCAAAAATCTCTGTTGCGATTGGCTGTAGCCACAGAAATCCTAATAATAACGCACTAGAAAAGCTGTGTACGCGTGACCTTTTCGCCCGCGCCATGTTGAGGACGTCGGACGTCGCAAGCGCAACTATGTGTGAGATAAGCGAACAGATACAACTTTATGAAGTAAGCGAACGATGCGACGCATTTGCAATCTTAATGCGATAATCCTACGACTTAATTCTGCCTGTACAGCATTGAGCTTAAATGTGTTTGCGTGATTGCGTAGAACTATGTTTGTGTATGTAGTAAGGAGGCGACATGCGTCCTGTATAGTTTGAAGTGGTAGGTACACAGCAGTTCTAATGCCTAAATATAAGGATTTCTGTGGCTGTATTTGAAATTATGACATTATTAATTCATTTAGTAAGAATCTTTCTGCTTTGATTCTTTAGTGACTTATTTGATGCATATTTTCCTCATCATAATTACTCTTAACTACGAGTACATATTATTCATCTACATAGCTACCAAAATACCTGGAGTTGAATATATGTATTAATAGTAGCGTTTTACCTGAAAATAAAACGCATATTAAAATACTTACCTCACTGGAAGCTTTATATTGAGAGTAGCATTTCCGTTTCCGTCGATTTCATACCAGTTTTCGTACTTTTTTCGATGTCACATCCGGCTATGTGGCGCCACCTGGCGGGATCGCGCGCTAAAGTTTTCGTAACGGCTGAGCGCGGCCATTGATTCATTGGCTCAATATCACCAGGCAGGAATTACTGAAAGCTTCCAGTGAGGTAAGTATTTTAATATGCGTTTTATTTTCAGGTAAAACGCTACTATTAAATTACTTGACCGTCACTGGAAGCTTTATATTGAGAGCCTGTTTGTTTTCGCCTGGTGACGCCACATAATTTAATGGGTATAGGATTGGTATGCCTCTACGCCAATGTGATCATGTGATTATGATAAGAAGTTATTGTAAAGATGGATAATTAATCTTTATTAAGTAACAGTTCCATTTTACATTCATATTATGCACATTTCATATGATCAATAAAATCGATACAACGATTGAATGTCAACGTAAATTTATGGGATCTGATTAGATCAATAAATAATTAATCAATAAAATCAATGCAACTGATCTGATTAGATTAATAAAATCAATACAATGATTAAATTTGAACGTGGAACTGAATAACTATGTGACATTTCTTGAATAATTTCATCTTTCAATCACTTTAAGTCTGTAGAATTTCTGAAATGTGTTGATGCTGATCGCAAATTCCAGCGGGCCAAGATCTTATCCAGGGAAAGGTTTGTCCCACCAGCTTTTGAAGGCTACCGGGAGTTGCAGTTATGCCAGCTTCCTTGAACAAGGTTTTTAACCAGCCTGCTACAAAAGTGCGCGAGGCGTGCTTAGCTAAACCTCTAAATGTGACGAATAATACTAGACTTCGCATAATTACGTCTGTCGTTTAACAATGAAATATACTTCTCAACCTAAAGAAGAGGGTAGGATACAATTGTTCCTATTCACAAGCAACTTCCAACCTGACTGTCTGTTATTTAAATCTAGTGTATAATTTGCTGAGTAATAAGATGGATTACTAGCATTCCAAATTGGTGGTTTGGCGACCAGCTTTGGATTTTCTCAATACAATTGATTTTAATATATTATGTTTTACAAGGACATGATTGAATATGTAACTCGATATTGCAGTGTTACATAATGTAGACACCACTCATTTGTATAACAAGATTGTATTATAATTTATCATTTAAATGTAACTTAGCCAAAAGTTGTGCCATTCTGAACTTGTAGGATTTCTTGGATCCATATTTTTATTTTTGGACCAGGAGAACTAACATTTTCCAAGCCGATTCATAAGTTTTCAGGGTAGATTTTTACCAGGAATTCTTAAGCGATGATAACTGTTCAGAGTTTCATGTTTATATTGCTTCAGACCACCGAACTTCCAAATTTCGAGGACGATATCCTCGATTTTCGGAGGTGGCAGGCTCGTTGCCGTTTCGATAAAGACCCTTGTCTAGATCCCTCAGTATCAACGGTGCAATAAGAACTCAGGTTCTGAGGTCCGCACGCTAAAACACTTTCTCCCATCTAGATACCACTATTAAGATTTCTGTCGACTCATTCAGACCTTCGGAACGAACGGAACAGGATTAAGAACGGTGGCGGTAACATCTACGCAAGTGGGAAATTTCAGGTGACACTGAACCTTGGAACAGGGCTATCAGGTCTCGTGACGCGTAATAGGCTATTTGACAAATTTTTGGAAATTGTTTTATATGATTCTTTATTATTTATTAAAACACACTACATTGATATTTTTCGGAATATCTACAGTATTATGAATTAAAATCAATGATAAAGTTTAAGTTTTGAAAACCGCGCCAAAAACAACGTTTCTGTAATGGCGCTGATCACAGGATACGCGTGACGTCACAAATCAGTATGCAAGTCACTTTTCTCGCTCGCTCCTTATCGGAACTCGGTGCGTGCGACAGAGACGCTACGCAAGGCGAATGCTGTAGTCGCTTAAATGCACTTAGTATCGTAATGTTGTAAATTGTTATACCTACTCATTTTAATATCAATCTTATTCTTTCAAGTTTAAAGTTTAGTTTCGGTTGACTTGATAAACTTCAAGTATAACAACCAGGTCAAGTGTGCCATCTAGTGACGTCCCAACCAATGACAGAGCGTTCACGTTACTGATAAAATTTCAAAAATTATTATGTTTTATTTCGTGCAAAATATCGCGTAAAATTACATAATTTAAGTAGAAATTAGAAATTAAAGTAAAATTACATATTGAGTGAAATATGTCTTTTTTAGGCTATTATCTGATAAGATGACCACAATCAATAGTATATTTTCAATGTTGTCAAATAGCCTATTGTATACATGTGTCTTCTCGAGACGAATAGGTCAATCACCGGGATTTCTCACTTCACGAACAATATTTCTACGCAAGCTGGTAGTAAAAGCCAAATGAACCATCTAGGTTCATTTTCGAGATTTTTGCTCTCATTTTCGAGGCTTCATCGGTGAGTCATTGAAAAAGAACTGTCTAATCACTGACCGTTCATCGTTCACAGGCACTTTGCCATAGTAAATATCGTATTGTGCATCGTTCACCGCAAAAATGAACGATGAACGGGGCCCCATCTAATTTGGCCTTAAGTGCCGTGACAAATGATCCGCATGATTGTTATATCTGCCGGGTATGTATTGAATGAATGCAGTAGTGAATTTGAAGTCGATCTAGAGATTCCAGGATTTGGAATTTTTAGTAGAGGTAGCGACTTCGTCCCTCCTTCTCTCCGTAAATAAGCGACTGATGTGTTGCTGTCGCATTTTATGAGGATCGCACTCTGTTGATCGAACTTGGTTCTGAGGGGCATGAAGTATGGCCAATATTTCTTTTTGATTGTAATGTAGTGAATAGAATAGAATAGAAAGGTGTTTTATTCAAATAAACTTTTATAAGTACCTTTTGAATCGTCAATTGAATCTACCACTGATTCGGAATGCCGTTCCTCCCGAGAAGAATCAGCGAGAATCTCGGTGGTTGTTTTAATAATATATGTATATAATATTTAACATTTTAACAATTTCACAAACAAGTGTCTGTTCCTCTCGCGATTAAATAAATACCCGATAAAAGGAGATTGTTGAGTAATGCTCCTCAAGCATGATCTCAGGCACCCGTTACTAAAAATTTACCAGCAGAGGATAAAGTAAACATCTTGTGACATCTTAAACAAGGCGTAGGAAGTGCCTTGAGCCTTCTTTATTTTTATATGAAAATATGTTATGTCAACTTTGCGCAACCAGTCTTGGGGTTGAAGAAAGTCTGGAATGCGGTGCTTACCAAGTGGAATGGTTCTGCCACTACAAAGTCATTTAGTGCTTTGAGGTTGAATATCTGTCGCGATAACCCATCACGCTTTGGTATCAGAAACTTAGAAGAACGGAAACTTGGTGTGCGTACACCTTTAAGATTTAGACTTATCGCAGACATTTCCTCTAAGAAGGAAGTGTGAAATGTCTTCCTGTTTATATTGGGAAACACAAGAGGAGGCTTTTGAAAGAATATATGCGATAACCTTGAATTACCCTCTGTATAACTTCTGGTGCTCCCATTTTCTTCCATTGTGAAAGATGGAGTCATTTTCTCTAGTTTCGTCTAGAGGTACTGAGTGCATAGAAGGTCGTCCTCTGTGGCTTCCCCTTGTAGGCCGCGAGCCTCAATTATGAAAGAACTCTTTATCTTTCTTTGCATTGTAACGATCGAATTCCTTTTCAGAAGATTGACCTCTATTAGGAAAATCGGTACTTTGATATCCACCCCGCGAGAGTGGGTTATAATGTTAATGCAGGCAAGTCTGCGCACATTGTACATCCCAATTAGTTCCACGCGATGGAACAGTGACACTTCTAAAGACTTGCCCCCGCGAGGGGCGACTGTCTGAATTATTAGTGTTCAACAGCGCAAGCCTGTCCTTTTTGGCCAAAAAACTTTGCGCACCCCATTTTGAATTAAATAAATGGGTATTTTATTCGCTTTCGCCAAAGGGTCGCGAACCTGGCTTGAGATAGTTTCACGACTTAGCATCTCAATCTTAGCATCTCAATGCTCGTGGCCGCACACTAATTGTAAAAGATCTGACGAAATTTTATAAAATTCACCTTTTTGGAATAATTCTTCAATCTTTTCAGTCAATTGATCTCAATTTTTTATTAATATTTTGTCTGGCCCATGAAAGCGAGACTTATAGCTTCTTGTAAGGCTACTTTTTGTTTTAGGAAGCAGTATGTGATAGCTGCATAAGCTTTTATCTGCATTTGCTAGATAGCGCGAGGTTTCATATGTTTTTACCTCCTTGTTTGTTTCTAGGTTTATGAAACCTGCAGTGTGATATGTTTTGTGTTTCAGCGTATCTAACTTTATACCAAGTGGCAAAAGATTTCTGAAGTCTTTGGAACAGATGGTTCCTTGAGTTTCTCTTTATCGAACGTGAAATCTAAACACGAACCTTGACATTCAATTTCACACTGAAGTTCATCAGGTGTGAGATGTTCATAAAGTTCACCACTAACTTGGGAATGAATTTCGTCATGATCTGCAAGCGCTTGCTTCGTTTGTTTTACGTTATTGCTCGAGGAAGGAGCTGCTGCTTCTTGCTACTGAAGCAGCTGCGAGCGTGCTTGCGAGTCTGTCCACTTGAACCGGCCACAAATTGCTGAAATTAACAAATGTTAACACCAACGGCTACAAAAATTTAAATACTTTTACGAATATTCATAAAAGTAACAATTCTACACGTACGAAAAAACTGGCAAATTTTTAAAATATAATATTTTAAGTAGTGATCCGAACGGAAAAACCGTTAAAATAATGATCACTTACTTTATTATTATAAAAAATAAGTACTTACTGCAAATTAGCTTCACACTTGTACTATATTTAAATATATTTAACACTTTTATTAAATTTACTTTTTATTACTTTTCTTTATTATTATTATAATATATAAAAATAGTTTTGCAATGTCTTGTAGACTGCTTGCAAGATGTTGCTTCGACGGCAAACAAAACGCCAATGAATCAATGGCCGCGCTCAGCCGTTACGAAAACTTTAGCGCGCGATCCCGCCAGGTGGCGCCACATAGCCGGATGTGACATCGAAAAAAGTACGAAAACTGGTATGAAATCGACGGAAACGGAAATGCTACTCTCAATATAAAGCTTCCAGTGACGGTCAAGTAATTTAATTATATATTTATCAGCTGTGTTATTAAAAATACATCAACTTATTCATAATATGAATACCTTAATAAATATCAGTTTAATATTCTTCTTAACCTAGTATTCAGAGCAAGTACACATTCGACCTTGGCCTCGCCTCGCTTACACTTGAATTGCTCACACCTCTTGTGCAGAAATCTATACATCTATACATAATTAGATATAATAAAATCGTAGACTTGCCGTATCTGTACATTAAAGATTTTTGCAAAATAATAACTGAGGGAAGTAATGGAACGTAAAAAAAGCTATTTTTGAAATTTTTGTCTGTTTATCTGTTTGTCTGTATGTTTGTGCGCGTATCACGCAAAAACTACTGAATGGATTGAAACGAAACTAGGTACGATTTAAGTTCATACTACGGAGTAACATATACTTAGGATACTTTTTATCCCGAAATTCAGCTAGGAAGAGGGGATGAAAGCCAAAACGTTTATTTAGCTGTAATTCAATAACGCGTGGTCCGATTTCATTCATTGTTTTTTGTTAGAAAGAAGATACTTTAAAGATTACCGACTAATCCCTAAAAGGCTGGATCGATTTTGATGGGACTTTCACTGGCGGATGTTTACATTTTGATCTACCTAAACCAGTGGTTCCCAACCTTTTCTTGATCAGGGCCCACTTTGCCTTCTTTGTTGTTTGCAGGGACCACGATGTACAAGAAAAATAAACTGAATCAATCCGAAAGTAAACTTTACTCAAAAATTCAATGTAACTTGCATTAACGATGTTATATTAGATAGCGCAAGGCGATTTCTCGAGTTTTAGTGTACGAAATTGCTTTTTTACACCAAAATTTCTCAAGTGAATTAGATACAAATTCTTCCTTACAGTTTCTATCATTTCGAAATTCAATGAATTCTTCCTAGATTCCTTCAGTAACTTCACCATCTTTTGTGCTAAAAGGGTGTGTTTTGTGTGTTTCAAAATTTTCGGGAAGTAAAGATTGAATTCATCAATCAACATATTTTATAGATGACTCTTAATATTTTCTTGTATGTTTGCCCTATTGGCGACATAGTTTTCGCCCTTTTACTTACAATACTTTTAATGTCGAGAACGCACAATAGTTGTTCTCCCCAATACCTATTGCCTAACCATAACTGAAGCTTGCAAATAAAGGCGCGAAGTTAAAAATTTACAAAGATTCAAAGATAAACATTTGAACTTTTCAATGTTAAGTTCAATTATTGAAGTGTATAAAAAAATATCAACAAAATTTGCCAAATTCATCTGAAATGTCGGATTAGAAAACTGCTTCAGCAACTAATTATTTTTTTTGGCATCTAGAAAAATCTCAACCTCTGCCCTGAGTTCGTACAATCTTCCCAACATATTACCTTTCAATAAGAGTTCTGTTTCCATTTTTGTGCATGATTTTTAAAAATGGTGTGTATTTAAGGCCCTGCTTTTGATAACATTAACCACGTTTATGGTTGATTGCATTGTTCTTTAAGGCATTCTCTCCTCCGATGGCCCTTGCCTCTCCTGCGCCATCCGCGCTCTCGTCACTCGTGACGCGCGATGATATATCATCCGCGAAATTTAAAATCGCTCGCGGACCATATTTTGACTCCTACGGACCACTGGTGGTCCGCGGACCACTGGTTGGGAACCAGTGACCTAAACATTACTTATCCCTAACATCCCCCAGTTATTATTTTGCAAAAATCTTCAATGTACAGATACGGCAAGTCTACGATTTTATTATATGTACCTATAGATTTATATGCACAATCATCAAAGTTATAATTATAATAATATGACGATACAAAATATATGCCTACCTCCATATTTCTAAATTGTGCTATCTATAGCTCGGTAGACTCACTAGTACCTAATACATTGTACCAACTAACTTTGTTTTTAAATAAGTAGGTAAGTATCATCATAGTAAAAATTTGAAAAAAAATTGGTTGTCTGTAAAGTCGGTTTACGGACGATAATAATTTTACATGATAAAGTCATAAGAAAACAAAGAGAGGTAGATGCGTCACAACCCGAACACTTAGGCCAATCGTACCTTCTCTATAGCTTGTTTCGCGCTTTCGCTTGCACGCGGTACGTGACAATGAGTCCTGCTTTTTTGTGCTTGTAGCCGGCGTTCATCGATTTATACTTAAGACGTTATCACGTCAAAAAACTTTTCTGTTCTATTTACTCTAAATGTATATTCTATTTCTATTTTTCTCTATAAACGAAAGTTATTTTTATTACGAGTGGGAATCTGACCCGTGACCTCACCCGGAGCCATCACGTATTCTCAGCGGTGGCGCTAGACGGTCGTTTCAGCGTTTTCGCATTAAAGTTGTTCGGTTTCATTTCATTTTGTATATCTAGTGTAGTACAGATATGTTATGTGCCTACTAAACCATCCGATAACAAGTATAAATTAAAAATTTAAAAAAATCCCCGACATTCGCCATTTTGTGGTCGCGGCCATCTTAGATTTACATAGTGCTATTCTACTAGTCAAACCCTTTCATTTGATACCCATATTAACGGAGTTGTGAAAAAAATATATAATCTGCCATTTTGTAGCGGCGGCCATCTTGGATCGATTTTCATCAAACATAGCTAACAACACTCGACTAATTCACCTTTCAAACAAAAAAAAACCGCGTTCAAATCGGTTCACCCGTTTACCGGAACAGACCGACACACACACACAGACACGTCAAACTTATAACACCCCGTCGTTTTTTGCGTCGGGGGTTAACAATACTTGCGGAGAAAGCTTGCAGTCGTTATGTTTGATAGTATATTATAACGATGCTATCAAATGTGCAGGATCAAGTTCATAGCAGCAAGAAGGTTCCGAAAAGCGATAAAATTGCCGATGCTAAAAGTGTCATGTGTGCTTTCGCCCTAACGGTTAACAATCTTTTGTGCGAGCTGAAAAATGTTGCAAGCTTTCCGCTAGTCATATTATTTGGGTTATGAATTTTGTGATAATCTTTTGACTTGGCTAAAATGGTCGCTTGTATTAGTATCGTCAGGCGCAAAACAAAACATGGCTGCTAAGTTCGTTAGGATTTTGTCTTAGCACACTACGAAAATATAAATAGGTAAGTACTACATTTAAACTTAAAAACTTTGAATTGTTTTTAACCCCCGACGCAAAAACGACGAGGTGTTATAAGTTTGACGTGTCTGTGTGTGTGTCTGTTCCCCCGTAGCGCACGGGTGAACCGATTTGAATGCGATTTTTTTGTTTGAAACGTGAATTAGTCGGGTGTGTTCTTAGCAATGTTTATGAAAATTGGTCCAAGATGGCCACCGCCACAAAATGTCGGATTAAATATTCTTTCACAACTCCTTCAATATGGGTATCAAATGAAAGGGCTTGACTAGTTGAATAGTACTAGGCAAATCCAAGATGGCCGCCACCACAAAATGACGAATGTCTAAGGTTTTTTAATTTTTAATTTATACTTGTTGATGAAATGTACTCAGTTTTAACGGTAAATAAATAATCCAGCACCCCGAGAGCTATTAAGTCCGTTGATGGTTCTTTGTAAGGTGGTCCTTTTGCGCTCCTCCCCCCTCCCCACTCGTTTATGGTAAACGAGACCTGCCCAATGGGATGAGGTCTCGTTCATTAAATAAATAAATATTCAATCACTTAGGTAATTTTCTAATAAAACTTTAAAATGTATCGAATTTCTTCCTTGGACAGAAAAACTATTGAAAAATGGCGGGAATCAGTTTTTTTAGAATTTTCTTAGAATTGTTTACTTAAATCTTTTTATTTCTTTGCTTCAAATGTCATCTTTTCAGTTCAACCAAAGAGATCGAGTTACAACTTTACCAATACAAAATGACTTTCTCTCCGTTCATTCATTATATTATAGGTAGGCTTGCATTGCAATAAAATTACTAATTCAATCAATTGGTATAGGTATGACCTCTATCGCCTGTCAGTGTCTGGCGTGTGATAAGTGATAACATTCTGGTGCTTTGTTTACAATAACTTATCGGTGCATAATTGAAAAAGTAGGCCAACGTTGGCTGGGAAAATTTTAAAGAAGGCTTTACATACCTACATATTCAACTATTTGTATACATTCTTGAAAAATCATGATGTTTCTAGGCATGGTTACGATCATGTAAAATCTAGCTGTTTGAGCTTGTAAATAGGTACATGAAAACTATTTGAATATTGTCATCGATGAACGTAATGTCCATGTTTGATTTTAATCATTAATTGTTACGAAACAGTAAGAACCTTTATGAACAGCATCAAAATTTGTTTTTTTTTTGTTTGTGTGTGGGGGCGTAGTTGGAACATCATCTAATTATCTCTCCGCAGTTAAATGGCGATTACGTCACGTCTAATGTCTGCAACCCCTTTTCTATCCTTTGACAAATACCCCTGTCCACTACCAACATCGATATTAATTGTTTATGTTCCAACTCCTCAATAAACTAAAATAGCACAGAAGTTTTTAACTTAAAAAATTTGTTTTACAATAATTCACTTGTTTATTGTAGATTTTGCCGCTGGAAAATAACATGAAAACTCCGGAAGACTTTGGCGGCTGGACAGGCGTCCTCAATACAGGGATGGTGATAGTAGCCGCACTATACACCGCCATCGGCTTCTTTGGATATTTAAGATACGGAGAAAGAGTTCTTGGCAGTATTACTCTCAATTTACCCAGTGACTTGTAAGATTATTTTTCTTGTTTCTATTCATAAGTTTACAACTGCAGCCTTGCGCATAAGTATTTCCAAAACCACACATCTAAATGCGAATCGATGCTGACAAATGTGATTTCACCCTAAACGTGCAATAAGTTTTTTCATAACAGAAAGAATGGCATGCGAGGCATCGCATGGCGCATACATTGATACGTTCTAGAGGACATTACTATGTCACGACACTCACGAGTCACGACACAGCTGATAAGTTTCTCAAGAATGCCGTTAATATTAATAATATGTACCTACTAGCAGATGCCTGCGTCTACGTCGATTTAGTTTTCCTATATAAGTAAGTAAATCCCTTAGTCAGCGCCTTTTGCCAAGATCGATTCAGCGGGGAAGCCGTGAAAATGCACCTCTATACTATCCCTTAAATCAACAGTTTTATTAGTTTTTACGAGAGAGCCCTAAATATTTCCGGGATGAAAAGTATCACTCCTTGTATAATCCACTGTAAACAGTAACTGAAGTCCCGTCAAAATCGATTCCGCCGCTCCGTTCCGAAAGATTAGCCCAAACTTATAGGCACAGACAAAAATTTTAAAAAGGTGCTTAGGTTACCTTTCGTTCAAACAATAATCTGAGATTTATAAGAATCAGTTATTCTGAAATCACAGACTTCAATTTTATTTATTTACTATAAACGAAACAAGCGAATCAATTTAGTATATGTAAGTATACCTACAATCTGTTTTTCATTAGCTGTCTTAAAAGGTAAACAAATCGCATAAAAATTTTCGAAAAAATCCGTAAGCTCTTTCCCCGACTAAAGACGTTATTGTATTTGAAATTTCACTTAAATCATGGCTTCATTGTTAGTTTGCGGCAAGAACGTCCTATGCGCCGTGCACAAGTGCACAACGCGTCTCTTACGCGTGTCTGCGAGAAGGGACTTGATTAGTTATTTGGCGATACCTATACAAGTATACAATGGTATGGTATTTATTGCAGGTTAGCTCAAAGCGTGAGGGCTGTGATGGCAGTCGCCATTTTCCTTTCATACGGACTACAATTCTACGTGCCGATGAACATCGTATGGCCGTACATCAAGAGCAAATTGAGCTCGGAAAAAGCGTTGGAATACGGCGAGGCTGTTACGCGGTTTGTCCTCATTTCCATAACATGTAAGTTATTTTTTCTATTCATTTTTAACCCCCGACGCAAAAACGACGGGGTGTTATAAGTTTGACGTGTCTGTGTGTGTGTGTATGTGTGTGTGTGTGTGTGTGTCTCTGTCTGTTCCCCTGTGGCGTTCAAACGGGTGGACCGATTTGAATGCGATTTTTTTGTTTGAAAGGTGAATTAGTCGAGAGTGTTGTTAGCTATGTTTGATGAAAATCGGTCCAAGATGGCCGCCGCTACAAAATGGCGGATTACATATTATTTCACAACTACCTTAATATGGGTATCAAATGAAAGGGCTTGACTAGTAGAATAGGACTATTGCAAATCCAAGATGGCCGCCGTCACAAAATGGCGAATGTCGGTGGTTTTTTAAATTTTAAATTTATCTAAGTTATTGTCATATCTTTAGGGTTTCGTACCGTCTGGCTGTCATAGCTGATTATTATTATTATTCAAGTAAGGTGAGTGCTGTGATAGCCTAGTGGTTAGGACGACCGACTTCTAATCGGAGGTCATGGGTTCGATCCCGGGCACTCACCTCTAACTTTTCGGAGTTATGTGCGTTTTAAGTATTTAAATATCACTTGCTTTAACGGTGAAGGAAAACATCGTGAGGAAACCTGCATGCCTGAGAGTTCTCCATAACGTTCTCAAAGGTGTGTGAAGTCTGCCAATCCGCTTGGCCAGCGTGGTAGACTATGGCCAAAACCCTTCTCACTCTGAGAGGAGACCCGTGTTCTGTAGTGAGCCGGTAATGGGTCGATCATGATGATGATGATGATGAAGGCGACATCTCAACGTAATCGAACGCGACATGAACGCGATGCGGCGCTAAATTAAGGCGGTACCAGACTAGCTCGTAATCGCTCGTTATCGCTCGTAAATATTATATCTCGTAAAAATATTATTATTTTCATTGAAAAATAGATTTTATAGTGAGTTTATTAGATCAAGTGGAGTATGGAGGGCCTCGTAGTAAAGGTAGAAACTAGAAACCTTCGCACTTGACCGGTTTTATATTATAGTGATCGCTCGCAAGATCTAACCCCGTGTGTGTTACGTAGAAACAATAATAATAACAAGCAGATTTTAACTGAGAGATAAGTTTATCTGCTTTTTAATATTGTCAGTAGGTACTCTCAGTACTTTTATCAGTACACCCGTACTGCCGTCGTAATTGAAAACACAGTAACTTCGATTATCGCATTTCGGTAAAAACGCGGTTAAAGTTTAATACATAAATTGAATTGTTATGAACAAACTATGTGAGTTCGGTTGAAAGTGATATTTTTTAATGATGAAAAAATGTTACAGTTTTAATTCTGTGTATATTTAAATAATATATTATTATTCTGTAATTAATAAAATTAGATAATGTGTTATAAATTAAAAAAGAATATATAATTTATTGCTTTTTTAAGCTAAAATTCAGATACTCACTTTTTACTGTGATCTAGCTTAATTTTATTGATTACTGTGTATTAACCATGTATTAATTTATATATAACGTCACTTAAATTTAATGAACATTTTACACAAAAACACAGTAAACAGCAAATTTGCTGTGTTCAACGCTAAAAATTCTAACTTGCTGTGTTTTTTATTAAAATTGTGTTTGTTTTTTTCAATTGAAATTCTGTGTTTTTATCTATCATATCTCAAAAACTATAAGAGTTAAAAATAAATCAATTTTTTTTCCAAAAAGCGCTTGTTTTCGTGATTATAAAGAAAGAACTAAAACAAGTGTAAACACACTACACAGTAACTGAAGTTACTGTGTTTTCAATTACGAGAGCAGCGAAATACCGGTTACGGGCAACATTGTAATACAAAATATACAGCACGACACCGACTGCACCGCAAAAACAAATCACATAACAAGCGGTCGAGTTATCTTTATCAACTGATTTACGATTTTACGACACAATATTGTATGAACTACCTACTTACTTTCGTTATTATTTTAATGCATTCAGAAAATATAACATAGTCCCTTGCCTATACAAACTTTCGGTAAACTATCTATACTATAAAGAAGCTTGTTCTGACTGACTGACTGCACTGATCATCAACGCGCAGCCTAAACCACTGAAGCTAGAAATTTGAAATTTTCACAGTAGCTTCCTTTTATAACGTAAGTGCACACTAAGAAAGGATTATTGCGAATTATTCTAGGGGATGAAAGTTTGTATGAAAGTCCATCATTTTTAAAGTTATCAATTAAAATCGGTATTTGTATTGACGGTTCAAAATAGAGAATTACGTGTTTCTGGAATTTTGGAAATTCTACCCCCAACTCAGTTAAATAAGGGATGACATTTATAAGAATCCATGCGAACGAAGTCGCTGGGATTGCATTTGAATCCAACCGCAGGAATTAAGAGTAGTAGGGGGGTGGGGGGGGGGGGGGAGGGGGGGTAGTACCTTGTTATATCACTCTCCTGTGCGGGCGCCTCTTAGTTTTTTTTTATGAATTTTTAAATATCTCATTTTAAGGTTAGGTTTTTGTATATTTTTTTGATATCATAAACCTCATCTATGGGGAGAGTGAATCTGGTGGAGGGAAGGTACCACCACTATGTGACGCAGGCCTGGTCGACGGAGCCCCGCTTCGCGGGGCTCCTTTTTCTGGGTGGTATAAAAAGAAATAACAACGAAGGGGATAGCGGGGTCTTACAGACCCCGCCATCCCCTTCTAACCTAACCTATCCGAGTCGGAGTGCCCCAAGTCCCGAGCTCGCTTCGCTCGCTCTTGGACCCTAAGTTCTCTGTGACTGTTTTTTCCTATATCATAAATCTCACTTATGGAGGAAGCCAGTGTAGTGAAAGGAAAAGACTTCCACTATGTGACGGAGGCCCGGTCGGCGGAGCCCCGCTTCGCGGGGCTCCTTTTTCTGGGTGGTATAAAAAGAAATAACAACGAAGGGGATGGCGGGGTCTTACAGACCCCGCCATCCCCTTCTAACCTAACCTATCCGAGTCGGAGTGCCCCAAGTCCTGAGCTCGCTTCGCTCGCTCTTGGACCCTAAGTTCTCTGTGACTGTTTTTTCCTAACATTCACGAAACTACGAAAGAAACGGAATAATGGCAGCCAATTCTAATGTCAGTCAAATGTCACTTGCCAAATTGAGTTCCATTTTACGCATACAATATAGAAAATTGTCTATGGTTCTTGTTCCTTTATATTAAGTAAGTTAAAAATGTCGTTCCATTACACGCTTGTACATAAAAAATAAAAATAAATAAAAAGTCAATATAAAAAAAACCACGCGTCTCCCGCAAAGATAAAACATATTTTTAGACAAAGGAGTCCAAACTAAATCAAATCCATGCCTCAGTAATTTCAAATTCGTGCGGTTGGATTCAAATGCCAACCCGCTAAGTAGTTAGATTATACATTTGTAATGTCAACTCTGGTGGGAGGCTTTGGCCGTCACTAGTTAGACCTTTCTAAAGAATAACGTAACTCATTAGTGGCTTTAATTGTTTAACTAATCAAAATATACATAGGTATACAAAAATCTTAAGTAGGTACCGAAGTTACTATCAACATAATTGACATCATTAATTAAAATCATTAAGAAAATATTCGTGCCAGTGACCGTTATCATACTCGAAAGGAGAGTTGATAATTAGTTCTCCAAATAATAAAGAAATCACAGGATTATCATTAAATAAGTAAATCAAATAATCACCCACTATTATTAATTCATTTTAACCGTATTTTTATTTACCTATTTTTTTTAATGTAAAGATGCCCTTTATCATTATTTGATCAATGATAATAATATAGACCTAATTCGAAAATGCATTGTCATAGCTAACAGAATTGATGTTTCCATTAGAACGAGCGCGCACCATGATACCTACTACTTTTTGCGACATGATTTTTTAATTGCCCTGCGAAATATCATTCGGTAGGTAGGTTGGATTTCGATCTTCAATCTGTAAATTTTTAATCAGATAGAATATAATCTATATGACGTAAGGGCCAAAGTTAATAATTATTAACTTTGGCCCTTACGTCATCTTTACGCCTTTTTTACCTTACATAATTAATTACATAAATTGATAGCTCTAGTTTGTATACTAGCTATGTTAATTCATAAAGTGGCAATGTGTGTAAAAATAAGTGATAAACTGGGATTGCCCACTTTGATATGAATTAGGATATCCGGGTGAATGACTGTTATATTTCGATAGGCCTATAATAAAGCCAACAACATACAGTACAGTACTAATAATAATTTAATTTTGATGGACGTAAAAAGTACGCTGAGGATTTTCTCTCCGCTACGCGTAATTGTAAATGAACGGATTTATAGTTTCAACATAGCATGTTTACTTTAACTGTAACACAAAGATGCAACTCTCGATAAAGCAAGATTTAGGAGGAAGGTGATTGCACTTTATGTAGGTAGGCAGATTGAGTAAAGATTTCACTAATATGATACTGTTATTTCGTAAGGAGTACCTAAGAATAAAATTTCGTATAGTGAACACGTCTTACCATCGACGTATTTTTAATGCAACATCAACGAATTTTTTTTCTATAGTACCTACATTTCATGGTGTTGTAAAATTTTTAAGCGTTTATCAACCACCTCTGAAATATTTTCGACTATAACTTAGAACCGGCTTTTTAAGTCTCGACAATCGCCTGCCGAGATATGTCCAGCTGGCAGGTAAATTTTTGTACATATTATAATCACAGATACAAACTTTCAGCTTTTATTGAGCACATCCTTAAAATTTCCAACGGACCATTAGGAAATTTACACTCCGATAATAGTAATTATTATACACGCGCGGAAAAGACCCAGCGACGCGTGATAATTTATTTTATATCGGCACATGTTTTACACAATAACTGGAAACGGATACCTACGTATCGTTAGTTACATACTACAAGTTTTCCTCTCATTAATTATTTATATAATTTATATTGAACCTGTTTTTTAATATGCCTTTATTTTTTATGGTGCTCACTTGACTGCTCTGCTATGAAAAGTCCGATTTTTAGGCTGCTGTGTATACCTAGTATACAAGTTATCACGTTATCACGTCTGGAACGGATATGACGGATAAATAGAAGCCCACCGCTAATCAACCTTGATCTTGACTATAGATTAGTCACTAACTAGTTCCGACCGTATAGTCACATCCGAAGATTAGCCCGGACAAACAGAATGATGAAAAAATTTAAAAGCTTGTTTGTATCATGCTATCATTCTCATATTAATAATACAATCATAATGAGCTTAATAAGAAACAATTCCGTAATCACAGATAGATACTTACTATATTTATTTATTCAAGATTTGTTTATTACTTTAGAATTAAGTACTGTTGAATAGAACCAGGCGTTACTTTGAGGAATCCCATGATATAGGTACTTACAATTAAAAAAAACAAAATTATTTTGCTATAATCCGACTTTTGGCGGATAGCAAAATAACTTTGTTTTTCATTGTTAAGTGCCGTTATTAAAGTGCCCAATAAATGAAAATAACTTTTAACAACAAAACTTTACGGTTTCTAATTTATGTTTTCAGTCATAGCGGCGGCGCTGATACCGAACCTGAGCAGCATCATTTCACTGGTGGGCGCGTTCAGCAGTTCCGCGCTCGCGCTCATATTCCCGCCCATCATTGAGATCATAACGTTCTGGCCCGAACGACTCGGATGGAAGGATTGGAGTCTATGGAAGGATATAGTTATTATAGTTTTCGGCATAACCGGTTTCGTGTTCGGTACATACGCCAGTATTAAAAATATTTTAGATCACCCTTAAATTAATACTAGAATTAACGGTATATACATTATACCTGAGCTACCCGTGCCTAGGTAAGGTTTCCCGTGATACAGTTATGGCGGCTGCGGTCACCGATGACAGCTAACTCAGCTACACCTATACCCGTATTACTAATTACCCGGAATTCTGACAGCTGTCATTGTCATTTACAGATGAGTTATTTGTATGGAGAACAGGGTTAACATCTACGAAGTACGATTTTACCCCAAACTACTTTAATTCCCTGTCATCATAAAAAGCCATATGCCGCGTAATAATATTACTCGTTTCGCCTTAAAATAGAAAATACCAAGAATGGAAACTAGAAAGTGCACACTGACAGCAACAGAAAACAAAAGAAGCACATTGAAAAAAATTATTCAAAAATGGATGTCGAATGACATTATCACCATGAAGTGTCTGTCAGGCATTTCTCATATCTACATGCGGCAGTTGATTTGTATTTGCATAAGTTGTGAATTTTTTATCTTTTTTGTGGGAATTTTTTTATCTCTGGTAACATTACAAAACGTCAGAATTCCAGGGAATTAGTAATACGGGTATAGTGTATACGCTAAATCATAACCAACCATGACAATAATATTTAATAGAAATTATGCGAAATATTTAATATTTTATTTTAGTCAATAGGTGTACCTAGTTTCAAAGATGAAAGTGATCAAATTATATTAATTTAAGAGATTCTAGTATTAATGAATTATATGAATGAAACTATTTATCTTTTTAAATCGAATATTTTTGTGTATCCGTGCTGGTAATATTGCAGTATATTGCGTATATTGCAGTGGTGCATAAATTATTTATTAATATTCTATGTGATAACATATAAGTCAAATAAGTAGTTTAATAGAGAATAGATCTATTCAATTTTAGCTGAATTATTATAACATATTATATTTTAAATTACTTAGCAAGATTTTTATGGTGTATTAAGAGAGATCATAAATTAAATTTGATAGTGTAAGAGAGATATGCGTGTTGTAGCTTTTCATTCTATTCCGAGAACAAAAATTGGATACTTAATAGACATTAATTTTACTGATCTGAGGAACAGATCTCCGATTTTACTGATTTGAGGATTTATTAATATTGGAATTAGTTTCTACATTAGGAGTAAGAGGATCATCAAGAATTCTAAAAGTACATAAATGTGTACATATATTGCTTTTTTTGGGTTCCTTAATAATTTTATGTAAATCGATTCAAATGTGTAGAATATATTACTGTAATTGCATTGTACCGCCATTTACCTATTAAAAATGAAAATGCTTAATCGATTAAATTTTCGTGCAAAAAAACTGATTACAAATTACTGTAATTAATGGTTATATATTGCCTAGCACCAAAGACTTGTGATCACATTACGATAATCCCTACAGCTGTTTGTTCTTGCCAATCAGAAGATTTATTGTGATTTAGTGTAAAATAATGACTATAATATTATTTCGTTTTAGAACAGATTTTTCCTTTTGGATATTATGTTTACAGATTTACAGAGTAATTATTATAATAATATGTATCGCTGGTTTTTATTTTTTTATACTAATGTTGACATTTGATAATTTTTTGTACCTGCTTTACGCTTAAATTATTGTCTTTACGAGTATTACGGTAATCTGTTTTATATTTTATAAAATATATTTTTTGATTGCAAGTAATGAAGTAATATAAAATAGTTGAAAGAGAGTACCTAGCTGTTAATTAAGTTAAAATATTGTTTTTATTTTCGTGACGTTTTTTAGTATATTGGTTACCAGTTTTTGTTGTGTTTTTTGTTATAAGTGCAGTAATTTGGTAAAACTTTTCTGTGTAACTTTATCAGTCGACGGAAAATATGTCAAATCTTGTGATTGTCAAGGTTACACAAAGAAAGGAAAATTATCCAGATTTATTGTATTACGTGTTAAACATGGCAACTTTATTTTAATTTGCTTTGCTAGCATTGCATTAGGCGTATTCTAACGGTTAATTCTATGTAGATGCATGCATGAAACATAATAGATGTATAATAAAATTAATAAATAGTAGATAGTACAACAAGTACATAAAATAAGCCATTTCATCAGAGACGTTTATAGTAGGCGAATGTCTATTTAATTACTATTTAATTAAAGTGTTTGATCAATTTTGTATGTTAATGTCATCGTTTTTCTGGCATGAGAACTGTACTACCTAATGATAAATGCCATTTTTACCCGACTTCCAAAAAGAAGGATGTTCTCAATTCGGTGCGTATTTTTTTTGTCATCATTATTCATGGAAAATATTACTGGCGCTATTAAAATGCTATACAAATTTTATTATTGTTTTAAAAAATTGTTTGTTTTAGAAGTCAAGCCAAATAAAATTGGTACACTATACGTACACATTTTGAACGTCAATTTATGAAATACATATATTATTTACTAAAACTACGACTAAGTAAATACCTATATAACTAATGAAATACTATAGTTAGTTATGCTTCTAAAGAACAAGTTTCATTATCTTGGTCGGTTATATTCAGCCGATTAATAAGTAAATCTGCTTGTATAATAAATGTAGTAGTAATAATTTTATTTATAACTAGATGATGCCCACGGCTTCGCCCGTGTGGATTTAGGTTTTTAAAAATCCCGTGGGAACTTTTGATTTTCCAGAACAAAAAGTAGCTTATCTGTAGAAACCCGACCCCAAAACGGAAAAATCCCGTGGGATCCCCACGATTTCGGAATACAATTCCTTACAGCATCAAGGTTGAGGAGTTGGATATGTACCTACTCGAGTTCATTCAACGATAAAGTCTTTAATTGGTACCCCCAATATCAATTTAAATAACCGAAAGTTTCTAAAACCCATTATGAGGAGTTGGAATCCAATTTTTTTATAGAACAGAGTCGCAATGTTTCTCTATCGATTAAAAAAAAAATTACGCAAATCGGTTCAGAAATCTCAGAGATATCGGTGTACATAGGTAGAAAAACACAACTCCTCCTTTTTTGAAAGTCGGTTAAAAAAGTAGCCTATGTTACTCCCTGGTTAATTCTCTACTTGTATGTGAAGGTCCCGTCAAAATCGGTTCAGCCGTTCCGAAGATTAGCCCGTTCAAACAGACAGACAGACAAAAATTTTAAAAAGGTGTGATTCGCTTATGGTAGCGTTCAAATAACCATATGAGCTTAATATGAGGTAGTTATTTCGATATTACAGACAGACACTTCAATTTTATTTATTAGTATAGATTATAGTTTTATTTTTTAAACTTTTTAATATGATTTTTTTTATTATTTAGTCAAATGTTACTTTAAAGCTTATTGCGAAACGCTAATATTTTTCGAAAAACTGTTATAAACTTTATAATTATATAAAACTACCTTTTCAAAGAAGAGAGTACGCAACGTATCTAGAGCTTTTTATAATCTACAACATTTTATTATACATCTACCAGAGATGTGATATATAAACATGATTGTGCACTGAGACGCCAAAAACGAGCCGCTTGAGATAGCGCTAAACGGGAGTGCGTCCTTTTCTATTAGGATGACAACACGATTTGGTACCTAATGTGAGACATTTGACGGATTGTATGAGAGTTGGAGAGGATGAATCATCTATCCCATTATCGGCTGACTACTGAGCACGGGTCTCCTAGCCATAGACTGCCACACTGGCCCAGTTCACACACCTCACACTCCTTTGAGAACATGGAGAACTCTCAGGCATGCAGGTTTCCCCATGAGGTTTTCCTTTACCCTTAAAGCAAGTGATATTTAATCGCTTAAACACTCCGAAAAGTTAAGAGATACGTGCCTGTGATCGAACCACCGCACCGACCTGAATAGAAGGCCGATGTCTTTACCACTAAGCTTTCACCGCTCTCTCGAGAGGATGAATACAATTGGTTATCAATAAATAATTTTGTACATGGACTTAGAAATTATGTCTATGTATGTATATCAATTTTATTCTCTGGTCTTACTTAAAAACTGCACTACTTATCAGGAATTTCAATAGTACAAGATCTATGCCCATAACTATGTGGGCGATGTTGTAGGTGAAGCTTGCTTTTACATAAAAATAAAAGACAGAAGCAAGTTTTGTATATTTCACTAACACGTTTTTGTCGTCACTTTCTTCCTTTTTCTTCAATTCTTCATTTTAGGGAAATCTATAGATACAGAAAAAAACACTTCCATTAAACAGTCAAATTATGGTTACCCCACTATTTAATAATAACCGTACAATAACATAATGCTTATATAGGAAAAGTTACACCATTTCTGGGATAAGATTTGCTTTTATATGTTTTCACATAGCAAGTTAGTACCATTTTTAACTTAAAGAAATTACAAAATATGATTAGAACAAAGTCACGAGTTAAAAACAGCACATGGTTAATAGAATGTGCGCCATATTGTTTTAGTTGATACCCCAGTGTTGTCGTCCTATTATTTAAAAAATATATCTAAATTACTTTTTAAACTAAATTATATTTTAAAGACGTTAAAAAATAAAGTTGTCAGTATAAAAATTACTGCGAAAACAAAAAAAAGTAATTCTGTTGTTTGTAATTAAATAAACAATGATTTAGAATTTTGTGAGCTAAATCTTATTTCTTACTATAGAAAATATTTTTTTATGCTTGCAATCCATTAGAGAGTGACGCATTCCCGTTTGAGAACCTCTCGCTCGGCTCGTTTTTCCGCTTAGCATAATTGTATTGGAAATTGGACTTTATGCTAAAGCAACAGAATTTATTTTTGCATCGAATTATACCTCAAGTGCACTATCATGTTTTATATAACACATCTCTGACATCTACTTATACTTTTTTGACGTCTGATGCATGGAGGTTTGCAGCTACTCCAGAGATGTCGTCTTACTGGTTCTAAAGATGGGTTTTCATTATTAATAGTTCCATTTGTTATAATAGGGTATACCAAAGAGATCTTTTTATTTAAAATAAAATGCGATTTATTATTAAAAAAATACAAAACTCACATACTTAAGTAAATAAATACACATAAAGTACAATTACTGCACAACTATGTACTCTTATTACAATTTATTATTGGTACCTACCTACCTACTGTAATATTGTACGTCGCGTCATGAAGCTTATAAACATAATAAAGTGATATATTTAATCTTATTTTTAGTTTTAATGAAGATTGTCAAATATTGATATTTTTTAAATTCCTTAAATAGGTATTTGGAATTACGGTAAAAATATTGGTCGTATAAAAAAATCATGATTCATTTTTTATAGAATTTTTTTCTACATAACTTTTTTTGACCAATATTTTCACTGTAATAAGTACTTATCAAACATTTAAACCATTCATTTCGAAATTAAGGCAAAAATCTTGGCCCTATTTATTATATTTAATCACACTAATATTATAAGTAAAGGCGAAGGTTTGTGTGTATATGTATTTTTGTTACTCTATAACGCCGCAATTACTGAACTGATTTGGCTGAAATTTTGAATGGAGATAAATTATGCCCTGACTTAACACATAGGCCTTACCTTTACTTTTTATCCTGGAAAAATTAACAATTTTTCCATCGCGGGATTTTGAAAAAACTGAAAGCTACCGCTATGTATTGTAGATTACTGTAGCAAACTTCATTGAAAGTAAAGGTTGGAAAAGGGAACGGGAACTTAAAATCCATCAATCTTTGGATTTGTGAAAAACCGAAATTCACGCGGGCGAAGCCGCGGGCAAAAGCTGGTTATTTATAATTTTTTTAATAAAATTATTTTATTCGAGAGATTTTAGGGGGTTTTGACTGGGACAAATGTTTTCGAAGGTTGGTAACACTGTACAATATATCGTATTCATACACTCTGGATTCTGGAAATATTTATCAACAAAACTTCCCATGCATCGCTCCTGTATTGATGATTTATATCAGAAATACTGATTTTGTGTATATTATGCTATTGGATTTTTACTTAAGTAAGTAACTTACGATTAATATGGCGCTTCGTATGGAATTTTCACCACACCATTTGGTTATTAATAATATTCTACAGCGTCCTTCACTCCGAATATTTCCAAATAATGAGGTTATAAAAATGGTTAAAAATTATTAATAACTAGCTGATTTTTTGTATGCAGCTTAGTAGATACTTGTTTAATAAAATGGCCATGTAGTCCTACTTTAGTGGAACGATTTCCCACCCGAGCGGATCGAAATTTTTAACACCTCCCCACTCGAGTAGCTACCTCCCTATGCTACCTCCATCGAGAATTTTCATAGATAAAATACCTACTTGTTCGTCTCGTCGAAACGAACCTGCTCACGAAAATTCAGCTTGTTATTAATCACCACATTAATCACTAAAAAATTTGTTCCAGGGCTGCCCTGTGGGGCTGCCGTACTATAATATCCCTACCTCGGTAAAATTAAACAGGGTTAACATCTACGAAGTACGATTTTACCCCAAACTACTGTAATTCCCTGTCAACATAAAGAGCTCTAAGTCGCGTAATAATATTAGTCGTTTCGCCCTAAAATAGAAATCGCTAAAAGTGGAAAATAGAAAGTGCACACTAACAGCAATAGAAAACAAGAGAAGCATATTGAAAAAAATTATTCAAAAATGGAAGTCATTAATCTAATCTAAAATAATGGAATGACATTATCACCATGAAGTGTTTGTCAGGCATTTGTCATATCTACATCCGGCAGTTGATTTTTATTTACATAAGTTTTGAATTTTTGTGGGAATTGTTTTATCTCTGGTAACATTACGAAACGTCAGAATTCCACGGAATTAAAAATCAGAAGTCATAATTTAAAAAAAAGAGTCATCAACACCAACTGTTTTAAACCGGAAAAATTGGTTTATTTTGGTTTTAAACGGGTTTTTTCGTTTTAAACGGATTGGTTTAATTTGTTTTAATCTATAGTCAGTCTCAGCCTTACATCTATAGTCTTCACTCGTGGTCTTCACTACAATACTGTGGGCGATTCTGTTGTACACAATCTCTAAATCTAAACTAAAATAACAGGTCTAAATATATTACTGTCTCTTTCATAATCCTCCCTGCTGAAGGGGATAGCACTATTTTTAAACCTGTCAATTTAGTTTAGGTTTAGAGATTGTGTACAACAGAATTAGCCACATTGTGGGCAATTCTGTTGTACACAATCTCTAAACCTAAACTAAAATGGCAGGCCTAAATATATTCCTATCTCTTTCACAATGCTCCCTGCGGAAAAGGATAGCACTATTTTTAAACTTGTCAATTAGTTTAGGTTTAGAGATTGTGTACAACAGAATAGGGTATTTGACAACATTCAAAATATACTATTGATTGTGGTCATCTAATCAGATAATAGCCTAAAAAAGACATATTTCACTCAATCAAATTAAACTATGTAATTTTACGCGATATTTTGCACGAAATAAAACATAATAATTTTTGAAATTTTATCAGGAACGTGAACGCTCTGGGATTGTTTGTGATGTCACTTGATAGCACGTAACTTGGTTGATATAATTGAAGTTTATCAAGTCAACCGAAACTAAACTTTATACTTGAAAGAATAAGATTGATATTAAAATGAGTAGGTATAACCATTTAGAACATTACGATCCAGCAGTCGCCTTGCGTAGCGTCTCTGTCGCACGCACCGAGTTCCGAAAACGAGCGAGCGAGAGAAGTGACTTGCATAGCGATTTGTGACGTCACGCGTATCATGTGATCAGAAATGTCGTTTTTGGCGTGGTTTTCAAAACTTAAACTTTATCATTGATTTAATTCTTAATACTGTAGATATTGCGAAATATATCAATGTAGTGTGTTTTAATAAGTAATAAAGAATAATTTAAAACAATTTCCAAAAATTAGTCAAATACCCTATTGGCCACATTGACACAAGTTCCAGTGGCATATAGACTAGGTATATAGGTACCTACTTTTAACCTTCTTGGTTTATGCTGTGTCGTTGCTGTGGGATGACGACATTGAAAGCATAGAGGATGTAGGTATATAGGGCATAGAGATAATAATAATAAATAGAGTTGGCATAATGTCCTATAGAAAATAGTAGATCGGAAATTAGCTCAAGCTTATCAAAATTTTTATAAGTGTGAAAGAGACAACATTACATTTTTGACATAATAATAAAACAGTTTGCGGCAGACTCGTGACATAAGATTGCCTCCCTAAAATGTATACATGAACACTCACACACGCACAACTTGAGACATCACAATGAACACGCGCCATTTTATGTTACAGGATTGTGCGTGTGTGAGTGTATTTTTGGCACGTTTTTAAGGTAGGTATGCCAACTCTACTTATTATTATTATCTCTATGATATAGGGTACTATTGCAAGGACATTGATGTCTGGCGTGCGCCGCGATTTTGGTGGGCTTACGCAAATCTATATAGGATGGTAGGATGATGTTTTCTCTTCACGCAAATACCCACGTTCATTTGTTGTTGTTACCAAGGTAAAGTTATACCGCGATTTACATGCTGCGAAACAAACACGAAATTGCCACTGTGTCACTGTCGATAAAAGTCGCTGCGTGTGTCGTGTGTGTGTGCTATAGATCGACCAGAATCTCATGAAAAATAGGGAAATTAAATTTTGTAGTAAGCAACACTAGGTTAACTCGGCTGCCTTAGTGATAGACAAAGTAATTACATTCAGAACCCCTTATAGTTCGTTCGGTAACTTAGTGTCGGTACAGGCGCAGGTGCTCTTAGCCCTCATACGCATTAGCGGTTGCGGTAGCGGTGCGGCTAGCCGCTTTTTATATTTTTATATGCAACCGCTCATTTTGTACGCACTAAGCGCTCGTACGCATTAGCGGTTGCGGTAGCGGTTGCATATAAAAATATAAAAGCAGCTAGCCGCACCGCTACCGCAACCGCTAATGCGAATGAGGGCTTAGTATTCTGTTTTTATTTTTATAACTTTTTTTCTGTTTGTAATTTTTTTTCTATTCTAACAGAATCTCCGAATAGTCTGCCAATCCGGAGATTCTGTTAGAATAGAAAAAAAATTACAAACAGAAAAAAAGTTATAAAAATAAAAACAGAATACTAAGCCCTCATTCGCATTAGCGGTTGCGGTAGCGGTGCGGCTAGCTGCTTTTATATTTTTATATGCAACCGCTACCGCAACCGCTAATGCGTACGAGCGCTTAGTGCGTACAAAATGAGCGGTTGCATATAAAAATATAAAAAGCGGCTAGCCGCACCGCTACCGCAACCGCTAATGCGTATGAGGGCTAAGAGCACCTGCGCCTGTACCGACACTAAGTTACCGAACGAACTATAAGGGGTTCTGAATGTAATTACTTTGTCTATCACTAAGGCAGCCGAGTTAACCTAGTGTTGCTTACTACAAAATTTAATTTCCCTATTTTTCATGAGATTCTGGTCGATCTATACCTACCTCCAGTCTATTTGATTGTCTATGTGATTGAAGTTTCCGAACGAAATGCCAGCGCGGGCAACATTGTGGACGAAATGTCATTCTTAGACAACAATTAAAAAATGTCGGAATCGTGTCAAGACGGTAATTGTCATGGAAATAATGAATTTGGGCCTGACGAATCACCTACGAAGCTTATTGTTAATTATATTCCCGAAGTTATGACCCAGGATATGATGTTCTCATTGTTTTCGACCATGGGTAAATTAGAAAGTTGTAAATTGATATCGAACAGAGGGTACGGGTTCGTGGAGTACGCTCGTCCAGAGGATGCCGTTAAAGCGCGGAAGGCTTTCAACGGACTGCTAATGCAGAACAAGACACTAAAAGTTTCACACGCTTTACTCAATCCCGAGTTGAAGCCGCCCTCGAAACCGGAAGCCGACTGGAACCTCTACGTATGTAACCTGCCTAACGAACTGACGTTGCAAGACTTACACGGACTATTCGCACAATTCGGTAAAATAGTAAATTCTCGCATCGCGTCGGGCATAGCGTTCGTGCTGTACGAGCACCAGTACGAGGCGGAGCGAGCCATCCACAACGTGAACGGCACCACTCCGCCCGGGTTCCTGCACCCGCTAACTGTTAAGTACGCCAATAAGAGTAATCCTAACAGGCATAAAAACAATAACAACAATTTTACTAAGAATTCCCTCGTCAAGCCTTATCAATGGATCAATCATGTGGGTGCTATAGGAGATCACAATTCCCCCAGCACATGGTCGATATATATTTATAATATTGCTCCTGAAGTAGAAGAATTGACTTTATGGCAACTGTTCGGTCCCTACGGTGCTATTGTATCAGTTAAGATAATAAAAGATCATCAGACAAACAAGAGTAAAGGTTTTGGGTTTGTGACGATGAGGAATTATGACCAGGCAGCGATGGCAATACAGGCGTTGAACGGCTACGTGCTACAGGGCCAGCCCCTGTCTGTTAGTTTTAAGACACAAAAAAGATAATGTTGTAGCAGATGTCCTAACTCTCTTTACAATATCAGTACAGTAATGAATAGACAAAATGACTCCTTTTTCATTGATCACATCAATTATCAAATTGTATTAAAATAGTGCTGAAACGTAATCCCATTACAACATTACCTTAAGTGCTGTCGGTCAACTCTTGTTAAAAGATTATATTACTTTGAGCTATCAATATTGTTAAGTTTGTTTCTTATTATGAATAATAATTTATTCAGTTTGCTCGTTAAATGTTTCAAGTTTACTAGAAGTTTAAGATTTGTATTGAAGATGATTGTTGTTTGGAAGTTCAACATCAGTTGTGAGCTATGTGCTTTGATTATTATTTTTATCTATTATTTAAGTATAATATTATACCATTATAATGTGCTTTTACAAGATCTTACTAATAATATAAGCCACATGAAGATGTTTAATCAGCTACTAGTTTTAGTTGTACACTTTTTATAACATGATGTCTATTTAGGTAGTGAAAACAAAATCTAGATTTTATCATATTTATACATTTAGTATAAAATTTGCTGAATTAAAATTCATTTTCACAATTTTACAAATGTGTTTTCATAACTTATTTGCAGTTTGAATTTTGCTACAGTTTTATTTTGTTATGATATTTATGAGATTGTAAAATAATCATTAATTCATTTTATCATTACACATTACACTGTACATTACTTTTGTAGTGACAAGGAAATTATGTCCAATAACTGGACACAATTTTCAGTACAAAAGGCATGAGTAATGATTATTTTCAAATCTTGAAAATTGGTTTACTAAAACACTCAATATACAATATACATATATAAATAAAATCATTTAAAACTCCAGCTAATACAAAAACAGGAATTTAAAACATTGTTTTTCTATTCCCAGACACTATAATATAAAAAATCTGTTTCACATTTAAAACAAATTTTCTTTTGTGGATCTATACTAATTAATAAATAATATTATCAAATGGCATTATTTATAATTTTATTATTATAATTTAATATTAAATATGGCAATAAATGAAATCATAAATGTGAGAGGTTGTCATGTGGATTTTATTACGGTGTTGTGAAATAAAAATTTCACTTCTTACTAACAATATAACCCAGATTGCATGTAAGAAATGTGAATCACAAGTTTACAAAATGAATTTCAAATACTTAGATTTTTGTTATTGGCATGGTACTTTAATATAAATATTATCTATATTATCTATAATAATATAAAGTAGCTTGTCCTGACTAACTGACTGACTGATCATCAACGCACAGCCTAAACTACTGAAGGTAGAAACTTGAAATTTTCACAGTAGCTTCCTTTTATGACGTAGGCGTACACTAAGAAAGAATTATTGCGAATTCCACCCCTAAAGTTAAATAGGGGATGAAAATTTGTGTGAAAGTCCATCATTTTTCAAGTTATATCCATGAAAATCAGTATTTGTATTGTCAGTTAAAAATAAAGAATTAGGTGTTTCCCCCAAGTGAGATCTATAAGAATTCAAGCGGACAAAGTCGCTGGCATCAGCTAGTAATCTTTAAATCTAGACAAGGGAAATTCTAATACCTATAAACATTTAACATGCCATAACATTTTCCAACAACAACAAACATGTATGAATATTGCCAATTTTTTATCTGGCTTCCCATTCAATCAACCACCAATAGATTTCAAAACTAAAATTGACAGACCATTGATAAAGGCAAAAAGTGTGTATACAAAAGTTATAGTGTTTTTGATATTGTGTTTGTGTATTGTGACTATGATGTAGTATGTTGATGATCTTTGCTGTACTTAGCTAGAAATCATAGCTTAAAAAGATCTGTGTCCGACACTTGCATTGTATCAACAGTATGAATGGGCCTTAGATATAAATTAGATTAACCCACTTAGATAGTAATTGGACATGCACTTGTAAAGGAAGGATGTTAAGCGGCGATGCTATACACCCACATATTAGGTATTATACAGTATTTATATCACCACCATTATTTACAGTCCCACTGCTACTCACAGGCCTCTCATCTAGGAGAGAGGGATTAAGATCTTAGACCTGCCACGCTGCTCTAATGTAGGTTGGCGGGCTTAACATTTCTTGTCATGATAGTAAATAATAATAATCGGGAGCGATGCCTTAACGTGCTCTCCGAGGTACGGGGGTGAGACACCGCAACTACCAACTCTTCTACTGAATTTCTTGACAGAAAAACCCAATACCTATTTTTGCCCGGCCCGGGTATCGAATCCAGCACCTCGTAATCCGCAACGAACAAGCTAACCAATAGACCAACGAGGAATTTTATATCAAGTAAGACTTCTTTCGAAATTATTCAATACCTATCTCTGTGGACTGTCGTCAATCAGTCAGTTTTTCTGATTTAAGTATTCCTATGGAGTACATCTATGATCTATTCATATAATAAAATTGTAGACTTGCCGTATCTGTACATTAAAGATTTTTGCAAAATAATAACTGGAGGATGTTAGGGACCGGATAAGTAATAGAACGTAAAAAAGCTATTTTTGAAAATTTTGTCTGCCTGTCTGTTTATCTGTATGTGCGCGCTTTACGCAAAAACTACTGAATGGATTGAAATGAAACTTGGCTTGATTTAAGTTCATACTACGGACTACGGAGTAACATATAGGATACTTTATATCCCGAAATTCAGCACGGTTCCCTTAGGAGAAGGGATAAAGTCAAAATATTTACTTAGCTGTAATTCATTATTCATTATAAATTGTAACGCGTTTGTTAACTTAAAAAGTGGAATATTAATTATGTTTTTTAGGATTTTTGGAAATTTTGGGATCGATTTTTCACTTGTCCGGTTGCTATTGGGGTGGTATGCTTGGCACTTGGCAGTGACCCTCCCTGCCTTGCGCTCCGGGGTTGCGGGTTCGATTCCCGCCCTGAGTCTGGGTGTATTATGTAAATAAGTATCTATTATGTATATAAAAAAATATTTAAAAATATATAATTATGTGTATATCAGTCGCTGTAACACTATCACAGGCCTACCTTAGGAACACGTCCGTGTATGTGTGAATATTTATTATTATTTAGTTACTTTATTAAGTACTGGATAAACTTATTGTTATAGTGCAGATAGTTGAAAAATCGTCCCATAATGATTGTATGAATATGATGAATAAATAATTTATAACAGCTGTGGTTGAACTCGGGTCGCAACGGTGCCGGCTTTGTGAGCATCTTTGATTACTGCGGCGCGCTCTGTCCCGCCCCGCATCTAATCGACGCAGTATAGTTTAAAGTAGATAATAATAATATACCTACTAAATGTATGGGAAGCGAATTTTTTTGCGAACGATGCGGCCAGTAGCAGGTAATTTGGTCCACGGACCTTTGATCACATAAACAAATATCAATAGTTTTTATTCCAATGTTTATGGTTTCTTATAGCCATTAGCTCAGATTAAGTATCAAACTCTCTTGAGTGGCCATTAGCCACTCAGTGTATAGACAGTCCATAGACACCGAGAAGTTAACACCGTTCTTATTGCCGGTGTAGGTACAACAAAAGACTGGTGGCAACTTGAAATGTCAAAAATAGAGAATACCCTAGCCCTAGATAATAATCATTAATCTGTGATAGCCCTGCAGGTCCAGCTAATCTTGTGGACGCTATCATTTAGCTCAGAGATCGTCGTCAGTTCGAACGAGCTTTGAATGAAAACATCATATAAACATAAACTTGTCTCCAATGAGAGGGGTACGCTTTGAGGTGCGATACGAGTATTTTAAGCCTCAATAGCGCAAAGGTCGGCGGGCGTGGATCGAAAACCAAAAGGTCGACGGTTCAAATCCCACCCGTAGATTTCGCTTATTTTGAGGGGAAAGGGGAATATTAGTCATATTCATTATGGCTAATAAGTATTATTTTAAAAAAATCTTTAGGTAGATATACGGATACCAATTACCATGCAGATTTTAGACTTTCAGATCAACAGCAATACCTTAGATAGGCAACTATCTGTACATCGCATTGACTATTGTAAGTTGTACCTAACCTAACCATCTTAAGTAGGTAAGCAGTATAAGTAAGGTACATAGTACATACCTACCTAGCTATGTATTGGAAATGTCGAAGAATTCCAATTATCTAGCTGCTTCGTTGTTACTTGCAACAAATCGCTTCGCTTTTTTTACATCGTCCGTTCACCGATCACTGAATCGATTCATTTTTGTTTATTTTTTCGTGTAATATTTTATAATGAGTTCAACAAACTGCCAAATAACACTGTTTTAATATCTTTAAAATTCTGATTTTTAATAATCAGCTAGCTACTACACGATGTTGCCCTGACCAGTGGCATTAAGACTTCTACAATGGTTTTCGACTTAAATGGTTTTGGGAGTCAAATCTATACTAATAAATAAAATTGAAGTGTCTGTCTGTAATATCGAAATAACTACCTCATATTAAGCTCATATGGTTATTTGAACGCTACCATAACCGAATCAGACGTTTTTAAAATTTTTGTCTGTCTGTCTGTCTGTCTGTCTGTCTGTCTGTCTGTCTGTCTGTCTGTCTGTCTGTCTGTTTGAACGGGCTAATCTTCGGAACGGCTGAACCGATTTTGACGGGACCTTCACATACAAGTAGAGAATTAACCAGGGAGTAACATAGGCTACTTTTTTAACCGACTTTCAAAAAAGGAGGAGTTGTGTTTTTCTACCTATGTACACCGATATCTCCGAGATTTCTGAACCGATTTGCGTAATTTTTTTTTTAATTGATAGAGAAACATTGCGACCCTGTTCTATAAAAAATTTGGATTCCAACTCTTCAATCCTGATGCTGTAGGGGACCTAATCCCCAAAACTAATGGGTTTTAGAAACTTTCGGTTATTTAAATTGATATTGGGGGTATCAATTAAAGACTTTATCGTTGAATGAACTCGAGTAGGTACATATCCAACTCCTCAACCCTGATGCTGTAAGGAATTGTATTCCGAAATTGTGGGGATCCCACGGGATTTTTCCGTTTTGGGGACGGGTTTCTACAGATAAGCTATTTTTGTTCTGGAAAATCAAAAGTTCCCACGGGATTTTTAAAAACCTAAATCCACACAGGCGAAGCCGTGGGCATCATCTAGTATTGTAATAAAATCTATACTAATAAATAAAATTGAAGTGTCTGTCTGTAATATCGAAATAACTACCTCATATTAAGCTCATATGGTTATTTGAACGATACCATAACCGAATCACACGTTTTAAAAATTTTTGTCTGTCTGTCTGTCTGTCTGTCTGTCTGTCTGTCTGTCTGTCTGTCTGTCTGTCTGTTTGAACGGGCTAATCTTCGGAACGGCTGAACCGATTTTGACGGGACTTTCACATACAAGTAGAGAATTAATCAGGGAGTAACATAGGCTACTTTTTTAACCGACTTTCAAAAAAGGAGGAGTTGTGTTTTTCTACCTATGTTCACCGATATCTCCGAGATTTCTGAACTGATTTGCGTAATTTTTTTTTTTAATCGATAGAGAAACATTGCGACACTGTCTTACAAAAATTTTTGATTCCAACTCCTCAATCCTAATGATGTAGGGGACCTGATCCCCAAAACTAATGGGATTTAAGCACTGTCTGTTATTTAAATTGATATTGGGAATACCAATTAAAGAGTTTATTGTTGAATGAACTCGAGTAGGTACATGTCCAACTCCTCAACCCTGATGCTGTAAGGAATTGCATTCCGAAATCGTAAGGATCCCACGGAATTTTTCCGTTTTGGGGACGGGTTACTACAGATATACTACTTTTTGTTCTGGAAAATCAAAAGTTCCCACGGGATTTTTAAAAACCTAAATCCACACGGGCGAAGCCGTGGGCATCATCTAGTACTAATATAATAAATAACCGGCCAAGTGCGTGGCGGGCCACGCGCAGTGTAGGGTTCCGTAGTCACAATCCTCGGAAAACAGGTATAACTCCTTAACCTGTGAACCCTACTTAGCCGTGATAGTTTTCCTTTAAAATTGATTATATACCCTACTGCTGTGAATTTTTTCAAGTTCCTATATACTGCCATTTGGCTGATAGAGGGGGGGGACACTTGACTCTAATAAAAATTTGCACTTTAAAACATTATATTTTACAAACGGATCTAGAAATCGAAAAATGATGTTCCCACACCCACAGTATTTTTAAAAGACCTATTCAACGATACCCCACACTATGGGGTAGACGAGAAAAAAAATATTCATCCCCACTTTACATGTAGGGGAGCTACCCTAAAAAAAATATTTATCAAAATTTTATTTCACCACTTTGTCGGCGTGATTAATATTTATACTCATGCCAAATTACGGATTTCTAGCACTAATAGTCTTTGAGATTAACCGAGGACGGACGGACAGACGGACAGACGGACAGACGGACAGACGGACAGACGGACAGACGGACGGACATGGCGAAACTATAAGGGTTCCTTGTTTACTACGGAACCCTAAAAAGGAAAGAGAATTTTAATCTATACTTCTATATACTAATAAATAAAATTGAAGTGTCTGTCTGTAATTTCGAAATAACTACCACATATTAAGCTCATATGGTTATTTGAACGATACTATAACCGAATCACACGTTTTTAAAAATTTTGTCTGTCTGTCTGTTTGAACGGGCTAATCTTCGGAACGGCTGAACCGATTTTGACGGGACTTTCACAGACAAGTAGAGAATTAACCAAGGAGTAACATAGGCTACTTTTTTAACCGACTTTCAAAAAAGGAGTTGTGTTGAAATTGGTAAGTACCTATGTTAAAAAACGCCCTGATAGGTATTTTACGGCCGACGCGACGCTCGCGCTGCACGGAACTCCCCGCGCCGCGCCGCGCCGCGCCCCTGCGCCCTGCGCCCGCCGTACGCGGTACCGCGGTACGCCGCCGCGCGGCGGGGGGCGGGTGGACCAGAAATCTACTTATCCCTCAGGATTTGTGAAAAACCGAAATTCACGCGGGCGAAGCCGCGGGCAAAAGCTAGTATATTAATATAATGTAGGTAGGTCGCAGGTCAAATCCCACAAATGCTTCTAATGTCGCTTGCAATAGCAGGAGTTTCCGGAGCCGATTTCATAAAAAAATTTTTAGTTTCATTTCTAATTATAATTCAATTATAATATTCTGTCGTCACCAACCAATAGACGCCCACAGCTGAACATAGGTCTTTTGTAGGGACTTCCACACATGCGGCCTTGTGCCGCTTGTATTTAGTGGCTCCCTACGATTTGTCTGATGTATCCACCTAGTGGGTGGTCTACCAACACTGCGCTTTCGGGTGCGAGGTCGCCATTCTAACACCTTGGGACCCCAACGGTTCTTCGAACAGTGTGCCCATTGCGACTTCAGTTTCGCAACCTGTTGAATTATTGCGGTGACTCTGGTTCTTCTATGGATCTCTTCATTTCTGATTTGATAACGTAGAGAAACTCCAAGCACAGCTCTCTCCATCGCTCTCTGAGTGACTGAGCTTATGAGGCCCATCATATAGTTAGCGACCATATCTCGGAGCAAGAAATATATCATCACAGGCAACGCATTATTCGAAAACTTTTGTCTTCAGACAGTGAGGCATTCTGAAGGAGAAGATATCACGAAGTTTCTCGAACGCTGCCCAGACGGGTTGGATTCAGCAGTTGTTCTCTTTCTCGAAATTGGATCTACCTAGCTAGACTGTGTGCCAGAACCTTTTCATTAAGTTCTCAACGATTACCGGTTGAAGAGAAACATGAGCATTTGACATGATTTTCGTCTTACTCTTTTTCATTTTTAGGCTCCCCTGTTAAGAAACCCTGCTGAGGTCATTGAGGATTGTATTTAGGTCTTCCAGAGTCTCTACCATAACGACTATATAAATCATCGGCAACCCGTAGGTGAGTGATGTAGGAACGTGCCATAAGCCATTGATGTTGATGCTAAGTTCCTTCCAATTCAGAAGCTTAAAGACGTCCTCCAACGCAGCGGTAAAGAGCTTCGGGCGGATTATGTGTCCCTGCAATTGCAATTATTATTGCAACCTAATACGGACTGACATATGGTGGCGTTTTCATACTTACAAATCTACTTTTTACATAGTACATAGGTACCTAATTAAATTATAATATTCTATAGTGATATTTAAATCCACCAACTTCTTTACTGATGAAACATAACCGGCCAAGTGCGTGGCGGGCCACGCGCAGTGTAGGGTTCCGTAGTCACAATCCTCGAAAAACAGATATAACTCCTTAACCTGTGAACCCTACTTAGCCATGATAGTTTTCCTTTAAAATTGATTATATATACTACTGCTGTGAATTTTTTCAAGTTCATAATTATGTACTGCCATTTGGCTGATAGAGGGGGGGGGGGGACACTTGACTCTAATAAAAATTTACACTTTAAAACATCATATTTTACAAACCGGTCTAGAAATCGAAAAATGATGTTCCCATACCCACAGTATTTTTAAAAGACCTATTCAACGATACCCCACACTATGGGGTAGACGAGAAAAAAAATTATCATCCCCACTTTACATGTACGGGAGCTACCCTAAAAAAAAATATTTATCAAAATTTTATTTCACCACTTTGTCGGCGTGATTAATATTTATACCCATGCCAAATTACAGATTTCTAGCACTAATAGTCTCTGAGATTAACCGAGGACGGACGGACAGACAGACGGACGGACATGGCGAAACTATAAGGGTTCCTTGTTTACTACGGAACCCTAAAAATAGTGATATGCCTCTTATCTGGTAACCCAACAAAACTAGCAAACGCAATCGCTATTTAGGGCGCATGCTCTTGGTTTGTTTTGCGATGTTACAATCAATATCGTTTGCAGATCGTAGGAGTGACTTTGCAGATGGTCACCTTCTTTTTGTTAAGTATTCCTTATTGTTTTGAAACTGAAAAAATATAGGTAAAAGTTGTGTTTGTTTATAGTGTAGGGTATCTTGTGTGTGAAGTGGCGGCGGCGGAGAGCGAGGGTTCTGCAGTGGCGGGAGGCGTCGGCCTCGCCGTGAATAGCAAGGTAGGCAAGGTGGATAGCAAAGGCTCTGGCGATTTTAGTTGAGAATTGAGATATTAAAATGATCCAGGGAAAATTGCGAGAAAAATTGATTAAGATAATGTAGATACGCTCTCCCATCCAAAGTTTATTCAGAAAGTTACCTAATTTATGTACATAGGTATATTAACTAGTTGACGTTCTCAGCTGATGTGACGTCACATGCTTATTGACCCGGATGAGTAATAGCACAGGTAATAGTCACCTACTTACCTACCTTTTCACGGCGCGTTCAATCGATCTTGATTTTATACTCGTAACTCGCACTCTCAACTCGAATAGTTGTAGAAGTTGGCCGTTTGGCATTAACGTGTATAGAACTGCATTGACCAATGAAGACTATACACGTTAATCATAACTGCCGTATCTCGGCAGTTTACTCATTTGTGTACCTATACCTACTCTAACTTTATTACCATGCCATCTTCCAATGCTAGGTTATAGGTACCACTTGTACCAAATAGGTAATCATGGTTTTGCAGTAGATAAGGCCAGATTCCTAAAACAACAGAGGTAGCTGTACAAACCATGTAGGGTAAAACGTCAAGCCATACTTATTGGCATTTAAACATGATTATACTAAGTAGTGACGGCACTCGGCACTCGGCAGGTATACCCTCGGCCGGGGGCGGCGCGCGGCGTGTGGGCGCTGCCGCAGCCGCCCCCCTGCACCATGGCCTGCGAGGAGGCGCTGCCGCCCTGCTCGCCGCTGTCGCCCGACGCGCCCGACGCGCCCGACGCGCCCGCCGCCCAGCCGCGCATCACCACCAACATGACCCACCACTCTGACTTCCATCAACTCATCTTCGAAGCTGTCCGATCAGGGTACCTACTTCTTGCTCGTCTACCGATAGACGCCCACAGCTGGACATGGGTCTCTTTGTAGGGATTTCCACACGCCTCGAGCTTACCCGTTTGCATCCAGCGGCTTCCTGCGACTCGTACGATTGCTCGACTGAATAAATGAATACAGGCGATGATCATTACGCCTGACCATGCGGTTGATTATTCGAGCAAAACCTTACTAGGTTTGATGATATTATATAGATATATCATCAAAAACATCAAAATAATGATAAGTAGGTAGGTACCTACTTATCATTATTTTTAATAGTTATTTTACTTCGGAACTCAAAAAATGTGTACTTTATGTTGCCGAGTATTAACTGCTAAAACACATAATCCATAGAGAATAGGGCTGCTGCACTCCTGGTGTTGGTGTATACCACCACCAGGCTACAGCTAATTAAAAACAAATCTTTTTAATTACTATGTCCAACATGCAAAGTACCTAACTAGTTTTAAGTTAAGTAAGTAAAAACCTACCTAAATATGCAAAATTACAAAGATGAGGTCATTTTTATGACACATTAAAAGTGTTTGTCTTGTTCATGAATTTAACCAAGAAGTATATGTATGTATGTACTATAGGTATATTGGTTTGTGAATAACTCAAGAACTATATACTTATTCTTAATATAAGTATATATATTTTAGATTCTATGATTCTAAATGACTGTACAAAGATAAAGCTATTGCTATTAATTTTTTACAGTAATAGGTACCTATTAGTCTGCCAAAACTTCTAATATGGATCTACCTGAAAAACAGCTTCATAATAAAATCTCATAGCTTAATTCCTTATTCATATATTCATTCAGATTTCTTCAGACATATCAGCGTGGAGTAGGTAACAAATTGCAAGCGTATAATAAATAGTTCCTTTCGCATTTAGGTACTATTTTTTCCTGTAAGAACTTTATAGCAATACCTACTCAAGATATTTGTGAACGCAAAGTTTGCTCAGAAAAACAAACGCAATGTAACATATTGTGATGTGACAGAATTTCGTCTACGGCGGCCAATCTCTATAAACACAGTTCACGAAAAGTGAACAAGTCCAAAACACTGTCTTATCCCATCACTCTCATAGTCAGATGGGACGATGATTCGACACGATCGGAGAAAAATCACGCTCAGGCACAGGACAGACATCCTTAAGGACCCGAGGCACGCCGCACTCCGGGCTGCTACTGAGATTTACCAATAACCAGATAACTTTTTTGCCCCGACCCAGTAACCCGTTATCCGCAACTGAATAAGCCACCAACATGACTTACACCAACGAGGCAGTTTGGAAACAACCCAAACAATATGCCTGCAGCGTCAGTTCCAACAAGTACCTACGTATAAATTAAAACATTAAAAAACCCCGACATCGGCCATCTTGGATTTGTATAGTGCTATTCTACTAGTCAAGCCCTTTCATTTGATACCCATATTGAGGGAGTTGTGAAAAATATGTAATCCGCCGTTTTGTGACGGCGGCCCTCTTGGACCGATTTTCATCAAACATAGCTAAGAACACTCTCGACTAATTCACCTTTCAAACAAAAAGAACCGCATTCAAATCGGTTCACCAGTTTACGAGGGAACAGACAGACACACAGGCACGTCAAACTTATAACACCCCGTCGTTTTGCATCGGAGGTTAAAAATAATGTTTGTGCAATTTTACAGAGAAGTGTCCGAGATCGAGAGACTGGTGGAAAAGCTGGGGGTGGAAGTGCTGAGTGCGCGCGACCAACACGGCTATACGCCGGCGCACTGGGCCGCGCTGGACGGCAGCGTGGCGGTCATGCGCTATCTCGTGGAGAGGAACGCGCCGGTAGACCTCTCCTGCTTGGGCACTCAGGTAAATTGAGTGGCACGAACCTTGGGGCACGAGCGAAAGTAGCAGGGATCAGTCTGACATGCGCAGTGCCCCCACGCCCTACAAAGGATTCTTGTGTGCGCGACAGACTACGAAAACGGCGGTAACCAATGAGGAAGGCAAATTATGAGGTGGTATGACAGCGAACCGTGAACGCTGTGAAATCATGAGCCCACCCGGCGCGCCTTACTAAATGAATTCTGTGATTTCAATGGGCCTATACAAAGGGCCTCCGAGGTTGGTGTGGCTCAGTGACGACAGCGCAAATCAATCGATGATCCGAATAAATTAAATGCATAGTTATCAAAAACAGCTGAACTCAGGACGCGATCCCTAGAAAATTTTGGGACTTGAACTCAAAATTCTCTAGGAATCGCGCTCTGAGTGTTTCGAATATGAATGGTCATTAAATACCTAAGTACTATCTTTCTCTTATTCAACACTTCTTCAACTCTTATTAGTCGGCAATGATAGATAACTTGCTACCTACCTACAATTTAATTACTTACGCATATGTTTGGCGTTGATTGAAACAATGAACCTGTTTTAGGGGCCTCGTCCAATTCACTGGGCTTGTAGAAAAGGACACGCATCTGTTGTGCAAGTTCTGCTGCAATCTGGGGTAGCGGTAAACGCGGCAGATTTCAAAGGTACAAACTGCATAACCTATTTGTGAAAAAGACTGTAGCAGGTGGGTATTTTCAAAAACTCTGCAGTTTATTCTGAGTTCGAATTCTTCAAATTATTGTTTCCGACCAACGGTCTCCATAATTCTGTACTACTTTCCTTCTACCTATATTTTTGTGTTTTAACATAAAATAAAGTAGGTACAACACTTACTGTTAATGGAGTGTGAATGAGATGGTGGCCGCGTAGATGGGTAGTGAATCATCAGTACGCGTTAAATTATCTAAAGACAGCAGATTCTATTACCGTATTATTTAGAGTTCTGTGACCTCTGTTCTGATTTTGTCTGTATTTCTTAGGCTTTGATCTCCTGTTATAATTTTGTCTATGTACTTATTCTTAAAAGCGATAGCCTAGTGGTTAGGACAACCGACTTCTAATCGGAGGTCGTGGGTTCGATCCCGGGGCACGCACTTCTAACTTTTCGGAGTTATGTGCGTTTTAAGTACCTATTTAAATATCACTTGCTTTAACGGTGAAGGAAAAACATCGTGAGGAAACCTGCATCCCTGAGAGTTCTCCATAACGTTCTCAAAGGTGTGTGAAGTCTGCTAATCCGCTTGGCCAGCGTGGTAGACTAAGGCCAAAACCCTTCTCACTCTGAGAGGAGACCCGTGCTCTGTAGTGAGCCGGTAATGGGTTGATCATGATGACTTATTCTTAGGCTTGACTCCGCTCATGACGGCGTGTATGTACGGGAAAACCGCAACTGCTGCGTATCTCCTCGGCATGGGTGCGGCAACACGATTATCCGATATCAACGGCGACACTGCTCTGCATTGGGCGGCGTACAAGGGCCACGCGGATTTAGTACGACTGCTGATTTACTCTGGCGTGCCATTACACTGCACAGATAATTTCGGATCAACGCCGCTGCATCTCGCCTGCCTGTCGGGCAACTTGACATGCGTTCGGTTGCTCTGTGAGAAGGTAGGTTGGAAAACATTTCAAAGGCTGTTTTTGATCTATTCCCTTACGACAAAGCATGCGCGACGAAAGTTGAAACTACTTACGCAATGGTCCATTTTTAACCCCCGACGCAAAAACGACGGGGTGTTATAAGTGTGACGTGTCTGTGTGTGTGTCTGTCTATTCCCCTGTGGCGCTCAAACGGGTGGACCGATTTGATTGCGTTTTTTTTTTGTTTGAAAGGTGAACTAGTCGAGAGTATTGTTAGTTATGTTTGATGAAAATCGGTCCAAGATGGCCGGCGCTACAAAATGGCGGATTACATATTTTTTCACAACTCCCTTTATATGGCCGGATATCAAATGAAAGGGCTTGACTAGTAGAATAGCACTGTTGCAAATCCAAGATGGCCGCCGCCACAAAATAGCGAATGTCGGGTTTTTTTTTAATTTTTAATTTATACTTGTGAGTTATTTGGTGTGAGGGATGAAGCAAGCATTGGTTTAGAAGCATCCCGCCGTACCCTGCACAAACCAAAGGGTCTAGACTCTAAAATGCGTTTGGACACAAACTTGCGTGATTTTGATTAGATACCCTTTATTTTACAACTTTCTTTGCGCAAGAAGCTTGGAGATACGAACTGTTTAAAAAAGATTTTTTTTTTAGGTCAAAGCCGAGTTGGAGCCCCGCGACAAAAATGGAAAGACTCCTCTAATGCTGGCACAAAGTCACCGACACGCAGAAGTGGTCAAACTGCTGCAAAAGGAGATGAAGCGCAAGTCTCACTGGATGCCGCCGCTGTCTGAGTTCTGGGCGCTACTTTTCGGCGGAGCGGGCGATTCTAAAGGACCGCTTCTATTCTTCCTGGTGTCTGTACTTTTGTGGGGTTATCCTATGTACATAATACGGGTAAATTAATTATACTAACCAAACAAAGTACCTATAGATACCTATGTTTTTGCGCCTAACAATAAAAATCTTCACAGGTCTACGATCACTAAGAAAGGTAGGCGCAGGCATATGGTTTTGCAACTTGAACTGGTCGTCCTGTGCCTGCGTAATAATCAAAAGCACTTTTTAAGAGTTTATTTTTTTTTAATGAAAAGTTTTTATTCAGTTTTTGTTTTTGTTCCAGTGTATTCCGTTGACGTGGAACACGTTACGCCTCTCGCACTACTGTTTCCTGTACTGGAACGGCATCATGTGGATCAGCTGGGTGATCGCCAACCGGCGCGACCCCGGCTACATCCCGCAGAACTCGGAAACCTACTACCGCGCTATCCGGCAGATACCCTACTACGAGAAGTGGAAGAAGAGGAATGTTATACTGTCGCGCCTTTGTCACACTTGTAGGTGCCTAAGACCACTCAGGTTAATATTAAACTTGTGTTTTTATATACTAGGTACTTACCTAAGTATCAATATTTTAATGGGTACGCTCGATAATTCTAAATAAGTACTTAGGTAACTATAATATTAGGGATAGGTTAGGTATATATAGGATAGGGATTAATTCTGTGAGCTCAATAGACAATTGGCATAAGTAAATATGGTGCTAATTTAATATACTTACATAGGTACCTACCTAAGATACTTGTGACCTCAGTAAAGTAGTCCATTAGGTCTTGCACGGCGTTTATCTACCTCGTTTAACACGTATCATTGTACTATATTGAAGTACTATAAATTCTAAATAGGTAGGTAAGTATATCAATGTTGTACCACTTTAATTAGATAAGTTCAAGACTCAAGTAGGTACCTAGGTAGAATTATTATCTTTTGTTGTTTATGATAGTCTTGCAGTAGGTATACTAACTACCATATTATGCACTACAACACTGCGCTGCTTGAAATCTCGTGTGTGTGTGTGTGTGTGCGTGTGTGTGTGTCTGTTTGTCTGTGGCATCGTAGCTCCCGAACGGATGAACCGATTTGGATTTAACTTTTTTGTTTGTTTCAAAGGTGCATTAGTCGGGAGTGTTCTTAACTATGTTCGATGAAAATCGGTCCAAGATGGCCGCCGCCACAAAATGGTGGATTACATATTTTTTCACAACTCCCTCAATATAGGTATCAGATGAAAGGGCTTGACTAGTAGAATACTATACACTATGATTCTAAATCCATGATAGTCGCCACCACAAAATGGCGAATGTCAGGGTTTTTTTAATTTTTAATTTAATAATAATAATAACACTTGTAATAAAAGCATTTTTAGATTTAGATTATAGATAAGTGTAGATAAAGTAGCTAATATTTTGATGGTTTATTTGAAGATGTAAGAGTTCCACAGGGCGAAGCACTGCCGCATCTGCAAGCGTTGCGTGGCGTACTTCGACCACCACTGCCCGTTCATCTACAACTGCATCGGGGTGCGCAACCGCATGTGGTTCTTCCTGTTCGTGGTGAGCGTGGCCATCAACTGCACGCTCTCCATCTACTTCGCGTGCTACTGCCTGCTGCTGGAGGGCTTCGGCGTGCTCTACGTGCTGGGCTTGTTGGAAGCCATCATATTCTGTGGCCTCGGATGGATTTTGACTTGCACTTCAGTTAGTATTACGTATACCTTACCTTTTTACCTGATTACGGCAAAGCCAAAAGGAAGGGTTATGATTTTAGCAGTCTATGTAATGTTTGTGGCTGATTTTTGTATGAGATTCTGTGTGTACCACTGTAGCGCCTAAACTACTGGACCGATTTTGATGAATGAGGTGTCTATTGATTCGTTGTTATGGTCCGGGTAGGTGCATTTTATTTACGAAAAAAATCGAGAAGTCACCTTTGCGCGGCTTTCTAGATTTTAAGATTAGTTTCGGATAGGCATAACAGATGGTGCCACTAGCTGCTTGCCCCGCGCTTTTGCCCACTAAATTATTAGTTAAATTATTATTATAAAATTATTAAGAGTAGTCGGGTTTTAGTTTACGAACTTTACTTGTTACCTACTTTTAACTTGAGGAGTGCAAACAAATTGCAGTAGGTATGTACCTACACGTCAGCTGAATGTGTAGGCATGCATCAGCAAGGATGATTCTATTATCTATGGTATATAAGTGAGTGTAGGTAATAGATCATATGATAAGAAGCTAAAAGTTTACCTAACTATGCTAATATTCAGTTGATCTTTTTCATCTTCCATCTTCTCTTTCTCTTCTACTTATTCATTTTGATTTTCTCCACCCATTTCAAAAACTAAATTACTTACGTGCTACACGTAGGTAAATTAGCATAGATAAAACTTCAATAGGTATAATGTTTTTATACATATTTACAGATCCTGCACGCCTGCATGAATCTGACCACAAACGAAATGTTCAACTACAAACGTTACCCATACTTGCGCGACAAGAGGGGTCGATACCAGAACCCCTTCTCGAGGGGCCCCATAATGAATCTGATCGAGTTCTTCGTGTGCCTCCCCGACAAGTGTGACGACCAAGATATATTTTACGAGGAGAACATATGATGCGAGCCGGTACGACACGGCGACGGCGCGACCGGGCGACACGACGTCGTCGCTTGGTCGGCTCCCTTGCAATCCAAAAGTGGTAAAGTGGAACTTGAACTGCGTTACAATGCCAACGACAACGAGTATTCACAATCTTAGGCCACGTTTATTTAATAGGAATTTGTTCGCGCCGACACAATGTGCTTTCGCGTAGTGGCCGCCTCGCCTAACCACACGAGTAGTAAATCGCCTAACTACAAGTGTCTGGAGAACGCGCTGCTATGGCGAAATACGCTTTATACGTTGAGCAATTGCGTTTTAAATTCAATGAGCAAAGAAGCAAGCAACTTTTGTCCACAGATCACGCGCCACGGGGGCTCCGCGCGGCAGCCGCTTGATAATAGAACCGATTAAAATACCGGCCAAGTGCGTGGCGGGCCACGCGCAGTGTAGGGTTCCGTAGTCACAATCGTCGAAAAACAGATATAACTCCTTAACCTGTGAACCCTACTTAGCCGTGATAGTTTTCCTTTAAAATTGATTATATACCCTACTGCTGTGAATTTTTTCAAGTTCCTATATACTGCCATTTGGCTGATAGAGGGGGGGACTCTTGACTCTAATAAAAATTTGCACTTTAAAACATCATATTTTACAAACGGATCTAGAAATCGAAAAATGATGTTCCCACACCCACAGTATTTTTAAAAGACCTATTCAACGATACCCCACACTATGGGGTAGACGAGAAAAAAAATATTCATCCCCACTTTACATGTAGGGGAGCTACCCTAAAAAAAAATATTTATCAAAATTTTATTTCACCACTTTGTCGGCGTGATTAATATTTATACTCATGCCAAATTACGGATTTCTAGCACTAATAGTCTCTGAGATTAACCGAGGACGGACGGACAGACGGACGGACACGGCGAAACTATAAGGGTTCCTTGTTTACTACGGAACCCTAAAAAGCTATTTTTGTTTTTGTCTGTTTATCTGTATTTTAAAATACAAAAACTACTGAAAGGATTGAAATGAAACTTGGCATGATTTAAGTTCATACTAAGTACCATATAGGATACTTTTTATCCCGAAATTCAGCACGTTCCCTTTGGAGGGGATGAAAGTCAAAATGAACGCGTGGTCCAACTTCATTTAATTCTTTTTTTAACCCCCGACGCAAAAACGACGGGGTGTTATAAGTTTGACGTGTCTGTGTGTGTGTGTGTGTCTGTCTGTTCCCCTGTGGCGCTCAAACGGGTGGACCGATTTGAATGCGGTTTTTTTTGTTTGAAAGGTGAATTAGTCGAGAGTGTTCTTAGCTATGTTTGATGAAAATCGGTCCAAGATGGCCGCCGCTACAAATTGGCGGATGATATATTTTTTCACAACTCCCTTGATATGGGTATCAAATGAAAGGGCTTGACTAGTAGAATAGCACTATTGCAAATTCAAGATGGCCGCCGCCACTAAATGGCGAATGTCGGGGGTTTTTTAAATTTTCAATTTACACTTGTTGTTAGATAGGAGATACTTTAATGATTACTGGCTAATCTCTGAAACGCTGGATCGATTTTGATGGGACTTTCACTGGCGGATGTTTATATTTTGATCTACCTAAACATGCGCCAGTGAACTTTTAACAGTTTTTAGCAAGGTAGATATGAGCTCAAAGGAGCTTAAGAAAAACAAAATAATTCCCACTGGATTTTTAAAAACCAATATCCACGCGAACGAAGTCGCGGGTATCCGCTTGTCGATAATATTCGCAAACGCAGCAGTAATCTCGCTTATAAATTGCAATGAAATGCAGACCTGGGTTCACGTTTGGTATAACTTTAGATTTAAACTATAGGTACTAAAAAGACACAGACAGCTGTGTAGTCCTTATATTTAGAGTGAAAGCTTTATTGAATTAGTTTGGGTCAAGAATATTTTTCTAAGCTTTTCATTAAATTTTTTTATGATTAGAATTGAATAAATAAAACAACACTAATTTTGCACTGTTATAATATAATCTTAGAACAGCATATTATAAAGGCATATTAAGCCTTAATAACACTTAATTAGTATAATATTATAATCTATTAAGCTTCACACGGCGTGCTATTAGACAAGGTCTTTCGTTAACGGCGTTGTTTCAAACGTATGTATAGCGTGATTACATTAGTAATTATACATAATTGTATAAAGCCTAGAGTCCCATTAGTTAGTTGAATTGATTTGCATTACATTTCCCCCGTACAATTTCTATGAAATTACATATTATAATTATAAGATACAAAAAGCCATCCAACACTATTTATAGCACATTAAAATTAAATGCGACTCATTTCAGCTCTAAAGGACTCTAAAGGTGCGTCCAAACTTGAACGTTTTACCGAACCGAACTGCGTAACATTACCGCGAACTTGTTACGCTCAATGTGGACGGCGTACTTGGAGCGCTTGTGATGGGTTACTGCGTAACAGTTCGGCGTAACAATTGGTCGCGTAACAAATGCCGTCCACACTACCGTAACTGTTAAGGTGCGTCCAGACTTGAACATTTCACCGAACCGAACAGCGCACATTTCGGCGAACTTGTTACGCTCAATGTGGACGGCGCGCTTGGAGCGCAGTAACCCATCTCAAGCGCTCCAAGCGCGCCGTCCACATTGAGCGTAACAAGTTCGCCGAAATGTGCGCTGTTCGGTTCGGTGAAATGTTCAAGTCTGGACGCACCTTTACGCGGTGTTGACACGGTTACGCAGTTCGGTCCGGGGAAAAGTTACAAGTTTGAACGCACCTTAAGCTTTATCTATATTATGATAAAACATCTATTTATTTACTTACAATTAGTATTTTTTATTTGTGCTTGTGTGTAAATGAAAAATAAATATTAAATACGAAATTCCATTGATGACAATGATATGCTCAACTTTTTTTTTTCATTCCTACTTACCTATCATATCACATTTCTCTTTACACATCAGTCCAAAATCATAGGCATTGTAGACACCTATACCTACACACACAGCAAGTTACGTTACTTATCCGAGAGGCAGTCTCACCTCATTGTCTAAGGATGGAGAATACTAACTTAGAAATTGCATATTATATTATGCCAATATATAATATGATAAATTAATAAATATATAATATGAAGCCTCTACAACGATTTATAATCTCTACAACTATAGTTATATATTTTTTAATGTGAAAACCAAAAATAGTTTGGTCAGAATTAATATATTATTTTACCTCAAAAATGTATTAAAAATTAAAATATATCAAATTGAATTCACTGTTTTACTACTCACCGCGCTGGCCTGCGCGCGATTTCTATCTATACTAATATAATAAAGCGGAAGAGTTTGTTTGTTTTAACGCGCTTATCTCTGAAACTACTGGACCGATTTCAAAAATTCTTTCATCGTTGTATATGTACGTTATCCTTGAGTGCTATAGGCTATTTATGTACCACGGGCGAAGCCGGGGCGGACCGCTAGTTATAATAATAATTGTTATTATTCCCGGGAACCGGGATGGCGGTGCTTGGTGATAATAAATGGCGGATAATGACGCTAAAAACTTTATATATTATATTTAATTTTTGCAAAAAAAAAGGGAAAGCATTTCAGCTTTTCTATTAACAAAACATGATTTCGTAATCAGTCAGTTAGTTTTTTGCAATATACCTATACAGTATACATACAACCAAACTTAATATTTTTCTACTTTTGCACTGGGTTTAACATAACCCGAGACAAGCAATATTGTTGGTTTTTCACACTGGTATGATTTTCAATGAACGTTATCCCTCTATTTCGGTGTGGTACACCGTACAATGCCTATGTTCATCAATTTTACAAACCACATAGTATACGTATCCCTAAAGCGTAAAACTAAAACATTAAATATTCGAAAGTTAACAAATATAAGTTGCTGGGTTGCGTCAACTGTTAACAAAAATCGCTACAAATGCATTAGACTAGTGACCATACCCATGGGCGTCGCCAGGTAGGGGCAGCGAGGGGCAGCTGCCCCCCCCCCCCTAGAGATTTGAAAAAATATAGATATGCTATATTTTGCATTAAGTATCTAAATTAAACCTGGCGCAAATGGAAACGAGGTCAATGAAAAATTCTAATTAATTCGAAAATAAATTAAGAGCTCGTAACCAGCTTCAAAAGCTCTGGACTGTACGAACAATACTTTGTACTTTTCCCATACTATAATATCATCAACTTGCCCCCCCCTTGGGCGGGGCAAGTTGACTTGCTGTAGGCAAGTCAACTTGCCTACAGGCTGGCGACGCCCTTGACCATACCCATGGTTATATTTGTATGTGGTGTATAATACTGATGTGTCCTATCATTATGTCATATCACACTGGATACTTACATGTATCATTTTCATATAATTATGTAAAGCAAAGAATTCAGCTGTACACGCTAGGCACCAAGCAAGATATACGATCAATTCAGCCACTTTTATGAATTTAAATAAAATAAGTAACCCTTTTTCGGTTATTAGATGGGTAATGTGAGCTAATTTTTTATTTCAATTTTAAAATTTTATTTGAAAAAAAAAAAAAAACTTTTCTATTCTAAGGGCCTGTTTCACTACCTTATGATAAGTATCGGATAGCTTGTCTTTGTCAATTGACATAAAGTAAGAAAGTGTCAAAACTTACGTTTAGGCTATTTGAAACTTATCAGAAGGTGGTGAAACAGGCCGTAAGTATTCTATTCTATTCTTAATTCTTTATTTCGGATTTCAAGGACTACTAAGTAATAAAATATGTACTAACGGAAACCACATTGGAACCAGAGGACATTCATATTTATAGAATAGAAATAAAACAAATGAGAAGAGGAAAATAGACAAGGTCCTTGCTTATTTTCCTCTAACTACTAATTTGTTTTAGCGACACATTATGGCTTGCGAAACAATGTTGAGGAAAGTCAAAATCAATAGGTACCTACACGTATCTAGAAAAATGGAATATTTTAGGTTATAAGTATATAGGTATTTTGTCATACTTATACCTAGTCTAAACGAGAGGCGGCTAATCATCTGCAGCTCTGCCGTTGCGTTGGTGAGACGGTTCCACAATTTGCAAGTACAGAAATGGTATGGACTCACGGGCGGTGGAAGAATACCAGATATCCTGAAGGTGAGCGAGGAAGAAAACATTTATTTCTGCGACGTAAGGTGAACTATTCTATTCCATTATAGAAGTATAAAAGTCATCATTACCCGAATGTTTATATTACATAGATATAGATACATACATAATTATTGTGTATTACATAGTATTGTTGCCATATTACATTTTTGGTGCCTTAAAAACCATCTGAGTCATTGTGCAAATGACAATCAAAAGCAATAAAAAAAATCGCAATTACGCATCGCTAACTGCGACAGCAGTATTTGCTGTCGTAATGAAAATATATTGTATATTTTACACTTTTATATACTTAATTTATTCTATTGAACTAGTTGAACGCTACAACGCTATCTGTGTTTAGTGCTTCACGATAAATTAAACTCACATAATAAGTAAACAGTGCATACGAGTACTAAAGATATGTAAATCTATATTTTTATCTCTTGGGTTTAATAGCAAACCTAAGTCCTAATTCCGTAGAATCTAATAGGAAGCCTAAATTAATATTTTATTCGATAATGTTTCATTCAAAACGTTTCATATTTTTATTCGAAGCTTCGTTGCAAGGCTATATAGAAATCTTGTCGTTAGACCCACTTTGCAACAGATAAGTGTTTCATTATAATAATTCTATGTCCATATTATTATTGTTAGCATTTGATTCAATTATTTGGAACATTTCCTTATTCCAATGAGATTTTTTTTATTAGTAAACCTGTTGCAAATCAATGTATATTTATTGACGAAAAATTAGAAGTAACTTTTATTAAAACAGTCATCATATTTTGTTCTCGATAACCTTGCATATTCGTTCACATTAAATTCGACCTCAAAGTTTTTCTGACGAGATAATCAGATTGTTAACAAGATTTAAAAAGTATGTGGAAAAATGATATCTAAGATACCATAAAGTGTTCTCTTTATCACAATAGTGTTACTTTAGGACCCGTCCGTTAATTACGTCCCGCGAAGTTCGAAGGATTTTTATTTTCAGTCCTAGATAGATCCATTTCATTGACTCCACCCATTTGATTACTTTGAGACGTTGTAGATTTATACAAATAGATTATTTACTTGAATGAAATTAAATATGTATTTATTCTATATGATATTCTAAACTTAACCGCGGCGGACGCTTCGTAAAATCCACAGCCCAGCTTATCATAAGCATACAGAGTTAATCAATCCTTCGCATATTATTCCTATGCTCTACTTTTTATTTATTTAATTACTTTCAATCTAATCCCGGATATGTGTTTGTATGACGTAGAATGGAAAATCCACAAAGAGCGTGGTTAAAAGACACGTCATCTCGACATCACATACTCGTGATTGAGTACAAGGGTTATCTTCGCAGGGATCAATGTGCAATGTCACAATGGTCGTTATATCTCTCGATGCGAACGTGACGTAATTAACGCATGGACCGTTACTACTACAGTATAATATGTTATCGTACGAGTGTTTACTGTGTAGTGTAAGGCCGAGCTCACTTTGGATACGTTTTCGTACGAATTCCATTCGTGCAGAAACGTACGAACACGCACGAACATTCCCGACCTTCTGAGTACAATGAAAGCGCTCACACTGCGCGCGAGTTAGTCGTACGTATACGTAAGTGCAAGTCCGACGTCCGAAACCAATCCGAACTTGTTGGGATTTTATTACGCGTTCGTGCGTTCATAATGGATGTAGAAAAATTAATTAACTTGGTTCACGGCCATAAATCTTTGTGGGATCAAAGTGATTCCAGTTATCACTTACGTGACATTCAGATCCAAAAGATAAAGATTATTCATCGCAGCAAAGATGACTTCACGTATGCGCTAACACCGGTACTCTGTGTATTTGACGGAGAAAAACGTATTCAGTGTGCGCACTCAATTCGTACGAACAGTGTTCATACGTTTACGTACGATATAATTCGCATCCAAAGTGAGCGCGGCCTAAGTTAGCTACATTTAGTCGTCCTTGTCGTCCTGGGGGTTGATCCTGATGGCGGCGCGGACCTCGTCGACGGAGTGGTCCGTGTCGCCCCAGCCCCACAGCTGGTGCGAGCCGTCGCCCGTGCGCTTCACTCTGCTCTGGATGATCTCGTCCGACACGGTCTTCAGGTCGTACGCCCAGCCGATCTTCGCGAACAGGTTGATGAAGTTGGTGGTGAAGTTGAGCCTGTTGTTGCCCAGCTCGGCGGTTTTGTAGTCCCAGGGGAATGTGTGGTGGTAGTTGTGGAAGCCCTCGCCGAGCGCGAACACCGCCACGGAGATGTTCTCGGCGGGCTGGATGTGCCTGTCGTAGGGCTTGTGGCCCCACTTGTGCGCGGCCGAGTTCACCAGCCACGTCACGTTGAGGATGAACGCGTAGCGGAACATGGAGGCCACGAAGAACGCGTTCAGCCAGCTCTCGCCCCACCAGTACACCGGGATCACCGTCGGCAGCACGAAGCACGCGATCGGCATCAGGAGAAGATAATACCTGCAATGTTACGCTGCGTGTCACAGGAATATAATATGGTAAAATAGGCTAAAATATGTTAAAATATATCAAATTGTGTCAGATTAGTACTAAATACATCAAATTATTAAATAAATCAAAAAATAAAATTTTGGCTTCTTTTATTTTACTTCATTTGAATTAAGTTTAAATTGCTATGTTAATTATCCTGTCAAAACCCATTACTTCCACTGTTATATATACAATTTTATTGATACATAATATATTACTTATTTTGCTGACACGTGTGACTCGATGTGACACATTTCCGAAGTGTACCTACTAGATGAACGACGAAAGCGATGCGATGCGATGCGACGCGACGCGATACGACTCCGTAGAAAATGACTCATCTTCTGTTTGACTTTTTCGCGTCGCGTCGCGTCGTATCGTATCGCGTTCTCGCTTTTGTCGCTAACGTAGGACACCCCGTTAGTATGGATTGTTTACTATGTTTCGTCGGTTTAAATAAAAAAATAAGTTTAAATAAAGAAGTGTATAAGACTGCACATAACTAAGTATTAAAAAAAATTGCCGAACGATTTTTAAAATAACAAGAAAAATTCATGTGGACCTCTTATTTTTATTAGTCATATTCGCCATATTGAATTTGTTATGACGTAACAAATCCTATGACACTCGGACCGCTATAAGACAAATTCTTAAAACTTTATTTATTCAAATTTTGTGAGTAGTCTGATATTATTATGATTTTATTGAACTTGCTAATAGTTTATAGCATTAGCATTTTTAGATCGAGAAAAGGTCCTGGCTGTTGCCGAAAATTATTGTATGTTATCAAGAATTTAAACATGTACCGAGATTCGCGTACTACATTTTAATTCCAGTCGAAACATTCAGGTGCGCTGATAGCTTACTTCTTCTGGAAGCGCAGGATGGGGTCCGCGTAGAGGTCGCCGAGGTCCAGCCCCTTGCCCTTGCGCTTGAGGTCGGGGTGCTTGCGCACCAGCAGCCAGCCGATGTGCGAGAAGAAGAAGCCACGCGTGGCGTTGTGCGGGTCGGCGTCCGTCTCCGAGTACTTGTGGTGCATGCGGTGGTCGCGCGCCCAGTCGATCGCAGAGTCCTAAGCGCACACACACACCATTTGAAAATTTCATGAAACGAAAAAGCGACCCCAAAATCCTCTCTTGCGTACCAGGAGTTCATAAGGTGAAAGGATGTCATTTGAGTTCCCAAGCGCTGCACGTAAGAGAGGGACAACCATAAACATAAACAGGGAGCCTGCGACAGAATATAGATAAGTTTCACTTCTGCCGTGTGTGAATTGCACACAGACACTTTTTTATGAGGAGCAATACCAACTCCATCAATTTAAATGAGATAGCCTTTTTTATATTTGTCCTTGTAGAAAGTAAGGCCGAGGCCGCACTGCGAAATATATTCGCGCGAATTTTATTCGCGCGGTTTAGTTTCCGCATTTTAATAATTTTTTTTCGCGAATTTTTAATCGCAAGTGCGGGCAGCTTCATACATTTCCATATGTCACAGAATTCTGCGAAAAAATTCGCAGTGCGGCCTCGCTCTAATACGGTTTGGTACACCATATTTTGACAAGAGTTAAAAGTTTAAAAAACAAGATTAAATGCAATTCAAATCATATTTTTTGGATGAATAGAGTTAATTTTTGATCTGTTACCAGTCATATTATTATGTTCTATCTATGTATATAAATATCTATACTAATATTATAAAGCTGAAGAGTTTGTTTGTTTGAATGCGCTAATCTCAGGAACTACTGGAACGATTTCAAAAATTCTTTCACCGTTGGATATGTACGTGATCCCTGAGTGCTATAGGCTATATATTATGTACCACGGGCGAAGCCGGGGCGGACCGCTAGTCTACTTATAAAAAGGCTTGTCCTGAGCCTGACTGATTGATCTAATAACACACAACCTAAGGAACTGAAACTGTTATAAAATTGAAATTTTGATAATAGGTTTATTGTATAACGTAGCGCATTTGCGCGTAATACCTATTACTTTATAGAAAACTATTCCTATGCAAATATCGCGGTGCATTAAAATTGCGAGCCCACGCAATTTATAAAGTTGTTGACAACAACGCTTTGAAACTATTGCAAATGGGCGCACATCTATACATAATATACATATCCATACCTACTTTCTTTTTATCAGTACAAATTACATAGCACAACGATTAATTAACTGACTTTAGAAAAGGAGGTTATCAATTCGACACAATCATTACATAGTATAAAACAAAGTCGTTTTCTCTGTCCCTATATCCCTATGTCCCTATGTATGCTTAAATCTTTAAAACTACGCAACGGATTTTGATGCGGTTTTTTTTAATAGATAGAGTGATTCAAGAGGAAGGTTTATAAGTAGAAAAATTGGACCCGGTAGGTGGCGCTAATAGCGGGCAGGACGACGTCTGCCGGGTCCGCTAGTATAATTATGTACCTAAGTATTTATTTAAACCTTGAAACCGCAATATATTCACATACGATATTAGAGATTCCAACAAATATACAGAATTTTATACGTGTATGTATGCAGATATGTTTGTTTGCACATTTCTCCGAAACAATTAATAGGATTGTGACCACTCTTTTCTTACTAGCTTACATTTACTTCAAATTAGTGAACAAAGCTAACAGAAAAAACCCTACCACCATTTTCAGAGCATCCTTTGTAGTAGATCAAACATCCTTTGACCTCGGTTCTGGTTGGTACAGTGTAACAGCAAATATTGCTTATGTAATCAACATGTCTTGACTTTCAAGAATTAGTCAAAGTCAATAAAACTAGACGCATTAGCCCAGTCAATCTACGAAAAATAAAAATAAATTGTCTTATAGTTTTGAAAATTGGCCTAAAGTGTTTTTTGGGCCTTCCTCTATAACATTATCCTTCTATAAGACTTTTTATTTTTATTTGTCGAATTTGGTAGTAGATTGACTGGGCTTTAGGGGCAAAAACTGTCTATAGGAAACACTAAATACCTGGAAAGCCAAAGTGTTAAAGATGACAAGGATAACGCGCAGAGGCCACTTGGCCTTATACGACTTGTGGGCCCAGAGTCGGTGAGCACCCGCAGTTATGCCCAGTCCAGACATCACATATAAAACGTAGGCTGCAACAAAATATAAAAATATATTATGCATACATATATAATAAATAATGAATTAATTACGACACCATTCATGGGTAATGACAAAATTATGATAATAGGTACTTTTGGTAGTAATAGACCACCAAAAATAACCAAAAGTTACCGAAAGTAACCAAAACAAAAGTTACCAAAACTCATACATCAAAGTATCCACACTGAAAAGGTGTCTTCTATATAGGCAAAAATATCGTCTGGTAACACAGTCTAAATCAATCAATAATATTATTGCAGCTGTGATAAACAACATCACGCATTTGGCATCATCTTATCCGTGCGTAAGATTTGCGACGATTGGGCTCTCACTTCAGCCTCATCTACTCTTTACGGCTTATCAAAAAAACTTCATTTAGAGTAACGAGGACTCAAATTGTTAGCAGCATATATGTATAATGTACATATTATATAGTATATCTATGTTAGTACTTAATACATATAAAATTATCACTAACGAATTAACCTACTTAATTATGTCGTAGAATGTTAATATAAGTATAGCTATGCAATATCGTTTGAAACTTTGTCATATCTATACAAATAGCCTACTTCTTTTTTCCAAAGACCAAGTAGGTACTTAAGTAGTTTTGGTTTTATTTTACAGACATTTAAAATTTCCGTAAATATCGCGTAAATAGGCGCGTGAAAGCAAGCGAAATTGCATATCTCGAAAATTATCTAGGTAGGTACATTTTTCAAAATATAACATTTAGGTACTTTAACTGTACCTAGGTAGGTAATTATGATTTTCTCATCAAAATGAATAACGAGAAAACCTATCGCGGTGGAAACCGCGAAAACAAAAAGCATTACACCTATATAATAATTTATCGATATACCCATAACTAATATTATGTATATGTAAGTTTACTTAGTCTGTAAAGGCATATCTTTCCACTTCTAAAAGATACTATACACCAAAGCTGATAAAAAAAGATTGGCTGTTCGCCATAAAGATGTATGTACATTTAATAGTTATTTGAAGTGCAGCTTTTTTTGGCAAAACATGTTTACATACCAAATTGATAAGAAGCTATACATATACTTAGATGTAGAAAGCTATGCATTAACCAATAAAGTGGTTGAGTGACAATATTATCATTTATCACATTATATGAAAGCAGATAAGAGCATGTAAAGGAAAACTAATGTTTTTTTTTTTAATTTAAAGGAAAGTAAAGAAAAGGTAATAAAAGTAGTAACTATAATTTGCTTAGAAATTGTAAAATAATTTTTATTTAAAGGAACTCAACAATAGAAAACGTAAATGCATTATTAAATATTAATTCATTATTTACTGTCATTTTGTTGAAGAAAATATTTAAACGAAACCTGCAAATCTCTTTATAATCTGATATCCCACCAACTACAAAGCAGTACTGAATGTAGGATTTAAACTGCAACTGTTCAGATTAAACTTGCTTGATTATTGAGCAATAAAATGTTTAAAGTTATAGTATTTACTAGCGGTCCGCCCCGACTTCGCCTGTGGTACATAATATATAGCCTATAGCACTCAAAGAATACGTACATATCCAACGGTGAAAGAATTTATGAAATCAGTCCAGTAGTTCCTGAGATTAGCGTGTTCAAACAAACAAACTCTTCAGCTTTATAATATTAGTATAGATTATTATTATAGAAAAGCTGTGATAGCCTAGTGGCTAGGACGACCGACTTCTAATCGGATGTCATGGGTTCGATCCCGGGCACGCACCTCTAACTTTTCGGAGTTATGTGCGTTTTAAGTATTTAAATATCACTTGAATTAACGGTGAAGGAAAACATCGTGAGGAAACCTGCATGCCTGAGAGTTCTCCATAACGTTCTCAAAGGTGTGTGAAGTCTGCCAATCCGCTTGGCCAGCGTGGTAGACTATGGCCAAAACCCTTCTCACTCTGAGAGGAGACCCGTGCTCTGTAGTGAGCCGGTAATGGGTTGATCATGATGATGATGATAGATTATTAGTCGTTATCAATCCTCTGCTGGACATAGATCTCTTACTATTAGGGGCTTCTAAATGCCACAGGCTAGCTCTGCTATTGTTATCCAACTGCTCTTAGCGACTTGTTCGATGTCACACTCATTATTATTACTAAGCACTTACCAAATATATCAGTTTGCCATTTTGCTGAAAAAAGGAACAGGTATCCTCCGTACAGCGCTGCAATGTGCAAGTAAGCAAATGCAATGATATTTCTCCAGACTAGCTTCCTTGGACTGTTGTCTGCTTGCTGCACGGGGGTGGTTGGGAGGGCCATGTCTGGAGTCGCTGCATCAGTTTCAAATAGCACCCCATTTGCATCTACTGTATTAGGTGCCATCTTAACAGTTCTTGAATCTGTAAAAATACACTAATGTATATACAGTGCTCCTACTACTTGTAGTGTTATCCCATGTTACATGTTTTTGTCTAGGTCCTGATCCCAAAAAATACTATAACAGGTAAGTAAGTATACAATTTATTATTGTATTTACACCCACAAATCTTGTTTAATTAAATAAAATTGCTCTAAAATGTTTACCTGTTTTACAAATACTGACTTATTTTTATAAATCAGCTGTAATCTAAACCTTTCTAAATGCATTATAACATATTATGACACAATTTCTATTGGAGTTAGGTGTGCACTAGAATTTAGATATACCTACCAAGACAGTCATATTTATATCATAAGTAAAAAAAAGGCAAAATTCATGTGTATACTAAAAATGATATTTAAAATTATTTTGATTTTATGAGCTTTGTTTTTATTATTGTTGTTGTTGTTATGAGAGATTTTGTAGGTATTAAAGTCAGTTTTTAAAGCCGAATTTGCAAATTTTTAGAAAATGATTTAATTATTATTGGACTAATAATAAACTTATTACCTACAATCTACCAACTTAAGTAAGTACATCTTTTATCTACTCTAGCGGCACGCTATGATGGCCGGTTTGACGTTTGTCCGCTCATGAAGTTCCGTATTAATTGATAACGACTTTGAAGGAAATAATTGTATTACTTTATTGACGATAGTGATGTGCAGAGATTCATAAATTTTATCGAATGTAGTTTTAGGTTTAGGACTCAAAATTTATTTATTAAATTGATTTCTTAAATGTATACAAGTGTAGAAAAATCAGTTTGCACCATTTAAGGGGTGAATGTACTTGTGAATATGAACAATTTTCACTATGTGGACAAACCTCTGAAATCGCAAAAAAATATCAATAATTTTTTAATAAATTACGTAATTAAAAAAACTAAAAACCCGACTGCGTAAAACAAACTAGTTCTGGTAACTGAAAAGCAAAAAACAAGCTTTGTACTTTATAAACTAGAATTTGATAAGATCATAAACATAATTAATGTTAGAAAATGTATGGCATGCGGGGGCGAACTAATAGTCCTGAGTAGTTGGCTAAGTAATTAATAAACAAAGCTTGTTTTTTGCTTTTCAGTTACCAGAACTAGTTTGTTTTACGCAGTCGGGTTTTTAGTTTTTTTAATTACGTAATTTATTTCTTGGTTTTTAGTGTAAAACTATGAAAAATTTTTAGATGCATATTTTTACAAGAGACAGGCCCGTGTCGCTCCGCGTGTAGGTATTAAAAAACATACCTACAGGGGGCGGCCATTACGCAAGGGCCAATCTAGTAGGCTGCCGCAAGCGAAGAAAGACACGCGCGCGCGCTATTTGTTCGACCACGTTCAACTTTCTCGATAGTTGCAAGATGGACACAAAACGAAAGAGGCACTAGGTACTAGGCAGTTCTGCCGACTTTTGCCACCGAAACGATTTAATGTAAGAAATGTAGAAATATAATATTATAATAAGTAATAATTACAATTAGTAATTAATAATTAATCACTACATAGTATAAAACAAAGTCGCTTTCTCTGTCCCTATATCCCTATGTATGCTTAAATCTTTAAAACTACGCAACGGATTTTGATGCGGTTTTTTTTAATAGATAGAGTGATTCAAGAGGAAGGTTTGTAAGTAGAAAAATTGGACCCGGTAGGTGGCGCTAATAGCGGGCAGGATGACGTCTGCCGGGTCCGCTAGTAGCTAATAAACCTTTTACTAGTAACCCGAACTACGAAAGATATCGACAGAACGATTAGTCAATCAATTTCTCAATACAGCGCGAGCCCATAAGAATTGATGTTCATGTATTAAAGTATAGCGCGTTTAAGACCACTATTAGCGCCATCTGTTGAACACTGGAAACTTTAATAAGGTCCTTCATAATATTATTGTATTATTTTAGTGTTAGGCGATTTAAGGTTAAATTATTAGTGCTACAATAATTGATGGGAAGGGGGGAGGTGTAGGGGGGATTATGTGGAATGTAGTAGAGTGGAGTGGGAAGGGATCTTAAATAAATTACCACCAATTTACTCACAGAGTAGTTGTTATTTATTTTGTTTTCTATGATTTGTAACTCCAAACTGATTACAAACATATAGATTGTATATATTTTCGTATTTGACTTTTAAAGCCCTTTATTTTGATACCCCACTCGAGGGTCTTGAGGAAAAAAAATTTTTTCAGCTCGCACATTAAAGTGCATAAAATCCGCCATTTTGAATTTTTATTAATTTTATGTACCCAGTAACATTTGCGCTGTTAAAACAAATCTAATGACGTATCATTTATCAAAATAAGTTGAGTCGTTGAGTAGTTACGAACTGACATAGGAAACGGTCATTTTCTGTGATTTATCACTCCAATTTATTTTCAAATATATAATTGTATACATTTTTGTGTTTGCCTTTTAAATCCCTTCATTTTGATACCCCACTCGAGGGTCTTGAAGAAAAAATTTTTTTTCAGCTCGCACATTAAAGCACATAAAGTCCGCCATTTTGATTTTTTTTTAAATTTAGGTAGCTTATAACACTCGCGTCATGAAGACAAACCTAATGACGTATCATTTATCAAAATCCGTTGAGCCGTTGATTAGTTACACGCGGACATAGGAATGGACATACATACACACAGGTGAAACACATAACCCAGTCGGGTAATAAAAATGGAATCTAATACGATCGTCACATAGGATCGCTGGCTAGCACAACTACTACCTCCGGCAAACTCGCGTCAATGCTCAATGCAAAACAAAGCAGTTTCGAATTGACGTTGCTTCGAAAAGTATAAACTGTCAGTGCAATGCGATTGTGATATAGTTTTGACCTGGCTTTGGATTTCAAATATTGATACTGCATTACTGTTGACCCTTGCTCGTTAATTTGGACTCTGTTCAAGCCCTTTGTTGTGGATTTCGTCGATATGACCGAACGTACGCAGAGAACTGTTCTAAATAGTCAGACACGTGAGTTCGTAATACGCCTTCGTAACTATTTCGATCGTGAAGCTCAAAATGGAGGGCCAATTTTACCTATAACGTCAGTGGTTGAACGCGTAGCTGATGCGCTTAATATTGGACAACGAACTGTTAGACGGATAACTAAAAAAAAATATGGCGAGATTGGCACAGAAGAAAATAAACTTCACACACCAAAAAAGAGAAAACGAGCAAAACCAGTCGTAGGCATCGATAGCTTTGATGCCGATGCTATCCGAAGACATGTTTACGGCTACTATTTACAGAAGGAGTATCCAACAAGAAAAAAGTTGGTGCATTCACTGAAGGAAGCTGGATTATTCTTCGGTGGGGAAAGTTCTTTAACGAAGATTTTGAAGACCATTGGATTTCGATACAAAAAATGTAACAAACGCAAAATATTGATGGAAAGATTTGATATAGCGATGGCAAGGTATACTTTTTTACGGCAAGTGAAAGAAATCAAAAATTGGCAAAATGTTGTGTTCTTGGATGAAACATGGCTTAATGCTAACCATACTGTAGGCCGTTCTTGGAACGATGACACAGCAGCATCTACTTCCAAAGTTCCTGTAGGAAAAGGATCGCGACTTATAATTTGTCACGCCGGAACCATCAACGGGTTTGTCGAAGGTTCTCTCATGGCTTTTGCGTCAAAAACCACTGGAGACTATCATGAAGACATGAATGGAGAAAAGTTTACTGAATGGTTTACCTCAATGTTGTGTAGCCTCCCTGAACCATCTATTATAATTATGGACAACGCCCCATACCACTCGATGCAAATTGACAAGCCACCTGCCCAATCCCAAAAGAAAGCTGATATCGTCGCATGGCTTCGTAAAAATGGCGTAGATGCAAACATGAATATGTTAAAAGCGGAATTAGTACGTCTTTTAAAAGAAAACAAACCAACCAAGATCCGATACGTCATTGACGAAATAGCATTAGAACATGGGCACAGAGTTATACGGTTACCGCCTTACCATTGTGAGTATAATGCGATTGAGTTGGTGTGGGCTCAAATTAAGGGATATGCTGCAAGACACAATACAGAACCCCATTTACCACAAAAAAAATGCTAAAATTATTAGAAGAAGCTTGTGAACATGTGACTAAAGGAGACTGGGAAAAGGTTGTGAATAGAACTGTTAAATTAATAAGGGAAGATTATGAAAGAGATGTGAAAATAGATAATATTATAGAAAACGAACATATAATTATTAATGTATGTGATGATAGCAGTGACGACAGTGAAAATAGTAGTATGGACGAATCTGATTAATTATGGCCTTTTGTGGCACCTTTTTTGGTATCTTTTGTATTCATATGTTTCTTGTGTGCATATAAAGTATGTATATTCATTTTCGTTCAAATATTCAGTTCGTTCAAATAAATTAAATAAACATATACATTTTTGTTTTATTAAACCTATTTAATCAGGTACAAAAACAAAACTTAATTGTTTTTTGTTCGAGAATAAATTGACATTCCACATCACTATTGTAATGTGTCAAACCGGCCATCATAGCGTGCCGCTAGTGTAGTACCTATAATTTTCACTAAGACGAAAAAATTATAAAATGTAAAACATCACCGCTCATTGATGTAAATAACTAATAAATACGAAGTAATATATAAGTCAATGTCACCGCTACTCTAATTTTCACGTGGAAACAGGAAAATTCTCACTCGAGTCGCAAAATTAATAAAGTCTACCCAAGTGCAGGGGGTGTAAACTCTCTTAGAAGAAAATTTATACCTACGGGGGCTGAAATTGCCATTGTTAAAACATTCTGATAATAATTGTACATTTTTTAAGCATTGCAACACTAACTTTTCTAAAGTCATATCCAAGAAGGTTATATTCTTTATGTAGATACTGGAGTCTGCGCCTGAAACATTGTAGGAAAGACAAAGTCCATAATTCAGCTGGGCTATTTTTTCTCTAGTTTTTCTGTACCTCACACACTTTATTTAAGTAGTTAAGAACGAGATAAAGCCTGTTAAAGGCCACATTTCTTTGTTTCAACATTTTGTTTGAAGCTCGGCAGGGTGATTCAGAACACTTCGATAACATAATCATCAATCGATTCGGTAAGTTATCGTACGATAAGATGTATTTTCAATTCAGAATAACCGTATCAACCGGGAAGTTGTCGAAACCGAAACCGAATCGAACCGACGTAGATATCGTTCGATTGTCATAATCGCTATTCACAACAACTTTATCAAACGCTCATCAACGAACATCCGATATTTTTTTACGATTATTTATCGAAAGCTACAGGGCATTCGATATCCTAATCTTTTTGTTCATCTACTCGTCAGATAGGTACTTTTACTGTTATTTCGTGAAAAATATGTTCGGAGCCGCAATTAAAATAGATAGCAATAGCCGCAGTAAATCACCGAGGCGAAGAAGACGTGGTGAAGAGGATTCTTAAGAGACGTAGGTATCTACGGACATTGCGTGATACCTTTAACCCATTTGAGGCAAATGCCTCAACTTTTATGGGAAAATATAATAAAACTTTCGCCAGAATTTGCGTTATTTTTACTAACTAATAAGAGGGGGCATTACAGGAGGCAACACGTAATCATGTAGATTTAGATTTTTGGTATGTACATGATTACCAACCAATGCCATAATATATCTCTCGGTAGAGAGTAGTATATTGCTTGCCGTCTGTCCGGACGGACAGACAGGCAAATGGACAGCGGAGTCTTAGTAATAGGGTCCCGTTTTACCCTTTGGGTACGGACATCTGTGTGGTATTTACGAGGATAGCTGTAATAATACTTTTGTAGTACACTTCGACGTTTTTCTCTCTAAATCAATAATTTAATGTTATCATTTTAAATAATGACTTTAATTACCTTCAAGATGATTAAAAGTTATTTTTAATGCTTAATATGAATGTATAATAAGTAAAATTTTGGTAAAATAACATACTTCATAAATGCACATGTCTTAATCGCAATGTATCTTATCGATACCGGTATCGTAATCGATATCCAATTGTATGCTTTTATCGTTCTGAATTGCACGAAAAAAAAATTTTGATACAAAATCGATACCAAATCGTATCGACACGGTAAGTTATCGAAGTGTTCTGAATCGCTCTGCAAATTCCATAGGTTCTAATATTCTTGGTCAATAAAGTGTTTTTAAGTTGGTAGTCACTGACGTAATAGTACGTAATGTTGGTAATAATTGTTTTTTTCAAAATGGCGTCTTTGTTATTGTGTGGATAAGTTTCGTAACAATTACAAATATTTATAGATTTCTTGCGATCATATAAACTTTAAATACGTCGAGTCGAGCTTCTGTTACTCTGTTTGTGTTTTATAGTGTAGTGCTATTTATATTTGAGACGTTGATTCTGTTTAATTGAAACAAGACTCGTATGTGGAATTCTTTGTTCGTATGTTTTATTTCATTATCTGACCTGACAAATAAAACAAGGAGAAATGTTTAAATGTGACTGCTCGCCGGTAAAAACAACATCAAGTTGATTCGATTTCCTAAAACCTGCTTAAGGAATCTTGCGTGGTACGTATAACCTAACCTAACTTAGTAGATTTATAATTAGGTACTAAAATTCATTCTCTATAAGTTATCCTTAAACAGACACAAGCACACATTTTGATATTTATAGTGATATCAACAGGCGTGCTTACTGCTTATGTCTATAGTTTCCCATTTTCCAGACATTACAGATACTAGTTAGGAAAAAAAATATTGGTAGGCCACCCTTAGTGTTTACTCTAAATTACCTATAGGGTAGTAAAAATACTTTCTTATATGATAAGGTATATATTATTTGTAATAATTAGTACCAATTAATCAACAAAATCTAGTCTGCCAATCCGCTTGGCCAGCATGGTACACTATGGGCAAAACCCTTCTCACTCTGTGAGGAGACCCGTGCTCTGTAGTGAGCCGGTAATGGGTTGATTATGATGAATCAACAAAATTGTTTCTTTTCAGATGTGAACTAAGTATGTGATTGAACAGAGGTTTTACTGATTGTACTAAACGGAAGTTACAAAGAACTGCTGTTCCATGTGATGTAATTGAATATGAAAATATTAACAGCATTGTAAATAGCGTCTCATACATATTATGTTTAAAATGATTTTGCATGTATTTGGAAAATAGATCGTTTTCAGAAGAAGTGTCAGCCACCGCACTCAAAAAAAAATCCTTACACATAAATAAATGTGAATTGTTAGAAAGAAAACCTGTTGTTTTATTTTGAATCCTAACTAAAACTTTATTGATAAGGCATTTTGACTCGAAAGAGAACTTGGTGTATTTTATTTCACCAGTTCTCTCTCGAGTCAAAATGCCTTATCTAAAAATATTATTTAGGTTAAGTAGGTAGGTAGGTAGGTACGTCAAAGAGTTGTTGGTGGGCTGAATCTAGATGGCGCTGAACTGTTCTCATTTTTTTTCTATGGAGTTTTCATTCTTCTCTCGTTAGAGAGTATTTTTGTTCTGTGCCCAAGTGTCAAAGAATTCCACCAAGTGTACCTAAGTCTACTGTACCAGCATTTAATCACTTCCGAGGCTGCTAATGAAATGCCGGCTGCATTTTGTAATGCAAATAGGATTTTAGGAAACTTTAGTTATCCATTCTAATCTAAATTAAACACAAAAACTAAGTAGATTACCAAAGAAAGATACCTATTGTTTTCTATAATTTTTCAAAAAATATAGCATTACGTACCTATATACCTATTGGAGAAAATGAATGGAAAAATGCAAGTTTCGCCAGCTTCGCGAAAAGAAAACAGAAAAATGAAAATGACAGTCAGATACGAGTTACGACTATGACGATGGACGTATGTCAATGATTCATTCGAATGATTGTTCGAATTTGTAGGTAGGTACCTAACTCGATTGTTTGTATCTGAAGTACTGTCTGAAGTGATCCGAAGTCTGAAACTCTGAACACTTCGAGTTTTAATTCAATGCAGTAAACTCATTGACTATGTACTGTAGTAAATAAAGATAAAATGAAATAATTAATGTTGTGACATTAACTTTTACCCATGCTTTTACATACCCCATCCCTATTTTTTTTCCGTCAAAAAGTAGCAACCCATGAAACGTCGGTTTACTGCATTGAATTTTAAGTAAATAATTATTCTGAAAATATGATTAGGTAAGTACAAAAAAAACATTTAAGTATGTACCTAGGTACCTAGGAAAGTTAAAAGTTTATTTAAAAAACAATATTTAAAAAATTCCCGGTCTATGTAAAAATCAAGAGACGAACGACCTCTTCATTTTATTTTTAGGGTACCTACGTAGTCTAAAAATATTAGATAAGGTTTATAGCTAGTATATTTATTAGGAATAAAAGTAGGTACTTAGGTATTTAATGAAAATACTCACCAATTAATTGTTTATTAATTAATTTAGAAAAATAATTTCACAGCACTTGTATCTATCAGAGTCTCACAAGCAATGATCATTTATTCACAAACTAAGCAAGTTTAAATAAACTTATTGTTTTACGAATTACGATGATACAAAATTATACTTAGATACAGATAAAACCCGCGGGCCACGAACTTTTATACAGAAAATGATGTTTCGCATTCACGTGTTTGACTGTATATTTTGGACATTGAGCCAATACGTGCGTCGCATAGCTTCTCAGTCTGAGCCAGCACTATGTTGGAGAATCGAAGCAATGCGACGAACGATCCGTCCATTGGATGGCAAGGTGGCGCGATACAAGTACCACGTCATGTCACGCTACCAGCGCAAATTCGTTGGAATTTCGCAACTGAAAAATGACCTAATGGAAAGAGAACATTTGTTCTACATTTGCATTTACACTTTAGAATTGTCTTTACAGTATGATGACTGACTGTACTTATAAGGTACCTACATAATAATAATATATCTGATGACATAGTAAATAGTGATCAAGTAGATTTCAAAATTCAAATGCTTGTTTTGAAATAGATAGATGTAGTTAAGTTTACCTATTTAGACGTATTCCCCATTTATGCAGCAGCAGCACATCCTTGAAAATAAACTTCCTGATTTTTGTCTGCTTATACGTATGTGTTTTATCTGCTAAATAATTAAACTTTAAAAAAGCCTCAATAGCGCAATGGCTAGGCTCAGATAGGACCAAGTTCAAATCCCACGTTACAAAAAAATTACGTAGGTAATTATGACACGACTCACGAATTTTCCTTCAATGGTACCTAGTTGAGCCTACCATATTCATTAACCGCATATTTTATGGTACCTAAGTTTTCCCTATCAGTACCTATGACTAAGACATTCGAAGGGTTAAATTAATATTAAAAAAACAATAGTAAATAGGTAATGAATGGTTCCAGTGACGCATAACTACCTGTAACATACTTAATTTTAGAAGACGTTGCGTGAGAAAAACGTGATTGTCTGCTGTTTACAATGTTACATTGTACGTCTGCCGGTAAGTATACGAAAGTCTAGAGGTCAAGGGAGTTAACAGGGTTGACTATATTATATTAAAAGGCATTAATTTACAGAAATTAATTAAGTTCGTCGCCTAATGGAACAATAATTAGTCGTTATTGTACATTAAATAGGTTTCGTGAAGGAGTCTACTTACTTGCTGGACGGAATAATTTCTTCGAAGTTGAAAACCCTATAATTAATGACATAACCGTATCACCCGATCGTTCGCAAGCCGGCTGGTGATCACCACGTGTTTCAATTTAACTACCTACTGTAGTGAATCAGTAATTCCGGCAGACATATTAAGGCTTAGACAGACACAACGCGCTACAGAAACGTCCAACAAACTCTCTTCCTACAAGTTTTGTGCAGTATAACTTTTGACTTCTGCGCATTGAAGGTCACCGGTCGACTTATTTACCGTGACTTATAATAAAGTTAAATTTAATTAATCGACTTTAAAAAAACCGGCCAAGTGCGAGTCAGACTCGCGCACCAAGGGTTCCTGTAAGTAGTAGGTATATCATGGGGATGAAACTGTCATACAAATTCGAAGTCGAAAATTTTTAAATAAACGAGTGACCTCTAGCGTCCGGGGTGATACAACTTTCAAGAAATTGTTTAAATGTGAAACTAGATGGCAGGATGTTCGCCTGATGCTTATCTAATCCGTCACTTGTCAAAGTTCAATTAAATCAAGTGTCAAAAACTGAAGTTTTACAAACTTTTCCAACGGTTATTTGCAGTGCATTATTTATTAGTTTTCTCATTTTCTTTGTTTTATTAATAGTGGTTTTTGTTTATAACGATGACTTGGACTGTTAATGGACTCTGTGATTTCTTCTCCAAACGATTTTACCCGACTTTGCAAATTGATTTCTGTTTCCTGATATATACTACATACCTGGCATTTATTTTCGGTTTCTTGACAAAATGCCTAAAAACTCAGAACTTCGGAACTATTGGAACGGAATTTTATTTTGGGTGTACTGTTGATGGTAAGTTTGTTTGTATAAATTTTATACTACATATATTATGTAGGTACTTAAATCCCACGTAAAAAACCAATGATATCCATATCAAGATTGTGACCAATTCTTAATTTTTTCAGGTACATTGCATAGATTTCCTAAATGGGAGTATACCCACAAGGAAAAGTTTGAATCTTGGAAGAGTGTGTTAAGTTTAACAACTCAAGGATATAAAAATATATTGTAATTTTGATATCTTGTCTAAATGTAAAGCGCATTTTTCTAAACTTAAACGTCTAAATGTAAAGCGCATTTTTCTAAACTTAAACTATTCATTATTTCATTGACTATTAAACTAATACTTACTTCACAGTTGGTGTATGTGGGTAAACAAAATATTAAAAGGTAAAATTACAATGTTAAAAAAAATGATTTAATAAAAGAACATGCTTATATGTGTTTATAACATTCATACAAAATATAAAACAAAATAAATACTTTGTGTTTCATTTTTACTATTTTCAATTAAAAAACAAATAAATAATCCGTTTTAAAATTTAGAGTTATTTTCCATAATATATTTAAAGGAAAATCGATCTAAATTTTAAAACGGATTATTTACATATTTACCCTGAATAGTAATTATTTATAAGCCGAGCCCCCAAGGTCGACATGTACGAAAAGCGCCATCTATCGGTCTATTTGGTATCTAAATGTGGTTTCAATACTAACGCCATCTTTAGACGGTGGAGGAAAAACTTTTAAATACATCTCAACGTTTCGCATCTATAGCAGGTAGTAGTGTATTATCTATGGGTATATGTTATAACTTTATAAGTAATTCCATATAACTAATAGAACTAACACATAATCTCCTTTTCCTTGAAGTCGATTAATGACATGATTATTGTGCTGATTCACAATCAGCCCATCGAGCGTAGGTAGGTACTTACCTACCTACCTACCGGAAACTAATTGGCATTCCCAATACTATTTTTAATATACATTCTTATTAAGCACGTTTCTACAGTCCCGTCGCGCTTTGTGTCTGTCCGAGCCTTTATACCTAACATCAATTCAGATAATAATTAATTAGAAACTTGTCGTTTTAGGCTAGACAGACAAAGTCCACGTGAAAGATAGTAACCGGCAGACCGAAATAAACAGACCTTCGGATAATACTTATCTTAATTTTTTACACAATAAAAAGTTACAATCATGTTGACAACAACAACGGAAAATAACGGCACTTTCAAAAAAGTACGTTCATCGAGATCAGCGCGTGCATCGAGATCCTAAGTTCGACGTAATTGCCTATCTTCTATGTACCTTTAGCCCAAAGATGTTGTATTTCTTTCTTTTAATTCCATGCAGTAAACTGACGTTTCATGGGTTGCTACTTTTTGATGAAAAAAAAATAGGAATATGGTCAAAGTAAATATTCTATGTGTATGTTTTGATGATTCACATCATCATCATCAATCTGTAACGCTTTTAGGACCGTAGAGACTAGAGTAAAAAGGAGGAAACCCGTAGGTAGATAAAACGTTTCTGATCTTGATAAGGTAACTGCATAACCTATTATGGCTATAGTGTCAAGATTTCTAAGCCAGGATGTACCTATGTATAGTTAGAACACTTGTGTTGACATAAATTGAAAATATCTACACCGGGAAACAGGAACGTGTTTATTGTATATATTTTGTTTGAAATATTTATTTTTAACCCCCGACGCAAAAACGACGGGGTGTTATAAGTTTGACGTGTCTGTGTGTGTGTGTGTGTGTGTGTGTGTCTGTCTGTTCCCCTGTGGCGCTCAAACGGGTGGACCGATTTGAATGCGGTTTTTTTTGTTTGAAAGGTGAATTAGTCGAGAGTGTTCTTAGCTATGTTTGATGAAAATCGGTCCAAGATGGCCGCCGCTACAAAATGGCGGATGATATATTTTTTCACAACTCCCTTGATATGGGTATCAAATGAAAGGGCTTGACTAGTAGAATAGCACTATTGCAAATTCAAGATGGCCGCCGCCACTAAATGGCGAATGTCGGGGGTTTTTTAAATTTTCAATTTACACTTGTTAATAAATATAATTGAAAACATAGACTATTATTTTATTTCATCTTTATTTGCTACAGTACAGGGTTTAGTTTTAAGAAGATATAGTAGATGTTATATAGATATCTGTATTAACTTCCTAAATAAGTACTTAACTTTAAAACTTTTTGAAACTAACTTTATATGGAATTGTAGTATGTTAAATCTTGTATGCCTGTTAGATTTTCCTACTATCCTCATTCCTCCGCACGTTGCTATTGCGCTGGAACCTTGTCACATTAACTTCAATGTGACGTCACACGAAACGAAAATGTACTTACGTCGGCAACAAAAAAAATTTTATAAATAAATTAAACCGAATGAACAAATAATTTTCAGCTTTTATAGATTTTGAAAGAAGAAATTATCCTAATTCCTCAACTCCTGTTGTCTGAATCACTATTCTTTTCTGTGCTAATAATAAATAACTCGTCAATTAATCCATCTTTGCGCCAGTATTAAACAACAATAACAACAAAATGTGTGAATTTACAATAATTATTCAAAACTCGATATAGTCAACGGTACCGACGTCAGTCTAGTGCTGACGTCATAAAAATGGCGCCCAGGCGCAATACCAATTTGCGGGGCTTATTTATACAATTATTTTAATAGAGGTTAATGAGCACGCACTATACAAACGCAATTTGATATTTATTTCAATATTGACCAATTTCACCAATCATTTTAAAGACACGCTTACAAAGGGTTCGAGTCCGTTTAAGTTTGAAACAACACTTATTTTACGTTAATCTGACAAACCAGATAAGTTTCTAGTCTTGGTTTCTAGAGCATGTTACAGAATTTAAAGGACTTTGATTTAAAATAAGAATCTAATTTCATTCGTGTGGGGCGCGATCGAGTTGTTATTATTAAATTAAAATAAATTGGTTGATGTAACTTGCGCCTTGGGCGCGCTTACTCGAACAGGTAGGTACTAAAAATCGGCATGTAAGTAAAATATAAATTTTTACATCCCGATGAAATAAGAAGAAAGAAAAAATTATTTCATAAAATATTTTTTATCATTTATAAAAATAATAACCATTTAAACAATTATTCATGACTTTATATAATAATTATTTATTAACAATCAGTAATGTCATTAATCGTTATTCATCACATGACGAAATCAATTCCGCAGGCCAGTTAGAAACGACAGTAGTGAGCAGCGCGGCCGGGCACAGCAGCAGATCGAATATCGGCTTCAGAGTGTATGTGCCCAAGCAGTTCACCACCCACTCGTAGTTCATCGGCACGATTTTCAACTCCATAGCAAGATCTGAAATCACACAATGTTTACGATGTTACCCGTAATGTAATACTAATAACCGAACGGCAAAGTCAAAAGGAGGGGTTATGATTCTATGTGTTCCACCGTAGCGCCTGAACTACTGGGCCGATTATGATGATGTCCGAGTGACATACGCTACATTTTATATACGAAAAAATCGAGAAATGTCCATCGCAGCTTAAACTAGAATATTAAGTTAATTTCGTATGAACATAACAGATGGCGCCGCTAGCTGCTTGCCCCGCGCTTTTAGTACACAGTTGAGTAAACGTTTTTCTGCACACAATTAGTAGTCGGGTTTAAGTAACGAACTTTATCTGTTATAGATTAAACATTTCACCCTCTCATCCATACAATCGAATAATTGATTTGTCATTCTATTGTTAATTATTCTAGAATCTAGATTTAAAACTAAATCAAATATAAATATATCTTAATTATCTTTCTGATTTAAGCAAAATAATAAAATTACATATAATATTTGTTTTGAAAGTTATGAGTGTGACCTTTGAAAGGTTATTTTAGGGATTATTATTATACATTGAGGCAACTTCGTGCATAAATTATATAATATGTAAGAATAGATCAGCCAAGTGCGAGTCGGGCGTCGCTCTATTAGGGTTCCGTCTCTATTCCGTCCATTTGATAATGTTCTTTTGTTTTGTTAACAGATAACAAACTATGTAGGCATTGGTGTCTTGAGAATTTGTATTTTTAGGGTTCCGTACCCGAAGGGTAAAAAACGGAGCCCTATTAATGTCACTCGGCTGTCTGTCTGTCTGTCTGTCTGTCCGTCTGTCCGCCGGTCACAGGTCTCTAGCTCGCAGACGAAATGAGTTACAAACCTGAAATTTTGGTATTTAGTGTAAAACGTTAACCCAAAATCAAATATTGAATTAGAAATTGAATTAAATTATTTTCAGGGGGGCTCCCATACATGAAAAAGGAGCCGGAAAAAAAATTTTTTTCTTTACCCTAGCTTGTGGGGTATCATTGTTTAGAGCTCATTAAGTAGAGTACAAATATATATATTTTTAATTTTTATCTCAAAAAATAAGGGAATGGGAGGCCATCAAAGTTGTCAGTTTTAGACCATTTTTGTGACGGGGGCTATCTCAAAAACTAAACTAGTTGGGAATATGATATTTCAGTATATTATGTACTATATGCTCTATTTAAACAACAAATACTGAAAACAACGATTTATTAAATAGTTTATAAGCTGTGACCAAAATAAACGAACATTTTTTTGGGTTTTTCTTTCACGGTTTGTTGCGATGTCTAGCTCGGAAATTAAATATTTCTTAGACCCAAAATATTATATTGTTCATAATTATGTACGGAACCCTGAAAGAGCGAGGCCCGACTCGCACTTGGCTGATTTTTTTAACTAGTTTAGTTTTTGAGATAACCCAGCCGTAAGAAAAATGGTCGTTAAGTGACAACTCTGTCACCTCCATTTCTTTGTTTTTAATGAAAAAAATATATTTGTACGTAATGAATTGATATAGGTTCTTCGAGCAAGCGATCCTTGCAAGAGACCTATGTCCAGTAGTGGACGTCTATAAATTGAAACGAACGAACGAACGAATTGATATTATAGATTCCCATCAAGGTCATCATTACCTCTGCAGCCTAGGAACATGACTACAAGTTCCTTGTCTGCAGCATAATAATACTGTAAAGGCAGGCCTTTTCTGTTTCTATAATATATTCATTAGAACCATTGGCACGTAGTTATGTGAACATTTGAATAAGGAAAAACAACAGAAACCATTTTAGATCTTATGCCTTTCCAATAAGAGTCATACGATTCTGATGACACTCATACGACCTTTATTCTGAATTTGGTAAGACCTGCATATGCATATATGTATGTACATTCATTTATTTATTATTCAATATTATTTAGTGGTTAGTGTTTTACAAAATTTAAGGTGTAAACATAAACTTATTTAAATTTTAATGTACACATATTAATTTACACTTGTTTGTTGTCCCGAATGAATAAAAATTAAAATCCTGAGGACTGAAATAGAATATTTTTTATCCCGGCAAATCATACAGTTCCCATGAGATGTTCAATAAAGCAATGTTTTTTTAAACTCCTTTTTCTTCGGAGTTGCTGTGTTCCCCCAATACTGTAATAAAGCAGTGTTACATATGAATCGGTCCTCCTGCGTGCTCTCGGGCTCGGCCAGCAGCATGGCGGGCGCGACACTCGCGCGCAACGCGCCCGGGTCGCCCACCACGCGCCCGCCCGCCGCCTCCAGGATACCCTGACAACCACACGCTTTTTAATACATACTTATAAATGCGAAAATAACTCTGTCTGTATGTTACGCTTTCACGCCTAATCCGCTGAACCGATTTTGATGAAATTTCCACGACCTCCCTGGCGCAGTGGTGAGCGCTGTGGTCTTATAAGTGGGAGGTCCTGGGTTCGATTCCCGGCAGGGGCAATTTGAGATTTTATAATTTCTAAATTGTCTCTGGTCTGGTCTGGTGGGAGGCTTAAGCCGTGGCTGGTTACCACCCTACCGGCAAAGCCGTGCCGCCAAGCGATTTAGCGTTCCGGAACGATGCCGTGTAGAAACCGATCAGGGGTATGCACTATGCATACCTCTTCCAAGTTAGCCCGCTTCCATCTTAGACTGCATCATCACTTACCATCAGGTGAGATTGCAGTCAAGGGCTAACTTGTAGTTGAATAAAAAAAAAAAAAAAAAAAATTGGTACAGAGATAAATTAGAGTTTGGAGACGGACAAGTTCATACGGCTCGTACAACCATATACCTTCAGGGTTTGGATATCGATGATGGTGAAGGGCGGCATGCAGTAGAACGTGATGCCGTGCAGCAGCTTGGCGCGGGCGAGGCGCGCGCGGCGCGGTCCCGGCTCGCCCGACGAGTCCAGCGCTTCGTACGGCTCCTACAACCATACAATAGAATAGAATAGAAAAGTTTTTTATTCAAATAAACTTTTACAAGTACTTTTGAATCGTCAATTGAATCTACCACACCATACCACCTTACTACCTTACTACTTTACACAATACACATGTAAACGGTATAGATATAGTCCAGTAACTTTAACGTTTGCTAGTATGGGGTTAACCTTGCGTTAAATCGTGTAGTTCTGATGTTTTGCAGGCTTGTTTATGATGTTAGCCCAATGAATAATCCAAGTTTGTGACCTCGAGCAACGAACGCAACTTTGTCAAAAATCGCAAAACCGCGAAAATTTCAGATTTTTTTCAGATTTTGGCGATTATAACCTCAAAAGGACTAGTTTTTGATAGTACATTTTCAGGACGTTTTTAAAGTAGAATAAAATTGCTACAATTTAAGACCAGAACCAGCTTTGTAAGTACATCACCTACTGAGATGCTCGCGACTCTGCTCGCGTGAATTCTTAATCTCATACAAACTTCCATCTGTTATTTTACCAACTTGGGGGTAGTTTTTCCAAAATTCCTTAAATAAGTACGTAATATTTTATTTTTAACCGAAAATCTAAATACCAATTTTCATGGATATAACTTGATAAAATATAAAGTGAAAACGTAAAGGGGTCTCATTTAAACTTTCATCCCCTATTTAACCCACATGGGGGTACAATTTTCAAAAATCTTGAAATTCGTATTTTTTATTTTATATCGAAAGCCCAAATACCAATTTTCATGGATGTAACTTGAAAAATGACACTTTCATACAACCTTTCATCCCCTATTTAACCCCCTTAGGTGTGGAATTTCCAATAATCCTTTCTTAATGTGCACCTAAGTAAATTATAAAAGGAAGCCACTGTGAAAATTTCAAGTTCCTAGCTTTCAGTTGTTTAGATGATGATCGTGATCGATGATGACGTTGATGATCAGTCAGTCAGGATAAGCTTCTTGAAGCTTTTCTGGGACAACAATATAAACAAAATCGTCGCAAGTGGCAGTTCTAAATTTTTTTGTGTACGCAAGTGAGAAGGTGTGATGACAACTGCAAAATTGTAGTTTGGATGCATTTCTAATGACATAACTACATCGCAACTGCCGACCGATTTTGCAATCTAGAACTGCACGCTAACTGTAATAGAACCGCATTGATACTGCAATTTCGCAGTCGGCTTGCAGTTCGTCTGTTTAAACTCACTTAAGGTCATTTATAATGTCGAACTTACTTCATCAACGAATCCATTGACGTGGAGGCATTTCTCCACCCACGCAAACGAGACGATCCACTTGGAACCTGCCACAGCGCACATGTATTTGACCGATCTGAAACAAAAAATGTTCGAATGATACTCTATTAGAACTACTGGAACTTTTAATTACAGAAAAAAATCTAAAGTTGGTTTTAAACTAGCCGATGCTCGCGTTTGATATGCATTAATACAGATTTTTCATACCCTCGGGAACTCGTAGATTTTCAGGAAGAAAATTTATTTTACCACAAAAACATCTATATATTATTGTAAAATATGTTTTTAGAAATCCATTCAAAACTGTTTACAACCAAACTAAATTATGCAGTTACAAGCGTAATGGGACGAAAGCGAGTGTGATTATAACCATCGTGAATATATACGTACGTACATACACATAAATACCCAAAGTTTAAATCTTTGAATGATGTCCTTTAGAGTATAGACTAATGGACTGCAAGCCGACTTCAATATTGCAGTTTAGTTGTATTGTAGTTGACCAAACTGCATCGCAACTGCCAAAGGACTTTTGACATTGATCATTGATCACACAGTCAGTTCATACTAGAATTCCTGTGAAGAGTATCCTGACTCAGTCGGCAGATGCAATGATGTCATCCGCAATATAACTGCGTCCAAATCCACCAGCAGTTCAAATGTAGTCCAGTCCATCTAGACACAATAGAATAGAATAATTGGGAGTCCTGATAACTGCAACACAATTTTAAAACTAATGCAGTCATCGAGGTGCATTGTAATTTCTGTTTACAACATTTTTAAGGAGTGAATAAATATATTTTTGACGTGATAACGTCTTATAAATCGGTCAACGCCGGCTATATGCACGAAAAAGCATGACTCATTGTCACGTTACCGCGTGCAAGCGAGAGCGCAGAACAAGCGATAGAGAGGCACGATCGCCCCAAGCGTTCGGCTTGTGACGCATCCATCTCTCTGTTTTCTTATGACGATATCACGTAAAATTATCGTCAGTAAACCGACTCTAGACAACTAATTTAAAAAAAAATTAATATACAATGTTAGTTTTACTTTACGCAAAAACCGAAACACGTGTCGAATATTTTCACATTTGGAATAGTTATACAAAATTTTGAAAACATATAATGTAAACTTACAAAGTTATAAGATTCTTGTGTAGCGTCATTGTCCTCCTCACCTCGACTCGCGAGTTGAATGACCGCGCGCAGTATGCCGATCGTCAGCTGATGCGCGTTTCAACCACTGCGCCTACTAAGCTTGCAGGATTTTAAAATATTTTTGGACAAAATCATAACACAATATAAAAATAGTTGGATTCGATTTTGTTACTGATTCTGAGCAAACTACTTTCAGGTTTTGCTTCAAGTAAAACTGACGTTGTAGAAGCTATAATTTTCAACGTACCTTTGCGATTGATTGTCTTCATCCACTCCGACCACCAGGTGCGTCAAGTCCGTCGTGTACTTGTCGACGTAGCGCCAGCCGCGGCGCGCGCACAGCTGCCGCAGCGCCGCCAGCTCCGCGGGCGCGAGACACGAGCCCGCCACGCACGGCGCGCCCGCACACGAGCCCGCCACGCACGGCGCGCCCGCACCCAGCGTCTGCGACCGCTCGAACGCTTCGCTCATGAACTCCCTCTCCTGCGTAGTCTTGGCCGCCACCACCGAGCTCGGACACAGGGTCTCTTCGGGGTCGTCGGCGGCGTTCCGACGGCTCATGTCGAGCGACCTCTTCGCCAGGGGCGTCGATCTGTGCGAGATCTTCTCCGCGAACTTGGTTATCGTCAGCGGTGTCTCCGACACCGATTTTCGTCCTTCGGTGATTTCATCTGCATCTGACGCACAGATGACGTTCAGTGAATCGTCTTTGTCCGGGTCTTGTCGCGGGTCGCGTGCATCGTTCGAGGATTTATCGTTTATCGCCGATGAGCATTGAGCGGCCGCCTCGTCTTCGTTTAGAGTTTTTGTTTGTTTCTTAACTCTATTTTTTAAAAAAGAAGTAGTCCTAAAAGTAATACTTAACGATTAGATTTTTTTGTATCCGATCACACCCGACTGCAATCTCACGATTTAGAACTTATAAGTTATAGACCACATATAATTTTACACTAGTTTTAAATCACTTTTTTATTATATCGCAAGCTATCGCAATCCATAAGTGGGTTTACATTATAGCAATTTTTTTTTGTATGTTTATATTGTGTATTTACTCATGTTTTGTTATGTAACCTGTTGATTGTCCTTTTCAATAAAAAAAAAAAAAAAAAAATCACTTCAAAACATACACTGCATGTATGCATGTATTGAAGTAAATTATGGCACTCTATTATAACATTTTTAACGCCAATATGAAACCTTATTCATCTACTATATAAAAATAAGTCGGGTTTTCCTTCCTAACGCTATAACTCCAGAACACACAAACCGATTTCCACGGTTTTGCATTCGTTGGAAAGGTCTCGGGCTCCGTGAGGTTTATAGCAAAACACGCGAACGAAGTCACGGGGGTCAGCTAGTGTAGTATAAAAAGTATAACAATCATATAGGGTTTTTGAATTTTGTCTTGATTAATTTACTCATATAAATCCTGTCAAAGGAAACTTGCTGAATCTAACTTTAATTATAAGTCCATTTGACCATAAAAATACAGAACAATTCTCACTTTTGGGGAGTTTCCTCAACAATGCTTTTATCATCATCATCCTGTATTGGTGTGCAAAATTCAATAAGGTCCATGTTATTTTGCGACGACAGTTTTTCTTTATTTTCTATTGCCCTATCACATCCTCCTTCTGGTGCTAGAGATTTAACTTCAAGCTGCTGAGTTTGACCAAATGGCTAAAATATTGAAATAAACAAAATGAAATCAGGCAAATACTTGGTATTAATTCTATTATTTTATAGAATATACTTAAGTAATAAAATTACTATTTACCTTATAATTTTTTGTTTTCAATATTTCAGAATTACCTTCCTTACCAGACAAAGAGAAGACAATTTCACTACATTTTTGATTTGCTCCCTGATTGGTTTGTTCTCCGTTTGTTTTCTTTAAAATATCCTGTTTTTTAATGTTAGACTTGCTAAATTCTGCAATATTATTGTGATTACTTGTTAGTGTATTGCTTATTTGAGTGCGCAACAGAGTACTAGTGCCAGTTTTCTGCAAGTCCATATCAGCATTAGTGCTGGCAAATACTTGGCTCATGTTTGCGTCGTCATTAATATTTTCACTCTCTTCATCTAATATATCATTTTCTTTTAAAAGCGTCTCTGGTGTTATTTTGTTCACTTCAAAGCTTTCTTGAGACTTTCTAATTTTTTTAGTATTTGAGGTATCTTCCGTATCAGACACGTAGCTCCTTTTATTAATATTCCTTTGTGATGTTGATTTACCTTTGACTGTTGACATTAATATAACAGAAGGGGTGCTTTTAGCTGGTTTTAGTTGTTGAATGTTGTCTTCTTTTACAGATTCACTATCAAAAACATCAAAATCATTTAAAAATTCTAAATCAGATGGTATAGCATCCAGTTTAAAGGAAAGCTGCTTATCTTGTTTACTTTTTGAAGTACATCCCAATTTTGATAGTTCATTTTCATCCTTTTTATTTAAAAGTGGGATATTATCCATGTGATCTGCAAATTCTCTTTCTTCGCTTTCAGTAATTTCAAATTGAGCTGTCGATGTTTCTGCAGATGTAGTATTCTTTTTTGTCGACAGTGATTTCTCTAATTGTACTTTTGATATACTATGTTCAGTACATACAGCAACATCTTTATATACTTTTACAACAATGTTATTAGTAGTAGTTTCAATACGTTGTGTATTAGGGTCATTCTCTGAACTTCGCATGTTGTATTCATCCTTATTATTACAATTATCCAAGGAAGTCTGAACTTCACGATTGTTATTAATTTTTAATTTCACATCATTTTCTTTTTTTTCTATATTAATGTTTGTCAAAATGTTACCTATTTTGATTGTGATATTTATATCATCTGTGCCAACTTTATCATTGTTTTTATTTTTAACAATAGGATTATTAACATGTGTGTTATTTTTATCTAAAAATGTGGCTTTCAAAGGCCCTCTTTTAAAAAAACTTATTTTAGAAGTTAAGGCATTTTGATTCAATTGTTCAATATTTTCTTTAGTTTTAGTCTGCAAATCTATACCTTTTTGCTTTATATCTTGACTATGAGATAATGAACTATTATTTTGCATTTTATTTGAAATAACCTTATTTGTGTTTATAGCACTAGTTGGCAGATATTTAAAGTTTTCTGTATCATTTCGATTGTCATTATTAAAATCTGTATTTTTAAATGCAGCATCATCAGGAGCAGCAATTTTAGGAGTGATGCCATCAGAAGATCCTTGAAGTGATTTAGAAGGAGCTTTTTTTGTCGCAGCAAGATTTGCTTTCTTACACATTTCAATAGAAATGTTTAATTTGTTTTGGTTCTCCTTACTTAATTTATTATACTTATTTCCCCTTCTTTTAACATTTTTAGGTGGTTTGTTATTTTTCTCCTGTTTATTTCTTAAACTTCTACGAGGGTTATTTGCATTATAGTCTTTATCATCCATAAGAAAATCAAATGTTTCTATATCCATAGGCCCTACAGGATTTTCATGACTTTTAATTGTATCTACTTCTGGCATTTCTTCGATTTTGTCCCAATCATCTTGTTGAATATTCATTGTGATAGTTTTTCTTTCCGGTTGCTTTAACTTTTCATTTCTAGTATGTATTTGAATTTCACTTGTAATATGGTGTAAAGGCTTGGCTGTTTCTTCTGTAAATTCTGAAGAACTAGTAATTGGTACTGAAAATTGATTTCTAGAATTTGCTAACCATTCTTTGACATGTTGCGGTTGATCAGTATTTAGGGTAAAATCATCTACTGAAATACAAAACGTATTGTGTTATAAAAACAACTTAACACACCAATAGGGTACTCTCGTTGGTGAAAAATAAATTATGAAATTTGATAAAAATTAATGTACAAATATACTTAAATATTCTGATTTTGAGTCCTATAAGCACATTATTATTTTATTAAATTAAAATTCGTAATTTTTAATCTGTATATCACGTGACCTAAAACACGAGTCGCCTTGTGATGTCATATGTATAGTAGATACTAATCATCAATCTGTGGTTATATAGGCAAAAGTAATATCTTTTCTTTCCACCTTTTTTGTAAGCAAAACCAGTTAACTTTCAGCATTATTTAAAAAAATGCAAATAAAGAAATTGAATTAATAAGAAATTGAAACTCACACTGTTTGTCAAATAGAGATTCAAATGTTTCTCTAAGCATAATAGCATGTTCGGTCCGACTTTGTAATGGTGAATTTAGTCTCAGAGCTTTCTTATCAATTCTTAATGCACATAAAGGGCAGGTGTGTCTTCCTTTAAAACAAGTTTGACATAAGGAATGCCCACATGGTGCTGTAGTTGCAACTTGATAATATTTACAACTGAAACAGAACAAACAGTGACTTCAATTATATCAGTGTTCTTGAATAGTATTCATTTTGAATTCTCCCTGATAACCAGTTTGGTTTTAGGAGGGAATTTCAAACAAGTTGTGTCAAGTGAAAAAACAAAAATAAACTGAATGTTTCTCCATATTCTTAGATATAAAACAATTTGATAAAGTTTGCATAAAGGTTTGCTGTGTAAAATTAAAATACTTCTATCAACACTTACTTTTAAATCCTACATAACTGTATACCGAAAGTGGTATCTTTCACCATCACATTTATGTGTAATCTTATTCAACATTAATTTTTAAACTAAGCCTACTTGTAATTGTATTTATAGAGGGAAAGCCTGCTGTAGTCAAGCAGGTGATCAGTCCTATATAAGGGCCATTTCACCCAGTTTCCCATCATGGGAATCCCATGTTTGGACAATTAATAGGAGACTTAAGTTACTTACCAATTAATACAAGTTACATTGTCTAATTGATCTTTTACATATTTTCGTAATTTTTGTACATCCAAGTCACTGTTAGGCATAGCTAAGACTCGAGTGTCGTATTTAGCATAAAAATTAGGATTTTCGATTTCCAAATTCCTTATTTCATTCTCATCAATCCTGTAATGAAGCTTCAAGTTCAAAGAATCTTCGAAACACTTGTGTCGTTCAAACAGTGCATTTAATTGACCATTCAAATAAAATATACATTTTTCAATTGTTGCAATCTATAAATTCTAGAATTGAACTTTTGAAGTAAGTAAAATGAAAAATCTAATTTATTTTCGCGCGTATTTCGCGCCTCGCGGCCATATTTTTTTTTTTTTTTCAATGTCAAATGTCAATTGTCAACGTACTTTAGACTCTAATGATTATGTAGGTACTATGCATAGAGATAATAATAATAACTAAGAGAAATTATACCCCACCCCCTCTTCTTCCTAGAGAGAACTTATTTAAAATGAATAAATACTTATTATATCTTTCGTTTTTGCTTATGTCAATATGCACTGTCAAAAAAAAGATCACAATATAATTTCAGTGTCATCTTGAAAGACAGATTAACAAGAAATTTGTTTTTTGCTAACCGTCCGGTGATAGGGTGGATGCTCCTAAAGCCGCCCAGCAAAAGTCGGCACTCAGTTCTATGTTTGTAAATATTAACATTTTCGGTGCCGCTTAGGCACACTGAGTATTTTATGTGTACATATAGCTTGCTCTAATGGGAAAATAGTTTTAGAATAAGGCAGCATTTTTTTGCATCCCTATCCCTCAATTATCGCTTAGAACGAGTGCAAGTGCGTAAATCGCTTAATTTCTTATAAAATTTCTGCTTTCCGAGCGTCGTTTGACAAGATATAAATTACGTATGAATAATATTTAAGACTTGTTGTTGCAATTTAATTTGTTATAATATTTGATGTCTTATAATAGTAGTATAACACGATTATTTTACGTATTTAAAGAAAAAACAAGGGTGGTGGACTAAGGAAAACCAGTAATATGAGGTACCTGGGGTCGGCAGGGGGTGCCACCTTTTAGAATTTGGGTTATTTCTAAGGTATCCTATTGTGAGGTATCCTGTTTATCCTATTGGATAAACTTGATGTTGTCTATACAAAAAAATTGTCTGATTGTTGAAAAAAATTCTATCCATTTCTTCAAAAGTTCTATTAATTTTGGAGAAGGGTATTTATTTGGCGGGAAAATAAAATAAAATGAAAAGGAGAAAAGAGTTCCTATAAATATTAAGAAAAACATTAATTTACGCGGACGAAGTCGCGGGTAAAATATGATTTTCTTTCAGACACGTGAGGGCCGACTTTGAGGACACAAATGCTGGAAAAAGGCACAAAGGTGCCGAGCTTAGGCAAATTAGTACTTATGTTTTAAATAAATTGAAAATTACTTCTTTATACAAAAAGCAAATACTATTAGTTGACTCAAAAAGTCAAAAGAATCAAGTATTAGAAGAAAAAATATTGTACTGAAATTACTTCGTTTGACATGTCTACTGTTAAACGTGACACAGACGTTAAACTGCCGACTTATAGAGCATCCACATAACTAAGTCAAATTACGTTATTTTGTAATTTTTTAAGTTCTAAGTGCTTTGTTGTGCGAAATTTTTTATCTGACAATCCCTTTATTAATTAGTCACGGTTTATGCAGCTTCGCTGTAAAAGTCGAATAGGTGTATTATGAGAGAATAACACGCGGTTAAGTTTCACTAATGCTCAAACGCGATATGATTCTATTAAAGACTACTTCTCAGACACGTTATAATTCATCATCATCATTATCAACGCCTTAACGGCCCACTACAGGGCACGAGTCTCGTCTCAGAATGAGAAAGGTTTATGCCGAAGTACACCATGGTGACCGAGTGTGGATTGGTAGCCTTTGAGAACATTATGCAGAGTCTCAGGCATGCAGGTTTTTCTTCACTGTTACAGCAAATGATGGCTATCACCGCTTTTTAATTAGTACATGTTATAGTTAGTACCTACAAATAGGCATATGGATATTTATTATACGGTAATCTTATATTTAAAAGCATTTAAGGTATTGCAAATAAACTATAGAATATGTAAGTAACATAAAATAACATAAACAACAAATAAAAATGTGAAAGCTAGTGCTATTTTGTAATTTACTTAGTAATATACTACTGTTAATAATTGATATCGATTTTAAAATTATCTTAAGGGGGTCGTTAATACTTGCCGTTTACCCTACGAGAAATTGACTATCAACTGGACGTAGCTTAGTAGAAATGACCCAACCCATAAAAAGTTATTCTGAGTAATCGAGGTTTGAAGTTTGGATGGTAATTGCTGCAATGATATTGTCTTTGGAATAGTTGAAAATATTGTCAAATATGGGCAAAAATACTAATATTTTTATTGTACTTCAAAGACTGACGTATCTTACGGTTATCGGGGAAAATTTGGGTTTGAGTCGTTTCTGCTAAATTGGTTTTAACACTACGGGGTATTTTTCTTAATGCTCAGAAAGGAACTAAAAACAAAACTTTCTAAACAAATTGATATTTTTAAATAAAAATGATTTATTTCGGAATGTTTAGGCCCTTAGGGGGAAGCGAGCGCAGAAACTCTGCCAGCGGAGCTAGAGCCCAAGGGCTTGAAAAAAATCGGGGAGAACATCGTCTTAAGGGCGTCTCCTGTGAGTCTCGAAACTCGGCTTACGTGACGTTGGAATGCTAGTTTTGCAATAGACTAATCCATACGTCCCCGTAACAGAGGAAGGGATTCACGTCAAAGTATGGCGGGCAGCTTTCTCAAGGTAATTCTTTGAAAACTGCTTAAAGTGTTGGGCTAGAACAGGGATATCGAGATCTTGGAGATCAATATTGCGCACAAACCACGGGGCACCCATTGCCGTGTGCAAAAACTTATTCTGCAGTGTTTGCAAAACTACCTAGTCTGCTTTAATCGAGAAGGGAGGGATATGTGCAAATACTATGCATGTGCAGGACATTATTGAGCGAATACAGGTTCTTTGCTCGATCACAATGCACAACTTGAGCACAAATGCTGCCTTTTGGGGCTTTACGTCTTTGAGCGGCAAAGTTCATCTTATCGTCTAAGTTCACACCTAGATATTTGGCTTTGTCTTGCCAGGGGAAAAGAACGCCGTATAGAAATTATTCGGCACGGCACGTTTGCCGGAGTACTTGCTACCACGCTTTCCTGTAAAAAGCACAGTTCCGTTTTTTCACCGTTGACCTCTATCCTCCAGCGGCGGAACCAGTCGCCTAGACCCTAGATGACTAGCCGTAACTTAGAGTCGAGATCGAATGACCGAGAATTGGGTATGGGTCGTATATGTCATCTTATCGTCCGCAAACTAGGCTAACATAACATCTGGGGTGCAATGTATGTCGCTGGTAAATAGCGCATACAAGAGAGGAAACAGCACTGCCGGGGGACTCAAGCACCAAGTGGTCTCGGAGATGATAAGATGCCGTCCAGGCCATGGGTGTTGCCAAGCGAGGGCAGATAGGTACATCTGCCCCCCCTAGAGATTTGATAAAATTATGAATTTTATCAAATCTCTAGGGGGGCAGATGTCTATCAGCTCCCGCTTGGCACTTGCTACATGAGGCAGTTGATTTTTATAACAATAAGTTTTGATTTTTTTATCTGTTTTGTGAGAATTGTTTTATCTCTGGTAATATTACGAAACGTCAGATTTCCACCGAATTAAAAATCAGAGTATAGCCACATGCAAACAAAGTCCTAAATTCACTCACTTGACTTATAATTAATAACTATTTTCACGTCTTCCAAATAAAAGCTGTGATAGCCTAGTGGTTAGGGCAACCGACTTCTAATCGGAAGTCGTGGGTTCGATCCCGGGGCACGTACTTCTAACTTTTCGGAGTTATGTGCGTTTTAAAAGTATTGAAATATCACTTGCTTTAACGGTGAAGGACAACATCGTGAGGAAACCTGCATACCTGAGAGTTCTCTTTATAACGTTCTCAAAGGTGTGTGAAGTCTGCCAATCCGCTTGGCCAGCGTGGTAGACTATGGCCAAAACCCTTCTCACTCTGAGAGGAGACCCATGCTCTGTAGTGAGCCGGTAATGGGTTGATCATGATGATGATGATGATGATGATTTTCACGTCAATTCAAGAACTTGTAATACTTGCTTTACACCTTCATAACCTCTCGACTGGACCTAAAATTCTTTTTTCTTTCCATCGTCCGTATATATTATTTATCTAGTCCCCCCCTTTGCCCATCAGCTGGTGACGCTCTTGGTCCAGGCGATAACGGAAGGTATGATTTATAAGAAATTCTCGTAGCAAACATACGAGTTTATTAGGCACGCCCAAACGCCCAACGCACACATAATTTCATACATAACATAAAAAACCATGATAACATTGTAGGATCAGGGATCTTTTTTTCTGAGTGAAAGAAACAACCTTTAGGATCTCTTTGAATAGGTGTATGCGAAACGCTCTCGAAAACGAAGATAGGTGATAGTACTGATAAGTACTGATCTTCTTCTTCGTTTCACTCTTAACAGAGCGGTCGTGGTCATCCAGAAGTGACGTCTTTAAGGGCAGATTTATGCGCCACACGAGTGTTCGCCACTTCTCCCTGCTGGCCGATAGCCTGGTGCAATCGTGCAAGGAACCGCCCACAGCTGATTTGATTTGGTCGGTCCATCGCATAGGCGACCTTCCTCGCCCTCTGGTGCCCTCTATTTTGCCCTGTACGAAAAGTCGCTCTATGGAGTCATTCTCACGTTGGGAGACGTGTACAAAGATTACTGATAAGATATTATAAAAAAAAATGTGAAAAAAGTCGTTTTTACCAAAAATGCATTTTTAGTGCAATTCCCGTTTTTGGGGAATAAAAAAAATATTGCCTGTATTTTTTTAAAGTTAAAAGTAATCCAAATAAAATCAGCTGACGCTGGAAGACAGCGAACTTTGCGTTACCTTGACCTCGCGCAGTCACGTTGTTGCGCGTGATACCTACGCTATAAGGTTATTGCGGTTATACTGGATTGTGTTTAGGTAGTCTAATAATAGCGACAAGTTTTCGGAAGCGGTCTCCTTATACCCTGTATAACTCATTTTTACCATTTTGTGGATTGGGTCCTTTCTGCTAAACTACGTCCACGGTTGAACTACGTCAGACTCTAGGAAAAAGTGGTTATTTTTGTTTAAAGTAGGACAACTGATACTAGCAGACTTCTCTTTCTTTCTTATGCTTAAAATCGGTACGAGTGAGTAAGTCAAAGAGATGTTTGATTTCGTCTAAAATATTTCGCTTCCATAGATACTTGTTCCTAGAATAATAATGGTATAGCATAGAGATAATAATAATAAATAGAGTTGGCATAACTACCTTAAAAACGTGCCAAAAATACACTCACACACGCACAATCCTGTAACATATAACAAGTATAAATTGAAAATTTAAAAAACCCCCGACATTCGCCATTTTGTGGTGGCAGCCATCTTGGATTTGCATAATGCTATTTTACTAGTCAAGCCCTTTCATTTGATACCCATATTAAGGGAGTTGTGAAAAAATATGTAATCCGCCATTTTGTAGCGGCGGCCATCTTGGACCGATTTTCATCAAACATAGCTAATAACACTCTCGACTAATTCACCTTTCAAACAAAAAAAACCGCATTCAAATCGGTCCACCCGTTTGAGCACCACAGGGGAACAGACAGACACACACACACACACACACACACACACACAGACACGTCAAACTTATAACACCCCGTCGTTTTTGCGTCGGGGGTTAAAAATAGCGTGTGTTCATTGTGATGTCTCAAGTTGTGCGTGTGTGAGTGTTCATGTATACATTTTAGGGAGGCCATCTTAAGTCACGAGTCTGCCGCAAACTGTTTTATTATTATGTCAAAAATGTAATGTTGTCTCTTTCACACTTATGAAAATTTTGATAAGCTTGAGCTATTTTCCGATCCACTAATTTCTATAGGACATTATGCCAGCTCTATATTTTATTATTATTATCTCTATGTGGTATAGGTACTCTTTGGTCCGTGTGACGTGTCACAGATGACAGAACACCTCCCATAGTAGGTATAGATCGTCCAGAATCTCATGAAAAATAGGGAAATTAAATTTTGTAGTAACTCGGCTGCCCTAGTGATAAACAAACTAATTACATTCAGAACACCCTACCTGGGATCGTTTCACGAAACGAAAAATCAAGCAACTGCATTTTAAATACAAAAACAAAGTAATCAACATCCAATTACTTTGTTTTTGTGTTGTGCTTGTTGTTTGCTTGGTTTTTGCATTTATATTCCGGGTTAGTGAGTGCAGTTACTTTGTTTGGGCAATTTAAATTTCAGTAAACTTTTAGAATTCATTTTAAACGGAATCAAATTGATATTATGTGTCGGCTCGTTGATATTGTAGTGTAAATAATCGAGCATTACGTCATTACGTCATACTCACTACCGACATTTTATTATAAGGGAGAGAGGCAGGCGGGTGACACATTCGGATCCGGGCTCTCACGGAAGACGGTTCGTTCGTGCGGTGTAGTGTGTTAATTGTTATAGATTGTGTTGTACGAAGTAGTAGTATCGTGCGATATGTGTCGTGTAGATTAGATTAGATAAGATTGGCTGGCGATGGCTCGGTTGCAGGGGAGGTGGAGACCGACCTAGGTAAGTAGGTCGGTAGGGTAGGTAAGTTAGTTAACTAGTTAGTGTGTCAGTTAATGAGAAGGCTTCTCAATTAGGCCCGTACCCATGTGACGCCCACAGCAAAGTAATTCGATCTACCCTCATAATGGATAATGATAATGATAAGATAGCCTTCTGATGTCGTCTCTGGTCCATCTCTGGCGACTTATGTATATCGTTCGAAAACAATGATAAATAAAAAATGTTTATTTACCAATACAGAATTTTTAACATGAATATAGAGCTTTTATAACTTAGGTAGGTAAGTACTATCTACGCTTGGTGGGATGGAGACGGACCAACCCGCTAAGTATATCAATATCAGTAAGTATAAATCACACATTTAAAAATCTTTACATAGTTTATAAGTAAGTACTCCCTTATATCCCTACCTCGGTAAAATCAATCGATTTGCATAGTGCTATTCTACTAGTAAAGCTGTGACAGCCTAGTGGTTAGAACGACCGACTTCTAATCGGAGGTCGTGGGTTCGATCCCGGGGCACGCACCTCTAACTTTTCGGAGTTATGTGCGTTTTAAGTATTTAAATATCACTTGCTTTAACGGTGAAGGAAAACATCGCGAGAAAACCTGCATGCCTGAGAGTTCTCCATAACGTTCTCAAAGGTGTGTGAAGTCTGCCAATCCGCTTGGCCAGCGTGGTAGACTATGGCCAAAACCCTTCTCACTCTGAGAGGAGACCCGTGATCTGTAGTGAGCCGGTAATGGGTTGATCATGATGATGATGATGATTGAGGGAGTTGTGAAAAATATGTAATCCGCATTTTTGTAGCGGTAGCTATCTTGGGCTGATTTTCATAGCTAAAAACACTCCCGACTAATTCACCTTTCAAACAAAACAAAACCGCATTCAAATCAGTTCACCCGTTTGAGCGGTACGGTGGAACAGACAGATAATCACACGCACACATACACACACATACACACACATACAGACATGTTAAAGTTATAGGTAATACTCCGTCATTTTTTGCGTCGGGGGTTGAAAACATAGTCATCAATACCAATCGTTTTATACCAGAAAAAATGGTTTATTTCGGAATTAAACGGGTTTTTTCGTTTTAAACGGATTGGTATAATTGGTTTTATACTGGCCTTACATTACGCGTGGTATACGATTAATGTATCAATAATCTGTGGTGCTGTCAGTTGCGTGCGTGTGTGTCATAGAGATAATAATAATAAATGGAGTTGGCATAATGTCCTGTAGAAAATAGTAGATCGGAAAATAGCTCAAGCTTATCAAAATTTTCATAAGTGTGAAAGAGACAACATTACATTTTTGACATAATAATAAAACAGTTTGCGGCAGACTCGTGACTTAAGATGGTCTCCCTAAAATGTATACATGAACACTCACCCACGCTCAACTTGAGACATCACAATGAACACGCGCCATTTTATGTTACAGGATTGTGCGTGTGTAAGTGTATTTTTGGCACGTTTTTAAGGTAGGTATGCCTACTCTACTTATTATTATTATCTCTATGGTGTGTGTAGTTGTATTATGGTACTCTGTGGTCTCTGTCTACCACAGACGTATAAAGAGAAGCAGACCTAACATAATCTTCACAACTAGGTACATCTAAGAGAATAAATAATATCTGCGCTTGTTTCTCTCCAACCAAAAATATATGACTCTATCTCTTTTTTTCTGTTGTTGCAACACTTACGCACTCATAGAAAAAATTGATCTTGAGGCAAACCGCTATGTTGCTAAGCTACAAACATGCTACAAATGGTGCCTATGTCAAAAACAAGATCATAACCTGCGAGTTGTTTATTATTTTATTTTTGCATTAAAATCAAGTCTTAAGATCCAAGAATACTAAAATAAAATGGTTAAGTGTAGTGCACCTCTGTGCAGCAATTCTTCATAAAGGAAAACACCTGAAATTAATTTTTATCGGTAAGTTTTCATGTGCCATAGTCTCGTAATTTGTTTACATGGTTACTGTGAGATTAATAATAATCGTTCGGCATTTTAGAAGCAGTCCCTATTTATTATATGTCCAAAACTCGTAAATAGTTATAGTAATTTTGGTTCTAGTAGATCCCTGTTGCAATATTTATCAATAATTTGATACTCTGATCTCGTTTGATGTTTCATATACTTGTGCAATTTTACAGGGCCGTATTCAGGCTCAAAGTTTGTTTAGTAGGTATATTTTGAAGGTTGATTAGATAAAAGTAGGTACGGACAAATTATAAAAATGAAATCATTTTTCAGGTTCCCAAAGGACGAAAACTAAGAAATGCCTGGTTGACTAACATGAATAAAAAAAATTGGCATCCCAAATCATCGAGTGTACTATGTTCTAAGCATTTTAAAGCACATTTAGTGGACAACAAAAAGGACAGGAGAGATTTGATTTACCCATCGAATGGTTTGATTAAAATAATTCAATCGTGTGAAGAAGTTTTGAAAATGATTAAAGGAAATATAAGTTATAATAGCATGATAATGTATATAGCTGATTTATCGAATAATTGTAGTGAGTTTAAGACCAATGATGAACATGATTTCAATCATTTGCAATTAATGATTAAGGTGATTGTTAAATTTTATTTTGATTTAAGAATGAAGCATAATGCAAAGCAAAGCAATCTATCGGAATGAAATTATTAAAAAAAATAGTTTTGTTTAAAAATAAATAATTGAAACTTTTGTTTGTTTTTATTTATTTTAATAATTTTACATAGGTAAGGTAGGTCAAATGAAATAGTTAGGTAGTTAAACTAGTAAAAAGTTAGTTTGATAAATAGTTTACAAACTAGCGTTTCACTAGTTTAACTACCTACCTATTTCATTCGAGTGAAGTGTCACGTCATAACATAGAGCACGAAGCGAATCATAAATCAGCAGGCCTATTCTGTATCTCAGTGGTAACGAAAACGTTAGAACCTATGAAAATGTGCCCATCAAATAATTATCAAACCATCATTTTACATTGTGTAACATCTGATGATGATGAACTGCATCCCAGTTGGAAATTAAGGTTACAGAATGTAAAATAAGGGTTTAACAATTTGATGCCACTTTACCGTAGTTTTCAAATTAATTTCATCACAGATTAATGATTAGTATCTATACTAATAAATAAAATTGAAGTGTCTGTCTGTAATTTCGAAATAACTACCACATATTAAGCTCATATGGTTATTTGAACGATACCATAACCGAATCACACGTTTTTAAAATTTTTGTCTGTCTGTCTGTTTGAACGGGCTAATCTTCGGAACGGCTGAACCGATTTTGACGGGACTTTCACAGACAAGTAGAGGATTAACCAAGGAGTAACATAGGCTACTTTTTTAACCGACTTTCAAAAAAGGAGTTGTGTTGAAATGAATATTAAAAACGCCCTGATAGATATTTTCGCTGCGCGCGACGGCCGACACTCGCGCTACACGGAACTCCCCGCACCGCGCGCGCCGCGCGCCCCTGCGCCCTGCGGTCGCCGTACGCGGTACCGCGGTACGCCGCCGCGCGGTGGGGGGCGGGTGGACCAGAAATCTACTTATCCCTCAGTATTTGTGAAAAACCGAAAATCACGCGGGCGAAGCCGCGGGCAAAAGCTAGTCTACGATAAATTTCATATCACAGATACTTAATTATAGGCCTGCAGGTCAGTCACTACGCTACGCTTTACTATCTATACTAATCTGGCAATAGTGTTATTTGACTATACTTTCAAGGGCCTAGTGACTCGAATAATAATCTCAATGTTCGCGCGATTATAGATACAAAATCAACCGCGCGATGACCGCGTAATCGCTTTCTAATACGGCGACAACGCCTAAGTCTGATTCCGCGTTACGAGTTCAGTCCCTCACCCTCGCTTGCATGAGTTCGGCCCTGTTTACTGTCAATGTGTACGTGAAATTTGTATGTAGGCGTAATTGGCACGCCAATTTTTTTGTTATGTTAGGTCTGCTTCTCTTTATACGTCTGTGGTCTGCTTCTCTTTATACGTCTGTGCTGTCTACGAGTTGTATAATGTATTGAGTCTTTACTTTTAGACTAGTTTATTAGTGATCTGTGATCTATGGTAATTAGCATGAACCTATAGAAGAGGACTTGGCATAATGTCCTATAGAAAATAGTGGATCGGAAAATAGCTTAAGCTTATCAAAATTTTCATAAGTGTGTAAGAGACAACACTACATTTTTAAACATAACAATAAAACAGATCGTGGCAGAAATTTTATTGCAACTTCCCTTAATATGGCGGATATTACAATAAAAACAAACAAAGCTATAACCTACAAATCACAATTCTCAATTATTATTCAATAGAACTTCTTCATTAAGCACTTAATAACATAAATTTCAACTAACAATATGAGTTCCTTCACTTGCTGCGACATCAGAGGCTGCCAATGGAAAAATAGGAAAAAACATCCAAAATTGTCAACTCATCGGTAAGTACTATAAAATTCTTTTGAAACGTGTATATTGCGCGGATAATTATCATAAAAGTGATAAATAACCTTTTAATTCATAAATAAAAGTTGTTCCACTAATATTTTATACCATTTTCTTGGTATTTATATAACCTTATTGTTTTGTTATGACAGCTGATCAGCTGATAGTTAATGTTCATAGATTAGTAGAAGATAGGGTTGTACTTATTCATAAAATATATCGACAGGATATGAGTATATTTTAATAGGTATAGATCGACCATAATCTCATGAAAAATAGGGAAATAAATTGTGTAGTAAGCAACACTAGGTTAACTCGGCTGCCCTAGAGATAGATAAAGTAAGTACATTCAGAACACCTAACCTGGGATCGTTTCACGAAACTAAAAATCAAGCAACTGCATTTTAAATACAAAAACAAAGTAATCAACATCCAATTACTTTGTTTTTGTGTTATGCTTGTTGTTTACTTGGTTTTTGCATTTATATTCCGGGTTAGTGTGTGCAGTTACTTTGTTTAGGCAATTCAAATTTCAGTAAACGGTTCAAGTTATTTGAAATATTAAACTGTGGTAAAAAACTACTCGACATAAAACTTTTGTTAATGCAAAAAGTCAATAGCCTATTTGACTAATTTTTGGAATTTGTTTTAAATTATTCTTTATTACTTATTAAAACACACTTCATTGATATTTTTCGGAATATCTACAGTATTAAGAATTAAATCATGATAAAGTTTAAGTTTTGAAAACCGCGCCAAAAACGACATTTCTGTAATAGCGCTGATCACATGATACGCGTGACGTCACAAACCAGTAAGCAAGTTTATAGGTTTACACACAGAGTAAGGGCACAGTATGGGTTACATGACCAGAAACCACAACAAAACAGCGCAGCTATCCAGTAACAATAATTAAATAGTTAAATACAAATTAAAAATTAATTAAATAGGTTAAATACAATAAATACAAAGTTAAATGCAATAAATGGAATGCGGGAGAGGAAACAAGAAAAATAACAATCTTTAATTAAGTAATAAATACATAGAAAAATATTAGCATCATCACTTTTCTCGCTTGCTCTCGGTGCGTGCGACAGAGCACGCTGCGTGATTAGTTACGACGGATGGCGCGAAAAACACTTGTGTATTTAGGTATCTTTTGTTTTTGTGAGGAAACAAAGAAAAGTTATGAGTTTATCTTGTGATAATTTATTAGTGGAAGAGTTTATCTAATTATTGGTATGAAAACAATTGTGTATTGTAGAGTATATGCGCTAGAAAGTCACACCAAATAAGTGAAATTAAGAGGTTAATAATGCTATTTTAATATCAATCTTATTGTTTCAAATTTAAAGTTTACTTTCGATTGGTTGATAAACTTCAATTATATCGACCAAGTAAAGTGTACTCTTAAGTATAATTATCAAGTGACGTCACCAGAGTAGCAACCAATCACATAGCGTTCACGTGTCTGATAAAATTTCAAAAATTATAATGTTTTATTTCGTGCAAAATATCGCGTAAAATTACATAATTTAGTGTGATTGAGTGAAATATATCTTTTTTAGGCTATTATCTGATAAGATGACCACAATCAATAGCATATTTTCAATGTTGTCAAATACCCTATTTAACAAAAAATATCAGTTACTTTGTTTATCGCTCGGACAGCCGTAGTGTTGCTAACTTTGAAATTTCATTTCTGTATTTTTCATGAGATTCTGGTCGACCTATAGTAGTTATAATTTATCGATAAATGCTATTACACTTTACTCTATGAACTCACTTTACTCTATGGAGAACCGCCATTTTAAAGGAAGCATTTGTGCGTGTGTGAGTGTAGGTATGCACGGTAAAAAAGTAGGTATTTCAAGTCCTCTTCTTATAGGTATCATGGTAATTATGGTGGTGGTCGTGGTCACAGATTAGGTATTAGTTACTACGTAACAGATGCGACAGTGACTTTTCTTCGGGCCATTTCCATTTACGCCATTTTCTGCGTTTTGGCGCCACTGTAGATTTGCGGCTAGGGCTTGCCAGTCGATGATTTGTTATCGATACTAGTGATGTACTCGTTTTATCGATAACCAAATAACAGGGTTTTCTTACTAAGGCCTCTTGTTAACACGCCGTGAAAACTTACGTTTTGTATAGATATCCGTACAAAACGTGAGTTTTCACGGCGTGTTAACAAGAGACCTCATAATTAAATTCAAACAAGATAAATTTATTTCAAACTTATTTATTCAAGTCTTTCTTTCTTAATCTAAATTACTTATTTTTCAAATACACATTTATTAATATTAAAAACAATTTTTTCAAAAACTCTGGGTAGGACAACACCCCAAGAAAACCTAGTGTTTAAATTGCTACCAATATTTTTCTTATAAACATTTTCACTATGGTAATTGTGCATAAAAGTGCTTGCATCCCTGTATACAATAGTATGTATGTAATTAGAAAATTTTCATTAGGATAATATACTAAATTATTATTTTTTAACATTTCATATTCTCTATATATTTTTTTTAATGAATAAATATTGGCATCCATAGCGCTGTTTGTCTTTATACAACTCTTACATTGGTTTTTTTGTTAGACATATGAATCCAACAGTTCATGCCGCGAATTTGCATTGATGATGTAAATATGTGTACATGCCGAGCATTGCACTTTAATTTTTTGAAACAAAACCTGATCTCTAAATATGGGCTTGGACTACTTGAGACATTCTCATTCCTATGAAGTAGATGGGATTGTGATTGAAAACAAGTCCCGACTTGTGCATGTTCCATCCCTTGGTCTTCCTGCTTGCTGTAGTCTCCATACTGCTTATGTTTCCAGTGCGAAAATTATCTGAAAATTATTAAAAATAGACAGGTGAGTAAAGTACGTAGGTTTATGGTACATGTATTTTTTTATGATAGGGATTATCTAATCCAAAAAACATTGCAAGTATTTAACAGTATAAAAATGCAAAATAACTGTAAATTCAAAATTTTAATATTCCCCAACCTGTGGGAAATCAAGACATCCCAACTCTCTAAAAACCTTCTAAAGCTCTAAACATCACCTTCCTTCCTTTCAACCTATAACCTTCAATCAAAAAATAAGGCCTTTAACACTATGAAGTGTCTACCAAGTACCTACTCATCGAGACAAATCTAACTAAAAAAAACCTGCTTTCAAATCGGTTCACCCGTTTAAGAGCTACAGAGTGACAGGCATATCCACACACAAAGCTGCAGTTCGATGGGGAGAGAGTTGGTAGGTACTACGTAGGACATCCACCTTACACTGTCGTTCTTGGGCAAACTTAAAAGTCTTAGGTGTTGAGTAGCAAGTACCGACACAACACTTAAATAGTCCCATGACGATCGATTCAAATATCGTATTCGTATCGTATCGTATTCGCCTCGTAATCTCTAAAGTAGCACAGTTTGACTTCTATCAAACAACAGCAGAGAATTTGGATTTCAACTCAGCAAATCAGCAAAATACTTACACAAAATTCAACACTTTTTTTCTGCTGCTATAGCAAATCGTAGTCCATATAACGTAGCCGGAGTCAAATGTAAAACAGAGTTCTCGGAGTCCAAAACAAAGTACAAGTCAATATGATCACCAAAATCCATTTAACAAAGCCAAGTCGTCACGAAATATCACAAAAAAACACCATAATAATTGAGAACCTGTGATGAGAACAACGAAAAGTAAAGAAAAGTGGTGGAAATGAAAAATGTAAATTTCGCGAAATTTCGAAAATTTCATGACAATGACAGACCTCAGACTTATCACTGAAACCTAAATCACAGACCTAAACACAGAAAATAACTAAATACTTATCATTAATCTGTGGAAAACCTATCATTAATCTATGGACCTGTTATTTTCTGTGATTACGTCTGTGGTGTGCTAACGATTGTAGCGCCAAAACGCAGAAAAAGGAACTACAGCTGTCATACCCCTGGTCGTGGTGGTGACAGGTGAACTGAAAACGGAAAGATTTCTTTAATAATACCTATTTTAATAAGAATATATAAATTGAATTTTAGTGAGAAAATCATTATTTGAAAAGTAAGTGTTACCTAATCTCATGGAATCGTGAATCGCGGTTTATATAATTTATTACAAGAAGTCTAGACCGATGTTACATAATCTCTATTTTTTATTGAAGTATTCTTTCATATTCAGCTTTTAATTTTAATTTAAAATCAAAATCTGAAATGGGTTCGGTCGAAAATTAACTAACGTGCATTATTCTTGAACCAAGTAGTTAAGAGGTTAGAATTTACAAAATCTTTAATTTTAAGTTTAGTGTTCCAATACCTACTAGATTTATCATCTCTCTGGATTGATAGATTGAGTGGTAATACATCATCATCATCATCATGATCAACCCATTACCGGCTTACTACAGAGCACGGGTCTCCTCTCAGAGTGAGAAGGGTTTTGGCCATAGTCTACCACGCTGGCCAAGAGGATTGGCAGACTTCACACACCTTTGAGAACGTTATGGAGAACTCTCAGGCATGCAGGTTTCGTCACGATGTTTTCCTTCACCGTTAAAGCAAGTGATATTTAATTACTTAAAACGCACATAACTCCGAAAAGTTAGAGGTGTGTGCCCGGGATCAAACCCACGACCTCTGAGCACACACCTCTAACTTTTCGGAGTTATGTGCGTGCGGAGTGGTAATACAATGTGATGGATCCTTGTGATATTGGAGGATTTTATACTTAAATAAAAAAATATGAAAATAAATTATGCAAGTACCTATTTGCCTAAGTAACCTACATAATAATATAAAAAGTGGCTGTTGTTTCAGAATGTCTTTCACATTACGCTTGATAAGAAATGTATCAAGGAAGATCCAAATGCGCTGCTATGCCGCCGAGGCTGCTGCACCAAAAGAGGGAGAAATGGCTCTCACATTTGCTGCAGGCAACAAGGTTAAAATAATGATTTATCTAATTTTTTGACATTTAACGTTTAGAATAATTCAGCTGTGGTTATGCACACACTTGCACTATATTATCTGCGTACTTGCAAAGGAAGCTAGTCCCCAGCAATTTTGGCTGCAGTGGCCAAAATTCTAATAGAACACACATACCTATGTAGTTGTTTGTTTAATTTTTGTATCTTGCAGGTGTTCTATGATAAGCAAGTAGTGAAACAAGTTGATGTACCATCATTCAGTGGGGCTTTTGGTATTTTGCCTCAGCATGTCCCAACATTAGGTGAGTATTTTAACTTTTAAACAAACAGACTGTGATTAGACTACCAAGGTAACTGAAAAGTTTTTTGTCTTTTATATTTTGATTACTAAAGATAATTATTAAAATTATAATTAAAATTCGTCGTCGTTATCAACCGATTGACGTCCACTGCTGGACATAGGTCTCTTGAAGGGACATCCACATGCCACGGTCTTGTGCCGCGTGTATCCAGCGGCTCCCTGCGACTCGTTTGATGTCGTTGGTCCACCTAGTGAGGGGTCTACCAACACTACGCTTCCCGGTGCGAGGTCGCCACTCCAACACCTTGGGACCCCAATGTCCATCGGTTCTCCGAACTATGTGCACCGCCCATTGCCACTTCAGTTTCGCAACCCGTTGAGCTATGTTGGTGACTTTGGATCTCCTCATTTCTGATTTGATCGTGTAGAGAAACTAGAGTATTTTTAATTAATTATGTATTGGTTCATGCTCTTTGAATAAATATCCCATTTTTGTTTTGGGAGATGCAAAGAAATATAGATAAAAAATATATAAAATATAGTGAAAAATGAATTTTTACATACTTAACAACATAGTATTTTTCGTTACAGCTGTTCTTAAACCTGGTGTTGTCACAGTCATTGAAAACGATGGTAAACAGAGCAAGATATTTGTATCCTCGGGCACAATTACAGTCAACGATGATTCTTCAGTACAGGTATTGTATTACTTTGCACTTTTATAAGTTACAATTATTACCTGTTCAGATATAGTTTTTTTGATTGGTGCGAAAGTGTTTGAGCCAGTTATACTGAAACGTCTTCATCTAATATTGGTTGTTGCACAACATGGTGGTCTGCTGATGCCGAGGAGCAGCCCTTAAAGGGGAGATCTATAGACCGTACTCTAGATTACGTACGTCCAGATTTAAATCAAGTCAGAGTCTTTTTACTTTTTAGATCTCAGCCTAACTATACTCAGTCAGATTAACCTAAGTAGCACGCGTCAACCACACTGGACGAGCCAAATTAATGTCTGCTCGTATGGTCTACTAAACTAAACTATGTATCAAATAAGTATGTATACTGTATTTTTGTCCATAGTTCACTTGTCAAGCGCCTAAGGCCAATATGTCACCAGGCCACCATGGTTGTGGCACTAGCAAGGGGGCATCCATAAATTACATCACACAAATATGATTTTTGGATCACCCCCGTACTTGTCACAGCTGGTGAGAACCCCTCCCTAGTGTGACGTCACAAATTTTGCAATTTTACAGCTAGACATTGAATTAAAACAGCAGATCCGAATATTTTTAAACTTTCGTTTAATATATTAGATTTTGAAATGTGACGTCAAAAAATTTAGGGCCCCTTCCACCCCCTTGTCACACAATGTTACAAATCGTTGACCCCCTCCCCCCTAACGTGTGACGTAATTTATGGATGGCCTACAAGTGACCCGGCCGCCACCACTAGTTTCCTAGTTAAATAGTGCCCCTATTGTTTTGCTCATGGGGTACAGTCAATCGGCTTGTGTTCCAGCTCTTCAATGGACAAGTTTCCAAATTTTATTTAATTAATTATAAAAATTTAAGTAAAATAAAACAAAAATCTGAAAGAATCATTAAATTATCTCAAAAACTGAAAAAGTTATCGAACTTTAAAGTTTAAAAAAGATAATTTTTTTTTTTACCCGACTGGGTATATGTGTTTCACCTGTGTGTATGTATGTCCATTCCTATGTCCGCTTGTAACTAATCAACGGCTCAACGGATTTTGATAAATGATACGTCATTAGATTTGTCTCAATGACGCGAGTGTTATAGGGTACCTAAATTAAAAAAAAAACAAAATGGCGGACTTTATGCGCTTTAATGTGCGAGCTAAAAAAAAAATTTTTCTTCAAGACCCTCGAGTGGGGTATCAAAATAAAGGGATTCAAAAGGCAAATACGAAAATGTATAAATTTATATATTTGGAAACAATTTGGAGTGATAAATCGTAGAAAATGACCGTTTCCTATGTCAGTTCGTAACTACTTAACGGCTCAACCTATTTTGATAAATTATACGTCATTAGATTTCTCTTGACGGCGCAAATGTTACTGGGTACATAAAATTCATAAAAAATCAAAATGGCTAATGTTATGCACTTTAATGTGCGGACTGAAAAAAATTTTTTTCTTCAAGACCCTCAAGTGGGGTATCAAAATAAAGGGCTTTAAAAGGCGAGTACGAAAATGTATACAATCTATATGTTTTAAATCAATTTGGAGTGACAAATCATGAAAAACAAAATAAATAACAACTACACTGTAAGTGGTATGGTGGTAGTTTATTAATTTTTTAGTTCGTTTTTTAGCATGGCAGTCGGGTTTTTTTAATTTTTAAATTATAGCTTGTTAAATAATCTATGGGACCATTCTGCAAACATCCTCAGCTGTCGATTAAAAAAAATAATCACGCAAAGCGGTTCAGTAATCTCTGTGAAATCGGTAAAACAAGTTAATTTACATGGAAAAAATACCTCTGAACGGACACGGTGACGTCATACTCGAGTGAGAGGCGCCAATCATTTTGCGTAAATTAAATAATTAATTTCTCCGTCATTTATTGATGGATTTCAAAAATGTTTTCACTGATTTATTAGTTTTAGTCTATATTTTAATTCCATTGTATTAAATATGCTATTTTCAACATCAGGAAACTTCCTCATTCCCTTTGTTCCGCAGGTGCTCGCGGAAGAGGCGCACCCCGTGGAGAACCTGGACCGCGCCGCGGCGCAGGAGGCGCTCAGCAAGGCGCAGTCGGAGTTCAACTCCGCTGCCAATGAACAGGTAATGCAGTGCACTTTAGACAGATTCCTCTTAAATAAATATGTCACTGGCCCTTCGGAAAACAAGCGAGAAATTTGGTGGTTACACACCACAAAAATTATGCAATATCTAGCCATTTATATGTAACTGTCTCGCGCATTCCTGGATGCGACTCAACGTATGTCGATGTATTTTCTTTAATATTTTAAATTCATTATTTCCATCATCAGCAATTATCATAGAAAACCGTCTCAGTTTGTATGAAGATGTCAAAATCACGACGTTTGCTCGTCCAAACTAAATGACAGATATATCTCAACTGTCACTTCACGTTACTTTGAAAAGTTACTCTTGGGCCTCTGACCTCCACAATAGATAATACAATAGTTGTTTCTTATGTTAGAGCATCATTAGCCGGCGAATTATTGTGTCGCATTGTCGCGCCAAAAACATCGTAAACGCGATGTTCTTGTCAACATCTACGCAGTCTACAAAACCCTTTGATGCGCGCCCGTTACTGTCAGTGCCGCGATGAGCAATCGTCTGCACCCGTTCGGGTGCAGACGATTGCTCATCGACACGACGACACGACATCGCGCTGCGACTTACTACCCGTCCACACTTGTAGTGACAACGCAAACATTCGCCATAGCCCGCTAATGAAGCCCCAGCCTATTAGTGCTTAGATAAATATTAAATTTATTTTTAGGCCAAAGCCGAGGCGGCAATCGCCGTCGAAGTCGCTGAAGAAATCGTGAAAGCCGCGTCGTCGTAGATCTCCGCCCGCGTTCCCAGCTTAGCTTAACGAGTAACAACTATTTAATGATTAACTTAATAATAATTATTATGGAACAAAAAATAAACAAATCCATGTATTCTGGTTTTTATATTTTTCTTTACCACTGCACGTAAGAGCGTTGCCACACGGCGCGCTTCGGTGTCGCAACGGAGAGATTCTGTCTGATTGTACGCCGCGTCTTGCGTTTGGGCTCAAACTAATTAGCAGCTGTGCCGCAGCCCGCAGTGCACCGTGTGACTGATTTGAAGGCGCGTCTCCTGCGTGTACTCTTGCTTTACACACCACACAAAACTATTGTATCTACACATTTCACCCCAGCGCGGGTAGGGAGGCGAGGTATATGTAATTTTTTATTAATCTCGCTTATGTCGAACGTCGCATTATTTATTCATTTTTGCCGCGAATTTTAAGTAAATACATAATTGAGTGGAATAAAGAAGTATATTATTTTACATTTTTTTCGTCAGAACTCATTTTGGCATTGTTTTTAAAAACATCTCAAAAATACCTGAATAGGAGATGACTTTTCAAAACCAAGAATGTTTTGTATAGTGTGTAAAGCAAAACACGCGCAGGAGACGTACCTTTAGATCAGGGTTTGGAAAGTCACTTGACATCCTCAATTGGTTTTTCTAGCGACATCTATTATAAGTTCACCTCATCATCATCATCATCATCATGATCATGATCAACCCATTACCGGCTCACTACAGAGCACGGGTCTCCTCTCAGAGTGAGAAAGGTTTTGGCCATAGTCTACCACGCTGGCCAAGCGGATTGGCAGACTTCACACACCTTTGAGAACGTTATGAAGAACTCTCAGGCATGCAGGTTTCCTCACGATGTTTTCCTTCACCGTTAAAGCAAGTGATATTTAAATACTTAAAACGCACATAACTCCAAAAAGTTATTATAGGTGCGTGCCCGGGATCGAACCCACGACCTCCGATTAGAAGTCGGTCGTCCTAACCACTAGGCTATCACAGCTTTTTTTTCACAAGCATTTAAAATTTAGTTCACCTCGACTAAATTTTAAATGCTTGTGAAAGCATCTACCTTAGATGTTACTGCATAGGTCAAGATTATCGAGTCGGAATTTGGATGTAACAGCAGTCGCTTTATGTGATTAGATGTACCTGGGCATTTTCACTTTAAATGGCACATTGCTGTTTTCGAGGTGTCCTTTTAAATGCATAATTTTAATAAATATTAAGACATTCATTTTAGTAATTAATTTAATTTATATTGAAAATATATGAAATAGACATCCTGTTTTCGATATTTGCAGCAACATAAAATAAGTTTTTTTTAGTAAAAATCACATTTGAAATTAGCCGAATTTCGAGTTTCATACTGTCCCCTTTTTGGGTGGTCAACTTTGGATTGATTTTGTGGGATATTTTTATATGATGGCTAGTGTTGAGATTACTTACTTTAATAACAAAACTCTTGTACTTTATCATATGACAAATATAATAATAGTTCTCATTGCTGTTAATGTGTTATTAATTTTTATAGTCTGTCCCCTAGTTTTTCGCATTGCGGACATGTCCGCTTTTGTAACGTTAATATTAGCTCGATTATTTACCCAATTGTGGAATTTTGTTTAGTCTTGCAATCCCCAGCATCAGACTATTGCAAAAAGCATAAATCTACTTGAAAAAAGCGTCAGATAGCATTATAAATGAATAAACATTTTTCGTGATTCAAATTAACCGTCTTTTATGTCCATTTTGTGCGCCATCTTGAGTATTTTTAAGGTCTAAACTTTCTGTTTACTTATGTGAAATGCATGCCTTGGAATGTCTTTTATCCAAAAACAATACATCATGAAAGCATTTATCGTGTTAAATTGGCTTAAATTTAAATTGTTTTCGAAGCGGTAGCAATTTTGTAACGTCCGTTTCGTAGCGTTAGACAGTAAGGGTTTGTGCATACAGACACTTTAATAATATTAACTATCATCATCATTGTCATCAATCGATAGACGTTCACTGCTGGTCATAGGTCTCTTGTAGGGACTTCCACACGGCGTAGTCTTGCGTCGCTTGTATCCAGCGGCTTCCTGCGACTCTTCTGATGTCATCGGTCCACCTCGTCTGTCATTTTAGCGCGTCTATTAAAGTGATGGACAGAGTCGATGTTTTATGTATATCATCGACATAAAAAAAGAATTGGATTTTTTTCAAATACAGGGTATAAGGAGACCGCTTCCGAAATTTAGCGCTATTGTTATACTACCTAAATACAATCTTATAGGGTACGTATCGGCGTCGTCGCGAGCGCGGTTTCGCAGGTACCTACCGCTACGTAAATCACAAAACACTGATTAGCTCTCGCAGATCCCTCGTAAGCGCTGATTGGCTCTCCAATCGTATTGTGTCCCGCTCACTTGTACGATGCTGCGCGCACTTGAACGTCACCGTTTGACTTACGTGCCGGAAGTTATATTTAATGTAATAGTTTTTTTATAAATAAATAATAAATAATCTGAAGAGTTATCCAGAGTTTGTTAGTTATTGATTTGAATAATTATAAAATTATAAAAAACAAAAAAAGTGTTTCATTTTTTTTTATACATTGAAGATATTTCCTTACAAACTGTGTGAAAATGTGTGAATGATTGTGAAAAATTATGGATTCTATTTCCCCCCCTAGGTCAAAATATCAAAAATGCTTAAACAAATGTTTCACTATTTCTTATCAAGTGTCATAATACAAAATTTCATGATGACAGACTCCTATACAAACTTTAATCCCCTATTTCCTTCCCCTTCCAGCCTTTTTTTTCGCAACAAAAGATAGCCTATGTTCTCTAAGTCTAATTTATCTCTGTACATTTCATCAAATTCGTGTCAGCGGTTTAGGAGTAAAAGCGTAACATACAGACAGAGTTACTTTCGCATTTATAATATTAGTATGGATAAAGATATAATATCTCTTATTTAAGAAAAAAAACGCATGTGTGTGCAATAATTCACACACGGCAGAAATGAAACTTCAAACAAGTAACCTTAACCTTAACCTAAACCTAGACTTTGACTTCGACCTCGACCTCGACCGCAACCGTAACCTAAACCTTTAACTTTAACCTTAACTTTAACCTTAACCATAACCGTAACCATAACCTTAACCTTAACCATAACCTTAACCGTAACCATAACCTTAACTTCAACCTCAACTTTAACTTTGCAGGCAACAAGTATAAATTGAAAATTTAAAAAACCCCCGACATTCGCCATTTTGTGGTGGCGGCCATCTTGGATTTACATAGTGCTATTGTACTAGTCAAGCCCTTTCATTTGATACCCATATTGAGGGAGTTGTGATAAAACATGTTATCCGCCATTTTGTAGCGGCGGCCATCTTGAATCGATTTTCATCAAACATAGCTAACAACACTCTCGACTAATTTACCTTTCAAACAAAAAAAACCGCATTCAAATCGGTCCACCCGTTTGAGCTCCACAGGGGAACAGACAGACACACACACACACACAGACACGTCAAACTTATAACACCCCGTCGTTTTTGCGTCGGGGGTTAAAAATGGTGTCGCTTTTTCGTTTCATCGAATTTTCCTATTACAACGGTGCTAAAGAAGTTTCACTTCAAAAACGTCACTTTTTATATTTTTTGGTACATTAATATATATATAGCTGCTCGTGCTGATTCATTGACTGACTCACTGATTGATCACCCCTCCTGTAAAATTTTGTATGAAAAATTTTTTTTTCACTAATGGTTTCGTATAGAGGACAAAAATTCATTCGGAACAAAAATATGGAGAGAGCTGATGATTGAGGATTTCAGAGACGAGCGAATGGCATGCTTAAGGTATTGAAGATAGGTGGGGGGTGCTCGAGCAAATGTCACTCGAAACATCATCCAATTGGCAGTGAGCTGAAAAAAAATTCAAAATGGCGAAAAAAAGATGGCCGCCATACAACTTTCGTCGGTCTCCATCTCGGAGGGTATAAAAGATGGAAGAGTGGTTTCTTCGCAAAAGATGATCAAAATTCAAAGGTCTACTCGATGAATAGAAAAAAATTCAAAATGGCGGAATTTATTTTTCCATAGAAAATGTATGCGAATATTGAAGGGACTACAAGTTGTAAACTATGCAAGGCTTTGATGCGGTTCTTTGGAGAACTCTCAAAGAAAAATATGGGAAGACATGATGATTGAGGGTTTGGAAGATGGATGAGGAGCCCGGGCAGGGTATTGTAGATAGGTAGGAGGTGCTCAAACAAAAATTACTCGAAACATCATCCAATTGGCAGTGAGCTGAAAAAAAGTCCAAAATGGCGGATTCAAGATGGCGGCTATACAAATTTCGTCGGTGTCTATCTCACCAAGTATAAAAGATGGAATAGTGGTTTCTTGGCAAAAGATGATCAAGACCTAAAAGTCTACTTGATGAACAGAAAAAAACAAGATGGCGGAATTTATTTTTCTACACAAAAAAAAATTATTGATGGAAAAATACGGAAAGAGCTGATGATCGAAGATTTTGGAGACGGATGAAGAGCACGGCGAGGGTATTGAAGATAGGTGGGACGTGCTCAAACAAAAACTACTCGAATCCTCGCGGTCCGCTTGCGGGCCGCGCACCCACGCGCCATACTAGTTAATATATATTAGTGTTGTTACGAATATTCGCATCCGCATCCGTAAATGCGGAATATTCGCATTAATTCAGACATCTGCATCCGCATTCACATCCGCATCAATCAATGCGGAGTTTTTACGGATGCAGATTCACATCAACAAGTAACAACACGTAAAGAAAATGGGCGGAGTCATAGTGGCACGTTCTTTGCGTTTGTTTTGGTAATTGCTAACTTCATTCGGGACGCGCAGAAAGGCGCGTAACAAGATCTTACAGGTTTTGTTTGTTGTGTTTTATCTCATTGTCAATACATTATAGTTACAGTGAGTGTTTACTGTGTGTGTAGTACACAGACACACAGTGTGTATTTTATTGCGTGTTTAATGAATATTACATATTTTGATTTATAAACATTAAGTGAAATGTCGCCACCAATAAAAAGCAGTTATTTATCACCTCCACCAGCCAGTGTTCCCAGCGATATTTAGTGGAGCCGGGTTAATATTCCACTAAGAAACAGGTTGGAAACTGAGAAGGCTACAATATTGCTATTTATTAAATATAATTCACCAATTTTTAAGTCTAATTATTAAACAAAGATTTTTTATTATGAAACTTAAAGCTTTAAATTCTGTTGTCTCATAAGTAAAACAAACTTGTGTGATTTTATTCCAGAAATATGATTACATAAATAAAAAGTTATTTTAAATTGATTTCCATTTATTTATGCACTTAAAATTTAAATAATTGTATTTTTTTAATCCCAAAATCCGCATCCGCATCCGCATCGCATCCGCATCTGCATCAAATCCGCATCCGCAGATGTGAATTTCTAATAATCCGCATCCGCATCTGCATCCGCGGATGTCTAAATTTATGCATCCGTAACAACCCTGATATATATATAGCTGTTCGTTCTGATTCACTGACTCATTCATCGCCTCTCCTGTAAAATTTTGTATGAAAAATTTTTTTTTCACAAATGGTTTCGTATAGAGGACAAAAATTCATTAAGAGGAAAAATATGGAGAGAGCTGATGATTGAGGATTTCGGAGACGGTTGAAGAGCACGCTTAAGGTATTGAAGATACGTGGGGGATGCTCGAACAAATGTCACTCGAAACGTCATCCAATTGGCAGTGAGCCGAAAAAAATTCAAAATGGCGAAAAAAAGATGGCCGCCATACAAATTTTGTCGGTGTCCATCTCGAAGGGTATAAAAGATGGAAGAGTTGTTTCTTAGCAAAACATGATCAAGATCCAAAGGTCTACTAGATGAATACAAAAAAAATTCAAAATGGCGGACTTTATTTTTCCATAGAAAATGTATGGCGAATATTGAGAGAGAGTATAAAGTTGTGAACTAGGTATGCAAGGCGGTTGATGCGGTTCTTTGGAGAAATCTCAAAGAAAAATATGGGAAGACATGATGATTGAGGGTTTGGAAGATGATTGATGAGCCCGGGCAGAGTTTTGTAGATAGATGGGGGCTGCTCAAACAAAAAATACTCAGAACCTCATCCAATTGGCACTGAGCTGAAAAAAAACAAAATGGCGGATTCAAGATGGCGGCTATACAAATTTCGTCGGTGTCTATCTCACCAAGTATAAAAGATGGAAGAGTGGTTTCTTGGCAAAAGATGATCAAGAACTGAAGATCTACAATTTGATGAACAGAAAAAAATCAAGATGGCGGAAATTATTTTTCTACACAAAAAAATTTTTTATTGATGTTTTCGTGTAGAAAACAAAAATTCATGCGGAGGAAAAATACGGAAAGAGCTGATGATGGAAGATTTCGGAGACGGATGAAGAACACGGCGAGGGTATTGAAGATAGGTGGGACGTGCTCAAACAAAAACTACTCGAATCCTCGCGGTCCGCTTGCGGGCCGCGCACCCACGCGCCATACTAGTTATATATATAAAGCTACTTGAAGTTACGTATTGATCACCTCTCCTGAACAATTTTGTATGGGACATTTTCACCATACTTTCCGTGTGTGTAGAATTCAAAAAAATTAGGTCTACAAAATTATAGAGAGAGCTGGACGTGGAAAACTGACTAGAGTACCCTAAGGAATCTCGAAAACTATCAGTCGGAGAGGTACTATCCTCAAACAAAAAATGTTCAACACCTTGGGCAATTGGGTGAACCGGTGAAAAAAATATGGCCACCAAACAAAAAAAAATTTCGTCTCCATACAAAAATTTCTTAATTTTCAAGAGGCTCTCCAGAACAATTTTGTATGGAACTTTTTTCCCCTCACTATTTATGTGCGTAGAACTTATGGGTCTTCTTTCAGGAAAATTATGAAACGTCATGAACGTGGAAAATTTACCAGAGTACCCCAACGGCTTTCAAAAACTATCAATCATAGAGGCATGGTTCTGAAACTGAAAATGTTCAAGACCTTGGGCCCTTTGGTGAGCCAGTAAAAAAAAGATAGGTACCAAACAAAAAAAAATTTCGTGTCCATACAAATTTTTTTTTAAATTTTCAAAAGGCTCTCTAGAACATTTTTGTATAGAACTTTTTCTTCTTACTATTTATACACGTAGAACTTATGGGTCTTCCTTCAGGAAAATTATGAAACTTCATGAATGTGGAAAATTTATCAGGGTACCTCATGGGTCCTCTAAAACTACCAGTCATACAGGAATGGTCCCAAACAAATGTTATTAAGAACCTTGGGCCATTGGGTGAACCGATAAAAAAAAGATGGCCGCCGAACAAAAAAATTTTTTCTCCATACAAATTTTTTGGGTTCTTTTCAAGAGGCTCTCCTGGACATTTTTGTATGAAACTTTTTCCCCCCACTACACGTATACATAAAACTTAAAGGTTTTTTTCACACAAAATACAAAACGTAGTGAATGTGGAAAAATTACCAGGGTACCTCATGGGTCCTCTAAAACTACCAGTTATACAGGAATGGTCCCAAACAAATGTTGTTAAAGACCTTGGGCAATTTGGTGAACCGGCAAAAAAAGATGGCCGCCCAACAAAAATTTTTTTTTGAATTTTCAAAAAGCTCTCCTGAACATTTTTGTATGGAACTTTTTTCTTATCACTATTTATATGCGTAGAACTTTTGAGTTTTCCTTCAAAGAAATTATAAAACGTCATGAACGTGGAAAATTTACCAGAGTACCCCAACGGCTCTCAAAAACTATCAATCATAGAGGCATGGTTCTGAAACTGAAAATGTTCAAGACCTTGGGCCCTTTGGTGAGCCAGTAAAAAAAAGATAGATACCAAACAAAAAAAATTTCGTGTCCATACAAATTTTTTTTTCAAATTTCAAGAGGCTCTCCAGAACATTTTTGTATATTATAAGTTTTTTCCCCCCACCAAGCGCATGCATAGAACTCATGAGTGTCCTTTCAGGAAAAATACGATACGTTAAGAATGTGGAAAATTTTCTAGGGTACCTCATGGGTCCTCTAAAACTACCTGTAATACAGGGATGGTCCCAAACAAATGTTGTCAAAGACCTTGGACAATTTGGTGAACTGTTAAAAAAAAGATGGCCGCCGAACAAAAAAAAAATCGTCTCCATACAAATTGTTTGTGTTCTTTTCAAGAGGCTCTCCTGGACATTTTTGTATGAAACTTTTTCCCCCTACTACACATAAACTATATAGAACTTAAAGGTTTTTTTTTTTCACAAAAATACAAAACGTAGTGAATGTGGAAAAATTACCAGAATACCCTAACGGCTCTCAAAAACTATCAGTCATATTGGCATGGTTTTTAATCAAATGTTATTTAAGATCTTGGTTTTTTTGGTGAGCCGTTAAAAAAAAGATGGCCACAGAACAAAAAAACCTCGCCTCCATACAAAATTTATTTTTAATTTTCAAGAGGAACCCTCACGACATTTTTTATATAGAACTTTCATAATACACCTTGATATACGAAAGGTTAATAATGTGGGAAATTTATTTGAGTACCCCAACTAAAAATGTTCAATACCTTGGGCCCTTTGGTGAACCAGTGAAAAAAATGACCATCGAACTAAAAAAACTAACACTTATTAATTTTCAAAAGGCTATCTGTTGAAAACCTTGGGCTTTTTGGTCAGGCATGAAAAAAATTCTTTATAGATTTTTTGTGTTATTTTCAAGTTCAGATTGTTCGTTTTTATATGGATTTTTTCCCCCTTAAAGTTTATGTATAGAACTCAAAAGTATTCTCGGGAAAAAATAGGGAACATCATGAATGTGGAAAATTTGATAAAGACCCCCAATGGCCTTCAAAAACTATTATTTATTGAGGCATGCGGGGTGATTCGTCAACTCAGTGATCAACACTGATTTATGAACTAATCACCGTAAAACTAAAAAAATTCAAACACTTGGGCCCTTTGGTAGCCACTGAACAAAAAATTGTAGCTCCATATCATATTTCCTTTTTTCTTTCAAGAGGCTCTCCAGAATATTTTGGTATTTGGTATGGCCCCCCATTTCTTTATTTTTTATAAGATAAACATAGAAAATGTATGGCGAATATTGAAGAGACTACAAGGCCCGCGAGCTGCTTGCAGCTCGCGCACCGAGCGCAACACTAGTTAAGAACTATTCCTTACAATGTCTGTTTTGTAACAATCGTGTCCATTTTGTAACTTTTGGCTGATTTTTGCTCTGTTTTCTTTTAATTTCTTAGAAATTGTCATATATATTCTATATATTTTTTGTCATAATTAAAATTAAAGTGAAAATCTTTTTATTACAGCATAAATCCTTAGGGTATCTAAAAAATTGAAAGTGTGACGTTAAAGATAAAACTCTATTTTGACCAAATTCGTTACAAAACCAAACAAAATGTTAAATAGTATTTTCAGTTTGAATAATTTGCTTCATATTTATAGTTATTTGATATTTATGTGCCCCAAAGTTAACAAAAGTTATGTTTTTCAATGTATTAACTGGTTTATTTTATTTTTATAGTGATTTTATTTTCGTTACAAAACAGACAATTTTTGACCACCCTACTCACAAAAATATCAATTTAAGCAAGAAATATAAATTTATTTAATAAACTTTTATAAATAACATAAACTTTATTAAATTTATAATCTGTTTACATAGTTTTTGCAGCCTTAATTAATAAATTTTTAAAATGTAACAAATTTAAAACATGTGTCATTTAAAATGAAAATGCCCACCTACCACATGGACGATTGACTTTTCAGTAAGTATTTTATTTAGTTTCTTTACTGATAAAGGAAATTGAATACTAATTAATTAATTACATATTATTAAATATGTGGTTATAATTTACCCATCGAATGCACGTATTATTTATGTAGACACTAGCTTTTGCCCGCGGCTTCGCCCGCGTGAATTTCGATTTTTCACAAATCCTGAGGGAATCATGGATTTGTTTCTGTGGTTTCCATTTCCGCTCCCTTTTCCAACCTTACTACTTACTTTCAAGGAAGTTTGCTGTAGTAATCTACCTATAGCTGTAGATATAGATTTCGGGTTTTTCCCGCGCGAACTTTGGATTTTTCCAGGATAAGAAGTAGCCTATGTTTTAAGTCAGGGCATAATGTATCTCCATACGTCATACGACATAACGTCAGTCAAATCGGTTCAGTAGTTGCAACGTTATAGATAGTAACAAACATCCAAACATCCACACTTTCACATTTATAATATTAGTAGGATGTAGTCTGATTTTTAATTCCGTGGAATACTATAAGCATAGCAGTAACTAGTTGGAAGTGAATGTCTAATAGATGGCGTTAAGATAGCAATAGAAGTTCGGGAGACCTAAGACAAAGTATCTGTAGCAGGAGACATTAAAATCTTGTCTGATGGCTCATGGCTCTTTATTTCCAGTACTTTAGACGTAGGAACAGGACATCGCAGCGATACCTAAGACAATGTAATATGCGATACCTCTAGAGCGCCACGCGGCGCGATGTTTCTACCTTCAAATATTTGCATTCCGATGTCAACCTATTATTAATTCGAAAGAAATTATGTATATATATATTTTATGTTACTTAATAACGCTTCGACGCAATCAAATAAGCAACAATTAAATCAAAAAATGAAATGAATGGGATAGGTGTGTCGTAAAAATAAAAGTCGAATTTGTAGTTGAAATATGAGTACTTTATTCAACACAATTCAAACACTTTGGTACAAACAGTTATTTGCAGTTAGCAATATCGTTTTACTTTTATACAAAAAAAAAAAACACCTTTCAACTAAGCGCAAACTGCACAGCACTCGTAAGCAAAAACATCAAAAATTGTTAGAAAAATCAATCCCGTCAAGGTGGCGATAAACGCTTTTTTTGCTGAACGCTTAAAATTTTAATTTTTCCACCGAATACTTTATAATTATGTAGGTATCATAATTTTGATTAATTATCCTTATTCTTATTCTTAAATTTTCATATTAGATTTTTTACTAGAATTTATTATAAATCCAAAATTTGTAATTGGAAGGTTTTAGAGAAGAGATCGGTTTGTAGGAAGTCGCGATAACCTATCTACGAGCTACGACGAAGCGCACACGACGCCACAACATACAAGAAGACATCTAGAGAATGACACGCGCGTGTCTTACATCTATAACATTTGCATATTATAAAGATTACATTACGATTATTTATTGAATATTGAAATGCACCTCATCACGTAAAGGTAACATTAATTCATAGAAAATGCTTTTAAAACGAGTCTGTAATAATAATTGGCAGTATAGGTACAAGTTAATTTAACTTTAGTGTATTATAGTCATGGGATTATGGTCTTTATTATGTATAGGTACTTACACTTGTAGTGTTATATATACCGAAAATTGAATAATGCACGTACTTACATCACTATTCACTGATTACATATATGTATGTCATAGTATTTTGTTTTCAAAGAGATTAACCACTAATAAGATGCCCTTACGTCTAGCCTTATCTAAAGAAGTTTAAATGTAAACGCAATGAAAACATCAAAATTCATTACACAATCTAAAAATGACACGGCAATAACATAAATGGTAAAAAGCATCATGAAAACTGTAACATTAAAAGGAAGCATCGAGCCGACCACACGGTCAGTGTTTACTTAAAAGTGATCCTCTTAAAAATACACAAATATAAATAACGTTAATTATTGTTAGTACAATTCAAATAAAATGGGTAAAAAATTCAAAATATCACATTATTACATGTCGAGCTTAATTTAAACACATCGATCCACCCCAGAAACCACGACTAACGTCCGTTATTTTAAATTAAGCTGAACAAATAAGATCAAAATATAAATTTAACACACCGCTGTAGACGTTCGCAATCGAAAACATCGGGCATGTCGCCTCGCGTTTCGCGTTAGATAATTTCATCGGTAACACGTCACCTTTCTAAAGGAAATATATCAATTTGAATTAACTACCACAACCATAATTTTTCCGTTTCACATGGTAACACTATTACAAGTGACGCGACGAGTGTAGGGGGAGGGGCGAACGAACACCGGCGACAAGCCAAGCTTGCAACCTCTACAGCGAGTCGAAGGCCAAACAAATTGACTGACGTTGAATGGAAGCAGGCGTTACTTTGCGGAATTCCATGATATACAATGAATATAAAATTATTTTGCTATAATCCGCTAACAGTGACAAATTTGTAGGCACAACACCACACAATCTTGTAGACACAACACCACACAATCTTGTAGGCACAACACCACACAAATTCACCACAAAACAAACTCGACGATCGTTTCGCTCCGACACCGGAGCATCTTCAGGAGATGTCGACTTCACAACGGACTTTGCAATCGTCCGTTGTGAAGTCGACATCTCCTGAAGATGCTCCGGTGTCGGAGCGAAACGATCGTCGAGTTTGTTTTGTGGTGAATTTGTGTGGTGTTGTGCCTACAAGATTGTGTGGTGTTGTGCCTACAAGATTGTGTGGTGTTGTGCCTACAAATTTGTCACTGTTAGCGGATTATAGCAAAATAATTTTATATTCATTGTATAAATTGACTGACGGCACTGACGGGCGCGTCTAACGTGGAACGAATGAAATCTAGCCAACTCAGTCGAAACGTAACGATATCGCGATGACGAAAACCCAGTTTCCCGGTTTCAAAATGATATATAAAACGAATTCGGCATGACGCTCGACCACGGCCCTGTCCGATCCGCAATCGATGCAACGAAACAGCGAGAGCGAAGCGGGACCGCTAGCCGATGAGATGAAAGTAATAATAATAAAGTATCGAACAAGCGAGCGATTGCATCGGCAGGGTCGTGATCGTTTGAACTAGACGCTTACGAAGGACGTCCGGCGGCGAGCGGCGAGCGGCGAGCGGCTCACAAGTTACACTGCCACAGTATCGTAGGCTGTGAGTCCGCTGCGCCCGTGGACTGCTTGCTGGGGGATTGGGGTGTTTGCTTCTGGTCTGCAATATCATAAGCGGTTAACACATCGCTTCAATAATAATTAATAGTTATCGAATCGTCTGCACTTCTGATGGGGCTCTAACACGACAGCTTTGTGCATTTCGAATCAAAATTCTTTTATATTATGATAAATTGTTAAAGTAACACTAATCAAGCCACGCTGCACGCACAATGATTAAAAAATGAAATGTCGGCTTTAAGGGAAGATTACGTTGGTACCGAGAAGCTGGTATTTAATGTACCTATTATCTATATTAAACTTACGTAATAGAGCAATGAAAGACAGCTGTGCGAGGCGCGAATAATTCATAAAATTATCGATTGTCTGTCATTGATGTCTTCACATCGTCAACATCGATAATTTTAATTGTTCAAATGTGGGGTCTACACGGTACACATGGGTATACAGTAGGTACATCTGCTAAGAAGCTGCATTTACGTGGTTAAATAATACAGTTGCAGTATTTACTGATCTTCCAAATATATCGGAAGTAGGCGGGCTATCGTTGTTTTTTTAAATAATAATAAAACAAATCTTTTTCGCGAAAGTTATTACAACAATGGTTTAGCAAAAGAAATGGCTGAGTGCAATGGATTAAAGTGTTAGCCACATAAGATTAATGGTTACAAAATATAATAACAGTTCAGGCAAAATGAAATAACATTCAGCAAAAGATTCTTCTTCACATACATTGACTTACTGTTTCCTGTCGACCATGGATGCAGAACATAGTACATGCTTAATACCGACATGACAGACTGTAATATAATAGCGCGCACACACAAGGAATCGGCGACATTAGTCATTTTGTTAAATGTTTTCTGTATGAAGAGATGTACCGATTAGGCACATTAGCTAACTAATCTTCAACCGGCTAGTAATTGAACGAGTAGACTCAAAGACTTTAATAAAATCGAGAAATTAATGTACCTACTTAGATATAAACAGCAAACAACAACGAATGCGTAGTGGCGATCAGATTTTTTTTTTTCCAAAAATGATAGGACCTAAACTTTGTAGTTAGATTACGAAATTTTGTGCTTCACTTAGCTTTAAATATGTAATAAGTATTGATGGAAATGAATGATCATCTAATTAGGTAGGATATTGTAAAATATCATACAAACTATCTACGTAGATTTTTGAAAAGCATGATGTGAATATGAATTAAGCTTACTAATCGGCACATCTCTGTTAGTTACCCAAAGAGTGCTAAATGCAATTTATTAATAAGTAAAAAAACGTGAGTCAAAATTAATTTATCAAATTGAAAAATTTAAGAACAATCATCCAGAATAATTGATTGGTGTATAGAGATATTGTCCGGAAACTAAATAATATAGTAAACAATTTATAAACCACGTTATACCACGTGTTATGTGCATACCACGTGTGTTTATTGAACATACATATATTTATTGTGATAGTGTTTGTGCGTGTCGGGGAGAGGTGGGGAGAGGTCAGGGAGAGGGGAGAGGCCTACGAACTGACCTGTCAATGAGTTTCCTCATTTCGTCGCTGTGCAAGCCGTCCTTGGCCGTGTGGGCTCTTACTGCAACAACACACAAGTCACGACGCGGCTACTCTAGGCACGACACTGGACGCGCCCTCTACGGTAACTTACGGTAACACCAATACCCACTAAATATACTCTTTAATCGAATTCAAGGAATTAAATAGCGTTTTAACTTTACTTTAGTCGGATACGAATCTCTCAACTTAAATCGAGTGGTCTAACATTAGTTTCCACAGGGAATGTTGTTGTGAGGACAGTGTGGCCGATTCTGTTGTATACAATCTCTAAATCTAAACTAAAATGACAGGTCTAAATATATTCCTGTCTCTTTCACAATCCTCCCTGCGGAAAAGGATAGCAATAGATTTAGACCTGTCATTTTAGTTTAGGTTTAGAGATTGTGTACAACAGAATTGGCCACAATTACCTACTTAGAGACTTGTCAATTTAGTACAGTGATTTGTGTACAACCAAAAAAGCACCATTTTGTACGCTTACATAAATCGTCACTCGATATAACAACGAAATAACTGTGCCAGACCACATTACTTTCCAAACCTTTATCACGACCCATTTTAAGGCATTTGTATTTTTAGGTAAATGTTTTTACTTAACCTGACTGAGATTTAGTGGGAATTGGTTCCAGAATGTAAAACACATGATCTAAATTAATCTACATAACCACTTCAGACAGAAGAATGAGTTAACACAATTACGTCTAAGCATTGAGTTAAAAATTTGAATAAAAATAAATCTAAGGCCCTAGTGTATCTTTTCAAGTTACGAGTAAAAACGTGACATCGGAATAACGTTATGGAGTCGATTTATATTTTATAGAATTTGAACAGTTACACTAGGGTTTCTGAAATCCCTTAATTAACCTAATACTTGGCAAAATGAACTATCAGTCGAATTAATTTAATATTAATGTACATATTATGTACATACATGTTTACCAATTTCCTTGAAGCATTCGAATGATGCATTTTCGTTTTACCAAGTAAAAAAAATAAACGTGTAAAAGAAGAAAAATTTTGAAAAATAATAATAAGCCAATTGCAAGAATTTCTAAAAGCCGAGAACAACTTCATTTGTTATTACGGAGAACTTTGCATGCGGTCAGTCACAAGTATTAAACATAGTTAAAAAATTAAAACTATTGATTCAAAATCGCTTTACCGTCTTCTGTTCAGTTGACACCCATGTACGCATGTACGCATGGACCACAATTAATTTTCAGTAATTATTTTTAATTTATAAGTAAGTATAATGATAATATGCAAGAGTGTTGAAAACGATCATGTAGAAATGAAGTGAAATATGAAAGGAAAAGAAAGACAATTTTTTTATAAATGGACTGATAATGAAACGATAGTTGACAAAAACTATCATACTGGTTTGTTATGATGAACATAGAAAATTTAAAGTTGAAACGATTGTGAATTTTATCTAGATATCCAACTGGAACGAAAGGATAGAGCATGGAAATTGTGTTGATTCACAGTAATGTTTAGCGGATACAATGAAAGTTATGAAACAAGTAGAGACCATTGAATTCACAATGTGATGAAATATATATGAATTATAATGAAGATGAAATTGAGCAATATAAGACAAGAGATAATGTAAATAGGGAAGGGGCTCAAGAAATAGTTGCCTATTTGATAAAAGTTGGAAAACTCTTTAGCGATACTTTTACGATTACCCAAACCAGTTTTTTAAAGATTTTTTTATGGGAAGAAAATAATATTTTTTCCATTGCAGAGCCAGTACTATCGGTAGTCATTTACAAAATATATAATTCTTTATTTTTACCTCATCGAAAAAATTAGAAATTATAATAATATCTATGACTTATTTTGGTTCCCGTCGATTGTCTTTATTTAGAGAATAAGTAGTCAACTTCCAAAAAACTTTTGTAATTTTACTTCCTGAAGTATCTTTGGTCACTTTGTATCTTTTTAGAAGCATGGACCTGATAAGAAAGCTCAGAGCCATTTAATGGGTGATGGAGGGCTCGAAGTATCTCTACGTAATCGAATCAAAAAATGAGCCGTATAAGAAGCGATCAAGGCAACGACATGACGTGAACTAAAATTCGCTACGCACCGTACATTTCTTTTCGGTTCTTTGGAAATCTACGGGTACCTTGTCAAAATTAATGTATTAATTAAGTAAAATATGTTTATCTGGCTAAATAAATGTTTTTTTTTTTTTAAATATATCTGATTAGTATGAATTTACCGGGGTAGTTGCGCGGCTGGTCGCACTCGGCCTCGGAGATCTCGTTGGAGTCCTTGCTCTCGTTGAAGGACGAGGAGCAGTTGTTGTCGGCGCTGGTGGCGTTGCGCGGCGGCGGCGGCGGCGGCTCGGGCGAGCTGCCGCACTTGCGAGTTCCTGCGCACGTACACAAACATGCGCATCAGGAAATCGCCTTCAATGGAGAACAGCCATCTCTCAAGTTCACCAGGCATAATATTATGACCGAGCCTGCTTTATTTTTTAGGTCAGAGAGAGGACTAAGACCTAATCGAGAAAGAGAGGATAGTAGATCCTAGTGAACATATTATTTAGTTGTTCATTATGTACAGTGTCCAACAAATATCGGTGTCCATGCCTTCGCAATAATTTGTTTTCTGAGATTTCAATGTGTTGGCGGCTCCACATAATCGTCCAACATTCCAACTGTTTGGACGAACCTACCTTCCACATATTTCGCTGTTTGACGATGTTGGCGCGATCGAGTAGGAGCGATCGCTCGTACTCGATCGAGTTGGACATGTTAGTCTATGTTGGAGTGTTGGACGACAGTATGGAGCCGCCGTATGATTGATATGTGCAGTTTATGTTAACATAGGTAAGTTGTCGCACCGATGCTGGGCCGGGAGCCGTAGTGGTCGGAGTAGGGCGTGCCGTAGGCGCCGGTGTACTGCTCATCCTCGGGCGCGCAGCACGCGGGCTCGTCGTACTCGGGCCCGCACGCGTACATCGGCCGCGAGTAGCGCGCGCGCTGCAACATTTCATTGCACATTTGAAGGAAACACTTTCGATGTTCAACATTTCTTTAAACAAAAATTTAGTACACTGTACACTGTCAATTTTACAAGTTCAAAGACTCACTGCTGCCCCGAACTGAAGCCTGCCTGAACTGTCGATCTTCGTGTCAACTTAAGCCAATATCTCTTAGGACACCATGATTGCGCCACCAGCAGGTGATCCAGGCCGCTGCCACCCAATTGGTTGCGTAATGAGGAGCCCTCCATAGAGTTGTATACATTTTGTTGGTAGTGCGACTGTTTGCGCCACCACTGGTGTCTAAGTGAGATAGTGCCCATCAGGTAATGAGGGATTTTAAAAGGAGACTTCGAAGTATTAAATCGTCGACATAGCTCAACGAGTCGCAAAGCTAAAGTGACAATGGGAGAGGGGATCTAACAGCAGGGAGCCGTTGGTTACAATCGACACAAAATAGTTTTCTGTAGCAAAATTCTTGAAACCTATGTCCAGCAGTGGACATCTATCGGAAGCAACGTCACCGAGAGTGAAACTTACGTATTGGTCCTCTTCAGCGCAGGTGGCGGGGTCGTCGTACTCGGGAGCCGTGGAGTAGATGGCGCTCTGGCCTCCTTGCGAGTTCTTGCGGGCGTAGCGGCTGTTGGCGCGAGGCTACGGAGTAATTACTTAGTTTAGTGGGATACTAGTCATCGCTATCAACCCATTATCGGCCCACTACAGAGCACGGGTCTCCTCTAGAGTGAGAAGGGTTTAGTACTAAGTGTATACAAAAATTTAAAGTCTCTTTGTGTGTATTCATCCTTTATGCGTATAGCTCATCCGATTGAGTTGAAACTTGGCATAGGGAAAGCTTGCATCCTAGAGATGGACATGTGATAGGTACTTATTATCTTGAACAGAGTTCCGAATTCTAATGATGAGAAGGAATGATTGAGAGGGTAGGAATCACATATCCCGCCTTCTTTCCCAGGAAGTATCTTATTTTCGGGAGGATTACCCGTATTACCAAAAAAAGGACTTTATTATGATCGCGACACTCACAGACATATACCTATAGAGTAGATCGGTAATCATCATTGTTTACTACGAATTCACGCGGGCTGAACGTACAAAATGCGGCGACAACTTTAGGAATTTACCCAAAATTCGTTGACCTCTAGCGTCAGCTGATTGCATTACATTGCGAACTTTGAAAAAATACAGGAAATATTTGATTTTTTTCGCGTTTTTTTTGTGATATATTTTAAGTTATCATCTCTATATTATCTGTCTTCGTTTCCGACAGCGGTCGCCTTACACGTGTTATATTAGTATGCTCACCATGCTCTGAGACCCGGCGCGCGAGTGTGCGGGGTGGTGGGGGTGTTGGTGGGGGTGCGCCAGGGTGCCGGCGTGCGAGGGGTGGTGGTGCGGGAACGCGATCGCCTTGCTGGGGTCCATCTCCTCACGGAAGCCTAGCAAGTGGAACGTGGCGTACGGGCAGATCTCGTCTTCCATGCCTGTAACATTCAAACATATTTTAAACTTCTGTAAATATACAGGAGTCATATTTTTTTAAGAATATTAGCCATTATGAACTTGACTAATATTCCTCTTTTCCCCCAGTAAAGAGAAAACTTGTGTTAGGAGTGGGTACGACAATAGTGTAACGGGTGGGATTTGAGTTGAACCGTCGACCTTTCGGTGTACGATCCACGCCCGACGACCGTTGCGCTATTGAGGTTATATTGAAATATTCCTGTAAGAACATAGCAAGTAATTGGTGCTAATTCTCTTACATAACTCCTTTATTAAAATAAATTCACTTTAGTCACAACACTAAAAGAATATCATTTTTAACGTTAATGCAAACAATTGTTCCGAAAACGTTATTTTGACACACTCAAGGTTTTTGTTTGAAATTCTCCAGCAAATTAAAATAACTCGTGTTATTGTATAAAGCAATTCATTCACACTCAAATTCAATGGGACTTACCGTTCGACGGACTGTTAGTAATGTAGATACCACTCAACACGCTTCCAAAAACTATGTGATAGTAATTATTGGGAATAATGCTCTTTCAAAGTCAAAGTATCTAATAGATAAGCAGAATATTCCCAATAATGAATTATTCGTTTATACTAAATCTAAATAATTAAGTATACTAATTTTCTACAAAGCAACACAAGCAAATCTACGCAATCGTCGAACTTAGAAATGAGACGGGTCTTTAATGTACAAATCGGACGCGACGAGGCAGGAATGCCGACAACGTATGAGGTGCGCGGCGAACCACCCGCGTCCGCCGCATGCGGAACCTCAGACTGGGACGAGTATTGTCGCATGCGGAGAACAATTCATACGCCGCCGCCTGCACTCTTGACTTGTTGCAAAAGTAGTGTTTAAAAAATCGTTTAATATCAAATCTGTTGCCTGGCATTGCCTGACAGGAGTATTTTTGATTCTTCGGCGTGGTATCGGTATATTCAGTTTACTTAGAACCGAACGCTTAGGGTCGGAGCATACTAGAGCACAGTCGAACCGCATCGAAGCGAATCGAAAAAAAATATGGTTTAGTGCCAATATCGTACCTATTTTCTACAAAACAAGGCATACATTTTGTATCCAAAAAAAAGATGAGCGGATGCGAGTGGCCAGCGCGTTGTGCCTTATTAACCCCCAACGCAAAAACTACGGGGTGTTATAAGTTTGACGTGTCTGTGTGTGTGTGTGTGTCTGTCTGTTCCCCTGTGGCGCTCAAACGGGTGGACCGATTTAAATGCGGGTTTTTTTTGTTTGAAAGGTGAATTAGTCGAGAGTGTTGTTAGCTATGTTTGATGAAAATCGGTCCAAGATGGCCGTCGCTACAATATGGCGGATTACATATTTTTTCACAACTCCCTTAATATGGGTATCAAATGAAAGGGCTTGACTAGTAGAATAGCACTATTGCAAATCCAAGATGGCCGCGACCACAAAATGGCGAATGTCGGGGGTTTTAATTTATACTTGTTTTGTAGAGATAGGTGGCAATAGGCCATGAACATTGTTCGGTTGACGCTTCGACGTGCTTCTCTCTTGCTCGACCCTCACGTTCCCCGTCCGATGTCTGAGCGCGCGACTCGCACTGACCTGTGGAGATGGTGTCTGTGGAGCCGGCGCGCCGCAGCCGCCGCACGCGCTCGTAGTGGTGCCGGCGCGGGTCCCACGTCGAGTGCGCGCCCACTGAACCACACTACTGCGTCAACATGCGCGCCACACTACACTACCCCACCCCCACCCCCTACACCCCACACCCCCCACCCCGCAACCCTCGCGGCGGCGGACGGCGACTCTCATACAATATCTCACATGGACCATGGTTTTTTTTTTTACCGTTTGCGATATTATTTGAGTTTTTTACGGCTTTTATATATTTGCTTCTAGAGTCGGTATATGAATAAGGTGGAATTATTAAATTAAAACTATTGCTCAAACTGGGTATAGGAGTTAAAACTTTAGTACCTACATACCTGTTTTGTGATATTATATTCGTGTTTAATTTAATCCGTTGAACGTCCTGTCGTGAGGACATTTTATAATTTTCTTCGGGACCGGGAACGTGATAAGTAGATATCTAGAATGAGATAACTGTGTAGCCCGTGCAGTTCCGTGAGATATTATGTGAGAATGTTAATTGACCTTGCACCGTAAACATTTAAGACCTACCTGTATGTTTTGACGTATCCTCTGCGCGACTGATAATAATTTAAAATTAAAGGGAAAAATTAAACAATGAAAGTGTGGGATAGTAGAATAAGCCAAAACATAAAAGCGGGAGTGCTACCACCTAAAATAATTATAGTCTGAGGACGAAACAATCGGGGGTCACAAACTATAGATTCCAAGTAGTAGTAAAAACAATTATAAAAAAATATTGATAATTTTTTTATGATTGTTTTATATTGTGTACTTGGAATTTTGATAAAAAAATAAAATCTTTAACCTGTGGACCACAAATAATGAAAAGTAAAAGGAATATAGTTAACCTGCTAATAAATATTTATAAAAGCTACGAAAATTTTAAAAATATACTATAACAGAAAATAATTTCTTATCCAGTATTTTCAAAAACTTTATGTAGCGTCAACGAAAGTTATAATTAGGAGCCGTGGATAGGTATATAAATAAAACAAAAATAAAAGTGTGGCGTGTCAAGTGTGAGGTGCGTGGTGTGTCAGGTGTCAGGTGTGCGGTGCGTCAGGTGTCAGGTGTGTGGTGCGTGGTGTGTCAGGTGTGCGGTGTGTCAGGTGTGACGTGTGCGGTGTGCCAGGTGTGTGGTGTGTCAGGTGTGCGGTGTGTCAGGTGTCAGATGTGCGGTGTGTCAGGTGTGACGTGTGCGGTGTGCCAGGTGTGTGGTGTGTCAGGTGTGCGGTGTGTCAGGTGTCAGATGTGCGGTGTGTCAGGGTCAGGTGTGTCGTGCGTGGTGTGTCAGGTGTCAGGTGTGCGGTGTGTCAGGTGTGACGTGTGCGGTGTGCCAGGTGTGTGGTGTGTCAGGTGTCAGATGTGCGGTGTGTCAGGGTCAGGTGTGTCGTGCGTGATGTGTCAGGTGTCAGGTGTGCGGTGTGTCAGGTGTGACGTGTGCGGTGTGCAAGGTGTGTGGTGTGTCAGGTGTGCGGTGTGTGGTGTGTCAGGTGTCAGGTGTGTGGTGTGTCAGGTGCGTGGTGTGGGTGCGTGGTACTCACTGATGACAGCCTGTCGCTTGACGCGGTCGCAGGTGTTGTAGTTGGAGCCGGGCACGGGGGGCAGCTTGCGGTTGGGCGGCGCGATGTAGCCGAGCTCGTCGCGCAGGCCGCCGCGCTTGTCCAGCGTGCCGCCCGCGCCGAGCGCCGCGCCCGACGCGTTGTACACCGCGTCGTCTGAACAACAACGTTAGCCTGAGCGTATGCTGACACGCACGTGACGAATATGTCTATCGTGCTCTGTGCGGTGCAGGCAGATGAAAGGCAGACATATTACATCTATCCTGCTCTGTGCAGCGCACGCACGTGAAACGCAGATATACTATGTCTATTCTGTTCTGCGCGACACAGGCACGTGAAATGCAGACATAATATGTCTATCGCGACAGAGTAAGACTCGCGAGAGCCGCATGAATTTTAAACAGACTTAAACGTCATTGAACATTTTTTTTTTTTTTTTGTATAATTAACTCCTTTTTCGGAGTTGCTTTGTTCCCCCAATTTTGTGGTTGGAGTCATTGTCTGGTTTAATTATTTTAGTATCACATTTGAATTTGTCATTATATTTTATAAGTCTAATTTACTAATTGTTATTACATTATATATTCGTCAATTTTTACCTATGTAATTGTGTATATTCCATTGAACATCTATAATATAATAAAACTGTAACAGATCCAATTCTGTACATTGAAGATATTTTGAAATTTTTTATTGGAGGGCACTCTATAATCGATACTGAAGCCAAAACTGCAATTTTTTTCATTTTTGTCTGTCTGTCTGTCTGTCTGTCTGTCTGTCTGTCTGTATCTTGGCCGCGCATCACGCCGAAACTACTGAATGGATTCGAATGAAACTTGGTACGATTTGAGTTTATACTCCGAGGTAGGTTATAGGATACTTTTTATCCCGAAATTCAGCACGGTTCCCTTGGGAGAGGGGATGAAAGTTGAAACGTGTACTTAGCTGTAATTCATTAACGCGTTGTTCGATTTTACTCATTCTTTTTTTGTTAGAAAGATAGTACTTTATATATTGTTCCATAAATATTTCAAGGTCATAGGTTTTTTAGTTCAGAATTGACAGGCATTTATTGGGTTCAAATAACTTGGGACCCGGATCTTTGAACGTACGGCTTATTTTAAACTGGTGTGCGTTTAAATTTATGTTTGTCGATCTGTCTATTTGTTCCAGCTAATTTCCGAAATGGCTGGATCGATTTTGATGGAACTTTCTGGTGATGTTATAAGGAATAACTTAGGCTACATTTAGTTTAGGTACAAAAAAGGATTATGGGATCCAATCCGATCCTATATAAAACCTATATCCAGGCGGACGAAGTCGCGGGGGTCAGCTAGTTTTATAATATACACATAAAACAATTAATTAATATGTAATTCATGTTGTCAATTATCGTTGTAAGCATTTTTTCTTAACTTTATCGGCTAAAGCAACCATTAAAGAAAAGTTCTTGCAAAATTATAATAAAATGAGTTCAACACGAAATAAATATATGGTCGCCTAATTTACGTGCGCATATGACTGGGCTGTATTTTAGCAATTCTCTATTTTTTAGCTTTACTTTTTTTATTACAATATAACATGTAAAACAAAATATGATATCTCATATACTCAAAAAGTACTTTATACATGATTTTGAACTAAAATAAATATGATCATGGATGATTCTAACCACGATTTGCACGAAACCGTAATTAAAGTTCACATCAGGTTTAGTAAAGAAAAGAACAGCGAAAAGTGAACTTTAAACTCATATTACAGTTTCGTACAAGTCGCGGTCAGTGGGTATGGTAAAATGAACAAAATAAAGCGGTGTTGATGCGCCACCATACATACAGTAGAGGTCCTTCTGACCTCGCAGGCGGTGCGGCGCGTTGCGGCGCGCCAGCGTCAGGCAGATCACCACCATGCCCACGACGAACACCACGAGCGTGGCCAGGATGGGCACCAGCACCTCGGGCTCGAGCCACGCGCGCGCCCACGCCGGCAGCTCGCCGTCCGCCGCGCGCCCGGGCAGCGGCGCGACCGTCCCTGCGCACACGAACCTTTGTGGTGCTGGTCGCGCGCGCCGCGCACCACGCACACCACCACCACGGCGATGATGATCACGAGCACGGCGGCCACCACGGGCACGATCAGGTTCAGGTGGGACAGGATGATCTTGAGCGTTTGCTCGGGCGTCAGCGACCCGTCGCCGAGCTCGCGCGCCGGCGCGACTGTACCTGAAATGCAAGCCTTCGATAAAGCGACACGAAATGTTTGGATTGTGGAAGTATGACTGTTTCGTAACAACTCTTTTCTAAAGGCAATGCATTTCAGGTACGTATACGAATGTGATCGCTTTTGTAGGTGCGATTTAACTAACAAGGTTTAATATCCCACTTTTTGTGGTCAGGATATATTTTATTCTCTTTGAAAAGACTATCTAAAAGTTCTTGCCTAAACAATTATTGTAAATCTTTTCTATGCCAACAACCTTTAAAATTGTGTTACTTACAGAATATTACTACATCTTCATCTAATTGTAATCTGGCCTACAAACTCAGCTTAGGGATTTGCGAGAATGCATTTCGATCCATGAACAATTTTCCAAGCTATTTTATAGCTAAGGTATAACAATGATTACGTATATCTATTGCGTATGTGCTTAAGAAGTGAAATTTCTTTGGTATATACTAATAACACACTCATTAACGTGTTTTATTGATTAATGTAAGTCCGCCATCTTGGATTCGAAAATGGATCTTATTAAACTATACGCTAACGATTTAAATCGCTCGCTAAGCATTCTCATATGCCTTGGTGAAGACCGTTTTGAGGAATATAAATATTATAATACAAATACTCCGTACGTGAAGTATAACAATACGCACCTCCGGTCATAGTGAGAGTTGCGAATTCGTATTCGGCGACGTTGAACCCGGCGTTGTTGTGTGCGGTGATCCGGAGCACGTACCACGTAGCGGGTTCCAGGTCTAAACGAATATATGTCGTTAAACAGCGTTAACTTTGTTTTAAGTACAATCGACATAGTATATAGCAGACGGTCTTCTTTATAAACAGCTATAGTTGGGAATGGGACTGTAATGTCCCGAACGAACTGTAAACGTGCGAATCAAGCCAGAAATCATTTTTATCGGACTTCTCGCTCGCACTTACAGGCCTTATGGAACTGGAACCTGATTCTTTGGCGTTGTGTGTAACAATGTCGATAGTCGATAACAGATTATAAAGCGTGACGGAGAGCCCTCACAACACTATGATTGTAATGCTTTATGACTCAGTTCACACGTTTGTAATGTCCCAACTATAATTGCTGAATTGCAATTTAGGGACTGATAACAGTATAGTGCACACTAGGTGTACATCAATTTCAGTCGGTCGACCGTAACGCCTAATTCACACGAGAGATTTTTTAACGGACGTAAAAAAAGCGTCCAAATAGAACAAATGTTTTCCCAAGTTCATACGTCAGCTTTTTTAACGCGACGCATTTTTATCGCGCAGTGTTCTATTCTCAGCGCTCGGCGTTGGGCGTTAAAAATGGACCATACGAAACTTTTTAGGTACTATTATTCAGACGAGCGTTAAAAAAACGCCAACGCCGGTTTTTAACGCGACGCATTTTTTACGCTCGTACGAATTAAGGCTAACAATGCCAACGGTTTTGACAACTTCAAATAAAAATCTCATCCAAACTGCAACTTTGCAGCGGACTCGCAGTCTAAATTCAGGCCGTCCGCCAACACGCGTAGAGGGAATGGAATAACTCACCGAGTACGACAAAGTTGCCACCGGGCTTGACAGCGTTCGAGATCTGGTTCCATTCAGCAGCGCCCCTAACAAACAGATCGTTTTAGTTGCTGATAACTCACATCATCACGAACAAAATAGACAATAATCACGTCAGTTAAAAAAGTAGGTTCAAGAAATCGTATGCCATTATCACAAACAATAATCGCCATAACAATATCGTATCAAAATGTTTACATAGAGGGAAGAACTAAATTCTCACCTACGATTATATCATACGGGATTCGCATGTAAATTATCACTAGGCGATAATTTTCCTGCATCTGTTTATTAATTACACAGCGAAATTATAGTAAGAAGATTCTAGCTTACGAGAATCTCGACTTGTATAAACGTAATCTCGTATGATATTTTATCAAGTTAATACGAGTATCGTACAAATCGGTTTGAACCGTTTTGAGTGCGAGATTTGTCATTCGAGTTTAGTGATTTAAATTCTGTTTACACGTTTACACAATATATTTTATTGCGAGGCAATTGTCGCCAGTAGAAGGGCGTTAGTTGTGAATGTTTACACGATGAATTTTTTTTTAATATTTTTTCGATAATTGTATCATCGAAACGAGAGTCGCCTCCGTCTAAATGACCCTTTGTGCTCTGTGTTGCCCGAGACAGCCAACTGTGCCTAAGCTGTGGTTCCCACGCCGCACGACGTGGCAGAAACCCTGCCGCTGCCCGTAATTTCAGCTCGACATGGATAAAGCCGAGTTAACATTACCGACGGCGGAAGGATAACGTTTATATTCAGCTCCACCACATCCCGAACGCGTCTATTCGTTGCCTGGCTGAGATCCCAGTCGAGATTAAAAAATTGTAGATTTCCAAAAAATATAAGTAACTAAGTACATTTAAGATTTTTTTAACATTAATTTTATTGTGCCACTCAAAATCGTCGATCAACGTTTCTTATTACTCGCAACACAGTATTTATTACGAATCGATATCGTCGTATTATCTATAATATAATAAAACTGTAACAGATCCAATTCTGTACATTGAAGATATTTTGAAATTTTTTATCGGAGGGCACTCTATAATCGATACTGAAGCCAAAACTGCAATTTTTTTCATTTTTGTCTGTCTGTCTGTCTGTCTGTCTGTCTGTCTGTCTGTCTGTATCTTGGCCGCGCATCACGCCGAAACTACTGAATGGATTCGAATGAAACTTGGTACGATTTGAGTTTATACTCCGAGGTAGGTTATAGGATACTTTTTATCCCGAAATTCAGCACGGTTCCCTTGGGAGAGGGGATAAAAGTTAAAACGTGTATTTAGCTGTAATTCATTAACGCGTTATTCGATTTCACTCATTCTTTTTCTGTTAGAAAGGTAGAACTTTAAGTATTGTCCCGTAAATATTTCAAGGTCATAGGTTTTTTAGTTTAGAAATGACAGACATTACAATCCTCAGTATTGGGTTCAAATAAATTAGGACCCGGATCTTTGAACGTACGGCTTATTTTAAACTGGTGTGCGTTTAAATTTATGTTTGTCGGTCTGTCTATTTATTCCAGCTAATCTCCGAAACGGCTGGATCGATTTTAATGGAACTTTCAATGTTATAAGGAGTAACTTAGGCTACATTTACTTTAGGTACCTACATAAAAGAATTATGGGATCCGATCCGATCCGATCCTAACCTATAAACACGCGAACGAAGTCGCAGGGGTCAGCTAGTAATTAATAATTGTAAAAGTGATTTTTACACATTAACTACGTTTGTATTTATTTAATTAAAAAACAGCGTGACGGCTCATTCTAATTCAATACCCACAAAATAAAGTACTCAGCGCGCCTAAAGAAGTTTTCACTTAAAAAATGTGTCTGTGTGTAATTCACAGGGCAGAAGTGAAACTTATATTCTAAATTTTCGAATGCCCCAAAGTATTATTAAACATTTCAACCTTGTTTATGTTTTTGAAATAAAATTTGGGTTCAAAAACGGAACGAAGGCGTAGAGCGGTCACCATGGAAATCGTTTTGTATTCTATCTCATTCTCTAGCAGGCAAAAATGAATATGTTTGTCTCTTTTTGGTATCACTTTTTCGTTTCATCGAATTTTCAAATCACAACGACGATGCTAAAAAAGTTTCACTTCAAAAAAAAAATCGTTTTAAGATAGTAAAAGTGGAGACAGATGACTCACTTCTTCTTGTTCTCGACGACGAAGTGGCTCATGGGGCAGCCGCCGTCGAGCCACTGTTTGAGATGCAGCGTGACGGAGGACGAGCCCACTTCGATGAAGTCTGCGGCGCGCGGCACGGGCGGCTTGGAGCCGCGCGTGCGCGCGATCACCACGTCCGACGCCTCGCCCGTGCCGATGCTGTTTTACGACAACATATATTTTTAACCCCCGACGAAAAACGACGGGGTGTTATAAGTTTGACGTGTCTGTGTGTGTGTGTGTCTGTCTGTCTGTTCCTCTGTGGCGCTCAAACGGGTGGACCGATTTGAATGCGGTTTTTTTGGTTTGAAAAGTGAATTAGTCGAGAGTGTTGTTAGCTATGTTTGATGAAAATCGGTCCAAGATGGCCGTCGCTACAAAATGGCAGATTACATATTTTTTCACAACTCCCTTAATATGGGTATGAAATGAAAGGGCTTGACTAGTAGAATATCACTATTGCAAATCCAAGATGGCCGCCGCCACAAAATGGCGAATGTCGGGGGTTTTTTAAATTTTTAATTTATACCTGTAGAAAAAAAAAGTGCCTGTGTGCAATTCACTCACGGCAGAAGTGAAATTTAAATTAAAATTTTCCGAATGCTCCAAAATATTATGTAGGTAAATATTAAATTAAACACATTAAAACCTTGTTTACGTTTTTGAAATATTTTGGTTCATAAACGGAACGTAGGCGGATGAAGAAGAGAGAGAATACAACATCTTTGGGCGAAGAGTGGTCTGTCCCTCTCTGTCACTTGTGTAGCGCCTGGGAACTCAAACGACCTCTTGTCACCCTATTAAATCGACTTCGGTCCAGCAATTGGTGTACCAATCAAAAATATTAGTGACATTCATGCGTGTAACTTCGTACATTTTTGGTATTATGTTTTCACATTTAATTTTGCCTGTCCATTCGTTTCAAAAGCCATGGTAATATCAAAATTTCCTGAGCAACCTTTCCACCTGAAGCTAAATGGCAAGAATATTGAAATTGTACAGAAACTCAAGTACCTGATCAAGACCTGACAAGTTAGATCTAGTAGGGAAAGACCGAGAACTAATGTCGACCATTATGCGCACGAAACTAGCTTTCTTTGGCCATCTACAAAGAGGAGACCAGTTTTCCTTCCCAAGACTCATTCTGCAAGGAAAAATTGCTGGAAAGAGATCTCCAGGGCGCCAGAGACGCAAGTGGTTGGACGACATAAAGGGGTGGACCGGACTAAGTTACTCAGATTTAAAGAAAGCTGCACTGAATAGACAGACTTTTCGAATGTTGACCGCCAAACTTCAGTATAAGGAAGATGGCACGCGATGATGATGATTCGTTTCAATATTAGAAATGTCTTAATTGTGAAATAAAAATCAAAAGTAAGACTCACGTAAATCGAATTATGAAAGCCAAAGAGGCTCTATAGAATGTATATTTTACCCATTGTAAGCGGTTACGTAGAGCTGATATCTGGATCCGCAGAATAAATTCTCCAACGTGTAAGTGTCAGTGTTGCTTGGGATCTGGAAACGAAACAAAATCTTAATTTAACCTTCCAGAGGTCGCGCCCCTGCGCCGAACATGAGTGGTCGCGCGCGGTGTGACAGTCCGCAACTTTGACTGCCTGTTTTGAGTTAACTAATAAGCAATTTGTGTCTATTTATAACAAAATAGTAAAATTTGGTCCTTTGTCGAACTAAATAACAAAGAAAATTACAGGGTTTTATTTATTTATTCATTATTATATCAAAAAGTAATAAAGTCTATAAAAACATCAAAATTCGCCTCCTCAAAAGAATACAGCTTATATAATAGAATACAAACAAAATTAAAAAAATATTACAACTTCTTTTCTAATTTTAAACATTACAAAGGAGTTTACTAATATAACATTAAAAATAATCAATATTTTAAAAATTGGCACTAAGTTTTAGGTACTTAAAAATCACAGAAAAACGTAATTACTGCTCATGTGCATCTGTGACAAAGGTTGAATCGCTAGTCGCTACTAAAAGATGCTACCCCACCCCCTCGAGGCAATCACGGACGTACAGTGTGCAAAAAAATTTTAAATTTCTTAAATATGACCAAAATTAGTTCGCTGCGGACTCACAGACCGCGCGCGACCACTCCAGTGTTAAATGAAATATTATATCGTATTGTACAGCAATAAGAAAAACGATACAAAAATTATACAGTAGTACAATAGAGAGAGACAGTACTGTACGCACAGAGAGAGTCTATGGGGTGAATAGACAACATTGAGCTGTGCTGTGCTATGTTATATGGCTTCTACATTAGGTATAATGAAGCAACAAACAAGCCCTGCTGTGCTGCGCTTTGTACTGCTGTGCTTTGTTTACAAGTATAAACTAAAAATTTAAAAAACGTCCGACATTCGCCATTTTGTGGCGGCAGCCATCTTGGATTTGCATAATGCTATTCTACTAGTCAAGCCCTTTCATTTGATACCCATATTAAGAGGGTTGTGAAAAAATATGTAATCCGCCATTTTGTAGCAGCGGCCATCTTAGATCGATTTTCATCAAACATAGCTAACAACACTCTCGACACACACACACACACACACACACACACACACACACACACACACACACACACACAGACACACATACAGAACACACACACACAGACACACACACACAGACACACACAAACACACAGACACTGACACACACACACACAAACACAAACACACACACAGACACACGCACAGACAGACACATACACACACACAGATACACACACAGAGACACAGACACACACTCACACACACACACACACACACACACACACACACACACACACACACACACAGAGAGAGAGAGAGAGAGAGACACACTCACAGACACGTGAACACGCACGCACGCACGCACACACACACACACACACACACACACACACACACACACACACACAGACACGTGAAACTTATAACACCCCGTCGGGGGTTAAAAATATACCTAGCAAAGATCACGCGATACGTGCTGGCTTGCTCGGCATCGCATCGCCCAACCCGTTCACTCCTCTGTCTGTCTCGTTTGCACTTGTGTGCTGATAGACGGAAGTCCGATACTCACCTAGTCGCACATCACGCCGCGCAGCTCAACGTTGTTTGCTGAAATAACGTTGCGCCAGAAACTTAGCATAGCACAGCTCAATGTTATTTATTCACTCTCAAACCTTAAAATACCGAAAAATAAAACTTACAAACTCGAGCAGACAATAATATATCAGGTCAACGAAATTTCGACAGCTGTCATAATAAATTTTGTCACCAGTATAGCAGTTAAGATTAAGAAGTTATAGGATAGTACCTGGACAGTCTCCCAGTCGCCGAACTCCTGCTTGTAGTGGATGGTGTAGCCGGCGGCGGGCGACTGCTCCGCGTCCACGGACGGCTTCAGGCGCAGCGTCAGCGACGACACGGACGACGACGCGATGCTCAGCTGCGGCGGGAAGGGCGGCGCTGCGGGACCACACCGTACTATACTCTGTTATCGGGTAGTACCTGGACAGTCTCCCAGTCGCCGAACTCCTGCTTGTAGTGGATGGTGTAGCCGGCGGCGGGCGACTGCTCCGCGTCCACGGACGGCTTCAGGCGCAGCGTCAGCGACGACACGGACGACGACGCGATGCTCAGCTGCGGCGGGAAGGGCGGCGCTGCGGGACCACACCGTACTATACTCTGTTATCGGGTAGTACCTGGACAGTCTCCCAGTCGCCGAACTCCTGCTTGTAGTGGATGGTGTAGCCGGCGGCGGGCGACTGCTCCGCGTCCACGGACGGCTTCAGGCGCAGCGTCAGCGACGACACGGACGACGACGCGATGCTCAGCTGCGGCGGGAAGGGCGGCGCTGCGGGACCACACCGTACTATACTCTGTTATCGGGTAGTACCTGGACAGTCTCCCAGTCGCCGAACTCCTGCTTGTAGTGGATGGTGTAGCCGGCGGCGGGCGACTGCTCCGCGTCCACGGACGGCTTCAGGCGCAGCGTCAGCGACGACACGGACGACGACGCGATGCTCAGCTGCGGCGGGAAGGGCGGCGCTGCGGGACCACACCGTACTATACTCTGTTATCGGGTAGTACCTGGACAGTCTCCCAGTCGCCGAACTCCTGCTTGTAGTGGATGGTGTAGCCGGCGGCGGGCGACTGCTCCGCGTCCACGGACGGCTTCAGGCGCAGCGTCAGCGACGACACGGACGACGACGCGATGCTCAGCTGCGGCGGGAAGGGCGGCGCTGCGGGACCACACCGTACTATACTCTGTTATCGGGTAGTACCTGGACAGTCTCCCAGTCGCCGAACTCCTGCTTGTAGTGGATGGTGTAGCCGGCGGCGGGCGACTGCTCCGCGTCCACGGACGGCTTCAGGCGCAGCGTCAGCGACGACACGGACGACGACGCGATGCTCAGCTGCGGCGGGAAGGGCGGCGCTGCGGGACCACACCGTACTATACTCTGTTATCGGGTAGTACCTGGACAGTCTCCCAGTCGCCGAACTCCTGCTTGTAGTGGATGGTGTAGCCGGCGGCGGGCGACTGCTCCGCGTCCACGGACGGCTTCAGGCGCAGCGTCAGCGACGACACGGACGACGACGCGATGCTCAGCTGCGGCGGGAAGGGCGGCGCTGCGGGACCACACCGTACTATACTCTGTTATCGGGTAGTACCTGGACAGTCTCCCAGTCGCCGAACTCCTGCTTGTAGTGGATGGTGTAGCCGGCGGCGGGCGACTGCTCCGCGTCCACGGACGGCTTCAGGCGCAGCGTCAGCGACGACACGGACGACGACGCGATGCTCAGCTGCGGCGGGAAGGGCGGCGCTGCGGGACCACACCGTACTATACTCTGTTATCGGGTAGTACCTGGACAGTCTCCCAGTCGCCGAACTCCTGCTTGTAGTGGATGGTGTAGCCGGCGGCGGGCGACTGCTCCGCGTCCACGGACGGCTTCAGGCGCAGCGTCAGCGACGACACGGACGACGACGCGATGCTCAGCTGCGGCGGGAAGGGCGGCGCTGCGGGACCACACCGTACTATACTCTGTTATCGGGTAGTACCTGGACAGTCTCCCAGTCGCCGAACTCCTGCTTGTAGTGGATGGTGTAGCCGGCGGCGGGCGACTGCTCCGCGTCCACGGACGGCTTCAGGCGCAGCGTCAGCGACGACACGGACGACGACGCGATGCTCAGCTGCGGCGGGAAGGGCGGCGCTGCGGGACCACACCGTACTATACTCTGTTATCGGGTAGTACCTGGACAGTCTCCCAGTCGCCGAACTCCTGCTTGTAGTGGATGGTGTAGCCGGCGGCGGGCGACTGCTCCGCGTCCACGGACGGCTTCAGGCGCAGCGTCAGCGACGACACGGACGACGACGCGATGCTCAGCTGCGGCGGGAAGGGCGGCGCTGCGGGACCACACCGTACTATACTCTGTTATCGGGTAGTACCTGGACAGTCTCCCAGTCGCCGAACTCCTGCTTGTAGTGGATGGTGTAGCCGGCGGCGGGCGACTGCTCCGCGTCCACGGACGGCTTCAGGCGCAGCGTCAGCGACGACACGGACGACGACGCGATGCTCAGCTGCGGCGGGAAGGGCGGCGCTGCGGGACCACACCGTACTATACTCTGTTATCGGGTAGTACCTGGACAGTCTCCCAGTCGCCGAACTCCTGCTTGTAGTGGATGGTGTAGCCGGCGGCGGGCGACTGCTCCGCGTCCACGGACGGCTTCAGGCGCAGCGTCAGCGACGACACGGACGACGACGCGATGCTCAGCTGCGGCGGGAAGGGCGGCGCTGCGGGACCACACCGTACTATACTCTGTTATCGGGTAGTACCTGGACAGTCTCCCAGTCGCCGAACTCCTGCTTGTAGTGGATGGTGTAGCCGGCGGCGGGCGACTGCTCCGCGTCCACGGACGGCTTCAGGCGCAGCGTCAGCGACGACACGGACGACGACGCGATGCTCAGCTGCGGCGGGAAGGGCGGCGCTGCGGGACCACACCGTACTATACTCTGTTATCGGGTAGTACCTGGACAGTCTCCCAGTCGCCGAACTCCTGCTTGTAGTGGATGGTGTAGCCGGCGGCGGGCGACTGCTCCGCGTCCACGGACGGCTTCAGGCGCAGCGTCAGCGACGACACGGACGACGACGCGATGCTCAGCTGCGGCGGGAAGGGCGGCGCTGCGGGACCACACCGTACTATACTCTGTTATCGGGTAGTACCTGGACAGTCTCCCAGTCGCCGAACTCCTGCTTGTAGTGGATGGTGTAGCCGGCGGCGGGCGACTGCTCCGCGTCCACGGACGGCTTCAGGCGCAGCGTCAGCGACGACACGGACGACGACGCGATGCTCAGCTGCGGCGGGAAGGGCGGCGCTGCGGGACCACACCGTACTATACTCTGTTATCGGGTAGTACCTGGACAGTCTCCCAGTCGCCGAACTCCTGCTTGTAGTGGATGGTGTAGCCGGCGGCGGGCGACTGCTCCGCGTCCACGGACGGCTTCAGGCGCAGCGTCAGCGACGACACGGACGACGACGCGATGCTCAGCTGCGGCGGGAAGGGCGGCGCTGCGGGACCACACCGTACTATACTCTGTTATCGGGTAGTACCTGGACAGTCTCCCAGTCGCCGAACTCCTGCTTGTAGTGGATGGTGTAGCCGGCGGCGGGCGACTGCTCCGCGTCCACGGACGGCTTCAGGCGCAGCGTCAGCGACGACACGGACGACGACGCGATGCTCAGCTGCGGCGGGAAGGGCGGCGCTGCGGGACCACACCGTACTATACTCTGTTATCGGGTAGTACCTGGACAGTCTCCCAGTCGCCGAACTCCTGCTTGTAGTGGATGGTGTAGCCGGCGGCGGGCGACTGCTCCGCGTCCACGGACGGCTTCAGGCGCAGCGTCAGCGACGACACGGACGACGACGCGATGCTCAGCTGCGGCGGGAAGGGCGGCGCTGCGGGACCACACCGTACTATACTCTGTTATCGGGTAGTACCTGGACAGTCTCCCAGTCGCCGAACTCCTGCTTGTAGTGGATGGTGTAGCCGGCGGCGGGCGACTGCTCCGCGTCCACGGACGGCTTCAGGCGCAGCGTCAGCGACGACACGGACGACGACGCGATGCTCAGCTGCGGCGGGAAGGGCGGCGCTGCGGGACCACACCGTACTATACTCTGTTATCGGGTAGTACCTGGACAGTCTCCCAGTCGCCGAACTCCTGCTTGTAGTGGATGGTGTAGCCGGCGGCGGGCGACTGCTCCGCGTCCACGGACGGCTTCAGGCGCAGCGTCAGCGACGACACGGACGACGACGCGATGCTCAGCTGCGGCGGGAAGGGCGGCGCTGCGGGACCACACCGTACTATACTCTGTTATCGGGTAGTACCTGGACAGTCTCCCAGTCGCCGAACTCCTGCTTGTAGTGGATGGTGTAGCCGGCGGCGGGCGACTGCTCCGCGTCCACGGACGGCTTCAGGCGCAGCGTCAGCGACGACACGGACGACGACGCGATGCTCAGCTGCGGCGGGAAGGGCGGCGCTGCGGGACCACACCGTACTATACTCTGTTATCGGGTAGTACCTGGACAGTCTCCCAGTCGCCGAACTCCTGCTTGTAGTGGATGGTGTAGCCGGCGGCGGGCGACTGCTCCGCGTCCACGGACGGCTTCAGGCGCAGCGTCAGCGACGACACGGACGACGACGCGATGCTCAGCTGCGGCGGGAAGGGCGGCGCTGCGGGACCACACCGTACTATACTCTGTTATCGGGTAGTACCTGGACAGTCTCCCAGTCGCCGAACTCCTGCTTGTAGTGGATGGTGTAGCCGGCGGCGGGCGACTGCTCCGCGTCCACGGACGGCTTCAGGCGCAGCGTCAGCGACGACACGGACGACGACGCGATGCTCAGCTGCGGCGGGAAGGGCGGCGCTGCGGGACCACACCGTACTATACTCTGTTATCGGGTAGTACCTGGACAGTCTCCCAGTCGCCGAACTCCTGCTTGTAGTGGATGGTGTAGCCGGCGGCGGGCGACTGCTCCGCGTCCACGGACGGCTTCAGGCGCAGCGTCAGCGACGACACGGACGACGACGCGATGCTCAGCTGCGGCGGGAAGGGCGGCGCTGCGGGACCACACCGTACTATACTCTGTTATCGGGTAGTACCTGGACAGTCTCCCAGTCGCCGAACTCCTGCTTGTAGTGGATGGTGTAGCCGGCGGCGGGCGACTGCTCCGCGTCCACGGACGGCTTCAGGCGCAGCGTCAGCGACGACACGGACGACGACGCGATGCTCAGCTGCGGCGGGAAGGGCGGCGCTGCGGGACCACACCGTACTATACTCTGTTATCGGGTAGTACCTGGACAGTCTCCCAGTCGCCGAACTCCTGCTTGTAGTGGATGGTGTAGCCGGCGGCGGGCGACTGCTCCGCGTCCACGGACGGCTTCAGGCGCAGCGTCAGCGACGACACGGACGACGACGCGATGCTCAGCTGCGGCGGGAAGGGCGGCGCTGCGGGACCACACCGTACTATACTCTGTTATCGGGTAGTACCTGGACAGTCTCCCAGTCGCCGAACTCCTGCTTGTAGTGGATGGTGTAGCCGGCGGCGGGCGACTGCTCCGCGTCCACGGACGGCTTCAGGCGCAGCGTCAGCGACGACACGGACGACGACGCGATGCTCAGCTGCGGCGGGAAGGGCGGCGCTGCGGGACCACACCGTACTATACTCTGTTATCGGGTAGTACCTGGACAGTCTCCCAGTCGCCGAACTCCTGCTTGTAGTGGATGGTGTAGCCGGCGGCGGGCGACTGCTCCGCGTCCACGGACGGCTTCAGGCGCAGCGTCAGCGACGACACGGACGACGACGCGATGCTCAGCTGCGGCGGGAAGGGCGGCGCTGCGGGACCACACCGTACTATACTCTGTTATCGGGTAGTACCTGGACAGTCTCCCAGTCGCCGAACTCCTGCTTGTAGTGGATGGTGTAGCCGGCGGCGGGCGACTGCTCCGCGTCCACGGACGGCTTCAGGCGCAGCGTCAGCGACGACACGGACGACGACGCGATGCTCAGCTGCGGCGGGAAGGGCGGCGCTGCGGGACCACACCGTACTATACTCTGATCCGACTCGAGCACACCAGTCCAGTGTGTTGAAATGTCACATTACAATTTTACCTAATACTAGATCACCAGCGAGCGGAATCCTGGTAACACACTTGAAATGTAATAGAGATCGGTCATTGTTTTGATTGAGTGTTCGAGCTATTCATACTTTTTAGTTTTAAACTTTCTTGTTTATTGAGTACAATTAATTTTTATTAATCTAGTAATAAGCCGCGACCGGTCGCGGCTTCATCGGCGTTGCATTAAGAATTCCCTATCCCGTGGAAATTTCGAAAAATCCGTCCTTATTCCTTGTCTATATTGTAAAGGGAAACTCTGAGCTTTCGAGATCCAAAGGTTTAGCCTGGGTATTGATGAGCCAGTCTGTTAGTGAAGATGACTCAAAATAAACCTTTTTTTATACACACATATTTCAATAAAATTCCGATAGTTACTGAGACTCTATCGAGCTTAATCTGTAGGCACATTAAGCCACTTATACATATATGCAGTAGTAAGTTATCAAAGAGACACGTTACCGAGTACGGAGAGCGTGTGTGTGACGGTGTCGGTGCCGAACTGGTTGTCGACGTGGCAGGAGTACTCGCCGGCGTCCTCGCGAGCCACGCCCGCGATCTGCAGGGAGCCTTCCGGGAGCTGGCGGACGCGCTCCGACGCTTCCAGGGGCTGGCCTTTCACCTGGACATCGAAAATAATAACACATTTGAAAAAAAAATCTTTTTAAAAGGGTTTTTAAATCATAAAACAAGTCCATTTTAGTTTGAAGTTATTGTGTATACTCGAAATCGATTGAGGTTGTCGCAATGTGTAAACTCGTACGAACCCTACAGAAAATAATAATTAATAATAATAATAAGCGGCCCGTCACCAGTCTGTAGAAGACTATGCTTGCCCCTCATTTCCTAAAACATGACTAACCTCATTATTTATGTATTGTCAATGTACATTACCTTCCAGAGAATGTTAGGGGGAGGCACACCGACGGCGAGGCAAGGCAGTTTGACGTCTTCCTTGTACGTGGCGGTGAACGATTCATCGAAAGAGGCGATCTTGGCAGGTACTGTGAAGAAAACAAAACGCTTTTGTTTTTTTACCGAATCTACTTGGTTGATTTCTTTGGCAAAACCCTTATTAAAAATAATTTTTACGCAGCAGATACATTGATTACATATATTTATCCTGTCAAAAATATCAACACGAAGCAATTTACTAAAATTAACTTTTAACTTATGTACTTTTAATTTACTATATTTGGCATGCACGTTTAATGGCATCTTAGTCACTGACTTAGTACTAATAAGTCAGTAATCTTAGTAATTTATTGCCGCCTTTTTGTATTTGGTACGTAACAATTTCCTTCAAGTGCAGGTTGACTTTATGTAAACGAAAACGAAAGGCGAGTGGCGGAGACGTAGAGCGGAGACAAAATTTTCATAGGTCTATGGCCCTCCACGAAGTAAATATATTAGGTTACGTTATAAACTAAAAAAACATTAATTTCATGCCTTCGCGAATGAAAAGATTTTCGCTATAAATAACATTGTTGTGTATATTTGTGGTTAATTAGGTAAGTGTACCTTTGTCGCTAGGGCTGCATGAGGCGGTGGCCGAGGGCTGTCCCTCGCCGATGATGGTAGAGGCGGTGACCCAGAAGTCGTAGCGGCCGGCCTTCAGCTCCGTCGCCGAGTAGCTCGTTTGCGATGCGGGTACCTGATCAATACATTGTAATTACGTTTTAGAACTTGTTTTTAATATGTAAAACAATTCGATTTGGAGACTTTGTCGTGTATTGACTGGGTGGACTTGTCTTTTGTCCTCCCGCCTTGGTTTTGCACAATATGCAGTGGCTCCCTGGGATTCGTCTGCCAAGACTGCGCTTTCCGGTGCGAGGTCGTGGTCACACATTGGGGCTCCAACATCTACTGAAGTTGATAAATAATCTACAAGAGATTTATATCTAATAGTTGATGTCCAACGGTTGACGAAGAATGACCAGTTAATGCTTGACTACGATTTAATCTGATGATATAGTGACAGGCAAAATTCTTGAGCAAATGTCCTTGACTTTTGACGAATTGAATTCGAAGCGAATTTTAGGTCTCTTTGGGAGTATCGTATCGAGCGCGTGATTGGTAGATCAATAGATCTTTGCATCTCGTTTTTCCTTGTTTTTGCACTTAAGTACAATGCGCTAACTTACTTGCTTGCAACTATGGTGCTCAGAACCATTGTGCTACAGCAGTCGAAGGAAAAAATAGGACAAAATTGAAGAATCAGCTCGCTAGAAAGGATATGGCAGTTTAATATACCCTCTTATCCCGACCTCTGCACCTACACATCATTGTTTGCTAAATGCGAATAGGCCTTCCACGAGATCATATCTTGGTAAAATTTTTTGGAAACGTAGAATGTTTATGGTACCTTGTTGGGATGAGGTTCGGCGTTCTGTGCTTGAGTGTACACATTGTAATGGGTGACGACGCCGTTGGGCTGCGCGGGCGGCCTCCACGACACCAGGATCGAATCAGCTCCCATCACTAAGGCTTTCACGGCGCGGGGGGCTTCGGGAACTATAGCAAAATGTATACATATGTCATTAAAGTGAACCTAATTTTGTTATAAAGGGTAGAAAAGATCATGGCAGAAACATTCACCACTGCACCGTGAATTGTAGGAATTTTCATGTAACTCACCATCTTGTTCGGTTTGGCAATGAATGGGAGCAGATCGGACGCCGTCACCTCCGTTGGTGGTTGCGAGCACTTCCATTGAGTAGTTGGTGAATTTCTTGAGGCCGTGAAGGATGGTTTCGCTGCTGGCTGTGATCTTTGTATCCTTGGTTTTCTCGTCTGGAATACGAATCGAATATTAATCAAACTCCTTCCGCGATAGTTGCCTAATTAACCCCCACGCGAAAAAGAGGGGTGTTATAAGTTTGACCACTTTATCTGTCTGTGGCATCGTAATACTCAAACGGATGTACCGATGTGAAAAGTATGGTTTTTAATGAAAAACTGTTCCATCGTTTGAGGATTATCAGCCTTTTTTTCAGCAGCTAGTTCAGGGATCTAAGCAATAATGGTAACCTCGACCTGATGCAACCGGCGGCCTACACAATTCTTTGACAGCTAGACGAGCTGGGTTATTCTGTAACTTAGTTAGCAACTGAAAATAGTTGCCAACGAATTAGTTTGATATACATTGCTGCTTTACTGTGGGAAATATAAAGTGTTTTCATAATTTTACACAGTAAAGCAGCAATGTATATCGAACTAATTCGTTGGCAACTATTTTCAGTTGCTAACTAAGTTACAGAATAACCCCCCTGGTCTCATTGATATGGTATCAGTTTATTAGAAAGCGTACAGCGAAAAAAAAACACAGGGTCTGATTATGAAGCAGGAGTTCAGGTCACCAGAACTCAGCCTCATTCAACGTAGATCAACGTAGATGTCCACTTACCATACCAGGTATCGCTCGGTCCGTACACAACTTTGTACGCCTTGATCAGTCCATTGGCAGCGGCGAGCGGCGGCGACACCCACGACACGCGGATGGTCTGCGCGGTGAGCGTGGTGCAGAGCACGTCCTGCGGCGGCGCGGAGGGCGCTCCCTCGGCGGTGTATGCTCGCACTTCGTTGGAAACTGGACCGGAGCCCATTTTGTTGAACGCCTGGACTACGATAGCATATTGGGTGTATGTCCTAAAAAGAAGATCGGTATGTTTTCATCAGGTGTAAGGGCTGGTTCGAATTTCTCCCATTAGTAAACCGGTGTAAGACGGTTTACTAATGGGAAAATAGCAATAACTTCACGGTTTATCCAAATAAGCGTGAATGTTTGTGCTTCAAGCAAAATGAATTGAGAAAATTAACTTGCTTTATATTGTTACGAGATAAAAAAAATATTCAAAACACGAATGAGAAAAAAGTATATTAAGAGTTCGACACATTCATAAAATTATGACAGGAATCAAATTAACTGCCTGCTATCATTATCATGAGTAGAAGTACAATTTTTAACCGACTTCAAAAAAAGGAGGTTCTGTATTCGACCCGTATGTATGTATGTATGTATGTATGTATGTATGTATGTATGTAAGTATGTTCGCGATTATCTCCGCAACTAATGAACCGATTTTGATAATTGTTTCACTATCGTTATCTACATACTTTCAAGAAGGTTTTAGTATATAACACATCGAGTTATCATTCTTACGTACGAAGTTATTAGCATAAATGTACACATTTGTCACTAATATGTTCTCTGAGATTACCAGACCTATTGCTGAAGTCTGATATAGCTATTCTGTCCAAAGACTTCACTCTGCTACGCCTACGTAACATTGACCTTTTGCAAAAAGTTTTGGGCCGAAGTCAGTACAGTTGCATATAGAGTGATTCCTTGGAGTTTGTGCATGGTTACGTATATTTCCATTCTATACAAAGCCAAACCGCAAGGGTGTGAAACTAGTTGCGTATAGATTGTAAATTACGGTCTATCCAAATTATACAAGAGTTGTACGCATACAAACTAATCTTGTGTAGATCAGAAGTTAGGTTAGGTTGGGTTAGAACATAATAAAACCACTCATCTATAGTATGACACATAAAATGTATATGTCACAGGATATTTAATAATAATTAATAATATATAGGTCATAATCTATTTTACATAGTTCTCATTTATATTAGTATTATTACCTAATATAAAGAAAACAAATCACTAAAAAGCATAAAATAATTTTTTTCAAAGAAAAATGAACCGACTTCAAACGAATCGAACTAAAAAGTTTAAAATAATTTTTTATTCATTTAGATTGACGATTAAACTACCTAACTCAAATGATATATAATTTTTTGGAGTCGGCGCCAAACCACATTCAATTCGTGTAAGTAAAATCAGAATATCCTCTTTTGAATGCGAGCGCTCGGTAAACCATAATAGTCGCGGAGGGTGAGTCTATCATGAGTAGAAGTACAATTTTCTACTCTAGCGGCACGCTATGATGGCCGGTTTGACGTTTGTCCGCTCATGAAGTTCCGTATTAATTGATAACGACTTTGAAGGAAATAATTGTATTACTTTATTGACGATAGTGATGTGCAGAGATTCATAAATTTTATCGAATGTAGTTTTAGGTTTAGGACTCAAAATTTATTTATTAAATTGATTTCTTAAATGTATACAAGTGTAGAAAAATCAGTTTGCACCATTTAAGGGGTGAATGTACTTGTGAATATGAACAATTTTCACTATGTGGACAAACCTCTGAAATCGCAAAAAAATATCAATAAATTTTTAAAAATGGAATCTAATACGATCGTCACATAGGATCGCTGGCTAGCACAACTACTACCTCCGGCAAATTCGCGTCAATGCTCAATGCAAAACAAAGCAGTTTCGAATTGACGTTGCTTCGAAAAGTATAAACTGTCAGTGCAATGCGATTGTGATATAGTTTTGACCTGGCTTTGGATTTCAAATATTGATACTGCATTACTGTTGACCCTTGCTCGTTAATTTGGACTCTGTTCAAGCCCTTTGTTGTGGATTTCGTCGATATGACCGAACGTACGCAGAGAACTGTTCTAAATAGTCAGACACGTGAGTTCGTAATACGCCTTCGTAACTATTTCGATCGTGAAGCTCAAAATGGAGGGCCAATTTTACCTATAACGTCAGTGGTTGAACGCGTAGCTGATGCGCTTAATATTGGACAACGAACTGTTAGACGGATAACTAAAAAAAAATATGGCGAGACTGGCACAGAAGAAAATAAACTTCACACACCAAAAAAGAGAAAACGAGCAAAACCAGTCGTAGGCATCGATAGCTTTGATGCCGATGCTATCCGAAGACATGTTTACGGCTACTATTTACAGAAGGAGTATCCAACAAGAAAAAAGTTGGTGCATTCACTGAAGGAAGCTGGATTATTCTTCGGTGGGGAAAGTTCTTTAACGAAGATTTTGAAGACCATTGGATTTCGATACAAAAAATGTAACAAACGCAAAATATTGATGGAAAGATTTGATATAGCGATGGCAAGGTATACTTTTTTACGGCAAGTGAAAGAAATCAAAAATTGGCAAAATGTTGTGTTCTTGGATGAAACATGGCTTAATGCTAACCATACTGTAGGCCGTTCTTGGAACGATGACACAGCAGCATCTACTTCCAAAGTTCCTGTAGGAAAAGGATCGCGACTTATAATTTGTCACGCCGGAACCATCAACGGGTTTGTCGAAGGTTCTCTCATGGCTTTTGCGTCAAAAACCACTGGAGACTATCATGAAGACATGAATGGAGAAAAGTTTACTGAATGGTTTACCTCAATGTTGTGTAGCCTCCCTGAACCATCTATTATAATTATGGACAACGCCCCATACCACTCGATGCAAATTGACAAGCCACCTGCCCAATCCCAAAAGAAAGCTGATATCGTCGCATGGCTTCGTAAAAATGGCGTAGATGCAAACATGAATATGTTAAAAGCGGAATTAGTACGTCTTTTAAAAGAAAACAAACCAACCAAGATCCGATACGTCATTGACGAAATAGCATTAGAACATGGGCACAGAGTTATACGGTTACCGCCTTACCATTGTGAGTATAATGCGATTGAGTTGGTGTGGGCTCAAATTAAGGGATATGCTGCAAGACACAATACAGAACCCCCATTTACCACAAAAAAAATGCTAAAATTATTAGAAGAAGCTTGTGAACATGTGACTAAAGGAGACTGGGAAAAGGTTGTGAATAGAACTGTTAAATTAATAAGGGAAGATTATGAAAGAGATGTGAAAATAGATAATATTATAGAAAACGAACATATAATTATTAATGTATGTGATGATAGCAGTGACGACAGTGAAAAAAGTAGTATGGACGAATCTGATTAATTATGGCCTTTTGTGGCACCTTTTTTGGTATCTTTTGTATTCATATGTTTCTTGTGTGCATATAAAGTATGTATATTCATTTTCGTTCAAATATTCAGTTCGTTCAAATAAATTAAATAAACATATACATTTTTGTTTTATTAAACCTATTTAATCAGGTACAAAAACAAAACTTAATTGTTTTTTGTTCGAGAATAAATTGACATTCCACATCACTATTGTAATGTGTCAAACCGGCCATCATAGCGTGCCGCTAGGTTAAGTAAAACATGAATATTTACTTTAGATTGAAAATATCCAAGTGATGTTCCTTGCCAGATTCCTTGGAGATGTCAACGGTTTCAAAAACGAACGACTTGTTGCTTGAAGCTAGTTTATAGCCGACGTAGTATCTGCAACAAATATGTCACCGTTCAATATCATGTAGTGCATACCTATATATGCATATAAAATAAATCACAACAACGTTTTGAAATAATCCAAAAGAATATCCAATTCGTGTAGTATATTAATCTCCCTCTGTAAGACTTGAGGGTCGTAAACAACGGTCAACTAGCCGGCGGCACCCATTACTTGGCGCCAGGATTCTAGTAATAGTAATATAGGGTGGAATAGTTAAGCGTTTATGAGCTTATTAAACTAATTATTGTACTAATTCAACATTTGTATAATTATGTCCACCGCCATGATTCCGTTAGAGATTTACTTTACCAAGTTTGTTTAGGAGGCCTATATTCTTTTCCCGCGGAGTCCAAACCAAACCATCTTTTTTTAATTGAAATAAACTTTTACAAATGCCTTGCACAACTTTGAATCGAATAGGATTAGGATTCGATTTCAGAAACATTATTCGATAAATTGTCATCATTTAGCCGCTGGTCTTCTGCACGTCAAAGTCAAAGACAAATAAAGTTTATTCAAAATTGGTTTGATCGGTTTTCAGGTGACGCGCAGCGTGTGCTTGTCCACAGCTCACTTACCCTTGCAGCTCGCCGTTCCAGTCCTGGGGCGGGGGCGGTTTTCAGGTGACGCGCAGCGTGTGCTTGTCCACAGCTCACTTACCCTTGCAGCTCGCCGTTCCAGTCCTGGGGCGGGGGCGGTTTCCAGGTGACGCGCAGCGTGTGCTTGTCCACAGCTCACTTACCCTTGCAGCTCGCCGTTCCAGTCCTGGGGCGGGGGCGGTTTCCAGGTGACGCGCAGCGTGTGCTTGTCCACAGCTCACTTACCCTTGCAGCTCGCCGTTCCAGTCCTGGGGCGGGGGCGGTTTCCAGGTGACGCGCAGCGTGTGCTTGTCCACAGCTCACTTACCCTTGCAGCTCGCCGTTCCAGTCCTGGGGCGGGGGCGGTTTCCAGGTGACGCGCAGCGTGTGCTTGTCCACAGCTCACTTACCCTTGCAGCTCGCCGTTCCAGTCCTGGGGCGGGGGCGGTTTCCAGGTGACGCGCAGCGTGTGCTTGTCCACAGCTCACTTACCCTTGCAGCTCGCCGTTCCAGTCCTGGGGCGGGGGCGGTTTCCAGGTGACGCGCAGCGTGTGCTTGTCCACAGCTCACTTACCCTTGCAGCTCGCCGTTCCAGTCCTGGGGCGGGGGCGGTTTCCAGGTGACGCGCAGCGTGTGCTTGTCCACAGCTCACTTACCCTTGCAGCTCGCCGTTCCAGTCCTGGGGCGGGGGCGGTTTCCAGGTGACGCGCAGCGTGTGCTTGTCCACAGCTCACTTACCCTTGCAGCTCGCCGTTCCAGTCCTGGGGCGGGGGCGGTTTCCAGGTGACGCGCAGCGTGTGCTTGTCCACAGCTCACTTACCCTTGCAGCTCGCCGTTCCAGTCCTGGGGCGGGGGCGGTTTCCAGGTGACGCGCAGCGTGTGCTTGTCCACAGCTCACTTACCCTTGCAGCTCGCCGTTCCAGTCCTGGGGCGGGGGCGGTTTCCAGGTGACGCGCAGCGTGTGCTTGTCCACAGCTCACTTACCCTTGCAGCTCGCCGTTCCAGTCCTGGGGCGGGGGCGGTTTCCAGGTGACGCGCAGCGTGTGCTTGTCCACGGCGTCCAGCTTGACGTCCTGCGGCATGCCGGTGGGCGCCTCCTCCGCCGTGATGATGGTGACGGTCTCCGAGGGCTCCGACGTGCCCAGCTCGTTCTCCGCCACGATCCGGATGTGGTACGCGGTGGCGGGCCGCAGGCTGAACACGCCGGCTTCCGTCGCGTCTCCGGGCACCAAAACTCTGCCAATAATACAATTTATACGTAAGTTCTTATTTCTGCTGCAGGCAGGATCAAAGGAATCATTTTACTCTATATTGGAACTCTTTCTTAGCTACTCTTGCATATGGTTGAAATGACTATTGGTAAAATGAAACTGGAAATTCCTTATTCAATCAATACATCAATACATTGAAGCTGGTGGCCTATCAATGGAATTTGAGGCTTATTCGGAAACAGCTAAAGTTGAGTTTCAATTGTTGTCATCGATTCAGGAGCTTCGTCTCCACTCTTCTGGTTTGCGTTGTTTTTAATCCTAAGGACCTGTTTCACCACCTTCTGATAAGTGATAGCTTATTCACAACTTTTGTCTTTGTCACTTGACATAAAGTAAGAAAGTGACAAAACTTACGTTTAGACTATCCGACACTTATCAGAAGATGGTGAAACAGGCCCTAAATATTTTTTAAATCATACCTGTCGATATCCTTTTCCCAGTTGCCCTTAGCGCGTTTGTACTCAATAAGGAACTTCTTGATTGGTGAGTTTCCATCGTATGGCGCGGCCCACGAGAGTTGCACAGTCCTTCCAGATTTATCCAATACTTTCAGACCATATGGCGCTTCGGGTACCTCTGAAATTCCACAGAAAATATTAATATAGTTTCACAGACTACACTAGTGTGAGTATTGTATAAATATCATCATCTCGATCTTACTCGACAGGGAATCTAACCAAGAACTGTTTCTTACAAAGACGCATCAATGCATAATATATTACCATAAAATAATTCTAAATGTATGTAGGTAGGTACAACCCGCGGCACGTAAGTCGAGCGGTGATCTTCAATGCGCAGAAGTCAAAAATGAGGTATCTCGTGTGTGAGGGTGTGAGGGTGTGAGCGGGTCGCGGGGAGGGCGTGGGGTTCGTTCGTAAGCACTGATTAGCTTTCGCGGATCCCTCGTAAGCGCTGATTGGCTCTCCAATCGTATTGCGTCCCGCTCACTCGTACGACGTACTCGTACTGCGCGCACTTGAAGGTCACTGCTCGACTTACGTGCTGCGGGTTATAAAGACAATTAGTATTGAAACCTTGAATGATCATGTTGATGCTTGTGTCATCGGAGCCAAAGGCGTTGGTAGCGACGCAGGTGAAGAGCGCGCTGTCGGATCGCTCGGTCCTGCGGATGCTGAGGTCGGACACGACGCCTCCGGGCAGAATTTCTTCGCGGATCGTGTAGCGGGGGTCGGACTTCGGTTCGAGGCGTTTGTTGTTCATGTTCCAGATAATTCCGATTGGCTGTTTCAAGAAGCATTATTCTCATTAGAATGTGGTTAACATCTTCGAACGTATACCTACTAAAACTCTTAGGGCCTATCTCACCACCTTCTGATAAGTATCGGATAGCGTAAACGTATGTTTTGTCACTTACTTACTTTATGTCAAGTGACAAAGACAAAAGTTGTGACTAAGCTATCCGACACTTATCAAAAGGTGGTGAAACATGCCCTTGACATTTGGGCAACTCTCAAATTAAATGAAGGTTTTTTGACCGAATAAGTACCAAAAACAGCTAATTTAAATTTAATTTGCGTTTATTTAACTCGAAAATCGATTTCAAATATTACAAGGTACTATTTTTATAAACGGAGCGTTTTGTTAACAAATTACTCGAATTGTGTGAATATGTAAAAGATTTACGGAATAAGTATGACAATGGTTTAAAAAAATGAATTAACCTTTTCGCCCTTAGCTTGGCACTGTAGGACGGCTGGTTCACTTCGGCGTGCAGTTTGGTTTCTCATCTTAATTTCGAACTGGGGTGGTGCTAGAAAATTATAAAACTGTTAGAAAATATAATTTACATAAAAATTACTAGGTCGCATCTAGCCTGTCTAACTTTTCAGGGGTGTGTTTGTCAGTCAATCCTTTCAATGTTATCTCAAAAACATCTTTGATATGACGTGACTGGATTTATTATTCCATTGAATCAAAATTAACGAATAGAAATATTTTTATTCAACCAATTCCAAACCACGTAAGTAAACGGAAATAGACATACCTTGAACGCTAATCAGAATAACAGCGGACAGTCCCGATCCAATTCCGTTAACAGCTTCACACAAGTAGTAACCCTCATTCGTTTTTTGGATATTAGCAATCGTAAGTGTTCCGTCCTCGACTTTTACATTAGGGTTATTGGGTTTTAGGTCTTTGTAATCGCCAGGCGTATCCCCTTAAAGGTAAATAGCAAATTGAATAAAAATAATTTTCGTAATAGTTGTGGTCTTAATCTATACTTCTATACTAATAAATAAAATTGAAGTGTCTGTCTGTAATTTCGAAATAACTACCACATATTAAGCTCATATGGTTATTTGGACGATACCATAACCGAATCACACGTTTTTAAAATTTTTGTCTGTCTGTCTGTCTGTTTGAACGGGCTAATCTTCGAAACGCCTGAACCGATTTTGACGGGACTTTCACAGACAAGTAGAGGATTAACCAAGGAGTAACATAGGCTACTTTTTTAACCGACTTTCAAAAAAGGAGTTGTGTTGAAATCGGTAAAAAACGCCCTGATAGGTATTTTCGCTGCGCGCGACGGCCGACGCACGCTCGCGCTGTATGGAACTCCCCGCGCCGCGCCGCGCGCCCCTGTGCCCTGCTCCCGTCGTACGCGGTACCGCGGTACGCCGACGCGCGGCGGGGGGCGGGTGGACCAGAAATCTACTTATCCCTCAGGATTTGTGAAAAACCGAAATTCACGCGGGCGAAGCCGCGGGCAAAAGCTAGTTTAAAACTATAATCTTTTTTGGGTACTCCTGCCAATAAAAATCTGTGTGTCTTTTTGCTCGTCATTTGTTAATGTTTTTATGTTCCATTCATAGATCAACTTTGAAATGTTAATGAGAGCTCTACATCCAATTAAGTAAACATAAAAAAATATACATATTTATTAAGATTTTTTTATAAATAGGGAAAATATACCTTCAGCCCTCTTCCACGTGACCTGAGGCTTGGGGAAGCCGTCGGCTTTACATTCAACCTTAGCATCTGAGCCCTGAGCAAAAGCTTTATCAGTCGGTTCCAGAATCCAACGGGGGGGCACTAAAACGTGACCAGTTCATTAGAATAATATCAAAGATATAATTTCGTTTATGAATTTAAGCACTTTATATATATTTTCAAAATAAATTCTGCATAATTAATTCAAAATATACGAGAAGATTTTTTAATTTACTTAAACTTTTTGATAAACAGTTCAGTAACTTCTGAATACTTTATTATTGCACTAGCTCATCATGTACATAAGTAATTCAATTATTTATTAAAATCCGTTACAGTAGTTTTCTACTAAATTACTTTATTGCAATTAGAAGAAATGAATTTTATGAAATTGTGCATATTTTGCAAAGAAAACTATTATTGTCATACTTTTATGACGACTTTCAAACAATTTACTCTAAGTAAGTTAATTAAACTGGAATATTTTATTTTTTATCAGTTTTGTCTAAATAACAATCTTAATATATTATATATAAATATGCCAGTTTATTTAACTTAGTTACTTTTGTAACAAAAGCTCCTGTAACATTTAAAAGCTTTTCACGTACTACTAGTAAATAATTTTGATATATTTAAGCAGGTGATATTTGTAGCTTATAATATTATAATTAATAAATAATAATTTTATGTAATCTATCATAATGATAAAGCTATTGCCATAGAAGCTTTTGTATTATACTATCAAAATTAGCAAATCAATTCCATTAAGCTTATCTAGCTACAACCAAAGGAAAAATAACAAGGGGAGTAAAAAACCAAACCATAAGAAGCTCAGCAGTTTTCATTGCAAATCAATAATATCTTTCAATTGAAATAATGTCTATAACACATAACATCTAATTTATAATTATGTTCTCGAATATTTTATTTAATAACCTGAAATCAGATATTACATTATTTCAATTGGAAGTTTATTAAGCAAGCATGACAGCATGCAGAACCAAAACGCGCAAATCAATGTATAAAAAAAATGTATACAGAGGGAAGATCTAGGATGTGGAGGGAAATGAAAAACATCTAATATGCGAGGTAGGAATGGAAGAAGAAATGGTTTCGTCGATGATAGCCGCAGCCGGTTCCTACGAACGACCTTTTACGAAACTACATCGATTTTAATTTCGCGGCGATGAATTACTCAAGTAGCTTAAGATACCACAAACTATGGTGTCTTTAGGTATTATAGATACGTTATATCAAGTATTTGAACGAAGGTATATACTGGTCTATAACTGGTAGATTAAAAAGCACAAATATGGTAGCTACGCAAAGCTGTTTCGTGCTGGGAGTATAATAATGGTTCACAGGTGCTATTATGTTTATGTACCGTGTACTTCAAGTGAGGAGGAATAGTTGGCGGAGCCGGCGGCGTTACGCGCGAGACATACGTATCGGCCGCTGTGCGACCACCCTGCTGGGTCGATGAGCAGGAGCGAAGCCCTCTGTGCTATTTTAGTTGCCGATACACCGGCTATTTCTTTCAAGGGTCGCCCTTCGAAGTACCATTGGATATCGAGCGGAAGATCACCCTCCGAAATCAAACAAGTAACCTGAGTCGCTTGGCCCGCATATAGAGGGGTTTCGAACGAGAAGGGGACTATGCGGGGCAGTACTGAAAGAACCATAGATGGTCGGGTTTAATCGTTTTATCGGCAAGCATTGTTAGTGAGGAAAAGTAGAGATGTGTTGTCGATCGTGATTTACGGATTCGGCCTCTGTTGGTGCTTTTATTTTGTGATGTTAGTTCCCTTTTCGACTTTTTTATAAAAAATATATAATTAACATGCCATTTACGACTAGCGTTGCTGCATGTTCGGCGCGACCGGCCGCATTTTTGACAATACACGTGTAGTTCCCCTGATGGTTTGCGCTCACGGAGTTGATCGTGAGGGCAGAGGCCCGCGGGCTCAGCGGGGTAGTCATTATGTCTCGATGTAAACTCGACTCTATAGTTTCGCTGCTGAACGTCCAAGATATCTCGAGTGGCAGATCTCCTTTAGTCGCAACGCAGTTCACTACCACGGCGTCTCCAGGATTGGACGGCACCGCACCGAAATTGAATGGCACTACCAAAGGTGGAACTGGGAGAGCAAACATCTTATATGAAGCGAGAAATATAAAAGACATGAGTTTTAGATTAAAAAAGAGGTTGTAGTTAAACATTAATATTTATTATCTTCCGCACCCTTAACGACTAGTTCGGTGGCATGGGAAACGACGCCTCCGGCGTTACTCGCCGTGCAGTAGTACGAGCCTGCATGTTTAGCTTCTACGGACTCTATGGTGAGCACACTACTTCTTCTGTCGACGGTACTGATACGAACTCCGAGGATTGTATTGGCTGACTGATTGTTAACCGTCCATTCGATTTTAACTGGTTGGTCACCGTGAGTGATAATGCATTGGAGCGCAAAGTAGTCTCCTAAGAAAGCCGGTTCAGGACCGGAAGTGAAGGGTGCGATCTTGGGAGGAACTGAAACAAACTTCATCTAAGTCACTAAATCATAAGATTCTACCACTAAACGTTACGACTAACCGTAAACGACTAGGTCAGCCGAGTGAGTAGTGCGGCCGGCACGGTTCTCACCGGCGCACGTGTACGAACCAGCGTGTTTCGCATCTACTGATTCGATTATGAGTAAACTACTACGTTTAGAATTGGTCATCGTGTAGTCATTGTTTCTTTGCGATATCAAATGGCCATTAAACGTCCAAGTTATCGTAAGCGGAAGGTCGCCAAAATTGACTGTACACGCCGCCTGCAGATATTCTCCGACGTTTGCCGGTTTTTCGCCGAACGAGAACGGTAGAATGTTGGGGGGGACTGGAAGAATATCATTATCTCGCTTTACCAATAATACAAAATTCAAAAATAATCAAGTAACATAAAATACTAAACATAAAATTATGATAAGAAAATATTAGGGGGCGTATTTTAAGCACCGTTTATAATTAATGCCGATGAATGCGAATGGGTCCCGGCATCGTTCTCAGCAACACATGTGTAGTTCCCAGCGTGACTATGCGCTACGGACCCAATACTAAGAATAGCGCTCCTTTCTCCAATGTTAAATACGGTCACCCCGGATCTGGGTTTAATAGGTTCTTCGTCGAAGAGCCACTTTAGGTGAAGTGGATGGTCACCCTCGATAACTGAACAAGCTGCGGTTACCACTTGTCCAGAATTCATCGCTACCTCTCCAAATGAAAACGGTTGGACCACGGGAGGAACTAAATAATAAGCAAGCAACACCGGGTTATTATTCAAATCTAGTACCGATGACATTGAGGGTGGCCGTATGGTTCACGGTGCCTGCCCTGTTCGTGGCCGTACACGTGTAATTGCCACTGTTCGCTCCGGAGGCGGACGGAATGTCTAACACAGAGACGCGTTCGCTCAACGTTGTCGTTTTCACCCCCATCCTACGTGTTAAAAGGTGGCCTTGAAAGCTCCACGTTATATTCATGGGAACGTCTCCTTTGGGCACGTGACAATCGAGGTGCACAGACTCTCCCGCGAAGACGGCCTCGTCCAACTCAAAAGGTTTGATGTGAGGAACGACTGAGCAAAGAAAATAGCATATATTACGTTAGTGATTTATGTGAATACATGCTCGGACATTTAACTAAAAATACCATTAACGTGTAGAGTCGTAGTATATCTATCTTCGCCAGCTCTATTTCTTGCAATACAAGTATAATTGCCACTATGAGCACCGGTAATCGAGGCTATGGACAGAAAGGACGTCTGCTCTGCCATCTTCAATGTCTTGATACCGGAAACTGTGGAGAGGTCTTGACCCTCGAAAGTCCAAGTGATGGACATCGGTCGATCCCCCTTGCTGGCGTGGCATGTCATTTGCACTGATTCTCCGTAGAATAGGGATTCCTCAATATCGAATGGCATTATGTGGGGTGGAACTGATTAAAAAAATAAAAAATAACGCTAAGATTAAATCTAAACGTGCATTAGACATGTATCGCGTTCCGAGTTCGATGGAATGTTCTAAAGGGAGTAGTGGAGCGGGGCGACAATCGACATCTAGTACCATGGACGTTGACGAGCGCGGCGTGGTGCGCGCGGCCGGCGCGGTTGCTGGCCGTGCACGTGTAGTTCCCGCTGTGCTGGCCCATCGCCGTCGGAATGCTAAGGACTGAAGCTTTCTCCCCGAGCTTCGTGGTAGTTACACCCATATTGTTATGATAGGGTATTTCAGCGCCTTGGAAACTCCATGTTATCTGAAGGGGACTATCTCCTTTGGAAACGTGGCAAGTGATGTGCACCGATTCGCCCGCAAAAATTGACTCTTCGACTTCGAACGGGATTATGTATGGAACCACTTGCAATTTAAACATTAAAATAAGTAACTACATAAAAATAAAATAACAAAATAATAATAATAATAATCATTGCTAATAATGCCTTAAATAAACGATATTGTTAATACACTATAGGTATATACCGGTTACTTTGAGAACAGTGGTGTAGGAGGCAACACCGGCGCGATTTTTTGCTTTACATGTGTAGTTGCCACTATGGGCGCCAGTGACGGACGGCAGCACCAAAACGGACGACCGTTCCCCAACTTTCGAAAACGTTCCTAACTCGCGTGATAGTTTTTGCCCATTAAACTCCCAGTAGACTTGTAATGGAACATCTCCTTTCGATATGTGACACATCATCTGGACTGACTCTCCCGAAAATAGAGCTTGATCGACGTCAAACGGCAATATGTTCGGTACGACTATAATTACAAATCAAGAAAAATGTAACTATGAGAACATAAAAATATGATCAACGAAAAAGTATAAGCTTACGTTGCTTTTCAGACATGTAAATAGAATTCATGCTAATTCTAAAAACATATCTTTGGCATGTAAACAGCTGCAATAAATAAAAGTATAACAAATATTAATTATGAGAATGATGATAAAAATGAAACTGACCATGAACATTAAGAACAGTGGAATGGTTAGTGGAACCGGCACTGTTGGTGGCTACGCAGGTATAATTGCCGCTATGCCCAGCGTTAGCCGACGCGATTGAAAGGAATGAGGTACGCGATGTCATTTTAGTTGTCATTATACCAAGGTGAGATGACGTATTCTCAAAGCCATGAAAATGCCACTTAATGTCAAGCGGCAAATCGCCCTTTGATACTTGACAGTTGAGCTGGACCGTTTCCCCAGCAAAAACAGACTCATCCGCTTCAAAGGGTACGATGTACGGTAAAACTGTTAATCCAGAAAGCCAATTTCGTATTAATATATTTTACATGTGCAAGCGTGCAACGTGCGGCAGAGGCATGTTCTATCAAAAATTGAATTTACTAGATACCATGGACATTAACCGAGGTCGAGTGCACAGCTAGGCCGGCTTTGTTTGAAGCGTGACAAGAATATTCGCCGCTGTGGCTAGCCGTGGCGCTAGAAATAGTAAGCAGCGACGTTCGCTGGCCGATTTTCGTTGTCATAATTCCTTCATGAGAGGACAATTCTTTTCCATGGAAACTCCAAGTAATAGCAAGAGGCGTGTCGCCTTTAGATACGTGACACGTCAACTGTACGGACTCGCCGGCAAATACGGGCTCTTCAGCCTCAAACTGAACGATGTGCGGAGGAACTGGCAGGGAAAACAAAACAAACTCAAATGAAAATACTAACACAAAGTCATGAGTAGTGTACCCTGAACGTTCAGTTTAGCGGTGTGATTTGTGCTCGCTACCGTATTGGACGCTGTGCAGGTGTAATTGCCCGTATGTTTCTCTGTCACTGACGGAATAGCCAAAATAGAGCTCCTATCGCCTACTTTAGTTACAATTACTGCATTATTTTTTTCTAGAGGTCGGTCACGAAATAGCCACGTGAGCGTAAGGGGCATATCTCCTTTCGGTATGTGGCACATAACTTGTATGCTTTCTCCGTAGAAAACAGCTTCATCGAATTCAAAGGGGGATATTATAGGCGCCACTGGAAATCCACAAATTATTTTTAACAAAAATTTATACAAATCTTCAAAAAATTCATAAAATATTGTGGGATAATCAGGGAACAACAAAACACGAAAAGCACAAGTTGTTCACGTGAGCGTATACCCTTCACATTGAGCGTTGCGTGATGACTAGTCTTGGCGACAATGTTAGATGCGGTGCATGTATAATTGCCGGAATGTTTTGCGGTCACAGTGGGTATGATAAGAGCTGAACCCATGTCCCCAACGTTCATGATGTTCACCCCAGGGAGCAAACTCACATCTCCTCCACTGAAGCTCCATTTGAAGCTTAGAGGTTTATCTCCTTTTGGAACGTGACACATTACTTGGACGCCCTCACCAAAATATACAGATTCGTCGAATTCAAAAGGCGTTATGATCGGTGCCACTGAAATAATTGGTTTTGTTTATTTCTGCTATCTGAATGTCCTTTCATTCATCTGTCTTAATCTCAAAATATTTTGCATGATCGTAAAATATTGTAGTTCATTTTATGACCCGCCAAAGTTACTAGGGATAGGGATCGAGAAGCAACACATAACATACTCTTACTACAAGACTACAAGGTTTTAAAACTAATGATTAATTATAATATATTGTACCATTGACAAATAATTGGGCAGTATGGTTCATTGTGCCTGCTTGGTTTGTTACTATACAAGTATAATTTCCTTGATTTTGATGGCTAACCGACTCAATACTCAGTTGACTTGCGCGTTTGGTGTTCATAAGCGATATTCCCAGATCACCAGGTTTGATTTTATTTTCGTTGAAATACCATTCTAGTCTCAAGGGTTGATCGCCTTTAACTACTGTACACGTGACCAAAACCATTTCTTGCGCGTTCACTGGTTCTTCGCCAAATTCAAAAGGCATTACTTGAGGTGGGACTGAGGTAGGACATAAAATGAGGAAAATTAGCAAAAAAGTAAATAGCTTGAGACACGGATTTGAATGTACCGTTAACATATAGTTCAGCCGTGTGATTTGTAGTTCCAGCTTGGTTTTTCACGGCACAGGTATAGTTGCCTTGATTGTGGTGAGTAACTGACTCAATAGTTAGTTGGCTAGTTCTCTTAGCGTTGGTGAGTATTACTCCATTGATATTAGATTTTAATGGCTTTCCGTCGAAATACCACTGGATGTTTAGGGGTAGGTCTCCTTTGCTAACGGTGCATATAACGACGACCATTTCCTGATCATTTACAGGATCGACGCCAAAATCGAAAGGCATTATTTGCGGGGCAACTAAACAGTACAATAAGAAATTGTAATAAGTCTTAGTTTGATCTGTATGAATTCGCAAAAACGGAAATATCAAGATAAATTCACAAATATTACAAATTGGTTTACAAAAAACCCATAACGGTGTGCATGGAAAAGGAATTTAAACACAGATATAAAACATAAAATAATATATAACACTAGTTAAATATCGTGCGAGCAGAAGCTAAGATTCATGGATTCCACCAAGTACCATTAACAATGAGAACCGCGCTGTGACTACTGCGACCAGCTTCGTTTTCCGCTATACAGGTGTAATTGCCAATATGTTCATGCTGAACATTCTCTATGCTTAAGATAGATATTCTCTTTCCATTTCTGTTTATGAACAGGCCATTGCCAGAGTTAAGAGGTTGGTCATTCAGCTGCCAATGAATTTTCAGAGGCAGATCACCCTTTCCTACTGTACATGTAAGTGACACGGTATCGCCTGCATTTAGTATTTCCTCTCCAAAATCAAAAGGTGTTACCTGTGGTAGAACTAACAAAGAAAACGAGAAAATCAGCGGAGCATCGATATCATGACGAATATAACCTAACCTATTTATTTTTCAATTATTTTATTATACGCACTATACATTAAAATAGGAATATTGGAAGGGATCAGTTTGTGATGCGATAAGCAGCCATTCTTAATTTAAAAATGCCGAGTTACCATTTACAACTAACTCAGTTGAATAATTCGCATCTCCCGCTTGGTTTCGTACATAGCAAGTGTAAACTCCCGTGTGTATGAATGAAACAGAGTCAATAGATACACTGCTGGATTTGTGACCGATCTTTGTTACGGTGATTCCTTGGATTTTTTTAACATCCTTTCCATTCAAATACCAGGTAATATTCAATGGAGCGTCACCCTTAGTCACCATACATTGCAATCCAACTGTATCACCCGCGTTGGCTGGCTCGTCACCGAAAGTGAAGGGGTGGATTTGGGGTAAAACTGTAGTAAAAAGCTACTTTATATTATACGTTACATAAAAATGTTGCAAAAAGTCTATATCTAAACTAATATATTGAAAAGAGGACCGTTAACTTCCAGCGCCGAACTGTGGTTTACATGTCCAGCTAAATTTTCAACGTGACAAACGTAAACTCCTCGGTGCGTTCCGTTTACAGAATCTATGTTTAAGATTGACATTTTCCTGCTCATGCTGCCTATTACGATTCCCATACTGTTGGTTGGCGAAATTTTTCTTCCGTTTAAGCTCCACGAGAAGTTAGCGGGAAGATCACCCTTATTCATAACGCATTGCACGGATGCCGTATCACCAGCGTTCGCGGGTTCATCGCCAAACTCGAAGGGTAATATTTGGGGAGGTACTGCAGTAATAGAAAAGCGTTAAAATAAATGAAACAATTCTAATCAAATAGCGAACCGTTAACACTGAGTAGAGTGGTGTGATTGGTTTGGCCGGCTTGATTTCTTATTTCACAAGTGTACGAGCCTCGATGGACGGAACTCACGGCCTCAATGTTTAGAATAGAGGTTTTCTTGCTTATCGTAGTGAGCACAATGCCGAGATTGTTGCGCGGCTTGATCTCTTCTCCGTTAAAAAGCCATTTGAAAGTGACAGGCAGATCGCCCTTGTTCATAACACAAGACACTGACGCCGTTTCGCCTTCATTGAGAATCTCTTCACCGAACTCAAACGGAGTAATTTGTGGTGGGACTAATAAAAGCATAAACTATCGTAAATATTAGGTTTACAGGCAGTTGGGAAATACGACTGTTAAAAATAAAATAAAATGAAGCGGAACTTTTTGTATGAACTACCGTTAACTTCGAGTACGGCGCTGTGATTGGCGGAGCCGGCCGGGTTCGTAGCCACACAATAGTAAGTGCCCCTGTGTACTCCATTAACGGAATCGATGTTAAGAATAGACGTCTTCCTATTGATATTCGTTAGGACGACGCCTAAGTCGTTATTTCTCGATAGAATCTGTCCGTTAAATATCCAGGAAATGTTAAGGGGCTGATCGCCTTTGCTCACGGCGCAAGAGATCGACGCCATGTCTCCAGCATTTGCAGGTTCGTCGCCGAACTCGAATGGCAATATTTGTGGAGGAACTGTACACAACTTCTACACGTTAGAACTATAGGAGCACGTGTGGCAAACGATGTAGCTTTGGCGGGCATAAATCTTATATTGAAATTTCAATTATTTATAACTAACAATCCTCGCTAACCTAAAATAATTAAACGGGGAGATTTTCTGAAAGAAAAAGTATTAGTTCACACATGACACAATACGTAATGCCACAAACGTTACTATGAAAGTAAACTTCGCAATTTGTAGAAAGAAATCCTTATTATTATTTTCTTAAATGTATTTTTAAACTTTGTGACATAACTTTTGAAAAAGTTCACTGAGTGCTTATACATTAAAAATCTACTTAAAATTAAATAACAAATACTTTACATTTTTCTTTGCAAATATTGAAAAACTATACAAACTCAGTGACATTACTTGTTACTCCAGTATTTTTAAGTCAGGAAAATTTCAGTACCTACATATTTATTGAATTTTATGAAAAAATTAGCTAATTAAAAACATTAAATTATTGATCGTCGAAAGGACCATTAACATTTATATTTATAATCATTTTATTTAGATTTATGAACAAGTTGACAACAACAAGTTGAATTCATAATATGGATTTTTGATTAACATGTTAACATTTTGGAGCAACAAGTGAAGAACTCTTTCATATAAAAATAATATTATTCGCATAAATGCAACTTATAGATACGCATACTACAACATCATATATTACTATGATTCGGAATGCATATGAAAATTTTTCGACATTCATTAAAATATAGTTTTTGGCACTAAAATTCTAAAGTTGCATTTACAAATTTCGATCACAGAATTAATTTATTGAGTTGCTTAATATAACGGGCAAGAATATTAAATATTAAATATCGATTTCGATAAAATTACAATAGCTATGACAATTTTAACTGACTTTTAAAAAAAAAAAAAAAGTATATTTGATATATGTATATATTAATTCGACTAATTATATTATACTACATCATGTTAGCATTAAGATATGCGGTTTTTTCATTCACTCGACATAGGACCCAAGACATTTCCGCTGCATAATATTCTTGCCCTTGCTATACTAAGCCTGATAGAGCTAAGAGGAGCGAATAAACAAGTTGCCTCTTTGCTTCAATAATGTGACAAATCCAAAAAACCAATTTTTTTTCAATTTGATAATTAAAACCTCTGTATCCGATTTTTTAGATAGCATAATGAATCTTAGATCGACGGTTAAATATCTATTTGTTTAGGTGCAATAATTTTTGGAAGTTATAAAACAGTTTCTTGTAAATTTGCTTGTAAAATTGCAGTTCAAGATAACACATTATTGAAGCAAAGAGGCGGATAATACATTAGAGAATTGGTTCCTCTCAGCGTAGCGTCGTGAAGTGAGCGACTCACCCATGACTTGCAGTTCGAGATTTCCCCGCGCGCTGTATCCTTGTGAGTTCTTGGCGACGCAGGTGTAAGTCGCTTGGTCGCTGATTCGCTCTACGTTTTCGATGACGAGGGTGCCGTTAGGGAATACTTTCTGTTTGCGGTTGATGGGTAGAACGCTGGAATGCGAAATTGTCAGGTGGCTTATCTTGGGTTATTACAAGTATAAATTAAAAATTTAAAAAACCCCCGACATCCATCGACTGCCATTTTGTAGCGGCAGCCATCTTGGATCGATTTTCATCAAACATAGCTAACAACACTCTCGACTAATTCACCTTTCAAACAAAAAAAAAACGCATTCAAATCGGTCCACCCGTTTGAGCGCTACAGGGGAATAGACAGGCAGACACACACACACACACACGCACGCGCACGCGCACGCACACGCACACGCACACACACATTTTGGCCAATTCTGTTGTACACAATCTCTAAACCTAAACTAAAATGACAGGTCTAAATTTATTCCTATCTCTTTCATAGTGCTCACTGCAGAAAAGGATAGCAATAGATTTAGGCCTGTCATTTTAGTTTAGGTTTAGAGATTGTGTACAACAGAATTAGCCACAATGTGGGCGATTCTGTTGTACACAATCTCGAATGAAATTGCATGCGATATTCATCCTTCCATTGTTGTATTCTGAATGACATGATATTATTATGCATCATCTTCTTTCGACTTTACAGTTCCTGAGATTTTATTACTAGCCAGTGAGTGACTGAGCGGTATTTCGCTTATATATTTGTACTAACCGTTCCCGGTATGCGTTGTAATGCCACATAAAGTATGATTTAAGAACAAATACAGGGCAAACATTCATTTTTATGTAGGTTTTTTGCACTAGGAACTTTCACGGGAGTATGCAGAAGAACCCACAAATTTCATCACAATCATCTGAACGGTTTAGGAAGGCATAAGAGACATACAGACAAACATTTTAATTCATATAAGATGTTATAAAGCGGTGATAGCCTAGTGGTTAGGACGACCGACTTCTAATCGGAGGTCGTGGGTTCGATCCCGGGCACGCACCTCTAACTTTTCGGAGTTATGTGCGTTTTAAGTATTTAAATATCACTTGCTTTAACGGTGAAGGAAAACATCGTGAGGAAACCTGCACGCCTGAGAGTTCTCCATAACGTTCTCAAAGGTGTGTGAAGTTTGCCAATCCGCTTGGCCAGCGTGGTAGACTATGGCCAAAACCCTTCTCACTCTGAGAGGAGACCCGTGCTCTGTAGTGAGCCGGTAATGGGTTGATCATGATGATGTAATAGTTTTACCGGCCGTCTCTCTCCCAGACGATGGAGTCGATGGGGTACCCGGCGACGGGGCAGTGCGCGACGAGCGTGTCGCCCGCGACCACGGGCCGCTTCTTCATGGTGCGCACGTAGGGCATGCCGTACACGTTCACGCGGGCCGCGTGGGACGCGCTGCCGACCTGCCGCGGTTGCAAACAATCAGGGTTTATTTGACAGAATGAGAAATTTTACCATACCTAATGGTTCCACTTTTTATTTATTTTTTTATTTTATTTAATCCAAAAAATTTGCTTAATTAATTATCTCGCCAAACTGGTGGGCCAGTCTGTTGGCGAGGTGGCGATGTTACTTATTGCTACTACTTATTTCTAACTTACTTACTATCAAACATGATTGCCTATCTATTTACCTTACATTCTAACAAGAATTTAAAACAACATATATATATAGACATTACCAAGCCTAATTTAGTCAGTCAGGGAATCCTTAAGTAGTGCTCCTTTAACTTCTTCTTAAGGACTCCCTCACTGAGCTTTATCTTAGACTGTGGTGTTAATTTGTCCCAGGTGTTATGACCGGAGTCCGCTAACTGGTACGACGTTTTCACATGGAGGAATTATCTTTAAGCCTTCGTTTCGAGTCATAGACGAGAAGTCCTGCGCGTGCCGATTCGCGAAGCGCAATTACGCTTTGTTCTCGGCGGATTTGACGCCTTGTGTTGGTTAAATTCTGCGGCAACATGCCTTGAGCCTCATCCCCTCCAACTATCGAGGTTTTCATACTCAAATTCCAAATAATCAAATAACCCCATAGTAGGTCGCTCACCTTGCTGGACGCGATGCAAGAGTAGAGGCCGCCGTCGTTGGGGTGCACGGAGGAGATGTTGAGGTGCGACTCCACGTTGCCGTCGGCGGTCACGAACTGGCCGATCTGCAGGCGCTCGCCGCTGTTGAGCTTCTCGCCGTCCAGCTGCCACGCGATGTCGGGCGTGGGGTTGCCGGACGCCACGCACTTGAGGCGCAGGGAGGGGCCCGAGCGGAGGGTCTGTTCCATAGTAGGTCGCTCACCTTGCTGGACGCGATGCAAGAGTAGAGGCCGCCGTCGTTGGGGTGCACGGAGGAGATGTTGAGGTGCGACTCCACGTTGCCGTCGGCGGTCACGAACTGGCCGATCTGCAGGCGCTCGCCGCTGTTGAGCTTCTCGCCGTCCAGCTGCCACGCGATGTCGGGCGTGGGGTTGCCGGACGCCACGCACTTGAGGCGCAGGGAGGGGCCCGAGCGGAGGGTCTGTTCCATAGTAGGTCGCTCACCTTGCTGGACGCGATGCAAGAGTAGAGGCCGCCGTCGTTGGGGTGCACGGAGGAGATGTTGAGGTGCGACTCCACGTTGCCGTCGGCGGTCACGAACTGGCCGATCTGCAGGCGCTCGCCGCTGTTGAGCTTCTCGCCGTCCAGCTGCCACGCGATGTCGGGCGTGGGGTTGCCGGACGCCACGCACTTGAGGCGCAGGGAGGGGCCCGAGCGGAGGGTCTGTTCCATAGTAGGTCGCTCACCTTGCTGGACGCGATGCAAGAGTAGAGGCCGCCGTCGTTGGGGTGCACGGAGGAGATGTTGAGGTGCGACTCCACGTTGCCGTCGGCGGTCACGAACTGGCCGATCTGCAGGCGCTCGCCGCTGTTGAGCTTCTCGCCGTCCAGCTGCCACGCGATGTCGGGCGTGGGGTTGCCGGACGCCACGCACTTGAGGCGCAGGGAGGGGCCCGAGCGGAGGGTCTGTTCCATAGTAGGTCGCTCACCTTGCTGGACGCGATGCAAGAGTAGAGGCCGCCGTCGTTGGGGTGCACGGAGGAGATGTTGAGGTGCGACTCCACGTTGCCGTCGGCGGTCACGAACTGGCCGATCTGCAGGCGCTCGCCGCTGTTGAGCTTCTCGCCGTCCAGCTGCCACGCGATGTCGGGCGTGGGGTTGCCGGACGCCACGCACTTGAGGCGCAGGGAGGGGCCCGAGCGGAGGGTCTGTTCCATAGTAGGTCGCTCACCTTGCTGGACGCGATGCAAGAGTAGAGGCCGCCGTCGTTGGGGTGCACGGAGGAGATGTTGAGGTGCGACTCCACGTTGCCGTCGGCGGTCACGAACTGGCCGATCTGCAGGCGCTCGCCGCTGTTGAGCTTCTCGCCGTCCAGCTGCCACGCGATGTCGGGCGTGGGGTTGCCGGACGCCACGCACTTGAGGCGCAGGGAGGGGCCCGAGCGGAGGGTCTGTTCCATAGTAGGTCGCTCACCTTGCTGGACGCGATGCAAGAGTAGAGGCCGCCGTCGTTGGGGTGCACGGAGGAGATGTTGAGGTGCGACTCCACGTTGCCGTCGGCGGTCACGAACTGGCCGATCTGCAGGCGCTCGCCGCTGTTGAGCTTCTCGCCGTCCAGCTGCCACGCGATGTCGGGCGTGGGGTTGCCGGACGCCACGCACTTGAGGCGCAGGGAGGGGCCCGAGCGGAGGGTCTGTTCCATAGTAGGTCGCTCACCTTGCTGGACGCGATGCAAGAGTAGAGGCCGCCGTCGTTGGGGTGCACGGAGGAGATGTTGAGGTGCGACTCCACGTTGCCGTCGGCGGTCACGAACTGGCCGATCTGCAGGCGCTCGCCGCTGTTGAGCTTCTCGCCGTCCAGCTGCCACGCGATGTCGGGCGTGGGGTTGCCGGACGCCACGCACTTGAGGCGCAGGGAGGGGCCCGAGCGGAGGGTCTGTTCGCCGAAGCTGTGCCGGATCTGGGGTGGTTCGACTGGAATTGTTACAATTACACGTTTTTTACAGAGCCCAACTTTAGATCGGTGAATATTTCTTTCAATTGTTTAGATTGAAGCGAAGACATTTTTGATGGTCCGTCTTTGAACATTGGGGTTAATGAAGCTAAATCTTACACTTTGTATGGACATCCAATTTTATTTATTTGAAAATTTACACAGGCTTAGGAATTTTACTTGTAAAAAACTAAAGAAGTTAAAATGTGCCTGAGTTTTCTAATTTTATGTTTCATTATCATCATCATTATTACCGGTCCACTACAGAGCACAGGTCAGGTTTATTTATTTTATATTTACAAAGTTCAAAATTAAAATGACGTACATCGTCCTCCAAGTTTGAGTTCCGCGCTAGCGCCTGCGCTCTCTTGGTCGTTCCTAATGAAGCACTGGTACATTCCCTTGTCTTCTTTTTTCACAGATTCGATCCTGTATAAAAACTTTATGATTAGGATAATTTTATCAGGTAGATTAGCTTCTTGTCTTAGTTTTTGCCATGCAGTATCTTGATTAATTCGTATAAGTTTGTATAAACAAATTCAGTGTTCAATACATACCTACAAGTCACGGCAAATAAGTCGAGCGGTGACCTTCAATGCACAGAAGTCGAAAATGAGGTATCTCGGGGTGTGAGGGGGTCGCGGGGAGGGCGTGGGGATCGTTCGTAAGCACTGATTAGCTCTCGCAGATCCCTCGTAAGCGCTGATTGGCTCTCCAATCGTATTGTGTCCCGCTCACTCGTACGACGCTGCGCGCACTTCAAGGTCAGCGCTCGACTGACGTGCCGGGGTTATAGTTATTTTATTAGGATTGTTTTTTTAAGATTGGCAAATAACAATTAGCCAAATATCAGTCCTCACCTCAAAATAGGGTCATGGTGGTTCATGTCCTTCGCGTCTTTGAGCCAAGTGATGGTTTTGACAGGGTTTCCCTCATATCTGCACGTGAACACGGCCGGCCGTCCGAAGTCGACCGTCTGCGTCGCCGGCTCTACGGCCGCCTTCAATGGAGCTGTTACGGTTAGCACTGTTTCTACGGACTCACCTGAAGAGAGATGAAAAAGTTTGTACTACTTGATCTCATCTAATTCTCAATAATCAACTTTGTAAAAATTTTTGTGAATGCTTTTCATTAATGCATACGAAGATATACTAGCACAATAATAATTATTGTTTAGTACTTAAAAATTAAAATCGCTTCAGTATCAAAAAGTAAGGAGTTCTTACCACCAACAGAGTTGTTGACAACACACAGATATTTTCCAGAGTCTTCCACTTTAGCCTCTTTTATGATAAGGGTTCCTGACACTTGTTTGACTCTGTCATTGAGCGCTACTGGCTGTTTTCTTGCTGTGCCATCGATGAATTTGTACCATCTGCAACAATAGAGAATAAGTTTAGAGTGATACCGGACAAAGATACAAAATTTCAATTGATATTGTGAGAGTTAAAAAAACCGATAAGGTGTAGTAAGTTAACCAAGATTTAATTATTATAATTAGTAAGATGTGGGATAATTAACTACGCTATTAGTCAAAACCAGAAATTTAAAAAATTCTTCAAAACTTTTTAAAAAGTAAGGGATATAAGATATTTAATTTAATATTTAAATATTTTTCGAATGGTTTAAAATTTTAGATCACATGAAGTAACTCTAACTAAGTAAAGCTCACTTAATATAAATTAAAGCGATGTTCGCCGTAATAACACTAATAGTTTAGAATAGTACTTCCAATTTCCCAAACAAGGATTCCAAACTTTGAGAAAGACAATAATAATAAATAATCAAAGTCTCGAAATGACAATGACAAACGAAGATATACCCGATACCCGAATTTTGATAAGTGGTGCGAAACGAAGCCAGCGGAATGAAAAGCTACCATACGAGCCGAGTATGAGGGTCGAAAATATCACCCCAAACAGTGAGCGATCGGACATACGGCACAGCGACGGATCGCGCGAAGCACAAAGTAAAGATTAAAGCGTCTGAACGAAAGCAAGAACACCCCGACACTTACCAGGTGTCTACGCCGCTCAATCGTTACTTTGGCTGTGGACCGAAAAGGCGCGCGGCCGGCCGCGGCACTTCACGCCTTCGTCTCGCGGGGGCGGGCACCCGCCGCAGTAGACTGCAATAACAACGCACATCAGTACAGGGGATGGGGCGATGGCTGCGTGAAGATGAACGCGTGAGGTGCCGTCGGCCGCCGGGGCGTACCTCGCGAGCGGCGCCAGGCAGTGCCGGCCCGGTCCTACCCGTCGGCACTGGAATAGACACCGACCGTGACGATGAGGCTCCTCCGACTCACCTAAACACGGGCGCCGGGAAAGCGGCTACTTGGCACGTCAAGAACGCTACATCGTTTCGAGGCACGAAGAACACTTCCCAACCTTCGAAATGTATAGCGGAATTTTTTCTAGGTGCGATTTTATTCGTTGGCTCTGCAATGACAGGAGCTCGTTTAGTCGAGTATTTGAAACAAATTCGAATATAGAGGCGACGATCCGGCTTACGCTCCTGCATTACGACTAACTAGCGGAACTATTGACTTACCTAAAGATCGGAGGCGGGTATCCGGCGACTTCGCACGTTAGATACACGGAATTCAACAGAGAAACTAAGAATATTTCACCGCCCTCGAATTTGCGGCTTTTGTCGCTTCGAGGCGCGATTTTATTCGTGGGCTCTGCAATATGGAAGATAATTTGATAACGCACCTTGACACCGGCACAGGATATCCTTGCGCAGGACACAAAATGGCCAAAGAAGTATTTTGAGAGAAATGAACCGCAGCTTTTTGAGTTGAGGTTATACTAGGAGCGGCGCTGGCAATAGGTTCTGAAGACACAATATATCAGTCCACAGTAAAATCAATAAATTAATATAATATGTAGTTTAAAGATATTGTAAAACTTGCCTGAATATGGGAACAGGAAATGACTGAGCTTGACATAATAACGCAAAACTGTGGTTGACCGTTCTTACGAAAGTACTACTACGAGCATCCGTTGAGAAGGTGGGTGCTTTGAATCCGACTGGTTCTGCAGTTTGAAAAGATATTAGCTTTAAACGATGCATTAAAATGTAACTTGCCTGAAAACTGGAGCAGGAAAACTTTGGGCTTGACAGAGAAGGGCGAAGCCTTGTCCGATACGTTTTCTGAATATACTTCCCATCGATTCGGACGAAAACGTTGGCGACTTAGCACCAACGGGCTCTACAATTATTTTATTTTTAAATACAATAACGAACCAACAATGTAATTAATATGGGAAACTTGCCTGAAAATTGGTACAGGAAAAGCTTGGGCTTGACAAAGAAGTGCGAAACTTTGATTTTCATGCCGCTTTATAGACGAAAGGGCGGATTCTGATGAAAAAGATGGAGCCTTTGATCCAACGGGTTCTGTAGGAAATATATCTTATTAAGATAAATGCTATAGAGGTTTCTACATTCTAACACCTTGAGAATATATAGACAATGAAGACGAATACAAGGATCTAACAACTCCCTACGCCAGTAAATATTTTACTCCGGCGATAGTAACGTTTTAAAACTATTAACTAACACTTGCCTGAAAATTGGTACAGGGAAAGCTTGCGCTTGGCATGTCATTGAAAAGCTTTGATTCTTGTGCCTGGTCACTGCAGATGAAGTTAAATCATTGGGGAAGGTCGGCGCTTTTGAACCAACGGGTTCTGTAGAAGGAACATAGGAATCATTATGTGAACTTACCTATATATAGGTTTTGGTGACGCTTGGGCTTGACAAAGTAACGCAAAACTGTACCCTGTTTCTCTTATAAATATACTGCCTTTGGAATCAGTGGAAAATGACGGAGCTTTTGCGCCAATTGGTTCTAAAAGTGTACAGTAAGTGTAAATACATAATCCACCTGAATACCGGTTGAGGGTACCCTTGAGCTTGACAAAGCATAGAGCCCCCAGAGCCTGCCGCGATATCATAATTGTAAGATGATGCAGAAGTAGGGAAAGTGGGAGCTCGGGCAGACACTGGCTCTGAATAAAAAATTTAGTAATGTAATTAAAAAAGGACAAAGAGGCACTCACTTGAATACTGGTGAAGGGTGTGCTTGAGCCTGACATAGTAACACTATCGCTTGTCCAGCTAATTTTGTGAGACCAGTGATTTTATATTCCATAGAAAATGATGGCGCCTTGGACCCGATAGGTTCTGTATTACGTTTGAAAGATAAGAATATGCTATATAATTAGCTCTTACCTGAAAACTGGGATAGGAAACGCTTGGGCTTGGCATAAAAGTGCGAAATCTTGGGCCGTTTTACGAGTAATGGCGGACAATTGGACGTCACTATTAAATGCAGGAGACTTAGAGCCAACAGGTTCTACAATTAAAAGTAAATTTATTTAGCATTTTTATTTAATCACCTGAAAATGGGTGCCGGAAAGCCTTGAGCTGGACACAAAATATTCAGACTCTGACCGACCGTCCTTACATACCACGACAGTTTATTATCAGTTGAAAATGTAGGTGACTTAGTTCCAATGGGCTCTAAAATTGTAAATAAAATAATATGTCAATATTCCACTATTATAAAATGGAATAGGGTATCCCTGAACCCGAAAACACTAAAGCTAGAGCGAGAAAACTGTAGCTTAAATATTATTAATTAATTATGATTATTAAATAATGACAGAATTATCGATACAAATAAATATGGAAATTACTGTGATACTTAAAGAAATGAACAGATTTTTTCAGTCGTGTCTGAAGTGTAAAATGAAGAGAGACCCTGAATTTGTAATTTAAAATTGATGCAATATTTTACAAACCACTCACTTGAACACAGGAGGAGGGTGCGCTTGTGCCTGACATAAAAGTACAAGGGCCTGAGAAGCTACTTTAGTAAGTGTAGTACTTTTAAATTCCAGTGAAAAAGATGGCGCCTTCGATCCAATAGGTTCTGAGAGGAAATAGGATGGATAATTTAATATAACTAAGATGATTTAGCGTATCTTACCTGAATATTGGGACAGGAAAAGCTTGGGCTTGGCATAAGAGCGCAAAATCTTGGCCGGTTTTGCGGGTGATTCCAGAAAATTGAACATCGTTAGAGAATGTAGGGGATTTAGAGCCAACAGGTTCTATAATTAAGAATAAATATTTTAATTATAATAGTCACCTGAAAACTGGCACTGGAAAACCTTGAGCCGGACATAGAATATTTAGGTTTTGACCGAGAGTCCTTACATACCAAGATAGCTTATCGTCAGTTGAAAAAGTAGGAGATTTTGTTCCGATCGGTTCTAAAATATAAGGTTATGATAATAGGAAGTTACTATATTAATATACCTGTATACGGGGATAGGATATCCCTGGGCCCGACAAAGTAGAGCTAAATTATGTTCTACGGGTCTATTGACAAACCATGCAAATTTATCATCGGTTGACAGAGTAGGTGGTTTGGAGACGATTGGCTCTGGAAATGTATGTACAATTAATTCTCACCTAAATACAGGAACAGGGAACCCTTGCGCCGCACACGTAAGAGCAAAATCTTGCAAAGCAGATATTTCAAACCATTGCAGTTTTGAACCACTTGCAAATGAGGGACTTTTCGAGCCAATTGGTTCTAAAAAATTAATATTAAGTGTTTGGCAAGAAACAATACGAGAAGACAATGTAGGAGTGTCAGGTAACATAGTTTTGATTCCGAGACTCACCTAAATACGGGGACAGGGTACGCCTGAGCCAAACATAGTAACGTAATGCTGGAGTTCATAGCAAATTCCATAAACTCGATCATTTTGGTTGGAACTTTCGGTGGGGCACTATTAATTGGCTCTAAAAGAAAATATTTATAATTTTTTAATATTTTTACCTGGACAAAGGTACTGGGAATGCTTGAGCGGGACACAACAATGTCACGCTTGCATTAACAATCGCACTGAAGCCTCTAACGTTATCCATAGTAGGAAACTTCGGAGGAACTCTTCCTACGGGCTCTAAATATAAACACAGGAATCTATTAAAACAAATGGACACCAAGTATTTAATACTTTTACCTGAATATTGGAACTGGGAAGGCCTGTGCTATGCAAAGCAGTGTACAAGTGTGATTGATCCAAGCTTCAGTTATATCGATCATTTTCCATGCCAATTTAGGAGCCGCGCTGCCCATTGGCTCTAGAGAAAAATATGTACTCTAATAACTACGATGAGCAATGAACAAAGATACCTGAAAGCTGGGGCGGGAAAAGCTTGTGCGGGACACAACAGTGTAACATTATTGGATTCCTTTGCATCGAAGGCTCGACTTTTATCTGTAGTTGTAAATTTGGGCGAAACACGACCCACAGGCTCTATGAATAAAGTAAAATAACCATTTAAAATACTTTATTCCGATAAGACATTACCTGAATAATGGGACGGGGAACGCTTGGGCAGGACATAGTATCGTTAGGCTCATGTTAAGCGTCGCGCTAAAACTTCTGGAGCTATCCATCGATGGAAATTTAGGTGAGACGCGGCCAACCGGTTCTAAGAACATAACATTTCAAGCTTATAAATAATATACCTGAATAATGGCGTTGGAAAAGCCTGTGCCGGGCAAAGTAGAGTCACACAGGTGTTCGAAGAAAACGTAAAACTGCGCCCTGTTTCCGTGGATGGAAATTTCGGAGATACTTTACCCATTGGTTCTGTTTACGAAAATAAAAAGAAATAGTCGCCGATTTTCTTTATTTATCAAAGCAGAGTTTTCAAACCAAACCTGTTTTATGTCTTACCTAAACATTGGGGTGGGGTATGCTTGAGCGGAGCATAAAAGTGATATACTTTGGGCAGTGTCAAAATCAAAGAGGCGACTTTTTTCTAAACTCGGAAATTTTGGAGAGACCTTCCCCATGGGCTCTGAAGCAAATAAATACTTATGTCTATTTTTACTGACCAAAAACAATGGCTGAATATTGAATATAAATACCTGAAAATTGGGACTGGAAACGCTTGTGCAGGACATTGCAACGCAAAAGTATAATTCTTCCTCACCCCAATCATCGTACCCATAACGACAGAGGCAAATTTTGGCGGTACACGTCCAACGGGCTCTAGAGCAAGTAAGGACAGTTAGGTATGTCTGGTGGCGAATAAGACATTTACCTGAAAAGTGGGGTCGGAAACGCCTGCGCAGGGCATTGCAATGCGTAAGAATAATTCTTTCTGACCTCGAACATTGTGCCAGTTAGTATCGTAGCAAACTTCGGAGGTACACGCCCAACCGGTTCTAAAAATTATTATCATCAAAGAAATATAACAAGGAAGAATACGTAGACGTTACCTGAACACGGGGACGGGAAAGGCCTGTGCGGGACATTGCAACGTAAACGTGACGTCCTTTATCGCTACGAACATCGCACCCACTTGAGCCGAGGAAAACTTAGGTGGCACTCGCCCTATCGGCTCTGAGGAATGACGCAAAATTGCTTTATTTTCAAGTTTAATCTTACCGGTACGCGGGTGCTGGGGATGCCTGAGCGGGGCACAATACGGCGAGGCTGGTGAACTCTCTAAACTGGAAACCGCTCGTAGTCTGCGCGCTAGGGAACTTGGGAGGCACTCGGCCCATCGGCTCTGCGCATGTTGGGAGAAGGCGGATTTACGAGGAGTGGACATCAAACGGACTAAACCAAAAACATTGTACGCCCTGGCAAACCCCTACATTTCTCTTATTAAACACATTATTAATTTTGACTGAAACCGCGAATCGAGGCTCTGCAGGGTACCCTATCCCAACATTCAGGCAAGGTTCTTTACAAAAGAAGTATGTAGATATAAACAGACTTGTTATATTTACAAACTTATATTTCACACAACAAGAACTATGTACAATGGTTATATAATCTTTTATTTTGTATCGGCCAATTTTAATGAACTTAACTTTGTAGGTAAATACATACGTTATAATCTAATAGCGCCATCAATGTTAACAAAAGATTATAAACATTTAAAATTGTAAATGGCTAAAATGAAGCATTTTCAAATACAATTTTGTAGTTATTAAATATGACCAAATGCCTTAGAAGATGTAGTTTACCGAAACAACTCCATTTTAAGCCAGTAACTTAGTGAGCAAAAAGTATGTAACTGAATTTCTAACAGTGCAAATTAACAGAAAATTTAAATGCTTGTTTTATAACTATATTTAAAAAAAAAGCTTAATATCATTAATGATGGTTTAGGTATTTGCTTAATTTTCACTGCCAGGAAGCTTATAGTAGCGCTATTAAGTATTAATTGATAATTTCTATAACAAAACTATTGGAATTAAAACAGGTAATAAGGTTCTTAATTGTGGCATTACTATTTTACCAATTATATTAATTATTAATTGCGCTACATGTGTCACAAATATAACGATAGCTAACACATTTTTACTTACCAGTAATAACCAAGCGTCCTTTAGTAGCTGATAATCGAGTTTCTCCAGTAAGTCTGTGCTTAGTTCTACATTGATATGACTTGTAACCATCTTCAGGTCCCACATCTCGAATATGCAATTCACCAGATGGAAGAACTAAATATTTGCCATCTGAAATGTTACACGATCATTGTAGACGAAAGAAATTTTGGCTTTACTAAAAAAAAATTCATTTTAATTTCATTTTAGCCAACGCAACATAAGGTTGCAATTTACTTATAAAATTCATTGCATGCATTAACCTAAGGAAGTGGGAGACTGGATTAAGGTAGGCCGTGAGGCCCATGGATTAAGGTAAGTCCGGAGAAAAACACCCTGAATCGCTTGTCAAAAACCGTAGGTGATCATGGATGTAATCCATCAAAAAGTAATATTTTTAGATATCTAATTTAATTAAAATCCGTACCATCTATATTTAGATCAGAATCAAGTTTTATTTCAACTTCCTCTTCACCTTCACTCACAATCCAAGATACAACCGTGACGTACTCTGATACAAAACTGGGTATATGACATTTCAAAATAGCTGCATTTCCTCTAAGGACATATTCCTCCATTAGATTAACAGCATATGCTTGTGAAACCACTGAAACAATATGACCTAAATGAGCAAATATTGTGAAGACACTAAAGTCAGTGGATTAAACATAACATGTTCGGTAAAGATGTTATGTTTAAAATGGTTGTTAGGAAAGGATATTTCAATTGAGAACATCAGGAAGAATAGAAAGAGGAAATGGAAGGATCACCAATAGAAGAGGAATGATTGAATTTTAGTACCTAAATCCGTAGAATCGTCTATTTTAATTTCATTTTCAATATTATCTTCGGATACTATCCAAGAGTTGACAGAAACGTATTCAGAGACAAAACTTGGAATTTGACATTTCAATATGGCAGCGTTTCCACGCAATACATATTCTTCCCAAAATTTAACATCGTAAGCTTGAGAAACGACTGGAAATGGAATTCAGAGTTTGAATATAATAAATTAGGTATTTTTCTGTCAACTTCTACAACTATTTTGTGTTAACCTTAGTTGGGATGCAGGAGGGTAATGGATAGAATAAATCTTTAACATCTGTACCTTTACCTAAGCTAAAATCAGAGTCTAAATTTATATCTATTTCCTCTTCATCGCCTTCAGAAATAATCCAGGACGTGACTGAGACATATTCGGTGACGAAACTTGGAATATGGCATTTCAATATAGCCGAATTACCACGCAAAACATTTTCTTCCCACAGGTTAACAGTATAGGATTGAGAAACAACTGAAATATTTTTTTAATTAGACGTTCGATATTTTTAAAACTTTTACAGGAGTAGGATTGGAAAACAGAAACCTATTATGTTATTATTATACCCAAGTCATCGTATCCAGTGCCATTAATATATTTTTCTTCATTATCTCCTTCGAATATCAACCAAGACGATACTGTTACATATTCTGATACGAAACTTGGTATATGACATTTCACGATTGCTGAGTTTCCACGCAGGACATTTTCTTCCATTAAATTTACGGTATATGCTTGTGAAACGACTGAAATATTTTATTTCAATCTTTAGCGGTATTGAAAATTGTCAGTCAAGGGAAGGAAAATGGGAAAATTAATAAACAGCCCTAAAATGCAAATACCCAAATCATCAGAGTCTGTTTTGATTTCTAACTCATCAGCATCGGCTTCCGAAATAATCCAAGATGATACGCTGACATATTCAGTAACGAAGGTTGAAATATGACATTTGAGGATAACTGCATTACCGCGTAATACGCTTTCTTCCAATATATTTACAGTATATGCTTGTGATACGACTGCAATGAAAATTGCGATATTATTTATTACATTAGTGGTCGATAAGAGGACATGCAGGAAAGGGGATTGGATCCTTCAATTTTAATATCAATGTACCGGCATTATTTGCAGTATCGTTTAATTGGATTTCTGTCTCATCATCTCCGTCTGAGATAATCCAAGAAGCAACAGATACATACTCCGTTACAAAACTTGGAATTAGACACTTAAAAATTGCAGCGTTTCCTCGCAAGACATTCTCCTCAACTAAATTAACCGTGTAAGCTTGAGATACAACTGAAATATTTAAAAGCTTGAAGGTAATATTTAATCTACAAAAATATTAAAAGAAATGTTGTATGTCTGAGTTTGGAAAGGGATTTCAAGGCAATTCAAATTGATGGCAGTTACAGTAAATATACCGTAATTTTCATTCGTCAGATACTCTCCGCCTTCGCTATCATGCCAAGACACGACTTGTACGTGGTCAGAAACAAACGAAGGAATGTGACATTTAAATACTGCAGCGTTGCCACGTATGACGTATATATCGTAAACCTGCGATTCGTAGAATTGGTTTACGGCTGAAAGTATTGAAGTAAATTATTTTGGGTATGAGCTCGAGGATTTTTGAGGACGACGGATAGGAACAATTGAGGCCGCGCGGGCGATCCCGATTACCGTAATTGCCCTCGGAGCCATTTAATGAAAACGCAGAGAGGGACTCCTCGTCCGTTACCCATTCCACTACATGTACATAGTCTGCTACAAACGATGGTATGGAACATTTAACTATAGCCGAATTTCCTCGCAGAACATCTTCATCAGTAACGCGAGGTTCATAGTTTTGATGCACAACTGCAGATATGAAAAAATGCTGTCAGAAGAAGATTTGGTAATAATTTATGGCAGGAGAAGGGGAATACATCTGCTATACTAATAATTTACTACCAGGATCAATATTCGAGTTGTCATCAGCAGTAACGGTCTCATTATCCATAAACCATGCAACAACATTAACGAAGTCCGCTACAAAAGATGGCAGAATGCATTTCAAGATAGCTGTGTTTCCTCGTAAAACAAATTCGTCGTTGACTCGAGCCTCATATGCTTGAAGTACCGCTGTTACAGAAATTTACCAGAATTAGGGAATTCAGGATGCGGACACGTGTAATTCATGCGAAGTTACCCTCAGCATTTCCAGGGTAATATGTTCCTCCTTCACTGTCGGTCCACATTTCGACAAATACAAAATCTGAGACGAAACTTGGTACTTCGCATTTCATGATAGCTGCGTTTCCACGAATAACATATTCATTGTCCGCTTCAGCTTCGTAAGGTTGTGATACCACTAATTAGGAAATTTCCAATAAGATGTTATGATTCTGGGAAATGTTAAGGAGTTTGGGCATGACGGATTTATTATTTGTTTACATAATATGTACCCTCTGATGTGTTTGTGTTATTTATTGTAAGCACTTGTCCATCATCCATGAGCCATGATTCCACGTATACGAAGTCACTAACAAATGAAGGGATCTTGCAATGAACAATAGCGGCATTCCCTCTAATCACGTACTCATTTTCGGCTTCAGTCACGTAATACTGTGACACAACTATAGAATAATAATTACTGTTTGGACGTACTCGATTAGGAACTGGACATAGGACAGATATTTAATATGGGAAGTCTTTTTGGATTGAGGCTATTTTACCAAGGTTTTCAGAGTCGGCAATTACTGCGCCCTCTTCATCTATCCATGCCTCTACTTTTACGAAATCGGCGACAAATGAAGGTATGGAACATTTTAAAACAGCAGCATTTCCACGTATAACATATTCAGTTAAAATTTCTGCTTCATAAAATTGATTCACAACTGAAATAAATTTTGTGAAGTTTATTGATAGCTAGTTTTGTCGGCGTAGTAGACGTTTTAAAAAGGATGTGGAAAACGAAGAATAAGGAAGTGATTATTAGGATACATATTTATTTATAATTGTATAATAATCCTACCAATATCATCGGTAAGCAAGTATTCGCCACCGTCAGTATCAACCCAAGCTTCTACTTTAACAAAATCCACGACAAATGAAGGAATGTTGCATTTTAAGACAGCAGTATTCCCACGAATAACATATTCTGATACTACTTCAGCTTCGTAATATTGTGTCACAACTGTAATAGGTACATTTGAATAAGTATTCCGATAAATTTTATGGGATCGGAAATATGGAATGGGACCTCGGTTGTTTTATATTGGCTCTATTAATTTACCCTCTCCCTCCTTGCTGCCATTTATAGTAAATGAATTTCCGGCTTCGTCATGCCAAGATACAACATTTACAAAATCCGCTACAAAAGACGGTATTGAGCACTTAATGATTGCAGAGTTTCCGCGGATTACATATTCGTTATTAACTTCGGATTCATATTGCTGTTGCACGACTGTAAAATATATAACTTTGAGATTTTGGAATTGGATTAAAAGGACTGAGGAGGGTTGAATTTATTTGTGGAGTTGGAATTAACCATAGTTCTCGCCAGGGAAGAAATCTTCATTTTCGTCTGTGTGCCAGGACAGAACTTCTATAAAATCGGCGACAAAGGATGGGACCTGACACTTCAATATAATGCTGTTGCCCATTATGACATACTCCTTGTTAACATCAGTGTCGTAATTCTGCGCAACCACTAAGTAATACAGTAAATAAGAAATAATCTTTATTATAAGGCTATGATATAATTAGTTTAGTGACAAAACGATTGTTTATCCACATGTACACAATAACTAAATTATCAGGTATCTCGATTAAAATTTTCGAGGTTTCTATACCGTTGGATGTTGCTGCGCTCTATTACTTTTTTATTATTATCATTCGGTACCTACAATTTTTATGAACAGATCATAATATAATTCAGATTAAACGCTAAACAAACAATATAGGTAGAAAGGATTAAAATTGAGGCCGTCTTTTTCACTAACTTATTTCTGCACTAACAGAAGTCAAATCGTAAAATTGATTTATTCAAGTTCAATGTAAAGTATAATGTGAAAAGGACGGCGCTACATTTTTGTCCTTAAAAGACCCATAAAGAGCGATCATGCAAAAAAATATTTAAATACATAATATAGTATGTATATTCCTACAAAAGTGTATAATGTATATATATAAAATATGTGCATTGAGCGTATGTACATGTACGTATATTATATTATAATACATGTGTGTCATACACACGTACCTACACGTTCATCTATACAACATGATTATTATTGTATAGACGAAACAGCTAATCATAATTCCACCCTCATCTATTACATTCACGCACTCTATAACACGCCACATGCGTTATGAACGTTATGGTCTATAAACCGTAAATAAGACAAGTTACTTTATAATGACCGCCCAAATTTATGTACCACATCGTTGCCGGCTGATTATTCAATTGACCTTATTGAACTCTCTCTAATAAAAGGGCAGGGCCCTGGCTTTCATTTGTACACTGGCATACAGTTGAAAGGGACTATGTACACGACGATTAGTTTAAACTCGTAAAATAATTAGGTATATACATAAGTAAGCTTAGGTTAAGATATTTTGTACATATACATGTAACTATTAGCATTCTAATAAGAGAATAAAAAGTCAAGTCCCTGATTCCTATTAGAAATAAGGCTAAAAATTGTAAGTAATGAGTATGACATACGAAAATAGTTTAAACAATATAATTAATTGTCACTATAATAAGTGCGAAAGAGACGATTGTGTAATACGAATAAACACGCCTCCGCCCACTCGCTGAATCACCCGTACTAAATTTATGTATAAATACAAGGCCCAAGGGCGACGCATTCATTCTCGTAGCGGCAGTGAAACAGCGAGGACCACCTCTCCTCGGCAGACTACATCCAGCGGAAACGGGCTACACAGCGACAGGGCGGCGGGAACTCTACGGCACCGTGGTCTTTTATTTTCACCTCTCCACCGACTACCTGGTCGATAGGATCCGCGCAAGTCCAGGCTTTGTCCTGAACATTGGTCCTAATTCGAGCCGGATCAAACGTCGATCAGAGGTGTGGGCATGGTGAAGACTAGATCCCGATCTGTGGTGCCGGAAGAGTCTCCTATTGCGTCGGGCGATCACATAGCCCCTGGCATCATGCCGCGCACCGCCAACGATCACACGTCGCTGCCGCTGGATGGTCGCTTCGCGTCGGACAGTCTAGCAACTGCCCCGGGCCCCGCGCCGCGCGTCGCCGACATCACGCCGCGAGAATCACCGGAGTCTCCGAGTCCGTCTCCGTCTCCAGTACCCTCGTCGGGTCCAACGTCGGGCAGCCATGAAGAGGCATCGCAGACATCAACATGCCGCGACTCGTCGCCTCTGCCCGCCGCCGCGAAACCCCGCGCGCCGCACACCGAGTGCGCCCCCGCGCCCGCGCACCCCAGTGCCGCCCGCGCGCCGCACACCGCGATCTCCCGCGCGCCGCACCTCACGTGCGGAAACGCGCCCGCGTACGTCAGTGCCGCTCATGCGCCGTTCCCGGTTGGCGCCTATCCACCATATCCGAGTGCAAGTGAAGTCGCTACTGCCACCACAGTGTCACCGCGCGTCGCGCCTGCAAATGCACACGTCGATACACCGTCGTGGGCGCCGAACGCGACCGTGCCAGTCAGCACGCACATTCACGTACCGCCAGGGTCGGCGCCTTCCACCACGTCCGTCAACGCGCCGTCGTACACCGAGCCACGTCCGAAGCCCAACGCACACGAACTGCGCGCCTCCAAGATACGACTGCTCGAGCTCCAGCAAGAGTTAACTCGGCGGGACATCGAGCTACAGAAGCTGTGCATCGAGGAGGCAGAGAGCAACGCGCTCGACGTGCAGCTTACCAAACTCGACCAACGGGTCGACAACTGGCTTCAAAGACGTGAGGTTCAAAGTGACGACGCGCAATTGGCGATGAACGCGCCACCTCACGTGAGTAAATTTACATATTTTGGTGATAAGTGTCAGCAGGGTGCGAGCGTGCCGCGAGCTCCACCCGCTCTGTGTCTTGATAGTGCTACGTCCGGTGACTATGCCTGCCTCGAGCGGACCTCGGGGGTTAGAGACACAGAGCGCGGACATCCCGCTTCGATGCCGGAGTCCGCCACAGTGTTTAACGATAAGTCACGGCAACCCGCCGTGAGTAAATTTACATATTTTAATGATAAGTGTCAACAGGGTGCGAGCGTTCCACGAGCTCCACCCGCTCTGTGTCTTGATAGTGCTACGTCCGGTGACTATGCCTGCCTCGAGCGGACCTCGGGGGTTAGAGACACAGAGCGCGGACATCCCGCTTCGATGCCAGAGTCCGCCACAGTGTTTAATGATATGTCACAGCAAGTCGTCTCGGGGCCCAGGTTCATCGGGTATCCCGCGGCTTGGCCAACGTCCGACGACCCTCTAGTCAAAGAGGCTACGTCTATAGACCAGCCTACCCTATCGGAGGCAGACCCAGGGCTCGCGCCGCGGCCGCCGGCGAGCGCCGCCGCCGCGCCACCTTATGTAAATAATAATAATAATAATAATGATTTGTTAGGTATGTTCGAACGTCAACAACAGTTGTTTTTGCAAGGTCTAACGCAGCTTTCCCAGGCAGTCGCGACGCCCGGCCAGCGCAACACGGCGAGGTCGCTGGTCGAGTTACCGACCTACGCAGGTGCTTATGACGAATGGTACGCTTGGCGAGACACGTTCAACGCTACTTCACGGCACTTCGAGGACGCCGAGAACAAGGCTCGGCTCCGACGAAGCCTGCGTGGCCCGGCGAGGGACCTGGTCGACGGTCTCCTCAAAACCACGGCGTCGTCGGCCGAGATCGTCGCGGCCCTGGAGAGCGTATACGGCCGACCCGACTGCATTGTCTACGCGGAGCTAGAGAAGTTAAAGGCGCTGCCGCGCCTCACGGATTCAGGCAAGGAACTTCCGGTTTTCGCATGCAAAGTAGACTCTGTAGTGTCAACGATCGTAGCTCTTAAGCAAGAAGCTTATCTCGTCAGTCCACAAACATTACATACTATAGAGGAAAAAATGTCAGCTCTTTACAGAACGAGGTGGTTCGACTTCGAAGCGAGGCAGCCCGACACCGAGCCCGGCCTGCTGAAATTACGCCGCTTCCTGACCACCGAGATGAAGCTGCAAGTACGACACATCCGGCCCGAGACTGCAGCGGCTCCGAGGCCGCATGAGCAGCCGCGCCGAGTGCAGCGAACCCACGCGGCGAGCGACGCACGCTCACCGACCAAAGACGATGACAAAAGGTACGATGATACATATTCTCCGAAGCGGGCCGACAAGAGGTGCGCGTACTGCGCGCGCGGTGGCCACGTCGTCCAGGAGTGTCGTACCTTCAGAGGCCTGTCCCTGGACAAGCGCTGGGAAGCCTGCCGACAGAAGAAGCTGTGCTTCCGTTGCCTGGGCTCCAGGTCCTACCGTCACCGCTGCGTGGGAAAGAAGTGCGGGCTAGACGACTGCTCGTACTTCCACCATCGACTACTTCATCAATCGCCGAACGGCGAGAAAACAGCAGCATGCGAGGGCGACGAGAGAGCCATGCGGGCCGTCTGCTCCTCGACGGGAATACCGGCGCTGCTTAACATTATACCGGTAACTATTTCCGGTCCCAGAGGGAAAGCCGAAGTCTTCGCGCTACTCGACAGCGGGTCCACGATCACGCTGGTCAAGGAGGACATAGCACGAGACATCGGAGCGCAAGGGCCTTCGCACGAGTTGAACATCGAAGGTATTGCAGGCTCTAAGTTCAAAAACGCGTCACAACTAGTGACATTCGCTATTAAAGGGAAACATTGTCCAGAAGAGCACTTCATCGACGCGCGCACCATACCGGACTTAGGCATCTCCGGCCAGGCGATCCCGCGCGCTGTTATTCGGAAGTGTGCCCACCTCAAGGACATAGCCGATCAGCTGCAGTACGACTATGCGGTACCATCCGTACTGATCGGCCAGGACAACTGGGAACTGCTGCTAACGAGCGACTGCCGCACGGGTACACACGAGGAGCCGGTCGCTTCGCTCACCGGGCTGGGCTGGGTGATCCACGGCCTGTACAACGACGAGAACGCGGCGTCTGCAGGCAAGGAGCAGGTGGGCGTACACCGAGTCACGAAGGTACGCTCGGTGGACGACGACAACTTGGACCAGCTCCTCAAGGAACACTTCTCCCTGGAATCGCTCGGAGTCGAGCCACGCCGCCCTCAGTCAGACCCGGAACTGCGCGCACTGAACATCCTCGACGCTACTGCTCGCCGGCGGGAGGACGGGAGCTTCGAAGTCGGCTTATTATGGAAAAATGAAGCAGCCGTCATACCCGACAACTACGAAGCCGCCCTGCGCCGCCTCGAGGGAGTCGAGAAGAAACTGGACAAGGATCCCAGCTTGAAAGTGCGATACGAAGAACAGATGAAGCGCATGGTGGAGAACGGCTACGCAGAGATCGCCGTCAACAAACCCGCCCCGGGAAGAACGTGGTACCTGCCGCATTTCGCAGTAACAAACCCAGCGAAACCAGGCAAGACTCGTATAGTACATGACGCGGCGGCCACGACTAAGGGGGTGAGTTTGAACAGCCTATTGTTAACAGGACCAGATCTGCTGCAGTCTCTACTGGGCGTACTCATGCGCTTCCGTCAAAAAAGGATAGCCGTAACGGCTGACATCAAAGACATGTTTTTACGTATCGGAATACGCGAGGAAGATCGCGACGCATTACGTTTCCTATGGCGAGGCGACGCCCGGGATAAGAAGCCCTGCGAATATCGTATGAAGTCGGTTATTTTTGGCGCTACGTCATCGCCGACTGCGGCCATATACGTAAAAAATAAAAACGCGGAAGAATTCCGAGACAACAATCCCGATGCGGCCGACGCTATAATAAGAAATCACTATATGGATGATTATTTGCAATCTTTCAGTTCTATCGAAGAGGCCCAGCGGATCGCCAGCGAGGTGGACTACGTGCACAAGAAAGGCCATTTCGAGCTGTGCAAATGGGCATCGAATGAAAAGGCGGCCATCGAGCAGTTCACTCCCGCGCCGAGCGAGTCCAGCCGCGACATGGACACCGGCGGGAGCGAGAAGATACTCGGGCTCGTCTGGCGACCGCAGGCAGATACTTTAGGATTCAATTTAAATATGGCGCGAGTAGCGCCCAACGTCATCAACGGAGAAAAGGTACCAACAAAAAGAGATCTCTTACGCACCGCAATGTCGCTTTTTGACCCTCTAGGTCTCGCCACGCCAGTCACGATCCAGGCGAAGCACATCCTACAAGACACCTGGCGCATGGGCATCGGCTGGGACGACCAGCTGCCGCCAGACCTGGTCGAGAGATGGCAGAGCTGGCTGCGAGACCTGCGAGACCTGGGCCACATCGCGCTACCACGCTGCTACCCCGCCTACGACGACGCTGACGAACGAGAGCTGCACACATTCACGGACGCGAGTGAGACAACCTACGCGGCCGCCGTCTACTGGAGGGTCAAGCGACCCGACGGCCAGGTGACGGTCAGCCTCGAGGCGCGGGTAACCCCTTTAAAAACTGTTTCTGTCCCGCGGTTGGAGCTTCAAGCTGCCGTGCTAGGCTGTCGCTTGGCTAGCACCATACAACAGGAACACGACGAAAAACCGATTCGTCGCGTTTTTTGGACTGACAGTAAAACGGTGCTGGCCTGGCTACGAGCCGGTCCACGGGTATTTAAACCGTTTGTTGCCCACAGAATAGCGGAAATAGAAGAATCGACACGAGTACTAGAATGGCGTTGGGTACCTACCAAAGACAATGTCGCAGACGACGCGACACGTAAAACCCCAGTCACGTTTGGCAACGATCACCGGTGGTACAGGGGACCGTCGTTCCTATACAACGACGAAGCGGCCTGGCCAACAGTCACGGGGGAAGAGAAAACTTTAGTAACAAGGAAAACAATAATCATCGACGAGTCGTTGCCCGATCCAGCACGCTTCTCGTCCTGGCTTAGGTTGCTAAGGGCAACGGGTAGGGTAATACAGTTCATTAGATTGATCCACAGGTACACGCGCGCTAAGGCCGCGCACGCGCGAACACGACACAACGCAGAGGCGGATCCCGAGTGGACCCCGCGACCGAAGACCCAGCCGCCGCCGCGCTCTGCGCGACACACGGCTGCCGCCGCGCCTGACCGCTTCATTCCTCTGGGAGCGGAGGCCCTGCAGGCGGCGGAGCGCATCTGGCTACGGGCGATGCAGCAGCGAGCTTTCTCCGCCGAACTCGCCTGTGCCACCAACGGCACGGCTCTCCCGCCAGACAGCCGCATCCGCAACCTGGCTGTCTTCATTGACGACGACGGCATCATGCGAGTGAAGTCCCGCATCGACGAAGCCGAAGACACCACGCCGGAGCTGCGCACGCCGCCGATCGCCGACGGCAGCCACCCCTACACGCGGCTGTACATCGACTGGGTCCATCGCGAGCTGCATCACGGCGGCATCGAGACCGTCGCTAACGAAGTCCAGCAACGGCTCTGGGTCATCCGCTTGCGCCCCACGGTCAAGGGCGTAATCCGCGACTGCCAGCCCTGCCGTCTGCGCCGCGCCAAGCCGTCGTCACCGCCCACTGGGAACCTGCCGCGCTGCCGCCTAGCGCACCACCAGCGGCCGTTCTCCTACACCGGCCTGGACTTCTTCGGGCCGCTCTCCGTCACCGTGGGCCGACAACGTCAGAAACGCTACGTGGCGCTCTTCACCTGCCTCACTACGCGCGCCGTGCACCTGGAAATGACGGCGCACATGACGACCGACAGCTGCATCATGGCCATCCGGCGCATGATGGCTCGCCGTGGCCGGCCCATCGAGTTCTGGTCTGACAACGGATCGAATCTCCGGGGAAGCGATGCAGAGCTGCGTCAGGCCCTCGACGAACAGCGCCTGACAGACGCCGCAGCGAACCTCCTCATCAAGTGGCGCTTCATAGTCCCGGGCGCGCCATTCTGGGGCGGAGCCTGGGAGCGACTCGTACGGAGCGTGAAGACAGCCCTTCGAGTCGTACTACACGAACAACACCCGCACGAAGAGACCTTAGCGACGCTACTCGCTGAGGTCGAAAACACCGTCAACAGCCGACCGCTCACTCATCTGCCTGACGACGAGCGCCAGGGGGCGCTAACACCGAATCACTTCCTGCTCGGCGGGCCATCCCGAGTACCGCAGCCGGGAGCGTTCGACGACTCCGACCTCACACTAAAGAAGACCTGGAGGAACAGCCAGCGCCTCGCCGATCTCTTCTGGGCGCGATGGCTGCGAGAGTATCTCCCCACGCTTCAACACCGGCGGGAGCCACACGGGAGAGGTGCAGCAGTCCGAGTCGGCGACCTGGTCCTCATCGTCGACGCTTCGCTTCCACGCAACACCTGGCTACGAGGCATTGTGGAGGTCATCTATCCCGGCGCAGACGGCATCACAAGGGCGGCGGACGTGCGAACCACGCGAGGCATCCTTCGGCGGCCAGTCAAAAAACTCGTCGTGCTACCAACAAACAATGAAGCTGGAGCTTCACGGCGGGAGAATGTACACGACGATTAGTTTAAACTCGTAAAATAATTAGGTATATACATAAGTAAGCTTAGGTTAAGATATTTTGTACATATACATGTAACTATTAGCATTCTAATAAGAGAATAAAAAGTCAAGTCCCTGATTCCTATTAGAAATAAGGCTAAAAATTGTAAGTAATGAGTATGACATACGAAAATAGTTTAAACAATATAATTAATTGTCACTATAATAAGTGCGAAAGAGACGATTGTGTAATACGAATAAACACGCCTCCGCCCACTCGCTGAATCACCCGTACTAAATTTATGTATAAATACAAGGCCCAAGGGCGACGCATTCATTCTCGTAGCGGCAGTGAAACAGCGAGGACCACCTCTCCTCGGCAGACTACATCCAGCGGAAACGGGCTACACAGCGACAGGGCGGCGGGAACTCTACGGCACCGTGGTCTTTTATTTTCACCTCTCCACCGACTACCTGGTCGATAGGATCCGCGCAAGTCCAGGCTTTGTCCTGAACAGACTAGACTCAAAAATAAGGGTTTTATTTGGATTTAAAAAGTAAAATTAACCTAAGCTTTTGGCATGTTAATATTTTATAATATACTAGAGGATGCCCGTGACTTCGTCAGCGTGAATTTAGGTTTTAAAAATCCCGTGGGAACTCTCTTTGACCTTCTACGTCTGAACCTTCATGCAAATCGGTTAACGGATGGGTCTTTAAGAATCCCGTGGGATCTCTTTAAATCTCTGGGATAAAAAAGTAGCCTACGTCCGTCTCCGAAATGTAAGCTAGCTGTAACAAATATCAAAATCGGTTTAACTTATGTTAAACGATGAAAAGCACTAAGCAGATAGACCGATAGACACACTTTCGCTTTTATAATAATATTATATGGATGATGAATAATGCTACTGACACAAATCTGATACCGAATATGTTTAGAATGTACATAGATATTATTATCGATGCAGTAGCAATAATTGTACTCGTATCAAATGACAAACGAGCCAGGGCCAGAAGTCAACCGACCAAGTGGAGCGTGTCAGCTGTATTAACTGAAGGTAGGTGACTAGTCGATGTGGTTAAATTGCTAAGGGGCGAGTTGCACATCAGTCGATTAATGTCAGGTTACAGTTAAAAATAAATTGGACCACCAAAAAAAAACTACTTTGGGTTGCACAAGTGTGGTTAACTATTAGCCAAAATTTGACCCTTAAACACAGCCATGGAAATATGAATACTTGTACTTGTGCAACCGCTTTGCCTTTTATTTTGCGGTATAATTTAAAGATACCCGTAAACTTACTTTGGTCGCCTGATGTGCAACGGGCCCTTAGACTTTCAATTATGATTTATGACTTTTACTAATGGATAGTATTTTTTATAATTTCTTTGATTATTATTGATCGATTTGATTAAATAATTTGTTTGCATAATCGCTCTATTTTAAATCCAGAGATAGCGCAAACACATGCTTCGATCCAGTGTTTACCTAATAAACATACACGTTAATTTTTCAGTACCATAAGAGATTTAAGAATTAATAAAAATTTTACATCCTATTCACTAAGTTACTATTCAGTGAATGGACTAGACTGGATGCAATATACTGAATCTTGACATCACGTTTTAGTTCAAATTATATGCATCAAAAAAATAGCGTTTACGCTAGCAGTTTTGATTTGACGTAAATAGATTTTATGTTGATGTAGTGAAGTATTATTATTAGGAGGAATCGTCTTTTTACTCGTGATAAATGTTTGCGCATACCTCCAAAGTAGGTACAGTATACAAAATGCAGCTGCAATTATTGTGTTATCTTCATAATTAAAACAACGTTACAATTATTATATGGGTAGATAGTAGTATATATGTATGTATATGGGTAGAGCCATTCGAATAGACCACTTTTGACAGTTAATTGTTAAAAAATCAGAATATAGGTAAGAAAAACTATTGGAAAACATAAATCTGTTGTGTAAATTCTAAGAAATACTAGGCAGTAATGATGTTTTAGACTTGAAATAAATCGTCTTAAATATTACTGAAACACAACTTTATACTTATATAAAAGTTTTCTCTGATAAAGATCAGTGTCTGTGTTCAATAATAATATCTGAAAGTATGTAGAAAATTAACTAATCAGCAGGTACTTATGTGATATGTCAAAGTGGCCTATTAAAATGACTCTACTGTACGTGATCTATATTTTAATTGACCTCAACACGTAAAAGTAATGGACCGGACACATTTATAACACGCCACCGACAGTCGATGCATGGTGTCACACTCGTCATAATCTTCTCCATGAACAGAAGCACACTAAGTTTTACAACAGACGAGCCGCACTTTTCCGACTGCTGCCGTTGTCGCAGTTCACGTTCTAACTACATAATATAACCGAAGAAGTGTCGGCGGCTGCCGTTGACATGTCGGCGGCTGCCGTTGACATGTCCGCGGCAACCGCTGACATGTCTGCGGCTACCGTTGACACGTGACGACGGTAGTATTCGACAAAACTCCGCTCGATTGTACCAACACTACACACACCCGACATCATGTCGCGATCATAAAACTCGATCCAATTGATTTTGGGGTGTTGAAAATGTGTTTCCAGCCTAAGCCAGCCGGTCTATTGTCTAAAAGTTGCACCAATCATTTATAAGGTGGTATTCTTACTGCAACAATGCATCTGAACCAATAAACGAGAAAATGTCGGCCAATCAGAGGCGAATGCTATTGTCACGCTGTAGGTGTAATTTTTAGACGATCGACACACTGGTTCATACTTTATTGTTACTTATATTGAATGATTGTCCACTTACCGGCTCGCACGTTAACGTCCCTAGAGTGAATGGTTCCGACTGGGTTCCTCGCGAGACAAGCGTATACCTGGGCATGAACCTCTTGCCGGTAATCCTCCGCTCGGAAAGGAGGGAACACCAGATTTCCGTTTGGTAAGACCTGTGAAAACAAATGGTAGATCTCTTAGAATTGTTTCCGTGAGGTGTTTTTATTTTACAATGTTTCTGAACGTAACCAAGTTACCTAATTGATGATACTTATTAATAATACTAAATAGTCATTTAAATGGTAAAAGAGAAACCTTAATATGATATTTAAAGACCTATTGAATGACACTTCAAATGTGGCGTCTAGGCATCATATTGATTTATGCGATCTTGATGATGCGATGCGAGATTACTTAGGCCAAATCTATCGGTGCAGGATCGATTAAAATCGATTAAGTACATAATCTAGAGGGCCACAAAAACAAACAAACATTATTAAAAACTGATGAACGTATAATCACTCCTTTACGTTGCGTAATAGAGTAGAAATATTACGACTTGTTGTGACTTAAATACGCACTGTGGGTTGGGATGTCGTGATGTGTTTCTATCATTATACTAACGCATGTTAACATATTTATATTATTCTAATTAAAATTTGGTTCGCTCCGCACGCAGTCCGCGTGTAGTGCGCACAGTTCTAGTACAATACAACTGACACAGTGAGTCGACAATCTATACATATAGGTAATAACATCGTAGACTTGCCGTATCTGTACATTGAAGATTTTTGCAAAATAATAACTGGGGGATGTTAGGGATACCTAAGTAATAGAACGTAAAAAAGCTATTTTTGAAAATTTTGTCTGTTTATCTGTTTGTCTGTTGTTTGTATGTTTGTGCGCGCATCACGCAAAAACTACTGAATGGATTAAAATGAAACTTGGTATGATTTAAGTTCATACTACGGAGTAACATATAGGATACTTTTTATCCCGAAATTCAGCACGGTTCCCTTGGGAGAGGGGATGAAAGTCAAAATGTGTACTTAGCTGTAATTCATTAACGTGTGATCCGATTTCATTCATTCTTTTTTGTTAGAAAGGAAATACTTTAAAGATTACTGGCTAATCTTTCTAGGCAAGCGCGTTCCAACTTAGACCTCATCATTGCTGTTCAGGCATGATTGTCGTCAAGCGTAAGCCTATTTCACAATAAAAAAAAAAAAAAAAAAAAAAAAAAAAAAAAAAAGGCTGGATCGATTTTGATGGGACTTTCACTGGCGGATGTTTACATTTTGATCTACCTAAACATCCGCCAGTGAACTTTGACAGTTTTTAGCAAGGTATGAGCTCAAAGGAGCTTAGGAAAGACAAAATGATTCCCACGGGATGTTTAAAAACCAATATCCACGCGAACGAGTCGCGGGTTTCCACTTGTAATTAAATAAATAAATAAATAATCATTTAATTCAATTACGACTGTTAGTTCTTAGTTCTATTGCAGTTATGTCAACTGCAATAGAACTAAATCCAAACTGTTGTCGTCGGTCCTTCAGACCATATCACAAAGTGAGTGAAGATAAAAGGACAAGGATAGCTCCCTCATTATCAGTAATTGTTATGCGTCGTCAGGGAGGACTCTATTAATGCAAACGCTCGCACCCAAACACACTCTGATAGGCACGCTTCATTACTTGTTTGATACTTCCGCGGTTATGTTTAAGCTTTAACTTAATATCCATTATAATTACGTACTACTACTAGGTATTAACTATTAAGTCGTTATACCTAACAATGAATTTATCAGTTTATAACAGTCTATGATTTGGAGATAATTTTATCTGTCACGTTCCGGAATTTATTTCGTTCCATACGAATTCGTCATTATGATCACAAATAAAAATTGGGCCGGAAACATGCAAATCATACGCCACCGGACCAGACGGCACTCGGCGGAAGTATCGAGTGTTAGTAGTATGTTTCTGTGGGGCTATTCTCTAACTTAGTTATCAACAGTAAATGAAAGCCACCGATTTAGGTCGATATACATTGCTGTTTTACTGTGTGAAATAAAATTACTGTTTATATTTCACACAGTAAAGCAGCAATATTATATCGAACTTATTCGGTGGCTATCATTTACTGTTGATAACTAAGTTAGAGAATAGCCCCCCAGGTCTGAATTGAAAATACTCTGATTTGATATTGCAATCATATTTCCAGTCTTTGGTTCTTCTAACGGGGCAATTAATAGATAAGAATAGGCAATAGATAGTATAAAAAGAAAAGTCTAAAAAGAGAGCTTGGAATTTCTTTGAAAGATAAATCTCAAACGTACCTACCTAATAATTCGTCAAAGAACTAAAGTGATCGACGTATTCAACGACGATTCTAGACTTGCACGCTGAAGAAGCATCGATTTGGTGACAGACTACGCCTTAGCTAGATTGGAGGACATTCCGAAAGTGGCTACAGGCTAGTACCGATTTGATCCCAAAAGCTAAAGATAGGTAACGTTGACGCTATCTTGAAAAGGGCAAGGGCAAGGGCAAGTGATGATGATAAGAATGTATAAGAGAATGTACCTGTCGCAGTCCAGGGACATCTCCAACAGCGGTTCCATCGGCTCGCACCCAGATGACGTCGGGGGCGGGGGATCCCCGCGCGGCGCACTCCACTACAGCTCCGGTCGTGTTGCTAAAGTCCACTCGGTTCGGGGGTTCCTTCATGAATATCGGTCCGATCGTCTCGTCCTCACATCGCACTGCTCCTGTAAAAACAAATATACATTGGTTGAGCATCAGTACCTGCAGCCATGACGATACATTAATTTTATCTGTTAGGAAATATGTAAGTACCAAAGTAGGTAACTTATTTCAAAATAGATTCTCTGAATATATAGAATTTGATAGGTATTTTTTAAATAAAAGAGCTTAAACATTACTGAATCGTCGGGGTGCAATTTATTTCGTGTCAGTACTGGAACTGCACAGACTGTGCAGCTGCGCTGTAGCCTGTACAGTGTAGGTACGAGTAGGTAAGTTAGCTGCACTCCAAACCATTAAAGTTATAATACGTTATTGCAATTTTGCAGTTGACTTGGAAGTCAAAATGCAGGCCGTATGCAGACCCTAAAGGCCTAAGCATCTTAAACTAGAATATACCTACATAAATAAAAATATTACCTATATCGTTCATATTTAAGTAAACCAATTTCTAGTCTCTTCAAAGTAGGCAGTATCGCACCTTCGCAACTAATTTATGTGTGAAAATAGCTCTCTTTTAAGCAAAGATTTGTCGCATCAAAGCTCGGCAAGGGTTCGAGTGTGGAGTGTGGAGTGTGGAGAGCTTGACGAGCGCACTTTCGCACTCGTTACAAGGCTCGACCCAGTTTTGTCTAGAATGATATGTACTGAAGCGACCTCGGAGTATCGACCTCACGGTGTGTGAATGACACTGCTGTGTAATTGCTTTTAAATTACACAAATGGGCACGCGGCGGCATGCAGTGTACGTATATCCTGTCCTATATATTACTTTTCGCCAAATGGGAGGTAGGTACCTATCTAACTATAGCCAAAATAATAACTGTTAGATACTGTTGCTAAGACATATACATGAACTAAATGACTTCTAATTTTATTTAACCATTTAGAAACTTTATTAATATGCAATATTTAAGAATTACCATCTCTAAACTAAGTAGCAAATATTTTACGCAACTTATCTATGTTGGAGAAAATAGAGAAGAAAGCGAGCTGCAGGAGCGTTTAAATAAAAAATCTAAACTAAATGGCACTAAAGTTACTTAAGTATCTTTTTACAAATAAAATGTTAGACTAGGTTTGACTTGATAAAGACAAAATATTTGACAAATAAGACGCTTGATAAGAAAAATTAGCAGTGGAAAGTCACCAGGGTTAGGTAGGCGAGCTTAAGAAAATCATCAATTTATATTAAATTTTAGTCTCTACCGAAATAATACAGGGTGGAAACGTTTAAGTGTGTGCTCATGCAACTATTTTGTCAATGTAGGAGAAATTAAAAAAATCTGATAATGGTAACGTCGCCTGATGAACAAAATGACAAAAAAAAACTAGCATATATAGCAGCGACTGCTCTATAGACATTATGCTCTTTAAATGACAAAACAACTTTCGCAGGTGATTATTTTCTAATCAAAAGATTCGTGATTAACTTGAAACATTATTCCAGCAAGCTACGATGATGGCGATGACTGATGACTGATGATGTTAGAGATGTCCCATAAGGCTACACAACATCCGCTTCTCCATACTAGAAACGATGTACTTTACGACCTACGTTGATTAGGTAGGTAGCAGTGGCGAAGGGTGGATATTTTTAAAAGGGAAGCCGGGATAAAAAAAAATCCCTACACACCAAGCTGGAAAAAAAAGCTCCCACCTTCACCATTTATTTAAGAACGCGCTCCATGCAAGCGAGAAGTCGTTGGTGGGTGGAGCCTAAAATATTGCTGTCTCGTCCTGCATTTAGAGAGCGAGACGTCCTCAGTAAAGAAGAGTATGCAGCTACCATAGCTACACGTAAAACAAAAGCGAGAAAGAATGACATATGGACATTGGACAGTACAATGCACAATCATGCCTATTTCCTTTTCATTTACGGTTCGTTTTTCCTTTTGAGGAATGGAACCCTAAAAAATAAAGAAAATAATTGAAAATCCAGAGATACTACAAATGTAATTGATTACTTATCCCCCAAAATTATTTAAAACTAGCTTCTGCCCGCAGCTTCGCCCGCGTGAATTTCGGTTTCTCACAAATCCCGAGGGAATCGTGGATTTCCGATTCCCGTTCCCGCTTCCTTTTCCAACCTTTATACCTACTTTCAAGGAAGTTTGCTATAGTAATCTACCTATAGCTGTTGCTATAGATTTCTGTTTTTTTTTTCAAAATCCCGTGCGAACTGTGAATTTTTCCGGGATAAAAGTTAAAAAGCCTATGTTTTAAGTCAGGGCATAAGCTATCTCCATTCAAAATTTCAGCCAAATCGGTTTTGTAGTTGCGGCGTGATTGAGTGACAAACATCCAAACATCCACACTTTCACATTTATAATATTATAGTTAGAAGGATAATGTGATAATAATTATTTTACAAATCGATAAAAATAATTGACAAAAGGGTGGGTCCAGACTAAGTAACATAATATTTTTTCGCTGTCAAAACTTTGTTTATATATTCGAAAACCTACTTAGAATGTGCAGATATAAAACAAAATCATACAAGACAATATTATGAAATGTAAAATAATAGAACTATGTGTATCTAGGTATAATATTTCACACATTTTTAAATGTGAATATATTATATTCTATGTAAAATACGGCTGAATCTACATTATATTATGAATAACGTGAATCCACCTTATTACATTGATGTATTCATCATCTTCGTAGATACTTACCAACTTTTATACTTACATACATAATATATGAAAAATTCAGTGGTGCCGGCGCCACACCGTGTCTCTTGCATGGTCGCTAAGGATACCAAATATTGGAAATAAAATAAGAAAGTTATTTAAAGTCATTTATTTAAACATCAAAAGTACTAAAATTAAAACTAACTTTTTAGTAGTCGGTCTGAATGATGAGCAAAATGACACGAAAGAGAAAAAAGATATTAGGACACAACTAGACAGTTCGTACACAGTCGTATTATAAAATAAAATTACTTATAATAATATGTATGCTATGCACGTAAGGGATCAAATATCAAGACATATTAGCGCAGAGTCAAAGCGAAATGACGTAACATGAATTTTGCTCAATGTTCTTTGAAACATGTAATGTGTTTATATACTAATAATAATAATAATAATAATTTTCTTTATTCAGGTAAAAACCCAAGTAGGTATGAATATAGAAATACAAAAAACATATCAAAAATTAATTAAATAAATTAAAACCAAATACAATAGAATAGGTGATATTATAAGAATACTATATATATATATATATATATATATATATATATTTACATATATTAAATTAACGCTGCACACTGAAGGTGTGCAGAGTTATTTCCTATTTGGATCTCGATGCATCTTGATCCAATGAGCAATCATTGGACCGCGCAAGTCCTGGCTCACTACTTGGAGGATGCTGTTACTAGAGTTACGCAATCTTTCCCAGAAGGAAGCTATACGTGCTCTGATAACAGCAAAGAAATCAGGCACCCCCGACTCGGCAAACATACTCGATGCGCTGCACTATCTGGGAAATTTCATAATAATGCGGTATGCGTTATTATACTGCACCCTTATGGTGCTGAAGGACACCCTCTTGTACCAGTACCACAACTGACAGGTATATAAACATTGACAGTAAGCCCTGAGGAGGGTGCCCCTCACTTCATTACTGCTTTTAGCAAATCTGCGCGCGAGCATGTTAGACCGAATCGACAATGCAATTTTTGCAAAACAAAATAATTTTTTCTGTACAAATTTGTCTATTACATTACGGTGGAGATAATGTTTCGTACACTTTGTAAGATAATAATATTATAAAATACATGTTAGTTCGCTTTGACTACCCTGTCCCAATATATTTTGATTATCATAATCATAAGCACACACTAATTATATAACAGTATTTTCATTGGTTTTTGAAATATTATTTACTCGTTATCATCATGGTTCTTCGCTCGTTTAGATATTTTCTGCCCTGAGCGCAATTCATAAGGCTCCAAGAACATCTAAAAAGTAAACAATGTGTTTAGAGATTATAGGTGATAAAAAATCATCAATTAAAAAAGGGTGGTATTTAATCGTATATATATTGATTCTCTTTCGCACACAAAATATTCCGAAAGTAGCACCTAAAATACTGAATTGCACACTAAATGTGCCCACTATTAATATTCGAAAGTAGCGCCTAAAATACTGAATCGCACACTAATTTTTAACCGACTTCAAAAAAAGGAGATTCTGTATTCGACCCGTATGTATGTAAGTATGTATGTATGTATATATGTAAGTATGTTCGCGATTATCTCCGCAACTAATGAACCGATTTTGATGATTGTTTCACTATAATAATTTACATACTTTCAGGAAGGTTTTGATATATAACACATCGAGTTATCATTCTTACGTACGCAGTTATAACCATAAATGTATACATATGTCACTAATATGTTCTCTGATATTGCCAGACCTATTGCTGAAGTCTAATATACCTATTCTGTCCAAAGACTTCACTCTGCTACGCTTACGTAACATTGACCTTTTGCAAAAACTTTTGGGCCGAAGTCAGTACAGCTGCTATAGAGTGATTTCTTGGAGTTTGTGCACGGTTACGTGTATTTCCATTCTATACAAAGCCAAACCACAAGGGTGTGAAACTGGTCGCATATAGATTGTAAATTACTTTTTAATCAAGATCGTCCAAATTATACAAGAGTAGTACGCATACAAACTAATCTTGTATAGATTGGAAGTTAGGTTGGATTAGAACATTATAAAACCATTCACCTATACTTAGTATGACACATAAAATGTATGTAATTCTGCGGACCCAAACCTAGCCTACTCTACTACACTACCTAGGTAGCAGGTATAACAACTGGACACTATCTGCTTAATAGATATCTTGCAATAATGAGACTCATAGAAGACCCATCCTGTCCAGAGTGTGAAGAAAAAGAAACCAGCTTTCACTTCATAGCTGAGTGCCCTATGTACTTATTGGTAAGAAGGGAACTGCAAGGTAACGATATTATCAAAAAACTGGCCAAGTGCGAGTCGGGCCTCGCTCTTTTAGGGTTCCGTACATAATTATGAACAACATAATATTTTGGGCGTAAGAAATATTTCATTTCCGAGCTAGACATCGCAACAAACCGTGAAAGAAAAACCCAAAAAGTGTTCGTTTGTTTTGATCACAGCTTACAAATTACTTTATAAATCATTGTTTTTAGTATTTGTTGTCTAAATACAGTATATGGTACATAATATACCTAAGTTTCATATTCCTAACTGGTTTAGTTTTTGAGATAGCCCCCATCACAAAAATGGTCTAAAACGAACAACTTTCATGCCCCCCATTTCCTTATTTTTTAAGCAAAAAATTAAAAATATACAGGGTTAAATAAAAAATACCAGAAAGCTCTCGGCATGTAATTTTTATCATTAAAACTAACAACTTTTGTTCTACGACTTTTTTTTTAACTCGATATTTTGTGAAATATTTAATATTCAATAGTTTACATAGATTCTCTCCTTGTAGCTACTCTGTAACATTGGCAACGCCGCACGAACGCACGTCACGTGTCTTGGTCTCGAGTCTCGACTCTGTGCGCACAGAGTAATGTCACTTTAGAGAAATAACATATTGTTTTAATTATTTTGTATGAAAAAAAATAGTGCGGAATTTTGAAAAGTCGTAGAACAAAAGTTGTTAGTTTCAATGATAACAATTACGTGTCGAGAGCTTTCTGGTATTTTTTATTTAACCCTGTATATGTTCGTGCTCTACTTTAATAAGTTCTAAATAATGGTTCCCCCACAAGCTAGGTTAAAAAAAAAAATTTTTTTTCGGCTCCTTTCTCATGTTTGGGAAAGCCCCCCTGAAAAATATTCCATGCCCCCCTGAAAAATAATTTAATTCAATTGCTAATTCAATATTTAGTTTCGGGTTAACATTCTACACCAAATACCAAAATTTTAGGTTTTTCTACTCAACTCATTTAGTCTATGAGCTACAGACCTGTGACCGGCGGATGGACAGACAGACGGACAGACAGCCGAGTGACATTAATATGGTTCCGTTTTTACCCTTTGGGTATGGAACCCTAAAAAGGAGACACCTCTCTATAGGGTATACATTTTTAGGTTTACGAAAGTCGTGGGAAGGTTTGAGGGGGGTAGACTGCCAGGACACCAGTAACCTGTGTCCAAACACGGGGAATTGGGTGAAATGGTCCTTACATAGGACTGATCACCCACCCGCCTGGCGGCGTCCCCTCTATAAATACAATACAATACAATCTCACTTGATGTAAAATGATGATGCAGTCTAAGATGGAAGCGGGCTAACTTGAAAGAGGTATGCATACCCCTGATCAGTTTCTACACAGCATCGTACCGGAACGTTAAATTGCTTGACGGCACGGCTTTTGCCGGTAAGGTGGTAGCCAACCACTGAAGCCTCCCATCAGACCAGACCAGAGACAATTTAGAAATTATAAAATCCCAAATTGCCCCTGCCGGAAATTGAACTCGGGACCACCTACTTTACGACCATAGCGCTCCGAATTTCAGCCAAAGCGGCCAATATCAACAGAAGCAGGGTCAACTACGCAGGAGATATTCTAGTGCACAAGTGTGTGAGCATACGCAGGGCACTACGCAGGAGATAATATTATAGTGGACAGTTATACAATATAATAGTAAATCGTTAAATAGATGTTACAAAATGCAGTTGACGAAGCCTCGCTTCGCAGGGTTCCTTTTTCTGGGCAGTATGAAAACAAAAAAATAACAACGAAGGTGATGGCGGGGTCTTATAAACCCCGCCATCCCCCTGTTCGTTGTCCCTTCTAACCTAACCTATCTGAGTTGGGGTGCCGCAAGTCCCGAGCTCGCTTTGCTCGTTCTTGGACCATAACTAAGAAATAATTTAGTGTGCAAATCAGTATATTAGTTGTACAAATTAGTAGTAATACGGTATCATTTAGTATGCAAGTCAGTATATTTATTGCACGTTTAGTATTTTAGATGTGCAATTAAAAATTACCTATAAAAAAACCAGTTTGTAAAATGGCAATAATTTTTTCCTATTATACTTTATGTTTATTATAATATTTTATCCCTTAGTATTGAAACCTAATTTGCTATAATAGTCTATTGTTATATTGCCTCGTTGATATAGTGGTTAGTGTATTCGACTGTGACGAGGTTACGGGTTCGATTACCGGGTCGGGCAAATAGTTGTTACGTATTGGGTTTTTCTGTCAAGAAATTCTCAGTGCCAGCCCGAAGTTGGTATTCGGTGTTTCACACCGCCAACTGCCCCGGTGTCTCGGAGAGCATGGCAGTTGTTCCCGGTTATTTTCACTATCATGTGACAAAAGCCCGCCAACCCGCATTGGAGCTGCGTGGTGGGTCTAAGCTCTAAATCCCTCTCTCCTATGAAACAGGAGGCCTGTGCCCAGCAGTGGGACGTTAAAAAGGCTGTAGTGGCGGTAGTGGTTATATTGCATGTTATATAGTTTGAAAGGTGTTACTTAGTCTGGACTCGACCTTAGTTCGTTCGTTTCGGAACACAGACTGGGCGTAAAACTTATATTTAGTATTACTGTTTATAACATTTTTATTTCTAGCATTTTTATGAAGCAGGGGGAGTCAGCTTGTCGTCATCGTCGTCGTTATCAACCGATTGACGTCCACTGCTGGGCATAGGTCTCTTGAAGGGACTTCCACATGCCACGGTCTTGTGCCGCTTGTATCCAGCGGCTTTCTGCGACTGGTTTGATGTCGTCGTTCCACCTAGTGGGGGGTCTATCAACACTGCGCTTCCCGGTCGCCACTCCAGCACCTTGGGACCCCAACGTCCATCGGTTCTCCGAACTATGTGCCTCGCCCATTGCCACTTCAGTTTCGCAACCCGTTGAGCTATGTCGGTGACTTTGGTTTTCTACGGATCTCCTCGTTTCTGATTTGATCGCGTAGAGAAACTCCGAGCATAGCTCTCTCCATCGCTCTCTGAGCGACTCTGAGCTTTCTTATGAGGCCCATAGTTAACGACCATGTCTCGGATCCGTATGTCATCATTGGCAACACGCACTGTTCGAAGACTTTCGTCTTCAGGCATTGAGGAATTTTGGACGAGAAGACATCGCGAAGCTTCCCGAACGCTGCCCATCCGAGTTGGATTCGGCGGTTGACCTCTTTCTCGAAAATGGACCTACCTAGCTGGACTGTGTGTCCTAGGTATATATACTCGTCTACAATTTCGAGCACCGAGTTCTCAACGATTATCGGGTGAAGCGGGACATGAGTGTTTGACATGATTTTCGTCTTACTCATGTTCATTTTTAGTCAGCTTGTACCAAGTAGATATGTAGATACTTACGCATCATTAGCTGCTGTTTGTTCCTTTTTCTTCGTGTTCGTCGAGGATTTTTGGGGGCCCGGCTTGGAAAAAGTCTAGATTTGTATCCGTATCGATAATCTCTAGCTGACGAGTCTACAATAGAATAAAAGAGCAGTAAATTACAATTAGCAAAATAAGAAGGCAAAATAAACGACAAAAATGCTAATTATACGTAACGTGTGACATATTTGTTGTTTACGTTTCGTAGTTGACTAATTATGTCATAGATGATAGATCGTGCGAAATCGGCCGCTTCTTCGTGTCTAACTTTCCCTTCCCACCGCACTTACCTCACCTTTCCCCTATAATAAATTTTGCTTGAGATATCATGATTTTTTAGTGAAAAATGGCAAAGTAAAAATATGCAAATCTAGGTTTGGAATTACGCCTATTTTAGCAAATACTTGGCAATTTATTACATAAACTAAATACATTTGTAATTATTATGAAGTAACCTATGACAAGACTTTGGTCGTTTTTAAATTTTCTACTTTCTTATATAGTTTATTTACGCACGAAGTTGCCTCAAAATTTGCCCAAAAATAGTGATTTTTCAATCGTCATAACTTTCAAAATAAATATAATTTTACTAATTTTTTTATCTTATGGCATAGATAATGGAGATATAAATTGATATCTGGCTTAACTTTAGATCTGTTGCGAGAAATATTAGAATAATAGGCGTAATACGTTTGTATGGCGAATCGCGTAAGTAGGGCAGCCTTAAGCACTGATATTTGAAAATACTTTAAATATGGTAATTTGCAGCTTTGAAAAAACCTGTGTTACTAGCAAAGGTTTTAAACCTTTGCTTTGTAGGTACCTACTTTAAGTACAATTTAATACACCTTCCACCAATAATAACTAAATCAAAAAACATAAAAAATAATAAGCACACGAAACACGACGCGCGAGTCATAAACACTTTTTGTGAAAGTTAATGCATCTTCGATAATGTTCCCAAATTCAAGACTTTAACTCCTTGTAATAACACTCATAACCCGCTCAAAATCGGCTTCCCGATTGCCTTTTTTGCGCGTGCTAGACACTAGACAGGGAAGGATGTATTGACAAATTTTATTGGAAACTAGATGATGCCCACGGCTTCGCTCGTGTGTATTTAGGTTTGTAAAAATCTCGTGGGAACTTTGATTTTCCAGAATAAAAAGTAGCCTATCTGTAGTAGTAAGTAGTAACCCGTCCACAAAACGGAAAAATTCCGTGGGTTCCTTACGATTTCGGAATGCAATTCCTAACAGCATCAGGGTTGAGGAGTTGGACATGTACCTACTCGAGGTCATTCAACAATAAAGTCTTTAATTGGTATCCCCAATATCAATTTAAATAACCGACAGTGCCTAAATCCCATTAGTTTTGGGGATCAGATCCCCTACAGCATCAGGATTGAAGAGTTGGTATCCAAATTTTTTGTAGGACAGTGTCGTAATGTTTCTCTATCGATTAAAAAAAAAATTACGCAAATCGGTTCAGAAATCTCGGAGATATCAGTGTACATTGGTAGAAAAACACAACTCCTCCTTTTTTGAAAGTCGGTTAAAAAAGTAGCCTATGTTACTCCCTGGTTAATTTTCTACTTGTATGTGAAAGTCCCGTCAAAATCGGTTCAGCCGTTCCAAAGATTAGCCCGTTCCAACAGACAGACAGACAGACAGACAGACAGACAGACAGACAGACAGACAGACAGACAGACAAAAATTTTAAAAACGTGTGATTTGGTTATAGTATCGTTCAAATAACCATATGAGCTTAATATGAGGTAGTTATTTCGATATTACAGACAGACACTTCAATTTTATTTATTAGTATAGATGCAGGGGACAACTGTTTACTACACGATGTTTTTCTATGGGAATATAAGCCGTCCCAAGTCCGGCATATTCGTTACCTGCTTACTGCCCGTGGCACTACTGGTCTGAACAAATTAGTTTTGTTCATTGAATTGTTTTGAATGTTTTTTTTTGTAATAAGTACCTATTGTATTTGTAAAATAGTGAGTAAAAGAAAAAAGATAATAGGTAACTACTAACTAGGTAGGTATGGATGGCATTTTTTAAAGGGAAGCCGATGGGAATCGTGTTATATGGAGACTTCGCCACTAGTAGATAGGTACTCTATTTTGATTGCTCTAGATCTATTTTTTTATATGCGATTTATGTCTTTATTTATCTGACCATTAAGTAAATAAACTAACGTGAAAGCTTTATCTACTTAATTATAATTTCAAACCAATTTCTTTAAATGTATTATGTATTTAGTTTGCATAAATCAACGTTGATTTGAGTTGTCGAAAAATCGTAGGTCTCCCTCTTGAATTTGTCGTGTCCATAAATGCACATTCAAATAGCAGCATGCTCGCAAGCACAACTTGGAGCTAGGAGCTACTAAAGAGAGCAACCCTTAAATCGAGTATGATAGAATCGCGTTTCGAGAGCAAAAAAACTCCAAGGTTCGTGCGACAGATGGTGCGGCGCGCACTCGTGATTGGTGGAGCGGCGTTGGCGCTCGCGGCTCGACGGACAGATGCACGTGCGGAGGAATCTTTTCTTTTAGGCCATTACATACAAATGATTGAATGTGCCACTTGGTCTTTGTTTTCTTTATTTTTTTTGTTTACAAAACGTTAACTATAGTTGGGACATTACAAACGTGCGATCCAAGTAAAAAATCATTTGAATCAGTTCTCGCTCGCATTTACAGGCTTTATGGAACTGGAACTTGAATCTGTGGTGTTGTGTGTAACAATAATAAAGGATTTGTCGATAGTCGATAACAGGTTATAAAGGTCGAGGGAGAGCCCTCACAACACTATGATCTATCAGCTTTATACCTCATTATTTACGTCTTTAAAAATCATTTAAGTAAAGTTAATACGCCCAAATAATTTCTTTTTGTACATTTAAGTGGCCACAGGCCACATGACTGAATTAGGTTCATATGGTATTTTAATAGGTCGATCACGTTATAAGTTTAAAAAAGTTTTTTTGTTGTGTTCACCCCACATAAGCAATTCCTTATTTGTTTATTTAAATATCTGAGTAAGTAGGTAGATACCTACTTACTTAAGTTATCCAACGCTTTTATAAGTTTTTAAAATTTTCAATGAATGAAAGTCATTTTTTATCTCTAGATAGTATACTTAGACACCGATCAGCATCGATGTCCGACCAGTAAAACATATTTTAAGTCTATCTACCTACTTGTATGTATATATCAACCTACCTTAAGCATAGGTAATGTCTGGAATTTAAAATGTTTCAAAAAACACATTGTAGGTATCAAAGAAATAAAAAATTGAAAAGAATTATTATGTTTTGTAAATTGATATTTACTATCTGCAAAGAATTTGAATTATAATAGGTACTTCGCTGAACTGGTTGATTACAATGTCGTAATCAATGTTTAATAGCATGTGGGCGCTACCACTGATAGAGTCCGACACCTGCTCTACCAGCTGGCAGCGTCTCACCTTTTAGACGAACCACATTCTCAGCATTCGAGCACATCTATCAAAGATGTAGTGTTTTTTTAAAATAAATAATTACGTGAAATAAAACATACATTCGTCCGTTGGATTTGTTGCTCAGTTGTCTACTATATAAAAATAAGTCGGGTTTTCCTTCCTGACGCTATAACTCCAGAACGCACGAACCGATTTCCACGGTTTTGCATTCGTTGGAAAGGTCTCGGGCTCCGTGAGGTTTATAGCAAAGAAAAACACGCGAACGAAGTCGCGGGGGTCAGCTAGTTTGTTATAATTATGATGACGCCCTGAAATGCCTATTATCTTATGTTTGTTACTGAATTGGATAGGTATATAATACACGAGAAAATTGTTCATTAATTATACGTTTCGTACTTTACCATTTTTTTAATAATTTCTACTTGCAATTGCAAACACGATTAAAATTAATATACTAATTGTATAACGAATATTTAACAACTAAGAAATCATGTGAATTCTTTTTGCTTTCACACATTTCACTATGTAGATTCTAGGCCTAGTCTAACTAACGTGTAAAAAATCTTAGTTACCATACTTTTACGGCATACTAATAACAAAAGCATTTCTCATTTACTTATCTATGGTAAGTTTTGATAAAATCTTTACTCGAGGTTGTAGGTAATGTACCTGTCAATGTATTAGCGCGGAGAAACAAATTAACATTCATAAACACTGTACCGATATAATCGGATTGTTTTCAATTGTAATTTGTAGCGCATTCGAAGACTTAAATTATGCAATCAACAAGTCCAAGTTCGGCGGCTATAAGGCGAACAGCGTTGTCTAACGCGAACGTAGGCTCACGTAAGTTGAACTTTACTATTCTACAAGGAAAGAAGCGAAACGTTCAAGTATGAATACCACGGTTGGACTGGAATTCAGTTTTACATTATTCATATTGACGTCAAAGTGGGAGGAATTGTCATTTTTCTCACAACAACGCACACAACAAAAGATATATGCGGGTTAAATGGAAAACTCAGATATTATCTCTCATTTTGAGAAATCTCTTTCTAAAATAATAAAGAAATAATGAGTTGTATGTACTATCACTTTTCAGTCCATCGTTCACTTGGAACACGTTACAGGCACATATCAAATCATCAACATTTTTAGCGCATTTAACAACAAGCATGTTTTTTGAAGTAATTTTGTTTAGCACTCAGAGTCGAGAGTTAATAGGTAGGTCTACATGCCTTTGAACATTGATGAGTAAGTTATTGTAAGGAACATTAATTTTAGCGGTCGTTCACCTCTCTGGATTCCTAGATGAAGCACAGAATTTGTTATCTTGACAATAGCTATCTCAGTTACCCAACATGGTGCCAACCATATCTTTATGGTGCCAACATCTTATGAAATTAGGCTTCTTTGTGTTTAGTAGAAAGGTACTAGATATTAAAAAGTTGAAAATTATTGAAATAAGAAATTAAATTTTAGATTAGGTACCTATTTCTACGTTTATTTAGGAGTAGGTACTCGGACTTGTATAAGGAGTACCTACCTACTGTACAGACCTCAGGTGCAGCAAAATACTATTAAGAATTGGAAGTCAAAGCTTTTAATCGTCCGAGTTATTTTTTGTTAATAGAAAAGCTGAAACACGTAACTACCTATCTATAAAATATTTTCAATCAACTTTTAATCGTCCGAGTTATTTTTTGTTAATAGAAAAGCCGAAAAACGTAACCTATTTATAAAATATTTTCAATCAATGAGTTAACATGTTTTTTTTTGTAGGCAATATAAATCGCGCACTGAGCGTTAATGTAGAAAATTTCACTAAATATACTTAGGTTTTTAATACATTTTTGGGATAAAACGTTACGTAGTTTCTAATTCTATCGATTGTATATGATTCTGAAAAATAGTGTTTCCAGGTTTCAAATTAGTAAACAAAAAATAAAGTTGAATATCTGTTCAATAATTTTTTATTAAGAAATTAACATTTCATGAAGGATCGTCTAGCCATTGACGTGTAAAAATTCCATATTGTTTGAATTTGAAATCGGATAAGTCTAGGGATAAGTATGGTACGGTGCGGACTGCGGTTAGTATTTGGTGACATTACGGTTTGTGTTGTCAGCTTATTTACATAGATGTTACGTAACAAATGGTAGTTTACGAATATAATATCTAATGCATGATACGGTCTGTGGGCGGCGCGGTCTTTAGATGATTTCAAATTGGAAAATTGCTCTGAAACTGCAACTGGTAAGCATCTGGTATAGTTCGTTCGGTAACTTAGTGTCGGTACAGGCGCAGGTGCTCTTAGTATTCTGCTTTTATTTTTATTACTTTTTTTCTGTTTGTAATTTTTTTTCTATTCTAACAGAATCTCCGAATAGTCTGCCAATCCGCACTTGGCCAGCGTGGTAGACTATGGTTAAAATCCTTCTCATTTTGAGATAAGACCCGTGTTCATGAGAATATTATATTTTATGTTTATGGTTATATTGTAATAAAATACGAATATAAAAAAATATAAAAAGGAAAGAAAATTTTAATGAAAAAATATGAGTAGGTATAAAACGCCAAAACCCCTTGTGCCTGTACACCCCTCGCGGCATGCTTTGAAGTCACGGCGGTGTCTTTGGCAAAACACCGCGCGGCGGAGGCGGCTAGACACAAAAGGTGACCGTAAGAAAACGAACAGACTATAAGTAGGTATGATTGCTAGATTGTATTATTCACTACTTATTGGTATTAAACATTTGAAACATTTTGTGCATATGTTTTTTCAAGCGAAACGTTACATTTCCGTTGTTGGTTATACTAGTTAGTAGGTGGATATGTTTTAGTTTCGAAACAATCTCTTTAGTTACAAAAAGCGCAGTATAGTACGCCCACCTTTTGGATCGATGAATTAGAAGTTGGCGAGAAGTGGGTTGATGATAAAGGTACCTAATGCTGAAGAAAGGGCTGTGTCCAGCAGTGGACGAAAATAGGGTAATGATGACTTTATTTATTTATTTTATTTATTTGAAAAGGACAAGCAACAGGTTACATAACAAAACATGAGTAAACACACAATATAAATATACAAAAAAAATTGCTATAATGTAGACCTACTTATGGATTGCCACAGCTTGCGACATAAGAAAAATGTTAGTAAGAGAGAGAGAGAGAGAAAAAAACATGATATAGATGACGATGACGATGATATAGTCCGATTTAAATAGTTCTTCAACTTCGATCAAATTTCGTCAGTAGCAGTAGTAGTAGAAGTGAGTAAAATCAATCTGATACGTGATAGGTTTAAGCTGTTTGGTTTACAAACACCTCGGTTACAGTTTAAGCCGCATGACAAGCGGGTCAAGCCGATCCGGTTGACACTACAAGTTACAACCTAGTACAATCCTGTTAAGTTGTAGATTTCATCTATATCTAGTAGTTCATTATTCTGAGTAAATCATAGATCCTATCTATTTCCATTACCTTACTACAAAACTATACCGAATACTACGAAAGTTCAATGTTCCGGTGTGTTTACGGCGAGACTGCTGTTTAGTGTTCACGCGCCTCGCCCACGCAAAAAATTATAAATTATAATAGTGTTGAAACAAAAAAAAAACATTAAATCTGGTTAAAGTAATCAATCCCAAAATACCTAAATGTACAGTAGCCCGAAAGCCGGAACTTTACAAAAAATTTTGAGGCTATGTTTGATAAAATCTGAAAAGCAAAACTGCTTTACCTACTTGATAGTGATTAGTGACTGATTGATAAGGCATCAATTAAACTTTAGATCTACCAGCTGCTCCGTGGGGGGTAAACAATTTTTAATTTTAGGTCGAACATACAAATATTTCGGGTCGCGTTATTCATCTGCCACTGTACCAAGCTAACAAGTAATACCTCATACATGAAACAGATGTTTAAAGTTCCAATTTTTTATAAAGCTCGTTGTCTAGAATTTTCGTTCAGCTTTTATCAAGCAGCATCTTAAAATTTCCTACGGACTCTCGGTACCCAGGTACCTATACAAGTATACAGGTGGAAGCGATGAGTATGCGCCGTCGATTTTTTTCTCAATATAATTGTTGTAATGTCACTACTATGTACTCTCTCATATTCAGATAGAGAGCGACAGTATTCAGCAACACCGTAAAACAATGTCTTTTGTATGCGAGTTCAAACATTTTTTCTTAGTACATAATAATTCAATGATTTTTTCCTTTATCTTTGGAAAGTTAAATCGATGTCATATTGTTTGAAATAAATAGGTAGCTCCAGGGCATTTCCGCCAACGACAAAAAATCATGTAACAATTAGCTAGCAGCCAAAATACTCATTATCTTTGTGACTTTTAAATTTAATAATGTTATAAAATCCATTCTCTACATCGTCTGTTAGTATCAGTAGTCTATCTGTTATAGATATTAAACAAAAACAAAAATTATACCTTAGTCGACGCAAATTCTAGTGTAACAAACTACGTTTTCTACATTCATTACGAATTTACAAGAAAAAGAGCAAACAAATTGACTTCATACTAACATTCCTAGAATAAACGCCTTTTACTGATATCGAACCATGTCATAACATAATGCTATATGGTGTAGGTATATATTCTTTTGGTTGTAATATATGTGTATCTCGAAAATCGGTCATTACCAAATCACACACAATATTTCAATTTTCAAGTTATTTATTCACCCGCCCCCCACTTAAGTTAGAGAGATGCGAAGCTTTCGCCATCAGCACGCTGATGAATGCTGTGAGTGGCGGATGTGTTGCATAATCCGGTCTCAGGATGCATTCTTTTGCGAAACTATAAAAAATGTCCTTACCTACATGGAGTGAAATGTACTAATAAATAAACATTTTATCCTGTTTATTATTGAATAAGATTGAATGTATTAGTACTATGAATGTCTATCCGGTGATTAGAAACTAGAAATCCTTGATTTAAGTACAAAATTATCAGAAAATGTTCAAAATGTCACTACCGGTACTGTCTTTACCGTGGTTAACCAGAAGCTACGGTAAGGACACAATAGCTACGGAAATGACCAATTGCATCACATACAAAGAGAAGCTGGCGTGAACAAGCAAATGATGTCGTCATCATTGTGAGTAGGTGTCTCCCCTTCACCCCGCCCACCTTCACAAAGCATCATTTCATACAAAAATACCATCCCCTCTTGGAGATGGTACAGCGCTCCATCTCCTCTTGCTCTGTTGCTAATAATAATTAATCTGACTGTCTCGATGGGCTTTTTATTGACGAAGGAAGAAGTAGGTATTTAAAATGCAGTGTTTGTTGCACTTAGAGATTCTATTCTAACTCGTATTATTAATTATTCTTATGATCAAAGCATCATTTAGAGACTTCAAAAACATAAATTATTTATTACGTCGATATATACACCCAAAAATATTAAAATGTCGAACGTGAATACGGCAGCAAATAAAGAAAGAACGACGAATAAATAAAAAGAATCGATATGAATATATAAATCTTGAAAAATATGCAGAATTACTGGAAAAAGAAAGAGAGCGTTAAAGAAAAAGAAAACAAGCAAAAAAAAACTTAAAAGCATTGCAGACATGCCAGAAAGAGAAAGGAGGTTGATAAGAAAGAAATGGAAAATTAATAAAAACTATATATTACTTGTATTATTACTTATGCATATTATGACGATTACAACTTTTGCAACTTTTTGAATCGTTATATCTCAAAAACAGTAGCTCTTACGAAAAAAAGTATTAAGTCATTTTTTATAGATAATTATCTGATCTACAATTTTTGTTTGGACTAATTTTATGATAAAATTATAGTCCATTGAAATGTTACAATTTAAGGACCGAATATTGCATTTTATAGAGGACGCAATTTTATTTTTGGGACATGTGTCAATAGAATAACCTCAAGTTTGTAGGATCGTCACCCTTGTCCTCCGGCCGCCATCTTGGAAAAAGGCGTGATAACACTTTTTTCGCGATATCTCGGAAACACAAAAAAATCGCAAAGACATAATTTGTAGCAAATTGTTTTGCCTACAAATATGTTTATATAACTTTTTGCCCTAAATTAAAAATTAAAGAAGTTATAAGCAAAACGTGAGATTTTTTTTAATCTTTTTTGCTCTATTACTTTTTTTCAGAAAAATCATTTTTTTTTTAAATTTTATTCATTTAAAACGCTGTTACTGCACTCCAAAGTTGACCGGGTTCGTCAATGCTCATGAGAATCCGGAGCAAAAAAGATTTTATAATAATTTTCTTACTTTTTTCCACATAACTTCTTTAATTTTTAATTTAGGGCAAAAAGTTATATAAACATATTTGTAAGCAAAATAATTTGCTACAAATTATGTCTTCATAAATTTTTTGTAAGACGCATAGTTTCCGAGATATCGCGAAAAAAAGTGTTTTCACCCCTTTTTCCAAGATGGTGGCCAGGGGACAAGGGTGGCGACCCCACAAACTTGAGGTTAAGCTTTTACTAACCCCCACACATGTCCCAAAAATAAAATTGCGTCCTCTAAAAAAATGCAAAGCTCATGTAACATTTCATTTCCGTTTTGCTGAAAATCGCGAAAATCCCGTTTTTGCAACCTTTGACCCCGAGTATTTTTTTTCCAGGTGTCGGATCGATGAAGACTTTTCACATTTCATTTATAATACTGTTTTGAACAATCTTACCAATTTTCAGCCAAATGTGAATTTTTGTAACCTTGGAAGTCTAAATTGACCGGGCTAAAAATAACACCTGGAGATCTGAAGGAAAATTTTAATTTAATTTATATTATTAGCACAATTTTAATTATTATTAACACAAATTAACCAACGAACGCTTTAAAACTTGAGATAGATTAAGATGTCAATTATCTTCTTCTATTCTATACAATATACATACTTAATATAATAAAATCGTAGACTCGCCGTATCTGTACATTAAAGATTTTTGCAAAATAATAACTGGGGGATGTTAGGGATAAGTAATAGAACTTAAAAAAGCAATTTTTGAAATTTTTGTTTATCAGTTTGTCTGTATGTTTGTGCGCGCATCACGCAATAACTACTGAATGGTTTGAAATGAAACTTGGCATGATTTAAGTTCATAATACGGAGTAACATATTATAGGATACTTTTTATTCCGAAATTCAGCACGGTTCTCTTGGGAGAGGGGATGGAAGTCAAAATGTGTACTTACTTAGCTGTAATTCTTAATGCGTGGTCCGATTTCATTCTTTTTTTGTTAGACCTTTCTTTTGAGATACTTTATAGATTACCGGCTAATCTCTGAAAGGCTGGGTCGATTTTGATGGGACGTTCACTGGCGGATGTTTACATATTGATGTACCTAAACATACGCCAGTGAACTTTTAACAGTTTTTAGCAAGGTATGAGCTCAAAAGAAAAACCAACACGCGGACGAAATCGCGAGCATCCTCTATTTTTATAATATTTTGATTAGGTAGGTACCTACACTAAAAATGTTGATTATATATATTATTTTGATTTTTAACCATGACATAGAGAGATTAAGTCAGATTTCAGACATCCGAGTTCCGACTGTAAAGCAGTCATTGCCGTACTTTAATGTCCTTACCGTTCCTTACGAGTTTTAATTATTTATGATGGCAATAAAAAAAACCCACGATGAAAACATTTCCTTCTTCGATTTTCTATTGACTGCAGTTACTTTAATTGGATAATGTTACAGTTTTTTTTTAGCGTGTCCTTACCGTGTTTTTTGTGTCCATACCATTTTTTCAACATGGAATATTTATTAAACTTCTCAAAATAATTCTTGTACACAGAAGTGAGACCTTTATAATGGTTGTGGAAATATATTAAAGCCATCCATAATCTGATATCTAAAGATTTTTTTTAATCTTTCAAATTTTGCAATTTGGCGGAAATGCCCTCCAGATATTTGATCTACTTTAATGTTTGTTGCTGCTGTTATCTATACTAATAAATAAAATTGAAGTGTCTGTCTGTAATATCGAAATAACTACCTCATATTAAGCTCATATGGTTATTTGAACGCTACCATAACCGAATCACACGTTTTTAAAATTTTTGTCTGTCTGTCTGTCTGTCTGTCTGTCTGTCTGTCTGTTTGAACGGGCTAATCTTGGGAACGGCTGAACCGATTTTGACGGGACCTTCACATACAAGTAGAGAATTAACCAGGGAGTAACATAGGCTACTTTTTTAACCGACTTTCAAAAAAGGAGGAGTTGTGTTTTTCTACCTATGTACACCGATATCTCCGAGATTTCTGAACCGATTTGCGTATTTTTTTTTTAATCGATAGAGAAACATTGCGACCCGGTTCTATAAAAAATTTGGATTCCAACTCCTCAATCCTGATGCTGTAGGGGACCTAATCCCCAAAACTAATGGGTTTTAGAAACTTTCGGTTATTTAAATTGATATTGGGGGTACCAATTAAAGACTTTATCGTTGAATGAACTCGAGTAGGTACATATCCAACTCCTCAACCCTGATGCTGTAAGGAATTGTATTCCGAAATCGTGGGGATCCCACGGGATTTTTCCGTTTTGGGGACGGGTTTCTACAGATAAGCTACTTTTTGTTCTGGAAAATCAAAAGTTCCCACGGGATTTTTAAAAACCTAAATCCACACGGGCGAAGCCGTGGGCATCATCTAGTTATAAAATAATTCTGATTGGAATAACTTAGTTTCTATATCTTTTATCCTCTATTAGGTATGAACATAGGTATATTTTATACTCGTAAGATAAAATCAGACATGTTTTCTCCTTATGAATTTTAATAAATGTGGTTGAATCGAGGGCTGTTCGTACGATACAAGAGATTAAGTTCGTAATAAAACCCGACTACTCTTAATAATATATCAAATTGATTAATTAATTATTTATCTATCGCTCGGTATATTTTAATATTGTACTATATTTTTTATATTTATGAACTTAGAATTTTTTCCTCCTTGATTTGACATCCCTTAAGATACTCGGTCCAGTAATTTAAGCGCTACGGTGGAACACAGAATCCGATACAAAAATCGGATAAGTACAAACATGCATACATATACTGCTAAAATCATAGCCCTTCCTTTAGGCTTTGCTGTAATCGGGTAAAAACAGATTCCTTTAGGCTTTGTCGTAGTCGGGTAAAAACAGATTCCTTTAGGCTTTGCCGTAGTCGGCTAAAAACAGATTCCTTTAGGCTTTGCCGTAGTCGGGTAAAAACAGATTCCTTTAGGCTTGCCGTAGTCGGCTAAAAACAGATTCCTTTAGGCTTTGCCGTAGTCGGGTAAAAACAGATTCCTTTAAGCTTTGCCGTAGTCGGGTAAAAACAGATTCCTTTAGGCTTTGCTGTAGTCGGGTAAAAACAGATGGCGAATGTGAATTCTGTCCGTGTAGTCCGACCGTCGCTTTATCGATCGCGGCCAGAAGCGAAGCTGGGCCCGTAACAATTTGTTTCCGGGGAGCGAGCTGCGAGACAGGAGACTCTACCAACCATCTTGTAACCTAATAAAATGCGTATCAGCGTTATTTTCGTTTTATCATAATCAACGCGCGAGTAACGTTCTTTATTGAACTTTAGAATGCTAAGTTTTAACACGCCCGCGCCTCTTGCACGCAACAAGTATAAATAAAAATTTTAAAAACCCCCGACATTCGCCATTTTGTGGCGGCGGTCATCTTGAATTTGCAATAGTGCTATTCTAGGTACTAGTCAAGCCCTTTCATTTGATACCCATATTAAGGGAGTTGTGAAAAAATATGTGATCCGCCATTTTGTAGCGGCGGCCATCTTGGACCAATTTTCATCAAACATAGCTAACAACACTCTCGACTAATTAACCTTTCAAACAAAAAAAAGCGCATTCAAATCGGTCCACGCGTTTGAGCGCCAAGGGGAACAGACAGACAGACAGACACACACACACACACAGACACGTCAAACTTATAACACCCGTCGTTTTTGCGTCGGGGGTTAAAAACCAATTAACCTAAAAACCTAGGTAGGTGTAAGCTAAATAATATGCTCTGTTAAATTACAGTTTTCCAGGTTCGCGTGTTACAACTTAAAATTAAGTGCATCATTATTTACCATCAGTCTCATCAGGTAAGATATCAAGTCACGCGCAAACAATTAAAATTCTTCTCTCTTTCTTAGTTTTTAACTAGTTAGGTACATACTTATTATTTCTTCATCATTTTTATTTCGTCTTCGTCTTCATTCTAGCGTTAATCCTAAATCGTTTTTCAAATATACAGCCTCAATAGTTCAACAGGCAAGGAGCGGATTGAAATCCGGAAGGTCGACGGTTCAAACCCCCCTGTTACACTATTATCGTACCCACTCCTAACACTAGTTTTACGCTTATTTGGAGGGGGGGAAATATTAGTCTCTAGTTCTATGTTTAGCATAGAAAATATTCTTTAAAAAATAATTCCGAGTTACGCTAAAGGTTCCCCAATCAAAAATTTAAATTGAACGGATGAACATTGAACAAGAGGCTGAACGAACAAAACGTGCGACTGATGCGCGACCCCAACGCGCTGGTTATAGTGACGGACGAAGTTATGCCATAAAACGAGGCAGTTACAGTCCATTTTATTTTGGCGTTAGTTTCGGTACCCTCAAAATCTGCATATCAACGTTATAGAGGTTCGATACTCGAAATCTTTAAACGTTGTCTATATGAGCATTGAGCAACGTGTGTTTGTTTGTTTGTTTGTGTGTGTGCCTGTGCGTGTGTGTGTGTTGTAGTTAAGCGGCTTACCGAGAGCGAGCAGCGCGACGAGGACCGTGAGCCCGGTGAACGTCGCCATCGTGCACACTCACCAAACACTTCACGGATTCACTGTACCCACTCAGAAAACAAACAAACGCCGGTACAAACGAAAAATGTTAAACTTCACAAGCCGCGATGCGGCCGGGCTTTGCCCGAATCTGTAACAAGCAAAAAAATACAGCGTTATTCAAGGATTTCAACATTCCAGAAACATGTTTTCGACAAGACGTAGAGTCCGAATGCATATAGGGTATTTCAACAAGTAAGTAAACAATAAATATGTTGAGATCCTACTTGCACAACTTTCAGATTCTGTAGATCTTAAAAGCTTAGTTTCAGAATAAAAAATGTGAATGGCGATTAAATAGCCTATAACTTGATTTAAGAGATCATTTCAGTGACATGCCACTCAAGTTGAAGGATATTTTGAATTTAATTCTTAAAACGATAGGTACTTCATGATTGTAAAAGAGCATGGCGTGCAGTGCCCTTCGGACCCCTAAAATAACAACGAGGGCGCAACCCTCACCCAAAAATATGCTGTCTCTTTCTTTTAATAAATTACTATAGGAAGAACACTAATAATATTATGTATAAAACGACCGTTACGGCCAGATGGTTTCAATCCTTGACCAATTTCCCCATAATAGGAATGACCAATGTACCTAGTCTCTAAAAATGTCGTTGTTAGGATCATAATATTTTAAGTGTTTTTTATTTTTTAGCTTGGTTGCACCGGCTAGTATAAGTGATGATATCTTATATATAAAATTCTCGTGTCACAATTTTCGTTCCCATACTCCTCCGAAACGGCTTGACCGATTCTCATGAAATTTTGTGAGCATATTGAGTAGGTCTGAGAATCGGCCAACATCTATTTTTCATCCCCCTAAATGTTAAGTGTAGTCCACCCCTAATTTTTTATTTTTTATTTTTTAGACAAAATTTTAGTTTTTATTTTTTATGATACAACATACAAAAATACATACAATCCTAAATTTTCACCCTTCTACGATCAACCCTTATTTTTTAATTGCGATATTAGTACTTTGATGACCCGCGGGGTGATTACGTAAAATTTTGCAGTAGCGATAGCAACGCGACAGCAGTAGCAATGCGACAGCGACCACTACGCGATCGGTCGCAAAATGTCACTTGAATTCGTATTACGCAAGCCAATCGCACGTCTATTGCTCGCCTGTCGCAGAATGTACTTTTGCCATCGATACTTCAAAGATTAATAAAATTGCTTGTTAAATGGATGTATTTCAATAACCACAGTAAACGTACTCGACAATTACCTACAACAAGTCAACAATCACTTTGCAACAGGTGCAGAGGTTGTTGCTGTTTGACGTTTCATTTTGCTCGGCTGTCGCTGTCGAATTGCTGTCGTATTGCTGTCAAGTAAAATTAGATAATACCAATTTGCTGTCTGCAAAAGTGACGTTTGACAGCAATGATCGCGAGATTTACGCCTGTCGCAAACTTGTCGCGAGATACGTAATCACCCCGCGGGTCGGTTGCACTGATGTCAGTATGTCACCGGGCAGGACGACGTCTGCCGGGTCCGCTAGTAGTAGCATTATATACTATTTAAAAGGTACCTATAGCGTGCTTGCCTAGTTGTCACTGACAAAAATTATATATTTCACTGTGATAAAATACACAAGACACAATGTGTCCGCTTCTGTTGCCTCATCAATGTTTTTGAAGACTTTTTTCGGTCTACGCTTTAGAGTATAGAGTGTCTATTGTGAACTATGAACACGTGTGGTTCGTCATTACCTGCTCGCCTCACAATAAGCCCGGAAGTTCCATACATAAGTGTCCTCTCTATCCACGAATTGAGACAATGACATCACCGTTAATTGAATTTATAATCCTACAAAATATTACATTCACCGCGCGTTGGGACCAGCACAGTGCCTAATGCCGTTACCAACTCCAATTTTAGTTTGTGTCTTTGGACTTAAACAATAGAACATTAACTAATATGTACCTAGGTAGGTTACTTAATAAAAAACCAGTAATTTTAAATCTTGTTAAATACTAAATCACTTTAAATGATACTTATACTAGAAGTCTGTTATATTTAGTAGGTGCGAATTAACAGCTCGATGTTTAATGACATCATGACAACGCTGAGTCAGCAGTCAGCACCGTGATAGAGTTAAGTTATTGTTTTTCAGGAGTTAACTTCAGCTAAATGGGTAACTAAATCTATACTAATAAATAAAATTGAAGTGTCTGTCTGTAATATCGAAATAACTACCTCATATTAAGCTCATATGGTTATTTGAACGATACTATAACCGAATCACACGTTTTTAAAATTTTTGTCTGTCTGTCTGTCTGTCTGTCTGTTTGAACGGGCTAATCTTTGGAACGGCTGAACCGATTTTGACGGGACTTTCACATACAAGTAGAGAATTAACCAGGGAGTAACATAGGCTACTTTTTTAACCGACTTTCAAAAAAGGAGGAGTTGTGTTTTTCTACCTATGTACACCGATATCTCCGAGATTTCTGAACCGATTTGCGTAATTTTTTTTTAATCGATAGAAAAACATTGCGACACTGTCCTACAAAAAATTTGTATTCCAACTCCTCAATCCTGATGCTGTAGGGGATCTGATCCCCAAAACTAATGGGATTTAGGCACTGTCGGTTATTTAAATTGATATTGGGGATACCAATTAAAGACTTTATTGTTGAATGACCTCGAGTAGGTACATGTCCAACTCCTCAACCCTGATGCTGTAAGGAATTGCATTCCGAAATCGTAAGGATCCCACGGAATTTTTCCGTTTTGTGGACGGGTTACTACTTACTACAGATAGACTACTTTTTGTTCTGGAAAATCAAAGTTCCCACGAGATTTTTACAAACCTAAATACACACGGGCGAAGCCGTGGGCATCATCTAGTTCAGAATATAACTATAGGAAACGTGTAACTAAACATTGTGGTTGGCCTTTACCACATATTCTATGGGTATGTTGCGTGGATGGTGAAAACGAAATCTGTGCGTGAGTGACGGAAAAGTTATTTCGGGTTCCATTATCCAGAAATGGCTACGCTATGCGTTTATGTTTGGATTTCACAAGAGAGAACGTTTTTATTGGCTAAAGCCCATGGCTAAAGCATCACTTGTAGGTAGGTGTTATAAGTTATGTTATTTTTTAACGCATCAATAAAAAAATAGTATTAACGTTTCGACTTGTGAATCTTTGATTCCATCAACATCCATGTTTAATCGATTGCCACTTGTATGCGTACCTAATTGGCATAGTTAATACTACCTAGGTATAAAATTATCTAAAGCGTACCTATTTTATTAGGAAAGCAAACCTCTTTACGGGTTGGCTAGACAGAGTGTCTATCTTTTTTACAAAGGTAGGTTTAGTAGATTTTTACTTTTCGTAACAATCGTTCGTAATCATCAAAGCATAGTGAATAGTCGATTAGCAAATTGGGATTTGGGCATTGATAACGTGATGAAACTTGAAAGCATAAATTTTTTGGATACTACCGCTGTTATTTTCCTAAAAAACTTTTTAAATAATTAATAAATAAATAAATTAATATATTGCATAAAACATCATCACAGATGAGTAGGTAGGTACAACAGCATTGTACGTAGTGGCATTATTATTATAGTAGCAGTTGTCGTGTTTGATTCAGAAGAAATTACCCATAATTATGATGACTAAGATGGTTATGCGATGCTAATACTATGGTGGACTTCAATACTGCTTTTGTAGTTTATTATTAATCCAATATTATATCCGATACCTAAGGATATTTTGTTGTTATGCCTATCCAAATAAATAATAATAATCATAATAAACGCTCTATTGTTAAATACGAAATTATCACGACTCTATTGTTAAAATGTTTAGAAATAAGTAATTAAGTCATTGAATAGGAAAGACTTCGTTATGTGGCGCGATTTCTTTCAGGATTTCTTCATCTATTTTTAAACCCCGACGCAAAAACGACGGGGTGTTATAAGTTTGACGTGTCTCTGTGTGTGTGTGTGTGTGTGTCTGTCTGTTCCCCTGTAGCGCTCAAACGAGTGGACCGATGTGAATGCGGTTTTTTTTTGTTTGAAAGGTGAATTAGTCGACAGTGTTGTTAGCTATGTTTGATGAAAATCGATTCAAGATGGCCGCCGCTACAAAATGACGGATTACATATTTTTTCACAACTCCCTTAATATGGGTATCAAATGAAAGGGCTGGACTAGTAGAATAGCACTATGCAAATGAAAGATGACTGCCGTCACCAAATGGCGAATGTCGGGGGTTTTTAAATTTTTAATTTATACTTGTTTAGCAATTTACCTAGGTTGCCTACCTACACATATTTAGGTATTTTAGGTACCGATATTTAAAGTTATTAAAAAAAAGTTGTGGAAGTTATTAAAACTCAACAAGTCGTTGCCCCATTTAAATAATTTTACAGCAAAAAAAATGGCTTTACAAAGTTGACACCAATAAAACACATTCAAAGAGAGGGTTCATGCAGTCGTGAGAAGGACTTTCACAATTAGACCGAGCTATGTGGGGGTGGTTCCACTTTGTTCGACGCAACATAGAATTCTACTCAAACTTTCAACCTTATTACCCGGATATAAGGGCTCGTTATGTTAAAATAATATTGAATCTGAATGTACGGAATCCCAGACGAAACGCCCGAGTCGATATTCTATGTACCTTTATATATAGCGCTCTTTTAGAAGTTCAAGACATATTGATCCTAGCTAGATGCGAGACTGGAGAAAGATTTAAGAGGGGACTCGAGTGGACCTTTCTCCATACAAACGTATTCTGCTGTTTCCTTCGTGGATAATACCTCTAGAGCAATGTTTTTTTCCCAAAAAATCTATGTCTAATTAATGCGTGCCTCTATCATTTCCTTTTTTCCAAAACATAATCACTACAAGAAATATGACAATCCAAAAACCCGAAAAAAATACCCGTTTTTACTGCCGTGTTCAGACGACTATCAGACAAATTTGATAAGTTTTTAACAAAAAAGAAAATAATAGAGGCATAGATAAACTATTCCTCTAAATTTTGATACCAGAATTTTTGAGATCTGTTCAGTTTTGAAGGAGGAAATAGCAGAATACGAAACGTCTTTTCGCCAACGTTTTTGTAGGTAAAATCAGCCTGAGCTGCAGTTGTCCCTATCATACTTTACGGGGGCAGGTTGGTGGCGAGGGGGGAAGGCTTACACGTACACTAATAGGGAAGTGGATATTTTCAATATTTACACTATACAATTATTATTTTTATTTATTGTTTACCGACTTTATTCGCCCGCTACTAGGCTGCGGAAAATTAGTAAATCTTTTGTTGGTAATTCTAATAGGTAGGTACTTTCTTATAATCGGTTGCCGGTGGATATTTTGGATTTGTTTCTCAATAGGTAAGTTCAAGGTTCTTATAAAACGCAAATAATTGAAAAATCCTATTATAGCGTAAAAGATGTTTTTAATGACAAAAAACCATGAACATAGATTGCTCTAAAAGTCAACAGTTCAAATTATTTAGAAATTATACATTATTTGAGATGGTTATAATAAAAAAAAATAACCCGGCTGAGTTTGTTGAGGGCTCTTCTCAGACCAGGGCGCGTTTGGAATCCTCGTAATTTTAATTATAAGTTTTCGTAGTAATTATCACCATTACCTCATTTTCATGTACTTTATATTATATTGACGTTCAAAAAGTGTATAGTGTACCTACTTTGAATAAATGAAATTTGAATTAAAATTTATTAAATCGTGTGATTGTAAGTAGGATATCGTACCTGTTCTCGGACACCTAGCGAATCACTCAGGAATGCTTACAAAATAAAAGTATTATAAGACTCAGGGCCTGTTTCATCACCTTCTGATAAGTGTCTGGTAGCTTTTGTCTTTGTCACTTGACGTAAAGTAAGAAAGTGACAAAACTTACGACTATCCGACACTTATCAGAAGGTGGTGAAAAAGGGTGTGAATTAAATAAAATTCATCTCTGAGCCAATTTGAATATCTTATCAGGACACGAGCAGTAAAAAAGTTTATTGCGCTCAAGTTTCTTTGAAAACAAAGCGATCTAATTTTGAGCTTGCACCTAATGAATGAAAACGAGTCGTGTAGAGCAAAAAAAATAGTGGCATGCTGCAATTATCACGGTTAGTTATTAATCAATTTACTATAAGATTTAGTCAGTTAGTCTTGGTAGCACTTATTTATGTTTCATAAAATACTATGAAAGTGTTTATTTTACTTTTTATTACATAAGAATACAAAAAAAGAGTAGACAAGAACTAGTTCACTATTTTCTTAAGAAATCCTATTATCGTCCGGGTGGTCAAAAACTGGTTTAGAAATTTTATTTTAGGTACTCTGTACTGTTATACAATGAAGTGTGCAAAAAATTTAAATTAGGTTTATTAATTCGAATCCGAAATCTTTTACACTGAATAAATATTTTAGTTTTCGCCCGTCAAGTTCCCACGGGATTTTGAAAAATCCGAAATCTATAGCTACAGCTGTAGGTAGATTACTCTAACAAACTTCCTTGAAAGTAGGTATAAAGGTTGGAAAAGGGAGCGGGAACGGGAACCGAAAATCCACGATTCTCTCGGGATTTGTAAAAAACCGAAATTCACGCGAGCGAAGACACGGGCAGAAGCTAGTAATTTCTAAATTATTCCTGGTCTGGTCTGGTCGGAGGCCTCAGTCGTGGCTGAATACCACCCTCCGAGCTAAGCCATGCCGCCAAGCGATTTAGCGTTCTAATATGGGTTAAATAAAAACTGCCATATATACCCATCTCTTCCAGGTTAGCCCGCTTCCACCTTAGACTGCATCGTCACATCATCTTCAGGTGAGGTTGCAGTCAAGGGCTAACATGTGATTAATAAAACAAAATACTAGTGTTAATTTTATGTATTTACAAATTAAAATGAAACTGTCTGTCTGTCACTTCGAAATATCATGTACTTAACATAAAATTGTTATATAGAAACTCGGCGGTTGCAAATTTTGTTAATTTGGAAAAGAGCAACCGCCGAGTTTCTTGCTGGTTCTTCTCGGTTGGAATGACATTCCGAACCAGTGGTAGATTCAATTGACTATTCAAAAGTACTTACTTGTAAAAGTTTATTTGAATAAAAAACTTTTCTATTCTATTCTATCTTGCTTTTATTACGTAAAGCCACGTAAACATTTATAAAAAAAGGTTTTCTTTTGTCCGTCTATTTACACTATCTGTACTCTTGGAAAGAGTTGAACCTATTTTATTCAGAACTTTCACAGACAGGTAGACCTTATAAAAAGTGATGTGGTCTGAAAGTGATGTATACAAAAGTATTACTGACTTAACAAAAGTAATCTACCTATAGCTATAGATTTTCAACATCCCGTGAGAACTGTGGATTATTCCAGGATAAAAAGTAGCATATTTGTTAAGTCAGGTAGGGCATAATCTATCTCCACTCAAAATTTCAGCCAAATCGGTTAAGTTACACACACATACACACACTTTCGCCTTTATAATATTAGTGTGATAATATACCAAATTGCCACTGCCGGGAATCAAACCCGGGACCTCCCACTTATAAGATTATAGTGCTCACAACTGCCATCAGGGAGGTCGTCAATGTCGCACGTTCAATTATACTTGCATACATTTCTAAAGATTTCTCATACAAATCAGTGGTCAATAACAGGTATACAGGTGGATGATAACTGGATTTAAAAGAGTAAGCTGGATTTAAAAAAGTACCTAAGCTTAAAACAACTAATATAAAATACAAATAGACTAGTACATTTTAAAATTTTTTTAATATATATTACCTATATTTTCACCCTCTCAAACTCAGTAGGTAACTCCACTAAATGGACGATAACCGGTAACAAAACCCTATTATTTTTTATTGTTGAAGCAGGTTGAGATGATCGCGATTAAAATTTTTTTTTTTGAGTCGTTGATTTAAATCAATACTTACTTTTTTAATCCAATAAAGTGAAGAAGTGTTTTAACCGAGTTCAAAAAGGAAGAGGTTCTCAATTCGTTGGAATCTTTTTTATTTGTTGTTTTTTTTAACCCCCGACGCAAAAAGGACAATATCAAATAAAAACACTGAAAAGAGTAAAATAACATAAATTTCGAAATAATATGAATGAATGAATATATTATACGGGCATAGAGGGAGATGCGCGCGCGCGGCGCGCGCGGGCGCGGCGGGCGGCGGCGGCGGGCACACAAATACACTACTCGTGCACACATTGATAGCTCGCTTGGTACTCGTGGTGTCGGGGCCAGAGCGATGGCAATAGTTTCTTCAAATACCTATTTTTCAAATTCCTCACGACTCGAGTACCGTCTTAAGTCTCATAATATCTACCTACCTACTTTTCAACTACGTAGGTAGGTAGGTACATTAAGATCTCATTTAAATGCATTTGATGATAGGAATGGGACCCCTGACTTCGTCCGCGTAGATTTTAAATCCCCTTTAGGGATGGAACTTCCAAAAATTCCTCACTGCTTCTCTAGGATAGGTACTACTTACTTATTATTTCCTTCTAATTTTGAATCTCTAGGTCCGCTGATTTAGGGTTTGCGTTGTCTGTCAGTCACGGTACTATTTTATAGGCACTAGGCAGTTAGGCACCAATAGTTCGACGCAAATCAAACTCCCTATGTTAGGTACTTACTTAATATAGCGTCTAGGTAATAGAAAAATTGATTCGAAGGGCACAAGAAGAGTATGTAAACAGTTGTGATGCGATAGCCGAAGGAAGTCAAAGTAGGCATAACGCATTCCTTTGCAGGAGTGTGAGTAGGAATTAATTAGATAAAATTACATCCGGATGTAACGTATTGAGTTACTCACTACACAGCACTAGTGCGAATAAGAGTTTGTTAAGCCTGATGTAGTCTAGTTATACGATCCCTCGCAAGTCGCAACAGACGTAATATGCGCTGCTTATTGTGGTCTAATAAATATCGGCTATCAATTTTAAAGTCCAATAATTAGATCTTACAAGAAACAAAATGTTACACAAACGACCAGCTACGAGGTCGCCGTTCGAGCACCTTGGGACCCCAACGTCCGTCGTTTCTTCGAACTATGCGCCCCGCCCATTGCTACTTCAACTCCGCAACCCATTAAAGAATATAATTATGTCGGTGACTCTACGGATTCTCTCGGTTCTTCTGCGGAACTCCCCATTTCTATATAACAAACTCCCTCGGTCGCCCGCTCACTGTGATTTCTTAGGAGGCCCCTTAATTAGCGACGTTGTCTCGGAGCCGTATGTAGGCACACAGACCAGTCAAATAAAGACTGGTAATAGCAGGGCACCCGCACTCACCACACATATGCGCTGGAATCACCAATTTAAATGCGCCGCCCACATTCGGTACCTCATTCCGTGAGCGGACGTCATTGTGTAAAGAAGTCCCTTAACAGGTGTTTTTCTGTCAAAGATGCCCTACTGTGCAGTCAAATGGTGCGGAAAATGTCCAGTCTTAATAAAGACGGAATTACATTTCACAGGTAAGCCCATATTCTTCAATTTAAGGATAATTATTATAATTTAAAATAGTACAGCAAAACACAAAATGCGAAAGCACTCCCGTTGAAGTCTTTTATCGCCATCTCTTTTTTCTCACGTTTATCTGCATAAGTCATTCTCGCTCCATGCTTGTTAGAGATGGCGGTCTAATAAAAATATAATTTATCGATAAAATGCGAACATTGAAAGTGATCCCAATATTTTAATAATGATATTGACTGAATTCGACTGAACTCAACTGAACTCGACTGAACTCGACTGAACTCGACTGAACTCGACTGAACTCGACTTAACTCGACTGAACTCGACTGAACACGACTGAACTCGACTGAACTCGACTGAATTCGACTGAACTCGACTGAACTCGACTGAACTCGACTGAACTCGACTGAACTCGACTGAACTCGACTGAACTCGACTTAACTCAACTGAACTCGACTGAACTCGACTTAAGTCGACTGAAATCAACTGAACTCGACTTAACTCGACTGAACTCGACTGAACTCGACTGAACTCGACTGAACACGACTGAACACGACTGAACTCGACTGAACTCGACTGAACTCGACTGAACTCGACTGAACTCGACTGAACTCGACTGAACTCGACTGAACTCGACTGAACTCGGCTTAACTCGACTGAACTCGACTGAATTAGACAGAACTCGACTGAACTCGACTTAACTCGACTGAACTTGACTTAACTCGACTGAACTCGACTGAAGTCGACTGAATACGACTTAACTTGACTGAACTCGACTTAACTCGACTGAACTCGACTGAACTCGACTGAACTTGGCTGAACTCGACTTAAGTCGACTGAATACAACTGAACTTTACTGAACTCGACTGAACGAGTCGAGTTCAGTCGAGTTCAGTCGTATTCAGTCGACTTAAGTCGAGTTCAGTCGAGTTAAGTCGAGTTGAGTCGAGTTCAGTCGAATTCAGTCGAGTTAAGTCGAGTTAAGTCGAGTTCAGTCGAGTTCAGTCGAGTTAAGTCGAGTTCAGTCGAGTTCAGTCGAGTTCAGTCGTGTTCAGTCGAGTTCAGTCGAGTTCAGTCGAGTTCAGTCGAGTTCAGTCGAGTTCAGTCGTGTTCAGTCGAGTTCAGTCGTGTTCAGTCGAGTTCAGTCGTGTTCAGTCGTGTTCAGTCGAGTTCAGTCGTGTTCAGTCGAGTTCAGTCGAGTTCAGTCGATTTCAGTTGAGTTCAGTCGAGTTCAGTCGAGTTCAGCCGTGTTCAGTCGAGTTCAGTCGTGTTCAGTCGAGTTTAGTCGAGTTCAGTCGATTTCAGTTGAGTTCAGTCGAGTTCAGTCGAGTGCAGTCGAGTCCAGTCGAGTCGAGTCGAGTTGAGTTGTTGTAGAGAGTCGATAAATTATATTAGTATGCATTCGTTGCTCTGCATACTAATTGTAATTTGAACCATACCTACCTATTAAAATATCGATAAATATTTGATAAAATTCACAGACGAGAGCGCCTCATTATCCTAAAACGGGTTTCAAAAAATAGAGATAATATTAAATATTTAAATTTTGAATTTTTGTTTTATTTTTATCATAATTATTATCAACTGAAATCATGTCGATAATGATACGTCGATAAAAAACGGTCGACGTCCAATTCCCATCACTAGTTGATTAAAATTGATTTTATGACTTTCGAGTCAACCAATCACAACAACGCGTTCTCCCCTGTCCCCCGCCAACATTTTACGATTTCGTTTTGATACTTTTTCGTGTTAATGCGGACTCTGGAGCTCCTTTCTCTGTGGTAGGCACCTAAGTATGTCAAGACTCAAGACTTTAGTCTTCAGGCATTGAGGGATGAGGGCGAGCAGAACCCCCTAGGTGAATCGACGATACAAGCGGCACAAAACCACTTTGTGTGGTCGTCCCTAGAAGAGACCTATGTCCAACAGTGGACGTCCATCAGTTGACAACGACGACGACGACGAGGTAAGTAGGTAAATAGGTACTTAGGTGTAATTTTTCCAAATTAATAACATCACACCTGGCACCTGGTACCAACCAACCTATTCGTTATGAAAAGATTACGAAAAATAATAGAACAGTTTTCTACCTGAACTGTTTTGGAATAAAAAAACCTTGCTCGGAAGTCGGAGCACCTTTCATTTTCGGGCGCTTTGCACCTGCCGTTGTGGAACCAAACGGGCTTGTTGAATTGTGACGAGACGAGCACATATGCATATTCTACGAATAACAACTTAAAGCAAACCAGTCTTTAATATGTATGACAATTCCCAACAAAATTTTAAATGCTCCGTAGACCAATGCAACTAGCGAGAGCTAAGTTTGACGACTTCTATCGACGCGACGTATAGTGCAGCGACCCGAAAACCAGCCTAGCTGGTAACGTAGGTCCTGTACCTAAGTCCTAACTTCAATTACATTCAGATTTCATCAAAATTGCTCAAAAAATTGCTCAAAATGTAAACATCTGCCAGTGAAAGTCCCATCAAAATCGGTCCAGCCTTTCAGAGATTAGTCAATAATCTTTAAAGTATTTCCTTTCTAACAAAAGAAGAATGAATGAAATCGGACCACCCGTTAACGAATTACAGCTAAGTACACATTTTGACTTTCATCCCCTCTCCCAAGGGAACCGTGCTGAATTTCGGTATAAAAAGTATCCTATATGTTACTCCATAGTATGAACTTAAATCATGCCGAGTTTCATTTCAATCCATTCAGTAGTTTTTACGTGATGCGCGCACAAACATACAGACAAACAGATAAACAGACAAACAGACAAACCGACAAACAGACAAAAATTTCAAAAATAGCTTATTTACGTTCTATTACTTATCCCTAACATCGCCCAGTTATTATTTTGCAAAAATCTTCAATGTAAGATACCTACGGCAATTCTACGATTTTATTATATGTATAGATGTATAGATATATTCCTACCAGACCTATGCTTTTAGGGCCCCGTACCAAAATTATAAAAAAAAAATACGCGCCGAATTGAGAACCTCCTCCTTTTTGGAAGTCGGTTAAAAAGGAACTCTTATGGTGTTTATCCATCTTGGTATGATGGTATCCGTCCGTCTATAGCAACTGCTTATTTCAGTAACTAGGTAGGCCTACGAATATATGAATACTAGTAATAATACTTAGGCCCGGCGCACACCGAGCGCAGCGTAGAGCAGAGCATTTTATGTCAATAGTTGTAAGGTTAATTATTCAGTGTTCTCAGAAAATGCTCTGCGCTGCGCTCGGTGTGCGCCAGGCCTTATGCAATCGTCTTGTTGGGAATAGCCGCATCAGCGGTGCCACAAATGCGTTTCTGGCTCTTAAAACTCTCGTCAATCCACCCTTTGAATAACCCATACCTCGCATCTTAATTCAAAGTTTATTATAAAGATTAAAAAGAGAAGATCGATAGGTACACCTACCCACTTATGAAACTTATGGAATTAGGTCTATTGCGTCTATTTATGGAGCGTCTGTTGCCGGCTATCAAATACACACGAGCCTACTAGACTACATACATACATACCTACCTATTTTATTATTGTAGAATCCCAAGTGTTTAGGCGTGGTCAATTAATTAACTGAACCAACCGTCGACGTATATAAAAATAACACCCTAAACGTTTCTGTTACAAAGTTATTTTTGTATAAACTCCTGACATTTAGTATGATTCACGATTACTTAGTCATCTTTTTCTCATGGCTTCGTGAGATTACAATACATAATACATATGAAGCTACCTATTTCTCAATTCACAAACATGCAAAATTAGTACCTATCTGTGTACCTATATTATGTACCTATACGCTAAAAACCGTCTGTATTCACTCCAGGATTAGCCGGCGAATCCTGTACAGCCGGTCCACTGCAGCTTTATGCGACAATTTAATGAGATCGAACTTTTTTAGACACACTAGTAAAGAATTAACTAGGCAGGTAAGTACCTGAAACAACTTATTAATAAAATACGATAAATAAAGCAAAGTGGACATGTGCATCATTTACTCTAAATTCGAAACTCAACTGGTGCCCGCATCTTTGTCCGCGTGGAACTCAATGATAAATTGATCGAAAAAGTAACCTAAATCGCTCCACATCTAATTCTCTATCGTCCTGCGAGAGTTCTGTCGAAATCGGTGCAGCCGTTCCGATGATTATCCCGGACAAACGAGAGATAGAAAAACTTTAAAAACGCGTTTGGATTTTGGGGTTTTGCTATCGTTTAAATAACATACTCTTATAAGCTCAATATGAACAACTCGCCCCGGCATGCATCGCAACGAAGGGATTTCCTATGTATTTTATACATAATATAATATTAACCTTTTCTCGTTAAATGTTATAAATTATGGTGCAAATCAAATTGAGATTCAGCGAAAAGTTTAGAAGTAATAAGCGGTTAGACAGACGAACGCTGTTGGCTTCTTTGTGTCACGATAGAGATAACGTTCTAATAATTGGCAAAGGTCATAAATCACAATATCTTACAATAATATTTTTATCATTTTTTGCACAAAATCTACTAAAATTATATATTGCGAATTTATAGATGTAAAACGCTACTTAATCGCTGTAAACAAGTTGACATTGACCGTAGGTGGCTACTGTACTAACTAGTGAAACGATATTATTTTAATATTTTGCATCGAATATTTAGATATTGTTTTATCAATTAATATTTTAGAGATTAGATATAATATTGTATACGATGTAAACCCCTGTGTAGAGAGTCTACTCCGGACAACATCGTTATCGATCGTGGTCGCGCGCTCCTCGACCGGCGTTTTCGCAAAAATCTTATGCACAATAACACAAAGGCACAATGAAATCGGGTTTAGAGAACGGAGGCCTGTTACCTGAGAACGCGAGCGGTGGCTCGGCGCAGCTCCCACAACACAATTCACCACAACACACGCGACAGGACGAGCGGCGACACCGACCCGCCCAAGCTACAGACGCCGAGTGACCGAGCAGTAGGTATATACTATACACTATGTATACAGTATGTAGTAGGTCTATACTACACGGCCGATGACATCCAACGTGCAGCGAGGACGGCCGTATCGTTCTCTTTCGTCCATGATTCAATCGAATAGGGGACGATCCTAGCCGAGTCGTGACGAGAGGGAGCCGAAATAAAAGGAGCAGACACGTGATTTGCGCACGCAGGCGGCAGGACGCGGCGAGTCCTGCCGCCTGCGTGCTCGTGTTGAATCGAGAAATAGACTGTACTGTACGCCGTACGCTCCCTAAACGTAAATTCAAGATGGCGATAAGGAAGCCCATTGATATTCATTGCCGCAATTGTCATCCACTTCCTTTATAACTTTATATTACTTAATCAATTTTAAAGGCGCACAATATTCAAATGCACGACTTGCTATTATCCAATATCAACAATTATAATCTTCTACTATTTATAAATTCTACTGTAACTAACGTACTACATATTATTAAGAGCTACTAAAACTAGATACTGATAAATAAAAATCATTTTTTCATAGTAATAAATTTTATTTAAATTTTAAAATAGCAGAAAATATATTGTGTAGTAATTAGTATATAAAAAACGTTAATTAAATTCGTGTATAAAATATATAAGACAGATAATACATAACATATAAAAATAATACAAGATTTGCGGCAGTGGGTTTTTTTTAGAAAGTAAAAACCATATCAAACTTCTTAAAATTGTTAGGTGTTCGTTTACACGGTTAGTAGGTATTTATCTAATTACAAGGATCAATGATCGTAATACTATAATTATTACCTAAGTAATTAAATTATAAAATAATTGCGATTTGCAAACTTCGCTTTTCTAGTTCACGATATCAAATACAATCAAAACTTCACAATATGCATACATTCAGATTTTATTTTTGTGATAAATATACAAGAAAATCACTTCAGTACAAAACAAGCCACGCAAACGAACACGCGAGGTACATTTCATATGGCACATAAATTACTATTTTGAGAAATATATACATACTCTATACTTAACTACATATCCAAATAATTTAATTATTAATATTAGTCGATATACAAATAATATTATGTAATAATAATATCGCAAAAAATATCAAATTACACATTGGCTATCTATCTATTAGCTTGTTCTAGAAATGGATTTAACTACTTTCATTATATAAATCTACAAAATGGGACTAATTTGGCGCTAACGTGCTGGCAGAAAACGCCTTAAAATGTAATATATATTTTATGTTCTTGAACTCGGCAGCACACCTCACAGCCCACTAACACCAAATTACTCCCCATACATATAATTTTGTAATTTTTAATTTAATCTCAAGTTAGACACATCAACATGAATTATTTCTTAAAGCCTCCTAGGAATCAAAAGGGACACATGACTATTTTATCATATAATTAGTAATAACATCAATTAACAACTTTACCATAATTAAAATAGTAATTTGCACTATTGGGATATTACATAGACACCGTAAACTACTACCAACAACATTACAAATATCTACAGGCATGCGACAATAATATAGAGGGACAGATATTTCATATAATATATAAATAGAGTAGGTATAGTATAAAAGCAGAGTAAAAAAAAATAGTAAAAATTCAAGTATTATGTAATAATATAAAATGAATTTGAAAGACTATACTGTATGAATGATTGTAAACAAAATAGTCCTGTACATAGCGTATTATTTAAAAGCACCCAAAACATTGCAAAATTAATATTCAAAAAATAAGAAATAATGTTAAAATATTTTCTCATAAAATATTATGCTATCAATGTTGTTGTTTCAAATACTTAACAATATGATATGAAAATCGCAAAAACAGCTTATTTTTTCAATCCTTTTTCAAAAGTAGTTAAAGAACGTTTAGAATAAATCAAATAAGTCTCTCATATTTTTGATTAGTTTTCTATTTTAACAAAATATTGTGCAATGACTATTGAAACTATTAATTCTGTAAGTAATGACTTTGTATCGAATGTAAATTATGTTAAGAAATTCAAATTATGTAGGCCACATGCATTCATGTACATAATATCCATTTCCTTTAAGCAAGTACTCATATCTAGCTGTTAGTTGTTAGTTGCATAATTAGCTGCTTTCAATGATAATATTTTATTTGTTTCAATTGTTAAGAAATAATCAACCACATTCATTTCATAAAATATAATTAATTCATAAAAAATTATATCATGTTAAAGAGAAGTCACCTTATTACCATTATAGTTCTTTGAATTTGTAGGGAATCTCTAGAAACGACTTCGTTTGTATGAGGCATGCTCCTATACTCTCCTATATAAACTCCTCTTAAATTAATTACAAATTCAGACTAATTTCAAGTTAATATTACAAAAGGGGTGTGTCACAAAATGCAAAATTTAATTATTTAATTTTGCTACAATTACTAAACCGAACATAAACTGTTGATAACAAAAAAATCTAATAATATCTGGCCGGAGTAATAATAATTATTTTAAACTACAGTTTAAATACCTCTTTTCTTGTGGAAAATAAAATATGATCGTGTCAAACTGTGGTTCGGTGGTTGTTTTTATGTCTCATGCGGCGCGGGGAGTTTCTCCCAGGTGGGCTCGACGCCCCAGATCTCCCGCGCGTACTCCGCGATGGTGCGGTCCGAAGAAAACTTTCCGGAGGACGCGATGTTCTCGATCACCATTTCGGCCCATTTGGCTTGATCCTGTTTATGATAATATAATTGATTGAAGTTAACGTACTCCCACCGCTGCCACCATGTATTAATACGGGGCTATGTGATTCGATGCTAATAATTTATTATTCAAGTACCCGCAACTTATGTCTTCTTATAATAACACTGCAATATAGTTGCTTATCGTAAAAGGTTAAAATTATACCCCAATAACTAATTCCGTGGAATTCTGACAGCTGTCATTGTCTGAAGCACATTGAAAAAATTTATTCAAAAATGGATGTCGAATGACATTATCACCATGAAGCGTCTGTCAGGCATTTGTCATATCTACATGCGGCAGTTGATTTGTATTTGCGTAAGTTTTGAATTTTTTTATCTTTTTTTGTGGGAATTATTTTATCTCTGGTAACATTACGAAACGTCAGAATTCCACGGAATTAGTAATTCGGGTATAGTGTTCATTTAAATGAAAAATTTGTTTCAAAACTCATTGAGGCCAAATCTAAAACATTATAATATTTTGTAAATCTCAATTCTCACCTGGTACACTTGCGAGACTTTCTCCTGCGCCTCGATGTAGGCGTCGAAGTCGGCGAGGTGCATGAAGCGGTCGTGGTGCAGCAGCACGTCGGCCACGTGCGCGAAGCGGCCCGGCTCGCCCGGCGAGAAGAACCCGCTGCGGATCTGCTCCACGCACTGGCGCAGCTCCGGGTTGCGCTCGTAGTACTCGTACGCGTTGTACCTGCACAACAATGTACCAATCTTACGTTAAGATGTGTGTGTGTCTGTCTGTTCCCCTGTAGCGCTCAAACGGGTGAACCGATTTGAATGCGGTTTTTTTTGTTTGAAAGGTGAATTAGTCGAGAGTGTTGTTAGCTATGTTTGATTAAAATCGATTCAAGATGGCTGCCGCTACAAAATGGCAGATTATACACTTTTTCACAACTCCGTTAATATGGGTATCAAATGAAAGGGCTTGACTAGTAGAATAGCACTATGCAATTCCAAGATGGCCGCGACCACAAAATGGCGAATGTCGGGGGTTTTTTAAATTTTTAATTTATACTTGTATCACAACACCCTCAATATGGGTATCAAATGAAAGGGCTTGACTAGTAGAATAGCACTATGCAAATCCAAGATGGCCGCCACCACAAAATGGCGAATGTCGGGGGTTTTTTTAATTTTTAATTTATACTTGTGACGATCAATATGTGTGATCAAACAAATCCCCTGACTAAGCTGATAGGCAAACGATGTACGGTCATGTCGATACCTCTGGGCTTAAAGGGCGTAAAGCCCTTTGTGCCTTAATGTGCTTTACGCCCTTTGAGCCCAGAGGTATCGATGTGTCTTACGACCACAATGAGGCACTCTTTTCTTTGCAACATCGTCTCTTCGGAAGCAAAGCTTTACGCATAGCATTCCATAACAGAACTGTGCGAGGAAGATGAAAAATCAGCGCCAAAAAGTAACATCGGAAGAAGATATTTCAACAAAAGACAGCTATAAATTAGACCCAAAATAAAAGAAGGCCAACACTTACCCGCGTTGTTTCAAAGCTTCCACGTCGTCGACCCTCATGCCGAAGATGAACAGGTTGTGCTCGCCCGCCTCCTCTGCCATCTCGACGTTGGCGCCGTCCATGGTGCCGATGGTGAGCGCGCCGTTGAGCATGAACTTCATGTTGCCGGTGCCGGACGCCTCCGTGCCCGCCGTCGAGATCTGCTCGCTGAGGTCCGCGGCCGGCATGATCCGCTCCGCCAGGGTCACGCGGTAGTTCTCCAAGAATATCAGCTTCAGCTTGTCCCCCACGTCCGGGTCGTTGTTAACCTACCAAACGAATTACTGTTTTTAACCCCCGACGCAACGACGGGCGTGTTATAAGTTTGACGTGTCTGTGTCTGTGTGTGTGTCCCCTGTGGCGCTCAAACGGGTGGACCGATTTGAATGCGGTTTTTTTTTGTTTGAAAGATGAATTAGTCGAGAGTGTTGTTAGCTATGTTTGATTAAAATTGGTCTAAGATGGCCGCCGCTGCAAAATGGCGGATTACATATTTTTTCACAACTCACTTAATATGGGTATCAAATGAAAGGGCTTGACTAGTAGAATAGCACTATTGCAAATCCAAGATGGCCGCCGCCACAAAATGGCGAATGTCGGGGGTTTTTTAAATTTTTAATTTATACTTGTTAGCATACTCGACTACAGATCACGAGCTCCCGGATTCGATTCCCGCGTCGGACAAATAATAATTAGAGCGTTGGAGCGCATCGCATTGGAGCAGCGTGACGGGTCTAAGCTCTAGATCTCCCTCTTCTATGAGAGAGGAGGCCTGTGCTAATAGTGGGACGTTAAAAGGCTCCAGTAGTGGTGGTGGTAGTTTTAGTTATGACGTAGGAAACGATGAAAAATTTCTGACTAAACTACTACGACATACTTACAGTATTGCCAACGGCGCATGCCAGCGCAATGATCTGCTTAGCGATGAAGTAGCCGGGCGCGGCCTTGCCCCCGATCATCACCGTCCGCGGCGTGAAGGGGGCGCTCGGGTCGCGCTTGATGCGGTTGTACAGCACGATCACGTGCAGGATGTTCAGCAGCTGCCGCTTGTACTCGTGGATCCGCTTCACTTGCACGTCGAACATCGACGCGGGGTTGATCTGCACGCCCGTGTCCCTCTCTATGAGACTGGCGAGCCGCAACTTGTTCTCCTGTTTCACTTTCATAACGGCGCGCTGGAAAGCCGGGTCCTTGGCCCACCGCTTCAGTCCCTGCAACTTCTCCAAGTGAACCGTCCATTCGTCGCCGATCTTGTCGCTGATCAAGTCGGACAGGGCCGGATTGCACAGAAGGATCCAACGGCGAGGCGTGATGCCGTTCGTTTTGTTCTGGAATTTATCGGGCCACATTTCGTAGAAATCGCGGAAAATGGTCGCTTTCAGAATGTCGGAATGAATGGCCGCGACGCCGTTGACCGCGTGCGAGCCGACGACGCACAGGTGCGCCATGTTGACGCGCTTCTCTCCCTCCTCCTCGATCAGGGACATGCGACGCATCCGGTCGAAGTCCCCGGGCCAGCGTTTCTCTACTTCCTTGAGATGGAGGAAGTTAATATGGTAAATCAGTTCCATATGTCTGGGCAGACAATTCTCCAACATGGAGACGGGCCATCGCTCCAGAGCTTCGGGTAGCACGGTGTGGTTAGTGTAGGCGCAACACTTCACGACGAGTTCCCAAGCCTTCTCGTATGGTAACTTTTCAATGTCCAACAAAATTCGCAGAAGCTCGGGAATCGCAAGAGCCGGATGAGTGTCGTTTAACTGAATGGCAACTTTATCCGGGAGGCTCTCGAAAGTGGTCCTAACGGCTTCCCGGCTGCCAAACTTGGATGCTTTGTATCTCCGAAGAATGTCTTGGAGAGTGGCCGCGCACATGAAGTACTCCTGCCGAAGTCTCAATTCTTTTCCTTCAAAGAAATTGTCGTTGGGATAGAGTACTCTCGATATATTTTCAGCAACATTGCGGTCGAGCACGGCTTGGATATAGTCACCAGAATTAACTGAAAACGACAACTACTTTGTTATAAAACAAAAACACAGGAATAACACTTGTTCATAATAAACGCATTATAGGTACTTACAGAAACGTAGATTGAAATCAACGGGACTCTTTGCAGACCAAAGTCTCAGTGTATTAACCACATTGTTGTTGTAGCCAGGAATTGGGTTATCGTAAGGCATAGCGAACACCACCTGTTACAAAATAATTAGTGTTACTAGTATTGGAACAATAATATATAAGTATGGATAGTTCAAGATGAAACAAACAAAAGAACAATATTCCTCAGCGTTTAAGTATCGAGTTTTCCATTCAAACGCAAGATTCACCTGTGTATCAATCCATTTCTTGCCCTGAGGTGTGTCGGCAACACGCCCGTAGAAGTGAACGGGCAGCATAAACTCGGGACGCGCCTTCTCCCAAGGATTGCCATATCTCAACCAGTCGTCGGGCTCCTCCTGCTGTTCCCCGTTTTCTATCTTTTGTGCGAATATACCGTATTCGTACCTGATACCTGTCAATTATTAATTAACTGTTATAGCGACCAATAATGCAATGTGATGCAGTTTAGTTAACACGCAAACCACACTCTCAGTACTCTTTAAGAATCATCCTCGAGCGCTCTCGAGTGCGTCCTATACAATCGAAGATTTATTTCTTGTTTCGATGCCTAAACAATCAAAATCAATGAAATTTTGTAGACACGCTTTATAAACTAAAATAGTGCCTGTGTCTGTGGTTTGTTAGATTTGCGTAAGAATAGCGTATTTTAATTCAGACTACAACCTCACTTTAATTCACTTAGTAGGTATATCTTTGACCGAAGAACGATCCTAAACACGCAATCGCTCTCTATAAAAATAAACAGGACATCAACAAGGTTAGTGTAGTTGATTTCTATCAAGCCTAGCGTTTTGTTCTTAGACTTTGTTAAAGCTTTAGAAACTCAAAATTTTACTTTATAGTTTTCTTTTGTTGTTTTCATTAATATTCTTTGTGCATGTTGACTAAGTGCATTAGATAAGTTCATGAAATTTAATCAATGTTTGAGAAGGTAATGGCTCCTAAGATACAGGTTTTCCTAGTTTAGGGGTGAGAGTTCCATTGAATAATTACTGTAATGAGTTTAATTAAGAAAGATAAGAAAGATTATAATTATTATTATTAATAATAATCTTCTGGTAAATCTGTCTTCCGGGTTCATATCATAATCGCAACTTGACCTCTGCGGCTTTCGAAGGGCAATCCAATCACACTGGGTTGTAAAGATTTATCTACAAAAACAATCTCATGATTTCGATTTTACAAACCCTGCATTCTATCATTTCCTAGACAAAAAGTAGCCTAGCTCACTCCATTTCCAATCCTCTACTTACCTGTGAAAGTCTTGACAAAATCACTGATTAGCTCGACAAAAAAAAAAAACAGACAGACAGTCAGACTGACAGATACAAAAATTATTTGAATGATAATTATATTATACTATCCTTCAAATAATTTAAGAGCTTGAGTTATTTCGAATCCACAGAATGACACTGCAATTACATTTTATAGATATACTGAAGGGATATATTCCATGTTATGTTTTCATTTCTGAAGTATTTTACAAGATTCTTGATAGCGACACAAATTGTTAGCATATTCATATAACTGGCTTCAGGCCAACACTGTCTTTATCCGGTTGGTTCAATTACATCAATTACATTTTATTGGTTTTTAAAATAATTAACCTTTGTTTTACAAGCAAACAGTGCATTATAAAAAAGTATATATGTATTGATAATATACCACCAGTTCTTGCACATGTGGCTGTCTAACATTAGCTTCTTTCAGGTTCCACAATCTTTTACAGTGGCAATTTCTGTGAGTGTAAGTTTTGGATCATGTATATATTATACATTTTGTATCAGTATAGACATTACATGTATGTCATATATAGAATAAATAGCATTGAGATTATATTGAAGCACAAAATTATTGTTTGAAAAGTGAAAACAATTGCTACTTACATTATATTATATGGCCATGCAACAAAAAGCGCAAGCTAATTTATATTGACTTATAATTATTACTGATTGTTAAATTAAAGCATAACTGATGATGTGTTAAAAGTTGAATATGCTAATTAATCGTGACAATAGCACTGTAACTAAAACTGTGCTGTCTTTCTGAAAACACTATTACAAAAAACTACTAATTGGGTTTTACTCCTGTGTTCACCAATATATAACCAAACTAGCATCTGTCCGCGGCTTCGCCCGCGTGAATTTCGGTTTTAAACAAATCCCGAAATGGATCATGGAATCATGGATTTCCGGTTCCCGTTCCCGCTCCCTTTTCCAACCTTTTGAAGGAAGTTCGCTATAGTAATCTTCGCTATAGCTGTAGCTATAGATTTCGGGTTTTTCAAAATCCGGTGGGAACTGTGCATTTTTCCAGGATAATAAGTAGTCTATGTGTTGCCAATCCATGCAACACAGCAAACTATTGCAATAATGTGTTATGTGAGCATGATTTACCTAAGAACAGTCAGCGCCCTCTATGGCGTTTTTGGAAGTTTATATCTATTTTAGTCCCACAGGAATACTTTTCCGGGATAAAAAGTGCCTATGTGTTAAGTCAGGGCATAATCTATCTCCATTCAAAATTTCAGCCAAATTGGTTCAGTAGTTGCGGCGGAGAAGAGGAACAAACATACACACACACAAACTTTCACCTTTATAATATTATATAGATTGTGATAATATGGAATAATGGAAAGGATATGAATTTGGTGTATTTGATAAAGTAATTATATATACATACCATAGCCATATGCTGCTAGGCCAAGTGTAGCCATGGAGTCCAAGAAACAAGCTGCCAGCCTGCCGAGGCCACCATTGCCAAGACCTGCATCCTCCTCCAACTCTTCAAGCTCCTCAATATCAAGTCCTAGTTGATAAAGAGCCTCGTCCACATTACCCTGGATGCCCAAGTTGATCATGGTATTCTGAAGGGATCTTCCCATGTAGTACTCCAGGGAGAGGTAGTACACTCGCTGAAAAGTATCATCTTTTGAAAATACATATTGTGGTATTTATTCCAAGCTGGCTTTTTCCAAACTTTTAAAAGTCAAGATTGACTTGGCAAAAACAATATCATAGCTTTCATAAATAAATTCTACCATGAAGAATCTAACATGATTAAAAAAAATTTTTTTTTTCTCTAAAACAATATTATCTAAGCTACTTAAATAGGTATTGACTAATATTTTTTAAAGGGTAGGGTTTGAACTGTCAACCTTTCGGATTGCAGTCCATCCCTTGTCCACTAAGCTATTGAGGTACATCATTACACTCTTACATTACAGGTAAATAATATAAATTATTAACACAGTTTCTTAATGATTTTAATAAGATCTGAAACGGAATTTAAATTAACAATAATTATCCGTAACTAAAGTTGCATATCAGGGCAGATATAAACTTGCCCAAAAAGCCACTTTAGCCGCAGTATATTATTATTATTTTTAAATTTTAATTACTTAATAATAAATAGCAATAAATTTAAATTAAAAATAACATTAATTTTATTTTTAATTAACTTTAATAGGTACCTTGGGATCTTTCTCATAGTAATACTGTTGGGTACGTATCCAGCGGGAGACGAGGTGGTCCCTAACAGTGTGCGCCAAGGCGAAGTAGTAGTCCCTCGGGGTCGCCACATTGCGGTCCTTCACCAGTGTGTAATGTAGGTGCCGGTTAAAGGTTTTCTTCACCTCGGCGACATTCTCTACAGCTACAATCCCTCTGACAGAAATTTGCTTGCGCTTCTCTGAATCCGTTTGGACGCTCATTCTCGTAAAATTCTCTTAGCACACGATACAATCCTGAATAGCAACCGGACCAAGACTGACTACACGTAGTGATTATAAAGGGTACTCTTTGACTAGTTTTGTCGCGATATCGGTCACCTTGTGAAGGTCAAACATATAAACTCGAACCCTTTGGTTATGTCTAGTTTGTCTCACTCACATCTGTGGAAATTCGCGTGACCCTATATTATATGTGAATGAATAAAACCGTAAATTGACTATTTCATAATTTTAAAATAAATACTTACCGTAATTAAAGCAAATTTTACAAAACTTTCAATTTGAACTTGGACATTGACATTGATTGACATTTGATGATTTGACTGTTGACAAGTGTCAAGTTGACACTTGACAGAGAATAGAGAAGTCAATCTAATTGACTAGGGATGTGACATTATGTGTGAATAAAATCGATTAATAAAAATCAATTTTTTGTATTTTGATTTAGGAATGATTTTATACCATAAATACCCTTATGCTTCTTGGATAATTACTATTATATCTCTCATAGGAAAGAGGGATTTAGAGCTTACAAGTACTTATTATCAATTTACCACAATAAAAATCACATAAAATGGTAAGTAAGTTTATAAAATAACCAGAAAAGCAACCTTCTGGTTTCAAAACTAAAATACAAAACAAATCTTTTTTTTTAACTAGCCAACTTCAAAAAAGGAGTTCTTAAATCGACCCGTATGTTTGTTAAGTGTCCAGGGGCTATGGGCTAAGCAACTTTCTTGAGATCTTCAATCCACTTAGTGGGGTGTCTTCCAATGCTTCGTTTGCTGATCTATCGGTTTTTAACCCCCGATGCGAAAACGACGGGGTGTTATAAGTTGACGTGTCTGTGTGTCTGTCTGTTCCACCGTAGCGCACAAACGGGTGAACCGATTTGAATTCGGTTTCTTTTGTTTGAAAGGTGAATTAGTCGGGACTCGGGAGTGTTCTTAGCTGTTTGATGAAAATCGGTCCAAGATGGCCGCCACCACAAAATGGCGGATTACATATTTTTTCACAACTCCCTCAATATGGGTATCAAATGAAAGGGCTTGACTAGTAGAATAGCACTATGCAAATCCAAGATGGCGACCACCACAAAATAGTGAATGTCGGGGGTTTTTGAAATTTTTAATTTATACATGTTACGAGCTATGCATTCAGTTTTGCTACTCGATGATCGGTAACTTGTTCTTCTCATTTCTAATTTGAATTTTGATCCCGCAGGGATACTCCGATCTCCAAGCACGAGCTAGTAGTAGTTAGCGACCAAGTGTCGAATCCATAAGGCATCACTGGTAACACCTATCACACACTGAATATATTTTCATCTTCTGACACTTAGACGAGAAGATATTATCTCGAAGCTTCCTAAACGCTGCCCAGCCAAGTTGGATTTGGCGGGTTATCACTTTGATTGGCTCGTATGCCCCAGAATATGTTTATTATTCTATTCTTCTACAATTTTTTAATCATTATCTACTGGGTATATTACCAACGTAGGTAATTAGTACCCAAATTGCAATAGGATTTAAATGCGACATCGCACGGGACATCAAGAACCTAAATAATAATAAGACGAATAAGAATAATAAGACGTACTAAATAATAATAAGTAGTTATGCTATTTTGCGACAAAGTAAAAATTCGTCGAGATTTTTTTTTACAAAATATTGTTAGCGAGTTTGGTATGAAATAGGTTTAAATCTACACTAATATAATAAAGCGGAAGACTGAAGAGTTTGTTTGTTTGAACGCGCTAATCTCAGGAACTACTGGGCCGATTTCAAAAATTCTTTCACCGTTGGATATGTACGTGATCCCTGAGTGCCATAGGCTATAGTACCACGGGCGAAGCCGGGGCAAATATGAAATGAATTTCAAATATGAAATGTTCATTGGTGGTGGTATTTTTAAAAGTACCTAGAATTCGTGTTATCTTGAAGAGGAAAACATTCTTTGTTTTAAATATTTTATTTATTAACATTTTGGACATTTTTGATTAAATCACATAAAGTTCTTATTTTTACAAATAATAATAATATTCTTACAAATAATTATAATAGTTATTATCAAGTGGAGCTTATTGAGTCATTGTCATTTTGCTTATCAATCAATGAAGCTTACAGAACAAGGAAGTCCATAAATAAAGTGAAATGAGTGCTACTTATTTATTATTAAAGTTTATTATTAAAAAAACATAAAGTCACTTTTAGTAGTTTTTTCGTTAAGTAAGTATTCTTAAATTATAATATTTGATTTATATATTTACTAGCGGACCCGGCAGACGTCGTCCTGCCCGCTATTAGCGCCACCTACCGGGTCCGATTTTTTTACTTAAAGGGGCCTGTCACACTATCAATACCGTATCACGATCCATGGATCGCGGATTTCAAGACCATCCGGAAATCCATCAGTATTGACGCAAAAAAGCGGCCAAACCATCAATAATTGGATCGCGTATCGCGGATCGCGTGATAATACTGATAGTGTAACACCCCCCATTAACCTTCCTCTTGAATCACTCTATCTATTTAAAAAAAAACGCATCAAAATCCGTTGCGTAGTTTTAAAGATTTAAGCATACATAGGGACATAGGGACAGGGACAGAGAAAGCGACTTTGTTTTATACTATGTAGTGATGTGAACATATTATGTAATAGTACATTATGGTATAAGTGTGTAATGTTGGTGATTACCGCTGAGGCGATATTGAGACCCGAGCCGTTAGGTGAGGGTCTTAAGATAGCCGAGGACGGTAATCATCAATACACACGTGTATCATACGACGTTTTTCAACACACTTGCGAAGAAAATAACACTAAAATAGATATTTTTCCTTGGATATTTCAGGTAGGTAGTAAACTTTCCATAACTTAAAGGGCTTCACATATATCGGGCGGTGTACAACATAAATCATTTTCTTCATAATTAGTACTTGTAGATATTTTAATTTTAATTAATAAATAACTGTAATTTCAACAGTGAAAACGAGTTATGAAAATTTTCTCACAATGGCGGGAAAAATTAATCAGTTTTCCTATGCGCGCACACATATAAGTGCGATCGGCCATAGACTATATAGAATGAGGTTTGTTTTCTATGGCATTTTGCAATGGCGGGAAAAATTAATCAGTTTTCCTATGCGCGCGCTTCTTAAAATGGCAATCGGCCAAAGTTATATTTGAGTGAAAGTTTTATTTATTAAACACGTACAAGTTGAAAGTGTGGCTAATTCTGTTGTACACAATCTCTAAACCTAAACTAAAATGACAGGTCTAAATTTATTCCTATCTCTTTCACAATGCTCACTGCGGAAAAGGATAGCAATAGATTTAGACCTGTCATTTTAGTTTAGGTTAGAGATTTTTGTACAACAGAATTAGCCACATTATCTATTTAAATACGAAGTTGTATGAAATGAGCAAGCAAAAGGTATATTAATTTATTTGTACTATTGAATACGACCTTTTTTGTGTCGAAACTTTTTTAAGAACAAAGGAACCAACTCAACCAATAAATTAAAAATAAAACTCTATAATTCACTTGTGAATAATAGTAAAACAAAAGTCACAGTTTGAATAATAGGTGTAATTATCTGCCTAATTGCGGTGAACGTAGAGCTACTTTATGAGCAAGTGTGTTGAAAAATAACATTAAAGTTACCAACATGAAAAAAAAAACGATATAAAGATAACACATTTTATATAACTATTCTAACGGCGACAGCATTACGAATTTTAAACTACCATTTTGTATTTCTGTCAGAAATACATGACATGACAGTTGAAATTCCGCATGAAATTCAACATATATTAAAGCTTACAATGAATGGTAACTGTTTAATAGATGTAAGATTTTGTTTTAATAATTAACCATTTTTATTAATATAGGGATTTAACTAACTAAGTAATTTGAATACCTATTATGGGATTTAAATTAAGATTCATTATTATTATTACAATTTACATCACATGTACTCTGTCTCATTCACTTTGTACTTTTGTGATTGGATAGTAATTTTGTATTTCACAAATGCATATTATAATACAGATCAGTTTATAATATACAATGTAAGTAAATGCATAAGTTCAAAGTCAGTAAGTATATAATTTCATTTCAATTAACCAAACAAAAACAGAGAATTGATATCCTGCATTGTTACACTTATTTTATCGTAAACTTAATTAATAATTATAAAAATTTGCAACTTATCAAATATATATAAAGTATCTACAACAATATCAAAAAATCTTCGTAAGTACCTCTTATTAATAAATAACGGTTTATGGCGAAAAAGTAACGACAGCACATAACTACCTAGAATAGATGTCGCATCAGTCTAAAATACAATTTTAAAGCTTGAACAATATTTCGAATACATTTCAGTGTCTTATTACTTCTTAATCCTATAACATAAAAATCAGCCAAGTGCGAGTTGGGCCTCGCTCTTTCAGGGTTCCGTACATAATTATGAACAATATAATATTTTGGGTCTAAGAAATATTTAATTTCCGAGCTAGACATCGCAACAAACCGTGAAAGAAAAACCCAAAAAAATGTTCGTTTATTTTGGTCACAGCTTATAAACTATTTAATAAATCGTTGTTTTCAGTATTTGTTGTTTAAATAGAGCATATAGTACATAATATACTGAAATATCATATTCCCAACTAGTTTAGTTTTTGAGATAGCCCCCGTCACAAAAATGGTCTAAAACTGACAACTTTGATGGCCTCCCATTCCCTTATTTTTTGAGATAAAAATTAAAAAAATATATATTTGTACTCTACTTAATGAGCTCTAAACAATGATACCCCACAAGCTAGGGTAAAGAAAAAATTTTTTTTCCGGCTCCTTTTTCATGTATGGGAGCCCCCCTGAAAAATAATTTAATTCAATTTCTAATTCAATATTTGATTTTGGGTTAACGTTTTACACTAAATACCAAAATTTCAGGTTTGTAACTCATTTCGTCTGCGAGCTAGAGACCTGTGACCGGCGGACAGACGGACAGACAGACAGACAGACAGACAGACAGACAGACAGACAGACAGACAGCCGAGTGACATTAATAGGGCTCCGTTTTTTACCCTTCGGGTACGGAACCCTAAAAAGTCATTACCCTAATTAGTCTGGAGCAATTGGTTTGGTACATCTTGAACCTCGCCTTTATTCCTTCCTGCGTAAATCAGTAGGGAGACTATAGTTGTGTTATGGCCTTCAAAGCATTATTATAAAAGTTTTCTAAAATGGCATCCCCTAAACAGTCTACAGGAGTAGAGTAGAGTAGTATGAGTTTACACATCTCGAATGAAAACTTTCTACTTCAAAATCGGCTGTAGGTATTGAATGCACAACTTTAAACCAAATAACTTCAGGTCCATTTTACTCTCGACGTTATTGTGTTTTGATGCTCGAAAACTAACGTCGGCAAGTGTTTACTCCTGCTACAGACACTCGTATCCATACAGAGGATAAAGGCAAAGTTCCAAAAACTACAATATTCGTATTATGACACTATTGCGGTCAATGTGGCTAATTCTGTTGTACACAATTCTCTTAACTAAACTACTTCTGTTGTACACAATTCTCTAAACTAAAATAACAGGTCTAAATCTATTGCTATCCTTTTCCGCAGTGAGCACTGTGATAGAGATAGGAATAAATTTAGACCGGTCATTTTAGTTTAGATTTAGAGATTGTATACAACAGAAGCTGTGATAGCCTAGTGGTTAGGACGACCGGCTTCTAATCGGAGGTCGTGGGTTCGATCCCGGGCACGCACCTCTAACTTTTCGGAGTTATGTGCGTTTTAAGTATTTAAATATCACTTGCTTTAACGGTGAAGGAAAACATCGTGAGGAAACCTGCATGCCTGAGAGTTCTCCATAACGTTCTCAAAGGTGTGTGAAGTCTGCCAATCCGCTTGGCCAGCGTGGTAGACTATGGCCAAAACCCTTCTCACTCTGGAGGAGACCCGTGCTCTGTAGTGAGCCGGTAATGGGTTGATCATGATGATCATGATGTACAACAGAATTAGCCACAATGTATAATCACGGAGTAATCTTACAAACTACCCTTTATTTCTTCCTGTGGCGAGTCTGTAGCGGGACAGACGTACATCTGGTCGGGGTACAGGTCGCCGCGCAGTCGTATCGCTCGCACGCCGTCCGCCGACGCTCGGTACTCCAGCTCCCCGATGAGGATGTCGTTGGCGAACACCGACCACTCCGCCGGACTGCGCACTATGCGGAATGTCGCCTACAAAATATATAAAGGTTTCGATTATCAACCCATTTTGGTTTTAAACTGACCGTTAATCAGGCTTAGAAACTCAGGGAACATCGGAAAAGTGCAAAGCTGCGCAGTTGCCATAATTTTCGACTTTTTAACCGACTTCAAAAAAGGAGGTTTCTCAATTCGACCGTATATATGCTTTTTTATGTTTGTTCGCGGATAACTTCGTCGTTTATGAACCGATTTTGATGATTCTTTTTTTTGTTGGAAAGAAGATATTTCAAAGGTGGTCTCATGATAAAGAAATCAGGGTTTGATGATGGCAGACCAGAGAAATCGGTTTGTTTTTGTTAAAAGTTATCTTGTAATTAATTAGGCTTACTTTTGAATGTTTTTATATTATTTTGTAAGACCTTAAATAAGTCTAACCTCGGTCCCGGGCACGAGGCGCGCGGTGCGCTGGCGGCGCTCGGGCCCCCAGGCGCCGAGCCACGCGTTGAGCACGACGAGCTGGCGCGGCAGCTGCGCCTCCACGTGCGCGCGCACGTTGGCGTGCAGCAGCACGTTCGCGCGCGGCCACTCGCGCGCGCCGTCCAGCAGGTCCACCGCCAGCGAGTGCAGCAGCGGCCGCAGTCTGACGAGGGAAAATACCGCCACTACAGCCTTTTAAACTACCGCCATCACTACCACTACAGCCTTTTAACTACCGCCACCATTACCACTACAGCCTTTTAACTACCGCCATCGCCACCACTACCACTACAGCCTTATTTAACGACCCGCTGCTGGGCACAGGCCTTCTTTTTTATAGGAGAGGGATTTAGAGCTTATACTCGCCACGCGGCTCCAATGCGCATTCGCGGGCTTTAACGTCTATGTCACATAAATAGTAATAACAACCGGGACCGATGGCTTAAAGCGCTCTCCGAGACACGGGAGTGGAACACCGCCAGCATGTGTGACGATGTTTGTATGTTTGGTTCTCAATCGGGCTTAACCTCGGAACGGCTGAACCCACTTTGACGACTTTCACAGACAAATAGAGGATTATACAAAGATTTATTATCTACTTTCATATCGCAAAATCAAAGAATAGTCCCTGGATTTTTAAAACCCAGAAAATGTAAATGTATTGTGACCTTTGAGCATGTAAAGTTTAGTAAACAATATAGGTGGTCAGCATGTTCTGGGTTGGGATGAAAAATAAATAAAAAACAATATCTATCAGAATTTTAAAAGGGATATCCAGAAAAATATCGAGTACGAAGCAGGATAGACGCGTTTGAGATGTGGTGTTGGCGCAAAATGTTGGGTATCCCATAGACTGCGCTCGCACCAACGCGTCAATACTGAAGGAACTCAGAATCCGAACCCGTCTCTCTACTATATGTATGCGCAGGGTTCTCAACTTCTCAAGTACTTCGGTCACGTGGTTCGACGAGACCCTGATAATTTAGAAAAACTGATTGTGGTCGGCCACGTGGAAGGAAAGAGAAGTAGAGGGAGATCACCAACCCGCTGGACCGATACTGTTAAACAAGCGTGTAACTCCAGCATACACGCATCCATCCGACTTTCACAAGACAGAAAAGCCTGGAAGTCATTAGTCGAAGCTGCTCATGATGACCACGACCCTCAGTCATGAGGCAACGACGTAGAAGAAGAATCCAGAAAAAAGTAACATATGTATTAAGATTACCTTCCAATTATAACTACTTGATGTCCTTCTGGAATTCCATTAGTCAGCGTAGCAGTAACGTTAGGTCGCCAAGTAGGTTCGTCTTTCGCTGGTTCCGATATACTACTTCTAACTGGAACCTGAAATACATAATTACTACATTATGGGAAAAGTTTTTTCAATAATCATCAAAATCAAAGTTTTTTCATCAATCATACACACTTATTTATACAGTTTTTTCAAGTTTCATATTCCTAGCTATAAAACTGGTTATTAGAAATTTGAAGGAAATACCCTAGAGGTGCACTAAAGAGGAATTTTAGAAATTCAATCCCTAATGGATTGGTAAAATTTCCTGAAGAAACATTTTTTTTCCAAGTCGTGGGCATCAGATGTTTTATGCAATTTCAAAAAAAGGAGGTTATCAATAAAAAAGTTTACTGACGTTGGAAATATCATATTCGATTGAATTAAAATATATTAAAACTAATAAATCAGTGAAAACATTTTTGAAATCCTTCAATAAATGACGGAGAAATTAATTATTTAAGTTTATGTAGTTTAAAGCAAAATGATTGCCGCCTCTCACTCGAGTATGACGTCATCCCGTTCCTTCCGAAGTATTTTTCTATGTAAATTTACTTTTTTTACCAATTTCTTCGAGATTTCCGAGCCGATTTGTGTGATTTTTTTAATCGAGGATTTTTTAATCGTGAATTTTTTAACTGAGGATGTTTGTGAAATGGTCTCATAAAACTCAACTCAACTCCTCAATCCTGAAGCTGCAGGGGTACAGCCCAGCAGATGCCCACCTAAACAGTGGGGATTTAGGAATTTTCCACTATGAATACATATTGTAGGTACTAGGTATGAAGCTTAGACTATATCGTTGAACGCTGGATCCCAGCTCCTCAGTCCTAATGCTGCAGGGGTACTGCTCACCAGGTGCCCACCTAAACAGTGGGGATCTGGGAACTTTCTACTATGAATTCATATTGTAGGTACCAAGCATGGACTATATCATTGAATCCCGGGTCCCAGCTCCTCAGTTCTGATGCTGCAAGGTCAGTGCCCACCTAAACTATGGGGATCTGAGAACTGTCCACTATGACTTTTTATATACAGGGTGAAGTGACATGTTAATGAAAACTTTGAGATAAGGTTGCATTTAATGTGCTAAGTAAAATTACTGAAATCATTTATCTCGGAAATGATTGGTTTCAGATATTTTCATTTTTGAATGCGCAATGTATTGCATACAACGCGATCACAACGCACGCAACGCTCCGCGCAAAATTCACAATATGAGACTTTTATGAGTTAAAGCGTGGCCTTGATGTCGCGCGCCCGGCACTTCCTTTGACTGTGCCGCGAGTCTCATTATAAATTCAAGGCCCATACGAATGTAGGTTAACGACCTGTATTCACACTAGTTCACTAGCAATCAGCTGTTCGACGAAAATCTTAAATTTGATAACATTACCGTTTTAAGTGAAAATAATGAAATAATTACTTTTTCATTTATAATTGCATTGAAACAGATAGTAATAATGATTTTATACAGTATTCAGTTAAAAAAGAGGTAAAAAAAAACGTAAATTTCATGGAAAATCCGACGAAAAATTTCACCACTGGGGAACCTAGAATCATGTACTGAATCTATGGGACGCGTTTTGAACAACATGTTTCTTACACCCTTTATTTAGATTCAAGATTAATAACATACATACATCAACAAGCGGCGGCGCCAGCGCGGGGTAAACGTCAGTCTTTTGTATCTTCAGGGCGGCATCTCTGACCCCAGTGACCTGCACCCAGGCCGCGTTCAGAGGGCTAGGGTTGCGGTGCGCAAAGCTGCAGTAGTGCTCCCCGTCCACCGCCCATAGCGTTTCCTTCTCGTCAACCAACACCTCTATTGTGAACGGTCGATTGATCTTGAAGGGAAACAACCTGGCGGGAAATGGATACAAATTACTCATTTATTAATTGAGAGAGAGCGTACAATAGTTTGACGACCTCCCTGGCGTAATTAAAACAATGGTTATAGTAAAGCCACGCGGACTACTATAATATCACTGGAAGGTCTCGGATTAAATTCCCAGCAGGAAAAATTTGGGAATTTATAATCTTCCTCTACCCATCCTTATCCCACGCTATGTGGGGTCGGAACAATATATCTTCTGCTTCCACTCACTTCTATTATAGATAATGCCTTTCAATTTATTGGTAATGTAACGTTGACTGATGTCTGTATATGGATTACCGAAGTATGTGTACAATTTACAACGGTCAGAAAATGTAAACAGACCCAGGAACATTTGTGCCCGAGAGTTCTCCATAATGTTCTCAAAGGCGTGTGAAGTCTGCCGATCCGCACTTTACCAGCGTGGTGGACTACGGCTTAAAGCCTTCTCATTCTGAAAGGAGACCCGTGCCCTGTATTGAGCCGGTAATGGATTGATAATGATAATGATGAAAAGTCTAAACGATCTCCCCCGTACCTATAAGCGGTTGTTTCTTCGGAGCCCCATTTGTCGTGCCGGCGCGTGTTCCGCACCACGTAGCGCTGCGGCAGGCGCACGTTGAAGTGGACGGCGATGTCTCCGCGACTCGTCTCCAGATCCCCACACCCTATGTTCACTGCAAACCTGCAACATAAGGGGCCATCCATAAATTGTTAACGGGTGGGGAGGGGGTCGACGAATTGTGACATTGTGTGACTTGTCACCCAATGTGGGAGGGATGGAAGTGGATTGGACGATTTCAAATAAACCTCAGCCCATGTCAACTTACTTGAAAAGATAATCTGTAAATGGATTGGACGATTTCAAATAAACCTCAGCCCATGTCAACTTACTTGAAAAGATAATTTATCAATGGATTGGATGATTTCAAATAAACCTCAGCCCATGTCAACTTACTTGAAAAGATAATCTGTAAATGGATTGGACGATTTCAAATAAACCTCAGCCCATGTCAACTTACTTGAAAAGATAATTTGTCAATGGATTGGATGATTTCAAATAAACCTCAGCCCATGTCAACTTACTTGAAAAGATAATCTGTAAATGGATTGGACGATTTCAAATAAACCTCAGCCCATGTCAACTTACTTGAAAAGATAATTTGCCAATGGATTGGATGATTTCAAATAAACCTCAGCCCATGTCAACTTACTTGAAAAGATAATCTGTAAATGGATTGGACGATTTCAAATAAACCTCAGCCCATGTCAACTTACTTGAAAAGATAATCTGTAAATGGATTGGACGATTTCAAATAAACCTCAGCCCATGTCAACTTACTTGAAAAGATAATTTGTCAATGGATTGGATGATTTCAAATAAACCTCAGCCCATGTCAACTTACTTGAAAAGATAATCTATAAATAGATTGGACGATTTCAAATAAACCTCAGCCCATGTCAACTTACTTGAAAAGATAATTTGTCAATGGATTGGATGATTTCAAATAAACCTCAGCCCATGTCAACTTACTTGAAAAGATAATCTATAAATAGATTGGACGATTTCAAATAAACCTCAGCCCATGTCAACTTACTTGAAAAGATAATCTGTCAATGGATTGGATGATTTCAAATAAACCTCAGCCCATGTCAACTTACTTTCTTGAAAAGAAAACCCGTAAATGGACTGGCCCAATGTACATATCATTTTGCTTAGTTATGAACAGGGCTTTATGTGACAAGAGGCAAGTTTCAATAATAGACATAATAAACAGTATAGTACAATAAGAAGTAGGTACATAATAAACATTGTACAGGGACATTGCACCACAGACGTTTTCGCACTCTTTGCGTGCGTTATGTTCTAAATGAGCAGGACGTTTTGAATGTTTATAGGATTATTTTTCCTATGTACCTGTCTGTAAGAGCATTTTAAAACGAGAAAAACACATTTAAAAGCTAATTATAGCTTTTAGGGTATATTTAACCATGTAACTATATTTTAATTGTAGTCATAATTTAATAGATTGTTCATAACTACAGCATAACAATGAAGTTATTATTTTTATCACTTAATGTTTTCCCACAATTCTGAATTCATAAGACCTATAAAAACATCTGTACGAAGACATGTGGGAAACACGTTCCATCTTAAACATGTAGGTACCCTAAGTACGAGTTTGCATCTTCTAAATCAGAGGTTCCCAAACTTTTTTTTCTCATGGACCACTTTCAAAATTTTACTAGTTCCGGTGGACCACATTTCTACCATATTCCCAAAACTCGAAAAAAAATATGAAGATTAGATCTTACTATGGAAATTTGCGTCCATCGACCAATTGCAACTATCCATAAATTACGTCGCACGTTATGGGGGAGGGGGGACGAATTATGACATTGTGTGACAAGGGGGTGGAAGGGGTCATACATTTTTTGATGTCACATTTCAAAATCTAATATTTTTAAAGTAGGTACTATTAAAACATGAAATAAGAAATTTTAAAGCAAAATTTTGTTGAAAAATTGCAAAATATGTGACGTCACACCATTGTCTCACAAATGTGACCAGCTGTGACAAGGACGGGGGTAAAGTTAAGCACTAAATATGGAATATACAAGCTTTTTAAAATATTATCTGCCTACATTGTAAGGTGAAGTCAAGCCAATAATATTTTAGTTCTTCACTATCGAAACCAGATAAAAAATTTCGTGGACCCCCGCTTACGACTCGTGAACCCCCATTTTCTTGTCACGCCAACGTAGACCCTCCTCGAGTCTCCCGTGGACCCTTGGGGGTCCACCTGGACCACTTTGGGAACTACTGTTCTAAATACATCGATCGATTTCGGAATATCGAAACATTATAACAACTATTTTGTTATTAGGCCGCCAATCATCTAGCTAGGATCGCCAATCAAGCCCGCCAACCCGCATTGGAGCAGCGTGGCGGGTCTAAGCTCTAAATCCCTCTCTACTGTGAGAAAGACCTGTGCCCAACAGTGGGACGTTAAAAGGCTGTAATGGTGGTGGTGGGATCATAAGAACCGCAGCCGAATAAGCAAGCTAATAGAGGCATCAAAATTGTACGAAGTTGAATCACGACGTTTGCCCATCCATACTAAAGTAACACAGAAAGGCGTGAAAAATGGATACGAATAATTATTAGTTTTCATGCAGATGTTGTTATGTGTGCACAGCTTACCATGGTAAATCATCGCTAGGCGTTCCAGTACATAGAATATGGGACCCTATGGATAAAGGTTCAGTCAGGTTTTGTGTGAATTTAATATCACGTGCCTCTGCTAACTGGTTCTGTAACAAGAAGGAAAATTGAAGAGTTATATCGGAGACAAACTACTCGTATTTCTATCCATGACAGAAGGGAGACAGTATATACTCGCGTTTATGGTAGTTTAGTGTAGCTGTTTGTGTTTACGTCTGACTTAAAATGAACATTGAACTTAGGATGTTAAAGCTGTACATTAACCGCATCAAAATCAGGTGGCTGTTTTCTCAAAATCGGCTCATTAGAATTTAAGTTTATGAAAGCGTGTACAGCAGTCAAATCATGTATTTGTCTTATTATATTAGTTTAACCCCAAAATCTACAAAAGCGAATATCAGCATTCAGCGTGATGATAAAGACCTACGTAGTTAGGTATAAGTAAACTATAAAAATATTGATTACTATCCAGAACATTAATGGACTCATGTTTTATAATTTGGAATTTGTTAAGTTGTAAATGATAAATGATAATCTCAAAATGCGTACCAGTCTATCTGTCTGTTTTCTTTTGACGGCTCAACTGCTGAATGAAAATTCAAAATTGTGACTTGAAGAAGGACACGGATACTTTTTATTGAAGAAAATCCCAAACAGTTCCCACGGGGTTTTAAAAATCTCGTCGTCGTCTCAACCAATAGACGTCCACTGTTGGACATAGGTCTCTTGAAAGGATCGCCACAGAGCACAGAAGGCAAACATAAAGCGCCGCATGTGAAGTTGCGGGCATCAGCAAGGGCGTCGCCAGGTAGGGCCAGGGGGGGCAGCTGCCCCCCCCTAGAGATTTGAAAATTATAGATATGCTATAGTTTGTATGCGCAAATGGAAACAATATCAGTGGAAAATTGTTTTTTAATATGTTGTTGTTTAAATTCAATAGCACAACGGTCGTCAGGCGTGGACGAAAAACCGAAAGGTCGGCGGTTCAAACCTCACCAGTTGCACTATTGTCATACTGATTTATTAAAAAAAATTAGTTGTCTGTATAGAGTCTGTTTACTGACGATAATTTTGCGTGATAACATAATAAGTAAACAAAGAGAGATACCTACCTAGATGCATCACAAGCCGAACGCGTAGGCTAATCGTGCCGTCTCTGTGGCTTGTTTCGCGCTCTCGCTTGCACGCGGAATGTGACAATAAGTTATGCTTTTTCGTGCGTGTAGCCGGCGTTCATCGATTTATAATCTATAGAATCAAGAGCTCGTAACCAGTTTCAAAAGCTCTCTACTTGCCCCCCCCTTGGCCATCGGCTGGCGACGCCCTTGGGCATCAGTTAATAAAGTATTCTATTTACTACAATTAATAATTTATTGATAAAAACTGTATTTATGTTGTGTAGGTATTCAGGGCACGCGAGGCACCGCCAAAGCCGGCAAACATTGAATCATAAGCATGAGGTCATCGAGCCAAAGTCGTTGGTACCACTTATTTGGTGCCAGGGCCGGGTTAAGTGATAAGGACAGAATATTTCGTCGTCGTCGTGGTTAGCAACCGATAGACGTCCACTGCTGGACATAGGTCTATTGAAGGGACTTCCACACGGACAGAATATTTGGACAGTGTAAAACTTTCAAGTAGGTACTAAGGATTATGTACTTGTGGTGGTAATATTAAGTTATCTACCACTACACGGAGCAGTTTGGTCCTACAAAGTGCAAAGTGTATGATTTGCTGCTGTTTTCCGTGATTCCCCATTTCTAAATAAACCGGGCCTTCTCAATATTTAGCCACTTAAATAATATATTCTTCAAGGCAATCGCTAAACCGATTTTCATGATAATTGGCAAAGATACAGTTTGCACCCTGGAGACGGATAAAGGTTACGGCTATTTTATTATTTTTCAGAGAGAACGACTCTATTTGCTTACTTTGCCGAAAAGGACCTTTAATTCCCAAAATCAAATAGGTAAGTAGGTACCTTCCCACGGTCGGCACTGTTAACGGTTGCGTGTTTCATCACGGTCGATAAAAATAATAGAGCGTAGGTACCTACTGCTAACCTATAGGTTGGCATGCAATGTAAAAAAGAGAATAGGGGAGATGATATCAATTCAAGCAGCTTTTCAGACCATTTCCCATTGTAGAGACGATAGGACAGTGCCCACTTGGTCGAATTCAAGGGGTTGGTACTATGAGCTCCGGCCCATTGGTGTAAGCTGCAGTACTCCGTATGAGGCGGTATGAGGCCGAACTTGCGATAACAGCAACCCATGCATGGGCGCAAAGTATCTTTTCATCGTGAATATTATGCAGTTTAAAAATATACATGCAGTGAACGAAATGAACGTAATAATATATCTATGGCAATATAAATTTCACAAAATCTGATAAACCACTAAACTAAGTCATGCGGATCTAAACAAAAGGGAGGGATTTGTTGTTGAAGTTGGGTAATAAAATTTAATCGAATCGGTGGGTATTAGAATCTATTTTATCCGTCCGAGGTATGGAACCCTCGGTGCTCGAGTCTGACTCGCACTTGGCCGATTTTTTATTACGGTACACACCTTTAACTCCGCACGTCTCATTAGCTGAGTGACCCAGTTTAATATTCCTACCCGCAATTTTATTAGCGCAGTGCTTTTACTACATCTATTCTATCCGTTGATTTAAAAATAAAACAATAAACTCAACTAGATAATAGACAACTATATAAGATAAAGAACACTGTCAAAGATTTATTCACCAAATAATCGCTAACATTGTTAACATGTTCGCTCACAGAAACATCTTCTCATCCTAAACACAATCTGTAACAGCCGCGCTTATTCGTAGTCCTATTTTAATTTTATATGAGCTAATGAACCGCATTTGCTTGCAATGACATCATTACATCACTGTTCTGATATTAACCTTCGCATTTGAAATAAAATGTGTAAAGAAAAACAAGTCCATAATGCAAAGAATTAATAACCAAAAGTATTATAAAATATTAAAACAATTTCCGACGTAACATTTAACACATAAGTAGGTATATCGTCGTCGTTGTTGTCAACCGATTGATGTCCACTGCTGTACATAGGTCTCTTGAAGGGACTTCCACTTGCCACGGTCTTGTGCCGCTTGTATCCAGCGGCTCCCTGCGACTCGTTTGATGTCGTCAGTCCACCTAGTGGGGGGTCTACCAACACTGCGCTTCCCGGTGCGAGGTCGCCACTCCAGCACCTTGGGACCCCAACGTCCATCGGTTCTCCGAACTATGTGCCCCGCCCATTGCCACTTCAGTTTCGCAACCCGTTGAGCTATGTCGGTGACTTTGGTTCTTCTACGGATCTCCTCATTTCTGATTTGATCGCGTAGAGAAACTCCGAGCATAGCTCTCTCCATCGCTCTCTGAGCGACTCTGAGCTTTCTTATGAGGCCCATAGTTAGCGACCATGTCTCGGATCCGTATGTCATCACTGGCAACACGCACTGTTCGAAGACTTTCGTCTTCAGGCATTGAGGAATTTTGGACGAGAAGACATCGCGAAGCTTCCCGAACGCTGCCCATCCGAGTTGGATTCGGCGGTTGACCTCTTTCTCGAAATTGGACCTACCTAGCTGGACTGTGTGTCCTAGGTATATATACTCGTCTACAATTTCGAGCGCCGAGAAGTAGGTATATATTGTACATAATTATATCATAATGTAGGATTTATCAACATAGGTAACTCGTAAACAGATAAGGTGCTACGTGAATTAGAATAAAGCAAGTTTGTGTTAATAACGGTGTTGAACAATAAACATACATGTGTTTTTTATATTACCGATGTAACTGGTATTGCCTCTTCACTAGCATTGCCCTCGGGTCGAGCGCGGCAAAAAAGTCGACGACAAAAAGCACTACAGCCGCATTTCCTTCCGCAAACCATAATCCCTGCAATTGATAACTCACTAAATGACGCTCACTTGTATACTCTAACACTATACAACACACGGCACAGCATTCCTACAAAAATATCCCGCTCGATCTTTATTCTAGTACTATAGCGTCCCAGCTATCGCTACTAGCCTACTACGCCCGTCCGAAGCCGCGGCGCGCTCGAGTCGGTTTGTTCATTTGTTGATTCATCGTTTGACTGTTAAACACACGCGCAAGGCCGAGGTAAAGATTGTTACCGAAATGTGACCAGTCGACATTCATATTTCTATCCATTTTCCGGGCACTGCGGGTAGGTACTTTATGTAAGGAAAACAAACGGGCATGCTATGACGATTATTTTAATTAGTTAACTAACCTTGCAATACCTAATTTAACGGCGCAGCTGTTCTGTAGAAGAGCCTCTTCATAATTTCCAATTCCCCTGTCAAAATCGATTAAAGATTTTTTTTATGATGACTTTACTGTTGTTCTCGCTGCCCGTAGTCCATTGAAATGTTACATGAGCTTTGCATTTATTAGAGGACGCAATTTTATTTTTGGGATATGTATGGGGGGTTAATAGAAGCTTAACCTCAAGTTTGTGGGGTCACCACCCTTGTTCCCCGGCCGCCATCTTGGAAAAAGCGGTGAAAACACTTTTTTCGCGATATCTCGGAAACTATGCGACTTACAAAAAATTTGTAAAGACATAATTTGTAGCAAATTGTTTTGGTTACAAATATGTTTATATAATTTTTTGACCTAAATTAAAAATTAAAGAAGTTATAAGTAAATAAATGAGATTTTCTTTATAAAATCTTGTGTGTGTGTGTGTCTGTGTGTGTGTGTCAGTGTGTGTGTGTGTGTGTGTGTGTGTGTGTGTGTGTGTGTGTCTGTGTGTGTGTGTGTGTGTGTGTGTGTGTGTCTGTCTGTTTCCCTGTAGCGCTCAAACGGGTGAACCGATTTGAATGCGGTTTTTTGTTTGAAAGGTACATTAGTCGAGAATGTTCTTAGCTATGTTTGATAAAAATCGATCCAAGATGGCCGCCGCTACAATATGGCGGATTACATATTTTTTCACAAATCCCTCAATATGCGTATCAAATGAAAGGGTTTGACTAGTAGAATAGCACTATGCAAATCCAAGATGGCCGCCGCCACAAAATGGCGAATGTCGGGGGTTTTTAAAATTTTTAATTTATACTTGTATGGAAATAATCCTGCGATTCCAGGATCTACTTTAGTGTTATATATTTATTTATTTACGTAAAGCCCGACAGCAAAATTAATTTTTCACACAAAAATAAGGCCAAAGGCACATTAATTTCTATGAAAGATGAATAAAAAAATATATATTTTACTAAGGTTTAAGAATTAACTAACTATGCATTGGATGAGGTATGTATGTATCTCTGTTATCTAGGGTTTTTTTATATAAATTATTTTTAGAAGTTGCTTCAATACTTTAGTAGCGAAAAAAAATATCTTTAAGTACTGTAAGTTATCCAATCTATACTTATTCTTCAAAACAAAATGTTTTCTGTTCAAAACAGAATGTTAAAGACAAAGTCGCAATCCCAGTCGATCTTTTTTTTATTGTGTATTTGCTTAATTTTCTTAGTGGATTTCACCAACATTCAGGACATTCTGGACATGAAGCAAATACTTCTTTTGATAGTACAATAGGTGCATGGTGACAGAAAAATTATAAGAATGTAAGATTATTTAATTGCTTAAGATAATGTGTTTAATTCTGTCTTTAATTGGTCTGTTCATTGTTTTGACTAAGATTAGAGACAATATTTGACGAAGTTGTTCTTCATAATATACAACAAAGTATGTTGTTTCATTTAACAATACAATAACTTTGGTGAAGTAATCATGTTTATCTTAGAAAAAGTAAAACTTTAAAGTACAGTCTAACTTGGAAACGGGGTAATCACACTAATATTATAAACGCGAAAGTTTGTGTGTGTGTATGTTTGTTCCTCTTCTCCGCCGCAACTACTGAAACGATTTACTGATTTTACTACAATTTAGCTGAAATTTTGAATGGATATAGATTCTAGCGAACTTCCTTGATAGTAGGTATAAAGGTTGGAAAAGAGAGCGGGAGCGGGAACCGGGAATCCACGATTCCCTCAGGATTTGTTTAAAACCGAAATTCACGCGGGCGAAGCCACGGGCAGATACTAGTATTACATATAGCAATAATTTGTATTTACTTGCACATGTATAATGAAATAAGTTTTCTATTTTGTTTAAGCAACAGGTCATTTTACTTAATATATCAAATAAATTGCTTTTCTTTGAAGAAAAATCAGATCTAAAAAATATTATTTACTGCAGCTACATTGAAAAACTGATTTAGGGTAGAAAAAAATGGAAGAAAAATAATAAAAACAAGAAAAATATTCTATTCTATTCTATTCAAATTGGTTTTAGACAGTTAAATGGTTTAGATACTTAATTGATTTTAGATAATGACCTAATGTTATGTTTATCCGCTTATGTTTGATCCATTATTTACGGGAAACCCTGTATGCTTGTCCCTTGAACTCTCGCTTCCAGTTACGTGGTCCTGCAGACTTCAGGGTGCCTGTAGTGACTATATTAGTGTGTAGTAGTAACTAGTAGTACAGTGGGATAAACATAAATCAAAATATACTGACCTCGAAATCTAAAGCATCTTCAGCAAAGTCGTACTCGATAAATTCCCTTGGTATTTCACCTTCTTCTACTCCTGCCATGTTTAAACAATTCACACATTTAAAAACTTCAACAGGCATATTATTGCAAAACAAAATGCAGGTTTATTTGATAATAGGCCTATTCTATTGACATAGCACATACCTATACCCGTATTACTAATTCCGCGGAATTCTGACAGCTGTCATTGTCATTTACAGATGAGTTATTTACATAGAGATAATAATAATAAATAGAGCTGGCATAATGTCCTATAGAAATTAGTGGATCGGAAAATAGCTCAAGCTTATCAAAATTTTTATAAGTGTGAAAGTGACAACACTACATTTTTAAACATAACAATAAAACAGGTCGTGGCAAAAATTTTATTGCTTTGAGTTCTAATATGGCGGATATTACAATAAAAACAAACAAAGCTATAACCTACAAATCGCAATTCTCACTTATTATTCAATAGAACTTCTTCATTAAGCACTTAATAACATAAATTTCAACTAACAATATGAGTTCCTTCACTTGCCGCGACATCAGAGGCTGCCAATGGAAAAATAGGAAAAAACATCCAAAATTGTCAACTCATCGGTAAGTACTATAAAATTCTTTTGAAACATGTATATTGCACGGATACTTATCATAAAAGTGATAAACAACCTTTTAATTCATAAATAAAAGTTATTCCACTAATATTTTATACATTTTCTTGGTATTTATTTAACCTTATTGTTTTGTTATGACAGCTGATCAGCTGATAGTTAATGTTCATAGATTAGTAGAAGATAGGGTTGTACTTATATTCATAAAATATATCGACAGGATATGAGTATATTTTATAGATCGACCAGAATCTCATGAAAAATAGGGAAATGAAATTCCAAGGTTAGCAACACTACGGCTGCCCTAGCGATAAACAAAGTAACTGACATTTTTTGTGAAATTGATTTTTGCATTAACAAAAGTTTTATGTCGAGTAGTTTTTTACCACAGTTTAATATTTCAAATAACTTGAACCGTTTACTGAAATTTAAATTGCCCAAACAAAGTAACTGCACTCACTAACCCGGAATATAAATGCAAAAACCAAGTACTTAAACAACAAGCACAACACAAAAACAAAGTAATTGGATGTTGATTACTTTGTTTTTGTATTTCAAATGCAGTTGCTTGATTTTTCGTTTCGTGAAACGATCCCAGGTAAGGTGTTCTGAATGTAATTACTTTGTTTATCACTAGGGCAGCCGAGTTAACCTAGTGTTGCTTACTACAAAATTAATTTCCCTATTATTCATGAGATTCTGGTCGATCTATAATAGGTATTTAATTTGATAAGGTTACCAAAAAGAGCAGATAAACGCAAAAAATGGCTGGATATAATAGGTACTGAAAACATAAATCTAAATAAAAAAAAGGTTTATGTTTGCTCTGGGCATTTTAACGAAAATTCATTTAATAGAACATTAGATGTCTTAAGGTTACGGGATAATGCAATGCCATCAGCACATTTACTAGTAATAATACTGAAATTATGTAGTTTTTTAATACTATTGTCAAAATTACGAAATAGTTAGTATAGGTAGACCAGAATCTCATGGAAAATAGGAAAATTAAATTTTGTAGTAAGCAACACTAGGTTAACTCGGCTACCCTAGTCATAAACAAAGTAATTACATTCAGAACACCTTAACTGGGGTCGTTTCACGAAACGGAAAATCAAGCAACTGCATTTTAAATCATTGAGGTACTATATGAATAGAGAAGACGCCACTCATCACTACTGTGTTCCGTTCAACTGTGGTGCGTGCGCAACACTTTACTTAGTATCTTGCTAGCTCTTGAGCGCGTAAGACTTGTGATTGTTCGAAACGAAAATACTCTAAATTTATTAAAATATGCCGTCCTGTGTACGGCTATATTGTACTAACAGTTCAAGGAATACGAAGAAGAGTAAAGGTGTAACTTTCCATCGGTAGGTAACAAGATATTTTAGTTTTAAAAATAAATTCGATCGCAATATTTAGAAGACGCAATGTTTCGTCATTTGTCAAAGACTAAATAAAACAGATGTGAAATTGTGAATTCTTGGTAGAATTAGCTAATCTTATATTATTTAAGGGCTACTAAATAAACACATTATTATAATATAAATATTTGTCTTTAATTTTATTTGTAATTATAAATGATACTCCACATGCTCCTGAACTAATAAATAAATAATAATAATGTAGGTATCATAATCAAGAAAAAAATATTTTGGAAGGATTTTGTATGTGTTCCGTAGAGAATACAAAGTAACATGTTTAAGTATATCTGTCTGATATAATTTTTTTGGAGGTGTAGGTACAAAAAGACATACACCTATAAAAAATGGGGATTGCAGGTCAGTAAAAATATTTGAAAAACCCGCCGCATTACAATGGCACTATATTGCGGTAAATACTTTTAAAGATTTTTACTAACATTGTACATGTATTTTTCGAGCAAGTGTATTGAACAGTTTAATAAATTGTCTTTATCTTTAAAAATATCAAGTAAAATAAATAGGTACTGTATATTGTAGTGAATACAATCAGTTGCTATTTCAATTTATTTTACTACGTTCCGTTACCTATAATAGGTAGAATATAAACAAAGTGCCGCGTCTGTGTAATTATGTCCATCTATGCCTACTCTATGTCTCGTTAGCCCCCTTCCGCGTGCCCTGCACTACCTCAAACGGTACACAGATGTTGTTCGCGCCGTCTGTTCTAGTACGTCAGTACAATATAATTCAATGTTTTAAATACAAAAACAAAGTAATCAACATCCAATTACTTTGTTTCTGTGTTGTGCTTGTTGTTTACTTGGTTTCTGCATTTATATTCCGGGTTAGTGTGTGCAGTTACTTTGTTTAGGCAATTCAAATTTCAGTAAACGGTTCAAGTTATTTGAAATATTAAACTGTGGTAAAAAACTACTCGATATAAAACTTTTGTTAATGCAAAAAAGTCAATTTAACAAAAAATATCAGTTACTTTGTTTATCGCTCGGGCAGCCGTAGTGTTGCTAACTTTTAAATTTCATTTCCGTATTTTTCATGAGATTCTGGTCGACCTATAGTAGTTATAATTTATCGATAAATTTGTCGATAAATGCTATTACACTTTACTCTATGAACTCACTTTACTCTATGGAGAACCGCCATTTTAAGGAGCAGCAGTTGTGCGTGTGTGAGTGTAGGTATGCACGGTAAAAAAGTAGGTATTTCAAGTCCTCTTCATATAGGTTTCATGGTTATTTATATGGAGAACATCTACGAAGTACGATTTTACCCCAAACTACTTTAATTCCCTGTCATCTTAGAAAGCCTTATGCTGAATAATAATGTTAGTAGTTTCGCCCTAAAATAGAAAATACCAAGAGTGGAAACTAGAAAGTGCACACTAACAGCAATAGAAAACAAAAGAAGCACATTGAAAAAATTTATTGAAAAATGGATGTCGAATGACATTATCACCATGAAGTGTTTGTCAGGCATTTGTCATATCTACATGCGGCAGTTGATTTGTATTTGCATAAGTTTTGATTTTTTTTATCTTTTTTGTGGGAATTGTTTTATTTCTGGTAACATTACAAAACGTCAGAATTCCACGGAATTAGTAATTCGGGTATACATTGTTTTTTTATTTAACGACTTTTACGGCTCTGGACTCCAGCTTTTTTGAGACCATAGACATCGAATAAAACGAATATAGTGGTTATATTCTCTTTGACACCGAATTAACATTAGGGATGAGAGATATTTATCGATATTGGTGAAATATCGATATCAGAGTAAAAAATATCGATAATCACATCTAACTTTGTAACTAGCGGACCCGGCTAGTCGTCCTGCCCGGGACATACCGACATCAGCGCCACCTACCGAGACCCGGTAATTGTGTTTTCAAACCATCCAGCAGGGTGATTCAGAACACTTCGATTCGGTTTCGGTTTCGACAACTACCCTGTCGGTCGATACAGTTATTTTGAATTGAAAATAGGTAAAGATCGACCAGAATCTCATGAAAAATAGGGAAATGAAATTCCAAAGTTATCAACACTACGGCTGCCCTAGCGATAAACAAAGTAACTGACATTGTTTGTGAAATTGACTTTTTTGCATTAACAAAAGTTTTATGTCGAGTAGTTTTTTACCACATTTTAATATTTCAAATGACTTGAACCGTTTACTGAAATTTGAATTGCTCAAAGTAACTGCACACACTAACCCGTAATATAAATGCAAAAACCAAGTAAACAACAAGCACAACACAAAAACAAAGTAATATTGGATGTTGATTACTTTGTTTTTGTATTTAAAATGCAGTTGCTTGATTTTTCGTTTCTTGAAACTATCCTAGGTAAGGTGTTCTGAATGTAATTACTTTGTTTATCACTAGGGCAGCCGAGTTAACCTAGTGTTGCTTACTAAAAAATTTAATTTCCCTATTTTTCATGAGATTCTGGTCGATCTATACATCTTATTGTAGTTATTGTACGATAACTTACCGAATCGATCGATAATTACGTTATCGAAGTGTTCTGTATCGATCTACTCGAACTCCATAAAAAATAGAAAAATCCATGGTATATCCGTCATAAATCCGTGGGTATGCCACGGTGCGCTGCCAAATGTCTCTTGTACCAATGCAACCTTCACTTGCGACGTCGCGACAGTAGTGTCGGATTGTATAATATCCGACAAATTCGTGGTAACCCTTCAACTCGACTAAAGGAAAGGTTTTCAAAAATAACACAATTCTTTGGTATACACTTTAATAAACTGGAATGTCTTAAATGTACAATATAGAAACAATACGTACTTATGTTACGTACGAACATGATTAATTAATAAACTTCAAAGTAAAGAAATATTACGAGATTTACAAAAAATGGCGGTAAACAGTAACGCTTTGGTTGTACCTACAACGTTTACTAATTAATAATAATAATAATTATGTAAACAACGGTAAGTGTGAAAAATTATATCTATAACTAAGGAAAGGTGGGAGAAAAATATATCTATTTTAAAGTTTCACATTAAAATTGAAATGATTAAATATTTATAAATTATGCACGATGCAGTCCGTTGCACTAATGCACGCCGACCGCGATCGGCAAATGCGATGTAGTTAGCTATATTAACTGCAATTTTACAGTCGGCTAGCATTCCGTCTGGCTAGACACTTATTGGATGTGCAGTACGGTACGTTTTGCGAAGTTTGAACATTGCTGTCGATATTCGATTTTAGCATTATGGATCAGGTGCCATGCGGGAGGCGAAGTACAACCTATTTTTTCAACTTTCGCAGCTACCTACCTACTGAGTATTTAACAAGTATAAAGTTCGTAAACTAAAACCCGACTACGCTTAATAATTTATTGTGCAAAAGCGCGGGGCAAGCAGCTAGTGGCGCTATCTGTTATGTGATTACAGAAACTAAGTAAATAATCTAGAAAGCCGCGCGAAGGTCACTTCTCTATTTTTTCGTAAATAAAATGTAGCCTATGTCACCCGGACCATTGAAACGAATAAATAGACACCTCATTCATCAAAATCGGTCCAGTAGTTTAGGCGCTACGGTGGTACAGACAGAATCTCATAAAAAAATCGGCCACAAACATACATACATACATACATAAACTGCTAAAATCATAAACCTTCCTTTTGGCTTTGCCGTAGTCGTGTAAAAAGTTGGAATCTCGTTTCAGGGACGTTTTTTCCTCTGAATCTAGTACAATGAGTAATTAGTAAGTTTTAAAATTTAAAGTTAACTATGTATGTATTTCAATTATTTTTACATTATGTGGGTATTTAGTTTTTCTAGAAATCACTGACGAGTGACGAATGTACACAAATGAGCCCAAATAAAAAAAAATGTAGTTCCTACGACAACCGATAATAAGGCATAACATGTTTTGCATAACTGCAGAAGTGAAGCTTATTTGCGAACACGTCTTATAATCTAATACAATCGTTACGTGAAAATCAGCATAAATCGATTTTCCTCATTCACCTTAGACAAAGTAAATACTACTTTCTTACTTTTTAACTCACAAACAAAATAATTTATTTTAGTAAATTGGTGTTAAACGTTCCATGTTCTAAAATCTTTAATTTTAATTAACCACTTGGCCTTAATCCTAACAAATGCGTCTAGTATTTAATTGACATATTTATTTTTATAATTAATTAATGTGTTATTTTAAGCTTCATGCATTAGAGGCATGAATTCACAACGCGATTAGTATTTCGCACAGAGATGCTTAAAGCTTTGTTATACGTAAATGCGGCATTAATTTAGATCGCGATTTACGAAGGTGCGTTACATGTTGACACAATGCGTCGATCCTTTGATGTTTGTGCAAAAACCCACTGTTGGGGTAGTTCCCACTAGTTATATAATAATAATTATGCTTTACACACAAATAATTTAATTTCATTTCATTTAATCGATTTCCTTGAATTCCCCGCACTACCTGAGTTCAACTATATTGTCCCATTAGTTCAACTTTAAAAAAAAACTAGATGCAGTTGAACTAATGGGACAAAAAAGTCTCACTAGTTCAACGGTTGAACTACTCAGTTGAACTAGTGGGAACTACCCGACTGTTGCCGGCGAGCCGACTAGCTCTGGCCGAATGGCCCTATACACAATTGCCGAGAGTTGGGCCAACATATACAAGGGCCTTTAGAAAATTAATTCAAGTGTTCGTCAAATAAACGTACGCTTCACTATGAACAGTACACAAGATATATCACTACAAGTAAACTTATACAATAAAGTGTAATAATTGACCTTAAACTAATAAAGCTTTCATTGTATGTTAACATATTGTGTAGTCTAAAAATGAGATACAAATATAATAATATGTACATAAAGTTAAGTAATTAAGGATTAAGCGTTTATTACAAACAATCCGATTATATTTAGGAGATCGCGGATACATTTATCTGTTATACTTTGATATTAAAATGAAACAGTTTACTTTTATTTTGTGACACTTTGCCGATGTTTAACAGTCTGTTAATGTAATTATATAATTGTTCATACATGAAAGTTTGTAAGGTTAACTTTAAACGAAGTAATATTTCAAACAGTCAATTTTAATATTAGATAAGTAGATATATAATGGACCTAATTCAATTATACATAACCTTTAAATAGTGCTACCCTTTCACAGTTACCTGCGGAAAAGCGTAAAGATAGCTTAATGTTTAGAGCCATATATTATGTATAAGCAGTGTTTAAAATTTAATTAGTAAGGATCGTTATTTTTGCTCTGTTAAGTTTTACGTTATTGTGCTAAATGTGATAAAAATCTTACGGTAATAATAATATTTGGCAGGGTTCAAGTCTGTAATAAATGTCGATTATAATTTAATTCTACGTATTCTTATAACAATATTCTTAGATTATTTAAAAATACGAACAATATATACTATATTTAGTATCTAATATCTTAACACAAACCTCTGGCATGGAGAGATGGGGTCGGTATAATATTTATTGTTGGTGGACAAACATTGTACATTGTAAATTGTACACAAACATTGTACATTGTACACAAACATTGTACATTGTACACAAACATTGTACATTGTACACAAACATTGTACATTGTACGTGTTGCGCTCGAAGCACACGAGTAGATAAGTACAGAGAGTAAGCTTCATACAAACGGCCCGCTGTAGGTACACTGACACAAACACACTCACCAACGGTTCACGGACGCCCGCTCGGTCCCCCAACCGGTACAGTTGGGTGACAAACGTGCGCATATGTGTGAGTACTTACTTGTCTTGTGAGTGTCTATACTTATCTACTCGTGTGCTCGAAGACTGAATTCGCTCCCTGAGCGAGAAAACAGCTCTCAACGCATTGTGGCATCTTTATATTACAATATCCACAACACGTCATTCGTGTTATGGCACTTGAAAAAACGGCCACAATGCCTTGTGGTGAAATCAAAAAGACCACAAATTTCGTCATATTATTCCAGTGATTGGCTTTATGATATTAGACCACAACGCGTTGTGGTAATTTAGAGAAGTCATAACGCGGAACAAAAGTACACCAAGATCGAAACCTGATTACCACTGCTCCACGCAGTCTTGCCTACTCACCAGAGAATCTAATCACTATATTTCCTAGTGTTTACGTAAAGCGCGAAGTCATAAGCTCACGAAAAGGTCCTGAATAAAGCCGCCGATATCTGTAGTGAAACGAAGATTGAGGAGGTCAAACTGAATGAAGGGAAATCGACGCAAGCCTTCTATCATAGCTCATTGAAGAAACTAAGTTTTATTCTCTTAACAAACTAAAACAACTAGAACTATTATAAATAGGACGTACGTCACGCAGTGATTGCATCAGTTAGTTAGTCTTTTTAAGTACAGCAACGTTTTGTTGTCTAATATCTTAAAATCCGCGACACAGATGACGCGTTTTGGTTTAATATCTTAAAACTCACGACACAGATGACGCGTTGTGGTCTAGTATCTTAAAATCCACAACAAAGATTACGTGTTGTGGTCTAATATCATAAAATCCACGACACAGATGACGCGTTGTGGTCTAATATCTTAAAATCCACGACACAGATGACGCGTTGTGGTCTAATATCTTAAAATCCACGACACAGATGATGCGTTGTGGTCTAATATCTTAAAATCCACGACACAGATGATGCGTTGTGGTCTAATATCTTGAAATCCACGACACAGACGACGTGTTGTGATCTAATATCATAAAATCCACGACATTGATGACGCGTTGTGGTTGTCTTAAAGATGCCGAAACGCGATGTGAGTTATTTTATCGCACAATGAGCGCATTCAATGTTTGAGCCTAACATATGCATAACAATTAATACTTAATACTAATAAATAAATACCTTACAAAAACACTATAGTATATCAGACTATTTTTAAGCGCTAAACATAACAATACGGCTGCCACAAATTTAAACCTCTTAAATAACAAATTAATTACTCTATATTTCCATGTTTTGCAAATCATAGGCCAAGGATCCCATTGCATGAAAATTTCATAGTTTACCTATTATTAGTTATGTGTTTGAATTGAATCATAATAATTGAAATCAAATTCATAGGATGAGTACTCTTCAAATCAATCAAATCAACTTCTACTGCATGATTTGTTTCTTCCCATACAATGAAATTATCTTTAGACGAAAGAGAAAAATCGATTACCATACAAAAATTAATTTTATTCATTTTTATGGACAACTCAATTGACTATGCCAAAATTGATTGTTACAAAAAGACTTTACTGTATACTCACAACGATTTTTAATTTGTCACAGCCGCATACCATCAAAATATTATGTATTTAATAATAAATAAATATGTATTTCATATCGAAACAGCAACATTATCGTATTATTACAATACGCTTTATAACGCGTAACAGTAATGTGGAAACAGTAAATATTACGTACGTATTTATAAATTACGAAAAAAATATCGTTACGCCAAAACAAAAGATTTCTTTAGCTTGAAAGGCACAAAATTCATAAGATTCAGCGCTGTTTGTTACAACTACTTCTATTGGTACGCGAGAAGGCTGCACTACAGGCGACGTATGAGGCGTTCAGGTAAACGATACCCCCAGCTAAACTAAAAATAGTTTTGTAGTGTAGTGTATCACTAGATATAGCCACTTCGTCCCGTCTCGTATCCATCTCATCTGTCTCGCGTCCGTCTCGTCTCGTGTCCGTCTCATGTCTCGCATCCGTCTCATCTGTCTCGCATCCGTCTAGTGTCCGTCTTCTCTGTGTCGCATCCGTCTAGTGTCCGTCTTCTCTGTCTCGCGTCCGTCTCATCTGTCTCGCATCCGTCTTCTCTGTCTCGCGTCCGTCTCATCTGTCTCGCATCCGTCTTCTCTGTCTCGCATCCGTCTCATCTGTCTCGTGTCCGTCTCGTCTGTCTCGCGTCCGTCTCGTCTGTCTCGCATCCGTCTCGTCTGTCTCGCGTCTGTGTCGTCTCGTCTGTCTCGCGTCCGTGTCGTCTCGTCCATCTCGCGTCTCTTCACGTTTCGTGTTCATCTCATTTGCTTTGGGGAGTGCCGCATTTCGCGCATGCGTTGATTTTATTATTAGTCTCAGTGAGGTGATTAATAGACGCATGCGGTGGAGTGCCCCGTGGCGTCTCACATGCGTCGCTTGCACTCCAGTCTTGTCTCGTTTAATTGAACTCTTTGAACTTCTTAATACAAGACAGTTAAGGTCCATTTTTCTTTGAGTGTGTGTCCAATACTCGAAGTCTATCAACGTTAGCGACACGTGCGAACTCGAATTAAGCCTACAGGAGAGATTGAATTTCGACGGAGACGCATACAACAAATGTATGATAAAATCACATTAAGGCAGATCTCAGATTATTTGACCTTGTGTCTCTCACACAAGTTAACCTCGTAAGGCTAAGTTTATAAATACGCGATGCAATTGACTTAGAGGTCAGTGTACATACAATCTGCAAAGCATTTTCATATTATACACATTATTACAAGCGGTAGTCACAGAATCGCTGAGAGTATCGTGTTTGGCCCAAAGGTAAATTATCTACAAACATATTTGTTTGTCGTCCATGATGTGCCTAATAGTTGTAGCATGGAATGGTCGGCAGCAATAACGATCGCAATTTTGAGACGTAGCACTGGATTACCTGAAACAGATAATTAAACTATACAAGTTTAAATATTACGTATATTATGTAATAATTATTATTTATTTGCAAAGTATTATGTAGGTACCAAAATAATGACCTATTTCTATTACATTTTGTTCTTGTTCCACATAATTCCAAATAAATTTGGGGTGTAAGTGGCCCAAATTCCACCTATGTGGCCAAAGTCAACCTCACCTGCACGCGGTGCACCCTGCCAATATGCTAACGAGGCTCTGACGCTCTCAGTCCCCTCTACGGGTCGTTGTGCCTGATACCGCATAACTTAATCTGGATGGTAGGATTCTACCCTGAATCCGCCTGGCTAGCGACCACACTTCAGCCGTAATCTGCCGCAAAGCATCCGTGTGTTCCGGCAGCGAGCTGAAGAGCCAGTCCACTTCCTCAAAAGCCGGCAACGCATTAGTGGTTCCACAGGTGCTGCTAATGTTCATGGGCGGCGGTAATCACTTAACATCAGGTGACCCGCTTGCCCGGTTGCCCGCTATTCCTATAAAAAACACTTATTACCTTGTACTTTATATTTTACGCATGTAATGTCCACTTCAAGAAGACCACATTGTTTGACAAAAAAATTTTTGTAATAATAGTTTAAGTATCTTAATAACAATGTGTCAGTTTAAAAAAAAAACAAAAATACTAGTCTCACTGCTTGTCGACGGTCCGCTTGAACCACTGTGTGAAGTGTCGCAGCTGCCACACCGCGCGCGCGGACTCCTCGCGCAGCCGCCCGTTGAGCCGCCGCAGCCGCCGGACCTGCCGCAAACAACGTGTATCGCAAAACATTCCATAACTACATATCATACGGCTCGACTCACGTCACTTCATTGATACTGAGTAAGATCTTGCTCATGACACCTGGATGGGTTCTAGTCTAGTCTGGCATATTCACGTGAGTCCAGCCGTATAAGATATGTAGTCCAGCCGTATAAGTACATATAATATAGCGTATAGCACTCAAGGATCACGTACATATCCAACAGTGAAAGAATTTTTGAAATCGGTCCAGTAGTTCCTGAGATTAGCGCGTTCAAACAAACAAACTCTTCCGCTTTATTATATTAGTATAGATATTACTCACGATAGTTTAGTGTACAAAAATTTTGGTTTCGAACTCTAGTTAAACCCGAATCTACACGCGCGTCGGGGCCAACGGGTGAACCCGGCGTGAGTTTAGTTCGCGACGTGTACAAGTCACGGCAAATAAGTCTAGCGTTGACCTTCAATGCGCAGAAGTCGAAAATGAGGTATCTCGTGCTGTGAGGGGGTCGCGGGGAGGGCGTGGAGATCGTTCGTAAGCACTGATTAGCTCTCGTGGATCCGTCGTAAGCGCTGATTGGCTCTCTAATCGTATTGTGTCCCGCTCACTCGCACGACGCTGCGCGCACTTGAAGGTCACCGGTCGACTTACGTGCCGGGGGTTATACCAGTTTAACGTACCTCTTCCTCGAGATGGTGTCGGTGTCGCTGCGCGGTGGCGGCGTCCGCCTCGAGCGCCGCAACGCGCTGCGCGAGCCCGCAGCCGCAGCTGCTGGCGACCGCCCCGCCCCCGCCGCCCCCCCTGTCCGCGCTGCTCGCCGCCGGGCTCGATGCGTTCTCTGTTGCGTCGTTTGTCTGTACGCAAATTGTTTCCAATTTAGTGCATGTTCAAATCTCGAACGCGATTATTTCTAACTAACTTCAAAAAAGAAGATTCTGAATTCGACCCGTATGTGTGTATGTCTGTTCGCGATTATTTCAAATACTAATGAACCGATTTTTATGATTTTTCCACTATCGTAATCTACATACTTTCAGGATTGGTTTGTAACACACCAAGTTATCATTCTTATGTACGAAGCTATACGCATTTATGTACATACATCACTAATATTTTTGATTGGTACATCGATTTCTATGAGATTGTAAATTGATAAGTCTATATGCGTTGTTTTTTTTTTTCCGTAGAAGAACATCGTGAAAAGGATAGCACTATATTTAGAGCAAGGACTAAAACTCACAGGCGCTTCCGTCCAGGTGTCCAGGCCGACATCAGTCACAGGCTCCGACGCGGGGTCGGCGGGCTCTAACGACTGGTACTGATGCTCCTCACAAATCTGCACGAGCAAAAAAATATTCATGATATTATATAATTAGTCATTTTATTCAAAATTGTTACATTATGTACACTTTTTGAACGTCAATTTAACAACATGAAAGTGAGGAAATGGTTATAATTACTTACGAAAACTTAAGAGCGTTGACGCACGGACCCGCTTCGCAAGTTTAGGCATTTACCTGGGATTCTTTGTTTACGTGAATGAATGGGCTGCTCCAAATGCAGTGTAGTGTAACAAACCGTTTTGATCTTTTTACCATTTTCAAACGAACTATTATTTTTTTCAATATTCTTAGGCACCTATACCTAAGTTCGTAGATTTTTAATTTTATAAAGCAGGCATAATTAATGTATAATGCTTGAAAAAGACCTTATAGAGTAGACCAGTACCTACATAAAAATTATAATTGGAGAATATAGTACAGCTTCTGATATTGATTTTTTTATATACATACCTACTCGTGTAAGGGTAAGATATTGAAGAAAAATGCAGATTCATTCAAAATCAAAAGTAAAAAAAAAAATTAATAAAAAGAAAACATGCTGTTTCTAAAGTTTTTTTTACATCAAAAAGTCTATAATAACCTAAAATAATGTCCATGCCTGTGATACTAAATTTCGTCCAAATTGGTAAAAAGAATGGGCCGTGAAAAACTATCAGACGGAGAGAAACACTTTCACATTTATAATATTAGTATGGATTATTTAAATAAAAAAATTATACTCTACTAGCTATTGCCCGCGTGAATTTGGGTTTTTTACAAATCCCGAGGGAATCATGGATTTCCTGTTCCCGTTCTCGCTCCCTTTTCCAACATTTATACCTACTTTCAAGAAATTTTGCCTATATCAGCCCGCCATGTTGATTTTGATGTAATTTCCCGATTTTAAATTTTAATAGGTACCGGACGATAGTTTTTGTATATGATAGCTATTTTCTAGTTCATTTTCCACATAATATTATGTACTATATGTTGGCCGCGAGTTCGTCAGCGTGGATTGTTTTTAAACACCGGCCAAGTGCGTGGCGGGCCACGCGCAGTGTAGGGTTGCGTAGTCACAATCCTCGAAAAACAGATATAACTCCTTAACCTGTGAACCCTACTTAGCCATGATAGTTTTCCTTTAAAATTGATTATATATACTACTACTGTGAATTTTTTCAAGTTCCTATATACTGCCATTTGGCTGATAGATGGGGGGGGGACACTTGACTGTAATAAAAATTAGCACTTTACAACATCATATTTTACAAACGGATCTAGAAATCGAAAAATGATGTTCCCACACCTACAGTATTTTTAAAAGACCTATTCAACGATACACCATACTATGGGGTAGACGAGAAAAAAAATATTCATCCCCACTTTACATGTAGGGGAGCTACCCTAAATCAAAATTTTATTTCACCACTTTGTCGGCGTGATTAATATTTACACCCATACCAAATTACAGATTTCTAGCACTAATAGTCTCTGAGATTAACCGAGGACGGACAGACAGACAGACAGACAGACAGACAGACGGACGGACAGATGTGGCGAAACTATAAGGGTTCCTTGTTTACTACGGAACCCTAAAAATCCTGTGGGAACTATGTCAATTTTCGAGACGCAAGCTACCTCTGTACCTACCAAATTTTTTGTATAAATAGGTTAAACGGACGGACCTTTAAGAATTCCGTGAGAACTCTTTAATTTTCCGAGATAAAAAGTATCCTATATCCGTCCCCAGGATGTAAGCTAACTCTGTACCTAATTACATAAAAATCGGCAGACAGACAGACACACTTTCGCATTTATAATATTATATAGTATGGATTACTGATTTACAACTATAATCCTCAACTATAACTATAGGTAATATAATATATTACAATTATTAAAAATACGTAAAAAGTTTTAATCTATCTGTAAGAAAAAATAGCGAGCATTAAAAATATCTAGTATTGAATAGTGACAGTCGCACTACAATTTTACGTATATTCCATGTAATCCAATAAGAATTGCCGAGACAAAAAGCGTTACGTCCGTTCGCGGAGAGGCCTCGGCTCATACTAGTTTGCTAGTTCAATTTCCTACTGCCTCTTTCTGCGTTTTGGTGTATGTTTCTAAGTTATATTTTGGAAACAAATAGTATTTAATTTTAGATTTTTTTCTTCTTATATTATTGCTAATATCTTTTACTTTTATATGTACTTAATTTTACTTATAAATGGCGAAAAATAATCTACTAAAATGACGGTTTTATATGTCTATAATTTACTGAAATTATAATTCCTTTGCTTGGATTTTTATGATGTAAAAAACGCCAAATTAAAAAATGTTTTCTTCCATGTCTTTAGTTCAGGGCATTTCCTTTCATAAATATATCTTTGTGTGTGAATTGAACAAGTAACTTTTGACGTAGTGAACGTCAAAGATTAAACGAATCCCAAAATTCACAAATAGGCTTTTGGTATTTTGGCAATAAGACAAAAACTATCAATAAATTGCAAAATGTTGTCTTCCAATTCCCTAGAACACAAAATTTTCTACAATGTAATATAAATAAGTTTTTAAGTAAATGCATAGATGAACAACATATGAAGGGTCAAAATAGCTTAAAAATGAGCTAAAACGGCGCAGAACGCATCAACGCTCTTAAAACTAAAATTACGAGCCTACTAGGGTACCAAACGCGTCCTGGGGGGTTATTCTGTAACTTAGTAAGCAACTGAAAATGGTTGCCAACGAATTAGTTCGATATACATTGCTGCTTTACTGTGTAAAATTATGAAAACACTTTATATTTCCCACAGTAAAGCAACTACATATCAAACTAATTCGTTGGCAACTATTTTCAGTTGCTAACTAAGTTACAGAATAACCCAGCTGGTCTAAGAAGAGCCCACGACAAACTCAGCCGGATTTTTTATTATTACCATGTGGCCTAAGATGGTACGCGTTTGCCTAGAAGATGCATATTCATTCTTTTCTGACGACCTCCCTGACGCAGTGGCGAGCGCTGTGGTCTTATAAGTGGGAGGTCCCGGATTCGATTCCCGGCAGGGGCAATTCGGGATTTTATAATTTCCAAATTGTCTCTGGTCTGCTGGGTTATTCTGTAACTTAGTTAGCAACTGAAAATAGTTGCCAACGAATTAGTTTGATATACATTGCTGCTTTACTGTGGCAAATATAAAGTGTTTTCATAATTTCACACAGTAAAGCAGCAATGTATATCGAACTAATTTGTTGGCAACTATTTTCAGTTGCTAAGTCTGGTGGGAGGTTTCAGCAGTGGCTAGTTAACACCCGGTAAAGTCGTGCCGCCAAGCGATTTAGCGTTCCCGTTCCGGTACGATGCTGTGTAGAAACCAAGTTAGCCCGCTTCCATCTTAGACAGCATTGTCACTTACCATCATGTGAGATTACGGTCAAGGGCTGCCTTGTAGATGAATAACAAAAAAATCTTAAAGTTCACCTGCAGCATGGCGCGCGTGGCGGTGTGCACCAGCGCGGCCCAGTCCAGCGCCGACGCGTCGGGCAGCGGCAGCGGGCCCCCCCCGACACCACCCACACCCCCGACACCCTCCACACTCGCCACCGCTCTCGACTCACCGAGCTCGGCGTCCATTAGCCGCATCAATTCTTCCTGCGAACGAGAGGATTACAAGGAAACAATGTGGCGAAAAATTGTAAGGCTTCGCACTTTCAGACGTGCTTTGTAGTACGGTAAGCGAGGCGTAGCTATCGGCACAGAGCCAAAGGCATGACCTTGAATTCGTAGACTGGGTTTAGAGGGCGGGACTGGCCTAGCGTCCGTGATTGATTCGCTATCGTATTACGTCATAATCCATCTCCCGCATTGGTTACCGCCGTCTCCGTAAAATCTGGCGCACACACCGATTTTTTTTAAGCTGTCCTTGTACAAGTAATTTTTTTTGTAAATGTTTCAGTTTTAAGTATATTGGTACCAAATTAATAAAAATCCTTTGTAAGACGTGGAGTGGGCGAGTTCACGCGTCTTACTTTATCTACTAACTATCGTCGCTACTTTAGCTCATGCCTCAAAAACTGTACCGCTTAGTACTGCGTAAGTCTATTGGTAGCAAATAAATAAAATTCATAGGACGAGTGGGCAAATATCACCGCTACTTTAGCTCATGCCTTGAGAACTGTACCGCTTAGTACTGCGTAAGTCTTTTGGTAGCAAATAAATAAAATTCCTTCATAGGACGAGTGGGCAAATCTCACCGCTACTTTCACTCATGAGATGATGATGATGAGTACTGTACAAGTCACGGCAAATAAGTCTAGCGTTGACCTTCAATGCGCAGAAGTCGAAAATGAGGTATCTGAGGTGGGAGGAGGATGGGAGGTGTGAGGGGGTCGCGGGGAGGGCGTGGGGATCGTTCGTAAGCACTGATTAGCTCTCGCAGATCCCTCGTAAGCGCTGATTGGCTCTCCAATCGTATTGTCCCGCTCACTCGTACGACGCTGCGCGCACTTGAAGGTCACCGCTCGACTTACGTGCCGGGGGTTATACCGCTCAGTGATACTGACCGTGAGCGAGGAGGTGGCGGTGGAGCGCGGGCGGCGCGAGTGGCGCGGCGAGGAGCCCTCGTGCGAGCGGCGCCGCACCTCCGGCCCGCCCCCGGACGTAGTGCTGCGCCCCGAACCACCTGCAGTTCATACGACCGACTGTTCAACATTACTGCTATCACGTTCATAATCCGAATTCCGAATGTATGAAGTCTCTCTTTACTAGCCCTTTGCTAATTAATCTCAGAAAGAACGAAAGGATTAATAGCGAAATGTCGATAGGCTATTATATCGGAGAATATTTTTACACGACTGCCCAAAAACAGGAGTGTTATTTTTTCAAGGTTTATGTATGTGTGCGAGTGTCTTAATTTCAACATATATAATGGCAGTATAGTGACCGGTGCCGTATCCGGAGGTGTCGGAGCGCGGCGGCGACAGGCGGCGGCGCGCGGGCTGCTGCGCCCACGCCTCGCCGCACGCGCTCTGGCACTCGCAGCGCGCGCCCTCCGCGAACGTCAACCGCACCTGCCACAATACAAACGTTTCACCCATTATCCTAGGTGAACGACAAACGCAAAGCAACGCGAGGCGACTGGATACGAATCCCCTAGAAAATGCCAAACTTATCTACGCGACAACGTATGTCACGTGAAGGCTCAGATATTGTTTGATATTTTCGCGTCGTGTCGTATTATGTCGCGTTCTCGCGTAAGTCGTGATCATATTGAGTCGATTAGTTTAATTAACTGAGTCGGTTAGTTTAATTAACTGGGTTGGTTAGTTTAATTAATATTTGAGTCGGTTAATTTAATTAACTGGGTCGGTTAGTTTAATTAATTGAGTTGGTTAGTTTAATTAACTGGGTCGGTTAGTTTAATTAATTGAGTTGGTTAGTTTAATTAACTGGGTTGGTTAGTTTAATATTTGAGTCGGTTAATTTAGTTAACTGGGTCGGTTAGTTTAATTAATATTTGAGCCGGTTAATTGAATTAACTGAGTCAGTTAGTTTAATTAATTGAGTTGGTTAGCTTAATTAACTGGGTTGGTTAGTTAAATTAATATTTGAGTCGGTTAATTTAATTAACTGGGTCGGTTAGTTTAATTAATATTTGAGTCGGTTAATTTAATTAACTGGGTCGGTTTGTTTAATTAATTGAGTTGGTTAGTTTAATTAACTGGGTTGGTTAGTTTAATTAATATTTGAGTCGGTTAATTTAATTAACTGGGTCGGTTAGTTTAATTAATTGAGTTGGTTAGCTTAATTAACTGGGTTGGTTAGTTAAATTAATATTTGAGTCGGTTAATTTAATTAACTGGGTCGGTTAGTTTAATTAATATTTGAGCCGGTTAATTTAATTAACTGGGTCGGTTAGTTTAATTAATATTTGAGTCGGTTAATTTAATTAACTGGGTCGGTTAGTTTAATTAATTGAGTTGGTTAGTTTAATTAACTGGGTTGGTTAGTTAAATTAATATTTGAGTCGGTTAATTTAATTAACTGGGTCGGTTAGTTTAATTAATATTTGAGTAATTAATTAATTGAGTTGGTTAGTTTAATTAACTGGGTTGGTTAGTTTAATTAATATTTGAGTCGGTTAATTTAATTAACTGGGTCGGTTAGTTTAATTAATTGAGTTGGTTAGTTTAATTAACTGGGTTGGTTAGTTAAATTAATATTTGAGTCGGTTAATTTAATTAACTGGGTCGGTTAGTTTAATTAATATTTGAGTCGGTTAATTGAATTAACTGGGTCGGTTAGTTTAATTGAGTTGGTTAGTTTTATTAACTGGGTTGGTTAGTTTAATTAATATTTGAGTCGGTTAATTTAATTAACTGGGTCGGTTAGTTTAATTAATTGAGTTGGTTAGTTTAATTAACTGGGTTGGTTAGTTAAATTAATATTTGAGTCGGTTAATTTAATTAACTGGGTCGGTTAGTTTAATTAATATTTGAGTCGGTTAATTGAATTAACTGGGTCGGTTAGTTTAATTGAGTTGGTTAGTTTTATTAACTGGGTTGGTTAGTTTAATTAATATTTGAGTCGGTTAATTTAATTAACTGGGTCGGTTACTTTAATTAACTGAGTCTGATAGTTTAATTGAGTCGGTTAGTTTAATTAACTGGTTCGGTTAGTTTAATTAACTCTATACCGATGTCACCAGCCCGTCCGGTTCCACGGAGCACGGAGCGACACGCGACGCGACGCGGGTGTGGGAGGTGTGCGAGTACTCACAGTGACGGGGTCGGAGGTCTTGAGCAGGTCGACGAGGTGGTCGTGCGGCAGCGCCACGACGGCGGCGCGGCACACCTCCAGCAGGCGCGCGCCGCTCTTCACGCCCGCCTTCGCGGCCGCACCGCTCCTCTCCACCGCCGTCACCAGGCCGTCGGCTTGCACGTGGAACCCTGTACGGACCGATATTAACCAGTTTATTATTCTACAGAAAATTGCTCGAAAAATGCACTTTCAATGATTCAAATTTTATTTAGTAACGGATTTACATAAATGACTCACTTCTTTTCGATTTAATAAAGTAATGCTCTACGCACGATCGAAAATGAGCCTGGTACAAGGTTACCTAGTTGCGAGGCGGCGCCGCGCTCGAGCGTGAGCTCGTCGAGCGCGCGCGCGTGCGGCGGCGCCACGCTGGCGAGGCGGCGCAGCAGGCCGTCGCCCGTCACCGCACTCACGCGCACGCTCTCTCCGCGGTGGTAGTACACGCGCGTCCAGCTGCCGCTCACCACCCAGCCTGCGAACAGCATCAGCCATCAACTCAATACCGAGTCCCATGTGGCCATATTGTGAAGTGAAACTTCTTTAGTATCGTTGTGAATTTGAAATTCGATGAAACGAAAAAGCGACACAAAAATCTTCTCTTGCGTACCAGGAGTTCATAAGGTGACAGGAAGTCGTTTGAGTTCCCAGGCGCTGCACAAGTGACAGAGAGTTACTCCATTCCCCCATTTTGTTAGAAAACATGTTTCTGACAAAATGGGGGAGTGGAGTAACTGTTTGGCGGAACAAAAACACGTTATCATGTTTCCCACGATAGCCTGCGGGTGAGGGGTATGTTTATTACACCACTGCTCTCGTACGTTGGGCTCTCTCTCTCTAGTTTAAGAACTTTATTAAAAGTATGCTCATAAAAAAAGCTTATTATACAATTGAAGATTATATAAACGATAAAAAAGCTTGGATTTAACTCGTTCCAGCAATGCGCGAGACGGCATTTCAATCATGTACATTAATAATAATAATTGTTATAATGTTATTTTTAAAAAAGAGCAACCGCCGAGTTTCTTGCAGGTTCTTCTCGGCTGGAACTGCATTCCGAACCTGTGGTAGACTCAATCGACGATTCAAAAGCACTTGTAAAAGTTCATTTGAATAAAAAACTTTTCTATTCTATTCTATTCTATTCTCTATTCAACAAAACCACAGATCGTATTGTTTTGCTGTTTGTTAACCCCCGACGCAAAAACGACGGGGTGTTATAAGTTTGACGTGTCTGTGTGTGTGTGTGTCTGTCTGTTCCCCTGTAGCGCTCAAATGGGTGGACCGATTTGAATGCGATTTTTCGTTTGAAAGGTGAATTAGTCGAGAGTGTTGTTAGCTATGTTTGATGAAAATCGATCCAAGATGGCCGGCGCTACAAAACGGCGGATTACATATTTTATCACAATGCCCTCAATATGGGTATCAAATGAAAGGGCTTGACTAGTAGAATAGCACTATGCAAATCCAAGATGGCCGCCACCACAAAATGGTGAATGTCGGGGGTTTTTTAAATTTTTAATTTATACTTGTTAGATTCTTGGTGCAAGATTGAGAAGAAAGATAAGAGTGTAAATCAAAAAACTTTGCCGAGTCCTTATGTCCAGCCGAGAAACTGACGGTCTGAGAACAGCTGTTTTGAGGTCGCCATCTTTTATTGAGGAAATTTACAGTGCCACGTGTGGGTCTTTGTGGTGTGTTGATAAATGATAGATTGGATTATAATTAGATGATAGTGAACTTGTATTGATATTAATGATATTATGATGATATTGATATTGATAGTGGTACTTTCCGCGCGGATGACCGAATGGTACTGTCTTCAGTGACCGCACCCGCGAGCAAGAGGCAGTGGCGTAAACTGTTCGCGGTGTTCGGTTAAGGCCGATTTACACCAAACGAGCGAATGCTCGTTCTACCCCCTCTCCGTCAAATTCTATTAGTGTAAACAGAGACAGAACATTCCTTCGTTGTTCTATCGTTGCTCGCGTAGATTCTATGGAATATTCTAAGAATGCTCGCTCGCTTGATCTAAACAGCGCTGGAGCGCGCGAACAGCAGCTTAGAGCGTTCTTACGTGTTCGGACGCGCTCGCTCCCCGGAGCGGTCTCTTCAAAGTGTTCTTGTGTTCTAGTTCGTGGTTCTTATTCTTGCTCGTTGTTATTTTGGTGTAAACGCTGTCAACGAGCTTTCGTTTACACTAAAAGATCAAGAAAGAATGCTCTAGCTCTTTGTTCGTTTGGTGTAAACCCACCTTTACACGCAGTGACCCGAACACCATGTTCTAATTCACCATGCACATAAGGTAAAACTTATAATATTGAACTTAATATTAAAGACCTGGCTAAAACCAATTTACTAGTGATACTTACTTGTGACCCTCGCCTGCGGCTCGAGTATATTTTGTGCCTCAACTGGAATTTTCACCTTACTTAAAAACAAGTACCTATTTCAATTAAAGTTTTGAACCTATATTCATTATTATATTTGAACTGCAAATGAATTGTAAATTTTTTTCTCCAAGCCGGCACTTTAAAGAATTAAAAAAAATGAAGAATCGTTCCTTAAAGAAAGAAATAATTACCAAGCAAAGAAATCGTCGGTAAAGCTAGAATGATTTGTCTCGAGCTTTCTTCCACTATGACGATCGAGTCAGCGGATACGCCCATGATGCAGTCCAATATGGACCCACCCGCACCTTCGTCCTGGACTTGTATCTGAAAAATATAAAAATATTCAAATATTGTGGCCAATTCTGTTGTACACAATCTCTAAACCTAAACTAAAATGACCGGTCTAATTTATTTCTATCTCTTTCACAGTGCTCACTGCGGAAAAGGATAGCAATAGATTTAGGCCTGTCATTTTAGTTTAGGTTTAGAGATTGTGTACAACAGAATTAGCCACATTGTTCAAATAAATAAAATATCCTATGTAGGTGATGAAATAAGTTTGAAGACTTTCTATCTAATATGATGTTACGAGGCATAGTCAAAAAACAGAAAAGGCACGCATGACATAAGATGTCCTCGCAGACAATCTCAGAGCTACATGGACTCGAGACAAAAACGGATTATTTGGTAAAAAGTCGCGAAATGCAACTGCGCATCGCGGGTATACTCGTATATAACCCGCGTAATATAAGTCGACCGGTGACCTTCAATGCGCAGAAGTCGAATATGAGGTGTCTCGGGGCGTGAGGGGGTCGCGGGGAGGGCGTGGCGATCGTTCGTAAGCACTGATTAGCTCTGGCGGATCCCTCATAAGCGCTGATTGGCTCTCCAATCGTATTGTGTTCCGCTCACTCGCACGACGCTGCGCGCACTTGAAGGTCACCGATCGACTTACGTGACGGGGGTTATACTCGATGCGCAGTTTCGCTTAATTTTTGAGGTTTTGCAACATTTTTCCAAATAGTCCGTTTTTAATAGCAACAAACAGTAATTTATTTCTCGTAAATAAAGGTTCATGATCACTTATAAGTTATAATAATAATGAAATAGTACTCACGTGGTAGCACAATGCACCCCTGACCAGCACGTCGTTGGCACAGTCCTCAACACGCGGAATTATAGTGTTGTTGTTGGAATTATTGCCGCTTTTCATCAATAATGACGAAAATATAGCTAAAACAATAAAATAACACAATTCATTTCAGGGCACAGACCACTGCGTAATTGTGGAATCTACAGAACTATAATATTATTGGGTCAATGTGGCCAATTCTGTTGTACACAATCTCTAAACCTAAACTAAAATGATAGGTCTAAATCTATTGCTATCCTTTTCCGCAATGAGCACTGTGAAAGAGATAGCAATAAATTTAGACCTGTCATTTTAGTTTAGGTTTAGAGATTGTGTACAACAGAATTGGCCACATTGTTTGTTAATAATTTCCTGAAGTTGAATATATCATATTGAACACAATGGTATTAAAATATAGATTAAAACTAATAAATCAGTGAAAAAAAATTTAAAATCCATCACTAAATGACGGAGAAATTAAATATCATAATTAAGTTTAACTAGTATACATACAAAATTTCTGTCCTGTATCCACAGTAGTTGCCGACACATAATTACTGGCGAGATCTTTCAGGTACTCTTGTCTGGTACGTGTCGCCATCGTACTAAACTTAGGAGACTGGATGGCAGCGTTTTCACCGTTTATAACCTGAAATAATTGTATAAATTGGGGGATTATATGGCCTAAAATAAATGTTGGCGGGTTATATGGCCTAAAATAAATGTTGGTGGGATATGGTTCTTTGGATCCAAAAACTCAGTAAGTGTTTTTATAGCAAAACTAGCTGATGCCAGCGACTTCGCCCGCTTGGATTCTCATAAATCTCATCCCCTATTTAACCCACTTGTGGGTTGAATTTCCAAAATTCCAGAAACACGTAATTTTTTATTTTTAACCGATAGTACAAATACCGATTTTCATTGATATGACTTTAAAAGTGACGGACTTTCATACAAACTTTCATCCCCCACTTAAGCTACTTGGGGGAAGTTATTCTAAAATTTTTTAAACACAAAGCTCTTTATTTTTGACCGAAAACTTAAATACCAATTTTTATGGTAATAACTTGAAAAATGACGGACTTTCATACAAACTTTCATCTCCTATTTAACCCCTTAAGGATGGCATTCGCAATAATCCTTTCTTAGTGTGCGCCTATGATATAAAAGAAAGCTACTGTGAAAATTCCAAGTTTCTAGCTTCAGTGGTTTTGGCTGTGCGTTGATTGTCAGTCAGGACAAGCTACTTTATGTTATTATAGATAGATAGATAAAATATACCTTGCTCAGTAGCAGTTCGGTGAACGCTTCACCCTTGGGGTAGACCGCGCCATCTTTGATCGGCGGTCCGAACAGAGGCACTTCTTTAGCGCGACTCACAGCTAGACTGTAGTGCGTGTTCTCCGTACACGGGTCTATCACTCGCACCACCACGAACACGTGTTGGAACTGCGAGCGGATGTTCCGCGGCGTGAACGGCGCCGCGCCCGGCTCCTGGAACACGATCGTGACGATGTCGTTGCCGATGTGCCGCTTCCTCAGCAGCTGCTGCCTGTTGTTGGGCGTGTAGGGCAGCATCGTCGACACGTGGAACATTATCTCGCAGCCCTGGTACGTGGTGTACACGGAGTAGAGGCCGGTCGAGTCGGTCCGGTTGTCGAGACCCGCTTTATACTTGTCGAAGTCTTTTAACCGCACGGTCTGGCCCAACATCTGGAGGAACTCGACGAACGCCGGCCCCGCCTCCTGGTTGTTATACATTTCCTCCTCGGTGGACTGCCCGCTCTTACAGTACATTACGCCGACTTTGTAGTGTCTGGTTACGCGTTGTTCGTCCAGTCTTAATAGTTGTTCTTCTGCACCACCATTAGTGATTCCGAGCCTGAAAAATTTGTGTATATCTACTCTTTATTCTTTTTAAGAATAGTATGCAATTTAAAGATGACTGAGATATTCGCATTTTCTCGCCAACTAGCCTAGGAAGACATAATGGTTGTGGAGCCTATGACTTTTTCACTCAACATTCTGACTGTAAAGTTATTGACACTGCTTCATCTTAATATAATAATTATATAATTGTTTTGAACGTGTGTTTGTCACCAACTCCTCCTAAACAGCTGGACTAATTTGGATGAAATTTTGTATACTAAATTTCAATGGGTGGAATGGTTTGAAAACCTAATTGGACCCGGTTGGTCCAATTAGGTTTAGGGTAGGCGCTGCCGTCGGTATGTCACCGGGCAGGACTAAATCTGCCGGGTCGGCTAGTAATTTATAAAAATCTATTTAAGCAAATTGAAATAGGGGAACATCAAACATACCTCAAGCAACTAAGTTGTAATTCAGAGGCAGCATATTCTAATACTTCTTTCGTGTTGTAAGTGGCACTACTGTTACTAGGTTTGCCGGTGGGCAGCGCGTCCTCGAGCACGGAGCCTCGCAGCGTAAGCAGCTCCGAGGTTCGTATGATGAGACGGTATTGCCAGACCAGTTGCGAGACCGGCACAGACGCATCGCCGTCACCCCTTCGCAATTCGATGCGTTCCTTTTTTATCGAAATCGCAACTGGACCCAAATTTTCGTCCATGCCGAACCAATTTTGATGAGCTGAAAAATAAAACATACTTTTCTAAATTCATGCGAGTTATTAAATGTGCGAAAATCTGTCTTTGTGTCCGTTTCAAGGATTGTAGGTAATTTTACGGCTAGCTTAGTGCTTACAGTCCAATCGAGGAATGCTTGCATAGATCTTAGTTACCAAGATAATCTAAATTGTTAGTCACTAAAAACAGGAAGACTTGACATATTATTAGTTTTATTTCAACAACATATTTCTGTATGTATGTAAAAGATTTCTATATATGTATATCCGGGTCCTTGAAATATATCAAAATGTTTAAATATTAAAATTAAAGTTAGTTAGAATCTTCACACCTTCTAAATTATATAAAACTTACGCTGCGTATAAAAGTAGTTCCTATAGTATAACGCTCCAAGATCTAGTCTCTCGATGGGCAACGGTGAACTGGACCTCACGAAAGGGCATCCGTGTCGCCAGTGCGTCTGGTCTTTAGGGAACTCCAGGACTGAGAAGCCGTACGCAGCCCGGGGACGGTGCCATCCTCCGAAGTTACCGGGGATCGCGCCGCGGGCTGTGCGGGCGCAGAGGGATATACAACGCTCCTCTTCGCCTGAAGAGTAAATTACACACAAATTCTAAGTAATTATTGTAAGTAATACATTATTACTATCATACAGGAAACATTAATCTATACTAATCTATACTAATATATAATAAATAAAATTGAAGTGTCTGTCTGTAATTTCGAAATAACTACCACATATTAAGCTCATATGGTTATTTGAACGATACCATAACCGAATCACACGTTTTTAAAATTTTTGTCTGTCTGTCTGTCTGTTTGAACGGGCTAATCTTCGGAACGGCTGAACCGATTTTGACGGGACTTTCACAGACAAGTAGAGGATTAACCAAGGAGTAACATAGGCTACTTTTTTAACCGACTTTCAAAAAAGGAGTTGTGTTGAAATCGGTAAGTACCTATGTTAAAAAACGCCCTGATAGGTATTTTCGCTGCGCGCGACGGCCGCGTACGCGGTGCGGTGGTACGCCGCCGCGCGGCGGGCGGGTGCGGTGAAGAGGGGGCATGCTCCAATCCAATTCCAATCTCCATTTCGAACGAGGGAGCTAATGCGTGCGGATGTGTACTGCGTTTGTTGCGTGCGTTTTCGTAATTTTTATTTTGAATCGGAGATTTTGTTTTTATTAGGGGTTATGATGTTTTTTATTTCTTTAGTTTGTTTTAGTCGTATGTATGTCGAAGGCAGGGTCACTGCCAACCGCGCCAACGGGCCAGTCAAAACTACTGAACAGATTTGGCTGCAATTTTGAATGGAGATAAAAAATTCCCTAAGTAAGTATAAAGGTTGGAAAAGGGAGCGGGAACGGGAACCAGAAATCTACTTATCCCTCAGGATTTGTGAAAAACCGAAATTCACGCGGGCGAAGCCGCGGGCAAAAGCTAGTATTACCATGTGTTTGCTATTTCTCTGCCTCACGAAATTATCAAAATTTCAGTTATCAAATACTTTTTGTATTGAGACAAAAATCGCTACTAATTCCACTAAAATTTAGACCAATTGATTGTATTAGCTTGGTCCAGTTTGGTACTAATTCGTGCTTCACCACAATTCGCGTTTATTCGCTCATAGGACATATTGTAATTGCTGAACCAATTTTGACATTTGACAGAGAGATAGCTTGCTTTTTGTGCTGCTGAAATGGCGACCTCACAACAGCAGCACCCTGGACTGGACAGCGCAGTGTTGGTAAACCCACCACTAGGTGGACAGACAACATCGAAAGAGTACAATACCAAGACCCAAGGTGTGTAGAAGTCTCTACATAAGGCCTTTGTTCAGCAGTAGACATCTATGTCTATCTATCAAGAAGAAAAACTGACAGTAAAGATGAGGAGTTAATGGTGAACCTGTATATATATCAGTGAAGCACCTAGAAAGATAAATCATCTATGGAAAGTATCTGATCTACTAAATACTTACCTAAGGTTTTTTTTAATACTTTTTGTGATAGTTTGCTAGTAAGAGAAAATAATAATATAAAGATCATAACTGCAGTAATGTGTCAGTTGCAGTATACGCATCTGGCCTGATTCTTGCTAGATATTAAAAAAAAAAATGTATTGCTGACTGAAAAATTGATGTTCTTAATTTCTTCCTAACCCTAGGTTATAAACCTAATAAATTATAAAATTAAACTTTACACCTATGTCAATGCAATCATGAGTCAACTCTATGCACAAAAAAAAGAGACATCTTAAATTTGTGTTTCCCTAACCATTAGCAGCTTACTAAAACAACAAAACTCACTAACCCTCGGCAGAATCCTATTGCATGAGTCACAAACAAGTTCAATACACTTACCTCTTCTGTATGACTACTGACTTGAAGTAATATTTTGTAAGCTTTAGAGATCCTTGAATGGACTCTATACAGCATTCTATGAATTCAATTAAAAACAAAACACTAAAATAGTTAACTCAACCCAATTATCCTTGTTTTGGCTACCTGATTAAGACATGCTAGTCACAATGATTTAACACTTTCAAAATTAGTAGAAATGACATATCTGTGGTATGATACAAATTCTTTTAATAACAAACAATAAGTATTAAGTTTTCCTTAACTAGTTTTAATAACAGCAGTATGCTTAGTCCATACTGCTGTTATTAAAACTAGTTACACACACATACCAAAATATGCAATAATAATGGTTTATCCTACTAATATTATAAATGTGAAAGTGTGGATGTTTGGATGTTTAGATGTTTGGATGTTTGTTACTCTATAACGTCGCAACTACTGAACCGATTTGGCTGAAATTTTGAATGGAGATAGATTATGCCCTGACTACATACTGTAGCAAACTTCCTTGATAGTAGATATAAAGGTTGGAAAGAAAGCGGGAACGGGAACCGGAAATCCATGATTCCCTCGGTATTTGTTTAAAACCGAAAATCACGCGGGCGAAGCCGCCGGCAGATGCTAGTGTCGTCATAAATTATACAATAGAATGCAAGATGATGGAATTATGCACATCTTGCTTATGCATGACTGACTTGGTGATACTTACAATATACAAACAAATCAGATGTTACTGACATTGAGCATGCATACTATTAGCATTAACTGTGATTGAAAATGAAAGTGATACAAAGACGAAGATAATTATTTTCTAAATTCTAAATGCAACTAAAATCTATCTATCTATAATAATATAAAGTAGCTAGTCCTGACTGACTGACTGATCATCAACGCACAGCCTAAACCACTGAAGCTAGAAACTTGAAATTTTCACAGCAGCTTCCTTTTATAACGTAGGCGCACACTAAGAAAGATTATTAGAAATTCCACCCCTAAGGGGTTAAATGGGGGATGCAAGTTTGTATGAAAGTCCATCATTTTTTAAGTTATATCGATGAAAATTGGTATATAGGTTTTCGGTTAAAAATAAAGTGTTAAATGTTTAAGGAATTTTTGAAAAACTATCCCCAAGTTGGTAAAATTGGGGATGAAAGTTTGTATGAAAGTCCGTCATTTTTAAAGTTACATCAATGAAAATCGGTACTTTTATTGTCGGATAAAAATAAAGAATTACGTGTTTCAGGAATTTTAAAAATTCCACCCCCAAGTGAGATTTATAAGAATCCACGCGGGATAAGGACTAATGGTGACTCTATCCTAATTCTAAGGTAAAATCCTAAGGTGAAAATTCTACGATTTAAGATCAAAATACTGTAATAAATATAAATATAAATTATAAAATTAAGGAATTCTTGCTATGAGTTGATGACATAGTGCATGTAGTGACACATTGCAAGAAACAAAGCTATGTAATGTTAAGCATTGCAATTTCTTAGATATAAAGGTGTACATGATATGGAGTCACCTAGTTCCCATACAGTAACACCATAGATAGCTGTATAAGAATTGTTTGTATGTTTCACATGTTTTTTATGACTAAACATGACTATTATTTTTCTGTACTTGATTGCAGTTACATTTTTACTATTGTAAGGCAATGCTACTCATATTGTCTGATTATGATAAAATTTGTGTTTATTGACATAAGATTAAAATTTTTATTTTTTTGTGCAAAAGCCATATTTTATTTTTTATAAAATAAAAGTAGCCTAAGTTACTTCTAAATCCTAATAATATCAGCTATCTGGCAGTGAAAGTTCTGTCAAAATCAATCCAGCCATCGATCCAATGTGGATACTGTGGCTAACTCTAATAAACACAATCTCTAAACTGAAATAAATCAAAAAGTCAAAAGTAGAACTCGTTCTTGGCAAAAAAAGACAGCATTGCTCTGACAATTTAGTATTGTTAAGAAATTGTGTACAACTAAATTAGTACCATGATAAATTACCACACTGTGTAGTGTGTAGCATTTCTATCTCTTATATTATTGTCTATTCATCAGAAAAACTGTGCAAAGAGCCTGCCTGTTTAGTTCAATTTTGCGATTTAATATTTTTAGAAGTAAATAATATTTCTGGAAATATGTTAGGCCTAGATTCAGCTAGATCAAATTAGATTGATTTATAACTAAAATATCTTACCACCCAATTCATTTCTGAAGAATGGACAACTTTCAAGCAATTCATTGGAGCGTCCATCACCGGTGTCTGGGATGGCGTCCTCTCCCTGAGGCAAGCCACGAGTTGCAAGCAAAGATGCAGCCGACGCTCCAGTGGTTGTGTTACGGCGTCTGCTCAAAAGTGCTCCACGAATTTCAGCAGCGTAACTCAAATTGGCCATAAGCGACTGACAATCATAATGTGCAAATTGCTTCCTTTTGTTGGCATCTGCGACAGATGATATAATTCCATCTGTATCTGGTCTCGTAATGACTGCTGCAGTGCCGCCCCAAAACTTATTCAACTTAAGACGCGGTTTAGGGCTCACACTGGCTCGTGGAGTCGGCCCGTCTGCATGGTCTCCAGCCAACACTTCCGAAAAGCGATCAGTCACACGGCTCAACCCTGACGGTCTATCGGGAGCGTTTAATCCGCTGTAATTGTGTACCATCGCGGGGAGCCGTTCACTAGTACCTCCGATTACGTCGATTGACCCATGACTTCCATATTCGCGCCGTAAACCATTCCCTGTAGGGTGCTCGGCGTATATCAAGTCAAGACTTGAATTGCTACGGTACATAGCATCTCTAATTTCCTTTCTTCTAAGATGATCCGGAGCATACATGGCATTATTTTGACACTATTTTTATCGTATCTATTTTCCACTCTATAGTATCCACAGGGGATATTTTTATTAAATTATTAATAATATCTTTGAATTAGTTACGAGTTGTTTTCTAGTAATTACAGTTACTTAGAAAGTGGCACAAAACACTTCACAACTTCGAAAAGATAACTTAATAGTTGTCAATAAAGTGAGATATTTTATAGATTTAAAAAACTGTTACATAAAAATATTATTTATTATAATGAGAACGTATAAAAATCACTTTCGATGCATCGGCAGTTCTTTGAGCACAAATACTACTTCAAGGAAGAAGGAAAAAAAATATTGCAAATGTTGCAGTTTGCAGTTCACAGAACATAAATACTCTCTAAGAGTCTAAGCAGTTGGACCCAGACGTGAGGCGAGTTGACGAGCACAGATTAATTAAAAGACACTCTAACGAGCACAGACTCCACAGAGTACTTTGAGTGAAAACCACAAACAATTTAATAGAGCATTAAAGCTATACTACACGATCGGTTCCAACCACCAACAGAGGGCACCTTGGTTGAGTTGGAGTCAAAATCAATTGTGTAGAAGTTGGTTGATGTCAATATTTGGTTGACCAACCAAATGACCTTTCAACCACCTTGGTCGTGACTTGAGCGCATCTCTCACTACCAAGGTCAAATAGAGGGCATTGAGTAGAAGTACAACCCACAGGTACAACCATGTGGACGCCTGTTGGCCCGCTTCGCGTGTAGTTGCGCCTTGTAGTCTAGTCAACAAGTGCTTCTTTGGTCAACTTTTTTCAGCACAGGAAAATATGAACGAGGTGTCATTCATTTGGAGTGGCATGTAGATAGTTTTTGAAAAAAAATCTGCTTGCAAAAATTGCAAAGTTATAAGCAAATGACTAAAAAAATGGGTTTAGTTTTTGCATATATCTGAAAATCTAATTAAGACTTTTCAAATCTAAAAAAAGATTCAATAAAAAATATTTTCAAAAAATCGTCTTCAAACGGCACTACAAAGTATAAAAATAATTTTTAATTGTACAAGTATGTTGAAGTTGGGCGAGCGTCGAGCATCGGTTTGTCCTTTCTTCTTATACCCACCCGACTTTGACATAAGTGTACAAACAAAAATTATTTTTATACTTTTGAAGTCGGTTTTTTGAAAATAATTTTTATTTTAAGTTTTTTGTGTTTTAAGTACATCAATTCATAATTGACAATTCGTAAATCCCCAGGTCTTAGGAGTACAGTATCCTGCAGCAGTAAGATTTGCTTGGTACCTACAATATGAATTCATAGTCTGTTCCCTAATCTCAGGTGGGCAGTACTCTCCAGCATCAGGACTAAAGAGCTGAGGCCCGGAGTTCAATGATATAGTTTATACTTGGCACCATGGAATTCATAATAGATATTACTCCAATCTCTATAGTTCAGCTGGGCAGAATTGAGAACCTCTTCCTTTTTAGAAGTCGATTAAAAAGAAGAGGATATTCCTAAAAAAAGTATCAACTCCTGGAAATGAAGGATCAATATTTAAAAGTTTCCCAGAGGGTTGAAAATACGGCTGAAAACGTCTTCACTACTTTGCAGTCTAGTATTGATTGACGAGTTGATTCAACATTTCAACCACACTATCGTGAAGATTGAAATCCAACTTGGTTGACCCAACCAAGGTGCCCTATGTTGGTGGTTGGAACCGATCGTGTAGAATAGCTTTTACAAATACAATTTAGGATCTAGCATAGACACCGTAGACACGATCACAGAACATAGAGATAATAATAATAAAGCACAGACAAGATAAAAACATAGGGATGCGCTGTATGAGTTATTAAAACGATTAATCGTTAATCGTTTACATTCATTTTGCTTTCGGATGGATTTCGGGTAATTTAAAGCCGAAGGCAGACGACCATTAATTTTTGTTTGTGATCTAATTTTAGCCGACTTCAGAAAACGAAGAGGCCTATAAATTCGTTGCCTTTTTTCCAATAACTAACCACTGCAGTATACAAGTGATAGGCAAAGTTGCCAACGAATTAGTTCGATATACATTGCTGTTTTAATCTGTGAAATGAAATCACTGTTTAATATATTTCGATTTTTAATTTACTTAATCAATCGCAGTCTGCTCGTTTACTCGTACGTATGGGCAAAGGAAAGTCAAAGAGCAACATAATTAAAATTTATTATTGAAAAGCTTGAATTTTTTAAATTAGTTCAAGATTGGCCTATGAAAATAAAATTAAGTATCTATAAAGCTTTGTCGTAATTCTGTGTATTCATCCGGAAAGTTAGGATTACCTATTCTTCTTGTCCTTTACTAGATTTGTCTCCAAAATCCGATTTAGATGAAGCCCGCGTTGTCTGAAAATAATAATTATTATATTAAGGTAGGTAGGTATATTTTTATTAGGTAATAAAAAAAAATACGATTTAATTATGTTCGTTAATATTCGGTAAAAGTCTCGATGGCTTCCACAATCTGGGCACATCGTCAATTTGTGGGTAGTAGTAAGAACTGCTATCCGCGCCTATCGGGGCCTGTCACACTATCAATACCGTATCGCGATCCACGGATCGCGGATTTCAAGACCATCCGGAAATCCATCAGTATTGACGCAAAAAAGCGGCCAAACCATCAATAATTGGATCGCGTATCGCGGATCGCGTGATAATACTGATAGTGTAACACCCCCCATCGAATTCACCGCGGCGCAGCGTGACCACATGTGGTAGATTTCTACTTTTTTGGTAGATTTACGGCTTGTTGTGGTAGTTAAAAATTGTTGGGTAGATTTTGGTATAATTACACATTTTTGATTTTTTCTCCGATAGATTTGTTAGATTTTGGATCAAGTATATGGCAACCTTCTGTTTAGTAAGATTCAGTAAGATTTTTGGAGCGGGGTTTCTCCATCCATAACAGGTCATATCTAGTCTTATTTTATTAATCTTCTTTGCCCGTTCGCAAGTAGGCACGTCTACCTAAACTTTTAACTTAATGTACCTACTTATATGTATGACTTAATACAAGATTACGAGTACTATGAGCTGAAGAGCACATATCGAGAGCGATTTCTTTGTTTTGTAATTTAATTTATCGCCATGAAAAGAAAATACGGAAGGCAATATCGTACGGAGTGGGAGCAAAACTCTTTATTTTCAAAGTGGTTGACTAAATCATCGGAAGGAGACAATGCCTTTTGTAAAGCCTACAATTGCTATATTCTTCCACGTCAACAATCTTATTTAAAATTATCGGCATTATAAGATTTTCTACTTTCGTTGGCCAGACTCTAATGAATTAATATAGTTTTATTTCATGATTCATCTCTATTTTATCATATTAGTGAGGTAGATTTGTGGTAGTTTTTACCAAAACTGTGGTATATTTCGGTAGTTTTTTGAAGCTGCAAAAGTAGATTGACCAATTTAAATGTGGTCACACTGCCGCGGCGCGCCGCTTGCGCCGCCAGTTCGTCGACACACGCGGTCGAAGTCACGTGACGCCCAGTGTATCGGTTCGACGGGCTCATTTGCCTAGTGCACAGTGTGCATCCTCATTGTATACATCAACCCCGGGTATCAAGCAAGGCAACCATCGAACGTTAACGAACGACGGAAGAACCGGCATCGTCGTCGTAGGTGGTAGTTTAAGCTATTGCCTATATTTTGGTGGTGACGGTTTGCCCGGAATAGGAAGCTATGTTTAAACCCGACGAACCATCGATTTCGCTTCGGGGTTCGGGTTCGATATCCTCAACAAATTAAGATGGATTTTCTTATGTAAGTAAATATTTCTATGGGTTTGCCTTTCAAAAATGAATTTGTAGGTAATAATAAGTAGGTAGGTATATCTGTATTAGCTTGCCTTGACTACTGGTGAAAAGTGCCATAATTTGTTTGTTGATTTTTCATTTCATTTGATCCAATGGTAAATATAAGCTTTTGTTAATTTTTTAGTAAGTTTAATAAACAACCTTTCTGAGAATAATGATAGTTTTTATTCATAGTGTTTAATATTTAAAATATAGTCGAATCAAATCTTAGTTCTCACTAAAAGGCTGAGTACTGGGTGTTTTACCTAAGTATCGGAAAAACACTTTACCCGACGCATAATGTGACATTTAATTTACAGTCCAATTTACAGCACTGTAGGTATAACTTAAACCCATATTATAATTTTGTATGGATTGTGAGCAAACCAGCAAGCGGGTCACGGGTCACTGATATTAAGTGATTACCGCCGCCCATGAATATTTGCAGAACCCGAGCCACACGAGTAGTAAATCTACAGAGGGGAAGTTTCCACAAGCGGCCCGCTGTAGGTATACTCACACAAACACACTCACCAACGGTTCACGGACGCGCCCTCGTTCCACTAACCGGCGGGGTGATTACGTAAAACTTTGCAGTAGCGATAGCAACGCGACAGCAGTAGCAATGCGACAGTGACCACTACGCGATCGGTTGCAAAATGTCACTAGAATGCGTATTACGCAAGCCGATCGTACGTTTATTTCTCGCCTGTCGCAGAATGTACTTTTGCCATCAATACTTCAAAAATTGATAAAATTGCTTGTTAAATGTATGTATTTATAAAAAACAGTAAACGTTTTACGACAATTACTTACAACAAATCAACAATCACTTTGCAACAAATGCAGAGGTTGTTGCAGTTTGACGTTTTATTTTGCTCGGCTGTCGCTGTCGTATTGCTGTCAAGGAATTTTAGATAATACCAATTTGATGTGTGCAAAAGTGACGTTTGACAGCAATGATTGCGCGATTTACGCCTGTCGCAAACCTGTCGCGAGATACGTAATCACCCCGCGGTACAGTTGGTGACAAACATGCGCATATGTGTGAGTGTACCTACAGCAGGCCGCTTACTAGAAGCTTCCCCTCTGTAGGTACTCTGTGCCCGAGCTTTCCTTGGCCACAACTTTAGAACTGTGTAGATAGATGGCGCTAACACTGACAGAAGTTCTTTTTGCACAGAGTTTGGAAAGTTGGTATGTCAATGTTTGTACGAACTTGAGGACACGTGGGGTTACTCTGTAACTTAGTTACCAACAGAAAATGGTTGCCAACGAATTAGTTCGATATACATTGCTGTTTTAATGTGTGAAAACTGAAAAGAAATCACTGTTTATATTTCTCACTGTAAAGCAGCAATGTATATCGAACTTATTCGGTGGCTATAATTTTCAATCTATCTATACTAATAAATAAAATTGAAGTGTCTGTCTGTAATATCGAAATAACTACCTCATATTAAGCTCGTATGGTTATTTGAACGCTACCATGACCGAATCACACGTTTTTAAAATTTTTGTCTGTCTGTCTGTCTGTCTGTTTGAACGGGCTAATCTTCGGAACGGCTGAACCGATTTTGACGGGACCTTCACATACAAGTAGAGAATTAACCAGGGAGTAACATAGGCTACTTTTTTAACCGACTACCAAAAAAGGAGGAGTTGTGTTTTTCTACCTATGTACACCGATATCTCCGAGATTTCTGAACCGATTTGCGTAATTTTTTTTTAATCGATAGAGAAACAACAAACAGCGACCCTGTTTTATAAAAAATTTGGATTCCAACTTCTCAATCCTGATGCTGTAAGGAATTGCATTCCGAAATCGTGGGGATCCCACGGAATTTTTCCGTTTTGGTGACGGGTTACTACAGATAGGCTACTTTTTACCCGACTGGGTTATGTGTTTCACCTGTGTGTATGTATGTCCATTCCTATGTCCGCGTGTAACTAATCAACGGCTCAACGGATTTTGATAAATGATACGTCATTAGATTTGTCTTCATGACGCGAGTGTTATAGGGTACCTAAATTTAAAAAAAAATTAAAATGGCGGACTTTATGCGCTTTAATGTGCGAGCTGAAAAAAAAATTTTTCCTCAAGACCCTCGAGTGGGGTATCAAAATGAAGGGATTTAAAAGGCAAATACAAAAATGTATACAATTATATATTTGAAAATAAGTTGGAGTGATAAATCACAGAAAATGACCGTTTTCTATGTCAGTTCGTAACTACTCAACGACTCAACTTATTTTGATAAATGATACGTCATTAGATTTGTCTTAACAGCGCAAATGTTACTGTGTACATAAAATTAATAAAAATTCAAAATGGCAGATTTTATGCACTTTAATGTGCGAGCTGAAAAAAATTTTTTTCCTCAAGACCCTCGAGTGGGGTATCAAAATAAAGGGCTTTAAAAGGCAAATACAAAAATATATACAATCTATGTGTTTGTAATCAGTTTGGAGTGACAAATCATAGAAAACAAAATAAATAACAACTACACTGTGAGTAAATTGGTGGTAATTTATTTAAGATCCCTTCCCACTCCACTCTACCACATTCCACATAATCCCCCCTACACCTCCCCCCTTCCCATCAATTATTGTAACACTAATAATTTAACCTTAAATCGCCAAACACTAAAATAATACAATAATATTATGAAGGACCTTATTAAAGTTTCTAGTGTTCAACAGATGGCGCTAATAGTGGTCTTAAACGCTCTATTACCTACACGCGGACACAGGCCTGTCTCTTGTAAAAATATGCATCTAAAAATTTTTCATAGTTTTGCACTAAAAACCAAGAAATAAATTACGTAATTAAAAAAACTAAAAACCCGACTGCGTAAAACAAACTAGTTCTGGTAACTGAAAAGCAAAAAACAAGCTTTGTACTTTATAAACTAGAATTTGATTAGATCATAAACATAATTAATGTTAGAAAATGTATGGCAGGCGGGGGCATTACTTAGCCAACTACTCAGGACTATTAGTTCGCCCCCGCATGCCATACATTTTCTAACATTAATTATGTTTATGATCTTATCAAATTCTAGTTTATAAAGTACAAAGCTTGTTTTTTGCTTTTCAGTTACCAGAACTAGTTTGTTTTACGCAGTCGGGTTTTTAGTTTTTTTAATTACGTAATTTATTGTTCTGGAAAATCAAAAGTTCCCACGGGATTTTTAAAAACCTAAATCCACACGGGCGAAGCCGTGGGCATCATCTAGTTAGTAACTAAGTTAGTAGAGAATAGAGGAGGTCCACACGAGGTCTTAGTTCGGGGCGTACGTAATTATCGTAGCTTTTTTACCACTAATTGCAGTGCCTCTTGAACGTCCTCGTCTAAGCGTTGTTTTTCTTCAGGGCTCAGGAGTTGTGCACGCAGACAGTCTATTGCCAGTTTCACTACGTTCTCCAACTCTTCCACTGGCGCATTCACTCCACAGTCTGTTTCAACCATATGTTCAGTATTTAAAGTAAGTTTGTGTAGTAACGTGTAGATTTGTGTTTTAACTACGAAGACCTCAGTGGCACAGTGGCAAGCGTTGTGGTCTTATAAGTGGGGAGGTCCTGAGTTCTATTCTCGGCAGGGCAATTCGGGGAATTATAATTTTTCAATTGTCTCTGGTCTAGTCTGGTGGGAAGCTTCAACCGTGGTTAGTCACCAGCCTACCGGTAAAGTCGTACCGCCAAGCGATGTAGCGTTCCGGTACGATGCCACGTAGGAATCGATCAGAGAAACTGCGAGACCTCTTCCAGGTTAGCCCGCTTCTATCTTATAAAATGCATCGTGACTTATCATCAGGTGAGATCGCAGTTAAGGGTTAGCTTGTAGATGAATGAAAAAAAAACTCGGTAAGGTCGGATAGCTTTCTCTCACAAGTAGCGTCGTAATTACTTGTCACATCCAAAAACTTCGTAACGGAGCACTACCTAAAGCTCATTTGTTGTATTAAATTAATGAAACCTTTCAAATCTTCAACGACGTCGAAAACCTCAATTGCATCAATAGATTCTGCCGTGAGAGGATGCTCTTCGTTGATGAGGGAATTCACCAATGATGTCATCGTTATTGTTGTAGTTTCTTCGCCCTCTGTAATGTAATAATACTTCCCTGTATGTGTGCATCAGGATGGCGGGTGTAGGAGTACAAATGGTCATGCTTTGTGCATGAGCAAAAAGAGAGCAATGTACTGAATGTAGGTAGGTAAAATTTAAAGCAGCAAATCATTTCATTAAAAGCTGGGATAGCCTAGTGGTTTGGACGACCGACTTCTAATCGGAGGTCGTGGGTTCGATCCCGGGCTTTTCTAACTTTTCGGAGTTATGTGCGTTTTAAGTATTTAAAATATCATTTGCTTTAACCATAGAATAATGAATAAGAGGGAGAATTGCCCTTTACATCAAATTGTATGGAAACCTGCTGTCGTTAGTTTGTCCCCACCACTTGCTACAAAATGCTATATTGCATACTGATAGATCAGTGCAAGCAGCACCAGCAAATATAGACTTTATCGTTTAGCACACAGCGTTCAATTTCAATCACCGTACATCACACGTTATCGATTTTGAGTGAAGGCGCCCGTTCCATGAAAGGTCTAAAGTTTTAGTGAAAGAATATATTTATATAGTACAAGTACCATTGCGTCCTAAGACCGACCAATTCAATGTTTGATTTCTACTAAGCAAGCAATGGTTTTTGTTCATAATGAGATACAGACTTCTCAATTTAACACTTTTTGAGCATAATGTAAATATACAAAATAATGTTTTCTTGTTTTTTATGGAAAATAACAACAATAACTTGTACTTAAGAGTGAAATGAGATGCCATCTTTCGTGTGATTCCCTTTTTTGCTTGATGTTTTTCAAACAACCACTGAACAACACGGCATTTTGTTAAAAATCGAGAGCGGTGAAGCGATCGGTGGACGACATTCGACTAAAGACAGAAACGGTTCTCAGGTGTATTTAACACCAGAAGAGTTCTCAGGAACCACGCCCCCTTGCCATATCTCCTCTTATTCATTTATCTATGGCTTTAACGGTGAAGGAAAACATCGTGAGGAAACCTGCATGCCTGAGAGTTCTCCATAACGTTCTCAAAGGTGTGTGAAGTCTGCCAATCCGCTTGGCCAGCGTGGTAGACTATGGCCAAAACCCTTCTCACTCTGAGAAGAAACCCGTGCTCTGTAGTGAGCCGGTAATGGGTTGATCATGATGATGATGAATCATTTCACTCATCCAGCCATACGTTGAAATCTTCTATCTTCAACATACGGTGTAAGATCAAGGTGTGTTAAAGTCTCTACAAGAGGCCTATGTCCAACAGTGGACATCTACCGTTTGATGATGCAAAAGAAGACCTATAAATATAACTATCCACCTCATACCTAATTCAGCTGATTGCGTGGTATGCAACAAAGTCGCCAGCGTCGGGGCGAGTCGTTCACGTAGAGGCTGCACGCCAGCGACATCCTTTAAAGCCGTTTCAAGCGACTGCATCACTTCATGTTCTTTGGAATCTAGGCCTTCCATTTCTTGTATCTACAAAATTATCCATAAGTAAGACGTATTAATCAAAAGCGTTGTTCATCAATCGATGTCCACATTGGCGTATCAATCAGCTTTAGTAGGAAAATTCAAAGGTATGGTAATTAATATAGGAACATAGTTATAAAAGTGCGGTTTTTGTTTTGTCATTTATTTACTTAATTAACTATAATCTTACGTGTTGTTTGATGAGGCGATCAGCCAACGTGGCGAGGGCATCGAAAGCACGTGTTTGTTTCTTGTAAAGTTTCGGATCGCCACCATATTTAAGCAGCCACTTTCGGACCAATGTGTCCACGACTTCAAAGCGAGTTTTTTCACTGTAAAAGGAGTTTTTTCACTACAGATACCTACTGTTATTCCGAAGCATTCTCCTTAATGGAAGGTTTGATAAAATACAAACCCAGAGATAACTTTTGGTAGTTCGTTAGTGAGCTCTTGCAGCAGCACATCAGCGTCGTCCCGTGACACTCTCATCATGTCCAGGCAATCGTAAAGTAGCTTCATCAAGTTCACTTCGTACACTAGCTTCACATGTGATCCCAAGGGCGTTCTATGCAAAATAATATTTATATTTTGTTTAATTAGGGTTCCGTTCCTCAAAAGGTAAAAAAAGGAACCCTTATAAGATCACTTTCTTGTCCGTCTGTCCGTCTGTCTGTCCGTCTGTCCTTGTGTCACCACCGATTTTCTCAGGAACGGGTGGACCTAGCAAGTTGAACTTTATACCAGATACCAAAGTCTATGGTCCCTATTAGGTGTATAAAAATTAAGGTCCTGAGTCCACACAATAAAAAGATATGGTCTTTAGATTTTTACGAAAACTTGTAAGTACTAAAATTTAGCTTAATTTTCAACTTTTTTTATTTTTCGGAATTTTTCCTTTACTTGATCTGTAAGACCTTGCTTTTGACCAAAATTGACAAACCGGAAGTACCCTATAGTTTTTGGGTCGAAAACCTAAATGGTAGTTCCGATTGACCTAGAATTACGAAAGGCAAAAAGCCAGGTCTTACAGCACAAATGAAGGCAAAATTCCAAAAACTAAAAAAAGTTGGAAATTAAAGGGTGTCCCCATACATACATAGTTGAGCCAATTAAGATAGACCTCTGAGTTGTATGAGTGCTCATACAATTTAGAGGCCTAGCTTAATTAGCACCTTACCTTTTAAGACAAACTGATGAAAAAAAGATTGTAGGTACTTATACTTCTGGAGTACGGAATCCTTGGTGCGCGAGTCTGACTCGCACTTGACTGGTTTTATTTTTACATTAATTTACTGCAGTACGCGAAAAGCCAGAAATGCGGGCATAATATGAGGCGCGACGCGGGTGCATATTATATACCTATCCCAATTCCCACCCAGGATCCCCGCATCCGCCGATCAGCACCAGTTTAGAGATATCGTCCCCCGCGCTCCTGCTTTGTCGTGTACTATAATAGCAGTAGCAGTTAAAGTTTTTTAAAGTATAAAAATATTTTTATGATGACATAATTATTTACATATTTTAATTATTAACGACGGAAATACAAACGGAAAACGCAATAGAGACGGAAGTACTTAAAGGGAAAAAAAACCAATCGCGAAAGGGCCTTGTTTACGTTACAATCTATATAATATATAAAACAAAGTCGTGTTAGTTCGAACACTTATAACTCGAGAACGGCTGGAGCGATTTTAATGGTTATTGATTTGTTGTATTTGTCTCCATCCCGAATAGCATAATAACTGTTAAAAACATTGGATAATTGACGAAAAAATAAAATAAAAGAAAACACATTTTCCCATACAAAATGTTCACGGGTTTCGTAACTGTCAAACATCCCGTCGCGTGGATACGGTAAACTCTCTCACCTGTACCTATATAATTCTTCCGTAGGTAGGTACTCTAACTCCTCCTAAACGGCTGGGCCGATTTGGATGAAATGTGTGTATATTTCAATGGGTTCCTGGATGGTTTGAAAACACAATTACCGGGTAGGTACAGGTAACCTACCGGGTCTCAGTAGGTGGCGCCGATGTCGGTATGTCACCGGGCAGAACGAAGTCTGCCGGGTCCACTAGTTTTATAATAATCGTAAAATAGAAAATGTATTATAGAATGCCTGTATCATATTACGTAGGTACATAGTACATACGTATGTACATAATATCTATTTACTTACATGGGAAAGTATTTGTGTCGAAATTGTTTAGGAGAGGGTCGAATCATATGGAGGTAAACTTGCGAGCGGTCCGATTCGGGGGGCGACCACTCCGGCGGAGAGACGACATGCGAGAGTGGTTTCAGTCGCAAGCCTTGAATTTCTTCCTCGAGTGCCTATAAAATTTTACTGAGGCTCGGATTTCCCAGGATAGCAGTGTCAACTTATAGCGGCCGCTATAATATCGTGACGGTACCGCTAAAGCAGTGGCGTGCTCTTCATATAGGCAGAAAAGTGCTGCTTACCCTAAATAAACGACGACCTCCCTGGCGCAGTGGTGAGCGCTGTGGTCTTATAAATGGGAGGTCCTGGCTTCGATTCCCGGCAGGGGCAATTTGAGATTTTATAATTTCTAAATTGTCTCTGGTCTGGTCTGGTGGGAGGCTTAAGCCGTGGCTGGTTACCACCCTACCGGCAAAGCCGTGCCGCCAAGCGATTTGCGATGCCGTGTAGAAACAAATAGGGGTATGCATACCTCTTCCAAGTTAGCCCGCTTCCATCTTAGACTGCATCATCACTTACCATCAGGTGAGATTGCAGTCAAGGGCTAACTTGTAGTTGAATAACAAAAAGCACAGATTAGGTGTAATTTGAGAAAGAAGAGCTTTAAATTGACATTGAAATACCTATACTCGCAGAAATATTGTATACCTTTCCATGATATTTAAACTTATTGCACGCCACTGCCCGAGAGCACAGAGGACGGAACCGAGAGAGCGTTTTCTGATACCGACGTTACGGTGTCAATGTAAACTAGACCATCTTGTTTCAATAGACAAGATCATTATACTATTTGCTAACGGATGGCATGGTGAAGACACCGCTATATGTCACTACCCTCGGAAACTAGAGCTTTAGGTTAGTGATTCAGGTCAGAACCTTTTTTGGTTCCAGGCTCCTTGAGTAAAAAACATTAAGCTGCAAATAGGTATTTAAAAGTGATATAGGTACCTTAATTTGTTGCTGTTGTTGCGAACGTATGATGCGCAGACGCACTACGTCACGTTGGTACTGCTCCGGCTCGTAACCCCCCGCCATTTTCGATGGATCCTTAGGTGGCTATTCAAGCAAAATTTAGATGATTTTTGTTTAATAATAATATGTACGTAGTAAATTACAAACATTTAATTATTGTTTTCTTATCATATCATATACATTCTTATCACATAACGAGTGATGTGGTTAATAAATTCAAACCTTTTGTGGATACACATCGGCTTGAAGGGCAGCTGCTAACCGAAGACGATCAGAATAATGATTAAGGGTGGTGAGATACTTTTGTTCCAGCTGACTGTAACGTTCCTGCAAAATTGTGAACAAAAAATATTGAAGTTAAGCTTAGCATGCGATGTGAATACGACTTACTGGGTGTCGATTGTTAGATTATTGTTGAAAATCAATTAGAATTTTTAGAAATGGTTTATAAATTATTAATTTCATAATTGAAATAGGTTGGAATGAACTGACATTTGATTCATTCAGTCGCGCCGAACCGCCATCTTGATTTATTGGTATAAATACGGGCACTTCGAAGCCATGAATTCAGTCTCCTACAGAGACTCAACCGACTATTAGATGCTTCAGCGTCTAGGTCGTGATATTTGATTGAGGGTTGCGATAGCAATCACACCCTAATCGAATAAATGCTGCCATTTTGGACTTGGCTGAGTGTAATTAATTAATTAGTATAAAATAGATTTGAAAAGAGATGTCAGTTAAAATAATCTGTGATTCGATATTACTTAATTAAGTTTGTGCGGGTGAAAACTAAAGATATTTTAATAATAGATAGAATAGTTTGATTTAGTTTAAATATTAAACCATATTCTGCTTCTGTAATGATGATGTTTTACACGATCATCTAAAAATAACAGCTCAGTCATCTTTGATTGGCCGAAACTTACTCTCTATCGGCTTAAATCCATTATTGCAGCAAGAGTAGCATACATTCAGCCAATCACCACAATTAAGATTGTAGCAGGACTGCGGCAATGATTGATGCAGCAATTAGACAATAGGCTGGCGGGACCCTTGAAAGGTAAGAGTATGTTCCCATTGAAGTGAAAGTGAACGGAGCAGAGATGAGAGGTGCAAGAATAGAGAACGACGTGATGTTTTATCATGTCATTACAATATAATAATTAGATTAAGTAGTTTTGCTTTACACGTTTCAGATTTGCTCCACTAAGTAGTCTCTTTTACGAAATCTCATTTAGAATAAAAGCCCGTGCTGCTTGGTCAGTGGTCACGCGTGCCGACAATCGAGACATATTGTACTCCAAGGACTCCGCAACATATTAGCTAAGATGGGTAAGTATACGCTTATTGGTGAAGTTGTTACCCTCCATTTTGTAACTTGTGACAGAAGTTGCGGCACGGAAGCAAGGGTGGCGGTGAACTTGTGGCGCTTAGCAAGTTGCCTCAACAGTTCGTCGAGCGTACGGTCTACTTTACGCGGCTTGCCCAGTTTACGCGTCAACACGTCGCGCATCTGAGCGCCGAGTTCCACAGCGCGGTCCTCCATAGCCCGGAGATCTACGTTCATTCGGAATAGATGTGTGCGGTTTACTCTGAAAAAATTCACATTACCAGGAACATCAAGCTTACTGAGGCTCTAGTGTTACTTAATGTCATTAAAAATGGTGATGTTAAATCATGACTTTTCCAAGAAGTTATAGATAGATACTTTCCATAGTAAATAACAGATTTATGCAAGGTTAGGTTAAGGTTAATATTAACTTAAAAGTTACACATAGTAGGTACTTTGTACCATAATACCCCAGAAAAGGATTCTAAATCGTACAAAATTGGGGCCTGGTAGAATTTTATTTCTGCCGTTATCTATTTATCTTATCTATCTGAAATTATGCACAGTCGTCTTTCTACTTTTTACACCGTATCCAGGAAGAAAACTAAGGTTAAGATTTACAGTATGCTCATATTTTCTGATTTGTTTCCTTAATTTTATCTATCATCCTCCAAAGAAGCTATAAAAAGTGGGTGAATAGGTACTTCTGCCGTTGCTTTTGCTGTTTGATTTCGTCTTGCAACTCAAGCACTCTTCTCCGCAGTTTGCTCAGCATTTTCTCGGGGAAAACAACCGTTTTAGAGAGTCCTCCTGGCCCGGTGCATCCTCGCAATGCTGATGCCCGTATCTGATCAAAACGTAGTACCACAACCTGGTCTACCTCGTTCATGCAGCTTTGTTTCTCCATCTAAAGTAAAATATAAAAATTAATTGGTTTTTTATTTTAATTCAAAACATTGAGTACGTTAATATCACATCTTCTATCTTAAATACAACGTACCATGAATTCTCTTAAATCTTGCTTACGTTTCTCCAGTTGTATGGAGACCTTCCTTTTCACTTTGTTATGAGCTTCAATATCTTTCCGTAAAAGCTCAACAAGCCGTTCTTGTTCTATCATCTCTTGCTCATGTTTGTGACTAAAAGAAAGATATTATCTGATGTTTTTGGAAGAGTCGACAGGAATTTTTAATATTTAATCTAATATAATGGATTAAAAAAATAATAACATTGAGTTCTGCAGAAATGTATACATAATATTTCTAAGGATTAAAAATTACTATGTGTTGGTAGGCTTAATAAAATATATCTCCCTTTATTCCAAAGCAAAACCGCCTACCGAGTATTTCTAAGTTCGTAAGTCTTGTTGTAGATGTCAACATCGCAGCCCTCAGGACAAATATTGGGGTCGAGACGTATAGGTCCAATGTCGCGACTGTCCAAGCTGCCCTCATCTTCTTCGCTGGATGATGAGCTTGATTCTGACTCCGAAGATTCTGTATTAAAAGCAGTTTATATTTTTCTTGTTCTATCTATGAACGTTACGATTGTCGATTAGGGGGATACTATTTGTTTCGTAAACCTATAGATTACGTCAGCCTGTTTCATTATCAGCCATTGTGCATCCACTGTTGGATATAGGCCTGTTTCAAGCAGCGTCAACCTGTGAAAGTTTGAACGTCCACTATTGGACATATACCTTCCCTAATTATTGTCATCCAGCCACTTCCCGTCACTTTCTTTATGTCGCCGGTGATGGTGCTGGAAAGTGTTCCACATACTGTAGGGTGTGGAACATTTGTACGCCACTTTTCACGTTTTCAAGTTTTCATGCCAGTCTCACACACTATATAAAAAGAAAATTAGAAGTAGAAGAAATAAATGTCTGCAGTAAGTGAGTGTAGATCTTTACCTTCATCATCATGTTCGCGGGGAGGACGATACTTTTTCTTGAATATTCTGCGAAGAAAATCGGCAAATTTATTATCTTGCACAAGCTTCTTAAATTGCCTCTGTAAGTCTTGGCATGCCACATCGAGTCTTTCTTTCTCCGCTTTGTGTTCTTCGATCCGTTGTTGACAGTCCATAATCTGGTCATTAACACCACGGACCTGGTAAAGGACCGCCATTAGATTTATAAACTGAACTAGATGCGTTGAATGTAGGTTTATTGAACAGTGAACTAACTCTTATCATGATGGGAAATCTTGCCGCAAGAAGACACTGTCCTAAAAAAAAGTTCCTTGCAACTTCAGAAAGTGGAACTTGGAAGGGAAACACGATTGCCACGGGAATAATTATTTACCTGGCAAATAATTTAGTCAGAGAAATACTCGAAAAAAAGAACGTAGGTTTATCACAATCAAAATCAAAAGACCTATTTTTAAAATTACCTGCATTAATTTTGCATAAACTCTTTCAGCCAGCCGATCCTCATGTGCTTCAAAACGATTTAGCACAGCCATCTCTCTATGTAGTTGATATAAGTGCAACTCGAGTAATTGATTGTTTTCCTGTAATATCTATATTAATAATTTCGTGCAGGGGTACGGTAGACTCGATCGAAACCTTATAAGAATAACAGGACATGAAAAAATATTGATTTCGAGTCGACAACATATATCCGCAAAATTCGTATTATGGAGAATTTCGTTAAATTCTAACGGCACTGACAAACAACAAATCACGTTTGTCATCCAAACAAACCGCAGTCGCCATGGATACGACTCGCCAATTTGACACATCTTTTTTTATTTTTATTTGATTTAACCATGGAGATTTAACAGGTTTTACGACTCTGAGTTCTAGCCCTTTTGAGACAATGACTCATAATACACATCTAGGTACAAAATGTAGGTAGATATTTCTGTAGTCATCGGTTCTCATTGTTAAAGGAAAGCAAGGCATAGATTCATATAGCTTCGTTCATTCTCAAAACAAATCAAATTAAAATTAACAAAATATAAGTTTTAAGGTTTATTCTGTGTAAACCTCTTTGTTTTAAAGCACTCAGCCTTTTTCTCTACTTTGGCAGGTAGATAAGTACTTACTAATTTTAAAAATAAAAAATGAAATTGATGTTCCTTAAACAAATCGGCTAAATCAAAAATAATCTTAGAAAATAATATTAGGAAGTATGTAAATTTTACAATTTTAAGTGAATTTTGTTCTATATTTTCTTCTTAAAGTGTGGATTGTAAGACTTTCTGCATTCAAATAAATAATATGTACTTATTTACTGCATAAGTACTTATTTACTTCCAGTGGCATGCAATTTTTGTAATGGCAAAATATTGGCAAGAAACTGCAAGCAAATGCAAATATGCAGTCGATGTGTGGAATGCGACAACATTATACTCGGTAAGTGGCTCAATATTTTTTCTCTATAACCCAACAAATAATAATAAATGACCACAGCATAGCCTGTGTTGAGATGTCATGAACACATACAGAAACAGACACTATTTCTTGATAATGGAATGGACCCCTTCATGCGCAAGTTCAACTTGAACTTGGCTGTTTCTTATTATACCATTGGACATTATTAATTGTATAATATATTTTTGCAGATAATCTCAATTATTGCGAGTGTTGTGGCCTAGAAACAATTAGGGAGTTACGAATAACCAAGGCTCGGGCACTGTCAAACATTTTTCCAAAAAATTAAACTGCTCCTGTTGCATCTGTTAAATCACTAGCTGCCTCTACAATACAACCTGACAAATCACAAGATTTATTTGATGACTTTCAGGTAAGTTAATGGTGCAGGTCACCAAGTACAGTAAAATGAAAAATAATACTTATTACCAGATTGAGGTGTAAGGATATACCTACATACAGTATTGTGTATACAATACTTATTATTATTTGAATATTTGTCTAATATATTTTCTCCTTTAAGGTCGATAACGAAGAGTTGACGCTAATCGAAGAGTCACTGGTGACTGATGATGTTTCTTCGGACAACGAGAAAAAACAAGAATCAATGCTGTCAGTCAGCAATGATTCTATTTCTTTAGAAGAAGAGGAGAAAGAAAACATCAAGCAGGTTTAGTACAGAACATCAGCCCCACAGAAATAACTATTTATATATTTAGCACTTTCAAATAACACCATTCAAGTATCAGTACATTCAGTTGGTTATATGATTTATGAATGTGTTCAATGTCAAGGCACTTCATTTTTAGGTGAAAGAATTAAAAATCATTTTAAAAATTGTTGTCATAATGGGAAGGTATAAACGGACCCAGATAGAGTATTAAAGCCAATTCCAGATATATTATTAGACTAGATGATGCCCACAGACAATATGATTCAGTATTTGCAATAGCATCCATAAATTAAAACTTGAATACACTCCCTCCAGGATTTTTCACTTATAGGGTACAAGGAAAAATTTATATAAAACTGGATCTTTGTTTCGGTTGCAAGGTAATAAATCACAATATAACCAACTGTACATAATTGAAGATGAAGCAGCATTAAATGAACGATTCTATTCATTAAATGATTTGATTCTAGAAATAACATATATAGAAGCAATATAATGAGGTCCTTACAAACAATACTCAATGAATCCAATCCTTTTGTCAAAGTATACAAAAAGGTGGCTGCAATTTTAGCTGAAGAAATCAATCGCTGTGGTTGAGGACGATCATAATGATGATTTAAACTATCCTGTAGAATTCCTAAATTCTATAACGCCTGCAGGACTACCACCACACATTTTAAAATTAAAAGTTGGTTGTATAGTAATGCTTTTGAGAAATTTAAACCCGACTGTCGGGTTGTGCAACGGAGCCCGTCTTATTGTTAGAGCGTTAGCTTCACGTGTCATTGATGCCGAAATTATTTGTGGTAGCCATGTGGGAACCAGAGAAATATAGTAAAGTGGAAATAATACATTTTAGAGAATTTCAATAACTAGATTTGTTTTACAGAGAATAAGCCTTAACTTATGCTATGCCTTAAAACTTATGTTTTGTTAATTTATGTTACTTAGTTTATTTTGAATGTTAATTTGAAATAAAAACTATTTGTGTAAAAAATAAACAATTTCAATATAGAGAAATTTTATGATAATCAACCTGTGATGTATAATAGAGATAAGTATCCTTTATAGGTATCTTTGCCAAATTCTCGGGTGAGATACTCATTGTAAAATTACAATTTACATATTTCCTAATAGGTATTATTTTCTAAGATTATTTTTTATTTAGCCGATTTGTTTTACAGAGTTAGTTTATTTTGAATGTTAATTTAAAATAAAAATTATTTGTGTGAAAACTTTTGCAGTTTTTATTTACCTACTATATTTATTAAACACAATGAACAACGACACAACAACACAAGCTGTACGAGTCTATGCCTTGCTTTCCTTTAATATTCCTTGAGAACCGATGACTACACAAATATCTACCTACATTTTTTACCTAGATGTGCATTATGAGTCCCCCGAGCGAAGCCGGGTTTTCTTCTAGTATTAATATAATATTGTTTATTAATAAGAGTAGCTTGTGTCACACACATTACACTATTTTATTATTTTGCATCGTAATCGAGTAAAAGTACTTACTTGCACTCGAATTCTTTCTCGTTGAAGTTGCTGGAGTCGAGAATCGAATTTTTGAACCAATACCTCAGCATCTGCTAGCAGCATATTTTGCTCATAGAGGTGCCTGGTTGGCACGAAATTATTAATGAAAAGAACAAATTAATCAAAAACATTTGTTTGATGAAGACTTTGATGTAGAGAATACTCATAACAATTATCTAAGTATATTTGCTTATTGTTTACCTTTCAATACGCCTTTCACGTATTTCAATTTCGATAGCTGAAGATTCTTGGTCTTGCTTTGATTTCAAAATATCCCACGATGCGGTTAATGGTCGAGATTCTGTATAAAGAGCAGAAATATACGATAAATTACTCTCTATGTATAAGAATATAAATTGGAAAACGTCTTCTATTCTAAGAAATAATTTAAAAAGTATCCTGAATGGTAGAATTAATGAACAAAAAAAAAACTTTAGCTAAGCCTAGCCTTTGATATTGCACCAATTTGTAAAGATAAATAAAATATGTCTCTCAATACCAGTTATCGGAACAAATAACGGGACTCTTGGTTGCCGAGTTCGTTGCTGAGGATACAGTGTAGACTTTCTACGTTCCTCCATTTTCCTTGTCGTCTGTCTTCTTTGGGCCGGTGGAACTACTACTTCTGGGTTTATCTGAGAAAGGGGGATTTATAATGACATTGACTATAAAGATCAAAAGTACATCAAATGAACAAGGGCCCATGTAGTTTCAATATTAATTTTAATTTGTTTTAAAGTATACCTCAATAAGCTGTGATAGCCTAGTGGGGAGGACGACCGAGTTCTAATCGGAGGTCGTGTGTTCGATCCCGGGCACGCACCTCTAACTTTTCGGAGTTATGTGCGTTTTAAATATTTAAATACTTATCACTTGCTTTAACGGTGAAGGAAAACATCGTGAGGAAACCTGCATGCCTGAGAGTTCTCCATAACGTTCTCAAAAGGTGTGTGAAGTCTGCCAATCCGCTTGGCCAACTTGGTACACTATGGCCAAAACCCTTCTCACTCTGAGAGGAGACCCGTGCTCTGTAGTGAGCCGGTAATGGGTTGATCATGATGAAGTATACCTCTAGGTTGTTCTCAGGAAATTCTAAATCATGATCAATGTATGGTACAGCCGGTGGTGGCTTAGCGAGCTTGTGTGGAATCTCGACACGAATTTCCCCTAAGCGTCTTCCTATATCTTGCATTTTGGACACAAGCCAGACTTTCTGTTCTCGAAGTTTCAATACTTTTTCGTTAAATGCCCGCTTGTTATCGTAGATCTGAAAAAGTTAAACAGATGATAATAAATTTAATGTTTTTTATTTTTACTATAAAAATAGTTGTAGTGAATCACATTCATGAGTTTAAAAAAGATCACTTACACAATAATTATGAGGATAGTGGTTTTTAGTAAATAGAGCGTTATTAGCGGATTTAAAAAGTGTGTCTAATACTTGTAGAAAGAATAATATAGTAATGTATCTACCTCCTTTCGAGCTAGACAAATACGAAGCTGTGTATTGTGTCCATGCGGTGCAACATAATCTGGTTCTGTTTTAAGAACTCGGTTGCCAATAGTCTGCTCAGCTTCCTTGAGTGCTTCTGCAGCGCCTGGAGGCATAGCGTTTGGATCTGGTTTACGGGATAAATGTTCTTGCCACTGAAACAGTCATTTTACACAATGTTTTATAAGTACACATAACATTGTGTACTATCAGGACGTTGTCTATCTTCTATAGCTATATCTTCTATACATATAATAAAATCGTAGACTTGCCGTATCTGTACATTAAAGTATATTTTTGCAAAATAATTACTGGGGGATTTTAGGGATAAGTAAAAGAACATAAAAAAGCTATTTTTGAAATATTTATCTACCTAAATCCTCGCGGACGAAGTCGCGGGCATCCTCTAGTACACAATATTTTGTAATGACAATCGTTTTGATATTATAACCAACTTTTATTCACGTGTTTTTAATTCAACATTTTTCATACGTCACAGTTTACAGATTACATAAAGTTGTTAATCAATAAAAGAGGTATCTAAAACTACATGATGAGTATAGTTAAAATATCGATCCGTAGTCTAGGAGTCTTTTATGTACCTACTATGGACCCAATTGATCAACAGATATTGTGGAAACGTGATTTTATAGAAGAGTAATTACCTCAATGAATTGTATATGATGTCGATTAATCCTTTGATAGTAGTTACGTAAAGCCTTTTTTAAAGGGTGAGGAGGATTTGGTGGTAAGCCGAGCAAAAAGGATGCAACACGAGGTGGAGCCCAGGACGCCTTCTTAGCCGCTGCCTTCACAACCGTTGATTCAGCACGCCTGAATTGATATATTATTTAAAATTTTACACTGAAAGCAGCTAAAACTACCCAATTTGGTTGTGTCTTACTTACCGATTTTCTACCTCGACTAAAGCGAATAAATTTAAATTCCTGAGGTTAGCGTGAAAAAATATAATTTTTATCTTATTTATATATCTAATTTTACTTATATATCTAATCTTTTATAAATTATATATCTAATTTTTATTTACTTATCTCTATAAATAAAAAAATGGAGTGTGTTGTTTGATGGAGTGGGTGAGTTGTTTTGAGCGTGTGTTTTAGAAGATTTGTGTAGTTTTGCATGGTGGTGATTCGTTGCTTTATCTGTATATTATCTAGTTTGTTGTTTCTTGTAGGATTACTTAAGACCACTACCTTCCCCGTAAAGATGCTTCCGCCATTTTCAGATAAACTTCTTCCATCTGATCATAAAATGCCTTTGAAAGATTCTTCTGTCGTAAAGGCCTTATCATTATTTCAGGATCTCTTTAACAAAGGTAAAGTTTTCATTTATTTATTTAAGTTACTTAAATAATAAAATAAATTGAATTCTGTCAGCTTTTTTATTTCAGTTGCGGCGAAAATATTTATTCTTATTTAAACAAACTGTACGTAATATTTCTTACACATGAATATATGTATGTATCTATTCTATTCTAAAAAATCAAATTATCTTACCTTATTGCTTTCAAAGTAAACGGGAAGACATCAAGCTGTACGATGTTTCTAGAGTACATTTTATGCAGAGCTAAATCAGAAGCTTCTAGCTGATGGGCCAACTTGCGGCGAGTGAGTGCCTTCAGGTCGTCCAACTCTTTTTCTTGAACGACGAGAGGCCGAGGGTCCAGTGTTACATCGATTTGTTGGGAGAATGGCAATAACTTGTTTCTAATAGAGATGTTTAATGTCATAATGTATTCTAAGATTAGTGTTTTGCTTAGGAGATAATAGCAACTTTTACTTAATTTTTATAGAATATGACAATATTAATTCAAATTAAGATTTATGTAATTCAATAAGACTAAGTATACATAGAGGTTTATGCTATCCCATGGATTAATTTTATTAGCATTATTAATATTTAAAGCTGAGTCCTTAATATTTAATCCTATCTGTATGAATGCCTCGTTGGTCTAGCAAATAGCATGTTCGGATGAAGAAGTCCTGGGTTCGAATTACAGATCGGGCCAAAAATTAAATTAGGTATTGAGTTTTCTGTCAAGAAATTTTCAGTGCCATCCTAGAGTTGGTAATTGGTGGTGGTTCACCTCCGTGCCTTGGAGGGCACGTTAAGTCATCAGTCCTGGTTATTTTCACTATCATGTGACAATAGTCGTTAAAGTCCGCAGCGTGGCGCCGGCGGGTATAAGCTCTTAATGCCTATAAGAGAGGAGGTAGGGCCAGTAGTGGTACGTTAAAGGTGTAGTGGAGGGAAAGACAGTGTGGCCGATTCTGTTGTACACAATCTCTAAATCTAAACTAAAATGACAGGTCTAAATATATTCCTGTCTCTTTCACAATCCACCTTGCTGAAGGGGATAGCACTATTTTTAAACCTGTCAGTTTAGTTTAGGTTTAGAGATTACGTACAACAGAATTAGCCACATGATCCTGTTTCAGCGTACGAGTACTTACGCTTTGATCAATTTAGTATATTCTATGGTCAGTTCTGCTAGTAGATCACGGACGCGTTTCTTGTGTGCGTTCGCTATAGATATCATTTTATCATACTCTTCTTTCTGCTTAAGTTGCTCGTGAGACATTAGTTCCCCATCAATAGTACTCGGTTCTTTAACTTTTTCAACTTTCTGAAATTTATCATAATTTATTTTAAAATCTATGTTTATGTGTTGGTATGTGCTTGAATGCGTTGGATGCAATTTTTTAACTTACTGGCAACTCTTTAAGTAGAGGCGTCTCTGGCACTGTTAACAATGGTTCTTTAAAATTGATCACATAGGAGAATATGTTGCCATCAGTACCGCTTGTGTACAAATGTCTGAAAACATTAATGGTAGATGTTATATGTATATGTATCTTATAGAAACTCCATCATTAAAAGCAATACCCACGTGCCATCAGAGCTAAATTCCAGACATGTTATAGCACCCGTGTAACGGTCGTGCATTGGAAGATAATAGTTGTCATGGAAATCTATACGCGGAGTAGGTTGTTTCTGAAATGAATAAAATCTAAACTTAACGGATCACAAAACTAATTGTTAACATTAGGTATGAGGTTCTTAAAGAACCTTTGTTTAGATGTTTTTTGTATAATTCATGCCATATTTAACCTGATTTAGTATCTTTTAAGTTTTATTATTAAACACAAAATTTAATTTCTTACTCTTGAACTTCATAAAATACTTGTATTATATGAAATTCCGGTGTGCATATTTTGTTTGTAATACTTATTCTTCTCATCTTAAACGGCATGACTGATTTTGATGTTTTTTTGTACTTAAGGGTTCACCTTACCTCTTCTTTTGCAAGACGTCTTCCTTTAAGTTTTTTGAGTAATTTTTGTTGGGCCATCATCCATGTCATAAAATGGTGTTCGGGAGAATCTTCTTCTTCAGTAGGCATACGAAGTACGCGAATATAGCCGGTGTTTGTTCCCGCAATTAAATAACGCCCTCCACATCTACAAAGGATTTAGGGTATTTCTTAAAGGTAAGGTTTTGTTATAAGTTATACTTAACTGGAATGATCTAAATTTATTGTATTATTATGTATAATTAATGGATAAGAAGCCAAATGACGTAAAGTTGATAAATAATTACGACAATTATAATAAACGCCATAAGAATAAACTTAGCTTATATAATTATAGCACTCAGATAGAAGACAGATTTGGCTTTAATATTTAGTTATTTAAAAATAATAATATGTATTACTAAGTAGTTATAATAATATGAACACATACATAAATTTCAAAACTGTGATATCTTCCTGCCATGCTCCAGGAAAGGGACCATATTTAAGAATTTTATTGTGCTTCGGTTTGACTAGCAGCAATGCCCCAGTGCCCTGCTGCACTACCCAAATGCCTTCCTCACAATATTCTGCCCAAGTTATAGTGGTCCCAGGCGTATTCTCTTCTTCCTCTTTAAATAAAAATAAAAATATTTATTGCCATACATTTATTACTACATTATTGTAATTTGTAAGCTATAAGTATAAATCCGCACGCTTGCCCTCATATCTCACGCCAGCAAAATTCTGCTCCACATGGTTAACAATCGGCTTAGATACTACATAGACTGGCAGATCCCGCAGGAGCAGGCGGGCTTTGTCAAGGGCAAGGGTACGCGTGAGCAGATACTGAATGTTAGGCAACTTGTTGAAAAAGCTTACGAATTCAATGTACCATTCATTATGTGCTTTATTGCGTACAGTAAAGACTTTGACTGTGTGAACTGGAAGTTTCTATGGACAGTTGTACAGGAAATGGGAGTTCCAAAACATCTGGTCAGAGTGCTTCAAGGCCTATACTCAGATAGTCAGGGGGTAGTGAGAATCGACAAGATGACATCGAAACTTTTCTCATTTGGCAAAGGAGTTCGTCAAGGATGCATCCTATCCCCTATTCTATTTAACATCTACGGAGAGAGCATCATACGTTGGACCTGTGAAGATTAGGATGGTGGAATCACCATCAACGGTGCTAAAATTCAAAACCTTCGCTACGCCGATGACACCATCCTCTTCGCAGCTAATGAAGCTGAAATGTTCCAACTCCTGAACAAGATGGAGCAACATAGCCTAGAAATGGGACTGGCCATAAATCGATCTAAAACCAAGATCATGGTGGTGGATCGTGCCTCTAAACTAGAACTCAATGGGATACTCAACTTAGAAACCGTTGATCACTTCATTTACTTGGGTTCTAGCATCAGCAACAACGGGTCTTGTGAAGCTGAAGTTCGCAGGAGAATTGGGATGGCTAAGGCTGCAATGTCTCAGCTCGGTAGGATATGAAAAGATCGGAACATCACCAACAAGACAAAAATTACACTAGTCAACACTCTTGTCTTCTCCATATTCCTATATGGGGCAGAGACGTGGACACTAAAAGCTGGAGACCACCAGCGCATAGACTCTTTTGAGATGTGGTGCTGGAGAAAAATGCTCCGAATCCCTTGGACTGCGTTCAGAACCAACCAATCGATCCGCGAAGAACTCAAATTAGACAAAAAGCCGAGGCTCTCCAACATATGCCTAAAGAGAATTTTTGAGTTTTTTGGCCACATCGCCCGCAAATCCGGTGATAACCTCCAAAAACTTATAGTTACCGGGAAAATGGACGGCAAGATTTCGAGAGGTAGGAGTTCAATGCGCTGGACTGATCAGATCCGCACCACTCTCAATATGAATGTTGCCGAAGCAGTTCATGTTGCCGAAAGTCGGAACAGATGGCGCAACATCGTTCGGGAGAAGTTAATCCCATGATGGGTCACGACCCCCAGTATTGGGGAATCGACGCAAGAAGGAGGAAGTATAAATCATTCGTGAAAAAATGAATACGTAATTCATACCTAGTTGTATTTCTCCAACCCACATATCCTCTTCATCATCTTTATCCTTCTCAGATTCTCCTTGAGCTTTTAAGGCTTCTTCATCGATACTGGCAAGGTCTTCTTCCGTGGGGAATGGTCTATGGCGCATACTTAGTGAAATGATACAAAATTTACTGTAATTGACAGATTAATTACAGTTTACTATTGAATTTATTGAAAGATATGAATACAACCTACCAATATTTTTTTACGAGGATTTCTTCATAAGAAACAAATTCTTGTTTGAATGTGGTGATCTCAGAGTATTTCCGGACAGGGACATCGGGTAATACTGCCTCAATAATAACACCAACTTGACCACATAAAAGAAGCACACGCTCCTTAAAGAAAATTATACAATTCAGAGAGCGGAATAACTGAAGAAGTTAGTAATGTTGAGGTTCTTACTTCATTTGGTTTCCATGTCATGTAAGCCACATTATTCGGAGTCTGTATAAATCCTAGTATTTCCAAAATAAATGGAGTACCCAGTTCCAAATGATACATAAATATCGTACAGTCTTCGCCGCATGTTACAAGTAGAGTGCGTGGTTCATTTATTGTTATCTGAGTGACGGCTTTTGAATGAGGTTTCAGTAACTGTAAAAGTTATCGTATTTATTTTATCACTTGAATTGTTGCAGGAGGTAGTTATTCAATTTTTTTTAAATATAATTTTACCGATATTAAATCCATAACGTCGGCATTTATAGAATCCTCGCTGTGAATAGTGAGCGCGGAATGGACGCGGATTTCTATGAATGTTGATTGAGCTTGCAGTCTTTCTGGGTGCAACAGTAGCGTTCTCATGATACCATCCGCGAAGCCTACTAGTATTACACGAGAAGTAGTATCAACCTGGTAGGACATAACAAATGATGGCTATAAGTGCTAACGCAATAGTATTGGGAGAATTGTTCTTGTTTAAAATCATGAATAGGCACTATTAATTTTACATGATCACAGCTAAGTATGTGGCAACTTACATCTATCGGAGGGTACAGTAGGCAAGTCACAGCTGCTTGAAACTGGTACCGTGCGAGTAGATTGTGTGTCTCAGTGCTATATGCATGCAAAGCGCCATCTTCCCCTGCAGTGACAATAATGGGGTGTGTGCGTAACGCCGCCATTGCCACGACGCCGCCAGAGTGAAATGTCATCACTTTACGGTGATTGCAGTCTAATTTATCTATGTCTAGTTCGACAGTCCAAATTCCACCATTCCCATCCTAAAAAGATCAATCAGTAATCATATAAATTCAACTAAGTTTGTAATCCGTAGGTATTTAAATTCTATACCTAAGAGCAAATGGTTTAAAGGACCATATTTTGTCATGAAAATCCGCATAATATCTAATGAGTGAAAGAAATACTCTGCTTCACTTATCTTTGAAGTTGATTAATCGTTTTGACTTTGAAAATTGCTTTCGGTCATGGCAACATCCTTTTTAAGAGCTTTTATGGTTAAAAAATTCTAAAAACTTACTTGAGCATACCAATACATGTCCTTTTGATGTTTCACGCACATAATTTGACAGCCTGGTACCTGAAAAAATATATAGTTATATATATATATATATATATATAACTTATATCTATATATATACTTTATCCAGCTTTATCTTACCTTACTACGTTACTTAGTACTTACACTAGTACTAAAAACAGATGCCTATAGCATCTGCTTTTACTACCTAATAGCGGAAAACTTATAGCATTTTTCTTAATACAGTGCATATCAGTCGATTGCGCTGGTTTAGCAGTATTGATCCTAGTCAGTCACTGGTTGGTGATCGACGTGGAGACCTGAAGTAGAATTTGGCCTATTTGTTTTCTCTTTGGCTCGGAGAGCACGTTAAGACGTCGCGTCAGTCTCGGTTGTTGTCAGTATAGCTGATAAGAATCATTACACCTAAGAGTTGGAATCCTGTGGAACAAGTATAAATTAAAAATTTAAAAAACCCCCGACATTCGTCATTTTGTGGCAGCGGCCATCTTGGATTTGCAATAGTGCTATTGTACTAGTCAAGCCCTTTCATTTGATACCCATATTAAGGGAGTTGTGAAAAAATATGTAATCCGCCATTTTGTAGCGGCGGCCAACTTGGACAGATTTTTTTCAAACATAGCTAACAACACTCTCGACTAATTCATCTTTCAAACAAAAAAACCGCATTCAAATCAACAAACGAACAAACGCACGCACGCACGCACGCACGCACGCACGCACGCACGCACGCACGCACGCGCACGCACACACACACACACACACACACACACACACAGACACGTCAAACTTATAACATCCCGTCGTTTTTGCGTCGGGGATTAAAAATGGGGAAAGATCTGGGAGTCCGACGCATTTCTATCCCAAGAAATTTCCTTCTATTGTGTTCAGAAGAAAGTTGGCACGACTGTCAGCAATGAGAAATGCCATGCAGAGGGTGAGAGATTTAGCATGTATCTGTAAAGTTGAACAATTTGTACAAAAGTTTCGGCGACTGGGTTGAGTTCCACGAAGGGGTCGTCTTCAGGAGGGTCTGCCTGCTCCACCGTGTCCCAGTACCAAGCGCGCACGTAGCCGTCTCGACCAATCGTAGTGACCTCATCACCGGCTGGACTCAGCATAAATTGAATCTGAAAAAGAATAAAGGTTCAGTTGATTTCCAATTTTAATAAAGCCGGCAAGCAGCAAATTGAAATCTAAAATTACGAGACGCATAAATGTTTTCAGTTTTATTTGATTGGATATTAAGGATACACATTCAATTCCCACAAACGTTCAACTATTGTAACATATTAACAACAGTCAACTGAAAGAAAATTTCACGTGGCTTCAAGTTCATGCGCAAGTTGTACAATAAATCCAATAAAAAGGTACTGTAGCAAGCGATGCGCGGGCGGCGTAGCCTCGATCATTCATACGATCCTTGGCGCCCAACGTGGGGTTTATATAGACGGTCCGTCTATCTATAAAAAGCCGCGCGCCGCGAGACGACATTCATTCGCTAGCTAGCGGCCGTACTGGTAGATAGCACCTGCAGTCACCAGTACAGTCGAGTCTAGGCAACAGAGTATGATAGCCGCTGCAGTCTGCTCTCGTGCCTATTGCTATATGAAGATGTGCACATTAGGCATCAGTACTTGCAGTTTTACACTTAGCATTTAAAGTAGGTAATTTAATTGGGTACAAACAATTGGAGCTTTATGACAAGTTTTTCGTCCACGTTGGGTTACTTCTAATTTAACTAGACCAGCTTCCCACACTAGAACATTTCCCCATTCGCAGCCGGAGAGCACCTGTAATAATATTCCATACTAACTTAATCTGAATTAACTAGTTACATTGCATTATGATTATAACAAACTAGTGTTGCGCTCGGTGCGCGAGCTGCAAGCAGCTCGCGGGCCTTGTAGTCTCTTCAATATTCATAAAATAAAGAAATTCCAGAATATTCTGGAGAGTCTCTTGAAAGATAGAAAGAAATATTGGTATCACGTTTTGTATCTTTTCTGAAAGGACACTAATGAGTTCTATGCATGCGTTTAGTGAAAAAAAAGATCTATACAAAAATGTTCTGGAGAGCCACTTGAAAATTAAAAAGAAATTTTGTATGGATACGAATTTTTTTTGTTCCGTAGCTATCTTTTTTTATTGGCTCACCAAAGGGCCTAAGGTCTTGAACATTTTTAGTTTCAGGACCATGCCTCTATGATTGATAGTTTTTGAGGGCCGTTAGGGTACTCTGGTAATTTTTCCACATTCACTACGTTTTGTATTTTTTGTGAAAAAAAATCTTTAAGTTCTAATTACTTATACGTGTATTGGGGGGAAAAGTTTAATACAAAAATGTCTAAGAGAGCCTCTTAAAAAGAACCCAAAAAATTTGTATGGAGAGAATTTTTTTTGTTCGGCGGCCATCTTTTTTTACCCGTTCACCCAATGGCCCAAGGTCTTTAACAACATTTGTTTGGGACCATGCCTGTATGACTGGTAGTTTTGGAGGACCCATGAGGTACTCTGGTAAATTTTCCACATTCATGACGTTTCATAATTTTCTGAAGGAAGATCCATAAGTTCTACGCACATAAATAGTGAAGGGAAAAAGTTCCATACAAAATTGTTCTGGAGAGCCTCTTGAAAAGAACCCAAAAAATTTGTATGGAGAGAATTTTTTTTATTCAGCGGCCATCTTTTTTTCACCGGTTCATCCAATGGCCCAAGGTCTTTAATAACATTTGTTTGGGACCATGTCTGTATGACTGGTAGTTTTGGAGGACCCATGAGGTACTCTGGTAAATTTTCCACATTCATGACGTTTCATAATTTTCTGAAGGAAGACCCATAAGTTCTACGCACATAAATAGTGAAGGGAAAAAAGTTCCATACAAAATTGTTCTGGAGAGCCTCTTGAAAAGAACCCAAAAAATTTGTATGGAGAGAATTTTTTTTTGTTCGGCGGCCATCTTTTTTTTACCGGTTAACCCAATGGCCCAAGGTCCTTAATAATATTTGTTTGGGACCATGCCTGTATGACTGGTAGTTTTGGAGGACCCATGAGGTACTCTGGTAAATTTTCTACATTCACGACGTTTCATAATTTTCTGAAGGAAGACCTATAAGATCTACGCACATAAGTAGTGAAAGTAAAAAAATTCCATACAAAATTTTTCTGGAGAGCCTCTTGAAAATTAGGAAATTTTTTGTATGGAGACGAAATTTTTTTTGTATGGTGGCCATATTTTTTTTACCGGTTCACCCAATTGCCCAAGGTTTTGAACATTTTTTGTTTGGGGACGGTACCTCTCCGACTGATAGTTTTTGAGATCCCTTAGAGCACCCTAGTCCGTTTACCACGTCCAGGTCTCTCTATAATTTTGTAGACCTTATATTTTTGAATTTTACACACACAAAAAGTATGGTGAAAAAGTCCCATACAAAATTGTTCAGGAGAGGTGATCAGTACGTAACTTCAAGTAGCATATTTATTTTCGTACTTTTTCATCTGGCATTGGGTATACACCCAAAACATCGCAAATCTCTGTTTTACCAAATCTCCCTAGTTCTCCTTTTAGCTTGAGGCCTGTAAAAGTGTTTGCCATTTTCCACATTTTTATATGAGCCGCTCCTGAAAAAAATCAGTACTCACATTGTAGATGGATTGCAGAGAGTAGAGAGATTGCAGAGAGTATTTATGTATCCATTAATAACAAAAGTCTATACCAGCTGTAGTAAGTTGGCCAGGGCAGTACGGCGAAAACATTACGGTATTAACATCAAATGTGAATGCACTTGTGCGTAATAAAATTTTGTGACGTTTCCAGTTCCAAATAGTTAAATTATAATCAGGTTCCTTTCCCACTGAAGCTAAGAGATCGCCATCTGGACTGGAAGAAATACGAGCTTTTTAATACGATTGAAAATATTTCCATTTAATTTAACCGAAACGGTTCCTGAGGCGCCCATTCGTAGCTGTGCAGTATAGAAAGGGTCACGAATCACGGCCTTAATTTTTAAATCAACTCTCACCCCGTTAAGCATAAACGTTAAACCTCGTACACTTAACAAACATCCCGGCACCGCACCGCTACCTACCTTAGTAAACATTCATTTTAATATTCACAAAGTTATGGAATAATAATTTTATTTATAGGTAAAATCCTCAAATTGATAAAACTTTCGAGCTTTCAATTATAATTCAACTTAATTAATGGCTAAATTATTTTACATAAGTACTTAATAAATCTGTGTTTTTATAAGTTTTATACCTGAAATCAAGCACAGAATAAGCGTTAGTAGTTCCGTCTCTGAGCACAGCGTCTATTTCCATTTGAGGCCAAGTGTAAAGCAGAATTACAGGATCTCGTTCACCTTCTCTTCCTTCAGCGATTACTATTCGATAGTTTGGATCTTTTCTGTAGGACTAAATAGCAATGTTGCGTTAAAATAAAATTGAAAGCCAATAGGAAGAGTCGTTGATTTACTTTTTTCCCCGACTACGGGAACAGTGTTTGGCCTTTCATTTGATACCCATATTAAGGGAGTTGTGAAAAAATATGTAACCCGCCATTTTGTAGCGGCGTCCATCTTGGATCGATTTTCATCAAACATTCACCTTTCAAACAAAAAAAAACCGCATTCAAATCGGTCCACCCGTTTGAGCGCCACAGGGGAACAGACAGACACACCGACACACACACACACACACACACACAGAGACAAGTCAAACTTATAACACCCCGTCGTTTTTCGTCGGGGGTTAAAAAGAGGTTTCGTCATAACATTCCGATAGGCTATGTGACGTCATTTCTAAGTAGCTACATGAGAATCCTTTGTATGGTTATTGAAATAATATGTACGTGCAAAAATAATTAGTTACGACATTTTACCGAAATAGCTCCAACGGATCCCCCTGTGGTACTTCGTCGAAACCATAACTGTTTAGTGGTGACATCCATGAACGTGATGATGCTCCCAGCAGCCCAGCATACAACAGTATCGTCGCAAGCGCAAAGATTAAAGTATTTTTTACAATCGTAGCCATACGAATGTCTTTTGTGTTTATAGGAATCGGTATTGATAACAATAATGTAGGTACAAATAGGTACCTACCTACATAATATTATCCCATCACAAAGCTTTTTACTCGTATATATAGAATCAAACCCAAAGCACTAAGTCGGCTTTTGCGACGGTCGACTACGGAACCCTCACTGCGCGTGGCTCGACACGCACTTGGCCAGTTTATTATAGACTAGATGATGCCCACGGCTTCGCCCGTGTGGTTTGTAAAAATCTCGTGGGAACTTTGATTTTCCAGAACAAAAAGTAGCCTATCTGTAGTAAGTAGTAACCCGTCCACAAAACGGAAAAATTCCGTGGGATCCTTACGATTTCGGAATGCAATTCCTTACAGCATCAGGGTTGAGGAGTTGGACATGTACCTACTCGAGGTCATTCAACAATAAAGTCTTTAATTGGTATCCCCAATATCAATTTAAATAACCGACAGTGCCTAAATCCCATTAGTGTTGGGGATCAGATCCCCTACAGCATCAGGATTGAGGAGTTGGAATCCAAATTTTTTGTAGGACAGTGTCGCAATGTTTCTCTATCGATTAAAAAAAAATTACGCAAATTGGTTCAGAAATCTCGGAGATATCGGTGTACATAGGTAGAAAAACACAACTCCTCCTTTTTTGAAAGTCGGTTAAAAAAGTAGCCTATGTTACTCCCTGGTTAATTCTCTACTTGTATGTGAAGGTCCCGTCAAAATCGGTTCAGCCGTTCCAAAGATTAGCCCGTTCAAACAGACAGACAGACAGACAGACAGACAGACAGACAGACAGACAGACAAAAATTTTAAAAACGTGTGATTTGGTTATGGTATCGTTCAAATAACCATATGAGCTTAATATGAGGTAGTTATTTCGATATTACAGACAGACACTTCAATTTTATTTATTAGTATAGAAGATAGAAGATAAAGTGGAAGGGGTAGCGTAGCGTTGTATTACGTGCGTGACAGTTCCCATAGCAGCTATCCCCTCCACATTTCGTTCAGTGTTCAATATACGTGGCCGCGGGCATACTAGCGGTTAGAACAGGAAGTTTCGCTATGTTTCGCTTCCGTTTTACATGCGAAACAAAAGCGAAACAGACTCCCTATCTGCATTTACCTAACTCTCTCTTCCGTTCCACTGATAAGATTTTGCGGCTGTAGTAGCTATGCTATAGGTACGCGTAAAAGGATATAATATATCGAAAGGATACTCAAACTCGAATAGATCGAGAGGTATAGAAGAGTCTAAGCTATTCACAGCGCCAGACACAAAGTCATCTGGATCGTATTCTGTGAGTTGTGATTCTTCCTCCACGGATTCTTCTTCAGCTTCTTCAGGAGCAGTCTCTTCAGGAACTGGTTCTGGATTTCAAATATTTCTAGATAAGACAAAGCTTCAAGAACTATAAAATTGTAAGTACTTTAAAGTATTTCCTTTCTAACAAAAAAAGAATGAATGAAATCGGACCACGCGTTATTGAATTACCTACCTACAGCTAAGTACTCACTCACTCATTTTGACTTACATCCCCTTTCCCAAGGGAACCGTGGTGAATTTCGGGATAAAAAGTATCTTACATGTTACTCCGTAGTATGAACTCGAATCATGCCAAGTTTCATTTCAATCCATTCAGTAGTTTTTGCGTGATGCGCGCACAAACAGATAAACAAACAAACAGACAAAAATTTCAAAAATAGCTTTTTTACGTTCTATTACTTATCGCTAACATCCCCCAGTTATTATTTTGCAAAAATCTTTAATGTACAGATACGGCAAGTCTACGATTTTATTATAGGTAATATGTACATAGATAAAGGTTAGGTATTTTACAATCAATGTGTAAATCTAGTTAAATTAAAATGAATAACTGAAGTAACTGAACTTAACTGAAGAAATACAATAACTAATTTGGCCAAGAGTTGTCTTCAGTCTTAAGTAATTAGTTCCACTCACAGTGTGTTGTCACTCGATATGGCGTGTACCTACTTACCTTATAGTAGTGGACTTGAAAAATCTTAGGCGGTAGGCTGCATTGTCAGTTAAAGTTGAGTGTTATAATTATTTAGAAAATTAAGGTTAGTAGGGTTTTTTTAATATTTTTCTGTTAACTGTCAAGACTAGGCCTTAGTCCCGTTTCCTGCTAGACGTTGATTTTCTGATCACCTTGTAAATGTACCTAACTCGACTAAACTGTATATAACGGTATCTTAATCTAAACTTATGTGACAGGCTGTCTCTCTGTGTATTCTTTGGTATGACATAGGTCGCTGTCTCGGTGGCCTAGCAGTTTGCGTGGTTGACTGTGTATCACGATTCACGAGGTCCTGGGTTCGGTTCTTGGGTTGGGCCAAAAGTTATGAGGTAAGTAACCAAGTACGTATTGGGTTTTTCTGTCAAGAAATTCTTAGTGCCAACCCGGGGTTGGAAGTTAGCGGTTTTAGATACCTACGCACCTGTGCCTCGGAGATCACGTAAAGCCATCGGTCGTGCGCCTGATCTCTCTCCGGTCATGTCGCATTGGTATCCCATCAGACTATGAGAGTGAAGGAATAGAGAGTGCACTTGTACGTGTGCACACACTTGTGCATTATAATATTTCCTGCGCAGTTGGCTAGTCTCCCCCTCGGTTAAGATTGGCCGCCGTGACCAAAATTTGGTCGGGAGGACATTATTAAATTTAGGTAACAACCTACATTAGGTAGGTAGGTCCTGTACTAGACTTACCAGCTTCCTCTGCATTTTCTTCTCCTGGTACTTCTTCGTCGGCCATTTACTTACAAAATAAATACCTAGGTATGAAGGTACTTATTTAATTATTTACTTCTATAAAAAACGTGGCAAGCGGAAGACAAATTGCAGAAATAATCAATAATTATGAAGTAATCAAGAAATCAACGTGTCTGCGTTGCTTAGTTACAGTCAAAAGTTCAGCCAATGAGATTTAATATTTTTCATAAAATATTAAAGATAACATAAATATAAAGTCTGGATATTTTAATAAAAACTTCCATACTTCTTTATGTTTTTCTTCTATTAGATTGTAATTTTTAACATATCGATGCCATAATTAAACTCATAGTAATCGATTCCGTGTCCCGTGAATTTAAAGATTATTTATTTCACTTTGCACATCCCTATTTCTATCAGTGTCGTCAATGACATAAGACAGTTGAAACTGTCAATGTCATTTGTCAATAACATTCTGGTTTTTAGCTAATTTTTGTAGATTTTTTTATTTTGTCTACACTGAGCATTTAATAAGTTGATAATAATTATTCTTAGCATAATGATTGTCATGTTAAATCTTGGAAGTTGATAGATTTTGGACTTTAGCCTAAGTTGATTGCCTAAGATTGTTGCGATCAACAGCAGTAAAATGTCACAGCCACATAGAAAAGCCGTCTTAAACCTTTATAAAACGGTACTAATTTAATAAATCTGCTTATAAAATTAAAAAACTACTAGCTTTTTTACATTATTATACACTTAAGGTTTTGTATGTTTTCCAGCTGCTATTTTTGGGAAGAGATTGGCCCCAGGGTTATGATCTATTCAGGAAGCGATTAAACAAAGTATTTGTAAGAAACAGTGAAGAAACTGATCCAGACAAGATTGCTTTGATGGTTAAGCACGGTCAATTTGTCATTAAGGAGATAGAAGCACTTTATAAACTGAAAAAATACAGGGCTATGAAGCGCAGATACTACGATGATAATTAACAAAGTGATGTGATAAATGGTATGTAGATTGAGAGATGTTGTTACTTAATAATATTATAAGAGATTTAGTACCTATATGTACATACTTAAAATTGCACCATAAGTATAATGAATACCTACTGTATAGTATTTATATTTAATACCTACCTACTGTATATTTTATGTAAATAATACAACTCAAGGAACTTTCGGAAAGTCAAAAAAATCTGTGGTGATATAAGACTGTCAGATGTCTAACAGATATACTTACTGTGTAGTTTTTAGACAATTTCAAACAAAGCAAAAGTTATTTCATTAAAGTACAGTCAGCACTCCTGATTCACAGTTTCACTTATGCAATTTTAGTTTAAACAAGTAGATAAAAAATTGTGAACACTTTCTGCAGGCTTGCAGCTGAAAATTTTCTTATTGGAGGGTCCAAATTGTCAATATAATTATATTGTTTTGTTTACCGTAATTTAATAGAACAAGAAAAAATATTAATATTGCTAATTAAACATTTTACTAATTTTCATTGTGTATTTTTAATTTTTGTTAGTATTAAATTATAAACACAATATCCTTAACAAATTACTATTCCTATATTGTAGTTTCAGTATTCACAGCATTCTTAGAGAATGTATTATCTGCAAATAAGGAGAATTAACTGTAATTAATATATTTTTATTAAAAGTTCGAGTTTATATTGTTGTAATTTAAATCTTAATTCCCTTATCATTGAAACAATACCATTTGAAAAATTAAAAAATATCCACGTAATTAAAAATCTGATTGATACAGAATCTGTTAGGCACTTAAACAAAAGCCTCGTCAGACTTATATCATGTAAGAAAATATATTTTATACTAGTAATGAAAGAAGTACCTATATATTATTTAATACTAAAAATGATTATATTATATAAATATTTAAGCTGGTTTTCGTAAGTATTTCTATAATTGCCTTGTATTTTTGCCAGATTTGTATCAATTATTTTACTATCAAAAATTTTCAAATCCATGCCAAAACATATAAATGCTCACCTTTACATTCATAAAGTATCAAACCGTAAATATATTTTTATTCAAAAAAGTTAATTCAAATATTTTATACCTATTATTGTTGCTAAATATATATTATGGTGTCAAGTTTTCTAAATGGGCTATGTCTGAAGACTAGCTTTAGGCTTTGGGCTTTACAAAACACTAAGGGCAAAATAGCTAATACTGTGTGGTGTTTGACAGATCAAACAATCTCTGCTATTTTTGACCTTATCTACATGGAGTAGGTGTGACTAGAACTTCCTCACACCACTTGACTAATCTAATGCAATCTAATCTATATTAGAGCAATGAGAATTAGCTATTGATGTTTAAGAGTAATACAATATTTGGCGAGCCATTTCATTTAGGGATATTTTGAAGATATTTTTCTAAACAAAATACATATTTGCTACATTTTAAAACTTGACTGTTGATGTCAGTCAAATCAAATAAAACTAGAAATTCTATGTCATCTTGTATTATATTCTTTATGATTCACATAATACAATATTGTTTTTAAACTAGATTAAATCATAACAATTTACTAAAAGACACCTATTTTTAAAATAAATTTTAACATAATATTATCGAGAGTTTTGTTTCAACAGGCGAGTGATATGATAAATTTTGTTTGATGAATTTTATGTTTTAATAATAGTTATGTACATTTATATAAATGATATTGTTAATTTGTTGTGTATGTAGTTGTTTAATATATATAAAAACATCCAAATCAACCAAAATAACAACTTGGCTGTCATTTATTTAAAATAACAAATATAAGCTCCGCAAAAGTTATATTGCGCCTGGCTGCCATTTTAGTGACGTCAGCACTAGATAGACGTCGGTACCGTTGACAAAACTGTTGGTAGAGTTCATCATGTTTTGAATCATTATTATTACTAAATTCACAAATGTTGTTTCTTTTATTGTTGTTAAGTTTCTTGTTAATTTTTTTTAGTTATTAGACGAGTTTTTTTTATTATGAATACAGAAAATGATAGTGATTCAGAAACAACAGACTGAAAAAAATCCAATTCTGAATTAAAAGAATGTGATTACATGAGCGAAGTTGAAGAATTAGGATAATTTCTTCATTTACATTTTACAATAATATAAAAGATGAAAATCATTTGTTATTCAGTTTATTTCTAAAAAAAATAATTGTTGGTGATGGTATATTTTACTGTCATCTGACGTCACACCGATATTAATGTCACAAGGTTGCAGCGCAATAGCAATCTGTGGGGGTTCTAATACTTGGCATACAAAAAAAATCTTTCCTTTTTCTTTTATAAGTTACAGAGAAGACTCATTATTAAGTGAAAGCTATTTGTTTAATATGAATTTTTCTTTTAATTTTCATCAGCCCAATAGTTGCATTATTTTTGGTTCATTACTTTTGGCTCAAAATTTTATACAATAATATTAAGTAAAATATTTAAACATATCACTATTAGGGAAGATTAGTGTATTTGAAAATGACAACAAACTGCTTTACAATGTCTACTTAAAATTACAAATCTATACTATTCAATGTGGCTAATTCTGTTGTACAAAATCTCTAAACCTAAACTAAAATGACAGGCCTAAATCTATTGCTATCCTTTTCTGCAGTGAGCACTATGAAAGAGATAGGAATAAATTTAGACCTGTCATTTTAGTTTAGGTTTAGAGATTGTGTACAACAGAATTGGCCACAATATGTTATTAAATAATGGTTGAATATTCATATTGTCAAAAAGTACATACTACATCTGCTTGACTGTTCATCAAGCAATGTCATCAACTTTTTCTTGTCATGGATTCATACTGACTCATGATTGCCTTTAATTTACATTTTTTTTGAGGAATAAGTAGTTGTTATATTACATAATATTAATTATATTCCCATTTGCGTGAAAAATATCATCAAATTAATTAAAATCGGGTATAGTACTTATCAGTTGTCAGATATCTGATAGCCATACATTTACATCATAGATAGGGAATACATTTTTCTATAATTTGATGCAATAAATTTAATAATAATTAATGTTGCCTTTTTATTTAAATGATAAAAATTTGTCAAATGAGGCGTAATTGATATACTTATTAATTAACGTAATATTTATTCTGAATGTACATTTGAATCATAAGACTTTATTTTGTTAGTGTTGGTGCATTTTTATATTCTTGAAGCCTGCCTCTGATACATCTAATCTTATATTTGATTGTGATAATTATTTAACATGTGATTACATTATATACACATTTGAGATCAACAACAGTCAAGCGTTAGCTAAGTACGTATAGTATAGGATAATATAATTCTCACACCAAAATTAGAAGGATTATTTTCTTATTACTAAACTCTTTGAAAATAGGTAATCAAGAATAGAGTTGTGACAGATAGCTAGTTAGACTTGTATCTGCTGATAGTCAGCTGTTTAGCGGATTTAAATAATAATAATAATAATTTAAAAAAAAAACTTTTTGTGTATAATAGGTACATTATAAGGGGACCGCTATACCTTTAAAAGGGGACTCTTACACCCGATATATGTATGTAGGTACTAGGTACTGCATGTTATGTACTCTGCATAGTTCGAATCGTGAGTGATTTACTATTATCCGTGAGGATTTCGGTATAGTATAATAAATGTATATAACATAATATCTAATATTCACCATAATTGGATAATAATTTTAAAGCTGAGGACACATTGTTTTGGACACGTTATGTAACTAATAAAAGTAAAGATTTGTATCAGTAGATCTGCATTTTTGCTCATCTGGCACATCTCTACATAATTATATTCAAGATTCACTGCTTTAGTATAATATCAAGTTGATACCTATCAGCTTTGAGATTTATTTAAATTTATCTAATATATAGTAAATTTGGGGGGGGGATATAATTCGTAGACCATAGATAGGTATTATCTATTTTCCTAACGCCAAAAGTTGGGTGAAAATTCTGATGATTTATTAGGTTTTTGCAAACATAGCAACAAGATATACAAATTCTACAAATAGATATCGTGTTACCTATATAATTTAATATTACTATTGTGTATATTACAATAATTATTATTTTCAGTAATATTAAATTTTATCCTACGCTAAGTTAACATTTAAATGAGGAAAACGAGTAATTGTGTGATAAACAACATATAAACCCAAAAAAAGAAAGTTGCGAAAGCTTTAATAAGTTAAGTAGGTAGGTAGTTCTGATAACACCTTTAACTTGCTTTTCTCCAGTTTCTTTTAAGTAAATTTAATTTTTTTTAAATAATTTAACCTTTAGTTAGGAGCTTAAAATGGAGTTAATGAATGTCATGTCATAAAACAATACTGTGGGTATAGTTACCTCTTGATAGGCCAATTTTTCCTCTAAAGAAGGTGAGTATGTACTCAAATAATTCCCTAGATTTTGTTAAAACTCAAAAAAAAGGAAATTTTATCTAAAATGTTCTACAGAACCTTCTTCAGAGGAATCTAATATATTTTTTTTTACTTAAAATGTTAATAACACTTACTTGGTATTAAAATAGAATGTAATAAATTTAACAGGAATTAACTTATTTACATAGCTCCGATACAGTAGGTAATAATAGTAGATATTTAAATACCTATTTAATGTATTTTTCGTATATATAATATAATATGTAAACTATATTTTATTCATTCATAAAACATAATTTACTGTATTTAATATTTTAAATTGTCTAAATGAATGGCATAACCTTGTAAAATAAGTTTTTTGTACACATACCACTGATTAAAGTTCGAATTAAAAATGAATTTCAGACATTCACTTGACGACAAAGTAACTATCTTCTCAATTAAAATATATAAGGTTTTAATTAACAGATATCGAATAATGTTCGTATTTAATAATACCTAAAGAATAAAAGGAATTTAAAACATAAATTCAAACACCTAAATATAATGTAATAAATAGCCAGGCACAAGAAAAAAATTACTCCATTGGTACTTACTCGTTTTAAAATACTTAAATATCGAAAAATAAATAAATAGGTAAACAATTGTTAATCTAAGTTTTCAGCTTCTATTCTGGAAACGACAGAAATGAATAGTTTTCTTAAATGGATTGTTGAATAAGGCGTTTTCCTCTTCATTCTCGATCCTCAATCGCTTGATGTCATTCTGAAATTACAATGTCGTAAAATACCGTTAAAATACGAATAAAATATAACCGTAGTCCGTACGCGTCCTTCAATATTAAAATTATATTACGAAATAAACTGAATCTAATACAAAATTTTTACTAGATGAACACCAAGGAAACAGAGATACCTATTTTTATGTTTTGATCTGATTATTATTTTTGGGATTTACTGTATTGATGTTTAACTATAAGAACATAAGGAGTAACCTTTATTTTATTATAGAAATGATTAATTTCATAGCTACATATGATTCACCTTTGTTCTGCCCTTAATCTTTCTTCTCTCCATCTTCGGGATCTTTGAGTGTGTGCCACTGCGCGATGGGGCGTCGCGGGCTAGCCAGCATGTCTGACCAGTGACGCAGTTCCGTGCCTGACGCGTTGTAGCCCAGCACCACCTTTCCGATGGGCTCCGACGTGCCGATGCGATCGTAATCCACCACCGTTACCACTAGATTCACCTTCTGTTGTGCAGTTTGTAATTAAGCATTAAAATATAGGACGCTATTAATTTTTTGGGAGTCCGTTTCCATACAGTTTATCAGCTGTGCTAAACTCTGCATGGCCCAAGCTAAGTCGGATATTGAATTAATAATAACCCAATTCCATAGAAATAAAATGCTCTCTACCACAGAGTTTAAATCTTTGATAGGTAGGTACAAATTCTACTTACATGATTTGAGACTATTATATTTTAATGAAAGGGGTTAAATACTATGGGATTGATGAAAGAATGGGTCATATTTTAACTTTGAAAATGTCTTAAAAATAGTCAGTACCTGCAACTCAAAAGTCCAACAGTTATTCCGTACACCTATGTAATTACTAATAATTACAGTCGTGGTAATCTGGCTGTTGCTGTTGGAGGTGTAATTAAAACACACAAGACAAACTTTTTTTTTTAAATTAGTTTTTACGCTACATACACTGCGTAATTTATAAATTTATAACTAATGCATGATGGAATTACTTACCTTTGCTATGTAGATAGTTTTATCATAATTTAAGGAGTATGGTTGTTGCAAGGTTCGGGGTAAGATTATAGCGTGATATATATGAGAGCAAGAAAAAAAGATCCACAAGAAGAACAAGAGACTGGTTTCCTGAACACATATATATGGGTAATTACAATTTGAAGTCACCAAATTGTAATGCAGTTACGAGGGGAGATTCCAAACACCACTGGTTTTACGGAGTATAGTTATGGATGTTATATGATCAGAGCAATACTGTTAGATATGTCCCGGAATTGAGAACCTTTAGTCGAAACTAATTGTTACAAAAAAAGGTCTAACACTTCCGGCAGAACATTCCTAAAGGCTTGTTTTGAAAAATATAACCAAGGGACTTAAAGGTAAAGGTGATATTGATGGATACAAGACAGCCGAAAGGAGAAGAGTAAGAGAAATAATAGGGGCATCGCCAATTAGTATACCAAAAAACTAAGGAGTTCGTCAGAATACTTGCATAGAAATTCTACTGCATTTAGGATTATTTTGCTTGGGAATGGAATGGACTGGATGATAGTGGTGCGTATAACCATATTCACAACAATTAGAACACAACATCGATTACACATTGCTAGGACAGATTTGAATGAAGAAAACATATTTTTGTGTCACGAAAGTATTTCTATTAGGTATGCAACAATTAGATTTACAGTTTTCTTCATTCGTGCCAGTGTCCATACAATGTTTGACAACATTGAATTTTGATGCAATCTCGGCTCGCACCTGTATTTGTTCGAATGGTACTTCAAAAGTAAATGACTCGTTGTAATATGGATTCAGTGTGCATTTCTTGATGCTCGTTTTCTTCTTCTTGAGACGTTTTCCATTTTGCATGAGTGCGATCTTTACGTACGGATCTGTTGCCGGCCACCGATGAATCCGGATATGAAAAAATGGAAATTAACATATTAGTCTTTATGAAGTAAACGCAGGTCATAGGTAGTAATTATACTACGGTTATTTAAAAAAAATATTTTACCAAAAATGATAATAATTATTTCGGCACCTATAATGCATCTTTATATGATGATATATGAAAGAAAGCCTTAAATATAAAATGTTTACTGTACGTTTTTTCGTTTCGTTTACGTAACTGCTATGCAGGAAATTATTTTGGAGAATTATGGAGTGCTACTAAAATGGTCTTTGCAAGCGTTTTAGTAACGTATGGACTACTCGTATGTATAGGAAACGCATATAGCATATAGCAGTTAAACATGTAACTAAGTGCATTTTGATGGGCGGAAATAGAAAGTTAAGGAAAACTTATTTTTTTTTTTACTTTATTAAAACTATTTTTTTTTACTTGTCAGTGTGAATAACTATTGAACCGTCTTCTTCTAAATTAAATATTATACAAAACTAAGTTTTACGATCTTTTATGAAAATGGCATTAAACTAAATAGACATGCTGGTTAATTGCAAAGACATTCCGAGCATCACAACATATTAAATACAAAATAAGGCAGACAAAGCCAGTTTTACCCTAAATCCTGAAAGTATAGACGGTTGTGTTAGAAGTGTTTCATTACAAGAAATGTTATTAATTATATTATTGAAGGTTAAAGGAAAAATGATAATCTCACCTGACAAGCCGCCAACGTCCATTTTCTTAAGATTCTTTGCCTCCAAAATAACGACGGTCAACTTTCCAGCAGTCGGTACATAACGCAAAGAGAAACATATATCTCCAAGCTTGTTATCCTGGAAAATTCCACAAAATACGGTATATTAAATAGGCATTGAGAAAAAATAATAGTAACACTACTGTCTGTTTTCTTGTAACTTTTACAAAAAAATATTCTACTTGTATTATAATAATGTCATAGTAACGTCCCAAGTAATTTATTGTAAGTTAATTGTTAAGTGTTTATTTCAAGGAGATTGGAAAGTGAATAAGTATGGAAGACAAAAACGGGGAACTTGTGTAGGGAACACAGTATTTTTGACAGGTCTGATAAGCAGTTTGAAAATATACAAATAAATCACAGGTACGGGCTCATAAATATTGCGGCTTAGGGCGGATAAGGGTAATAGTAAGTAACTTTTTAAGGAAAAATAATACAAATATAACAAAACAATAGCTCCGTGTAGAAACCTAGAAGCGTTTTATGGTAATTAATCTGTCGACACAGCTGACCAGTCGGTAATGTTTCAATTTTGCATATTAAATCAATAAATATGCGTTAAACATATATCCAATGCATATAAAACATATATAAATAATAATACCTAATTAATTGATAAACCGCTTAACTTAGATGATGACATGGTAACGTTGATAACGTTTACTAATGCAAAGCATTTTAACATATTAAACTCCCATTTAATATAATATGTTAGACGTAAGATTTCATGGTGTAATAAATACTGATCAGCTTTGCCGATTGTGCTCAGGATGCCATAGCACAGAGACTCAAGAAAGATAGCCTCAAACAATAGAGTTTGCAACTAGTCAGGTCTTCAACAACCATTTTCATTGCGTTACATATAACGTTTTAGCACATAGATGACATTTCATCTACTTAAAACATTAAACACGTCAAAAACATTTTAAAGAAAATTCTATAGGTTGGGGAAAACAAAAAATATATATGACCACATCAAACCTACTATTATAAAGCGTTTGTCCGTTGAAATATATATGGTTTATAGAATTAGGTAAATTATTACGATCTGTTGCCGAAATGATGCCAATTTCTTATTTCGTAACACCCAGCTCAGATCATCAAAGCAATACCTATGCTCACCTTGCTGAAGGACCTAGACAGTTTGAAATGTGACGATTGACGACAACCCTAAATTCAAAAGTTATATTCGCCTAGGCCCTAGTACAACCTGGAGAAAGACTAACCATTTAAGAAACAGATCGCAATTATCTAAAATTTGAACATTTAGATAATTAATTCACACATACACGCTATTTACATAAAACAGCTAAACAGTAATTGATCCAGAAAGAAATGCTGCTTAGATATGAATCACATTTTGTTATCAGCACTAGATTAGTTGTTGGTGTTAAACTAGTCGCATTTCTTTAGTGGATGACTTTATAAAGGCAATACATACATACATACATTCCGAGGACTTTGCATATAGGACATAAGTAACATCACACTATAACACAAGGGTAGTCTAGAGGTGACCTCATTGCGGATGAAGTGCCAAGCTTGCTGTTAGGGATGGTGACTGATAGATAAACTATGCTTATTGATTTCATACAATTCCTATAGACTCTTCCAATTTTCATATAATTTAACGGGGATTGTCTTTAGTTTTGCACGTAATATGCATGTATTTTTTATTTCATCCTGAAAATGGCACAATTTCTATCATAGTTTACCTATTTCTGAATAATAAAAACCACTGTATTACTAAAAACGTGAAGTTTTGTAGTGCGTTTTATTATTTGGTCACCATATTTTTACACAGTACTGAAGCACAGGAATAACAAATTATGTTTCGGTACAAAAGTTTGATTAGAGAAAGACTGTCACAACTCTTCTTTCGTCGGTCAGAGGATGATCTGTAACATATTTGGGTAACATTTGGTTATTATACTGCATTATTTTATTTTAATTCGTTTTCAAGACTCATAAGAGAACATGAGACCTATAAAGTATCTATATTTTTATCTAAATTAAAATGTGATCTTTATTGCAATTTTTACAATTTTTACTAAAGTTACTGCAAACATAAAACTTGACAATAAGCAAAAGCGACATAAATAACGTGATGAAAAAATACGTCAGACACTAGCTACGGTAGAAATATTTGCATTTAGACAACGAGTAACGTGTAACACACATAATATTGTCCTGAATTGTAGTTTTGCTAAACGATTAAACAAAAACCCAAAAGAAATATTCTCGTTGAGAAGTTCTACAAAACAGCAATACAGGAGCAAGTAAAGCACATTAAATAATGATCATGCATCATTCCCCAGCCGCTATACAACAAATATATTGTAAGTGTCGGATGGATGAACAGAAATAAAAAAAACAAGAGAACATTATGGTATGATAGGTGACATCGGGTAACGGGTGAATATATTTAACATTGTTATGGATAAGAATTTATTACATATCGATTCACTTTAAATACATACTTAATATGTTCTACCTAAGTTATTTTTTTTTCACATTGCTGTCCCAATTTTTCATATTTTCTTTTGACTTGACCCAATTTCAACTTTGCGGTAATGAAACGTGTTTATATAAAACATTATAATATACATCTCGATGTGTCTCAAAAAAATACTTACGTGAATGATCATTTCGTTTTTGAAGCGGCATGCAAGATTGTTCAGGACACAATCAAACACAGCCAAGCAGAGCAGAGAAAATATGTAGAAAAAGAGAAAACCAAGTAAATACATTTTTGCTGTTTAAATTAATTTTCAGAAAATAAATGACGACTCAGTCCATTTTGAGGCACCTTGACTAATACGCCACGAAGGAGTATTTTATGCAAAGAAATTAAGATTTTAAAAATATTTTATATTTAATTTTACTGAAGTATGTTTTGTCAAGGATCCTCTATATAAAGTGCAGTAAATTTAAAAATTATAATCTACCCTCTCAATAAAATTGCATTTAATGAGTAAGAATATTGCAATATTAGTATAAATAAAAGTTAAATACAATGATTATATATATATATTTTTAAAGAATCGAAAGGAAATTTAATTTTATTAAAAGGATAGAAGTATAAATAATGCTGTGCTAGTAAACCACACCCATCTTAAAAATATACCTACTATAATACGTATTAAACAGAAAATAAAAATAAACCATAAACTTGGGTATGTTTTACCAGAGTTAGCCTAAGCTAAGAAAAAAAGATAAAATACAGTCACCGCAGTTGATTTTTGGGTTACCTAGTTAATAATGTATATATACCTCTTGCTTTGAAAATCGTATGCTTTATAATATGCATTCATGAGAATAATGTTTATATACCATACATGTTCCTAAATGGTAGATGTGTTTACCGAAATGGATTGTTGATGTGACCTGGGTGTATCTGTTAATTTCCTTGTGGTTATTAACTTCACCAATTATGATTTTCGCAACATACCTAAAACCTTTAACTTTGACTGACATGGTGCGACGTGACACTTGCCCCAAATACATATTCAATAACAATCTGTTTAAATTGAAATCTATAAAATCGTAACAACAAATAATTCTAACAGTCTAACCACGCCAAATGAAGCCTATATTTTGTGTGATAAGCTGAAAAGTAAACTTTTTATTAATCGTTTAAAGTCACCACTTTATGTTACGTCGTAATAAGTACCGTAAATAGGTAGGTAAATCTTATTATTTGTGTACCGTAAGAACACATTTTTTAGCTTAAAGAATATACTTACTATATAGAGATATCAAATTATCAAGTTTGAAGTATATCAAATTTTCGAAGTGAGGTATATAATAGCGTAAGTTATTTGTTTGTAATCGCACCTGTCCTCCCTCGCCTTCAACGCTCTGCAGTTCACGCCACTCTTCAATAGTCTGCGCTAGATCCACCTGACACAGAGGTACCTTCACTTCGCCGATCTGATCGTGCTTGGAGAATCGGTCGAAGTCGAATATCGCGAACACCAGGGTTTTGTTCATTGCATCAGCATATGGCACGTTCTGTACAAAAATATTCATATAATATTTCCCTTTGGTTGTTGTACCAATGATATGAAATTTATAATGTCACGTAATCGATTAGGTGAGGAAACTTGCCTTAAATACAAATGTTTCGTTGAAAACAGGGCTTAGAGTTTTTCGGTGTACTTTGGTTTCGAATTTCTTTTTCTTATCTGGCAGAAGGTACACTTTCACATAAGGATCCGACGTTCCGCCCATGTCTAAAGCCGGGAGATCTTCAGCTTGGATGACCGTAACTGATAGGCTGTTGCTATTGAAGTCATATTCCAGCTGTAAAGCGACGCATGTAGAGTTAATGAGGTACATATGAATTAGAAAAGTCCTCACATATGAAATGAAATATAACAATGATCTAAAACTATGGAATGCTACAGAATGAGAAATTAAAACGCGATTAATCTTTACCCGTTTTTAACTTTACGAGATATCTACTGAAAAATAAGGAAATAATGATCACTATTGCAATGGACTAATGAACTTTGGCATTTATAAAAGTACAAATCGGTGTTCGAGCTCGTTTCCTGGTCTCCATAAGTAGATGCGCGATTGTCGTAACATACCTTGTATTGGATTTTTCCTAGCTTCTGTTCCTCTTTCTTTTCCTCCCCGTCGTCAGGTTCCTCGGCATTCTCTGTGAGCTCCTCCATGTCCGGCTGAACCTACATGCACGTCCCGCGGCAAATTTCACATGAATATGGGATGTCTTATCAATAAAGAGTATGCATAATAGGTACTAAATGTCTATATATTGTCACGAGAATTCAAGTCTTGGATGGTTGTGGTGAAGTTATCACTTAATATATTCAATGCATGTATACCAACTGTGTAAAACAGATTTTGTATTGCGTTTATATATAGGGACTAGCGGTCCGCCCCGGCGTACATAGGTATATAGCCTATAGCAGTCAAGGATCACGTACATATCCAACGGTGAAAGAAATTTTGAAATCGGTCCAGTAGTTCCTGAGATTAGCGCGTTCAAACAAACAAACTCTTCCGCTTTAAGTATTATATTAGTATAGATTAATTTTACAATTTTACTTATAGGGATTATGATTCAGATTATCATGTACTTAATGAAAAAGATTTTGTTTCCTCTTTCGATTATTGGTCTTAAAACATTACCTTTTCCTTGTACGCTGAGCCTAACAGCTGGACGGACTTGAAGTCGACTCCTTTCATCCCTTTCTTGCCATCCTTGGAGCGTCGTTTGCGGAAACATCGCCGGATGCAACAGAAGCATATTCCCAACACCACAACTGCTACTCCTAAACAAAATAATTTTCAACGCGCTTTAAAATAAGCTCTTCGCGTGAAAAAGCACACCTCGTGCGTGGGGGTTGGCAAGTATTAGGTACGAGAGGGATATAATTAATGCGTTGTATGTAAGGTTATGTTTTAAAGTGCAATTATTCTGCGAGTTGTATCTAACTGATAAATCATTCTTACCCACAAGAATGGCAACTAACTGCCATGTCTCCATGTTCATCTTGTGAGCAATTTCAGCTGTTTTCTCCACGATCGATTCTTGAGTGGTAGTCGTCGTGGGCGGCCCCTCCGAAGTGACGATGGGACTCCCAGAAGACGTTACTGCAAATTAATCAAAATGTCAATTCAGACTTATGAAGCGGGAATACAAATATTAATGCATTTTGACATTTTCTAGGTCAATGACTCTACTTTAGCGCTTATTTTTTATCCGTATGTTTCAGTGCGCTCTTATGTACCAATAAAAATCTATACAATCACTACATAGTATAAAACAAAGTCGCTTTCTCTGTCCCTATATCCCTATGTCCCTATGTCCCTTTGTATGCTTAAATCTTTAAAACTACGCAACGGATTTTGATGCGGTTTTTTTTAATAGATAGAGTGATTCAAGAGGAAGGTTTATATGTATAATAACATCCATTAAATAGTGGAGAAATACTGTTATTTTTGAGAATTCTAATGTGATGTCGTAAATAATTACATTTTTTCCGCTTACATTGCAAACGCAGGCTGAACCCTACGAGATTTATCAAAATAATGTACTAAGTATTGTACACATTGAAAAGGTCTACAGAAAAGTCCGCGATGGTATATGTCTATCTCTTATGGATATCCCACAATAACATTTTTTTGTCATTTACTTTTTACGACAAATAATGGCTAATTTTCGAAGCGATTTCAACCAATACAGCATTAATCCTTATCTAATTAAATACCTTAAATGCATTGTTGATTTTATATAAATCCATATGGCCCTTTACAGCATATGATTTAAATGAATACTTTCGAAGATATTACAGATTTAAAAATTGCGGCGGGCGGCGGAAGCGTGCCTATAAGTGCGTCGGCGGCCGCGGTTCTCCCTATAGCCCAGTGTCGATAATTTTTGAAACCAAAAAAAAAAATCACAGTACGTAGGATGAAACCCATTGGAAAAGGAGGAGAATATTATAAAAATACAAGGAAAAATAATTTACGGGCGATCTGAGCTCGGGAAAAAAGGGGGGGAGTTTTAAGGGTAAAAAACGGTTTATCTCGATTTCCGGCAAAAATATCGTAAAAAGTCAAGCAGCCTGGGAGCTTTCATCGAAAACGCTGCCTAATCCCTGAGTGGGTAGTACCTACGCATAATATGCTCTACTACCCGTGCGAAGCCGGGGCGGGTCGCTAGTATATAATAAAATCATAGACTTGCCGTATCTGTACATTAAAGATTTTTGCAAAATAATAACTGGGGGATGTTAGGTATAAGTAATAGAACGTAAAAAAGCTATTTTTGAAAATTTTGTCTGTTTGTCTGTTTGTCTGTTTGTCTGTTTATCTGTTTGTCTGTTTGTCTATATGTTTGTGCGCGCATCACGCAAAAACTACTGAATGGATTTAAATAAAACTTGGCATGATTTAAGTTCATACTACGGAGTAACATATAGGATACTTTTTATCCCGAAATTCAGCACGGTTCCCTTGGAAGAGGGGATGAAAGTCAAAATGTGTACTTAGCTATAATTCATTAACGCATGGTCCGATTTCATTCATTCTTTTTTTGTTAGAAAGGAGATAACTTAAAGATTACCGGGTAATTTCTGAAAGGCTGTATCGATTTTGATGGGACTTTGAGTGGCGGATGTTTACATTTTTATCTACCTAAACATCCACCTGTGAACTTTTAACAGTTTTTCGCAAGGTATGAGCTCAAAAGAGCTTAAGAAAAACAAAAAGTTCCCACGGGATTTTTAAAAACCGATAGGTATACACGCGAATGAAGTCGCGGGTATCCGCTCGTAAAATAATAAAAACTACAGTTGGTTATATTAACACTGAAAAATTTGTGTTTGTTTTCACCAACATAAACACTTAGATAACAGTTAATCAAAGATTTATGAAAAATGATACCTATGAGAAAAAGCGTCCTCCCATATAAGATTCACCTCCTCATTCTGGGGATAACGTTTTACTTAGGTTTTCAGATATGTATGACTCGACAAAGATATTATAATGTAAGACAGTATAGTATGGGATTTCGACTATTATGTAACGATAATAGATGTTGGTGATGATAACCGGGACCGCCGCGGTGCTTTCCGAGGCACGGACGACACGAAAAGGCTTAATATGAAAGGCTCCAAAATCGGTCACCCATCCAGTAGGGTCGATGTTCCTGAAGCATTAGACTGAGAAGCATACATTCTCGCAATTAGATCACGCGACCCTTTTATAACTGTCGGCAGTTATAATTTTACAATTCGATCCAGATTAGTTTATTCAAACAATTCGAAAGCTTTAGAGTTGTTACCTAGTTAGTCCATTACCTTTGCTGAAACAAATCGGATGGGATCGTTAGAAGATCGAAAGCAAAAAATAGTTTACCTGGTGCAACAGAGGTCATGTTTGAAGCTGTAACGGTGGCGGCGGCTGGGGCCTTCTCGCTGGTGGCTTCGGCCTCTCGGCGCCACCGCTGGTGAACCGGCAACGGAGGCGACATCTTGGCTATGGAAACATTAAGTAATTAAAGTCTGTTCGTATTCTTACGGTCACCTTTGTGTCTCGCCGCTTCCGCCGCGCGGCGTTTTTCCAAAGGCACCGCCGGTGACTTCAAAACATGCGCGCGGGATGTACAGGCGCAAGGGATTTTGGCGTTTGAATATTGAATTTAATATGTTTTAATATGTTGAAAAAAATATGAGTAGGTATCTACTCATATTTTTTTTATTAAAATTCTCTTTCCTTTTTATATTTTTTTATATTCGTATTTTATTACAATATAAACATAAAGTATAATATTATCATGAACACGGGTCTTCTCTCAAAATGAGGATTTTAACCATAGTCTACCACGCTGGCCAAGTGCGGATTCGCATACTATTCGGAGATTCTGTTAAAATAGAAAAAAATTACAGACCGGAAAAAAATAATAAAAATAAAAGCAGAATACTAAGAGCACCTGCGCCTGTACCGACCCTGTTACCGAACGGACTTTACACTGGTTATAAAATCGTGAAATAGGTAAAGTACCTAAGTATACATACTTAAAACAGTTCCATAATAGTATATTTCATTAAAAGTGTGGAAAGGCTGTCATTGCAAAGAGTTCCGACAAATGTCTACCCGAGCCGAGGCGCAGCTGAAGGCGAGGGTTGACAGTCGGAACAAGTTGCAGTGACGGTTCCGCACGTGTACTGAACGACTATTTTTAATATGAAAAATAGTCGTTCAGTACAATTATTACAGTACAGTTATTAAATTGCTTCATTTTTTGCGAAAAAATGAAGCAATTTAATAAAATAATAAAAACACAATAAACTAAACTAAGTAACTTAACATTTATTTCTTATAAAAGTTATAATTCACATATACATTGAAATTGGTAGTTTTTATACTAACTGGGGAAGTTTTAGGTTGCATATTTACTGTTTGAGACAAACTATTATTGAGAGTTCGGAGAAGTATGCCAACATAACATTTTCTGAAAAACTACTTATTTGCTTTTTTCTCTTCTCTCCACGCAATAAATTCGTCGTATGTAGATATGTAGCGACTTTTTGAATTTTCCAGTAAAATGTTCTCCGAAGCATTTTGTGCAATTATACTGAGTTCTGGTGATGTTAATTCAAAAAAACTAGGGACCAAATTACTCATTTTGTGCAACAAACGACTAAACTAGCAAAGAAAATTTCTGAAAAATGGCGCCAACCGTAGAATATAAGCAGAGTTTTTTTTTTTCACCCATTCTGGTAGGCAAAGGGAACTATGCCCATACAGCCAAGTCTTCAGTAGAAATTTTTTATTGATATGAAATGAAAATGAAATTTAATGAGATGAAATGAAATGAAACTTAACCAAACTCATTCAATCAAATCATTAAATCTGATATTGAAACAAATTAGTAGGTTTTTTTTAGAAATATATCTACGTATTTGCATGAATCATAAAAACTTCTATGAATTTTTTTAGTAAAAACTTCATGGTTGGTTTTTCTTTTTAATAGACATTATTTTGACAGTTGGGAAAGAGAACGCACGAGTTCGGGAAAGGTAAAAAAAAAGCACGAGTATGTAATAGCCCACATCCCGAACGCTATACGTCCCTGCAATACGCCACTTTTTGAGCAACTGTATTAAAAAGTTTTTTTTAAATTGAGTATACTTAGCTATCTCTTAAAATTCAAATTTTCGCCTTGTTTTCACCATTACATACAGTTTCGCGCAGAAGGTAGGTAGGTATGTACTACTAGTTCCTCACAGTAATTCCTGTAGGTAGATAATGTAGGTACCTACCTATTTGTAGGAAAATTTAAATATTCCCATTTTCCCCTTATAATATGATTTTTCTCTCCGTCATGTATTTGTACTTAGACTGGTTTTATCAATGCCAATGAAAATGCTCTGGAATACCTACGTACCTAAACCACGTCAGATTTTCGAGACGTCTTTTATAGTTTAGTCTATATTTTTTACTAGTGCCATAGATTTCTGGGTAAGCGTAGATTCCTGGAGTGACCCATTTGAATAATATCACCATTAGTCTATTTTTACTTGACCTACTAGGTACCTACTACTATTTTTAGTCTACCATTTGTTTCCATTCCTTAGAAATTTATGTAGATACAACCGAATTTGTATCAAATTTTTTATTATTTAGGGCTGTTATGCTCCTAAGGCTATGAATTCTCATCAAAACACCATAGATCATTCTCATGAAACTGCTAGTTAATATTGAAAAAATCCGGGTTTTGAATCGAAAATTTAGGGTTCCGTACATATTTATGAACAATATAATATTTTGGGTCTAAAAAATATTTAATTTCCGAGCTAGACATCGCAACAAACTGAAAGAAAAACCCGAAAAATGTTCATTTGTTTTGGTCACAGCTTAAAAACTATTTTATAAATCGTTGTTTTCAGTACCTATTTGTTGTTCAAATAGAGCATATGGCACATAATATACCGAAATATCATATTCCTAACTAGTTTAGTTTTTGAGATAGCCCTCGTCACAAAAATGGTCTAAAACTGACAACTTTGATGGCCTTCCATTTTCTTATTTTTTGATAAAAAATTTAAAAAAATATAATATATTTGTACTCTAGGTACTCAATGAGCTCTAAACAATGATACCCCACAAGCTAGAGTGAGAAAAAAAAATTTTCTTCGGCTCCTTTTTCATATATTTTTCAGGGGGGGGGGGGGGGCGCCCCCTGAATTTAATTCAATTTCTAATTAAATATATGGTTTTGGGTTAACGTTCTACACCAAATACCTGCAAAGTTTTAGGTTTGTAACTCATTTAGTCTACGAGCTAGTGACCTGTGACCGGCGGACGGACAGACAGCCGAGTGACATTAATAGGGCTCCGTTTTTACCCTTTGGTTACGGTTTTTATAGCAGGACCATGGTTTTTTTAGTAGGAACAGTGCTAGGTGGACAGAAGATATCGAGCGATTTTCAGGGAACCGCTGGGTGCCTACAAGAGACATGTCCAGCAGTGGACGTCCGTCGGTTGACAACGACGAGAAGAGTTGATAATGTTCTTTTTGAATATTGGATCTTAAGCCATGACCAAGTTCCTATGTAAACATATTATTAAAAATTATTTGTAAAGAACCGTACCTACGAAGATTTATAGGCCATGGCCAAAATGTGTCAGGCTTACAATGAAGAATTGCCCAATAATGAGGAGTCAGTCAGTATTATAGCGCAGAGTTAAAAGAGACGGAATATATGTAGAGACTGAGAGACCAATAGTTAGGTAGGTACGTATTACCCTTTTGTTAATAAGCCAACTAAAACAATTGAATTATGTATATTGCGATACGAAATTAACCTTTAAAGTGGACAGCGATGGCAAAGAATTTTCCACTACCCACGCAGTATGTGGAGTATGAATTATGATATTTCGCGACACAAAAATCTAGAACTAAAGAAAATACATAAGTTATAGCAAAATGGTTTTTATTTTAGGTTTATATGTAACCCGTTTTATTCGACGTCGACATCTTCCATTTCTGCAAGTGCCTACTTGAGTACATACTTACCTACATATGGCCCTGGTCTCTTTGCATCCGACGAGCTCACACAGGGAAATGTACGAATATAGAACCGTAAGGCGTTAAGGTATTCCGATTTGAAAACGAAAAACTGTGGGCAACTTCACCACTGACCTTATTTGCTCCCTAGAGAATTGCTCCCGAGTTGTAATTATCAATTCCTAAATCGGCAGTCACTTAGCACGAGTTTGCTTCATTTCTGTCCAATTTAATATTCGAATGGAGGCTCCGCGATGTACTGAAGCTTGGATGGCCAAGATGCGCGCGCAAGCGATCGATTGCCGCTGCGCGCTAGTTTCGACGTTTCAGTTCCTGGGCAAGTCGTGACGTTTACGTCACACATTGCGTACATCGACGACTTTGCAAAGAGTGGTAAAGCATTGAATGGATTACGAGGCGTATTCGAAGCCATGTACTTATACGAACACAACTATGGGATAAGCAATTGAATAATGCAACGGATTGTGTAAAAAAATTCAATAGTTAAGTATGCAAGGAAACGCGTCCCATTTTATAATTTTTAGAGATAGATCTACTTATTTTAAATTGGAGACTTACCTAAAGTATCAATACTAAAAATATCTAGATACTAGGTAGGTAATATGTCTTAATATTATTCTGTACGAATTTAACTTGGGTTTTATTATGTACCGATGTAACGTCTTGAGATAAGTCACACTCACCACCGAGAGCTACCGAGCGCGGTCGATACAAACGAAGTAGGCTTCCAATTGGAATACTTACCAACCAATCAAAAATCAATGAAATTTTGTAAACACGCTCTAGAAACGAATTATTAAGTATGGTCTGTTCGTTTTCTTACGGTGTCGTGCCGCCTCCGCCCGTGCGGCGTTTTGCCAAAGGCACCGCCGGTGACGGTGATTTTGGCGTTTTACATCGAAGTCTACCTAGGTAGTCATATTTTTTTATTAAAATTCTCTTTCCTTTTTTATATTTTTTTTATATCCGTATTTTATTACAATATAACCATAAACATAAAATATATTATCATGAACACGGGTCTTCTCTCAAAATGAGAAGGATTTTAACCATAGTCTACCACGCTGGCCAAGTGCGGATTGGCAGATTATTACAAACAGTAAAAAAATAATAAAAATAAAAGCAAAATACTAAGAGCAGGTCTGCGCCTGTACCGACACTATGTTACCGAACGGACTATAGGTTGTATGTTGTTTTCTAAGATTTCCTTAAATATATGAAGTTTCAAATTTACCTACACGGATGTAAAATTGAAAGTCACTGACACCGTATACTCGTATTACTAATTCCCCGGAATGCTGACAGCTGTCATTGTCATTTACAGATGAGTTATTTGTATGGACAACAGGGTTAACATCTACGAAGTAGGATTTTATGGCTTTTATTCCCTGTCATCATAAAAAGCCATATGCCGCGTAATAATAATACTCGTTTCGCCTTAAAATAGAAAACACCAAGAGTGGAAACTAGAAAGTGCACACTGACAGCAACAGAAAACAAAAGAAGCATATTGAAAAAATGTATTCAAAAATGGATGTCAAATGACATTATCACCATGAAGTGTCTGTCAGGCATTTGTCATATCTACATGCGGCAGTTGATTTGTATTTGCATAAGTTTTGAATTTTTTATCTTTTTTGTGGGAATCGTTTTATCTCTGGTAACATTACGAAACGTCAGAATTCCTGGGAATTAGTAATACGGGTATAGGTACCTACCTATGTAAAGGATTCTAATCTTTTAGTGTACATACACTAGTTGACTCACCCCGGTTTCTCACAGGTGGGCTTTTCTTTAGACTAAATTCGAGTGTGTTATACGGTCTACTTATGGACTTTAAATATGTCATATACTTGCACATGTATAGGAAGTGCCCCCGGGCGACCGGACGGGGCGCCGCGCGCGCTGTGAGGACAAAATGTATGGCGCTCTATGGAACGAAACACCTGTACTTGCGCCCCTGGCGCCTGCGGCGGCAGGCGCTTTCTATATGAATTCCCTTAAGCCCCCTTTTATGTTATTATGTTCTTGATGGTGAAACCAGCAATAAACATTAAGAAACTTAGAAATTAGTGACTATAGCTACCTACCATTTGGCTATGTAATTCTCTCATTTTCGGTTTTATGAAAATCAGTATGTATTAATAATTAATGAGTAGTGGTCAAGACCCTCATTTAAGTGGTAAGTATATGTATATGCATGCAGTATTTAGTATGGTTGCATCTTATGTGAATGATTTTCTGTTATCCGTTGAGGAGTTTTGTCCTCTACGTCTATATTGTCAGATTATTGTTGAAATTCAATTAGAATTTTTAGAAATGGTTTACAGATTATTAATTTCATAATTGAAATATGTTAGAATGAACTGACATTTGATTCATTTATTGGCGCCGAACCGCCATCTTGAATTATTGGTATAAATACGGGCACTTCGAAGCCATGAATTCAGTCTCCTCCAGAGACTCAACCGACTATTAGATGCTTCAGCATCTAGGTCGTGATATTTGATTGAGGGTTGTGATAGCAATCACACCCTAATCGAATAAAGTGCTGCCATTTTGGACTTGGCTGAGTGTAATTAAATTAATTAGTATAAAATAGATTTTGAAAAGAGATCTCAGTTAAACTAATCTGTGATTCGATATTAATTAAGTTTGTGCGGGTGATAAATAAAGATATTTTAATAATAGTTTGATTTAGTTTTAATATTAAACCTTATCCTGCTTCTGTAATGATGATGTTTACAATATTATCATCTAAGTACCTACTGTAATTAGTAAGTACTTATTCATCAGATCTTTACCAAAGGACAAAAAGAACTTGATGGTATGCATAATATCTTCAATGACAAAAGAATTGTCGAAATCGGTTCAGATTTGAAGGAACCCTATTGTTTTTCAGGATAAAAATATCCTAAATGTTGATCCAGAGCATTAGCTATATAAACATATCAAATTGCATTCAAATCCGACCAGCAGTTTCTGCGTGATGTTTGTACAGAGAGACTGATAGATCTCCGATTAGAATTTTCAAAATATTAAGTATAGATACCTATTGCGTCCCGTTATAGTTTTATTATAGTTATGATCAGCTAGGTACCTAACCTTGATGAAAAATGCCATAACTTAAGTAGGTAGGTACCTTAGTCGGGAAGAATACAGATTGGCCGTTACATAAAACATCACCTGGCATCCTTGGTACCAACACTTTAAAGCAATCTGTAAGGATCAAACGTTTAGATAAGCTAAGTATAAAAGAGAATAACAGGTACTTAACACAAGTATAAATTGAAAATTTAAAAAACCCCCGACATTCGCCATTTTGTGGTGGCGGCCATCTTGGATTTGCAATAGTGCTATTCTACTAGTCAAGCCCTTTCATTTGATACCCATATTAAGGGAGTTGTGAAAAAATATGTAATCCGCCATTTTGTAGCGGCGGCCATCTTGGATCGATTTTCATCAAACATAGCTAACAACACTCTCGACTAATTCATCTTTCAAACAAAAAAAACCGCATTCAAATCGGTCCACCCGTTTGAGCGCCACAGGGGAACAGACACACACGCACGCACGCACGCACGCACGCACGCACGCACGCACGCACGCACGCACGCACGCACGCACGCACGCACGCACGCACGCACGCACGCACGCACGCACGCACGCACGCACGCACGCACGCACGCACGCACGCACTCACGCACGCACGCACGCACGCACGCACGCACGCACGCACGCACGCACGCACGCACGCACACACACACACACACACACACACACACACACAGACACGTCAAACTTATAACACCCCGTCGTTTTTGCGTCGGGGGTTAAAAATAGAGCCATGACGCCGTTTGGAATATTATTATTAGATACGAAATACCTAGGTGTGATAAATAAAGAATTAACACGAAGACACCTACGCTAGATAAGAATGAAGAAACCTGCGTAGGTGTCTAAGTAAGTATTAAATAAAAAAGTAGCTATTATTAAGTTGTTAAGTTAGAAGGAAAGCTACCTACACTTGCTACTTAGTCGTAACAAATAAACAGAAATCAGAATATCTGCATAAAATTATGTGGTTACATAACAATATTATGTGCACAAAAATATTGATAAATTTAAGAAAAAAAGTGACTGTCATAATCTTAATCTCAGAAATAAAGATAAACTTGTGTTGCCCACTACTATAGGCTGGGGAAAATTAGGAAATCATTTGTTGGTAATTCTATACTTTTTTATAATCGGCTGCCGGAGGACATTTTGGATTTGTCTCTCAATAAGTTCAAGGTTTTTGTAAAACGCAAATTAATTGAAAAATCTTATTATAGCGTAAAAGATTTTCTTAATGACAAAAAGCCATGGACATAGATTGCTCTAAAAGGCAACAGTTCAAATCATTTACAAATTAGACATATTGTGAGATGGTGATAATAATAAATAAATTACGTAATTAAAAAAACTAAAAACCCGACTGCGTAAAACAAACTAGTTCTAGTAACTGAAAAGCAAAAAACAAGCTTTGTACTTTATAAACTAGAATTTGATAAGATCATAAACATAATTAATGTTAGAAAATGTATGGCATGCGGGGGCGAATTAATAGTCCTGAGTAGTTGGCTAAGTAATGCCCCCGCCTGCCATACATTTTCTAACATTAATTATGTTTATGATCTTATCAAATTCTAGTTTATAAAGTACAAAGCTTGTTTTTTGCTTTTCAGTTACTAGAACTAGTTTGTTTTACGCAGTCGGGTTTTTAGTTTTTTTAATTACGTAATTTATTTCTTGGTTTTTAGTGTAAAACTATGAAAAATTTTTAGATGCATAATTTTACAACAGATAAAATGCTTATTTATTAAAAGCAACTAAATATTATGTACAATAAGTACTTAAATATAATTCGGAATAGGAATTTAAACCAACAAATCGTATATCCTAATTCAACATAAAATTACCAATTAGCGAAGAAAGTTTCTAGAAACTATTTATCTGAAAAAGTAGATTATTTTCTACAAGTTTAGGCACTAGGCAGTTCTGCCGACTTTTGCGGTTTGCCACCGCGAATTAATGTAAGAATACAAGAAATATAATATAATAAGTAATAATTAGTAATTAATAGCTAGTAAACCTTTTACTTCAAGCAAATTTAGTAACCCGAACTACGAAAGACATCGACAGAACGATTAATCAATCAATCAATCATCAATCATCATCAATTTCTCAATAAAGCGCGAGCCCATAAGACGCAGTATATTATATTGATGTTCATGTATTAAAGTATAGCGCGTTTAAGACCACTATTAGCGCCATCTGTTGAACACTGGAAACTTTAATAAGGTCCTTCATAATATTATTGTATTATTTTAGTGTTTGGCGATATTATTAGTGTTACAATAATTGATGGGAAGGGGGGAGGTGTAGGGGGGATTATATGGAATGTAGTAGAGTGGAGTGGGAAGGGATCTTAAATAAATTACCACCAATTTACTCACAGTAGTTGTTATTTATTTTGTTTTCTATGATTTGTCACTCCAAACTGATTACAAACATATAGATTGTATATATTTTCGTATTTGCCTTTTAAAGCCCTTTATTTTGATACCCCACTCGAGGGTCTTGAGGAAAAAAAATTTTTCAGCTCGCACATTAAAGTGCATAAAATCCGCCATTTTGAATTTTTATTAATTTAATGTACCCAGTAACATTTGCGCTGTTAAGACAAATCTAATGACGTATCATTTATCAAAATAGGTTGAGTCGTTGAGTAGTTACGAACTGATATAGGAAACGGTCATTTTCTGTGATTTATCACTCCAACTTATTTTCAAATATATAATTGTATACATTTTTGTATTTGCCTTTTAAATCCCTTCAATTTGATACCCCACTCGAGGGTCTTGAAGAAAAAAATTTTTTTCAGCTCGCACATTAAAGCGCATAAAGTCCGCCATTTTAATTTTTTTTTTAATTTAGGTACCCTATGACAGTCGCGTCATGAAGACAAATCTGATGACGTATCATTTATCAAAATCCGTTGAGCCGTTGATTAGTTACACGCGGACATAGGAATGGACATACATACACACAGGTGAAACACATAACCCAGTCGGGTAAAAATAACCCGGCTGAGTTTGTTGTGGGCTCTTCTCAGACCAGGGCAGGTTTGGAACCCTCGTAGTTTTAGTTTTATGTTTCCGTAGTAATTATCACCATTGCATCACTTTCATGTACTTTATTTAACTTACACTTGACGTTCAAAAAGTGTACAGTGTACCTACTTTGAATAAATGAGTTTTGAATTTGAATTTGAAATTTGAGTAGGCTATAGTAACTTTACGTGCCTACCCTCGAAGTCCAGTTTTGAGATAAAAGAAACATAAGAAGGTAGGTACCTACAGTGAAGTTTGCTCGTTAAAACTTTAGTTTGACTTTGAAAAAAATCATAACTTACTCGTAACAAGTGATAATAATCTAAAAGATTGACCATACACTTAAAAGTCCATATTTTGAAAACTACCTAAGTACTGAACCAATTTTAATCTAAATTGCATTGTTCCTTAAGATTAAGTTAATGTATAAGTCAATAAAAAATGGTCACAATTTAAATAATAGTTTCGGGAAATCCGCGGACAAACATACATACATACACCTACAAACATGCATACATGGATGAAATTTTGTTATATATTTGTTTGGAAGCCCTTATATATTTTTATCTATCTATCTTCATACGGAAAGCGGAAACCCGCGACTTCGTTCGCGTGGATATTGGTTTTTAAACATCCCGTAGGAATCATTTTGTCTTTCCTAAGCTCCTTTGAGCTCATACCTTGCTAAAAACTGTCAAAAGTTTACTGGCGGATGTTTAGGTAGATCAAAATGTAAACATCCGCCAGTGAAAGTCCCATCAAAATCGATCCAGCCTTTGAGAGATTAGCCAGTAATCTTTAAAGTATTTCCTTTCTAACAAAAAAAAAGGATGAATGAAGTCGGACTACGCGTTAATGAATTACAGCTAAGTACACATTTTGACTTTCATCCCCTCTCCCAAGGGAACCGTGCTGAATTTTGGGATAAAAAGTATCCTATATGTTACTCCGTAGTATGAACTTAAACCATGCCAAGTTTCATTTCAATCCATTCAGTAGTTTTTGCGTGATGCGCGCACAAACATACAGACAAACAGACAAAAATTTCAAAAATAGCTTTTTTACGTTCTATTACTTATACCTAACATCCCCCAGTTATTATTTTGCAAAAATCTTCAATGTACAGATACGGCAGTCTACGATTTTATTATATGTATAGATAGAAGATATACATATATATACAACGTTAGTTTTACTTTGCGCAAAAACCGAAACGCGTGTCAAATATTTTTACATTAAGAATACCTACTTATACAAAATTTCAAAAAAATATAATGAAAAGTAACGAAGTTATAAGCTTGTTATGTTGCGTCGTTGTCCTCGAAAAAAATGGTCACCGCAAGCCGTCGTCGCAGCGACTTGCGATCGACGCGAGTTGAATGACCGCCGCTGTGTGCCGACCGTCAGCTGATGCGCGGTAAATCATTGTGACTAAGCTTGTAAGATTTCAAAATATTTTTGGACAAAAATATAACACTATATAAAAACTAGTAGGGCGCGTGGGTGCGCGGCCCGCAAGCGGACCGCGAGGTTTCGTTTTCGGGTATGTTTTGTTTGAGCAGCCTCCACTTGTCTTCACCCATCTTCCAAACCTTCGATCATTATCACTCTCCATATTTTTTCTCCGAATCAATAGTCAGAATGAGAGTACTTCCATAAAAACTAATTTTGAAAAGAAAATGTATCAAATTATTGCATAGTTCCCAACTTGTATTATCTTCAATATTCGTCATATATGTTGTATGGATATATAAATTCCGTCAGCTTGTTTTTTTTTTTCTTTTTATCAAGTAAACCACGTCTTGATGATCTTTTGCCAAAAACCTACTCTTCCATCTTTTATACCTACTTGGTGAGATAGACACCGCCGAAATTTGTATAGCCGCCATCTTGAATCCGCCATTTTGTTTTTTTTTTTTCAGCTTAGTGCCAATTGGATGAGGTTTTGAGTAATTTTTGTTTGAGCACCTCCCACCTATCTTCAATACCCTGCCCGGGCTCCTCAACCAACTTCCAAACCCTCAATCATCATGTCTTCCCATATTTTTCTTTGAGAGTTCTCCAAAAAACCGCATTAAAGCCTTGCATAGTTCACAACTTGTAGTCTCTTCAATATTCGCCATACATTTTCTATGGAAAAATAAAGTCCGCCATTTTGAATTTTTTTTGTATTCATCGAGTAGATCTTTGGATCCTGATCATGTTTTGCTAAGAAACAACTCTTCCATCTTTTATACCCTTCGAGATGGACACCGACGAAATTTGTATGGCGGCCATCTTTTTTTCGCCATTTTGAATTTTTTTTCGGCTCCCTGCCAATTGGATGACGTTTCGAGTGACATTTGTTCGAGCACCCCCCACCTATCTTCAATACCTTAAGCGTGCTCTTCAACCGTCTCCGAAATCCTCAATCATCAGCTCTCTCCATATTTTTCCTCTTAATGAATTTTTGTCCTCTATACGAAACCATTTGTGAAAAAAAAATTTTTCATACAAAATTTTACAGGAGAGGCGATGAATGAGTCAGTGAATCAGAACGAACAGCTATATATATATTAACTAGTAGGGCGCGTGGGTGCGCGGCCCGCAAGCGGACCGCGAGGTTTTGCTTTCGGGTATTTTGGTTTGAGGAGCCTCCACTTATCTTTCCCAAATTCCTAATCCTCGATCATTATCACTCTCCATATTTTTTCTTCGAATCATTCTGCTCATCAAATAGATCTTTAGGTATTGATCATCTTTTTCCAAGAAACCACTCTTCCATCTTGTATACTTGGTGAGATAAACACCGACGAAATTTGTATAGCCACCATCTTGAATCCGCCATTTTGGTATTTTTTTTTCGCCGTGCCAACTGGATGAGGTTTTGAGTAATTTTTGTTTGAGCACCTCCCACCTATCTACAATACCCTGCCCGGGCTCCTCAACCATCTTCCAAACCCTCAATCATCATGTCTTCCCATATTTTTCTTTGAGAGTTCTCCAAAGAACCTCATCAAAGCCTTGGATAGTTCACAACTTGTAGTCTCTTCAATATTCGCCATACATTTTCTATGGAAAAATAAATTCCGCCATTTTGAATTTTTTTTTCTATGCATCGAGTAGATCTTCTGATCCTGATCATCTTTTGCGAAGAAACCACTTTTCCATCTTTTATACCCTCCGAGTTGGACGCCGACGAAATTTGTATAGCGGCCATCTTTTTTTCGCCATTTTGAATTTTTTTTCAACTCATTGCCAATTGGATGACGTTTCAAGTGACATTTGGTCGAGCACCCCCCACCTATCTTCAATAGCTTAAGCATGCCATTCCCTCGTCTCTGAAATCTTCAATCATCAGCTCTCTCCATATTTTTCCTCTTAATGAATTTTTATCCTCTATACGACACCATTATTGAAAAAAAAAAATTTCATACAAAATTGTTCAGGAGAGGCGATGAATGAGTCAGTGAATCAGAACGAACAGCTATATATATATTAACTAGTAGGGCGCGTGGGTGCGCGGCCCGCAAGCGGACCGCGAGGTTTCGCTTTCTGGTATTTTGGTTTGAGCAGCCTCCACCTATCTCTCCCATATTCCTAATCCTCGATCATTATCACTCTCCATATTTTTTCTTCGAATCATTCTGCTCATCAAGTAGATCTTTAGGTATTGATCATCTTTATCCAAGAAACCACTCCTCCATCTTGTATACTTGGTGAGATAAACACCGACGAAATTTGTATAGTCGCCATCTTAAATCCACCATTTTGAGGTTTTTTTCAGCTCAGTGCCAATTGGATGAGGTTTCAAGTAATTTTTGATTGAGCACCTCCCATCTATCTACAATACCCTGCCCGGGCTCCTCATCCATCTTCCAAACCCTCAATCATCATGTCTTCCCATATTTTTCTTTGAGAGTTCTCCAAAGAACCGCATCAAAGCCTTGCATAATTTACAACTTGTAGTCTCTTCAATATTCGTCATACATTTTCTATGGAAAAATAAATTCCACCATTTTGAATTTTTTTTCTATTCATCGGGTAGACCTTTGGATCCTGATCATCTTTTGCGAAGAAACCACTCTTCCATCTTTTATACCCTCCGAGATGGACACCGACGAAATTTGTATGGCGGCCATCTTTTTTTCGCCATTTTGAATTTTTTTTCAGCTCACTGCCAATTGGATGACGTTTCGAGTGACATTTGTTCGAGCACCCTCCACCTATCTTCAATACCTTAAGCGTGCTCTTCACCAGTCTTCGAAATCCTCAATCATCAGCTCTCTCCATATTTTTGTTCCGAATGAATTTTTGTCCTCTATATGAAACCATTAGTGAAAAAAAAAATTTTCATACAAAATTTTACAGGAGGGGTGATCAATCAGTGAGTCAGTCAATGAATCAGCACGAGCAGCTATATATATATTAACTAGTATGGCGCGTGGGTGCGCGGCCCGCAAGCGGACCGCGAGGATTCGAGTAGTTTTTGTTTGAGCACGTCCCACCTATCTTCAATACCCTCGCCGTGCTCTTCATCCGTCTCCAAAATCTTCAATCATCAGCTCTTTCCGTATTTTTCCATCAATAATTTTTTTTTGTGTAGAAAAATAAATTCCGCCATCTTGTTTTTTTCTGTTCATCAAGTACTTAGACTTTTAGGTCTTGATCATCTTTTTCCCAGAAACCACTCTTCCATCTTTTATGCTTGGTGAGATAGACTCTGACGAAATTTGTATAGCCGCCATCTTGAATTCGCCATTTTGTTTTTTTTTTCAGCTCAGTGCCAATTGGATGAGGTTTTGAGTAATTTTTGTTTGAGCACCTCCCATCTATCTAACATACCCTGCCCGGGCTCTTCATCCATCTTCCAAACCCTCAATCATCATGTCTTTCCATATTTTTCTTTGAGAGTTCTCCAAAGAATCGCATCAAAGCCTTGCATAGTTTACAACTTGTAGTCTCTTCAATATTCGCCATACATTTTCTATGGAAAAATAAATTCCGCCATTTTGATTTTTTTTTCAATTCATCGAGTAGACCTTCGGATCTTGATCATCTTTTGCGAAGAAACCACTCTTCCATCTTTTATACCCTCCGAGATGGAGACCGACTAAAGTTGTATGCCATCTTTTTTTCGCCATTTTGAATTTTTTTTCAGCTAACTGCCAATTGGATGACGTTTCGAGTGACATTTGTTCGAGCACCCCCCCACCTATCTTCAATACCTTAAGCGTGCTGCTCACCTGTCTCCGAAATCCTCAATCATCAGCTCTCTCCATATTTTTGTTCCGAATGAATTTTTGTCCTCTATACGAAACCATTAGTGAAAAAAAAAATTTTCATACAAAATTTTACAGGAGGGGTGATCAATCAGTGAGTCAGTCAATGAATCAGCACGAACAGCTATATATATATTAATGGTTGGATTCGATTTTGTTACTGATTCTGAACAAACTACTTTCGGGTTTTGCGTAAAGTAAAACTAACGTTGTATTATTTTATTATAATAAAATCGTAGAATTGCCATATCTGTACATTGAAGATTTTTGCAAACTAATAACTGGGGGATGTTAGAGATAAATGATAGAACGTAAAAAAGCTATTTTTGAAAATTTTGTCTGTTTGTCTGTTTGTCGGTTTGTCTGTTTGTCTGTTTATCTGTTTGTCTGTTTGTCTGTATGTTTGTGCGCGCATCACGTAAAAACTACTGAATGGATTGAAATGAAACTCGGCAAGATTTAAGTTCATACTATGGATTAACATATAGGATATTTTTTATCCCGAAATTCAGCACGGTTCCCTTGGGAGAGGAGATGAAAGTCAAAACGTGTACTTAGCTGTAATTCGTTAACGGGTGGTCCGATTTCATTCATTCTTTTTTTATTAGAAAGGAAATACTTTAAAGATTACTGGCTAATCTCTGAAAGGCTGGACCGATTTTGATGGGACTTTCACTGGCGGATGTTTACATTTTGAGCTACCTAAACATCCGCTAGTGAACTTTTAAGTTTTTAGCAAGGTATGAGCTCAAAGGTATCCTATATGTTACTCCGTAGTATGAACTTAAATCATGCCAAGTTTCATTTCAATCCATTCAGTAGTTTTTGCGTGATGCGCGCACAAACATACAGACAAACAGACAAACAGACAAACAGACAAACAGATAAACAGACAAACAGACAAAAATTTCAAAAATAGATTTTTTACGTTCTATTACTTATACCTAACATCCCCCAGTTATTATTTTGCAAAAATCTTCAATGTACAGATACGGCAAGTCTACGATTTTATTATATGTACATAGAAGAAGATAGATAGATGTACCTACTAATGTATAAACATAATTTTAGAGATCACGTGAAACATTTTGGAAGGCAAAAAACCAAAGAATTCCAAAAAACATTACGCAGGTAATTTCTTAAGTGAATAGGTTATTATTAGTCTAGAGCAGAGGTTCCCAAACTTTTTTTCTCATAGACCACTTTCAAAATTTTACTATAGTCAAACTTTTAATTATCTGCAGTAATCTGACGTTTCCTAATGTCATTTCGTAAAATAATGTTGCCAACCCCATTTCTATAGTGATGTGATACGTTCAATTCATTCAATTTCATTCACAAAAGTTTCGTTCAAAGTTACTCTTTCATTATCATCATAATTTTATTTATCTATTAAGTAAATCGATGGCTCCTACGTATAAAAGCCAAATTAACAATTTTGTCATCTTGACTTTTTGTGGCAAACGCATCCTATTGGTACAATTAATTATATGAGCTTTAATTGAAAAAAAAAGTAAGAAGTACTATTTCTATTGCAATAACTATGTGCTATGTGCCTATGTGTGTTGACGATATCTGTCATAGTTAACATGCTAAGTTGCTACTGCCCTTTTATTACAAAAAAAAATATATATTTTTAAAAGAATACCTACTAGTTATTCAGAAAAAAATATATTTAACATTATAATAACATATTTACATATTTTTGGAATCTACTTATAATTTTCTAGATGATTTTGACCTCCCTGGCGCAGTGGTTTTGGTCTTTTTTTTATTTATTTTTTTAATTTATTTTATTTACAATACATAATATTAATATTTTTACATTGATTACTTCGTGCTCGTAAGCGCTTATAAGTGGGAGGTCCCGGGTTCGATTCCCGGCAGGGGCAAGTTGGGATTTTATAATTTCTAAATTGTCTTTGGTCCTGTCTGGTGGCAGGCTTTAACCGTGGGCCGTGGCTGGTTAGCACCCGACCGGCAAAGCTGTGCCGGCCGGCCGCCAAACGATTTAGCGTTCCGGTACGATGCCGTGTAAAAACCGATCAGGGGTATGCATACCTCTCTCAAGTTTGCCCGCTTCCGTCTTCGACAGCATCATCACTTACCATCAGGTGAGATTGCAGTCAAGGGCGTACTTGTAGTTGAATAAAAAAAATAGATAATGATTATGAACTTAATCTGATTTTTAATTATTTTTTTTCAACTTTAGTCTTTAATGCGGGACCATGGTCATCACATCATTTTTTCTTAAATTTTACTAGCCTATGTCACCTAGAATAAGCTAAAGATTCTAACGATACCTACCTTATTCATCAAAATCGGTTCCGGCATATATAGAAGTTATGGTACAACATACAAACATACATGAACCCTGAAAACAATATACTCCTTTTTTATACTCCATTGATTAGTTACAAGCGGACATAGGAATGGACATACATCGTCGTCGTCGTCGACGATTCAAAAGTATATCTAAAAGTGTATTTGAATAAAAAACTTTTATTTTCTATTCCATTCTGTTTCATTTTGAATTTACCTTAATTAAAATACCTTAAATTTTACCTTAATAACTAGGACCGCTAATATATATATAGCTAATATACTAGCGGTCTCGGCAGACGTCGTCCTGCCTGGTGACATATCAATATCAGCGCCACCTACCAAGACCCAATAGGTTAGCTGTACTTAGCGGGTAATAGTGTTTTCAAACTATCCAGGAAACCATTGAAATATACACACAAAATTTCATCCAAATCAGTCCAGCCCTTTAGGAAAAAGTACAGAAGAATTATACGGTACGGTACGGGTGAGAGAGTTCCGTATCGACAGGATGAACATTCAATGTTTGACAGTTACGAAACCCATGAACATTTTGTATGGGAAAATGTTTTTTCTTTTATTTTTTCGTGAATTTTCCAATATTTTTAATAGTTATTCTGCTATTCGGATGAAGACAAATACAACAAATCAAAAACCATGAAAATCGGTTCAGCCGTTCTCGAGTTATAAGTGTTCGATCAAACGAGACTTTGTTTTATATATTAAAGATATACGTATTTATATATATACTATATATATAAATATATATATGTAACTTTTGTACATAAAATATAATAATTACTTAAAATAAAAACTTTAATTTGAATAAAATAATTGAATGATTCAAATCAATCACCTGTACCCCATCCCTATTTTATTTTCGTTAAAAAGTGACAACCCACGAAACTTCACATTACTGCATACAATTAAAAGTCGAAGTATAGTTCCGGTGGATCCCCTGCAGCCACATTTCTACCATATTCCCAAAACTCAAAAAAAAAATATGAAGATTAGATCTTACTATGGAAATTTGCGTCCATCGACCAATTGCAACTATCCATAAATTACGTCGCACGTTAAGGGGGAGGGGGGATGAATTGTGACATTGTGTGACAAGGGGGTGGAAGGGGTCATACATTTTTTGATGTCACATTTCAAAATGTAATATTTTTAAAGTAGGTACTATTAAAACATGAAATAAGAAATTTTAAAGCAAAATTTTGTTGAAAAATTGCAAAATATGTGACTTCACACCATTGTCTCACAAGTGTGACCAGCTGTGACAAGGACGGGGGTAAAGTTAATCACTGAATATGGAATATACAAGTTTTTACAAGTAAAAAAAATTCGTGGACCCCCGCTTACGACTCGTGAACCCCCATTTTCTTGTCACGCCAACGTAGACCCCCCTCGAGTCTCCCGTGGACCCTTGGGGGTCCACCTGGACCACTTTGGGAACTACTGGTCTAGAGTCTAGTTCTAGACTCAGTATAGTCATCATCCTACTAAATATTATAAATGTGAAAGTGTGGATGTTTGGATGTTTGTTACTCAATCACGCCGCAACTATATTGAACCGATTTGGCTGAAATTTTGAACGGAGATAGCTTATGCCCTGACTTAAAACATTGGCTACTTTTTATCCCGGAAAAGTATTCCTGTGGGACTAAAATAGATATAAACTTCCAAAAACGCCATAGAGGGCGCTGCCTGTTGTTATAAAGTTTTGGAGCGCTCCAAAGTGGGACTAAGCATACAGCTTTTGTTTAAAAAATCGTTGGCAGTGATCCAAAATATCCATAAAAGCGAGACGACGACGTAAAGTGTCTACTGGATGGGTTTATAAGACCTTTATGGGTTCAAAATGCAGTTTGTGAAACTATGATATTATTATCACTTAGAAGCTGATACTAATGGAATCTAATATATTCGTACTTAGTATGGAACGAAGAGTGTCTCTGAGAAACAAAAAGAAGTAAAAATTATTGAAACGAAATCGTAGTAGGGACTTAAGTATGCAAATCAAATCATACTTAATTGCTTGTTATGTATAAGTTTTTGCCTTTAAATGCAATCCTGGGGAATAATCCGTTAATGATTTTCCTATTCGTTGGGGGAGAAACAAGATCAACAGGTATCCCACTTAACCCGCGCAGGCCTGAGGCTTCAATTTTTCATCAAAATTACTATTATTTCTTAAAAAATAAACAATACATTTCGGTGACTTTGTGATTTATCCTGACACTTACTTAAGTTTTCCGTATAAATAAGTATGGTCTATTTCCGTATAAGTAAGTATGGTCTATTTATTAAACAATTTAATTTATCGTCTTCAAAAAAAAGTGTTTAGTAGAAAAACGTTTTGTACTTCAATCAAGCATTGCCAAACAATTATGTATAAGTCTTTTTGGTATTATAAGTTGTAACAAGGCACTCTAAAGTCTGAGTAGTAGGTAGAGCTACCCACCAATAGTGAAGAATTCTTCACTGATCCGGAAAACTTTGTGTTGAAGGCAAAGGCTGCGCTAACTGGGTGCGCGAAAGCTGATAAGTCAAGCTTACAAAAGCTTGCAATAATATGTGTCAAATTTTTGTTCAAATCGGCATACCTACCTACTAGGTAGGTAAGTAGGTAACCCACTTAATTTAAACCTATAGTTTAGTTTATTGATAAGAAATATCTAAGTAGTTCACACTGCTTTTGGATATTTAATGAGGTAGGCATATCGAACGGTTTTTATTTGCACATGGTAGACTATAGTGTGTATTTGTTTCGAATTTAATCATTGTTTAAATATTTTCCGATAAAAACACTATACCTAGGTAGTTACTTTGGGTTTATATTTAATTTAGATTCTGTTTGTGTATTCTGATAAAAAATAAGTGCGTTCGGCGGAAATAATACTTGATAACGCACGAGATAAAATCACTCTCATATTATTTATGGTTTGCAGAAAGATGAATAAAAATTCCCGATGAATTTATGTTATTATCTATTTTTTCTGTTGTCAAAGAGATTGCTAGTTGGGAACCAGCCTACCTAAGTACCTACGCAAATCACGATCTCTTTAAAAGCATCTTTTTCAACAAATAATCTTTTCTAAGGAATCAGATGTCGTCTGTACTTAATATGAATAGAACCTGAGCCTACGACGTGAACTGAGGAAACCACATGGGGTAAGATTTTATAATATCTAAGCTACCTAAGTACTATCTAAGTACTACCTAAGTACAATAGCTATCTAAGTACCTATCGACATTTTAAATGAAACGCTTTCATGTAGGTAAATGTCCTAAGTACCTATTGCTTTTCTGTAAACTGGACCTATATCCTAAAGTGGAAGCGTGCTTGATATTTCGAACATGCAAGTTTAAAAAAATACCTATATTTAACTATATCTACAATTAGGTACTTGTAACTACATTACTCAATATTCCCGATGTTTCATTATGATTAACTTGTCTTGTTATAGGATCAATATTCGTTGGTATCGTATATATCTATATAAATTATTTTTTTACACTGTCTACTGTTCTAAGTGAAAATAAAAGGAATCTTAAAATCTTATCTTACCGTATTATAATTTAGCTATAGGAGGTAGAAACCGTTGTACACATATCCCATCATGCGAATATCACTGGATGTTTGTGTGCCGACGCTCGGAGCCGTCAGGACGCGGGCTACGCCTCGACTCAACTGTTTCAGAGGCGCTGTAGTCTGTACGGGTGAACACTGAAGCTTTCAACTCTTGGACGTTTCAGTGGTTTCGGTATACGCAGAATCGGTAAAAGCTTTATGAAATTAACGTTTTTCAATTGTTATAGAATATGCATTAGCTTATTACGCACATAACCAAATATTGTTTTGTAACTAGTGGATCCGGCAGACGTATTCCTGCCCGGTGACATACCGACATCAGCGCCACCTACCGACACCCGGTAGGTTACCTGTACCTCCCCGGTTATTGTGTTTTCATACCATCCAGGAAAGGATTGAAATATACACACAAAATTTCATCCAAATCGGTCCAGCCGTTTAGGAGGAGTCAGGTGACAAACAGAAGAATACTTAGTTAGTTACTAGTATACTTAGTTACGGCTAAGAGAGTTTACCGTATCGACGAGTGAACATTAAATGTTTGACAGTTGCCAAAGCAAAAACATTTTGTATTTGAAATTTTTTTTTCTTTTATTTTATTTTTTCGTCAATTTTCTAATTTTTTTAATAGTTATTTTGCTATTCCGGACGGAGACAAATACAACAAATCAAAAACCATGAAAATCGCTCCAGCCGTTCTCGATTTATAAGTGTTCGAACTAACACGACTTTGTTTTATATATGTATATAAATGTATAATATATAAATATATAATATAATAATATATATCTACATATAAGAAGATATAGAATATAGATAGATTAATTAGATAGTTCGAAGTAAATTGTACCAAAGATAAAATAAAAAGGAAAATGTTTCCTTTTGTTTTTTTTTTATTGATGACAGGAAAGTAATTCAAATTATATTCGAAACACTCGTCACTTAACTTTGAAAAGGTACATTAGAGATAGCTTTAAAATAAAATAAACTAGAGGCCTATTTCATAAATGGTCGTGTGTCCTAAATCACAGAATATATAATAGTACTACGTCCTAAATGTGCACAAAAATAAAGTAGGTATCTAGGTACTTACCAAAGTAGGTTGATATTTAAATAAACCAACAAAATAAGCAAAATCATTATTGAAGGTACTTACCTACTTGTCGAGAGCGTATACTACTATGGTACTTACACATACTCGTATATTACCTATGTGTATTAGGTACTTAATCTTGAAAATTATTTTATCGATTTTAATAAAATACCCATACGTCTAGTGTGTAGCCTTTCCGAGAAAATATATGTGTCTCAACGATAATTACATAATTATATAGATAGTCGTCTACGCTCTACATGCGTATACCTATCATTACTACACTGAATTACACTACTAGTTTTACAAGAAAAATCTTCTACTAGCTCCTTAATGGTTGACGTTTATTGCGTTGTTAGTGGTCATTTTTTAAAATTATCTTTATATTATTATCCATAGTCCATACCTACCTTCACGAATCACGAAGTCATTTTATAAATTATTTTTTCTAAATTGGAGATTGTGGTTATTGTTAAGTATTATTATAATATTATCATACCCATAAAACTGCTTGATGTTATCACTACATAAGTATTATAAAACAAAGTCGCTTTCTCTGTCCCTATGTCCCCATGTCCCTATGTATGCTTAAATCTTTAAAACCACGCAACGGATTTTGATGTGGTTTTTAGGGTTCCGTACCGAAAGGGTAAAAACGGAGCCCTATTAATGTCACTCGGCTGTCTGTCTGTCTGTCTGTCTGTCTGTCCGTCTGTCCGCCGGTCACAGGTCTCTAGCTCGCAGACGAAATGAGTTACAAACCTGAAATTTTGGTATTTGGTGTAAAACGTTGACCCAAAATCAAATATTGAATTAAAAATTGAATTAAATTATTTTTCAGGGGGGCTCCCATACATGAGAAAGGAGCCGGAAAAAAATTTTTTTTTCTTACCCTAGCTTGTGGGGTATCATTGTTTAGAGCTCATTGAGTAGAGTACGAATATATATTTTTTTAATTTTTTGCTTAAAAAGTAAGGAAATGGGGGGTCATCAAAATTGTCAATTTTAGACCATTTTTGTGACGGGGGCTATCTAAAAAACTAAACTAGTTAGGAATATGATATTTCGGTATATTATGTACTATATGCTCTATTTGTACAACAAATACTGAAAACAACGATTCATAAAATAGTTTATAAGCTGTGGCCAAAACAAACGAACTTATTTTGCGTTTTTCTTTCACGGTTTCTTGCGATGTCTAACTCGGAAATTAAATATTTCTTAGACCCAAAATATTATATTGTTCATAATTATGTACGGAACCCTGAAAGAGCGAGGCCCGACTCGCACTTGGCTGATTTTTTTAATAGACAGAGTGATTCAAGAAGGTTTGTAAGTAGAAAAATTGGACCCGGTAGGTGGCGCTAATAGCGGGCAGGACGACGTCTGCAGGGTCCGCTAGTAAGATATATTATGATGCTGCTAGATCTTATTGATTTGTTCACCACGAATGTTCTACAAGACTAGACTAAATAGCCGAATACAGAATCATTTTATTACGTTTTTTTATCTACACCCATGCTTTAAATCCTCTATAAAAGATTCTGAAACAGTTAGCTTATTGCCAACTTTAGAACACCCGATGTTGTAACAACCATTACATCATCCAAACGAGTGATGTAATGAAATTCGGTACAATATTACATCATCCGTTTTTAACCCCGACGCAAATACGACGGGGTGTTAAGTTTGACGTGTCTCTGTGTGTGTGTGTCTATTCCCCCGTAGCGCTTAAACAGGTGAATCGGTTTGAATGCGGAGGTGGGAATGGTGGTGTGGGCGTGGGCGTGGGCGTGGGTTGGGCGTGGGTTGGGCGTGAGTTGGGTGTGGATGCGGTTGTGGGTGTGTGTGTGTGCGTGTGTGTGTGTTGTGTGTGTGTGTTGTGTGTGTGTGTCTGTCTGTTCCCCCGTAGCGCTCAAACGGGTGAACCGGTTTGAATGCGGGGGTGAGGATGGAGTGTGGGTGTGAGGGGTGGGTGTGGGCGTGTGTGTGTGTGTGTGTCTGTTCCCCCGTAGCGCTCAAACCAGGTTGAATGCGGGGGTGGAGATGGGGTGTGGGTGTGGGTGTGGGTGTGTGTGTGTGTGTGTCTGTTTGTCTGTTCCACCGTAGTGCTCAAACGGGTAAACCGATTTGAATGCGTTTTTTTTGTTTGAAAGGTGAATTAGTCGGGAGTGTTCTTAGCTATGTTTCATGAAAATTGGACCGCCACAAAATGGCGGATTACATATTTTTTCACAACTCCCTCAATATGGGTATCAAATGAAAGGGCTTGACTAGTAGAATAGCACAATGCAAATTCAAGATGGCTTCAACACAAAATGGCGAATGTCGGGGGTTTAGCAGTAAGCTAACTGTTTTAGAATCTTATAGAGGATTCATATTATGGGTGTAGATAAAGTCTTGTATGCAACTGTTGATAATTAGGTATTAAAACACTCATGTGATACTATTATCACATTCGGCTTCGCCGCATGTGATAAACCCACATTCGTGTTTTAATACCCCTTATTACACAACAGTTGCATAAATAACTATTATGCTTCAATATTAAGTTTAGCTATGTTTTTTACATTACAAAAATCAGTTAGGTAGTAGGTATTACCTTTACTTCGGATATAGGTACTGAAAAATATGTGCCTACAATTTGGTAAGATCCATTTTATGATCCAAGATCCATGTATTCTTTATTCTTTCTAGTAGGTATCTATTTCTTATCTCGTATTTACTTAATTTTTCATGTATACTTATCTTAATCTTTAGGCTTGGGTGATGTTTTTCTTAGTTTTTTTGGCACAGAGCCACAGCTTATGCCCTAGATTTAGCACAGTACATACAGTTTTATAGGACACATAGGCAAAATCTACCTTCCTACAAAGGACCTTTGACAATATTTTGGTCATTATAATACAACGAACTAGTCTTGTTTTAATAAAAAGATAATGTCCGCGACTTCATCCGCGTGGATTTAGGGTTTTTAAAATTCTGTCGGAACACTTTTCTTTGTCGGGCTACCTCTGTACCTTTCGTATAAATCGGTTAAACAGATGGACCTTTAAGAATCCCGTGGGAACTCTTTGATTTTCCGGGATAAAAAGTAGGATGTAAGCTTACTCTATACCAAATTTCATCAAAATTGGTTAAACTGTTGGGCCGTGAAAAGCTAGTAGACAGAAAGACAGACAAACTTTTGCATTTATAATATTAATGTGGCTAATTCTGTTGTACACAATCTCTAAACCTAAACTAAATTGACAGATTTAAAAATAGTGCTATCCCCTTCAGCAGGGAGGATTGTGAAAGAGACAGGAATATATTTAGACCTGTCATTTTAGTTTAGATTTAGAGATTGTGTACAACAGAATCGGCCACTTATGGATTACTTAGCTAATTCATGTCTTAATCTAAATCTATCTCTTTGACAATGCTCTCAGCAGAAAAGGATAGCCCTATTTTTAAACCTGTCAATTTAGTTTACGAGACTGTTTCTTTGAGTTAGAGATTAGCATAGATGACAAAGAACTAGTTAGGTATTTGAATTTAGTTAAGGGCGAAATAAGAGATCGTTGGACAAATTTTTGCGACATCGGGAAGTACTAGTCTATGCTGACCATAATTTGAGTCTTTTTACAACCCCGTCCTATAAACTCACCCTGACGACAGGGTCTTCTTCGTGGCCGTCAGGCCACGGAGGTACGGGCGTCGAGGCCAGGCCTCCTTACCCGGGTGGGGCGCGGGGAGGTTTGCCTCCCCGGTGTTGTTCTTTGAGCCGGTGTCGGCTCAGGCCTGCCAATTTCTTGGTAGGCCTATTGGTGTCGTGTTCGTGGGATTGTGCTCCGCGCTGCGGGCGATCGCATCGCCGCCGCGCGCGGAGCTGTCGAGTCAGAGGGGTGGCTCTGCGCTGCGGGCGGTGGGTTCACCGCCGCGCGCTGAGCTGTCGTGTCCAGGAGGGTGGCTCGGCGCTGCGGGCGGCGAGGGTGCCGCCGCGCGCGGAGCGGGTGTCGAATCCGATGGTGTCGCGTCGTCGTAGTCGTCGCCGCTGAGGTCGCCTGCGTGCCGCGCTGGTGGTGGCGATCGCAGGAGCTCACGAGGTAGTGGACGCCCGGTCGGTGGTCGGCTGGTTAGCGGTGCGATACCGTGGAGGTGTGCGTACGGTCCGTTGTCAGCGCGCGCGAACATGCGCCGCGCGACCGAACGGACGTACCCCTCCACGGTGGGCGTCTTGAGGTCGCGATGGATGACGTCGTTCCTCACGTACCTCGGAGCTCCGACGATCATGCGCAGGCACTTGTTCTGCTGGACCTGTAGGCGGCTCTTCTGGTATGCCGAGCAGAGTGCATACCAGGCCGGAGCCGCGTACGTCAGCCTTGAGCGGACATAGGCCCCGTAGATGCGGAGCTTGGTCTTCGGTGAGAGGCTCGAGGTGAGGACTTGGTACAGCATCGACGTGGCCGCCTTAGCCTGCCCCACGGCATGGTTAACCATGGGGACCATGGCCAGGCTAACGTCGATGCGGCACCCCAAGTAGCTCACCGAAGTTTGCCACTCGATGTCCTGCCCTCGAAGACGGAGCTGACGTATTGGCTTCCGGACGCCGAACAGGATCGCGGCCGTCTTCCCCACGTTGACGGCCATCTTCCACTTGTCCAGCCATTCCGGAAGCAGGTCCAGCAGGCGTTGCATGGTGTGCGTGGCGGCGACTTGATGGTACGACGACGCGAGATACGCGCTGTCGTCGGCGTAAAGCGACAACAGCACGTCTTCCTCCCCCTCGCCGAGATGGCCGGCGAGGGTAGGGATGTCAAACTCACCCTGGTATATAATATTAACGTTTTCACGTGTTTTCAACAGAGGTCACTGTTGAAAACACGTGAAAACGTTTCGAAACCGTTGAAACAGTCCACTTGAGTTGCTCAGCTTGGTTGCTGAAAGGAAATTTCAGATAGAAGTTTTAAGGATGTTGAATAGATGGCGCCCAGAAGCTTAGTAGCACATGAAAATAAACCGAAGTGAAGTGAGTGGCTATGTTTCTTCATCATTCAATATGTTTCGTACAAATTAATAAATATCTGTGATTTCGAAATACTGCCTCTAATATTAAAACTCGCATTACATAATAGGTATGATTTCATTATTTGAGCTTATCTTTAAGTAAATAATATAGTTAGTTTTTCTAGGCTAAACTTTGGAACAGCCGAACTGATTTCGACGGAATTGTCTCTGAGGATTACTATACGACGAGTTATCTTATTTACTTTTTATTCCGGAATATTAAAGATTTCCCACGGGATTAAAAAAAACCAAATCTACGCGAACGTAGTCGTGGTCATCAGCTTGCTCTAGTCTGAATGATTTTTTAAATTTAGATTAATAACCTCTTACAATCAGGCTAATTCTGTTGTACACAAATCTCTAAACTAAACTAAAATGACAGGTCTAAATCTATTACTATCCTTTTCCGCAGTGAGCACTGTGAAAGAGATAGGAATAAATTTAGACCTGTCATTTTAGTTTAGGTTTAGAGATTGTGTTTAACAGAATCGCTACCATTAGGACTATAGGTATAATTATTAAATATGCAAAAAAATTGCGAAATCAGCAATTTGATCCCACGTCTCATCGACTATTGCGGGCTAGAGTGGTCCGTTATACATACTTATATCTCAACTCTATTTCGTTCTTCGCGTCTGTTGCATGCTGGAATATTGATGCTGAATTCGGTTTTCTCAAATCTCTAAATTAAATTATTGACAGGTCCAAAATTAGTGCCATAGTTTTCAGTGTTCTCCTAGGAAAAGGAGGGCACTACGATCAACTTATACTTACTTACTTAGTTTAGACTAGATGATGCCCACGGCTTCGCCCGTGTGGATTTAGGTTTTTAAAAATCCCGTGGGAACTTTTGATTTTCCAGAACAAAAAGTAGCCTATCTGTAGTAACCCGTCACCAAAACGGAAAAATTCCGTGGGATCCCCACGATTTCGGAATGCAATTCCTTACAGCATCAGGGTTGAGGAGTTGAATATGTACCTACTCAAGTTCATTCAACGATAAAGTCTTTAATTGGTACCCCCAATATCAATTTAAATAACCGACAGACAGTTCCTAAATCCCATTAGTTTTGGGGATCAGTTCTCCTACAGCATCAGGATTGAGGAGTTGGAATCCAAGTTTTTTTGTAGGACAGTGTCGCAATGTTTCTCTATCGATTAAAAAAAAATTACGCAAATCGGTTCAGAAATCTCGGAGATATCGGTGTACATAGGTAGAAAAACACAACTCCTCCTTTTTGAAAGTCGGTTAAAAAAGTAGCCTATGTTACTCCCTGGTTAATTCTCTACTTGTATGTGTGAGTCCCGTCAAAATCGGTTCAGCCGTTCCGAAGATTAGCCCGTTCAAACAGACAGACTGACGGACAGACAAAAATTTTAAAAACGTGTGATTCGGTTATGGTACCGTTCAAATAACCATATGAGCTTAATATGAGGTAGTTATTTCGATATTACAGACAGACACTTCAATTTTATTTATTAGTATAGATTTGTGTAAGTATAACCGAATAAACACAATTTTCTATAGGTAGTTTTACTGCATTTTTTCTTTATTACTTATCTGATTGATCAGATGAACAACAATCATAGTAAATGGCAGCCCGGTGCTATGTTCTCCGAGCAAAATAAACATCGGCGATCAATCGTCGGAGATTTCTACACGCATTTTCTTATTCCTCCCTTACGACTGCTCATAAAAAGGAATAGCGAAATCGTGCTATGTGGATTACTTTTCTGATTGATTCTGTGTGACACAAAGATATTTGTGTTGAAATATAATTTACCTACCGACATACCTACATGGTTTTTTTTTTGGGAATGTTTACGCTGAACTGAATGGAATAAAAAAAATTTTTAGTAAAAGAATTACTTTTAAAGGATAAAACCTAAAGTAGAAGTATTGAAAATACGCAATATTATTTGCGTTTAACAGTGTCATTATAAGTACTGTAATTCTGTTACCTAAACGACAAATAATAGTAAGTTATTATGATGAAATTTCTCGGCGCTTCGCTCCCAAGTTGTTGATGACTTAGATATTGTAAAGCTTCACACTCCGCTTGCTCTCAACACTGCATTGATTAATTTCAACAAAGTTGTAATTGATGATAAGATAATTTATAACTCTCAACAATGTTTATTATTTTATTTAAAGAAACGTTGCTTTTTTAAAATGTTTTGCTGCTGTTGTTGTTGTTGATATTGTTCTGTTATCTCCCGTCTTTTGTTAAACTTTTTGGTAAATGGTGGCTTCTAATTAATTACATTTAAGTTGTATTGCATCTGAATTTGTTTGAATAATGAATAAGTAATTCTTTTGAATGATTTCTGTGAACCTTTTGAAGTTATTGATAGATATTATTTACTACTTCAAAACTATTTTGTTTGAAAACGGGAGAGAGTAAATAATTGGTTTAAAAAAAATAAATGAAATATTTATTGTTAAGAGTGCTTAAAGAAAACACTGCCTGCGCACTACCAAAGAGTCCGCATTACTAGATCAGTCTGTCGATTGTGGAAAAGCTGCAGCAATCATCGCTACATTCTCAGTTGTGGTGATTAGCTGAACCTGTGGTAATCTTGCTACAATAATCCATTTTAGTGAGCGAAGGAGTGTAGTCAAATCAGGGACTGCGGTCGTCACATTGTAACTGTAATTTTTAACCCCCGACGCAAAAACGATGGGGTGTTATAAGTTTAACGTGTCTCTGTGTGTGTGTGTCTATCTGTTCCCCTGTAGAGCTCAAACGGGTGAACCGATTTGAATGCGGTTTTTTTGTTTGCAAGGTGAATTAGTCGAGAGTGTTGTTAACTATGTTTGATGAAAATTGATCCAAGATGGCCGCCGCTACAAAATGGCGGATTACATATTTTTTCACAACTCCATATGGGTATCAAATGAAAGGGCTTGACTAGTACAATAGCACTATTGCAAATCTAAGATGGCCGCTGCCACAAAATGGCCAATGTCGGAGTTTTTTTAAATTTTAAATTTATGTATACTTGTTAGACGATGGACCGGCTAAAATCGTTATGCAAGCTAATATAATAGATACCTATGCAATTATGCGCTCTTCAACGATTTCAGCTGAATGGAGCCTGCAGTAACGAGTAGCAGTCGGAAATACCGAATACGTAGGTATAGGGAGTGAGTAATATTGCGAAAATTTAGATCGTTTGCGACTATGATTACATAGTGTATGAATTTGGGATGCATGAGTTTTCAAAATTCAGTTCTAAGTGGGTTTAAAAGTTGCTAAGACAGATTGAAAGCCAGATTTTAAAGATGACGGCTCGACATACGAGAGGAGCATGACATAGGTAGATACATAATTATGTATTTAGAAGAGTCACGTTCAATGCGGCGTACCTAGTACTTACATTACCTACTACGTACCTAGTATTTACATGATGAATTACGTATATATGAGTTTTAATTAGTTACCTATTAACATTACTATAAACGAAAGTCATTAACAGTACTTCAACTGTCTTGTAGTTGAAAGCAACCAATATGTAGCTCATAATCATGGAACATGTTAATACGTCTGTGGGTCACATGTGATTCATTGGAGTGGAGATTTTCTTTGAGATAGGGAACATGTTTGATGTTATACCACAGCCACAAGAAACTAACATCCAGCTCTAGCTATCATCATCATCATCATGATCAACCCATTACCGGCTCACTACAGAGCACGGGTCTCCTCTCAGAGTGAGAAGGGTTTCGGCCATAGTCTACCACGCTGGCCAAGCGGATTGGCAGACTTCACACACCTTTGAGAACGTTATGGTGAACTCTCAGGCATGCAGGTTTCCTCACGATGTTTTCCTTCACCGTTAAAGCAAGTGATATTTAAATACTTAAAACGCACATAACTCCGAAAAGTTAGAGGTGCGTGCCCGGGATCGAACCCACGAGTGCCCACGACCTCCGATTAGAAGTCGTCGTCCTAACCACTAGGCTATCACAGCTTTTGGCTCAGCTCTAGCTATGTAACAACATAAATTATCACATTTAAATTGTAGACGGAGTGATTTACCATTTAGAATGACAAATTCATATGTGAGAATTGTGACAAATTAGTATGTGAAATGTATGTAATCAAGCGCGTTTAAAGCGACTACGTTTGAATAGAGCACGTAACGAGCGAGACTTGATCTATGTCGCTACTACATTTGGAACTATTAAGGGGCTACAACGATCCTCATTTTTAGCAAAAATAGGATAGATTTATTCACTGTGGTATAGCGAAGATGGCACTAATGCACGTTGTCTGCGAAGTGAGCGAAAACACTTTTAAGTTTTAAGAATTAACTATGATAATAATCAACAAATTAAAAATTCATGACAATTTTGATAATTGTAATTATCTAGCGTTTGGAGCTGTGTTTGGATCTATTTATCGAGAAAAGTGTTTCCTATAATTTCCTGCATGCCCCCTTAAGAGTGCTCTCCATGACAGCGACAAATCGTTGGTGGGTGGAGTCTAAAACAGTGATTTCTGCATTTAAAGAGCGAGACATCTTCAGTAAAGAAGAGTATTAAAAATAAATAAATAATAAATTAATTAAATAAATAAATTTTGCTTGAGAAATCATGATTTTTAGTGAAAAACGGTAAAGTAAAAAGATGCAAATCTAGGTTTGAAATTACGCCTATTTTAGCAAATATTAGGCAATTTTTTACATAAACTAAAGACATTTAAAATTATTATGAAGTAACGAATGATATGAGTTTCGTTTTTCAATTTTCTAGTTTCTTATATAGTTTATTTACGTACGAAGTTGCCTCTAAATTTTCCCTAAAATAGTGATTTTTCAAGCGTCATAACTTTCAAAATAAATATAATTTTACTATTTTTTTTATTATATAGCATAGATAATGGAGATATAAATTGATGTCTGGCTTATAGATCTATTGCGACAAATATTAGAATAATAGGCGTAATACGTTTGTTTATGAAGAAGCGCGTGAGGAGAGCAACCTTAAATTAGCGTATTTATTTTTTGTATCAAAAAATTCGCAGCAGATACCTAGTAACAAACAATAGTTTGCTACAATATGTCCTTGTAACCTTGATTCGGTACCTAACTTCTGTAATCTTATACGTACTGGATGATGATATCAAACGATGTATGTAAGTACATAGGTACCTACTTAGGTAAGTACCTTTTCAAACTTATATGGACCGACCGATCTCAGAGATTGGCTGAGTTTTCAAATAATATTATGATCGTTAAAGCATACCTAGAGCTCTACTTCCATAAGTCTTTTTACCTACCTTGGTGTGTCCAAAGTTGGCTTTTTACGTGGTACAAACAGTAGGCACCTAACTACCTGTTATCATCTTTCATATCTACTTTGACAAAAAATAACCTTAATGTACATAGAGAGTTTGCGCTGGTTCTAAGGTTTCCTTATGGAAACTTTATCCTCCAAACTTATATTCCCTTCCAAGTAACAGAGAACAAAATTTAAGTGAATTTGTCAAACGCGACAGTGTAATAAGCTTGCAGTGAGTTTGCTTTAACTCACGCGACAAATGTAGTTAGCGAGTTGGCGATCAATGCTGCTTTAGATAAGTAAGTTTAAAATGTAATCATCCTATCTATAATATAAATAAGAAGTCTCTGCCTGATGTTATCTCCTATCTTCGTTAAAAATATTAGCGATATCTAAGCATGTCTATTGTCTAACAATCCCATGTATGCTTCAACTTATGCGTACGGTTACTTCTTGTTCTAGAAGTAGATAAAACAATAGTGCAACGGGTAAGGTTTTAATCTATAGATTTCGTATTTTAGTCTATTTATGAATTTCATTATTGGGCACTAATTGGGTCTTTATAGCTATAATTCTAATAAGTATAAATTCTATACATCCGGAATAATTGTAAGTTCTTATTCTAAATCCCAAAACTCAGTTGTTTTTACATACGGGTACGTAGTAATATTTACAAATAAGTATCTTTTTTAAAACGTTCGTAGCAACCAGATCTACGAGTAGTTAGTTCTCTGGTCGATTTGAGGAATAATTCTCTAAGCTGAAACACACTTTTAACTTTAATGTAACAGTAAAGTTCGCGACGGCCGCGGCATGCGAAAACAAAGTGTTAAGCGAATTTGTCAACAGTGGCACTACATAATGAGCTTGCAGTCGTAACGTTATTAGAGAATTCTCGATTAATGTTTCTCAACTTAAGTGAGGCAAAAGTTTTAATTAGTTGTAAACCAGGAAACAAATTACCTCCCGGAATTTTCTTTGTCAGACCGATGAACATTTAAAAGCTTTTGTAATATTTCACTCAGTGAAGATTGAATATTGAGTTATACATACTCGTATATACTTACTTATTATAGAGATGCAGACCATTAGGCGTCAAAAAAGAACCCATACAAAACATAGATAATCCGCACATACATAGCTTACGTAAAAGTACCTTAGCTTTAACAGATTAAGCTTTCAAACAAAATCCAGATAACTAGGTAAGTATATGTATATATTTTTTGTTTAAAAAATCCATTAAAATACCTATAAAGCCTTGTTCATACTTATCACGAATATTATACCGTACACCTGAAGTGTAAATTTAATTGAATGTCGTTTGAAATGCCAACAATTCCGGACTGAGGGCAATTACGGTTAATTTCCCTTTCTGCCTAATTTCCCCGTTGGTCTGCCGAAAATTACCGCACGTTATCTAAGTGACGTGCACTTTTTGCTCCAACACGCACGGAGCTTTACGGCACCGCTTTTAATTTGTCATTCGGACAGTGAGGAAAGTTCACTTTTTTGCCTCCACTTTCTGTCCTAAAATAATATGACGTTTGTAACCCTCGTCTACCCTTTTTATGACGATGTCACTTATTAAAGAATTAGGTAATACGCGGCATACATTCATAATTTAATTGCATTGTTTGATTACAGCCTACTTGTAGTGGAGACGTATTGGTATTGTGGTCATCGTACCTATACGAGTGTTAATCTATTGCACTTATCGCTCACTAAAACTATCAAAGCTTTCGATAAGTGTAAGCATTTACAAGGGGTAATGGTGGAAGCAGCCCTGTAATATAGCAAGAAGTCAGGAACTTGCTAGAACGAAAAAGAAGTATCAAAATAGTTTGTCAATATTGCGAAGAATGAAGAACTACCGCCGTAGGTAATTGTCAAAACTAAGGTTCATTTGGAGCTACTTATACCTGATATGCTATCAATATATACCTACTCGTAGCTTCTACAATTCTACATATTATATTATATTTTAATTGATACTATAATTATTTTTGCAAAAATATTATCTGGCTGACAATTACCGCTAACTTTATTAACGAGCAACAACAACACATTTTTGGCTCGTTTTACTAAAAGAGCCAAAAATCTATCCGTTGGTCGCGCGGTGTCTGTTATTCGAAAAATAGTAAGCGTTGAATTAAACCAATTTTAACAAATAGTAAGTAATTTTATGAATAAATAAATAAAGTTCATAATGTTATTAACTTTAACACCGCACTACTTTACTTTTTTATAATAATAATTCGATAGTTATTATAGTAAGCAGGTGTGACAGACAGACCGACGCGGACAGATGAGGTCGCACCGGGTTTTTTACCGTTTTGGTACGTAACTTTAAAAATAGAAGAAATAATGAGGGCTCATGTCCTTTATTGATGAGGACTGAGGACTCTACCCCTAAGATTTTTAACAGGTACCTGCAAATACTTTGGCCGATTTCCTGAATTAAATGTTTGTTTTAAGAGTTATATTCATTCCTCACAATATTTGCAAGGAGGTACTTTCCGATTTTCCACTCCATTAGTGATGTGACAAACGCCGGTTTATGTTGAAACTGTCATTTTCATTAATAAAGCTCGAACAATCTTGCACGCCCTTTTAACCCCTATCACGTTACATCTTTCAGATTGAACAAAAGAGATCGAAAATTTGTATTACGTCTACGGAAATTTTCATCTTAATTTTAATGTTTCTAAAGTATAATTTGGAAATACTACGTAAAACGAAATTTGGTGAAAACTTTTATGTTCCAAACACACTGTAATTTTTTACCCGACTGGGTTATGTGTTTCACCTGTGTGTATGTATGTCCATTCCTATGTCCGCGTGTAACTAATAAACGGCTCAACGGATTTTGATAAATGATACGTCATTAGATTTGTCTTCATGACGCGAGTGTTATAGGGTACCTAAATTAAAAAAAAAATTAAAATGGCGGACTTTATGCGCCTTAATGTGCGAGCTTAAAAAAAATTTTTTCCTCAAGACCCTCGAGTGGGGTATCAAAATGAAGGGATTTAAAAGGCAAATACAAAAATGTATACAATTATATATTTGAAAATAAGTTGGAGTGATAAATCACAGAAAATGACCGTTTCCTATGTCAGTTCGTAACTACTCAACGACTCAACTTATTTTGATAAATGATACGTCATGAGATTTGTCTTAACAGCGCAAATGTTACTGTGTACATAAAATTAATAAAAATTCAAAATGGCGGATTTTATGCACTTTAATGTGCGAGCTGAAAAAAATTTTTTTCCTCAAGACCCTCGAGTGGGGTATCAAAATAAAGGGCTTTAAAAGGCAAATACGAAAATATATACAATCTATGTGTTTGTAATCAGTTTGGAGTGACAAATCATAGAAAACAAAATAAATAACAACTACACTGTGAGTAAATTGGTGGTAATTTATGTAAGATCCCTTCCCACTCCACTCTACTACATTCCACATAATCCCCCCTACACCTCCCCCCTTCCCATCAATTATTGTAACACTAATAATTTAACCTTAAATCGCCAAACACTAAAATAATACAATAATATTATGAAGGGCCTTATTAAAGTTTCTAGTGTTCAACAGATGGCGCTAATAGTGGTCTTAAACGCGCTATTACCTACACGCGGAGTGACACAGGCCTGTCTCTTGTAAAAATATGCATCTAAAAATTTTTCATAGTTTTGCACTAAAAACCAAGAAATAAATTACGTAATTAAAAAAACTAAAAACCCGACTGCGTAAAACAAACTAGTTCTGGTAACTGAAAAGCAAAAAACAAGCTTTGTACTTTATAAACTAGAATTTGATAAGATCATAAACATAATTAATATTAGAAAATGTATGGCAGGCGGGGGCATTACTTAGCCAACTACTCAGGACTATTAGTTCGCCCCCGCATGCCATACATTTTCTAATATTAATTATGTTTATGATCTTATCAAATTCTAGTTTATAAAGTACAAAGCTTGTTTTTTGCTTTTCAGTTACCAGAACTAGTTTGTTTTACGCAGTCGGGTTTTTAGTTTTTTTAATTACGTAATTTTTTGATTTAAATATTAATTTTTTGCTTTTTATTTTGACTTAATATCTTAATAAAGCACCCTAACTATCAATCGAAAATTCTCGCATCAAAATATCAGCTTATTTTAAAAAAGTCGGTGGGCTTTTTGTTCGTTGAAATCTCTACTTTTTGATGGTGTAAAAAAAATGCATTACTATGGTAAATAATATGGTAATGTAACGACCCAATATTCCATACTAAATAAATATTATTAAAAGTATATGGTTCGATAGTACAATTTTTTTTTTATTTGAATCTCATCAAAATGGGTTCAGTAATTAAGTATAAGGATGTACTCTCACATGGGATCATAAAAATAACAATTTTTATAAACTTTGATTTTCGTGTCTTTAGCGCTGTTTTGTAGCCGTCCGCTAGGTGAGAGGGACCACAGCGGCCGCGGCTGCGAGCGTCAATAGTGACGAGTAGTCGAGCTCGCGTATAAACAAAGCTCTGCGGACCGCATTTGAGACTAACGAATTGTAATAGTAGAAACGAGCACATGCTCAGTGAATAATATAATTTACATTGGTGTGGAATAAGTATTGAAATGCTTATAGGGGCGATATACAAAATCTATTTAAAGTGCTATACAAATCTTACGCTTTGGCGCTATTCATTGAAGGGAGCCCTAACACATTGAAGTGTTTTGTGAACCTTTTTTGATATGGCGACTTGCGTTCATATATCAATGCTGGGGCGATACACTATCATTTTGTTGCTGATTAGAGAAGGGGAGCCTTGGTGTCTGAGATGCTTTGTGTACTCTTTTCCTTGAGATAGCGACAGACGATCAGATATATTAATCATATTTTATGTGTTAAACTAATTATACGCTTTGGCGCTATTCATGAGAGGAAGACTGGCGCATAAGTGCTTGTGCACCTCTCTGAACAAGGCGACTTGCGTTCATATATCAATACTAGGGGCGATACACTATCGTTTGTTGCTGTACAGAGGAATGGAGCCCGGCGTCTGGAATGCCTTGTGAACCCTCTCTTGAGATAGCGACAGACGATCACATATACTAATTCGAACTTGCTCTGATACATTTATTGGAGTTCGTCACCACTCCGTGGTGACAGCACTTCGTATTATTATTAACATATTTCGAACTATTTATTATAAGGTTGAGTTAGACCTGTGGACCATTTGTCGCTGAGAAGCCTCGCTTGGCCTTGACGTCTGACATTCAGTTAGATGTTAGGTTGGGTTTCAGGCCGGTGATAAACGCTGCGTAGCCTCGCTCAGTCATAACTTCTGACATTCTGTTGGAAGTTAGGTTGGGTTCCAGGCCGGCGAACACAGCGAGCCTTACTCTTTCATGACAAATGATAACTACATTTGCGAGTGGTCTGGTCGATGCACGTTCAAGGCGTTATATGCTTGGGGCGTGAGTTGATAGGACTGCTTGAGGAAGTGGTTGGATGTTGTGTTGAGTTCTAAGGCCTGTGTAAATAGTTCTACTATTTTACCACAGTGAGTCTTGCACTTCCTTGACTGACAAATACCAATAATTACTGCAAAGGATTTCCTCCTTTACTATGGACATATAACTGATATACCTCAGTAAGCTTTGCCTCGAGCTTGCTTCCATGATAATAACAAACCTACATCATACGTACCGCAGCGAACCTCGCTCTTCACTAATGACTTAACAAACATAGTGGAACTTAAACACTCTAAACAAAGGTCTTAAGTGGTGCACACCACTATAAAAAAGTCTTGTGGAGACAACCACGGTTAAAAAACAACTCTTTGGGATGATGCCTGGGTGTGAGGGGGGGGGGCCCAATGTTTGCTGGTATGTCTAGTACTTCATGCAACCACACTATAAAATATATAATGAACGAAATAATGATAATAAATTAATACTATAACTAACTCTGTATGCGATACTAGAGTACCACAAAAGGTAGGGGCTCATCGTTGTTGGCGTGACGGGAGCTAACAACCTTCATTCATATTTTTTATTGCTAAAAGTATGAATGATGCCTTGACGAACTTCTTCCCCATTAGGGAAAGGAGTTAATCTTTATTCGAACTAAAAGTGTGTCATCCCACTATTGATTGTATGGTCTCGAAATAACAAACCAAGTCACTATTAGCCATAGCTTGAAGGCTAACATATTTTATAATAAAACTAAGCAGGAACCGACACTTCAATACACGAACTAGATTGAATCGTCTAAGTCAATTGAACTCATTACTTCTGACGCTCTAAAAGTTCTTGGGTTTATACGGACACAACATTATAAAGGGTTCTACCACTATCGTTCACGTGCCACTTTAAAGAATTTATTTAAAAACATAATCTTTAGAAAGATCTATAGGAATTTAAAGGGTATAGATTTTCATAAGGCGTTAGTTCAGTTACAGTAAATGTTTTCAGAAAATGCAAAGAAACGAAAAACTCGAATCAGATTTTTTTTTAATCATTAATGTACAAAAAGAGCTATTTATTAAAATGTACACTTTAACAGGATTTAAAGGGGATTCTATCTAAAAAAGTGACTGCTGCAATTTTTTTCAGTAAAAAATTTGATTTATTAAATTCTAATTACATTTAAGTAAGTATGTCATAGAAAATCTCATGCTTAAAGCAATGAAAATTCATGATCACGTCACGTCACGAGTCACGAATTTATTGAAGTGTACGTGAATTGTTTATGTATTCCGTCGTAGTGATGCCTAATTTTTCTGTCAGTGCAGATAGGTACGTATGTTAACAAACCATTTGGGCTGCGAAGACACCTCAGCCAGATATTATATCTACCTATATGGCAAAATATTTTCCGTTCATCCATACGTCTAGTGGCGAAAAGCATTTCCTTTTACTTTGTTTTGAAATAATTTTTATTTTTTTAAAATATTAATTGCGGGCAAACGAGCGGTCACCTGATGTTAAGTGATTACCACCGCCCATGAACATTCGCAGTACCAGAGGAACCACTAATGCGTTGCCGGCTTTTAAGGAGTTTGTTGATCCGCCCCTTGAACAACCCTTTTTTTTTTTTTTTTTTTTCGTGGTGGAAACCTTTTATAGGTACCCCCGTTCTTTGGACAAAACGGGGGTTATGTGGGACTCCCCCTCTATGGGTATACCCGAACTAAAACCACCACGGCTGTTCCCTCTCGCTGACTGTGCTGGACGCCTGGGGAACCCGTTGTATACGTCCCAGGCCCCTTGAACAACCCTAAGTCAAAGCTATGTGGAAACAGCTCCAAAGGGAGTTGGTTCCATAATTCTTGAGTGCGCGGAAGGAATGACCTCGCGCAGCGCTTGGTTGATGTATGCCAGTGATCCAGGTGCTGAGGATGATAATTTTCAATCTTGAGAGAATCATATAATGGAAATTAATTCAAAACATCATCATCATCATCATCATGATCAACCCATTACCGGCTCACTACAGAGCACGGGTCTCCTCTCAGAGTGAGAAGGGGTTTGGCCATAGTCTACCACGCTGGCCAAGCGGATTGGCAGACTTCACACACCTTTGAGAACGTTATGGAGAACTCTCAGGCATACAGGTTTCCTCACGATGTTTTCCTTCACCGTTAAAGCAAGTGATATAACGCACATACCTCCGAAAAGTTAGAGGTGCGTGCCCCGGGATCGAACCCACGACCTCCGATTAGACGTCGGTTGTCCTAACCACTAGGCTATCACAGCTCAAAATTCAAAACATAGAGTAGGTATAACAAGTTATATACTCATACCAACAAGCTTGCGTTCATTAGCGAGTTGCAATGATTAAATATAATACTTGAAACGTTCCGTATAATTCGATTTTCTAGCCGCCATGACACGCCCGCTCGTCATTTCGCACTGAATGTATGTTAGCTGCTGGCCTCATTATGCACGTATGTGATAACGAAAATTTACACACCGACTCCGTGACTGCTTGATAGCTTCTGCTCATTTAACTAATTTGAATAGTTGCCACATAAAATACATTGACTCTACCATTAACAATATAATACATTTTTAAATTAGATTAAAATTGGCTGGTAAATATTTATTTATACCTAACTAATTTTGAATGGTTTTGGGTTTGGATTTGTTTTGATCTTATAAGATCTTTTATTTTCCCAAGATAAAAGTATCCTACGTCTTTCTCCAGGATGTGCTTAAAGCATTATGCCTATGCTCGTTGAAATCTCTATAATTATTATGTGCTAAATGATTTCTTAAAATCTATAGAAAAAATTACATCCACATCTTGGTCGACGTCATTTTGGTCTCGGTAGATAGATATTATATTTATTTATTAAGATTTTTTACTTTAACAAATAAGGACTGTCGTACGTTAATAGTAGGTAATAAAAACTTATGAAATCTTCGAATCAATTTAGAATGATAGACAAATTAGCAAAAATTCTTAGTACGAAGGAAACTAAATAAAATCTCGATTGTGTTGATAGTAAAGTGTAACCAGAAAAATAAAAATAAAATGCTATTTTGCGGAAAATCGAAAATCAATCATTAAATATCATTAACGAACAATAAACTTTATGATATGTTTCATGGGCAAAGCATGGGTATATAGATAGGTATCTATCTGGATCATGATCCGCGATCAAAATTATAGATTACGCAACACTATACAGGCCACAATCTGCCCTAGAACAAATTGCTTCAAATTTATGATTCTGGCCCGTGATTTGCTGGCCGTTATTATACTTGAGATGATCAGTCAATCACAGGTCAGAATCATGCAGCACAACTTGCTCCAGGCCTGATTTTAGTCTGGGGAGCCTTATGTGATCTGTGATTTTGATCCATGATCCAGAGAAGCTGCGTCCGGCCGCCTTTAGTATTGTAAATGAAAAAAGCAAATTTGGCGCACTGAGTGCAGGCTTTTTATTTTCCGGTCAGACTTAAGTCGCTCAAAGATACAAAATAATAACAAATATTATATTTTTCCCGTTGGAGACGTCATCGTTCCCTTTGACGGCTTGAAGTAATGTTGTTGACATGAAAGTATTATGAAGGAGAAAGAGATTTCAAAGGGGCTCAAGAGGCAAGTCGAGTTCTGCTTATTTTAATTCAAAGGCAGTATCATAAATTTTAAACCGTTAATTTTCGGTTGAATTTTTCTGCTGAGTAGGATATTATGACAATCGAAAAAATTCAAAATACCTTCTTGTGAAACGTAGCCTGAACAAGAAGTTTTATAAAATAGATCTTATTTCATAGATTTGTGTGTGTGATAGATTTTGTAGCATTCTGACAAAAAAAATATCAACTGTCCAGTAGTCGTGAGAATGAAACAAACCCTGGTCATGAGTAAGGCTGGTGGAATTTCTTACCTCGAAGAAAAACTATCACGTAGATCTAACATGACGTTTATCTAAACGGCTGCCGACGCTAGCAGCCCTGCAATAAATAAAAAGGTGATTTAGGAAATTCCGACACGACTTCCCGGATTTATACAGAGTGTTCAGACGCGAACTTTTCCTCCTCAACCTCATCAAAATTCTCCCCTCGTGCGGACGATTGAATGTTATGGGCCAAGGGATGCTCTCTACTCCGAAATTATGGGTTGTTAGCCCCACACTTTACTTAGCGATCATTGCCATTAATAATTTCTGTATCATCGATGGCCCTTTGGATGTGCCATGTTGTTCTGTGAAATATATCGTGAAGACTTCGTGTAGATATGCGCCACGTGATTTAACAAATTGTTCTCACGCCATGTCTTCAAACTACTTCTTCTGAATATTTTCTATAGTATTTAGAGCCTCGAAAATCGGCACATATGTACTTAATGGACATTTCACAGAAGCTTTTGTGCCCCATTTCACTATTCACTATTACAGCACTAATTATTACGTTTCAATTCTCATAATTGTAGATATTATCTGTACAGGTTTTTTAACGCTCAGTAGGAATGTGATCGAACAATATTGTTTAAACTTTACTTATGTACTTATAGTCATGTATTATGAATGACAAAGTGTGCCTGTCTGTCTGTTTATTACTTTTTCACAGCATAACCACTGAAACGTTCTTGCCGAAATTTTCCACAGAGCATTTGCATACCGAATTCTGATAAACATACATACGCTGCATTTTATCCCGAAAAATATCTCATAAACGGGAAACGGAATATAAAAAAAAAAATTCGCGTAAACCAGCTTGTAGGTATTCATAAATGTACAAAATAAAAGTACCTATACCTATACAAAATAATAGAGCCATTCGTACAACTCGTGGCCTTTCAGAACCATAAAAACAAGGTCAAATTCCGCATCAACCTTTTCAGAGCTTGACTAATAGGTGCGAGTTACGGGACAGACTCTAAAGTAAAAAAAAAACACGGGCAGCTGTTTCAGTGAAAAATATCACGTCATTAATCATAACTGAGAAGAAAGGGGCGACTGCTGCTGCTTGACAAATAAGTTCCTGTCGAGAGTGCGGCCACGTGTTTGCATTTACCCGTCACATCGCTATTTACTATACCTACCTACATAACTACGTGGATTCTATTACTCGCTGATTACTCGTATTACTTTCAGTAGTGAAAGGCAGTTTTTGTAACTACCCCCACTATGGCAGTATGTATGTTTGTTAGTTCAGCGGTTCTCTCGTGTCAAAAAATTGAATAGATTCTCGAAAATTAGTTACTTATGATGAGGCTTTGTCTTAGCAGCCGAGTGTCATAGGTTATATGACGTCAATGCGATTATAATATGGCGATTATGATAAACAAATATATCTAATTATTTATCTACTTATACTATAAAATTAATCAAAATTTATATCAAATGAAAGGTCTAATTCTGTAGATTCTGAAAATATATAAATTATACATGAAAATATAAACCGTTCGTCCATGGTGGTTGGTATTTTTAAAAGTAAAAGTTGGGTTTTAATTTTTGAACATCATCTTATTTTATGATAATGTTACACACAGATTCATAAGAGCAGAATAAAATGTATCAACTTTTATTGATACCTAAAACAACCCGCGTGTTATTGTTTCGCTGGTGATCTACGAAATCTGTTGTATTTACATCAGCTTTAGTTTAAATTAAATTACGTCATAAAGTGGGTAATATACCACCATAAAATCCTTAATAACACGATTTGGAGGGCCACTTACGGTTATTGCTGAAATTTAACGACTTCAACTTAACGACTTTTAATACGTCATCTACTAGAAATTACCGGGTTAGTAGACAAATATAACATAATTTTTCATCAATAAGAGGAGGCCATTCTTAATGTGTTACTTATTTCTCAGAGCTTTCTTTTTAATTAACCTCATGAAGTCATATACTTATGTTATGAATTTTCGTGAAATAATATTTCAAGCAGCTTATCATTTTAAAGACTTTCACAAGGACTTTTTTCATGTTGTTCAAAAGGAAAATAAAATACTTTCAGCTAGGTACTTGTTGTTTTGAATAAGGTAAGAAAAGCAGTAAGTAGGCACGGTATATATTCAAAGTTTTTCCGCAAACTAAACAAGTTCATAAGTTATAAATGTACTTGAAGCAAAACACATAATGTTTGTTCATTCTGGTCTTTCATCCGGCCGAGTTCCACCGCGGAACAACTCTGAAAATATGTTTATGTTATTGAATATTACAATTTCTGCTTTAAAAAAACGGAATTGAGTTCAAAGTTCTGTAATTATTACTAAATGGATAACTCGAAAAAACTTTGTAGTAGGTATCTACTTAGTATTGACACTAGAGGATGCCCGCGACTTCGTTCGTGAGGATTAAGGTTTTTAAAAATCCCGCTGGAACTCTTTGTTTTTGAGCACATACTGTTAAAAGTCGCGCATTAAAATGGAACTACAGTAATGAGTATTAATTTATTAATAGGTCTTTCCCATCACTAAGGTTTTCCCAATGAAAGTCTCATTAAAATCGGTCCAGCATTTCGGATAGAAACAAACACAAATTTTAATGCACGCCAGCTTAAGATGATAATCCGGACGTTCAAAGGTTCCTGTGCAATCCGGGTTCCAAGTTATTTGGGGTTGGGATGTCTAGTTTCGGAACTACGAAACCAATGACCTTGAAATATTTACAGGACAATCTTTAAAGTATTTACTTTCTAACAAAAAAAATGAATGAAATCGGACTTTCCGTTAATGAATTACAGCTAAGTAGGTACACATTTTAACTTTCATCCCTAAAATACATTTAGGAATAGACTACAAATAGATATATTGCTAGAGCGGATATAGCATTAATATCTAATGAAGCATAAACCATAATAATATAACCACGTCTATCTGACGAGGCGTATGAATAGCGAATAATGAAACTCAGGAGGCTCGAATTACGTTTAAATGAATTTTATATTAGAAATTCATTAAAATAAATCAGTTCACCCTAGGATAACTAGATCTAGTAAAGTAGTCTCGATTGCTATGATTGCTTAGTGGTTGAATAAATCTGAATATATTAGTGAGGATAGATGAACTAAATATGTACGGAATCTATCTATATCGGATCATGAATGGAAAATTATTTATTTCCTACAAATTTCCTACCTATTATCTACTACAAACTCTAGCTATACGGAAACCTAAAAATTACACCTCTTGATTTCTTTTTTGTCTATATTTCAATTTGTTTGATTTTTTAATTTTATTATGTAAGTTGTACCCCAGTCTTTTAGGTCTTTAGCACATCTCCACCGCGAAATCGTAACAGCGAAACCGTTGAAGCTCCGGTGTTACTTGTATACTGTATGAAAAGTGAAATTGAAGCGAATCTGCCTGTTGAACACAAAGATTTCACTATGTCTATCTCTTTCCCACGCGATTCCGATGACCCGCACTCCGCAGATATACCTATCACATCTCGAGAGGAGGAAGAGTGCTACGAGCATCGCCGAAATCACGCGGGAAAGAGATAGATACATTTAACCAAATCTCTGTGTTAGAACAGACACTTGCACTAGGCAGTTTCGCTTCTGACAACGGATAGGTCAAGCCGGAGCTTCAGCGGCTTCGCTATATACTTAATATATTTAACTGCGAAGATCTGCTACAGGCCCTTACGCGAATGATCACTGACCAAAACCTTCATAATTTCGGAACTGTTCGCGGCCACAACATTCAATCGTCCGCGCGAGGGTAGAATTCTGATGAGCTAGAGAAAAAGTTGGGATGTAGGTAAATATTCTGTTTTAAATCCGTTGAGTCATATACTGTCGCTTCCTGAATAGTCGTCTCATTTTTAACCCCCGACGCAAAAGCGACGGGGTGTTATAAGTTTGACGTGTCTGTGTGTGTTGTGTGTGTGTGTGTGTGTGTGTGTGTGTGTGTGTGTGTGTGTGTGTGTGTGTGTGTGTGTGTGTGTGTGTGTGTGTGTGTGTGTGTGCGTGTGCGTGTGCGTGTGTGTGTGTGTGTGTGTGCGTGTGCGTGTGCGTGTGCGTGTGTGTGTGTGTGTCTGTCTGTTCCCCTGTAGCGCTCAAACGGGTGGACCTATTTGAATGTGGTTTTTTTTATTTGAAAGGTGAATTAGTCGAGAGTGTTGTTAGGATGGCCGCCGCTACAAAATGACGGATTAAGTACATCTTTTTTTACAACTCCCTCAATATGAGTATCAAATGAAAGGGCTTGACTAGTAGAATAGCACTATGCAAATCCAAGATGGCTGCAGCCACAAAAAAGCGAATGTCGGGGGTTATTTTTTAAAAATTTTAATTTATACTTGTTAACGTAGCCAACGGTTTCGGAAAACGTCGCGTCGGCGTCGCGTCACTTCCTTTACAGCCTCTACTGATGCGTGAAAATCTGTACCTATTTCAGTAGGTAACCTAGATTTTAAGCTATAACTAAAGATTTTTAATGAACCCACCAATCCCCATCTAAGCAGCGTGGCGGGTCTAAGCTCTCAATCTCTCTCACATACCTATAAAAGATAGCATAAGCGAGATGGACAGCAAACCTCAGCTTTTAAAAGACGGTAATGCGCTTGACCTATCCATCCATACTAACGTTTTAATAAATATTGTATCTGTCTGTCTGTTACCTGTTCATTCACGCTTTTCGCTTAAATGCACTGTTGCAGCAAGAATACCATAAATTCAGCCAATCACCACAATTGAGAATTGTAGCCAAGCCAAGAATTGATTGATGCAGCTTTTCCGTTATGCGAGTAGATGATACTACTGATAAATGAAAACATGATTTATTTTGTACGACTGAGGTATCGAGACAATAAATAATATGCAGTGTAGCTTCATAAGTCATTACATCGTCATAACACCTGGTCCAATATGACGTGAACAATGAACATAATATCTATACAGTCATATAATAAAATCGTTATACTTTCAAACCACTCATCATCACTCTGGTACTTTATACGAATTGTATCCAAATCTAGCTGATGCAAATTTTGATTTAAAAAAATCTCGTGTTAACTTTGATTTTCCGTGATTAAAAGTAGATATTCTATATCCGTCTTCATTATACAAGACTACGTCAAGATCGCTTCGGTTCAGAGATACAGACTTTCGGATTAATAAAATAGACATTAATATGGATTTCAGAAATAGAAATGCGTTAAGTAAGTACCTATGTTTCTCTGAAAAGGTTCCTATACTAATTATCTAATGCTAGGCCACCCGTGCAAGGTCGTGCCTTGTTAGGCTTTTATACTTAATCTAAATAAGATGAAAACAGAGTAAAGAACACAAATCACACAAACAAATCTATGGAGAAAATCAGAAAAATTGAAGACTATGTATTTTGTTCACACGCCAACCTAAGTATCATAAAAACATAAAATCTGGGTAAGCTTGCCGAAGATGTATCTATAACCTATATGTATATTTCTGCCACAAACGCGCAGGGAAACGTTAAGATTATACGCCTGATTAAATATTTTCGCTCCAATGCAAATAAAGGCTTTTGGAGGGAATTTGCTCCCGCGAATATTTCGATTCTGTATTTACCTATATACCTATTAATCTTTATCTAAAAATGTATATATACATAATATTTTTATGGTTTTGCGTGACATTTAGGTACATCAAGGGGTCTACCCGTGAATATTTTTTGTCGTTTGTTTTGCCGTAGCTGCAAGCATCATGCATGTCGTAGCTGCATTTTATTGAGTCGATTTTTGTCATATATTTTTTACAGGCATATAAGTAGCTACAACATAATAACTAAACCAGACTGCTATAGAAACCGCCAATTGAGACTTTATGTCTTTAATAACGTTCTTATAATACTCGCAATTATTATTATTAAAAGTTTTGTAGGGCTCATATTTTTCAAACTTTGATTTAATGAAAATATAAGTAAGTAGGTATTTTTTCGAACTTTTTCTAAGGTCTAAATCCCTTTCTCCTATGATAGAGGAGGCTTGTGCCCAGCAGTGGGACGTTAAAAAGGCTATAGTGGTGGAACATTTTTTTTTGATTTCTTCGTTAGCCGGAAATATTTGGAAAAGCTGTTGAAGAAACTTCATTTAATGATTTTAAAAATCCTTTCAACGAGGTTCCATTATGACTCAAGTACTGAATATTCTGTGAATATTCTGAAACTAAAATTGACTTATTGCGACTTATAGCGTATTTAATTTTGTGCATTATTAAGTACATTAATGACAAATGTATAATTATTAGTTAACACACAATTTGTAATATTAACAAGTTAGCTAGGAAGTACCTATTTCCAATAACCGCCTCGCCTCATACCTGTGGGGCAACATTATACCTATCTACTCGTATCGTTAAAATATTAATATTATCGTAGTAACGGCGTAATGTGTTGTGGAGAATAAACTATAGATAAACTGGAAGGAAGCTATGATGCCACTACTGTGGTGTACGAAATTGCTCATCCGGTACCGAAAGGGTTGTGTAAACAGCAAACAAAATAAATAAACCTTTCCCAATAATATCATAATATTACGTTATCCTAAAAAAACAATATCAGTACCTACCTAGTTATTGTTTACTTTGTAATTTAGTTTCTATTTAAGCCATCTTATTTTTTGATAATTTCTTTCGATAACACATATACCTAGGTATCACCTAAATATCTTAAATAAAAAAAATGAAACTAATCGCTCTATTGAAAAGAGAAAAAGAAAGCATGATTCAGATTAGGTACCTACATCTTGCTACCTACTCACTCAATATGTATTTCAAATAGCTAAACAGTGCTGCTTAATAAAATCATATATTTGGACTCTGTAAAGAAAATCGTAAGCAGATAAAACAAAATTGAGTAATAATTGGGGTCCGGAAACGTGTCCCTTTGCCATCGTCAACCCTAAGTCGGCACGCGTCTCAGATATTACGTCATAAATCTACAGCGGAGCGCGCCGGATCGCTGTCGCCTGTCGATTATTGCGCGGGTGTGGGGGGGGGGGGGGGGGGAGGGGAAAGGTCACAACTTTGCAAATGACAAAAGATAGCGATCAGTGTGTATCATGGATAAATAGTCTTACTGGTGTTTATAAAAACCAACCGAACACCGTATGTCAACAAGTATAAATTAAAAATTAAAAAACCCCCGACATTCGCCATTTTGTGGTGGCGGCCATCTTGGATTTGCATAGTGCTATTCTACTAGTCAAGCCCTTTCATTTGACACCCATATTAAGGGAGTTGTGAAAAAATATGTATTCCGCCATTTTGTAGCGGCGGCCATCTTGAATTGATTTTCTACTCTCTTGACTAATTCACCTTTCAAACAAAAAAAACCGCATTCAAATCGGTTTACCCGTTTGAGCGCTACAGGGGAACAGACAGACACACACACACACAGACACGTCAAACTTATAACACCCCGTCGTTTTTGCGTCGGGGGTTAATAATAATAAGTTGTGTTAGAGGTGGAGCTATGGCTGTTCTTACCGGTGCCTGGTACCGGTTACCTGGCTAATAAGGCCAGAAATTGTTAGCCATGGCCAATGACCTGGCGGAGGGGAGGTTACCCGCGTGCCCCTCTGATTAGCAGAGGGCACTGTGGCTGAAACAGGGAGTGAGACACCCCGGGGCGGGGGACAGCGATGCCCATCGCGGGAGGAAGAAAACCTCGTACAAAAATCACGGGAGGGCGCGAGCCTCTGGAGGGACAGCCCAGAGGTGAGCGGGCGCCCCGGCTGAGGCGGCTGACGCACGCCTGAGATGTATACAATGGGTTCCCCAGGCGTCCAGCCTAGGCAACATGAGGGTCATGCTGTGGTGTTTTTAGTGCGGTATAGCCCCATTCCCCACAGGACCTCCATTCTGCCGAGCTCGGCCGCAGAATAGGGGTAGCCATAGGCTTTTCCACCACGTCAAAAAAAAGGAACAGATATAGTTGTAGGTATACTGAATGAATCTGATTTTATTTTTATCGTGTCACAATTAACTTGTACCACAGGCTAAGGCTTTCAGAACACACTGGGTAATCGGATAGCTGCTCTCAACATTTCAGTCTCGTTATATAATGACATCAAGTTGGTAAAACTGTCGAGGTCAGATTTTTTAAATCATTTCATAAACTGAAATTATTAAAATCATTTCAGTTCCAGTTTATGAAATGATTTAAAAAATCTGACCTCGGTCGGCCTGTTTTTGCTGTGTAATTAACGTAGGTATAGGACATCGGCGTAACGTTGTCTTACCGAGTCAAATGTAAAATATAAGATTACGCGATTAAAAGAGATGGATTTGTAGGTGAATATAAAGTTTAGACACTCATCACTGTACGAGTTAAACTACTCGTTATTGCGTCGAAGCAAGAGTCATTTTATGTTTAAATTTATGTGAGGAGTGAGCCTCCTGCACCTGTACCATTAGGTATATTATGTTGCTCGTTATGGAATATTTTATGGAAACCAGAAATCTGTCTCAACTCTCAGCTAAATTCAGCAAAGCTGTTTTCTAACGTCGCAGCGCAACGCGAGCTTTCCGACTTCTACAAGAAAATCAATTTTTACGATATCTAGTTACTTACATAGGATATAAATCTATAAATAGTATAAAACAAAGTGGCTATCCGCGTCTGTCCTCATTTCTACGCTTACGCTGCGCTGGCTGAACTTTTAAGAGATAATCAAAAATAAAGAAGGAAAAAATTTAAGTTTTTCAAAAAATCCGCGGCGGCATGTGTCTGTTTCCTAAGGTTAACTCATTTTGGCCCGGGAATCGAACCAAGACCCAAGACCTCGTGATCCGCAGTCGAACATGCTATCAGATAAACCAACGAAGCAGTTACTAGAAGATATCAATGATTCAAAATTAAGATCAAAACGACAAAGTCTAAATCGATCGAATACTGATTGAACACTAATTAAAAAAAATAAGTCATGAAATGGCACCCATGCCGAGGTGGGTCGCTAGTTGAAGAAGATAGAGAATACAGTATCTTTGTCACTAGTAGATATGAAAACTAATTTCTAGTAGACCTGTCAATTATTTAGATTAGTTTTGAGATTTTTCAAACTACAGTGCGACCATTCTATCTGTGAACTGAGGGAGGTCGCTAGTATCGCCTTAGTATTGCCATACAATCGTTTATTCGACAAATTTACGGAAATCCCATAACAGTAGGTACGTATGAGGTACGAGAAGTCGCCCGCGACTAGTAATCCCAATCTGGGATTCACTACGACTCATCGCATCACAATTCACATGTACTCCCACCAAGACGCATTAATATATTATCGTCACTTTAATGTGTATATTTTACATATTACGTAAGTATACTGATGATAAATTTAGTCTGTTTTTAAATGGGTTTTAACAGCTCTCAAACCGGTTGCACTTGATAATACTGTACCAGCAGATACTCGCTTGTATTTATTCAATTTTATTATGGAATAATCGGAGCCTGATTCTGCAAAACTGTCTTTATTTTCAGAATTCTATTCCAGGCATCACTTTTAATAGCTTTTGGCATCATTAATGCTAAGAAATAATTACGGATTCTATATTAATTTCCGAAAAGATTTTTCTTATTATAATTAATTAGGTAGGTATTTTATGTTTAAGGAACTGACAACACTAACCTGTAGTCAAATTGTATGAAATTCTAAGATGACAGCCGTAGTTTCATTTTTTGCCATTTCACGGAAAAGATGGTCTATCTATAAACTAAAAATCAGCCAAGTGCGAGTCGGGCCTCGCTCTTTCAGGGTTCCGTACATAATTATGAACAATATAATATTTTGGGTCTAAGAAATATTTAATTTCCGAGCTAGACATCGCAACAAACCGTGAAAGAAAAACCCAAAAAAATGTTCGTTTATTTTGTTAACAGCTTATAAACTATTTAATAAATCGTTGTTTTCAGTATTTGTTGTTTAAATAGAGCATATAGTACATAATATACTGAAATATCATATTCCCAACTAGTTTAGTTTTTGAGATAGCCCCCGTCACAAAAATGGTCTAAAACTGACAACTTTGATGGCCTCCCATTCCCTTATTTTTTGAGATAAAAATTAAAAAAATATATATTTGTACTCTACTTGATGAGCTCTAAACAATGATACCCCACAAGCTAGGGTAAAGAAAAAAATTTTTTTTCCGGCTCCTTTTTCATGTATGGGAGCCCCCCTGAAAAATAATTTAATTCAATTTCTAATTCAATATTTGATTTTGGGTTAACGTTTTACACTAAATACCAAAATTTCAGGTTTGTAACTCATTTCGTCTGCGAGCTAGAGACCTGTGACCGGCGGACAGACGGACAGACAGCCGAGTGACATTTAGGGCCGGCGCCCATTATCGGCATCGGCAAGGAACAGGATCCTTCGGCATCCTACATGCAAGCGCACACTGTCGGAAACTATGCTTTGGCATGCTGCAACGTTCTTAGGGATGGCGGATGCCTCCCCACGCCCCGCAGGGCAAGCTATCCCCGAGTGGTGCCTCGGCGCCGGCGGCGTACCGAAGGATGCCGAAGCATCCCGAAGCATTCTTAAGGCTGCCGATACAGCAGCCTCAAGCATACCGAAGCAGTATTTTTGTTATTACGACCATATATAATGGAAATTTCTACTTTATTGTCATTATGTTAATGTATATTGCTATTTGCCACCTAAAATCCTCAGTCGTGCCGATGCCGATAATGGGCGCCGGCCCTAATAGGGCTCCGTTTTTTACCCTTCGGGTACGGAACCCTAAAAATTGACAGGTCTATAAAGTAACCTTTTCCGTAAGGAACATTGTGAAAAATATAGCTCTTTTTCTTTATGTTCCCTCCGGAAAAGAAGAGCATTACATGTAGAGCTGTCAATTTAGTTTAGATATGAAATTGTCTGTAGCAACATTGACGGCTTATAGATTGTACAAATACTTGATAAATAAAGTACGTAATTGTACTCGTACGCTGAATTTCAGATATAACAAAGTAAGTGTCAGATAGTTATTGTATATTTAGGTATAGAAGATACCTAAGAATACCGATAGGTAGGTAAGATACCTAGATAATATAGAAGAAAAGACCTAATAGGTAGGTACTTGTTTTTTTTTTTGTTGTTATAGTGAAAATTATTTTTTTTGATTCTGTCATAAAAACGTACCTGTCTAGAAAAAGGATGTGGTAGTAGAAACAGATACAATCGCATTTGCCTATGTTTTGCTTATTAATATATATGTAGCAAACTCGCAGTTTGATGGCCCGTGCTACATTGGGTAAGTAGACCGATGGGGTCTACCGATGACGATTTTAACACTTCGGAATAGGCAATAACAATACAATGCACGTACGTACCTTGGACTGCTACTTGCACTCGATGATCCTCCACCAGATACAGGAATTTCACAGGATTTGAGCTCGTTTCGAATTGGTGAGTCGCGCGCGATGATCTTCTTGCAACGGTTAATTTTCGACCCCGTTACGTGATAGGTGACACTTCGGAGTGCGTTCGCTCCAACTTCAGACGAGTACGTCGTGCATGACAGCTGAGTGGAACTGCGTGTTGTCATTGCACTATATCCGAATGTCAACGATCGTTCATCGGTGGCGCGAGATTTGAATGTGCTGAATATTTTTTACGATAACGGAACATCCCGCCCACCAAAATGCCTATGGTATTTTCTGGTTAAAAAGAATAACGAAAATAAGAATAATAAAACGATATTAAGATATTCACTAACGATAATAAGGTAACTTAAAGCTAAAGTTTTAAACTATGGTTCGATTAAAGAAAGAAGTGCCTGATGTAACTTAGTCCTCTATTGGTAGAGGGCAGAATTTGACCAAGAACCGTTGTAGCTGATCACTGATTGCAGTTCTTAGAACTGCGATCCGAGTTACTCCATCAGCACCAGCGATGAGTTTTATCACACGACCGAGAGGCCAATGCGATGGAGCGCGGTTTTCGTCTTTAATGATTACCATCGACCCTATCTGCAATGGTTTGGAATCCTTAGTCCATTTGGCGCGGTGTGTGAGTGAATTTAAATATTCATGTTTCCATCTGGACCAAAAATTCTGATGAAACGCTTGTAACAGCTGCCCTCGACTCAGCCGATTTTGATTGATATTTGTGAGATCCTCGTCGGAGACAGCAATTATAGGTTCTAATGTTAAGATTTCTTTTGCAAATGTTCGACTCTGTGCATTGTTTACAATTTGAGTTACCATCTTATGTCGCTCAACATGATGGAAAAACTTGTAGCGATAAGCATGAAATGGAATTCTAGAATTGTTGACGAAGTTGTTGATGTAAGTCGGAACCGTAATAATTTTGTGTAATGAAGAGTAAGGATCAAGCGAATTGTCCACGACGCTATTTTTACTCGTTTCATGATCTTGTTCCGATTCAGTAACTAAAGCAACAGCCTTGCGTGTTTCCGCTTTAAAGATTACTTCTTCTTCGGAAGATATCGTTCCTCGACTGGCGGGCCAGGTATCTTTATCGTCAGATATCCAAAGAGGCCCCGCCCACCATAATAGATTGTGAAGGATCTCACTTGCAAATTGCCCTCGTGAACATACTATGTCTGCAGGATTGTTACCCGATAAGATGTAATGCCAGCGTTCGGTAGAAGTAATATCTTGGACGTGACTGATACGATTCGTAACAACGGTTGCGGTTGTAGTGGAAGGGGAGCGTATCCACGACGAGTTCGACCAGAAGTAAATCGCATTGAACGAAATACGAGTGAGATACATGTCGCGAACGAATAGGTGTATGTCCGATAGAAGAACAGCAGCGCAGAGTTTTAAACGAGGTAGTGACGAACGCTTCAACGGTGCAACTCTTGTCCCGGAGCATACTGAAAATACCTGAACCTGACCGTCCGCATCTGTTACGTGCAAGTAAATAGCAGAACCGTATGCGATCTCGGAATTGTCAGCAAAACCATGCAGTTCGTATGATCGTACATGGTTACTCAAGATCGATCGTTTTGTGCACGTATGATCCAACGATTTGATTTCGAGAAGAAATACGTCGAATGCTGGGTCCCACTTTAACTCGAGCATCCCTAAGATTGCTGGTTCTAAATCGTTACGGGACACAAAATCGATTAAGCAGTTTTCTGCTAATTGTTGTAATGAACGACAACAGAGAAACGGAAATGAAGCTACACCTTGCGTTACTGTAACAAGACAATATTCCTGAAGAGCTTCGTGCGGTGAGGCTCCCCAAAAGATCCGTTGATGTTCGCGATGATTTGGAGAAATTGACATTTGTCGGTATATTTGATGGACGTCAGCCATAAAAACCATGTTATGTTTCCGAAAGCGCAAAAGGATTTCATCAATATTCGGTTGTAGTCTTGGGCCGATCAGTTGCGTACCGTTTAACGAGCGCGAATTGAAATCTTTGGCGGATGCATCAAACACTACACGCAAACGAGTGGTGGCAGATGGAAGTAAAATGCAGCGGTGCGGAATATAGTATTTTCCCTTTTCCGTCTCATTGCTAGGAACTAACGATAAAGCTCCGGTTTTTGTGTATTGACTGGACAAGACTGGTTCGCACGATAGTCTACGTTCTATTGCGAGAGATCGCCGAAAGTCAATTTCACGCGTGCCGATATGCTGAGGCTCTGAATCTTTCTCACAGGGTAAGTGTAAAATGTATTGTTCACTGTTACCACGCGAACACTCAGAAATAAATTGCTGCTCACAGAAAGATTCGTCTGGAGTCAACAATCGATCTTTAGATAATGACTCTAAATCCCAGAAACGTTGCACTAGTAAATTTGATTTTGTATCTGTTTCTGATGGTTTTAGTAACGTGGTTGCTGCTAAGCCTGTTTTGCCTAAAAGAAGCCAACCAAAAATCGATTTGAAGGCAGTGGGTTGATTTAAGCCTCCGTTTATGTGTTCGTCCAGCAACGACTCCGCAAATACATCCGCAGCGAGCAACAGGTCTATGGGTCCGGGAATATTGAAACTAGGATCGGCTAACGGTAATTCTGTTATATGTGACCATCCTGATGTGTTTAGATTTGCGATAGGTTGATCGCCACATATTTTTGACAATACACGCATGTCTGTTTCGAATAACGTTCGATCATGAGTACCGATACTGCAAGTAACATCTCCTAGAATGGAAGTGGCTGCTTCACCAAGTCCACTAACGCGTGCAGTCGTTGGTGAACATTTAAGTTTTAAGCAGTTAACTGCCGATTCGGTAATAAAGTTGCTTTGGCTACCGGTGTCAAATAACGCACGAAAAGATTGCATACTTCCTGACGAATCTCTGACCTGCACGATTGCAGTTGCTAGCAATACGGTTGTATTTGATTGTGACCTTGAGACTAATGCTGATACGGTTTCGCTGGGTTCAGTAGACGTATGGCGATGGAGCATCGTGTGGTGCTTGCGCTTACAGGTACGGCAAGAAAAGATACTGGTACAGTTCCGCAACTGATGAGAAGACTTTAAGCAGTTGAAACACCAGTTTCTGTCAGAGGCAATTTTCATACGTTCGTCAATTGATTTGTTCAGAAATTCTGGGCATGACGAAATGCTGTGCGATTCGTTGCAAAAAGAGCAGGTTATAGGACGTGTCGCGGTTGTTGATCTACTCACTTCGGCTGGCGTCTCATCTGCTGCTATAAGAGCATGCGACGTCGGTACACGCTTGGAGTGAGTCGATTGAAAAGGAACCTTTTGCGGAGACTTGGCTTGCTTAGCTTGTTCGGTAAAGTGTGTATCGCGTAGTAGCGCTTCGCATTTAGACTGTAAGAATTCCTTGAGTTGTGCATATGAGGGTAGTTCTGTATTTGAATACTTCTCTTCAAAATCACGGCGTATGGTTGTGTCCAATTTCGATAAAATGTGATAAACTAATACGAAGTCCCAATGAGCAACCGGTAAATTTACTGATTTTAAGATGCACAAATTCTCTTCGAAGAGATCAAGTGATTTTCTGAACTTGTGAGCATCCTTGAAGTTGAAGTTCATATTCAGAATCTCCCTCCAGCATGTGAATGCTAATTCTCGCTTACACTTATATCGCGCGACAAGCGCAGCGTACGCGTCGCCGTAATATTCGCTGCTTAGTGGAAAGGTTTTTACTACCGTTAATGCATCACCGCTGAGAGAAGAAATCAGATAATGAAACTTCTCGGTGTCGCTCAGAGAAGTGGAGTTGTGTATTAATGCGTTAAAAGTATCGAAATATTCGGGGAAACGTTTAATATCTCCATCGAAAGTAGGAAGCTGTATTTTTGGTAACCGGACATTGGGCACCGAACTGCACTGCGATTGAGACAAGCACGATTCATTTTTAGTGAAGCTCCGATAAATTGATCCAACTTTGTAATACATTTCATCAAAATGTTCTTGCATATCCGAATCATCGTTTTCCGGGTCGTCTAGAATTTCCAGAATTGCGAGATGGGCGTTTTCAAAATTTGAAGCGATTTTCTTCATATCTTGATGATATGCGAAGAACATGTCCCGTTGAGAGATATCATTGACAGCTGAGACACCGACCTCTAATGCCTTAGACATCCGTTTATAAGCGATCGTACGTTGCCTACGTAATGACGATAAGTCGTGTACAGTGTATTCTTCGTCCTGAGATTTCGATCGCGACTTTTTAAGAATACTCGATTTGCGAGTGGAATGCTTTTTTAAAAGAGACATTTTTGCCAAACAATAAGTTTTAGTAACTTAAAAACAGGATAGAATAGCACTGGATTCGGTTTATAAATAGGTAAACACGTAAACAACGTTAGAACGAGTTTAAATTCGCTGAGGTATAGGGCACCACACAAGTTTTGTTACGATTTGTATGGACGTGTATGCGTGTTACGTATAAACTTGTTAGGTGAACTGTACGCAAAGTAATGAAATCGCTGGCATGTACGCCACTCCACACAAGTTTGTCTGCAAACTGTATGAAAATGTATATCGAGTACGGCTGAACTTGTGAGGTGAACCGTACACACCGCAATGAAATGTCGAAAAAGTTGACACAGAAAAATAAACTTTATTTAATGTGTAATAAGGTCGATGTGATGGAAGTCGATTCGAACGTTGTATGAGGCAGAATATCGAGTGATTCAAACGTTCAACCTACCCGCTACTTTTTAATGTAAAATTTTATATTATTTTACTTTAAAACTTTTGTTTTACGTAATTTAATGTTAAATAAGCGCTAATATTCTGTTGTTACGATTGAATAATTGATATGACAAGTTAAAACACTGAATCACTGCAAGCCGACTAGAAAATAAACACCGATAAGTTTAGATGATTGTTTATTTGATCTTACAGTAATTCAATATTTTTACGTTAAATACGATAAATCCCTGTCCGATATGATCCAATCTATGTAGGTACTATCGATAGGTAGGTAAATTGAGCTAGAATGGAGCAACCTAGATCGCGAGAACAAAGAAGTTGTTGGTTAGAATGACCTAAGTTACGACGATACAATTAACCAGAAATACCACACACAAATTGATCGGTGAAATAGGTGGAAATCCCGGGTTTCGGCACCAAAAAATGTAGCAAACTCGCAGTTTGATGGCCCGTGCTACATTGGGTAAGTAGACCGATGGGGTCTACCGATGACGATTTTAACACTTCGGAATAGGCAATAACAATACAATGCACGTACGTACCTTGGACTGCTACTTGCACTCGATGATCCTCCACCAGATACAGGAATTTCACAGGATTTGAGCTCGTTTCGAATTGGTGAGTCGCGCGCGATGATCTTCTTGCAACGGTTAATTTTCGACCCCGTTACGTGATAGGTGACACTTCGGAGTGCGTTCGCTCCAACTTCAGACGAGTACGTCGTGCATGACAGCTGAGTGGAACTGCGTGTTGTCATTGCACTATATCCGAATGTCAACGATCGTTCATCGGTGGCGCGAGATTTGAATGTGCTGAATATTTTTTACGATAACGGAACAATATATATAGCTGTTCGTTCTGATTCACTGACTCATTCATCGCCTCTCCTGAACAATTTTGTATGAAATTTTTTTTTTTCAATAATGGTGTCGTATAGAGGATAAAAATTCATTAAGAGGAAAAATATGGAGAGAGCTGATGATTGAGGATTTCGGAGACGAGCGACGGGCACGCTTAAGGTATTGAAGATAGGTGGGGGGTGCTCGAGCAAATGTCACTCGAAACGTCATCCAATTGGCAGTCAGCTGAAAAAAAAATTCAAAATGGCGAAAAAAAGATGGTCGCCATACAAATTTCGTCGGTCTCCATCTCGGAGGGTATAAAAGATGGAAGAGTGGTTTCTTGGCAAAAGATGATGAGGATCCAAAGGTCTACTTGATGAATTGAAAAAAAATTCAAAATGGCGGAATTTATTTTTCCATAGAAAATGTATGGCGAATATTGAAGAGACTACAAGTTGTGAACTATGCAAGGCTTTAATGCGGTTTTTTGGAGAACTCTCAAAGAAAAATATGGGAAGACATGATGATTGAGGGTTTGGAAGTTGGTTGAGGAGCCCGGGCAGGGTATTGAAGATAGGTAGGAGGTGCTCAAACAAAAATTACTCGAAACATCATCCAATTGGCAGTGAGCTGAAAAAAAGTCCAAAATGGCGGATTCAAGATGGCGGCCATACAAACATCGGTGTCTATCTCACCAAGTATAAAAGATGGAAGAGTGGTTTTTGCCAAAAGATGATTAAGACCTTAAGTTCTACTTGATGAGCAGAATGATTCGAAGAAAAAATATGGAGAGTGATAATGATCGAGGATTAGGAATATGGGAGAGATAGGTGGAGGCTGCTCAAACCAAAATACCCGAAAGCGAAACCTCGCGGTCCGCTTGCGGGCCGCGCACCCACGCGCCCTACTAGTATCTTCTATAACTTCTTATTGTACTTGAATCCGAGTTTCACCATCAACATTCCACGAGAAAGATTCATATATACCTATACCATGTTCACATGACGTAGTCGCTCACCTTTGTGAATCCGATTTATTTAAAACTAGCGATCCGCCCCGGCTTCGCCCGTGGTACATATAATAGCTTATAGCACTCAAGGATCACGTACATATCCAACAGTGAAAGAATTTTTGAAATCGGTCCAGTAGTTCCTGAGATTAGCGCGTTCAAACAAATTTATAATATTAGTATAGATATATGAAAAAAAAGTGAAAATATCGGCATGCAAATGGTCATGTGGTCTCTCATAAAATTGTTGCGATTTGATATCTTGTCAGTAATCATCACTACTACTTATTACTTGTCTTCGTTTCCGAAAGCGGTCCCATTACACTCGTTATACACAAAACAGAAGTAGGATACAAAGACAGCCTTTACACTAAGTAGCGATTTCTACCAGGCACCTTACAAAAATATGATGGATCTACGCGTTCTCATAATAAAATATAATTTTGTACCCAGTGATATTTTTGTTGGTGTGGTTGTGGCACGTGTTTAAGAGCTCTAAGCAGCATCGGTCACGAAGTTGCTAACGACATTTGTCGCTTAAGTTAAGCAAACTCACTGCAAGCTCATTACTCTGTCACGTTTGAGAAATTATGTTCATCGCACTCGTTGTCGGCAACTTTGTAATTGTATTATAAAATCGAATTCAAGAAGTGGGGTGTAGCAGGCGGTCGGCGGATATCCCAAGTTTAAAAATGATTTTTCAATTTTTCATATTTTGTACCTACATTATACAGTACAATACTTACCTCAATAGGTACAAGTAAGCCCTTGAGTGCGATCTCACCTGGTGAGAAGTGACGGAATGAGTTAAAGATCAGAGTGCTTAGTCTAAGATCGGAGCACTCGAAAACGAACTCGAAAACTATTGATCGAATCACAAGTGAATTCAGAGCAAAATGAACTCAAATACTCGTATTTTAAAGTCGTAATTCCATAGTTCGAATATGTATTTTACAACATTTCTGCTTGGGGCGCTCGTTGTGTTCGAATGCTGAATGTATTGGCGAACTCAAACCTTAATACAAGCCATTTTAGGTCTATTTTACTCTGAAATCGATCAATAGTTTTCGAGTTCGTTTTCGAGTGCTCCGATCTTAGACTAAGCACACAGTAGGGCTATTCTCTAAAATACCATCTCGATATCGAAGCTCACTCAAGTGAGATAACTCGCTTCGAAAGCAAACTCGTACTTCACCTTGGTTTGATATTCTGTAAATACATATCTGCTTCGCACTTGCGAAGTGAAGTGAGTTTAATTGAGAAGACCGAGTTTTACAGAGTACAAATTAGCAAACTCATCTCGAATTCACTCTCTATAATTCGAAAATGGCTTTACAGAATAGCCCTGCTGTTTGGATTTTTATATTTAAAATGCAACAAAAAGATGATTATTCAGGCGAAAGTGACTTACATTCTTTTTTACCCGACTGGGTATATGTGTTTCACTTGTGTGTATGTATGTCCATTCCTATGTCCGCTTGTAACTAATCAACGGCTCAACAGATTTTGATAAATGATACGTCATTAGATTTGTCTCAATGACGCGAGTGTTATAGGGTACCTAAATTTAAAAAAAAAACAAAATGGCGGACTTTATGCGCTTTAATGTGCGAGCTGAAAAAAATTTTTTTCTTCAAGACCCTCGAGTGGGGTATCAAAATAAAGGGATTCAAAAGGCAAATACGAAAATGTATAAATTTATATATTTGGAAACAATTTGGAGTGATAAATCGTAGAAAATGACCGTTTCCTATGTCAGTTCGTAACTACTTAACGGCTCAACCTATTTTGATAAATTATACGTCATTAGATTTGTCTTGACGGCGCAAATGTTACTGAGTACCTAAAATTCATAAAAAATCAAAATGGCGAATGTTATGCACTTTAATGTGCAGGCTGAAAAAATTTTTTTTCTTCAAGACCCTCGAGTGGGGTATCAAAATAAAGGGCTTTAAAAGGCGAGTACGAAAATGTATACAATCTATATGTTTTAAATCAATTTGGAGTGACAAATCATGAAAAACAAAATAAATAACAACTACACTGTAAGTGGTACGGTGGTAGTTTATTAACTTTTTAGTTCGTTTTTTAGCATGGCAGTCGGGTTTTTTTAATTTTTAAATTATAGCTTGTTTCTCTATCAATCGACGTATATAATATAACTTTATCCGTTTACCTACGTCCGTTTATGTTTTTTCCGTTTATTTCCTTCTACGAGACACGCTATTATAATGGCGTTTATTTCTACAAATGCCACATGCGGCGCACTATGGAAAATAAAGGTGTGTTTCGGATCAAAAATCGATAACTTTTTTATTACTAAAGATTTTGCTGTGAAATTTTGCACAAATATAGAGTAGTATATAAGGCTTCAAATGTGATGTATTTATAATATACTTGATTTTAATAAAAAATATTAAAAAATTAAAATAAAATTCAGAGTGCCAAAAATGACCTTTATTATATATTTTTTCTTTATAATTTCTATTTATAATGTTTACCAAACCTAATTATTTTATTCCTAATTCCAAAATTACAAGCTATATTAAAAAAAAAAAACAATTTCAATATACCATAAAATTTGAAGAGTTCCCTCGATTTCTCTAAGATACCATCATCAGATCCTAACCTGATGATCATGGAACCACTTGTGAAGTATGTTCTTTAAAACAAAAGAAAAATTTGCCAAATCGGTCCAGCAGTTTTTGAATAATCGTTTTTTTTGTCGATGATTAATTTAAGCTTTTAATTATGCAACTACTAAAATTTTTAGTAAAAAATTGAAAAATGATTTTTTTTTAATTTTTCCAACGAGGATCTATTTTGAAGCTTTTCAAAAATAGCTCCAAGAAAGGAAAAAAATCTCAAGTTCATAGTTTAGCAATTAATACACTTGCAATGTTCATTTTCAAGCAGCAAAAATTTATTAATTAAACTATTGCATAACTAATTGAAAAATTGCGATAAAAAAAATTCCCACAGATTATTGTTTATTTAGCTATTCAGTAAGCCCCTGATTTTTTTTTTCATTTCTTAAATTTTATATTTAGTATGTTTAAATAATTGTTATTAATAAAGTATCCAAAGTAGGCGTGGCTCGCGCACCCGTTTTTAGACGTATTTTCATTCCTCTGGGAACATTATAAATATTGGTCTTATAGTTCCGGAAGTAATTTTTTCTTTTAGTAAATTTCTTCTTCTTTTTGAATCTTTTTCAAGATTGGAATAATCTCAATTAGTCTTGAGATATTTGCAAAAAACTAAACCCTCCTTTTTTAAGTTAATTGTTTACAACTTTCGCAATTTTTGTAAACGAAACTTGATTTCCGTTTTAAATTAACTAGGTACATGCTATTCCAAATCAAACGACACCTAATTCATATTTTTCCAAGACTCCTGAAAAAAGTTGGTCTGAAAAGAACTTGTTGACTAGACTAATAATGGTTTTCCGTTTTCTGACTTCTCTCATATTTTCACCGCTAGCTTCAAAAGGCGCAAATATGCGCAGCTAATTTTAATAAATGTTTCTTATGAATAACTAGGCTATAAATTAACATCAAATGTAAAGCGTGGGGAGACGTGGGTAACTGCTAAAAGTCTCAATGAACTTAAAAAATACTTTTTTTTCACCCTATTTTATTTAACAATTATTTTAATATTAACGTTAACACAAAAGTATAAAAATTTTAGTTGATTGAATATCTGCAGAAAATAAGCTTTCTGGAAATGTATAATACTTAAGATATATTCTTACAAAGTTTTACTTAAATATCGCTTTGAAAGTGATGAAGTGAGCAGGCATAACATGGACGCCGGTAAAAGAAAAAAGATTGTGACCTTAGGAAAAAAAAACTATACATAACTAGTGCAAAATTTCCACATTATAGTTTAGCTTGACTCTTAAGCTTTTAAATAAAATTAAAGAATTATGCCCATTGCGACATCGATAAAACTATTTATGAGCCGCTGTTGTTCTACCATTTTCCATAGTGCGGCGTGGCACTTTATAATATTATAGTACCTACCTATTTAGTGACTATAAGTATACGAGAACACTCTACTTATCGAAGCTGAAATTGGGTATTGCATTCTTTATCTGTTTCCAAAACCATCCAGTTAAATACGTATCGATGCTGAAATAGTGGTTTTAGATCTAATGCTTAAAAGCGTAAAGATTTACTATATCTACCATTGGTATGTATGTAGAAGTGATCAGAAACTTCGGTCGTGATGCGCCAAGTTTCCGTCATAATAATTGCTATTTATCGTTTTGATAGCAATACTTAATAGAATAGAAAATAGAATAGAAAAGTTTTTTATTCAAATAAACTTTTACAAGTGCTTTTGAATCGTCGATTGAGTCTACCACAGGTTCGGAATGCAGTTCCAGCCGAGAAGAACCTGTAAGAAACTCGGCGGTTGCTCTTTTTTAAAAAATAACATTATAACAATTATTATTATTAATGTACATGATTGAAATGCCGTCTCGCGCATTGCTGGAACGAGTTAAATCCAAGCTTTGGCGTTTTTAATGGCGTTGTTAAGTCAAAATAAATGAAATATTGTATAATTAATAGCTGCTGTTAATAACCAAAAGATTATTACCCACTCAGTTTGGGCATAGTATGGTTTGAGGGACATGTCGTAGGTATTTAAAAAAAGTTCAGTCTTAATATACCTATAAAACAAAGTCGGGTTTGTTCGAAGTAAGATATCTAAGTCGAGAACGGCTGGACCGATTTTCATACTTTTTGTTTTGTTGTATTTGTCTTCATCCCGAATAACAGAATAACTATTAATAACATTGGAAAATTAACAAACAATAAAATAAAATTAAAAACATTTTCCCATACAAAATATTCAATGGGTTTCGTAAAAACAAACAAACGTTTTCGTGTCAAACAATGACGGAATGTTCATCCCGTCGATACGGTAAATTTTCTCACCCGATAATTCTTCTGTACCTATGTACGTGTGTTTGTCACCTAACTGCTCCTAATAGTTGGAGATCCCGTCTTAGAAATTTATACCCTCATCTGTTATTTAAACGAATTCGGCCGGTCACAGGTCTCTAGATCGCAGACGAAATGAGTTACAAACCTGAAATTTTGGTATTTAGTGTAAAACGTTGACCCAAAATCAAATATTGAATTAGAAATTGAATTAATTATTTTTTTCTATATATCTTTAATGGACAGGCACAGAAAGTCTATGGTTTTAATCTATGTATAGACTAAGCACCTGCCAAGTGCACGCCTGCCTCACTGCATCTTTGTCTGTCAAATGAAATTGCGCGCGCAACACTTTTCTGTCACTTTCAACACTCGCACCGAAAATTTTATATCTTAAAATCCAGACAACCATGATTTAGCACCACTTTTGACCAGGCAACCAAATACGGTTCGATTGGGAATAAAATAACCTTTCATTTGACATATAATTCGTTTAAATAACAGATGAGGGTATAAATTTCTAAGACGGGATCCCAGACCATAAACGGCTGGACCAACTTGGATGAAATTTTGTGTGTATACTTTAATGGGTTCCTTGGATGGTTTGAAAACACAATTACCAGGTAGGTACAGGGGTAACCTACCGGTTCTCAGTAGGTGGCGCTGATGTCGATATGTTACCGGGCCTGCCGGGTCCGCTAGTATCTTATGAAAGTCCCGAAATTCTACAGTCTGCACTCTACATTTTTATTGTCCTAAAAATTAATTATATAACCGAATAGAATCCTAATAATTTTAACTATAGAAAGTTAACGCGAACTTTATAGTTTTAAAAATATAGATATATTAGTAGTTTGTAGTACTTGCAACCACTGCACTGCTGGTACTGGAATTTCAAAAAAGGCGTGAGGATCCAGATAACCAATAGGGCACAATTTCGCCTTTTCTTTTTATGAGCTCTCGTAAGAAAGAAATCAGAAGACGCGTGACGACATCGTCGAGGATTGATCGTTCAATGTTTATTTTGTTCGCTGGAAATCGGATTCCGTCGCCATGATCACTTTTGTGATTGAAAAGGGCAAGAGATACCGAAAATTCTTGTGAAATTTCTACTAGATTTTATTACAGAACTTACTCGTACCTATGTAAACCTATGTTTAGAATTCTAATTCCGTGGTTTTAGCGTTTAGTTTAATATGTATCGTACAATATGAAAAGTGCCGTGTTTTACAGAGACTACAGAGAGATCTCTCCGGCGCGCTGTGGCGGCGCGGCGCGTCAGTTCGAATATTTAATTCCGATTTAGGGATCGATTCTTGACTGGGCCAAAAACAAGAATATCTGTAGCCAAATTTTTAAAAAAGCTCGGTAAGTACTAACATTTTTAAATTTCATTTTAAAGTATTTAAGTATTTTAAAATGTGAAGAAACTTTTGTCCGTGACTTCGAAGAATCGGAACCCATGAAGTTAGATTTCCAAAAATCTCGCGGGGACATTTTGTTTTCCTGGAATAAAATTAGCTATTACATCGATCCGTAGCTCTGTTTGCGGTGTAATTGATGGATAGACCAACAGATAAACAAATTTTCACATTTATAAAATTAGTAGGGATTCACCATGCAGGTGAAATAAAAAGTCACTGGCCGCTTAAACGATGAACTGTAAACTGAACGGTGAGAACTTCTTAGTACTTACCTAACAGATTAAAAGTAGGTATACCTATTAAAATAGTCTGTCACTTTTCCAAAATGGGTCAAATACCTATGTATCTATTTATATAAATAGTCGCAATCGTTCAATGTTGTCGCAAAATTCAAGCTGTGATAGCCTAGTGGTTAGGACGACCTACTTCTAATCGGAGGTCGTGGGTTCGATCCCGGGCACGCACCTCTAACTTTTCGGAGTTATATGCGTTTTAAGTATTTAAATATCACTTGCTTTAACGGTGAAGGAAAACATCGTGAGGAAACCTGCATGCCTGAGAGTTCTCCATAACGTTCTCAAAGGTGTGTGAAGTCTGCCAATCCGCTTGGCCAGCGTGGTAGACTATGGCCAAAACCCTTCTCACTCTGAGAGGAGACCCGTGCTCTGTAGTGAGCCAGTAATGGGTTGATCATGATGATGATGATGATGTTCAATGTTGTTCATGAAATCCAACGCTCGAACTTGGTGTCGCCGAACGTAATTTTTTTTATAGATAAGTTTTAGTGCTTTCCAGACATGATTAATATAAGTAATAACTAGGGTAAGCGTGACTTTTGCTAATTGCGGTAACATGTTTTCATCACTACATAGTATAAAACAAAGTCGCTTTCTCTGTCCCTATGTCCCTATGTATGCTTAAATCTTTAAAACTATGCAACGGATTTTGATGCGGTTTTTTTTAATAGATAGAGTGATTCAAGAGGAAGGTTTGTAAGTAGAAAAATTGGACCCGGTAGGTGGCGCTAATAGCGGGCAGGACGACGTCTGCCGGGTCCGCTAGTTATGTAACATTTTTTTCATGTTAAATGTTAAGCCAATCATAACGGACCACATTTACTTTTCAGTCGAGACGTTAGATTAGGTACTCATTCCTACGCTAACGAATATTCACGATATAATTTATAGAAGTGATAATACTTTAAACACGAAGCGTAAAAGTGTAACAAAAAAAAACACTTTTTCGGATTTATAATATTGGTATGGATTATATTGCTATGTAGGTGGTACACGTTGCTGAATAATACCTACCATAATTTAATATTGGTTAGCTTATAATACTTTTGGTGTGAACATTACCTACCTATGTAAATTAATTTAAGGAAATTATCGTACCTACAAAGTAATCATCAGTAATAACACAAGTCACTAACACTGGTGCGGTTTTCTTTGAACTAAAGGTAATTTACTGTAGCGCTTTGATGGTGTATAGACTTCAAAACAACGTTTACCACAAAGCTTATATTAAACAGAAACATAACATATTTTTTAACATAACTTCGTAAAGGTATGATCTATACCCTATAGAACAGTAACTCAACCACACTAAAGAAGGATTTTTGAAATTCCATTCCTAAAAGAGGTGGTAATGTTTGTATGAAGAAAATTTTCAACATGTTCGAAACTTAAATCAACGCGGATGGAGTCGTCGGCATCAGCTAGTCTAAATATAAAATTCACGCAGCCTTATATTAGGAAAAACTTATCTTCTATCTATCTATCTATAATATAATAAAACTGTAACAGATCCAATTCTGTACATTGAAGATATTTTGAAAATTTTTATTGGAGGGCACTCTATAATCGATACTGAAGCCAAAACTGCAATTTTTTTCATTTTTGTCTGTCTGTCTGTCTGTCTGTCTGTCTGTCTGTCTGTCTGTCTGTATCTTGGCCGCGCATCACGCCGGAACTACTGAATGGATTCGAATGAAACTTGGTACGATTTGAGTTTATACTCCGAGGTAGGTTATAGGATACTTTTTATCCCGAAATTCAGCACGGTTCCCTTGGGAGAGGGGATGAAAGTTGAAACGTGTATTTAGCTGTAATTCATTAACGCGTTGTTTGATTTTACTCATTCTTTTTTGTTAGAAAGATAGTACTTTATATATTATTCCATAAATATTTCAAGGTCATAGGTTTTTTAGTTCCGAAATGACAGGCATTTATTGGGTTCAAATAACTTGGGACCCGGATCTTTGAACGTACGGCTTATTTTAAACTGGTGTGCGTTTAAATTTATGTTTGTCGATCTGTCTATTTGTTCCAGCTAATTTCCGAAATGGCTGGATCGATTTTGATGGAACTTTCTGGTGATGTTATAAGGAATAACTTAGGCTACATTTAGTTTAGGTACAAAAAAGGATTATGGGATCCAATCCGATCCTATATAAAACCTATATCCAGGCGGACAAAGTCGCGGGGGTCGGCTAGTAATATAATAAAACTGTAACAGATCCAATTCTGTACATTGAAGATATTTTGAAAATTTTTATTCGAGGGCACTCTATAATCGATACTGAAGCCAAAACTGCAATTTTTTTCATTTTTGTCTGTCTGTCTGTCTGTCTGTCTGTCTGTCTGTCTGTCTGTCTGTCTGTATCTTGGCCGCGCATCACGCCGAAACTACTGAATGGATTCGAATGAAACTTGGTACGATTTGAGTTTATACTCCGAGGTAGGTTATAGGATACTTTTTATCCCGAAATTCAGCATGGTTCCCTTGGGAGAGGGGATGAAAGTTAAAACGTGTATTTAGCTGTAATTCATTAACGCGTTGTTCGATTTCACTCATTCTTTTTTTGTTAGAAAGGTAGTACTTTATATATTGTCCCGTAAATATTTCAAGGTCATAGGTTTTTTAGTTCAGAAATGACAGGCATTTAGTGGGTTCCAATAACTTGGGACCCGGATCTTTGTACGTACGGCTTATTTTAAACTGGCGTGCGTTTAAATTTATGTTTGTCGTTCTGTCTATTTGTTCCAACTAATCTCTGAAACGGCTGGATCGATTTTAATGGAACTTTCAATGGCAGATAGGTGATGTTATAAGGAGTAACTTAGGCTACATTTAGTTTAGGTACAAAAAAGGATTATGGGATCCAATCCGATCCTATATAAAACCTATATCCAGGCGGACGAAGTCGCGGGGGTCGGCTAGTAATATAATAAAACTGTAACAGATCCAATTCTGTACATTGAAGATATTTTGAAAATTTTTGTTGGAGGGCATTCTATAATCGATACTGAAGCCAAAACTGCAATTTGTTTCATTTTTGTCTGTCTGTCTGTCTGTCTGTCTGTCTGTCTGTCTGTCTGTCTGTATCTTGGCCGCGCATCACGCCGAAACTACTGAATGGATTCGAATAAAACTTGGTACGATTTGAGTTTATACTCCGAGGTAGGTTATAGGATACTTTTTATCCCGAAATTCAGCACGGTTCCCTAGGGAGAGGGGAAGAAAGTTAAAACGTGTATTTAGCTGTAATTCATTAACGCGTAGTTCGATTTAACTCATTCTTTTTTTGTTAGAAAGGTAGTACTTTAAGTATTGTCCCGTAAATATTTCAAGGTCATAGGTTTATTAGTTCAGAAATGACAGACATTTATTGGGTTCAAATAACTTGGGACCCGGATCTTTGAACGTACGGCTTATTTTAAACTGGTGTGCGTTTAAATTTATGTTTGTCGATCTGTCTATTTGTTCCAGCTAATTACCGAAATGGCTGGATCAATTTTGATGGAACTTTCAATGGCAGATAGGTGATGTTATAAGGAGTAACTTAGGCTACATTTAGTTTAGGTTCAAAAAAGGATTATGGGATCCAATCCGATCCTATATAAAACCTATATCCAGGCGGACGAAGTCGCAGGGGTCGGCTAGTACATAAATATACCGCGAATGCGAAGGGAAACGCTGAGATTATACGCCTGATTAAATATTTTCGCTCCAATGCAAATAATGGGCGGGGAAATCTCTTACGAATATTCCGATTCCTCATTTATTTATATATATACAATATATATGTAGGTATTAGGTATACATAAATCGGTAAGAGAGTTATACTCGGAGTATCGGAATCATATCAGAAATGAGGACTGAGGAGATCCGTAACTCGTAAGGGAACCAGAGTTACACAGCACAGATCATCGAGTTGCGAAATAGAAGTGGCAATGGGCGCGGCACATAGCTCGAAGAACCGATAGATCTTGGGGACCAAATATACTACAATCGCGACCTAGCACTTTTTAGCGACTCCAATTACAAAAACATAAAGATAGATGCATTTTGGAAATCGACATGGGATATCCTTGTATCCAGGAACATCAAAGAGACTAAAGGTACGCCAGCGAAGTTGCTGGCATCAGCTAGGTAGTTTAGGAATATAATTTCAATGAATAACGAGGCCAAGGTTAAAAAGAAGACAGGTTTGCTTAGTACGACTTTGCACATCTCGAAAACGTTGATTCGAGTATCGAAACACTATAACGTCAGCGTAAAGCAGACTTAACGCCCTTTGTTTTAGAGTCGCAAATTCAGTATTACCAGTTTTTATTTTACTAATTTTCCGCTTAGAGATGAACTCGGGCCTTAAAATAAGTTAGGCCTTATGGCCTCAGTTAGGGACCATTTAATTTGACGTTATACTGTTTCAAAACTCGAAATGTATCAACGTAGCCGCAATGTGCCAAGTCGTACTAAGTATACACTGTTCTCATTCATGATAAAATCGAGTTCTCTGGGTCGTGTTGAGGATTGTAGTCATGACATTGTGGTAAAGTGGCCTCTTAAATCCCATGTGTGCTTGTTACTTAATGTCCCGCTCAGCATTATCCACTCTCGACCGTAAAAGAAGCTTTATCGCAAGTTAAAACTTTAAAAGCTCCACTCTGGTGAAGCTTTCGCTTGAACCGCCGCGCCCGCTTTTGTGTTATAATATGAAACGCTACGGATACAAAATGTTATAGTGTTGATGGCATTTTAATGCTTATATGTAAAGTCCGTTCGGTAACATAGTGTCGGTACAGGCGCAGGTGCTCTTAGTATTCTGCTTTTTTTTTTCTGTTTGTAATTTTTTTCTATTCTAACAGAATCTGCCAATCCGCACTTGGCCAGCATGGTAGACTATGGTTAAAATACTTCTAATTTTGAGAGAAGACCCGTGTTCATGATAATATTATATTTTATGTTTATGGTTATATTGTAATAAAATATGAATACAAAAAATATAAAAAGGAAAGAGAATTTTAATATAAAAATATTAGTAGGTATAAAACGCCAAAATCCCTTGTACCTGTACACCCCGCGCGGCATCTTTTGAAGTCGCCGGCGGTACCTTTGGCAAAACGCCGCGCGGCGGAGGCGGCGAGAGACAAAGGTGACCGTAAGAAAACGAACAGACTTTAGTTTTATATTTTCGACTAGCCGATGCCCGCCACAACGTTCGCATGCCTCTAAGTTTTTGGAAATCGATTGGAAGCTCTTTGATTTCCCGGATCAAAAGTAGCCTGTGTCCGTTTCGAGTATGCAAGCTATCGTAGTCAAGTTTTGTCAAGACGTCGGTTCAGCGGTTAGGCCGTGTAATATCAACAGTTAATACTTTTCGTGGGATTCTTAATTTTTTCGTGATAATAAGAAGTTATCACTCCTTTCAGGCAGGTAGAACTGCCTGTCAAATTAGGTTTTTCAAAATCGGTTTATATATTCCTAAGATTAGCCCGGACAAACAGATAGGCAGGCGCATATATAGATATACTTAGACAGTCAGGCGAATATATAGTTATACTTAGACAGTCTGACAGATGGAAAATAATTTAAAAACCATTTGATGTATTTGGGTCATGCTATCGTTCAAATTATCGACTTCAATAAGAGCCAGTTATTTCGAAACCAAAGAGAAACACTTTGTTTTTTCCTGTTGACGCTACAATATCTACAAAAATTCACCTTCCACATTTTTGTGACAAAATTTTAAAATGTCAGCTCTGTAATCAATGACTAAAAAGAATCCGACATAAACTCGTAATAAAATCTCGGACTTCAAAGCTTTTTAGACGAGTACCTATCGATCAAAGAGCACTTATAAATCTGTAATACAATTTTCACATTATTTGACTCATACTTTTTAACTTTGTACGTTATCCTAGTAGATGTATTTTTGTCTGATTTAGCTGGGGCCTGATTGTAGAAAACCAATTTTGGCAGGCTAGCAAAAATATACAGTTTATTCACTCGTCCAATTTTAATGAAAACGTTACACATATATACAAGAATTATGTACTTATATGTCACAATTCACATCTCTTGCATCTTCATCGGTTGATGAACGTTCACAGTTGGATTTAGAACTTGTAGGGATTTCCATACTTCACTGACCACTTGACTCGTTTTATATATCTTCTGTCCATCTAGTTAGCGGGGGGAATGACTACTATTACTGCACAATCCAGTAGATACGGGCCACCGTTTGAGTACCCATGGAGTCCAACGTTCATCGGTCTTCCAAGCTACGAATAATGTGTCTGACCATTGTACAGTTTGTTGTACTATGTTGATTTTCAGTAGATAAACTCCGATCATAGGCAAACATTAGTCGCTGAATGAATCCGAGCTGTCTTAGCAAGCCAATAGTTGACAATCAGGAGATTTCAGAGCCTTATGTTATCACTGGCAACACTCGCTGTTGGAAGGCTTTAGTCTTCAGATACAAGGATTTTGGATAAAATGAAATTTTATATTAGGTAAGTCTGCGTTTTTATTCATGTACCTACCTACACATAATATCGGTATTCCAACTATAAACTTTATATTTATTTGGAAGTCTGAAGTTAAACTTTAGGAATGATATAAACTGTATGTGATTTGTGATCTTCTCGACTAGGGAGCTGTATATCGTAACGTAAGTTTATCCCAAAACCCGTTTGCAATATTAATGCACAGTACGTGGCAAACTCACTGACGCTGATGGCGTAGTTTAACCGAATTTAGCTACTACCTACTACTCTGCTCCGTCCTCTTTCATTAAACATCGTTTGCATATCAGACGTATGTTTGATATTAATCCTATCCTATGTAAGATTCAATATTGAGTGAAATTCGAGAAAGTATTGGGTAAGTACGAGGTACGTAATTACATATTGATATTGAATTGTACAACAGAATTTGGCACTAAAGTCAAATAGCATACCAAATAGGTACGAGTATTATCGTAATATCCTTAGTTTGATTTTGGTCTCAAGTAAATTATTCATGAAAGTAATAAAATTCAGCTATACCTGCTCTACATTGGATTAAGGGTCTTCGGGAAATGAAGTTAGTACACTTTATGGGTTACAATCTTATTCAAGGTCTATAAAATATGATATAAGGTTAGTTACTTTGGTATACCTAATAGTTCCAAAAAGTGATGAGAAATATATGTTTGTTAATTGTTTTATATTGTTGTTAAGTACGTTCTAAGTTAAAAATATTTTTGAAAGTAGGTATTTATAATTTAAGCAATAAAATAAAATGGATTAAAAATTGCGGTGAATTGTGTAAGCAGTGTCCTGTTATATAATTCAAGTGACTCCAGAATACAAATTTAAACTCGAATATTCAATTCTTATTTTCTATCTATACAATTATCTATACATATAATAAAATCGTAGACTTGCCGTATCTGTACATTAAAGATTTTTGCAAAATAATAACTGGGGGGTGTTAGGGATAAGTAATAGAACGTAAAAAAGCTATTTTTGAAATTTTTGTCTGTTTGTCTGTTTATCTGTTTGTTTGTTTGTCTGTTTGTCTGTATTGTCTGTATGTTTGTGCGCGCATCACGCAAAAACTACTGAATGGATTGAAGTGAAATTTGGCACGATTTAAGTTCATACTATGGAGTAACATATAGGATACTTTTTATCCCGGAATTCACCACGGTTTCCTTGGGAGGGGATGAAAGTTAAAATGTGTACTAAGTAAGCTGTAATTCATTAACGCGTGGTCCGATTTCATTCATTCTTTTTTGTTAGAAAGGAGTTAGATACTTTAAAGATTACCAGCTTATCTCTGAAAAGCTGGATCGATTTTGATGGGACTTTCTCTGACGGATGTTTACATTTTGATCTACCTAAACATCCGCCAGTGAAATTTTAACAGTTTTTAGCAAGGTTGAGCTCAAAGGAGCTTAGGAAAAACAAAATGATTCCCACGGGATTTTCAAAAACCAATATCCACGCGAATGAAGTCGCGGGTTTCCGCTTGTTCTAAATAAAAATATTGTAAAGAAAATATGGTAAAGGAGTTTATCGAGCTGAAGATTTTCTTTTAGAGCGGAAAGTCTGAAACTTGTTACGAAACCCCGAAACCCGTTTCTTTAATGAGCGCCTTTGAACTTCAACAAAATACGTAGGTATAGTTAGTACTATTTGCATAAAGTTAGATTCCCGCGACTTTGTCTGCGTGAATTGATGTTTTTAAAAAATTCCATTAGGATTTATGATAATAAGTTGCGGAGTAATTGAAGAATAAACCAACGAACAAACACACTTTCGAATTTCAATAGGGATGGTTGGTCAATGGTCTGCAACCTGTCTATAGGTAGATATAAAGTATAATTAAATAAAATAGTCTATCTGTTGGTCCGGTATAATCTAAGAAACGGCTAAACTGATATTTCATTCACAACACTGAACTTTTGCAAGCAGGTAAAAAACTAAGTATCTAAGCTGAAATCCATACCAAAAAAGTCGCGAGGTAAAAGTAGCATGCAATATATTAATTAATAATAATATTGAAAAGCTTATTCTTAATTGGATTGCATAATTTTATTATTTATGGTAATTGCCCTTATAATTTAACTAATTTGGCAATCAGTTGCAACTCTGTTAGGTCAGTGAGTAATTACTCGCGATATAGTGCGTTGAATAAAATAATTTAGTCTGACGATTTATATTCACATCGTCCAGGTATTTAAACTAAATTGCTGTTTTGTTGGTCTAGTCACTAGTGGCTAGTTTATTCGGCTACGGGTCATGAGGTCGCGGGCTTGAGACCCGGGTCGGGCCAAAAAAGCTATTGAATTTTTCTTTCTACAAACCATCGTTTCCTTTACAACGCACTCGGCCTACTCTGCGGCTCTAACTTGCACCAAATTAGAGGCAATGAGACTACTTGACTACCCTCCTTTAAGCCCTGATCTATCGCCGTTCGATTTTCATCTCTTTGGACCGCTAAATAAAGCACTAGGAGGGCGACGGTTCTGAGACGGCGGGGGCGAGACCTTTTTGCACAGTTGGCTTTTGAAATAACCCTCTTCATGTTACGATCGATGTCGTAATCAAAAACCTCCCATTCCGCATTTTCGTGGAAAAATGCATTACCGAACCAGCAGAATACGTTGAAAAAACGATGTTTACTTTATTATATTTCACCATTAACAAGTATAAATTGAAAATTTAAAAAACCCCCGACATTCGCCATTTTGTGGCGACGGCCATCTTGAATTTGTAATAGTGCTATTCTACTAGTCAAGCCCTTTCATTTGATACCCATATCAAGGGAGTTGTGAAAAAATATATCATCCGCCATTTTGTAGCGGCGGCCATCTTTGACCGATTTTCATCAAACATAGCTAACAACACTCTCGATTAATTCACCTTTCAAATAAAAAAAACCGCACTCAAATCGGTCCACCCGTTTGAGCGCCACAGGGGAACAGACAGACACACACACACACACACACACACAGACACGTCAAACTTATAACACCCCGTCGTTTTTGCGTCGGGGGTTAAAAAATGAGTCTCATTTTTAGGGTTCCGTACCCGAAGGGTAAAAAACGGAGCCCTATTAATGTCACTCGGCTGTCTGTCCGTCTGTCCGCCGGTCACAGGTCTCTAGCTCGCAGACGAAATGAGTTACAAACCTGAAATTTAGTGTAAAACGTTAACCCAAAATCAAATATTGAATTAGAAATTGAATTAAATTATTTTTCAGGGGGGCTCCCATACATGAAAAAGGAGCCGGAAAAAAAAAATTTTTCTTTACCCTAGCTTGTGGGGTATCATTGTTTAGAGCTCATTAAGTAGAGTACAAATATATGTTTTTTTAATTTTTATCTCAAAAAATAAGGGAATGGGAGGCCATCAAAGTTGTCAGTTTTAGACCATTTTTGTGACGGGGGCTATCTCAAAAACTAAACTAGTTGGGAATATGATATTTCAGTATATTATGTACTATATGCTCTATTTAAACAACAAATACTGAAAACAACGATTTATTAAATAGTTTATAAGCTGTGACCAAAATAAACGAACATTTTTTTGGGTTTTTCTTTCACGGTTTGTTGCGATGTCTAGCTCGGAAATTAAATATTTCTTAGACACAAAATATTATATTGTTCATAATTATGTACGGAACCCTGAAAGAGCGAGGCCCGACTCGCACTTGACTGATTTTTTATTTATATTGGTATGACGTTGGATCTTCTTGGTCTACAGAACTCTATGGAGAAATCAATAAGATTAGGATTGAGGTCCCTTGTAGAGGACATCCCAAGTAATTAAATTTGCGTCTGCACGTTCCAGTAACTAATTGGACACGCTCCTGAAGGTTTTTGTCAGACGCTTACTGATTGATCAAATATTTTTTGGGGCACTATCCTGATTATTCTGAGATCTGAAATGAATATTTAATTTTTATAAGTTTTAGCATCTCTAATAATTTTAATAGACTTTGAAGAATGTTGAAGTTAAAACTCTTACGTATATAATATGTTTTAAAATAGTTGTGTAGTGTTAGTTAGTGTAATGTTTTAAAAAAACACACAAAAAAATCTGAGGCTACTTAAGAGTGCTCTACTCGGTAGCTCAAAGTTGTGTGTGACAGAATGCAATTTGAATTCGTATATATACGGGTGACACATATTCAAGAGCGTTCAAGGGTGACTTGCACGATATTTAGATATCACAAATCTATGTGATATAATGTATATTGCAGAACTAATCAGTATTAAAAAAACTAAACTCATTTGCAATTACCATTAAGAACAGTAGGTATGATTCCACGTTGTTTTGCCCTAAAATAAATATGATTCAGAAACAGGACAAAAAAAATTACTATGTTGTTTGTGATCTGTCATAAATTATAGAACCAAGCAGCCAGCAAATATTAATTTTTTATTGATATTCTGCCAGTGCAAAATTTCGAGTAATTTCTTCCAAGAACCCGAGAAAGTAAAATATACTTAGTCGTAGCATACAAGTAAGTCGTACTCTTAAATCAAATAAGTCTGTTTGCGCTACTTTTTTGTTTATTTAAGTAATGACGGCAATATTATTTCGGCAGTGTAAACTCAATCTGCTATTGAATGCTTATTCAGCTTCCATTCGGAAATTAGGCCGTAGCAATCCGACGACCCGGGAGTTTCTCAAATAAATATCATCTCTATAAAGTAAAGGTATATTATTATTCCATATTATACCATGACTGTATTAGAGTAGGTATTCATGAGCTTTTAAAAGCTTTGCTAAAAGATTTAAGTAGTAAAGGTAATTATGTTCCGATTTTATTTTTGGTTTTATTATTTAAGCTGAAATAGAATACACTGGACGCAATGTGACGCAAGACTGCAACGTGTGGAAGTTCTTATAACAGCAGTAAAAAAAAAAATCAGCCAAGTGCGAGTCGGGCCTCGCTCTTTCAGGGTTCCGTACATAATTATGAACAATATAATATTTTGGGTCTAAGAAATATTTAATTTCCGAGCTAGACATCGCAATAAACCGTGAAAGAAAAACCCAAAAAAATGTTCGTTTATTTTGGTCACAGCTTATAAACTATTTAATAAATCGTTGTTTTCAGTATTTGTTGTTTAAATAGAGCATATAGTACATAATATTCTGAAATATCATATTCCCAACTAGTTTAGTTTTTGAGATAGCCCCCGTCACAAAAATGGTCTAAAACTGACAACTTTGATGGCCTCCCATTCCCTTATTTTTTGAGATAAAAATTAAAAAAATATATATTTGTACTCTACTTAATGAGCTCTAAACAATGATACCCCACAAGCTAGGGTAAAGAAAAAATTTTTTTTTCCGGCTCCTTTTTCATGTATGGGAGCCCCCCTGAAAAATAATTTAATTCAATTTCTAATTCAATATTTGATTTTGGGTTAACGTTTTACACTAAATACCAAAATTTCAGGTTTGTAACTCATTTCGTCTGCGAGCTAGAGACCTGTGACCGGCGGACAGACGGACAGACAGACAGACAGACAGACAGCCGAGTGACATTAATAGGGCTCCGTTTTTTACCCTTCGGGTACGGAACCCTAAAAACGAAAAAGAGTTGAAGCCTCTAGTTCACATATGTTTACATATATTTACGTACCTATACCTAAGAAGAAATTCATAAATGTCATTTCTAATGATTCTATTACTATTTCATGACGGACGACACGTTATTTAATTTAGTATTAAGTTAGTTAAGTATAATTTTAAGATATTAAGGGCCTGTTTCACCACCTTCTGATAAGTATCAGATAGCTATCTACAATTTTTGTCTTTGTCACTTGACATAAAGTAAGAAAGTGACAAAACTTATGTTTTGGCTACCCGACACTTATAAGAAGGTGAAGGTGAAATAGGCCGTTAATAGGGTAATAGTTTAGATATTTACAACCATTCAACACGTGGCTAAAAACCCCAACAAAATAAGCAAATTAAAAAAAAGTAAAAATGCCATACGAATCGTTTCAGTAGAAGTATAATTATCTAATTGAAAAATGCGTCGCAAGATTTGAACATAGCCAATGCAGACCGATTAAATTAAGTAGGTACGGATCTAGAGAATGGATAATTGGTAATAGTCTCACGAATTAAAGTTCGAAGTAGATAGGTACATACAAGGGCGGATCCAGCTTTGGTGCCAGGGGGGGGTCACATAGAAAGATAAAAAGTTATAATTTAATTTTATAATCATAGATGATAGATACAAGTAAAAAGTAGGTATTTTAATAATGTACTACTGTTGCCCGCGACTTCGTCCGCGGTATTATATTTTTCAAAAGTCCCACGGGAACCCTTTGTTTTCCCGGAATAAAATAGTAGCCTGACAACTCTCCAGGTCCTGAACTAAAAAAATGCAACTGCATAAAATCACGTCAATCTGTAGTCATGTCCGATAATAATTAGTATCTACAAGATCTTTGTATTATTGTATTTAAGTTCATAAACTGATGTCGTAATATACATGTCATAATATACCCCCTTTGGGGTGGATTTACGTAAAATTTTTAGCTGAAGCCTACCTCCTAGAAATAACCTAACTTTCAAATTTCAAGTTAATAATATAGGTATAGTCAACAAGTTCAAAAACGTGAAAAATAGAGATTAAGGTCCTAAAAATATGAGCGATAGCTCATTCGATTCGGAATCACCTCTAAAAAATGTTTTTGAAGTATTTTGGTGCAGGAAAAAAATTGCAATTGTTAATAACAAAATAAGATGAAAAAAAATCATATTTCGTTTTTTGTTAATAACTCGAAAAATATTTATATTTAAGCAATTATGAAAAAAGTTTATTAAAGAGGAGAAAATTTCCGATTTTTTATCGGAAATTTTCTCCTCTTTCTAAAAGTCTCAGCTTTTGAAACTCTATCTTCATTATTTATAATTTTAATTTGACGTTGAAAATACGTTTCCACACGTCTGTTACGGCATGTGCGCGCGAGAGTTCAGCAATAAAAATATTTTTTTTATAACATAAAATGTGATTTTAAAAATTCGAAAAAATTCTAGTATCTTCTTAATACCGCCCCGAATCGAGCCCCGAAGAAAAAAGTTTATCACCATTTTTCAATAAGTAATTGAATTGTTAACTAACAATTTTTTTCCCAATCTCCGTTGGCATAAACAATGTGATGAAAGGTATAAATAATAATAATTGGCCTAAAAATTTTAAACTTCGTGGAGCCCTTCTGATATATATATTTCATAAGATCCTGCGATAAATTTTCATAAAAGTTTATTAATTTGTTATGATTTTTTTTAAACTATTGAAAAATCATAATCACTACATAGTATAAAACAAAGTCGTTTTCTCTGTCCCTATATCCCTTTGTACGCTTAAATCTTTAAAACTACGCAACGGATTTTGATGCGGTTTTTTTTAATAGATAGAGTGATTCAAGAGGAAGGTTTATATGTATAATAACATCCATTAAATTGTGGAGAAATACTGTTATTTTTGAGGTTTCTAATGTGATGTCGTAAATAATTACATTTTTTCCGCTTACATTGCAAACGCAGGCTGAACCCTACGAGATTTATCAATATAATGTACTAAGTATTGTACACATTGAAAAGGTCTATAGAAAACTCCGCGATGGTATATGTCTATCTCTTATGGATATCCCACAATAACTTTTTTTGTCATTTACTTTTTTACGACAAATAATGGCTAATTTTAGAAGCGATTTTAACCAATACAGCATTAATCCTTATCTAATTAAATACCTTAAGTACATTGTTGATTTATTATAGATCTATATGGCCCTTTACAGCATATGATTTAAATGAATATTTTCGAAGATATTACAGATTTAAAAATTGCGGGACATAGCCTTTACGCGCGGCGCGCGGTTCCAGCCGGCCGGCCGGGGCGGTGCGTAAAGTTCTCCCCATATAGCATTTTGAATTTAGCAGCGATCGGACGCGTATGCTATCGGAGCTCTCTAGCGAGAAAAATAACAATCACACTAATGTTATAAAGGCGTTATTAAGTTATTAAGTTTGTGTGTATGTTTGTTCCTCTTCTCCGCCGCAACTACTGAACCGATTTGGCTGAAATTTTGAATGGAGATAGCTTATGCCCTGATTTAACACATAAAGTAACTTTTTATCCCGGAAAAGTATTCCTGTAACCTAACTAAAATAGATATAGACCTCCAAAACGCCACAGAGGGCGCTGACTGTTCTTAGGTAAATCACGCTCACATAACCCATTATTCCAATACTTTGCTGTGTAGCATGCATTGGCAACACGTAGGCTACTTTTTATCCTGGAAAAATGCACAGTTCCCACGGGATTTCGAAAAACCCGAAATCTATATCTACAGCTATAGGTAGATTACTATAGCGACCTTGCTTGATATTTTAAGTATAAAGGTAGGAAAAGGGAGCGGGAACGGGAACCGGAACTCCACGATTCCCTCGGGATTTGTTCAAAATCGAAATTCACGCGGGCGAAGCCGCGGGCAGAAGCTAGTAATCATATAAATCTTATAGCTATAAAAAATCATAATTAACAAATTAATAAATTTTTATGAAAAATTATCGCAGGATCTTATGAAATATATATATATCAAAGGGCTCCACGAAGTTTCAAATTTTTAGGCCAATTATTTATACCTTTCATCACATTGTTTATGCCAACGGAGATTGGGAAAAAAATTGTTAGCTAACAATTGAATAATCTATAGCTGTGATAGCCTAGTGGTTAGGACGACCGACTTCTAATCGGAGGTCGTGGGTTCGATCCCGGGCACGCACCTCTAACTTTTCGGAGTTATGTGCGTTTTAAGTATTTAAATATAAAGGTGAAGGAAAACATCGTGAGGAAACCTGCATGCCTGAGAGTTCTCCATAACGTTCTCAAAGGCGTGTGAAGTCTGCCAATCCGCTTGGCCAGCGTGGTAGACTATGGCCAAAACCCTTCTCACTCTGAGAGGAGACCCGTGCTCTGTAGTGAGCCGGTAATGGGTTGATCATGATGATGATGATGAATTGAATAACTTATTGAAAAATAGTGATTAAACTTTTTTTTCTTCAGGGCACGATTCTTTCAAGTGTTAAGAGCCTATGTTTTAAGTCAGGGCATATTCTATCTCCATTCAAAATTTCAGCCAAATCAGTTCAGTAGTTACGGCGTGAAAGCGGAACAAACATACAAACAAACTCACTTTCCCATTTATAATATTAGTAAGGAAGTAAGGATGGAGATGGAGTTTCGGAAGTTGGGACTTTTTTATTGGAAATTTCCTCCTCTTTAACGGAATTTTTTTAAAGTGCTTAAATATAATTATTTTTCGAGTTATTAACAAAAAAATAAATATCATTTTTTTTTTTTCATCTTGTTTTGTTAATAACAACTGCAATTTTTAACCTGCACCAAAATCCTTCAAAAACATTTTTCTAGAGGTGATTCAAAATCGAATGAGCAATCGCTCATATTTTTAAGTCCTTTATCTCTATATTTCACGTTTTTGAACTTGTTGACTAGACTATATTATTAACTTACTACTACTGTACAAACTTCCATCCCCTATTTTACCAACCTTAATTTAAGTAGGTTTTTATTATTTAAAACTAATAACTTAAGTACATGCCGATTTCAGTATCTGTAACTTCAAAAACATACAACTTTCATGTTACCCATTTTACCCCATAGAGGAGGAAATATATATATATATATATATATATATTTTGTAAAATATTTTCTAGGCTGATATTATATCTACGATCTAGAAAGAACCTATCTTCCAAATTTCAAGTTAATAATAACAATAATTATTTCACATAAAAACTTTCATCCCCTATTTTACCACCCTAAAGGGGAGATTTTCAAAAATAAATTATACAGGTTTTTATTATTAAAAATTTATAATCTAAATGCCTATTTTCTTATATGTAACTGTCGAAAACATAGAACTTTCATATGACCTTCCTACTCCCATTTTATCCCCTTAAGGAAGGATTTTAGGGATATTAAACAGCCTATAACCTTCCCTAAAAATTGTACTACGAAATGCGAATTTCTCAAATCCGACAAGTACGTCCAGAGATTAGCGCGTTCAAACAAACAAACAAAGAAACTCTTCCGCTTTATTATAATTATCAAGTATAGATGTAAGTAATTACTGTACATAAAAATACCTATATTTGAATAACAAACGCGTTATCACTTCATCTACTTCAATGGGTAAGTTTTTAAGGATGTGGAGAAGTACCAGTCCGGTTAGACGTTCTTCAATCATTGAAGCTCTTAGCCACGATTAGATTCTCATACAAAGTATTATATTAAATTGATTAAATATTGAAGGAACTTACACTAAATCTATATTGTGACAAAAATATATAAAAACATTATGTTTAACAATTTTTATTAGTGGTCCACCTAGGTCCTGGACACAGTCCAGGGGGGGGTCATGACCCCCATGACCCCCCCCCTGGATCCGCCCCTGGGTACATATCTATTCACTAGCAATCAAAAAGATTGGAATTGGATCGGGCTTCTGCAGATCCTCCTCAGTAATTTATTTCGTATCGGCACGTTTCAGCTACTAATTGGACACAGGCTGTAAGGTTTTTTCCAGGTGCCAATTAATCGAGCGATTTCTTTTTATTCAACTACGGGAGGGGTCGACGTTTGTATGTCTGTCGGTTTCCCTCATAATTTATCGATTCCCCTATAATTTGCAAACTACATGCGGTATCGTTTGTTTCGTCATAACGTAACATAGGCTAGGTACATTATGACGTCGTGACAATATAGCGGATTATCCCAAATAATCCCTTCTGTCTCTACTAATATTCCTATCCCATACTATCCCTTATCCTCAATTCCCTAAAAATACTGTGTTGGTTTGTTAATTAACACGTCACATCAGAGCTACGGCTCGACGTAATTATTACACGAGTACCTATAGCTGTTAAGGACCTGGAAAGTGACAGAGGCTACTTACTTTTTATTCCGAGAAAACAAACAGTTTCTGCGGGCAAAATAACATGCTATTTCTCACGCATTTATCCTTCAATCTCGCCGCAATGCAGTTCCGGATCGATGTCATTTTTCCACGCATGTAGACGTAGTCAAAGACCTATAGAGTGATAATAGGATACTTTTTATCCCGAACTTAGTTGCGAGCAAAAGTAGTAAAAAGACAATAATAATAGGTAGGTATGTCAAGAAAAAGGTCAGTTCTAGCTTGCAGGTAACGCAGAAGAAACACCTTCAGCTTGTATCAAACATAATATTCTCAAATTTCATACCACCGTTGGATGTAGGTACGTCTATAATCTATAAAATTAAAAGCTGGAAAGCAAAGCTTAATTTGATGCACTGTCACTAATTAGGTATACCTTGCTATGGTTCTTATCCGGAAACCTGACATCAATAAAAGTAACATTAACTGTTCACATAGAAACTAATTACGCCTTATGGGATCTAATATAACGGTAATAAATAAGATGAATCGCTTGCTACAACGTACATTCATCACGATAAGCGCACCATCAATCTTTTTCTTATTTACTAGGTCTCGGCATTATTTCGCAGGTCGCGACCGATGCCTTTCAGTATCCTAAGTCACAATATGACATAATGTGGATATCTCAGAACAGTAAAGTAGGGCGGATACTTTATATCACATACCTACACGATAAAAAAAGATGTGTATTGATACATTCCACTTTATTCGTAGATTAAAATTAAAGCAAAACAATTTGCCAATAATACCAGTTACATTTAATACTAGATGATACCCACGGCTTCGCCCGTGTGGATTTAGGTTTTTAAAAATCCCGTGGGAACTTTTGATTTTCCAGAACAAAAAGTAGCTTATCTGTCGAAACCCGTCCCCAAAACGGAAAAATCCCGTGGGATCCCCATGATTTCGGAATTTAATTCCTTACAGCATCAGGGTTGAGGAGTTGGATATGTACCTACTCGAGTTCATTCAACGATAAAGTCTTTAATTGGTACCCCCAATATCAATTTAAATAACCAAAAGTTTCTAAAACCCATTAGTTTTGGGGATTAGGTCCCCTACAGCATCAGGATTGAGGAGTTGGAATCCAATTTTTTTATAGAACAGGATCGCAATGTTTCTCTATCGATTAAAAAAAAAATACGCAAATCGGTTCATAAATCTCGGAGATGTCGGTGTATATAGGTAGAAAAACACAACTCCTCCTTTTTTGAAAGTCGGTTAAAAAAGTAGCCTATGTTACTCCCTGGTTAATTCTCTACTTGTATGTGAAGGTCCCGTCAAAATCGGTTCAGCCATTCCGAAGATTAGCCCGTTCAAACAGACAGACAGACAGACAAAAATTTTAAAAACGTGTGATTCGGTTATGGTAGCGTTCAAATAACTATATGAGCTTAATATGAGGTAGTTTTTTCGATATTACAGACAGACACTTCAATTTTATTTATTAGTATAGATGAATATATCCCGTTACGCAAACATCTCTCATTGTACTCGTAGCAACTAGATGAATACGTTTTTGATTTTTTTTTAATTAGCTTTAAACATTTTGTTAAATTATAATTATTGTTTTAATGAATACGGTGTTAAAATATTTTAATATTATTTAACGGGATTAAACTTAATTAATATCAAATTAAAAAAAAATGGTTGTCTGTATAAAGTCGGTTTACGGACGATAATTTTACGCGATAACGTCATAAGAAAACATTGCCTCTCTATCGCTTGTTCCGCGCTCTCGCTTGCACGCTCGACTATCCGTCTCCATCGCTTGTTCCGCACTTTTCTTGCACGTTCGGCTAGGCGGTACGTGACAATGAGTCATTCTTTTTCGTGCGTGCGGCCGGCGTACATTGATTTTTAGGACGTTATCACTTTAACATGTTAGTGTTAAGATTTAATTTAAGCGAGGATAAAAGTCTCCAGCCAAAAAGAATGCCAGTTTTCTCTACCTTCAAGTACAAAGCATGATTATAAAATTATTCAATATATTATGTTAGAGCTTTTAGTGCCAATTAATAAGGTTCTCTTCGTGTTTATTATATTTCTTATTATTATCTGATGAGTAAACAGAAAATTGAATTTTCAAGAAATCTTAAAATAATAATATGACGCAGCAGTTTACCGGCATTTTTAATTTTCTTCCAGTTCCGGATAAACCGGGCTCTCGCGTCTTAGAGTCAGGAAATAATCTACAGACTAGTCGCAGCGGAAGCAATTTATTTTAATTACTTTGAGGTATTATTTATTTTATTATTAGCTGTTGCCCACGAATTCGGCCGCGTAAAATTTTTGATTTCCCGTGGGACTCAATTATAGCTACTCCTAGTCCTGTAGTAAAAAAGGCAATCCTGTGTATATACCTTCTCCTGTGGTAAAAAGGCAATCCTGTACCATTTTAGATTGGTTTAGCTAGCCCATTCTTAGCAGGTAGCAGTGAATCTATGATATACAGTAGGTACATCTGCTAAAAAACTGAGTCAAATTATACAGTTGGAGTATTTACTAATCTTCCAAAAATATAGTATCGGAGTAGGCGGGTTATCATATTTTTTTTTAAATAATAATAAAATAAATATTTTTCGCGAAAGTTATTATAATAAAATACTACTGATATTTTATTGTATTCAAGATTTGATTCCTTTGACTGAATTCGATCTATAAGTAGATTCGTGATACTCGGTACCTACTGTGAAACTATATCAAAGGTGAATCGGGATTCTTTTGACGTTGTCTACGGTACCTAGTTTACCATGCCGAAATATATTATTCGAAAATATAGTATTTTAGCATGCCGAAATATATTATTCGAAAAAACACAAAGGAATCTCAAAGCGTGATTGTATACTATATTATCATCCGCAAGAGATGGATGCCGCACACAACGCATTTATCAAAAATTTGTGTGTCAGCAGATTCGGCGGCATCAGGAGCATCGAAAAAATAATTGACATAATCAGAGGTCTGCGCTAATCTCTGCTCGTCCACGTTTATGACTCATGGTTCTAACAGTAGATATACCTACCTACACATTTCCAAGACTGAAGAATTCGCCTTGTGGGCCTGGCAAATCTGGCGCCTCAAACTTGGCATGCATATTGTCTGATATATATGCCAGAGCTTCCCATGCATCCACATAGCATGAAAAAGAAGCTCCAATTCTCTATGGCAGCTATGAAATTGCTAAAATGCTTCTATTCGGTCGCCCAAACCGCTCTAAGAGTTTCGATGAAAGTAAGTGACCGCTCAGATGATCTGCACAAACCCTTGGGACCTATAGAAAGCTGAAATTTGGCACAGAAGTTAGGTACCTTTATAATATAAACAAGCAATATTGAATATATCTTAGCTTTTTCGCTACAATCAAAGACTGTAAGTAAGGTAAAGTACAATTTCTATGATATTGTAATTGCTTGTAAAATTATACGTTTTCTGCACAATCAGGTATAAGGAAATGTATGAAAACCTTTACGACGTAACGAACCAAATAATGTCGTACCTACACATACGCCAAAATATAAATCAGTGATTTCCACACTGTCACGATGTCAATAATTCTGGTATAAACGTTTACCCTATTTGTTATCGGCTGCTTATTCGGCTTTCAATCGGAAATCAGACTCGCGTTGCCAGGCGATCATACGAAATTAGAGCAAAACATCCATACATACAAAAAAATTGAAGTGATTTTGTTTTTAATATAACCTAATCTATACATCTATCTTCTATATTCTATATATTCTATACATATAATAAAATCGTAGAATTGCCGTATCTGTACATTGAAGATTTTTGCAAAATAATAACTGGGGGATGTTAGGGATAAGTAATAGAACGTAAAAAGCTATTTTTGATGAATTGCGCGCATCACGCAAAAACTGCTGAGTGGATTGAAATGAAACTTGGCATGATTTAAGTTCATACTACGGAGTAACATATAGGATACTTTTTATCCCGAAATTCAGCATGGTTCCCTTGGGAGAGGGGATGAAAGTCAAAATGTGTACTTAGCTGTAATTCATTAACGCGTGGTCCGATTTCATTCATTCTTTTTTTTGTTAGAAAGGAAATACTTTAAAGATTACTGGCTAATCTCTGAAATGCTGTATCGATTTTGATGGGACTTTCACTGGCGGATGTTTACATTTTGATCTACCTAAACATCCGCCAGTGAACTTTTAACAGTTTTTAGCAAGGTATGAGCTCAAAGGAGCTTAGGAAAGACAAAATGATTACCACGGGATGTTTAAAAACCAATATCCACGCGAATGAAGTCGCGGGTTTCCGCTTGTATTAAATACAAGCGGATACACGATAAATAAATATAAGCGACTTCGCTTTAGCATTAGCTAGAGGACTAATGTACGGAGTGATCTCTTACAGTACACAAAGGGTAGGTACTTACGGGATTTTTATCTGTAAAATAACTAACTCTCTTAAAAGCCAAAGATAGTATCTACAATACAAGACCAAAACAGTTTTAGAATACTTTTATAGAAGTTAGGTATTATTTGAAAAATATAGCTAAGGAAAATTTATAACGGGAAAAGAGTTTAGAAACAGAAATATTCCAAAAATATTATTAATGGATGAAATTGATACTATTAAATTTTGATATTGGGTTTATTCATTTAATACGAGATAGTAGATGTAATTACTATTTGGTTAAATACTTAGTCTATCAGCATTAGTAGGATGACCACGTACGGTACATTAATATTACAAACTGTTTTTGGGTAAGCTTACGTTACCCGCTCCCAAGTTGAGGCGACCACAAATCACATTCAACTTAGCAACCATTCGCTAATTTGAAAGAAAAAGGGGCCATAACCATTTTGGGTTTGTAGCAAAAATTTGAAAATAATAGATTTATCCGTTATCGTCAGGGCCGGATTAACCCTATCGGGGCCCCTAGGCAATGCATTTCTCGGGGCCCCTTTCCTTTTTACATTTGTATATACTTCCTCCATTGAGAATTTTCTCAAAAAATATTTGTTAGATGAAGCTTTTTTTTTCTTGTCGCGTGGCCCACATCGACTAGGCGCTCACGGGTCCCCTAGTCGGTGCGGGACCCCTAGGCAGTTGCCTAATCCGCCTTATGGATAATCCAGCCCTGGTTATCGTGTACCGAGAGATAGATGGCATTGGTTGCCAAGTGAGAGAAATAAAAAAAATATGAATATGCCTTTATAGTTTTCAAGTCAAGTCTTGCCAAAACTCGCATATGCGTGCGTGCGTGCGTGCGTCTGTCTGTCTATCTGTCTGTCTGTTTGTCTGTCTGTCTGTCTGTCTGTCTGTCTGACTGTCTGTCTGTCTGTCTGTCTGCCGACTGTCACCGATTTAAATGCGGTTTTTTTTTGTTTGAAAGGTTAATTACTCGGGAATGTTCTTAGCTATGTTTGATGAAAATCGGTCCAAAAAGGCCGCCGCCACAAAATGGCGGATTACATATTTTTTCACAACTCCCTCAATATGTGTATCAAATGAAAGGGTTTTACTACTACTCTAGCGGCACGCTATGATGGCCGGTTTGACGTTTGTCCGCTCATGAAGTTCCGTATTAATTGATAACGACTTTGAAGGAAATAATTGTATTACTTTATTGACGATAGTGATGTGCAGAGATTCATAAATTTTATCGAATGTAGTTTTAGGTTTAGGACTCAAAATTTATTTATTAAATTGATTTCTTAAATGTATACACGTGTAGAAAAATCAGTTTGCACCATTTAAGGGGTGAATGTACTTGTGAATATGAACAATTTTCACTATGTGGACAAACCTCTGAAATCGCAAAAAAATATCAATAAATTTTTAAAAATGGAATCTAATACGATCGTCACATAGGATCGCTGGCTAGCACAACTACTACCTCCGGCAAACTCGCGTCAATGCTCAATGCAAAACAAAGCAGTTTCGAATTGACGTTGCTTCGAAAAGTATAAACTGTCAGTGCAATGCGATTGTGATATAGTTTTGACCTGGCTTTGGATTTCAAATATTGATACTGCATTACTGTTGACCCTTGCTCGTTAATTTGGACTCTGTTCAAGCCCTTTGTTGTGGATTTCGTCGATATGACCGAACGTACGCAGAGAACTGTTCTAAATAGTCAGACACGTGAGTTCGTAATACGCCTTCGTAACTATTTCGATCGTGAAGCTCAAAATGGAGGGCCAATTTTACCTATAACGTCAGTGGTTGAACGCGTAGCTGATGCGCTTAATATTGGACAACGAACTGTTAGACGGATAACTAAAAAAAAATATGGCGAGACTGGCACAGAAGAAAATAAACTTCACACACCAAAAAAGAGAAAACGAGCAAAACCAGTCGTAGGCATCGATAGCTTTGATGCCGATGCTATCCGAAGACATGTTTACGGCTACTATTTACAGAAGGAGTATCCAACAAGAAAAAAGTTGGTGCATTCACTGAAGGAAGCTGGATTATTCTTCGGTGGGGAAAGTTCTTTAACGAAGATTTTGAAGACCATTGGATTTCGATACAAAAAATGTAACAAACGCAAAATATTGATGGAAAGATTTGATATAGCGATGGCAAGGTATACTTTTTTACGGCAAGTGAAATAAATCAAAAATTGGCAAAATGTTGTGTTCTTGGATGAAACATGGCTTAATGCTAACCATACTGTAGGCCGTTCTTGGAACGATGACACAGCAGCATCTACTTCCAAAGTTCCTGTAGGAAAAGGATCGCGACTTATAATTTGTCACGCCGGAACCATCAACGGGTTTGTCGAAGGTTCTCTCATGGCTTTTGCGTCAAAAACCACTGGAGACTATCATGAAGACATGAATGGAGAAAAGTTTACTGAATGGTTTACCTCAATGTTGTGTAGCCTCCCTGAACCATCTATTATAATTATGGACAACGCCCCATACCACTCGATGCAAATTGACAAGCCACCTGCCCAATCCCAAAAGAAAGCTGATATCGTCGCATGGCTTCGTAAAAATGGCGTAGATGCAAACATGAATATGTTAAAAGCGGAATTAGTACGTCTTTTAAAAGAAAACAAACCAACCAAGATCCGATACGTCATTGACGAAATAGCATTAGAACATGGGCACAGAGTTATACGGTTACCGCCTTACCATTGTGAGTATAATGCGATTGAGTTGGTGTGGGCTCAAATTAAGGGATATGCTGCAAGACACAATACAGAACCCCCATTTACCACAAAAAAATGCTAAAATTATTAGAAGAAGCTTGTGAACATGTGACTAAAGGAGACTGGGAAAAGGTTGTGAATAGAACTGTTAAATTAATAAGGGAAGATTATGAAAGAGATGTGAAAATAGATAATATTATAGAAAACGAACATATAATTATTAATGTATGTGATGATAGCAGTGACGACAGTGAAAATAGTAGTATGGACGAATCTGATTAATTATGGCCTTTTGTGGCACCTTTTTTGGTATCTTTTGTATTCATATGTTTCTTGTGTGCATATAAAGTATGTATATTCATTTTCGTTCAAATATTCAGTTCGTTCAAATAAATTAAATAAACATATACATTTTTGTTTTATTAAACCTATTTAATCAGGTACAAAAACAAAACTTAATTGTTTTTTGTTCGAGAATAAATTGACATTCCACATCACTATTGTAATGTGTCAAACCGGCCATCATAGCGTGCCGCTAGTTTAGAATAGCACTATGTAAATCCAAGATGGCCGCCACCACAAAATGGCGAATGTCGGGGGTTTATTTAATTTTTAATTTATACTTGTACCAATTGGTAAACTCATCTTTACACTTTATACTATCAAAAGTTTAATTATTATAATTATTATAAAATTTACTTATTGAAAGTCAAAAATTTAATCCAGATATGTATCTGGATTAAATTTTTGACTATCAATAAGTAAATTTTGATAGATTATTTAGTTCACTAGATAGGTTAGATACTTACATTAGATAGGTTATTAATTCGGTTATTCTCTTTTATTTTTATTCAACCTATTAATCTGTATCACAACTAGGAAGGTAACTGAAGATATGCGTACATGCAACGCATAAACTTTGCAGCTAAAGAGGAAAACCTCTGAGGTACACACTGGTAGGTATATATGGCTTGGTTTACAGTTGCTATTTCAGAAAACCCGCACTGAATATTTGGAAAGTGCTTTGCGTCGTATGTAGGATGCAATTACGGGCTAGAAATGTTTCGCTTTTCACAATTTCTTATCCAATAGCATTTCGTATTCGGTGAACGGATTTTAGAAAACCAAAACAAGTGTAGGCCATAAAGATGTTCATAGGTCATAAACTTCTGTAAACGAATGTACATTTAATGCGTGGGAGCGAATTTACGCGTTACGAGTTCTTGCGGATTTCAAACTGAGGAACTATACGTATTGATTTTGAGGAGTGCTGTCCAACGTGTGGTTTTCTTAGTATAAGAAGTAAGAACGTAATTGCTCAAAGTTTGCAAGCATTGAATGTTGTTACATGCTGCTGAGCTCGAATATTTTCAGCAGATTTTTAATAAAAAATGGAACCAACCAAAAGGTTTAGATTTATCAAATAAAAAGAGCCGTTCAAATTGGTCACCCAATAAAAAGTTATGCGTGAACATCAACGATACAGGAATACACACAAACATTATTATATTCTACATTACCTACAATCTCCATACAAACAGACGAGCTTTATAGACCAAGATCCCAGAACGATAAGACATAACTTATTTTCTGAAAGATGAAACCTTAGGCTCTCAGTAGTGTCTCATGTGCTTTGAATACCTGCGTATTTGTGGAGTTCGTACCTGTGATACCTGAGCAAATATCAAGTGAGAGAGTACTCAGTCCAGCCTTTCAGAGATTAGCCAGTAATCTTTAAAGTATTTCCTTTCTAACAAAAAAATAATGAATGAAATCGGACACAATCGGCTATGTACACATTTTAACTTTCATCCCCTCTCCCAAAGGAACCGTGCTGAATTTCGGGATGAAAAGTATCCTATATATTACTCCGTAGTATGAACTTAAATCATGCCGAGTTTCATTTCAATCCATTCAGTAGTATTAAGTGATGCGCGCACAAACATACAGACAAACAGATAAACAGACAAACAGATAAACAGACAAACACAAACAGACAAACAGACAAAAGTTTCAAAAATAGCTTTTTTACGTTCTATTACTTATCCCTAACATCCCCCAGTTATTATTTTGCAAAAATCTTCAATGTACAGATACGCAATTCTACGATTTTTTTATATGTATAGAAGATAAAATCAGCCACGTGAATGTAAGTTACTCTTATTTTTAGTACCTTTCTATATAATACAATTATATATTAAACGCGTAAAGCTGTTTTAATGAGATGATAAAATTCAATAGAGTTTGGCCTCGAATAAATCAGCAATTTCTACCTTGTGACAGCGTCAATAATTGCTAGTATAAATGTTTATCCAATCCGCGATCGAATGCTTATTCAGCTTTCATGCGGAAATTAGGCCGGCGTTACCAGACGACCCCTCGAGAGTTATACAAATAAATACTACGTCGCTTCTACGGCAAATACTAGCTGTGATTTTAGGACTTTACACCTATTGGTACACATAAACACATTACACTTTTTTATTTACGTGTGTAGGTACATATATCATGGTACAGCAGCCCTGGAACAAAATTTTTAGTAACAAGCTGAATTTTCGTGAGTAGGTTCGTTTCGACGAGACGAACAACTTTTTATCTATGAAAATTCTCGATGGAGGTAGCTACTCGAGTGGGGAGGTGTTAAAAATTTCGATTCGCTTGGGTGGGAAATCGTTCCACTAAATTTGTAGGACTATTTATGGTCATTTAATTATACAAGTATTTATTAGGCTGCATACAAAAAATCAGCTGGTCGGCAAGATACAGACAAACAGACAGACAGACAGAAAGACAGACAGACAAAAATGAAAAAAATTGCAGTTTTGGCTTCAGTATCGATTATAGAGTGCCCTCCAATAAGAATTTTCAAAATATCTTCAATGTACAGAATTGGATCTGTTACAGTTTTATTATATTATAGATAGATAGATAGAAGATGGAAAATAGATTATTCTGTAATAGATTATAATCATAATCATAATCATGAAGTGATAAATGGAGTGGATAATGGAAACGCTTGGTATGTTTCTCAGGCTTTAGTAGGTATAGCATTTAGTATCGATGACATTGGAATTTGATTGGTCTTGTACAGAATATCCCAGATTATTAAATTCCAATCTGCAAGTTTGACTAGTTACTCAGGTATAAGTAATTGGACACGATCTCAAAGGTTGGCGTCAAATGCTTACAGATTGCCTGATTTCGTTTTAGGGACACTGCGTTCTTTTTAACTTCCACAGAGCTCTGCTCAACAGTATTACGGTAAACGGCTAAATTGACATCTTGTCTCGGTGGCACCCATTTCAGGTATAGTGTTTTTGTGTTGTGTTTTAAATACACTTTCCTAGCTCGTGAAATAAGCGCCACCTGGAATGTTTAATGACTGAACAGTAATTATAGTGTATCGTAAAGTCTGTTCGTTTACTTACGGTCAACGTTCGTTTACTTACCACGTTCGTTTACTTACCACGCTGGCCAAGTGCGGATTGGTAGACTATTTGGAGATTCTGTTTTATTCTTAGAATAGAAAAAAAATTACAAAGTGTAAAATAATAAAAATAAAAGCAGAATAATAAGAGCACCTGCGCCTGTGTGACACTATGTTACTGAACGGACTTTAATCGTAAATCATTGCTGACTATGTAGTTGGTAGTTAGAAAGCTGAAAGCGTGATTTAATAAGTAGAATTGACTGTGACGTTCTCAAATTCCATACACCCAGAACCACCAAATAGTAGTAAACCAGTACCGAAATCTCATTTTGCCTTAATAAACATTCACTGCGCGTCGTTTTGTGGCGACCGAATGGATGAAATAAAACAAGCTTACAAGAATATATATTTCTTGCGATTTGGTTTCGTTGGTCCAATGCACATTTTATGTTTGGAAGGCTTAGAATCTTTTAGTTAAAATATAATAATATTGGGTTGGTGCAAAAGTTCGTCGTGTTTACCCGACTACGGCAAAGTCAAAAGGAATGGTTATGATTTTAGCAGTGTATGTATGTATATGTTACAGTCAAAGTAAATAATTAGCTATTATACATAATGACAGGCTATTATAAATAATATCTAAATTGTCCAGACATTATTCATAATATCATGTCAAACCAGACATTATTCATAATAGCAAGTCAACGTTGATCAAAATGATAAATACGACCTGACTTGCTTTCCCTCTCGCATCTCATTCCTTTGTAGTGTGGCCTGATCACCGCGATCTCAAAATCTAACCTACCGTATCCTAACCTAACCTAACCTAGCCTAAAATTCCTGATGCTAGACCGCGCCAAAGCCGATGATACAAAACATTATAGTTAGCTGTTGTAATTTTTCAGGAGACACCTTAGGAGATAAGTACCTCACCTAAATAAGTATTATTAACTAGCTTCTGCCCGCGGCTCCGCCCGCGTTAATTTCGGTTTTTCACAAATCCCGAGGGAATCGTGAATTTCCGGTTCCCGTTCCCGCTCCCTTTTCCAACCTTTATACCTACTATCAAGGAAGTTTGCTATAGAAATCTATCTATAATAGCTGTAGCTATAGATTTCGGTTTTCAAAATCCCGTAGGAATACGTACACCCATATGGTACTTTTTATTTTACAGGATAAAAAGTACCATATGTATGTTACGGCGTTTAAAAGTAACAAACACACACGCACACACATACACATACACACACACACTCACACACTCACATACACACTCACACACACACACTCACACACTCACACACTCACAACACACACACACACACACTCACACACACTCACTTACACACACACTCACACACACACTCACTCACACACACTCACACACTCACACACACAGACAGACACACACACACACACACACACACACTCTCTCTCACACACACACACGCTCATTTACACACTCATTCAGACACACACACACATATATACACACTCACATACACACACACACACGCGCTCACATACACACACACTCACACACACACACTCATTCAGACACACACACATACACATCACACACACGCTCATATACACACACACATACACACACACACACACACACACACACAGATAGACAGTATGTTTTTTGGTGCTATAAACTGTTTATTTGACCTTATATTTTGCAGTATCTGGTGATCAGTTAAACATAAGCCTTTGTTTTATTACTTTATCCAAGTCTTCCAAGATATTATGTAAAATAGCTGAATATTAAGTAAAATAGCTAGATAATTTGATTAATTCTGTGTCAATTATTACTTTATCCAAATTGAGTTGATATTATGTATAATAGCTGGATAGTATACATAATATCCTGATTTATTACTTTGGCTGTAACATATTATAATTATATGTAGTACCTATGTATGTTTGTATCCAATTTTTTGTTCCACCGTAGTGCCTAAACTACTGGGCCGATTTTGATGAATGAGGTGTCAATTTATTCGTTGTTGTGGTCCGGGTGACATAAGCTACATTTTATATGCGAGAAAAAGAAGTGACGTTTTTAATATTAGTTTACGAACTTCATCTCTTGTTATTATTTTATTTGAATGGAGGTCTCTTCTTCAATAATATAACATTAAAAACATGATTCTTGGTAGAGACTATACTTTTAATAGTAATAGTTTTCAATATGAATTGATAACAATTTTTTATCCCGTAACAAGATCATTGGTATCATCATTGCTCGTGACTTAGTAGCGGTAGCGAAGGCGACCCTTCATTTATTTATTTATCCCTTATTTTTAAGAACATCTCTATGAAATGCCAGTCGCATTTTTCTAATCACAACTCGGCACTTATTAAAATTTGAGCCAGCTAACAAATCCCGCATCCTTTGATGTTTATCCCTGAAAGAACGAAATTTTAATACAGTAGATAGGTAAAGTTACTCTTCAAAAATTTCCTTTTGATCGGAACCCCTACAATGGGCTTGACCTCTGAAATTTTTGTCAAGAGTCTCGTAGGTACTCTTGTTCATTGATAAGGGCTGATTTTTCATCGAATTTTAGAATATTTTTTTATAAAACGTTGCAATTTCGAATTCTCAATTAAACTATAGTCTGATTTTTAATTCGGTGGAATTCTGACAGTTGTCATTTAAAAATAGAACGAGTTATTTGTATGAAAAACAGGGTTACTAACACCTGCAGTTCGATTTTAGGATTTTACCTCAAACGTACGTAGGTACGTACCTGAAGTATCTATCTGTCAGGCATTTATCATATTATCTACATGAGGCAATTGATTTTTATTTATATGTAAGTTTTCAATTTATCATCTTTTTTGTGGGAATCGTTTTATCTCTGGTAACGTCAGAATTCCACGGAATTAAAAATATAAGTATAGGCACGTATTTTTAGACGTTCCGTGATGCTACATGTGTTTTAAGCATGTTTTAAGCTACAAACAGTCACACACACAAGGCGTGACAAAACTGAAGCGTGACGACACAAGTATGACAGGAAATCACACTGACCGCGCGCGTATGCTTATGAGATTTGTTAGACAATGAAGTATGAAGTATTTCAACCTTCAATGCATGACGCTGTTGACGCTCAACTGAGGAGTGCGGTTTCAACGTGCGCATGGTAGTTTCAACGCGCGCATGGTAGTTTCAACGCGCGCATGGCAGTTTCAACGCGCGCATGGCAGTTTCAACGCGCGCATGGCAATTTCAACGCGCGCATGGCAGTGGCAACGCTTTGCAAGTCATCATCATGATTATCGACCCATTACATGGCACGGATCTCCTTTTAGAATGAGTAGGGTTAAAGCCGTAGTCCCTCACGTTGGCCGAGTGCGGATTGGACGCCCTTGAGAACATTATAGAGAACTCTACGGCGCGGCGTGCAGGTTTCCTTACGATGTTTTCTTTCACCGTTAGCAAGTGATATTTAATTGGGCTCTTAAAACGCACGTAACTCCGAAAAGTTAGACGTGCATGCCGGGGACTACTACTTACATCTTACTATTACTATATAATACCTCTTATTATTTCTACAGCGCGACACGTTGTCGTCGTGACGCGGTTCCGTCGCGTGTTTTGTACGTTTCAGCCTTTAGTATTTTTTAGCTTTAGCATAAATAGTAACGTAGCCTTGTAGCAAAATACCTACATGAGTTGCGACTGTATTCAGTGGAAAGATTTGTTCGTTACCAATAATTCTAGTTCTGTCTAGTCAACAAGCAGATTATTCTTTAAACTACCGGCAGTTTAAAGAATAACTTTCTGGCAAAACACAGTCTCCGAGCGAAATAATTTTACAGAAACTAGTTCGCTTGCACCGGACGATTAATTCTAGTTTGGGAGCGATTTACAACGCGCCCGAACTTTGTTCTCTACGGCATTTGATTTATGCAGACAAATTCGATTTGTTTGTCCTGCTTCTAAATACCGAACATTGTTTGCCTACCTTGATTGCTTTTGATCCCATTACCTTGTAAACTGATATAGTTTTAGATGACTTCTTTGGTACGGCGACACTTTATGTACAAGCGAATCTAACTGTTAGTGACGACGTTATACGTAAATCGTGGGGGACGAGAACACCGCTTTATGTAAGTAATTGTAGTTAGTAGGCGTACTTTTACGTTGTGGAGGACTGTAGGCGACTATTGGTGAGGGTGATGGATACCGAGGATGAGTAGATGGACTCGTAAAAACAATCTAATAATTTTAAATGATCCATATGAACGTGTCGCTTCTTTACGCAGTAAGTTTCTTAGTTTCTTTAGTTAGTAGGTATCCTTTGGCCTTAAGGTTGCTCTCCTCACGCGCTTCTCTATACAAACGTATTATGCCTATTATTCTAATATTTGTCGCAATAGATGTAAAGTTAAGCCAGATATCAATTTATATCTCCATTATCTATGCCATAAAATAAAAAAAATTAGTAAAATTATATTTATTTTGAAAGTTGAAAAATCTTGAAGCTTGAAAAATCACTATTTTTGGGCAAATTTTGAGGCAACTTCGGGCGTAAATAAACTATAATTATAAGAAACTAGAAAATTGAAAAACGACCAAAGTCATATCATACGTTACTTCATAATAATTTCAAATGTCAAAGTTTATGTAAAAAATTGCCAAATATTTGCTAAAATAGGCGTAATTACAAACCTAGATTTGCATCTTTTTACTTTACCGTTTTTCACTAAAAATCATGATATCTCAAGCAATATTTATTTATTTAATTAATGTATTATTTATTTACTTACATATTTTTAGTACTCTTCTTTACTGAAGACGTCTCGCTCTCTAAATGCAGAAATCACCGTTTTAGACTCCACCCACCAACGATTTGTCGCTCCCATATAGAGGGCTCTTAATATCAAAAATAGAGTATTACCTACGTTACTTTTCCGTTTCTGACGTAAAGAAAGAGGATAATATTATTTAAATATATCTCGAACCAGAATAACGAGGTCGTTCCACATCAATCTGTTCGGAGTTTAACGGATAGGCGCGCGTCACGAATCACGTTTAAAGGTAAAAAAATACGAAGGGGCTTTTCAGAAAAATAACGTGCCATAAATCATATCTAATGCGAAAGAAAAAAGCGACAAGGCTGCAAAACAAATACCTACCTTCCTGCACAGAGCGCGTCCCCAGTGTTTGCATTTACTTGCCGCGCGGTGCACACTACTCACGCGGAAATCCATGTTATTCACGGAATATATTTTTTCAAAACATTTGCTCGTTTAGTGGCTCCTAAAGTGGCTCTTATTAAACCGCTGCCAAAATTGTCAAGTATCACAATTGGCTAGTTACAACACTTTTGTATCGTCGTCGTCGTCGTCTCAACCAATAGACGTCCACTGCTGGACATAGGTCTCTTGCAAGGATCGCCACAGAACACGATCTTGTGCCGCCTGATTCCAGCGGCTACCAGCGACTCGCTTGAGATCGTCTGTCCATCGGGTCGGGGGTCTACCAACGCTTCGTTTACTGGTGCGAGGTCGCCATTCAAGCACCTTGGGACCCCAACGTCCATCGGTTCTTCTAGCAATGTGCCCCGCCCATTGCCACTTCAGTTTCGTGACTTGATGAGCTATGTCGGTAACTCTGGTTCTCCTGCGGATCTCCTCATTTCTGATTTGATCCCGCAGGGATACTCCCTGAGTATCCCTGAGTATCACTTTTGTATAGAGGTATTTTATTATACCATGTCTTCTATAATATAATAAAACTGTAACAGATCCAATTCTGTACATTGAAGATATTTTGAAAATTTTTGTTGGAGGGCATTCTATAATCGATACTGAAGCCAAAACTGCAATTTGTTTCATTTTTGTCTGTCTGTCTGTCTGTCTGTCTGTCTGTCTGTCTGTCTGTCTGTCTGTCTGTCTGTCTGTCTGTCTGTCTGTCTGTATCTTGGCCGCGCATCACGCCGAAACTACTGAATGGATTCGAATAAAACTTGGTACGATTTGAGTTTATACTCCGAGGTAGGTTATAGGATACTTTTTATCCCGAAATTCAGCACGGTTCCCTAGGGAGAGGGGAAGAAAGTTAAAACATGTATTTAGCTGTAATTCATTAACGCGTAGTTCGATTTAACTCATTCTTTTTTTGTTAGAAAGGTAGTACTTTAAGTATTGTCCCGTAAATATTTCAAGGTCATAGGTTTATTAGTTCAGAAATGACAGACATTTATTGGGTTCAAATAACTTGGGACCCGGATCTTTGAACGTACGGCTTATTTTAAACTGGTGTGCGTTTAAATTTATGTTTGTCGATCTGTCTATTTGTTCCAGCTAATTACCGAAACGGCTGGATCAATTTTGATGGAACTTTCAATGGCAGATAGGTGATGTTATAAGGAGTAACTTAGGCTACATTTAGTTTAGGTTCAAAAAAGGATTATGGGATCCAATCCGATCCTATATAAAACCTATATCCAGGCGGACGAAGTCGCAGGGGTCGGCTAGTTATTAATAAAGCTTAAAACCTGTACTGAACTTACTACATGACACAATTTTAACAATGATCTTAAAACTATGATATTGATGATAATATTTTATTGTTTTTACTCGCAAATCTAAATTAAAATGAACATTGAAAATTAAACTCTCGGTATTACTACTCGAGTAGAGTTTGTTGAAGACTTGTACAGTATTATAATATAATCAATTAAGTCACCATGATAGTAGCCCTTAGCTTCCAAGTATTACTTACTAGCATCCGCGTGAATTTCGGTTTTAAACAAATCCCGAGGGAATCGTGGATTTTCGGTTCCCGTTCCCGCTCCCTTTTCCAACCTTTATACCTACTATCAAGAAAGTTCGCTATAGTAATCTACCTATACCTGTAGATATAGATTTCGGGTTTTTCAAAATCCCGCGGGAACTGTGGATTTTTCCAGGATAAAAAGTATAGTCAGGGCATAATCTATCTCCATTCAAAATTTCAGCCAAATCGGTTCAGTAGTTGCGACGTTATAGAGTAACAAACATCCAAACATTCAAACATCCAAACATCCAAACATCCAAACATCCAAACATCTAAACATCCAAACACTCAAACATCCACACTTTCACATTTATAATAGATATTAGTAGAATGTTAAAAGTTAGTAGTTTACATATCAATCAATCAAAATTTGGCAATATTAGAACACGTAAAATAACATGGTTTTTATAAATATGAATCAGCTATGAAAAATATAATTGAAGCAGAAGTAATAAGTGCTGTAAGTACTTGAAATGTTACTGAATAAAATCCAAAAAGAGTAAATGAATAAAGCCTACCCGGATTCATGTTAGCGAAAACATTACATCGGTTGGTTCATTTTGGTTTCTTTCACCCGGCTGCACTTTTACAGTGGAACTATTAGGGAAATGTGTTTCAGGCAAAAAATCTTTTGATGCCGCGATTCTCTGCTTTAAACGCGAGGCGTTCGGTTTAAAATTGCACGATCAGCGTGAACGGTTCCGTAAGTCTGACATTTATATGTGTATTTAAGGTAGCAGAGGCACAATAATTACCCACATTAGTGCGTCGACCTGCCGTAGGAATGGAAATAGGTCTGTTAGCGGGTCACGGTGCCCGGGTGAGCGCAGTGCCAACGCCAACTTTTTGTAAGTAACTTTGATCGTCTAGTCTGAGAGGAATATTTACACAAGAGTATTACATAATGGGTCAATGAAATTGTTAAGCATTTTCCATTCCATTTTCCAAGTTTACATAATACATCAATGAAATTGTTAAGCATTTTCCATTCCATTTTCCAATTAAGTCCATTTTAGTTGGACGATAAAGTGTTTCGATATTCGAAGTGTGCCAACGTTGTCGAGATGTCCAAAGAAGTACTAAGCATAGACCAAGGCAGAATTCGTAATTAGCCAGAATGATAGTAGTCTTTACGTACTTAAGTTTAGGTTTACATGAAAAAATAAATTTTATTTATTTATGTAACTGTGTAGAAGACAGTCAGTAGGTAAGGTATATTAGGTACCTATATTTTTTATAATCATATTTATTTTTAGTGTGCACTTACATTTAGTATTAGTGTATACCTAAACGCTACGTAGTTTATTTTAAAACTTATAATAAATCTAATTTATCTTGTGGTGCACTATTTTATTCTGCAGGATAAAAGAGCATGCTCTTCTCATCAAACGTAGTCTGTGAGAGATCGCTCTAAGTGATAAGACAGCCTTTGTATGCTAAACTGTAATCGCTAAGCTTTCTTCAACGATTTCTTTCTGAGTAGAAAGTAGTATTCTAGGTATTCTAAATAAATAAAATAAAATAAATATAACTTCACATTTCTTAAACATTAGGCGGGTTTAGGAAATAGAACCTTAAGGATTTACCTCAACGCCACATTCGAGCTTCAAATATATCCCAGTAAGCTTATAAGATCTCAGTCAGACCGATGTTTAACATATAAATTGCTATCAATTTTTAGATTTATATTCGCAGGCCTGCTCTGTGGAGATAAGGCGGGGCTGTGCGTCGCTCTGCTTTTATTGGCTTGCTACCGTGCCCGTTTCAGAAATGAAAAGCGATTATAGGGATTCTCCTTTTAATGCCACAAAACTTAGGTGGCCTACTTTGCAAATCAGATTTCCTGTAAGGGGCTGTCCATTAATCACGTGATGTTTTTTTTAACATTTTTACACCCCTTTTTTACACACTCTTATTTTTACACACCCCTCCCTCCCCCATGGTGATACGTGGTGAGGTTTAAGACTACCCCCCATCCGCCACCAAAAATCACGTGTACCTATTATTTAGTACCTACAAAGAATCTTAAAATTTTTTAAAATTTTTATAATATTATTTTTAAGTACCGGCATAAAGTATAAGGAATCTAGTCCTTAATTCGGTTTAGAAATCACGCGTTTGACGAAAAATAAGTACACGTGATATCTTACTATACCCACGCCTCCCCCCTAGTGATATTTCATGATTTTTGCCGAACCCCTCCCCCCCTTTCGAACCACACGTGATTAATGGACAGCCCCTAAGTTGATACTCAGTAGATATGCATCTAATGAAGTTAGTAAATGCACGCGTGTATTGAATTCATTATCTACAACTTAATGTGGCAAACAGCTTGTGCCAGTACTAGGTACAATGAGTTCTAACCCGTCGACCTTTTGGATTTCATTCTACTCTTCCGTCCAGCCGCTGAACGAGAAGGTGTCCCCTCGTGAAGCTACGAAGGGCGAGAGAGCAATGGCGTCTCTAGCAGGCTGTTAACAGTGGCGTAGCGTACCTTGGCGGGGCCCCGTATAAAAATTTGTTTGGGGGCCCTTATGAAGGGTAAAGATTTCTCACAAAATAAAAAAAAATGTTTGCATAAAATTAAAAGCAATATTTATTCATCATAATTATTTATCTGTCACTTTTTCTAAAATTTTTACAAACAATTCAAATTAAATAATAATATATACCCTCCTTGCCTTTTTTTCGGCAAACTGATTTATTAAATCGTTTATAGCTGATGATGACTTTAGTTTTTCTAAAGATTCTGCCTCTATGGACAATAATGACAGGTCTGATAGGCGTTCATTTCCCATCGAACTTCTTAGGTATTTTTTTTAAATTTGGGAAGTTTTTGTTAATTTTTGCTTACGCACGTCGGGGGCCCCCGTGACTTGGGGGCCCCGTAGGCAGATACGGCGGTAGCTACGCCCCTGGCTGTTAATCTACCGGCGCTAATAAAGGTATCCTGTACAACTCGACATGCTTTTTACCGTGGGGGTTAGCACGTGTTGCTGAAGATCCAGGACCGTGCCCGGTAGCTTAGCAATGAACCCCAAATGAAACCCAAGCTAATCATACAATTTTCATCTGCTATGATAAATAGCAAGGCAATGATTATACCTATAAATATTAAAATAATATAAAGTCCGTAAAAGTTTTGAAAAGGAATATTGGTATCGCGGCGCTTTTTAATCTAGTATTCATGTAAATTATGTTCTGCGATGTAGGTACATCATGGAAATATTACAGTTTCATGTTCCGAGCGGTACATTTAGAAACACTAAAAATGAAAAACTAGCACGTATTTACCGCTTCGACGAGGAGCTTTATATTTTAGTTTTATTTTGCATTTGAATTTTATTTGCAAAGTGCACATGGGATTTATGTTGTATACCTACGTTTGACTCATAATGGGTAAATAAACAATATTATGATCAATAGTAGATTCTTTTCATAAATCTGTATAAAAGCGAAGCACTTTCATTTACTCTCTGATTAATAAGGAAATCTTAGGAGTTTTCGTAACTTTGGTTTAATTTTTTTTGTTGGTTTTGTATCGTTACATTTAATTTCATACTTTAAAAACGAACTACTAATATGTCACGTTATTAACTGGTTCTAAATGTTAGATATATTATGTACTTACCTTCCTTAGCTAATTGAGTGTGGACACTGGTCTCTTCCGGGACAGAGCCCGGACCTTAATCCTATGTGGGGATATAAGGTCCAACATGTAAATAGGTATATTAACGATAATCCCCGGTATTTTGACGATATCAAAACAGTCGCAGGGAGTCGCTGGATACAGGCGGCACAAGACCGCGGCGTTTGGAAGTCCCTCCAAGAGAAATACGAGTATGTCCAACAGTGGACGTCTATCGGTTGAGGACGACGACGACGACGAAGAAGCCCTGGTATCTACAGAACTATCTTAATGGAGATTAAAATAATTACTAATTGGAAAATTTGATAGGGTGCTGTGGACATGATATTTTAGTGCTTAGTCTAAGATCGGAGCACTCGAAAACAAACTCGAAAACTATTGATCGAATCACAAGTGAATTCAGAGCAAAATGAACTCAAATACTCGTATTTTAAAGTCGTAATTCCATAGTTCGAATATGTATTTTACAACATTTCTGCTTGGGGCGCTCGTTGTGTTCGAATGCTGAATGTATTGGTGAACTCAAACCTTAATACAAGCCATTTTAGGTCTATTTTACTCTGAAATCGATCAATAGTTTTCGAGTTCGTTTTCGAGTGCTCCGATCTTAGACTAAGCACTCTGGTGGTGAAATAACAGACGTCAGTCATCAAAATTCCTCTTTGCTAGTTAAAATTATTGAATGTGCAAGAGAACACAAAGTTATTCGTACTGATGCACAATGCAACTAAACTTAAGCAGTAATTTGCGTCGCGGCGCGCACTAACGCTACCTCCTGGCTTCCCGAAATCCAACAGAGTAGCGGAAATTTAGTGAATTTCATGAATAAATTAATAAACTTGACAACTGCAGTAAATGCATATAGTAGCGGTTTGTTCATTTTTGTTCTTGGCAATTTTGTTGAGCTAAAAGTTAATTTACTGTAGAGCCATTTTAATGTACTACATTTGACAGTTGTTAAAAACCTACTACTACTACTACTACAGCCTTTTTAACGTCCCACTGCTGGGCACAGGCCTCCTCTCTCATAGGAAAGAGGGATTTAGAGCTTAGACCCACCACGCGCGCTGCTCCAATGGGGGTTGGCGGGCTTTAACGACTATACTATTATCACTATAGTGATAATCACCGGGACCGACTGCTTAACGTGCTCTCCGAAGCACGGGGGTGAGACACCGCCAACTTCGAACTTCGGGCTGGCATTGCGAATTTCTTGACAGAAAAACCAAATACAATTATTTGCCCGACCCGGGAATCGAACCCGGGACCTCGTGATCTGCGTTCGATCATACTAACCACTAGACCAACAAGGCAGTTAAAAACCTATGGTAAGAAAAAGTATCGGCAGGTACCTATAACATAGACAAAAGTATAGAAATGATATAGAAAGGCAAGTATCTATATTACGTAGTGCAGGTACCTTAAACGCATGAAGCTCAAGGATTAATATTTCCGATGTTTCCGGTCAGTAAATAGATGTACAATAAATATGCTTTTGAGAGGGAAAGGGGAGAGGTTTAAAAAGAGATTAATAAGCCTAGATTCGTTTGCTTCCACTCGCTTGTAATCTTGTATATCTGTGTGCTTAGTCTAAATCGGAGCACTCGAAAACGAACTCGAAAACTATTGATCGATTTCAGAGTAAAATAGACCTAAAATGGCTTGTATTAAGGTTTGAGTTCGCCAATACATTCAGCATTGTTCGAATGCTGAATGTATTGGCGAACTCAAACCTTAATACAAGCCATTTTAGGTCTATTTTACTCTGAAATCGATCAATAGTTTTCGAGTTCGTTTTCGAGTTCGTTTTCGAGTGCTCCGATTTAGACTAAGCACACTGAAGCTAAGTGTTAAGCTAAGCTCGTAGCTAAGCTAAACTATATCACTCTTATTACCTTCTTCATAAAGCTGATATATCTACAACTGTTTTCGAGAGCGAGTAATTTTATTTGCTCCTTTTTGTGTTTTCTCTCCTTTTTACCGTATTTTAAGCAGTACTAATACAGGCTACTTCACTAAGCTACACAAAATGTAAAGCCGAATAAATTTTTCGTAACATAGCTTGGCGGAATGAACGAAAAATATTCATTTCATTATTTATAACAAAAAGATTGCTGAAAAGCTTTTGGATAATTCTGAATATTTGGATGTGTCTAGTGCTATGTACCTACTTACCTATGTGTGTGCTTTTATAGTCAAATACTTACTTTTGGATTCTATTTTACTATTCAGATTAAATCAGCTTTTGCATGCTTAATTTTTCGATATTATATTCTCCTCAAGGGTGGAATAAAGTTTTTTCCTTCTTCTTGATATAATTTTCACAAACGGATGAAATAAAAAACTTTTACCTTCCTTATTAAGGTAAAGAAAAGAACCAAATCTATCATTTAGTATTATCTGAACGCAGCACCGAATCCGAAGCGGGTTCGAGTTATGTATGTAGATTACTTAGTCTGATTTTTTCAGAAGAATCTCTTCAGAAGGATCTCTTAATTATTTATTGGTTTCGTAGAGGTTAAATTTCTTTCAGCATGGCTCTTTCCATCGCTTGCTGAGTTACTCTGAGCATTCTCATCAGAAAGCCACAGTCGCGTAGATTAGTTAGCGACCATATTATTATGTCATACAAGCGGACACCCGCGACTTCGCTCGCGTGGGTATTGGTTTTTAAAAATTCTGTGGGAATTATTCTTGTTTTTGAGCTCATACCTTGCTAAAAACTGTTAAAAGTTCACTGGCGGATGTTTAGGTAGATCAAAATGTAAACATCCGCCAGTGAAAGTCCCATCAAAATCGATCCAGCTTTTCAGGGATTACCTGGGTAATCCTTAAAGTATCTCCTTTGTAACAAAAAAGAATGAATGAAATCAGACCACGCGTTAATCATCGATGTAGTTAATGAATTACAGCTAAGTACACATTTTGGCTTTCATCCCTTCTTCCAAGGGAACCGTGCTGAATTTCGGGATAAAAAGTATCCTATATGTTACTCCTTAGTATAAACTTAAATCATGCCAAGTTTCATTTCAATCCATTTAGTAGTTTTTGAGTGATGCGCGCACAAACATACAGACAAACAGACAAACAGATAATCAGACAGACAAAAATTTCAAAAATAACTTTTTTACGTTCTATTACTTATCCCTAACATCCGCCAGTTATTATTTTGCAAAAATCTTTAATGTACAGATACGGCAATTCTACGATTTTATTATATGTATGTTATATGTATATAGATATAGATATATAGAAGATGTATGGATTATAACTGAATTGTGCGTTAATGTTTATTTGAAAACAAGTGGAAACCCGCGACTTCGTTCGCGTGGATATTGGTTTTTAAAACTCCCGTGAGAATCATTTTGTTTTTCCTAAGCTCCTTTGAGCTCATATCTTGCAAAAAACTGTTAAAAGTTCACTGGCGGATGTTTAGGTAGATCAAAATGTAAACATCCACCAGTGAAAGTCCCATCAAAATCGGTCCAGCCTTTCAGAGATTAGCCAGTAATTTTTGAAGTATTTCCTTTCTAACAAAAAAAGAATGAATGAAATCGGACCACCCGTTAACGAATGACAGCTAAGTACACATTTTGACTTTCATCCCCTCTCCCAAGGGAACCGTGCTGAATTTCGGGATAAAAAGTATCCTATATGTTACTCCGTAGTATGAACTTAAAGTATGCCGAGTTTCATTTCAATCCATTTAGTAGTTTTTGCGTGATGCGCGCACAAACATACAGACAAACAGACAAACAGATAAACAGACAAACAGACAAACAGACAAACCGACAAACAGACAAACAGACAAAATTTTCAAAAATAGCTTTTTTATGTTCCATTACTTATCCCTAACACCCCCCAGTTATTATTTTGCAAAAATCTTTAATGTACAGATACGGCAATTCTACGATTTTATTATATGTATAGAAGATGAAGTGAATCTTGAAACTTCGTTATACACCAATTTAAAATCATTTTAACTGACATTAATAAAGAGTACCTACTGGGAAGTAATCTGTATCGAGGAAGTAATGATCAAATTAAATGAAGCTTCCCGCTCATTAACAAGGTAATTAAAGTTAATGAGATTTTACTACCCAAGAATTTCCTTGCTAACTTCGCGATTAAGTTAAGAACTTTGCATTAAGAATATTATTCTCCCAATAATATTTATTCGCCTTAAAATTTTCCTGGCGTTTTATCGAGGATGACTTTATTTTAGCCAGATTTTAAAGCTTATTTTTAGGGTTCCCGTACGTCCGATTGAAAATTAGGATCACTCATATTGTGTCTGTCTGTCCGTCTGTTACTGCCAATTTACTCCAAATCAACTAGAAGTTGAAATTTGGTACACATACTTATTACATGAGTTTCTGTAACCCAAACGCGGACATGTAAATGTAATGTACATAAGTTTAAAAAGAAGTTAATTGGTGATATAAACGGAAGCCCAGAGTCTTGGCCGATTTTATTATGCCGTTATTAAAGTGTGTGCTAGATATTTCGCCTAATTGAGCTCTAATAAACAGTTTAATTACATCACACTTAACTTTAACACATTTAATTCAACGCTGACGAAGCAAAGAGTTGTTACTTGGTTGGTACATAAAATTATAAACAGTCCTTACACAAGCGCAAAATGTACATAGGAGGCGCCCAAACTTGCCCCGACGAGCTGGGCGACTTCCGGCGTGTAGAGCGAGTTACTTACGCAAATAGTGTGTCCAAACTCTTGTGCCATCGCCAATATTTGCTAAGACTTTGTAGCCAGATAGTATTTCAAAAGACCTTTCACTGCATCTTTGGTATATATAAAATAGAACATGAATATATTTTCATCCATTACTATACATAAACGGTCCCGAATATTTTCTGCTAACGAACCCGATATGAATATTCTTGCATAATCAAGAGAACATGAATATCAATAAGTTCTTATAATAATTTATGAGCCAAAAATTCAGGGTCGACTTTTCTTCAGTTGACCGACAATCGGTTGTAAATACTATATCTATATATATAAAAATCAATGCCACTCGTTGTAATTTTATAACTCACTAGCGGTCCGCCCCGGCTTCGTCCGTGGTACATAATATATTATAGCCTATAGCACTCAGGGATCACGTACATATCCAACGGTGAAAGAATTTTTAAAATCGATCTAGTAGTTCCTGAGATTAGCGCGTTCAAACAAACAAACTCTTCCGCTTTATTATATCTATCTATAATATAATAAAACTGTAACAGATCCAATTCTGTACATTGAAGATATTTTGAAAATTTATTTTGGAGGGCACTCTTTAATCGATACTGAAGCCAAAACTGTAATTTTTTTCATTTTTGTCTGTCTGTCTGTCTGTCTGTCTGTCTGTCTGTCTGTCTGTATCTTGGCCGCGCATCAAACTACTGAACGGATTCGAATGAAACTTGGTACGATTTGAGTTTATACTCCGAGGTAGGACATAGGATACTTTTTATCCCGAAATTCAGCACGGTTCCCTTGGGAGAGGGGATGAAAGTTAAAACGTGTATTTAGCTGTAATTCATTAAAGCGTTGCTCGATTTCACTCATTCTTTTTTCGTTAGAAAGGTAGTACTTTATATATTGTCCCGTAAATATTTCAAGGTCATAGGTTTTTAGTTCAGAAATGACAGCCATTACAACCCTCAGTATTGGGTTCAAATAACTTGGGACCCGGATCTTTGAACGTACGGCTTATTTTAAACTGGTGTGCGTTTAAATTTATGTTTGTCGGTCTGTCTATTTGTTCCAGCTAATCTCCGAAACGGCTGGATCGATTTTAATGGAACTTTCAATGTTATAAGGAGTAACAGGCTACATTTAGTTTAGGTACATAAAAGAATTATGGGATCCGATCCGATCCTATATAAAACCTATAAACACGCGGACGAAGTCGCGAGGGTCAGCTAGTTAAGTATAGAAGAACGGACTCACCTATACAAACCAAATGTTTAGGCTTTGTTTGGAGTATTTAGTAGATAGTTTATGTGAAGTTTGCACAAAATCGGTCAAGCGGTTCTTCATTTGTCACATTTTTCATTTTATCAATGGGTTCCTGGATGGTTCGAAAACAAAATTACCGGGTAGGTAGTTAGGTACCAGGTAACCCACCGGGTCTCGGTAGGTGGTGTTGATGTTGTTATTTCACCAGGCAGGATGTCGTCTGCCAGGTCCGTTAGTAGGTATATGTATTAAATTGTCAATGTAATCAGTATTTTAAGGAGTTACGCCGAACAAAAATAATTTATAAATTTTGTCAATGTAATCAGTATTTTAAAGGAGTTACGCCGAAACAGAAATAGAAAATATAAAAATAATAAGCTCGTACCGAGCGAGCTATGAGTTAAGACAACAGAAGCAGCAAATATCATCATTAAAAAGAAAGGGAAATTTTATCGTTTTTAGTTCGTGACCAATTAGTCTGGCAAAATTTTTTCTAAACAAAAGCTTGATAAATGGTTAGATTGTCATCAATTTCTGCCTTTGATATTAAATATTGACCTGTCATTGACATTTGCTATTGAACAGGGCACGTGTCTTGAAAGCGTTTTCACCATACACTGGTAATGATTTCAAGACTCATTTTAAGGATGTACGACGTACGTATATTGTATACGTATTTATTTATATCTTACTTATCTATTTACATCTCTCTCTGATGATAAAGATAGATTGACAAAGTAAAAGTAGGTCAATTTATTGAATGACAATTATAAGCATGTCCGATTGAGTTGTTTTTTCGGGAGATATCTGCTCTAATAATATGAAAGCTCTCTGACGCCGCGTAATAAATACGGTCTGGGTGGAAATAATGAATACTGTAGAAAGCTGAGACGACTAAAATTAATTTCTTTGTCACTCGTCGTCATTTTCTGTCGTCGATGTGGAATAAAATAATAAGGATATTAATATTTGTATTTTAGAATATTATGTTCGCTTATCTTTCTATTATGATTGATAAAAAATATACTCTTTATTTGATAACCAAATAAGGTTGATTCACTTGTAATTTTGTATTATTCAAAAACTTAGTAGATACAACACAGCTAGTGTAGCTGTGGTGAATTGTAAACTACATTACATATTATGGTTTAGAGTTTAGACATATTCTAAACATAGTGTAGCTGTGTGCTTAGTCTAAAGCGGAGCACTCGAAAACGAACTCGAAAACTATTGATCGATTTCAGAGTAAAATAGACCTAAAATGTCTTGTATTAAGGTTTGAGTTCGCCAATACATTCAGCGTTGGAATGTATTGGCGAACTCAAACCTTAATACAAGACATTTTAGGTCTATTTTACTCTGAAATCGATCAATAGTTTTTGAGTTCGTTTTCGAGTGCTCCGCTTTAGACTAAGCACACTGAGCAACACTAGGTAACCTCGTAGCATTCTGAGTTTTATCACTAACGTAGCACATCGTAACATTAATAAATTGTTGTATGTATTAATAGCAAAAGAATTCAATAAGATTTATGACCATGATAAGACACTCAAACGAAAAAATTTTGTATGGATATTTCCTTAAAAGTCTTTTGGATACTTTGAGGTTCTTTGCACTTTAAGCGGTAAGCCGTCTAAAAGATAATGGAGTTATTATTCCAGCTGAGTTCGTAGCTGGTCTTGTACTCGACAAGGCGGCTATTTTCTTAAAATTATCGCTACTTGGCCTCGCTGAGGCAGAACCGAGGATATACCTACCTATATTAAGTTCATTTTAGCAGTTTTTTTAAATGCCGTTCGCCGACAATCATGCCTGATGGATTGTGGTTTGTGACACAACGGCGAATGAGGAACACAGTGTTTCATAAAGATCTCCAACATACAATAGTTTGGACTTGTAAAAAAAATCCTACAAGAAAGTTACCTATGCACGAATTTTGAACAAAAGTTTTAAACTCTTAAATATACGAATTCATACTCCAAACTTAATAATTAGACACAGTTCGAATTAAAGATAACTTGAATCTAATGACTTACTCTTGATTAAATTCTTACAATTAAATTCCAGGAAAATATCGTCGAAACATCGCCTTATTTAATCCACGATAACATACCTACCTACTCTTTAGCCCATTAAAATTACGCGAACCTCGAGAATTTGAGATCAGTATAATAAATAACATGACGTATTGTAATTATTTTGCTTTGAAATGTGTATATTCACCATAATAATTGAAATATAGTCTTAGTGGATTAATTCCAAAATCCTGGTGTAATATTATGAAAAAGTTCAAGGAATTATTCATAGTATGATTAAGACTGCGAGAATAGATCTCTAGATGCTTGGCTTATATCAAGAGGGTAAAACTATAAGGCGATCATCGCTCAGTCGCATAACAACCACCCCTCCTAAAACGAGTTTTACTTTTTATAGGTGTTACAGATAGTCCTCTATGCAGGGCCTGCATGGAGACGGATGAAACACCAACGCACGTGCTCCTGGAGTGTACGGGCGTGGTAGTACAACACGAAACCCACTTGGGGACCCACGAGGATCACCAGCCTTGCTCTAAGAAGTCCTCGGCAATCTGGGCGGCTTGCTAGGCTTCTGGAGTGATCTTGGATGGCTGGAGTCACGACATCGGCGGAAGAGGCACACCACGCACGAGTACGACATACCTTAACGGCTTATGTGCGGACACCTGCCTAGTGAGAAGAAGAGGAAGAACCACCCGTCCTTTAGCCGGAGCGCGACCAGCTGCCTCGTCAAGGGCACAGGCCCGGCACACTAACTGTAACCTTCCTACTTTACTGTTCTGAGGTAACCCTGGCCAAGCATTAAAAACATTGGAAAATTGACGAAAAAATAAAATAAAATAAAAAACATTTTCCCATACAAAATGTAAAAAAAACTCCTCCTAAACGGCTGGACCAATTTGGATGAAATTTTGTGTGTATATTTCAATGGGTTCCTGGATGGTTTGAAAACACAATTACCGGGTAGGTACGGGTAACCTACAGGGTCTTGGTAGGTCGCGCTGATGTCGGTATGTCAGGACGACATCTGCCGAGTCCGCTAGTTTATCTATAATGAATCTATACATATTATAATATAATTTTTTTCAAAGAAAAATGAACCCACTTCAAACCATTCGAACTAAAAAGTTTAAAATAATTTTTTATTCATTTAGATTTACGATTAAACTACCTAACTCAAATGATATATAATTTTTTGAAGTCGGCGCCAAATGACTCATACTTTTCAAGTCGAAAATATGCTCCCCGCGTCCCGGACAGCCTCACCCTCCGTGACTATTATGGTTCACCGCGCTCGCATTCAAAAGTGGATAGTTACTCTGATTTTACTAAGAAGAATTGAATGTGGTTTGGCGCCGACTCCAAAAAATTATATATTATTTGAGTTAGGTAGTTAATCGTAAATCTAAACGAATGAAACATTATTTTAAACTTTTTAGTTCGAATGGTTTGAAGTCGGTTCATTTTTCTTTGAAAAAAATTATTTTATGCTTTTTAGTGATTTGTTTTCTTTATATTAATAATAATATAAATGAGAACTAAGTATGTAAAATAGATTATGACCTGACATAATACATACATTTTATGTGTCATACTAAGTATAAGTGAATGGTTTTATAATGTTCTAACCCAACCTAACCTAACTTCCGATCTATACAAGATTAGTTTGTATGCGTACTACTCTTGTATAATTTGGAAGACCTTGATTAAAAAGTAATTTACAATATATACGCGACCAGTTTCACACCCTTGCGGTTTGGCTTTGTATAGAATAGAAATACACGTAACCGTGCACAAACTCCAAGGAATCACTCTATAGTATAGCTGTACCTACTGACTTCAGCCCAAAACTTTTTGCAAAAGGTCAATGTTACGTAGGCGTAGCAGAGTGAAGTCTTTGGCCAGAATAGGTATATTAGACTTCAGCAATAGGTCTGGCAATATCAGAGAACATATTAGTGACATATGTATACATTTATGGTTATAACTTCGTACGTAAGAATGATAACTGATACTAAAACCTTCCTGAAAGTATGTACATTACGATAGTGAAACAATCATCAAAATCGGTTCATTAGTTGCGGAGATAATCGCGAACATACTTACATACATACATACATACATACGGGTCGAATACAGAACCTCCTTTTTTTGAAGTCGGTTAAAAATCGTAGAAATGCCGTATCTGTACATTAAAGATTTTTGCAAAATAATAACTGGGATAAGGGATAAGTAATGGAACATAAAAAAAGCTATTTTTGAAATTTTTGTCTGTTTATCTGTTTGTCTGTTTGTCTGTATGTTTGTGCGCGCATCACGCAAAAACTACTGAATGGATTGAACTGAAACTTGGCTCGATTTAAGTTCATACTATGGAGTAACATATAGGATACTTTTTATCCCGAAATTCAGCACGGTTCCCTTGGGAGAGGGGATGAAAGTTAAAATGTGTACTTAGCTGTAATTCATTAACGCGTAGTCCGATTTCATTCATTCTGTTTTTCGTTAGAAAGGGGATACTTTAAAGATTATCGGCTTATCTCTGAAAAGCTGGATCGATTTTGATGGGACTTTCTCTGGCGGATGTTTACATTTTGATCTACCTAAACATCCGCCAGTGAAGTTTTAACAGTTTTTAGCAAGGTTGAGCTCAAAGGAGCTTAGGAAAAACAAAATGATTCCCCACGGATTTTCAAAAACCATTATCCACGCGAACGAAGTCGCGGGTTTCCGCTTGTAAAAAATAAATACTTAGAAAAAATACATAAAGTAAAGTATTTATTTTTAGTAACTTAATAAAATTAGAAGTACGAATAAGGTAAAAGAGCGTCTGTAGCTGTTGAGTTTTTGCTGGCTCTTCTCAGTAGCATCTGCTTTACGAACCGGTAGTAGATTCTTGAAATAGTATCGCAAGCGTCTTGAAAGTAAGGCATACTTACATGAAACAGTAATGGTTAGAAGTTTTTTTAGTATTACCTACTTATTCGAAGTATTAGTTATAACACGAAAATATGGTTGTCTACTACTAAACATAACAAAATTTTAGGTGATTTCCGAAACAAACAGTGCCCTATATTCATGAATATGCAGATGACGAAAAATTCATTTTACTTTCAGTAATAAAATTTTGGTTATTTTCGCAGATACTCGCGTAAAGAAAATTTGAGGAAGGAAATGGGTACAGCCACCAAGATTTAGTGCTATGTGATGACAAAACCAGAAAGGGAGAGCCGAGGTGGGCGGGACAGGAAGAAATATCTCCTATTCTTGCTGAAAGAAAATCTATGGCTAAATAATATTATCCTACTAATATTATAAATGTGAAAGTGTGGATGTTTGGATGTTTGTTACTCAATCACGCAAAAACTACTGAATGGATTTGGCTGAAATTTGGAATGGAGATAGATTATACCCTGTATTAAAACATAGGCTACTTTTATCCCGTAAAATCAGAGTTCCCACGGGATTTTAAAAAACCTATATCCACGCGGACGAAGTCGCGGGCATCAGCTAGTGTTAAAAATATTTTTTAATAAAAAAGAAAAGTATTAGGTAGTATTGATGGATGGCATACAAGTTTATCTAGTTATAATGATAAAATAAAAATTGTATTTCAAATAAATAGTATTAGTAGGTACAAAAATAAATAATCAGCTGCGACAGATGGATCGACGGACACAGTCCTTCTTTTTTAAGGATTCCTTCTTTAATATTTTGGTACGGAACCCTAAAAATAATAATATAAGCCTAAATAGCTTATTTAAGTAATTCGCCAATAACATGTGGACAATAGGCATAGGTACGGTCTACGTAACAAGAGACTATGGCAAGACCGCGTAAGTCCCCAGTTTCCTTAACAAGTACTTGGACGAATGCCAAAACAGCGAACGTATTTAAAGTGGAATACTAAACATTTTGGTTTTATTTTATTCGTACTCTATTTCTATTTCAATGTTGGAGCAAGTACCAGAGTGATAAACCAATTATTAATTAATTAGTGAGTATAGGTACCTACTCTGATTTTTAGAGTTCCGTACGAATAGCGTAACTTACCGCAAAGTGCGGTAAAATTAACTTTCAACCCATGTTTACTATCATTGTAAGTGCATTTTCGAACAAAATGTATTGAAAAAAGTATGATATTTTTTTTTTAATTTTTAACAAGTTTACATCCTACAAGTTTATTAGTATTAAAGAAGATTAGAAGATTAAAATACATTAAAAGGTTTTATTATAGAGTTCATGACCGCTTTCATATTTTCTTTTAACCTGGTTTTTCTGCTTCTTAGGGCGTTTGTGCACTTACTCGTTTTCGATTCGTTTTCGATTCATGTTCGTTTTTTTAATGAACATCATAAAAACGGATACGAAATTCACGAATGACATTTGTGCACTTAATCGTGATTTCACTATACGTTTTAAGCATTTCGTAGATAAAACCGTGTTCATAATGTGTGCTGCATTTAATCGTCGTCAGCTTTTCGCACTTCTCTTATACATTCGTAGGCGATCATCACTTAATGACATGACATGACATCATGAAAAAACTTTTTTTAATTACTATCGAAAGAATGTTGCTACTTTCGATTTCATATTGTGTCATATAAAAAAAAGATTCCTCGGCAAGACACACGTTTTAGAGAATGCATAACTCCAGAAAAAATGCTGGCAGTAACACTAAGGTAAGTGATTATGAATATTTCACACGGTACGGTTAGTATCAAAATTATCTAAGCATACGTCATATATTTTGTGAACATCCCAAGTGGACATTACGCTCTTGTAAGAAAACAGTAACAACTAAGTATCAGAAATGATATTTTTTATGAAATGTTCATATTTTGCTGATAGTTTTTGACTACCAACCACAGGTATGGAAATTTTGATTATACTACAATATTTAGGTATTTTACTCGAAGTAAAACTAATTTGAATGAAACAAACGATTTATTTTAATGCCAAACTAAGTAGGTATTAACTTTTAATAATAATCAACTGCTTTGAATCATGTTTTGTTGGAATTCAAGAAATGCAAATACCTATGTTTTCCAAATACCTCACAACATCAGGACTCATCTCTGCCCTCTTTCCACACACCATTCCACTCCTTATTTTAAAACGATTCGATGTGAAGAATTCACGAATATATAAACACGAAAACGAATCGAAAACGAGTAAGTGCACAAACGCCCATACAGTTATAAGGAAGGCTATGTCGAATCGTGTTTTCACGAAACACGAAAACGAATCGAAAACGAATAAGTGCACAAACGCCCTTAGTATTCATCGTGACGGATTTATTATAGCCAAATTCTTGACATTATAGAGTCACGTGTACCTAATAGTACGAGAATGATTACAATGTCGTTACCAAAATGGCGTTGGTAGTCATTAAGCCGGAGTGCCCTCATTTAGGTCCGCGACGGAAGGAAGGCGATCTAAAAGCTTCTGACTGCTGCCGCCTGCAAATTAGCCACGCTCGCTACCTGAAATATATGTGAGAGCAGCTGAAACATTCACGCCTCTAATGACGAGCTAGAATTATTTTACCTAGTTACGTTTATTTTATAAAGTAAGTATAAATTAATTTTTATGTTTAAAAATGTAACTGAGTTTTACATATTATTATGGCGTCGTATTTACGGAGTTGCCATACCTATTACTAGAGTCAGTGTTATACTAAAAAATTAGCTCATTATTTTTTTATTTATGAGTGTATAACTTCTAAGCTTAAGTACTTGTATAATATGAGGCTTTCTTCTCCTCCGTTTATTTAACTCAATGGTCGTGTACCTATATTATGTATGTTTTGTGGTATGTAATGTTACAACATTTTTATAATATTTTATAAGAAACTCTAGTGTTTGTGTAACTGGCTTTAAGGTGATAAGTAGGTAGCTTTATTGCTGTTTTCTAAAATACAGATTAATAGTTCGGACAACAGGTGCACGCATAATACCATCTATTTTATACATATATAATATATATATTTTATATTTGGAATTAAGAAGACGTAATTTTAATGTTTATAATACTGTATTTTTGTTAAAGTATGAGCACAAAAAAATCTTACTATTTAGGTATTTTGTTCATTTGTTTTTCGCTTGATTTGCAGCCACAGAGTAAATGGGGTTGCCTTATGTTTACAAATGTATTAATGTGCGATAAATATTATATTTTCTGCCTTTTGAGGTCTCCCTGCGGCCCACATGCTCAATTCTCTCAAACTCAATAGGTACGCACACAGATAAAAATTTGTGTCACTATGATGGCATACATAAACAATTTATGCATACTTCAATAAATCAAGATCCTTGATCATGAATAAAGGCGCGTCCATTTTTTAAATATTTTTTTTTCGGTTTACGGTTTTATCGATGAACTTAAAGAAAATTGAAGAATGCAACATTCATTAATCAATTGTAATTTTTCCTTCCAACAAGTTCGCCGGAAAACTGAAACGTTTGAAACCATTACAGCAAAGTGAGTTCTGCTCAATTTCCCAAAGTAGATTAAAACCAAATGGAAAAAGGCCAGCGAAGCATAAAATTGAATTTATCACGCTAACTCGTTATAATCATTTAATGAACACGAGTAGGTAGGTATATTTAATTTTGTAGTTACCTACCTATTTATGCAAATAAATAAAATTGAGCTCTGCATACAGCTACTCGTATATCTATTATAGCTACTCAAAACAATAACACGTAATTAAATAAATAAAATAAAAATGCTTTATTTCATAACCAATAATAGGTACTTAATCAATAACAAGAACAGGGGCTGGAGTCTTCTTTTAAGTGAGTAAGACACCTGTATTTATAACACGTAATTAAACTCAACACTGATTTTAAATTTTTATTTGTCTGTCTGTACATTTCAAGGCTGATTTAAATTAAGAGGATCTTTGTGAGATTTCTCGTGGAGCTTGAGGTGCCTTCACAATCATTTCTCGTAGAAGTGCTTGTGAAGGCACCTTAACAATGAAAGTAATTTTCGTTTCTTTAGCTTTCAGAATGTAATATTTAAAAACAGATTGTGCTGCCTGTCAGTCTGAGCGACTCCTTGCAATTACTCTACCCTTCTTTAAAATAATAGCAGTAAAGTATAGGTTGTGGATATTACTGCGTAGTACTAACCTACTAATGTGAGGGTTTCGTATCAAAAGGGCAAAACGAATCCCTAGTGTCACCCTGCTGTCAGTCTGTCTGGCTGTTCATCTATATTCGTATGCCACGCATCTCTAGCTTATGACGAAATGAGTTACAGTTAACTCTTAAAATCTGTCTTTGATAATAATTTATTTATCTACTCTGTTTCAACTGTTTATTATTGTAAAATTATCATTATGTTACGAAATTAGTTCATTAAATCATTAGTATTATGTCTGACATTATTTTATTTTTATATTAGGAAGTTTCAAGATAGCTTTACTTCTTCTTTTCATCCACATGTTGCGGAGACGCTACTGTGTGTGTTAAAACAGAGAAGAAATAAATCCATTTTGAATACTCCGCTAAATAACGTTTTGTTGTTTGGCAATCGTCCAAATGCTTGTTAAGCAAGTTGGGCTGTAGACTTACGAAGTCTTACCGTAGCTTCTTGTTACATTGCTCTGCGGCATATTGTTTTGCCGAACTGTCTTGATCGACGTTCTTACGAGTAAGATGGGATGAGTTGACGCTCTGTTAGTAATCCTAGACATACTGGATTGACGGAGTAAAGCGCCCTGGATGAAGACTGTATAAGAAGATGGATTTTCTGAAGATGTTCGTCTCTGATCGTGTCCGGATGAGCGGTAAATGGTCGTTGCAGCCGAGTGATGTGCGCTGCTTTTAAGTGAAAGGTCCCGGTTCTGGATCCCGGCTGGGAATTCATCCTGGAATTCCCGAATGTGTCTGGTCTGGTGGTCGGCTTCGATTTTGGCTAGTTACCCTACCGGCAAAGCTGTGCCTCCAAGCGATTATGCGTTCCAATACGATTCTACGTAGAATGCTATTAGTGCAATAATTTTAACTCTCATACCCTTTATCTTTGATTACATAGTCACTAGGTGAGTTTGCAGTCAAGCGCTTACTTTTCAAGAACACAAATGGCTGTAAAATGAACAATAGGTAGAAAAATATGTTTTCATCTCGTAGTACATGTACCTACCTATTAGGTAATTGTCATGATGATAGGTTGACAAAGCTCCTCCCGTATGCAACGCACGCCTCTAGAGCAAATACGATGTCGCTTTTGTGATTTTTTACCCGTTCCTTTAACGACAAAGCAAATGGAAATGAAACAATGCAGTAATTAAATTTCAAAAAGGTTCCCTTTAACGGCTTGTTCGTTCATTTAAATGAGGCGGTCCCACAATCAAATCCCTACTTGATTGAATCTCTGCATTCGGGAGCTGGAACGCTTGTATCACTCAACGAATTTGAATTTTATTGCGAACGACGAATACAATTTCATTGTAATGTACGGCGCTTAGGGGAAAGTAGATAGGTATAAGCACAAACAATCCTTTGAGCCAACAAAATCATGTATTCAATTTGTGTTGGGACGTCGAAACAAGGAAGCGATTCCTGGAATATCTTTGGGATGAACTTTGAACTGTCAGCGACGTTATAAAACCAGTCGGCGATTGAGTTATGAAAGTCGCGAAAGTTAGGATTGGGCATATGCATGTTTTTTACATTTTGGTTCATTATTTCTACTATTCGGACGATTAAAACACCATCATTTTGGCACACTTTCGTTTCGTGTATGCATCATCAAAATCATCATTGACATCAAAATCTTAAGCTCCTGATTAGCTGAGAACTACAAATTGAAAATATCCGTGTGGAAGTCATTTTTTCTGTTTAATTTGTTTGCATAATCACCATACCAATTTCAATCGCTATGAATTAGTTGTAAGTATTCGCTGTTCGAAAACATGATAGTAAGATCTAAATACTGATTTCCTTTTGATAAAAATCAGCTCACCTTTAGCAAGATCCAAGATACAGCTTGAAGCGAACTTGACCGGGCGAAATCGAGAACAAAACCTAGTCGTCGTCATGTCAACAGATAGAAGTATAAGACAAAGGTCTTTTGCAAGAATCGCCACAACAATGTTATTCAGCTCCCAGCACCTTGCGTCAGATCGTCCGCTAATTTTTATACGTTCATATTCAAATAATTAGTAACATTATTTAACGAGTTATTTAATGTATACTTGTTTGAAAAATACATTAATTACAATAATTACAAAATACATGTAGGTGTATCTTTATTTTAAACTAGCGGACCCGGCAGACGTCGTCCTGTCCGCTATTAGCGCCACCTTCCGGGTCGAATTTTTCTACTTATAAACCTTCCTCTTGAATCACTCTATCTATTAAAAAAACCGCATCAAAATCCGTTGCGTAGTTTTAAAGATTTAAGCATACATAGGGATATAGGAACAGAAAAAGCGACTTTGTTTTATACTATGTACTTAGTGATTTAAAAGCGTTTCAGATCCGCATGATATTTTCTAAGAATATCAAATGTAAAGAAATTCAACACTTTATAAGGGCTCGTTAGGAACTTTACCTTCATACTCTATCCAATTAACTTTTGAAACGTGTAACTGAAAATTACAGAGGATGTTTTACAAAGCGTACAGATTATAATTATTATGATTTCTCACATGACTATATGTATATTATTTCACGTTCATATAAACAAAAATTTAATTTCAGATTTCATTAATTGATATTATTATGCTTTGCTGGTGTTTTGTTATTTCCGCTTTGTATTGTCGGCTATAAAATCACATCTTAATTCTGAAGGTTTGGAATTTAAAGATAAGGCAGTTGAATCATATAGAGGTGCCTCTGCGGCGAATATAAAGCGGGCCGAAAAGTTTGATATGACACAAAAAGTACTTAAAAAAATCAAAGTTATTTATATCATGTAGGTCTACTTGTGGATCTTATGGCAACTTATGATAAGTCAAAACTCAGTCTTGAATTCATCTGACTATCAGTTCAGAAAGCAGATTCTGCTCAGAAGAATAAATAACGGATACCGGTCCACTCTGCCCGGTTTCATGCTATGCAGGGCTATAATTTCAAGTATATCATCACATAAATCCGTATGGGTCTAAAAATACAAGTAGGTAAGTCAAATTATTAACCATTCAACATATATTTCGAGCATAGAAACAGGAATTGTAGGTTTAAAAAAAATCATTCTCTGATGCCGTCTACCTAGATACCTACTCATATTTCTGGAAAAATACCTTTCGCGTACAAGTCGGGTTTAACAGGAAGCTGGAAGAAAAATAAAAGAGCCGAGAATTTGAAGCGAACTCATATTGGTTTTTATTTGTATTTCTTTGTTTGATTTATTATTTAGTTTAATAGTTAGTGTTACAAGAAGAGTTTTCATTTTACAGACGAAATTCTTGGTGGGTCTTTTGAACAGAATTTGTTTTCCATTCCGGTAGCTAATGAAGTAGTCCGGTAGAGTTTTGACTAAGATAAGGTAGTAAGTAAGGTAAGGCCTATGAGCCACAAGTTAGCCTATATAAAATAAACTAGTATGGCGCGTGGGTGCGCGGCCCGCTAAAGCGGACCGCGAGGTTTCGCTTTCGGGTGTTTTTTGTTTGAGCAGCCTCCATCTATCTTCACCCCAAAGCTTCACCCATATTCCAAACCCTCGCTCATTATCACTCTCCATATTTTTCTCCGAATCATTTGTCAGAATGACAGTTCTTCAAAAAAAAAAAAAAATTTTTGAAAAGGAACTGTATCAAAATCTTGCATAGTTCCCTACTTCAATATTCGCCATACCTAATATATTTTGTATCTATATAAAAATAAATTCCGCCATCTTGATTTTTTCTGTTCATCAAGTAGACCTATTAAGTTTTGATCATCTTTTGCTAAAAAAAACCACTCTTCCATCTTTTATACTTAGTGAGATAATCACCGACGAAATTTGTATGGCCGCCATCTTGTATTCACCATTTTGGGTTTTTCTTCAGCTCAGTGCCAATTGGATGAGGTTTTGAGTAATTTTTGTTTGAGCAGCCCCCATCTATCTACAATACCCTGCCCGGGCTCCTCATCCATCTTCCAAACCCTCAATCATCATGTCTTCCCATATTTTTCTTTGAGAGTTCTCCAAAAAACCGCATCAAAGCCTTGCATAGTTTACAACTTGTGGTCTCTTCAATATGCGCCATACATTTTCTATGGAAAAATAAATTCCGCCATTTTGAATTTTTTTCTATTCATCAAGTAGACCTTCCAATCTTGATCATCTTTTGTGAAGAAACCACTCTTCCATCTTTTATACCCTCCGAGATGGAGACCGATGAAATTTGTATGGCGGCCATCTTTTTTTCGCCATTTTGAATTTTTTTTCAGCTAACTGCCAATTGGATGACGTTTCGAGTGACATTTGTTCGAGCACCCCCCACCTATCTTCAATACCTTAAGCGTGCCCGTCGCTCGTCTCTGAAATCCTCAATCATCAGCTCTCTCCATATTTTTCCTCTGAATGAATTTTTATCCTCTATACGAAACTATTAGTGAAAAAAAATATTTTCATACAAAATTTTACAGGAGAGGTGATCAATGAGTCAGTCAGTGACCCAATCAGCACGAGCAGCTATATATATATTAACTAGTTGCTCGGTGCGCGAACTGCTAAAGCAGCTCGCGGGGGGGCTTTCGATATTTGATATTCATCTTCCAAACACTCAATCATCATGTCTGCCCATACTTTACTTGAAAGTTCTCCAAAGAACCGCACCAAAGCCTTGCATAGCCAATATTCGCCATACATAAGTTTGAGTACCAAAAACATGGACCTCCACCCTATAGTTTCGGAGATATTATAGGCTTTTAAAAATCTGACCCCGTAAGCACACAGACATCGCGAAAATAGGAATTTTGAGTACCAACAACATGGGGCTGCACCCTATAGTTTCGGAGATATAAGCTTTTAAAAATTTGATCATGTGAGCACATAGACATCGCGAAAATAAGAAGTTTGACTACCAACAACATAGGGCTAAACCCTATAGTTTCGGAGATATAAGCTTTTAAAATCTAAGAAGTAAGCAAACAGACTTCGCAAAAATAAGAAGTTCGAGTACCAATTACATGGGGTTTCAACCTATAGTTCCGGAAATATAAACTTTTAAAAATCTGACCACGTAAGCACACGGACATCGTGAAAATAAGAATCTTGCGTACCAACAACATGGGGCTACACCCTATAGTTTCGGAGATATAAGCTTTTAAAAATCTGACCACGTGAGCATATAGACATCGTGAAAATAAGAAGTTTGAGTACAAGTAACATGGGGCTGCACCCTATAGTTTCGTATATAATTTAAGCTTCTAAAAATCTGACCACATAAGCACACAGACATCGCGAAAATAAGAAGTTTGATTACCAACAACATGGGGCTGCACCCTATGGTTTCGTAGATATAAGCTTTTAAATCTCTGATCACTTGAGCACATAGACATCGCGAAAATTAAAAATTTGAGTACCAACAACATGGGGCTGCACCCTATGGTTTCCGAGATATAAGCTTTTAAAAATCTGACCACGTGAGCCTATACACATCGCGAAAATAAGAAGTTTGAGTACCAAATTTGTATGGCGGCCATCTTTTTTCGCCATTTTGAATATTTTTCCAGCTCACTGCTAATTGGATGCCGTTTCGAGTGACATTTGCTCGAACACCTCCCACCTATCTTCAATACCTTAAGCGTACCCTTCACCCGTCTCCGAGTTCCTCAATCATCAGCTCTATCCATATTTTTTCTGAATAAATTTTTGTCTTCTTTGTGAAACCATTTGTGAAAAAAAAATTTCATACAAAATTTTACAGGAGGAAATTTTTGGGGAAAATCTCGTACACTACCCCAAAGGTGGCAACACTGTTTACATTTATCGATACTGCCGGTTAAGTTACACAGTCGATTCATACATTTCAACTTTCCAAAATGTTGTCAACTGCCTCAAAAACATGTTCAAAATCAATTCCAAAACAAATAAAATACATACATACATACATACATACGGGTGGAATACAGAACCTCCTTTTTTTGAAGTCGGTTAATGACCGTCAACACATTTTACAGATTTATTTTAGAAAGTTGAATAATTTTTTCATTAAATACAGGAGATACCGCTCCTGATGACGTTTCAAGTTTTCATATCGCTCAAACACAGGCGAAATGATCACCCCTGAAAAAAATTCGTATCGCGAAAACCACTTTTTCTTTGATAAATTTCAGTGTTGCCTGTCCCTGGCGATAAAAATATCCAAATTTCGTTAGTCCAAGTAAAAAACGCAGTTGCTCATACTCGGATTTTGCAAAACGTTCGTATTTCGATTTTTTAATATATGGGGTAGATCTTGAAATTTCCCCAAAAATGGGGTATTTTTTTCTCCAATCTATACTTCAAGTCTGTACATACAATAGCTTCTTAGAAGTAGAAACTCTCCGATGTTGTCAACTGTGAGAAATTTGAATTTTAAAATTGCGTTTTTTCGTACCTCATACCGAATGGCCGCCACGACAGCCGCCATCTTGAATTTTTAAAAGCCACTCCCGTTGTGTCAAAATACAGGATAATTGTAGAAGGAAACAGGAAAAAATATTATCCTCAACTAACCCGTTTCGGTGCTGTGGCGCCACGGTTCGAGGTCGAAAAATCAAAAATTTGAAAGACTACATAGTTGTAGCCGCCATCTTGTTTTTTATTTTTTTTCTACTTTTTCTAACTTTAACGAAATCGGTAGGAAAACAAAAAAGTTACAATAATCACGTCGGAAGCCATCTTGTTTTTGTTTGAGCAGCCCTTTTCTATCTACAATGCCTTTCCCGGGCTCCCCAACCATCTTACTAACCCTCAATCATCATGTCTTCCTATATTTTTCTGTGAGAATTCTCTGAAGAACCGCATCAAAGGCAATTCAATATTCACCATACATTTTCTATGAAAAAATGAATTCCGCCATTTTGAATTTTTTCCATTCATCAAGTAGACCTTCGGATTTTGATCATCTTTTGCTAAGAAACCACTCTTCCATCTTTTATACTCTTCGAGATGGATACCGATGAAATTTGTGTGGCGGCCATCTTTTTTTCGCCATTTTGAATTTTTTTTTTCAGTTCAATTCCAATGGGACGACGTTTCGAATGACATTTGCTCGAGCATCCCCACCTATCTTCAATACTTTCAGCGTGCCCTTAAACCGTCTCCGAAACCCTCAATCATCAGCTCTCTCCATATTTTTTTCGGAATAAATTTTTGTCTTCTTTGTGAAACCATTAGTGAAAAAAAATTTTTCATACAAAATTTTACAGGAGGAAATTTTTGGAGAAATCTCAAAAACTACCCTAAATGTGGCAACACTGTATACATACCTCGATACTGCCGGTTGAGTTGCACAATCGATTCATACATGTCAACTTTCTAAAATGTTGCCAACTGCCTCAAAAACATGATCAAAATTTTCAAAAACACCCAACAACAATACAAAATGGCCGCCAACTCGTTGGATAGATACATTTTAGAAAGTTTTATAAATTTACCATTAACTATAGGATATGCCGCTTCTGATGACGTTTTAATTTTTAATCTGGCTTGTACCCAGACTAAATGATTGCCCCTGAAATAAGAGCATGTCGCGAAAATCACTTTTTCTTTGATAAATTCCAGTGTTGCCAGTCCCCGACAACAAAAATACCCAAATGTCATTTGTACAAGTAAAACACGTGGTCGCTTATACTCGGATTTTGCAAAAAGTCCGTATTTCGATTTTTTAATTTTTGGGGTAAATCTTGAAATTTCCCCAAAAGTGGGGTATTTTTTCATAACCAATCGCTTCATAGAAATCGAAACGCTCCAATGTTGCCAACTGTGAGAAATTTGAATTTTAAAATTGCGTATTTTCGTAGGTACCTCCAACCAAATGGCTGCCACAACAGCCGCCATCTTGAATTTTTAAAAACTACTTCCGTTTTGTCAAAATACAGGATAATTTTAGGCGGAAACAGTAAAAAAATCTTGTCCCCAACTGTCCGTTTCGGCGCTGTGGCGCCACGGTTTGGGGTCGAAAAATCAAAATTTTGAAAAAACTACAGCTCGGCCGCCATCTTGTTTTTTCAATTTTTTCTACTTTTTCTATTAATTGTTTACTAATTTCTTCAATAATTGCGAATTTTTGACGAAATCGGTTGAAAAAGAAAAAAGTTACAAAAATCACTTCGGACGCCATTTTGTTTTTCTAAAATGTCATATATTTTCCCTACTCATACCCCGCACCCGAATATATCTCCCCAGACAAAAGACCATGTCGCGAAAAATAGTTGCTCATACTCGGATTTTGCAAAAAGTTCGTATTTCAATTTTTTTTATTTTTGGGGTAGATCTTGAAATTTCCCCAAAAATGGGGTATTTTTTTTTCACCAATCTATACTTCAAGTCTGTACATACAATAGCTTCATAGAAGTAGAAACGCTCCGATGTTGTCAACTGTAAGAAATTTGAATTTTAAAATTGCGTTTTTTCGTACCTCAAACCGAATGGCCGCCACGACAGCCGCCATCTTGAAATTTTAAAAACCACTCATGATCTGTCAAAATAAAGGATAATTGTAGACGGAAACAGGAAAAAAATATTATCTTCAACTAACCCGTTTCGGTGCTGTGGCGCCGCGGTTGGGGGTCGAAAAATCAAAAATTTGAAAGACTACAGCTAAGCCGCCATCTTGTTTTTACAATTTTTTCTACTTTTTTTGTTACTTGTTTACTAATTTCTTCAATAGCTGCGAGTTTTAACGAAATTGGTTTAAAAACAAAAAGTTACATAAATTACGTTGGCCGCCATCTTGTTTTTGTTTGAACAGCCCTTTTCTATCTACAATACCCTTCCCGGGCTCCCCAAACATCTTTCTAACCCTCAATCATCATGTCTTCGAATATTTTTCTTTGAGAATTCTCTGAAGAACCGCATCAAAGGCAATTCAATATTCACCATACATTTTCTATGAAAAAATAAACTCCGCCATTTTGAATTTTTTTTCCATTCATCAAGTAGACCTTCGGATTTTGATCATCTTTTGCTAAGAAACCACTCTTCCATCTTTTATACCCTCCGAGATGGATACCGATGAAATTTGTATGGCGGCCATCTTTTTTTCGCCATTTTGAATTGTTTTTCAGTTCACTCCCAATTGGACGACGTTTCGAATGACATTTGCTCGAGCACCCCCCAACTATCTTCAATACCTTCAGCGTGCCCTTCACCCGTCTCCGAAACCCTCAATCATCAGCTCTCTCCATATTTTTTTCGGAATAAATTTTTGTCTTCTTTGTGAAACCATTAGTGAAAAAAAAATTTTTCATACAAAATTTTACAGGAGGAAATTTTTGGGGAAATCTCGAAAACTACCCTAAATGTGGCAACACTGTGTACATACCTCGATACTGCCGGTCAAGTTGCACAATCGATTCATACATGTCAACTTTCTAAAATGTTGCCAACTTCCTCAAAAACATGATCAAAATTTTCAAAAACACTCAACAACAATACAAAATGGCCGCCAACTCATTTTATAGAAACAAATCACATAGTTTTATAATTTTTTCAAAAAGTACAGGATATACCGCCCCTGATGGCGTTTACATGTTCCATGTCTCTCGCACCCAGGCGAAATGATTGCCCCTGAAAAAAGAGCATGTAGCGAAAATCAGTTTTTCTTTGATAAATTCCAGTGTTGCCAGTGCCTAATGACAAAAATACCCAAATGTCATTTGTATAAGTAAAACACATGGTTGCTCATACTCAAATTTTGCAAAAAGTCCGTATTTCGATTTTTTTATTTTTGGGGTAAATCTTGAAATTTCCCCAAAAGTGGGGTATTTTTTTTACCACCAATTTATACCTCGAATCTATACATACAATCGCTTCATAGAAGTCGAAACGCTCCGATGTTGCCAACTGTGAGAAAATTTAATTTTAAAATTACGTTTTTTCGTACCTCAAACCAAATGGCCGTCACAACAGCCGCCATCTTGAATTTTAAAAAACCACTCCCGTTTCGTCAAAATACAGGATAGTTGTAAGTGGAAACAAGAAAAAAATATTATCCTCAATTACCCCGTTTCGGAGCTGTGGTGCCGCGGTTTGGGGTCGAAAAATCAAAAATTTTAAAAATCTATATCTCGGCCGCCATCTTGTTTTTTCAATTTTTTCCACTTTTTCTAATAATCATTTACTAATTTCTTAAAAACCTGCGAATTTTAACGAAATCGGTTGAAAAACAAAAAAGTTACAAAAATTACGTCGGCCGCCATCTTGTTTTTCTGAAATGTCATAATTTTTCCCTACTCGACTCCCGCACCCAAACATATCTTCCATACATTATTGTATCGTTTTCTGTCTCTTTCTAGGAGAACAATTATGTCAATGAGTCAGTCAGTCAGTCAGTGGTAATTGAGCTATATATAGTATAATAATTTTAATTTTTTTAATTTTGTAGACGATAGCAAGTAGGTTCCTATAAATAGGTAATTATAAGTTATCAAACATATATAAACGACACTATTTTAATCGATTTTAGTTGTTTATCTTCACAAAAACGGATAGCAAATTATATCAAGTGAATTATATTATTTGTCTCCAATTGTTTTGTCCAATCATCATAATATCAAAATTCCAAAACAAATAAAGTGTGAATCTGGCTTCCACGTAAAGCAATTCTGGTTGATTTAAATTTAGAGCACTTTAAAAAATTTATCGTGGACTTGGTTTGCATAGTTTCCAGGGGCTCCGTTTTGTAATAATTTATTTATTTATTTATTTATTTATTTATTTATTTATTTATTTATTTATTTATTTATTTATTTATTTATTTATTTATTTATTTATTTATTTATTTATTTATTTATTCATCAGTGATACCCCAGCATTACAGGTTTCCCTAATTCGCTGGAGTACTGTAATTTACAAATTAACCTATTTAATCTATTACTAAATAAACAAAATGTTTCTATCCTATTTAACCTAATCTATTCTACCTAATAACTTGGTTGTTTAATTATTACCACCGAACTTACTGACAGCGAAACAGTTTTAACAGATCAACTATAATTTGATTACAATAGTAAGTATTTTATTAATTTGATACACAAGTAAACTTAGAAAAAAAAAAAACAATTTATCATTAAAAACCGCAACCTGTCGATCTTATGGAAAAATCGAAACATGACGTGGTTATAATTTTGATAAATTAAAAATAAGTTTACGTTCTTTTTATATTTTAATGTCTTAAGTTACTCAAATTTGCCTCATTATCGATGTTAAATAAATAATTTTACTCTTTACATTGATAGAAATTGTAAGTATAATAGAGGCATCCGAATTTATATTCAAATAAATCTAATAGAATATTAAAAATTTGCAACGTAGCCAGAGTTAATTAAAGTTCTTAGAAATGAGAAGTAGAGTAGGTAGTTTGCTTCATATTTACAGCCTCTACACGGCGAAATGAAATTATAAGCAAAATATTAAAACGTACATAATATTCATACGCTCTTTGCATTTCGATGTGAAATCATGTACGAAGTTTGCAAAAACGAGCAAGCTTTTTTAACAAGACTAAATTTATGCTTTCGTTTATCATCGTTAGGTAGTAAAGTTTTACTAATTTATTTCTTCAATTAATATTTATAATTTATATTATGATTGCGTATCTGAAGTGTTGTGAATGTTTTACAGAAATCACAATGCGTGAGTGAGTGATTTCGCTTTTTGAGCGTTTTTGAGCCTAAAAAACATTATTTAATATTAGATTATGCCGTCGTCTTGGCAATTCAGGTCATAAAATTTAGGTCAGATTGTATCACAAGTTTTCTAAAGTAAAGGTTTTAAGGAAAATTGAAGCAGAATCTATTTAAGTCCGACTGTTAGTTTATGAAATAGGTATGTAAGTATAAGTGAGAGCGCTCACGGAGCGGTTTGGAATCGCGCCCGCCGCGGCTGCGGGAGAGAGGTTAGAGAGAGCGCGCTCACGAGCCCGCTTGTTTTTGCGGGACCGCAGCCGCCGCGGTTGCGGGCGTCGCCCGCCAACTCGGCGGGCGACGCCCGCAAGACCGGCGGTTATATTTATATATGAAGAGCTGGCGAACAAAATGTTATATTTTTAATCCGATGGTCTTTATCTTGCTGAATAAGAATATCTGAATTGCTGAATAATAAGAATAATTTTTAAACAATTTATGTTGAAATTGGCTTAAACTAACTTACAAATGTCAGACTGACTTACAAATGATAGATTATTGTTGAAAATTAATTAGAATTTTTAGAAATGGTTTACGAATTATTAATTTCATAATTGAAATAGGTTAGAATTAACTGAAATTTGATTCAAGTGGCGCCGAACCGCCATCTTGAATTATTGGTATAAATACGGGTACTTCGAAGCCATGAATTGAGTCTCCTCCAAAGACTCAACCGACTATTAGATGCTTCAGCGTCTAGGTCGTGATATTTGATTGAGGGCTGCGATAGCAATCACACCCTCATCAAATAAATGCTGCCATTTTGGACTTGGCTGAGTGTAATTAATTAATTAGTATAAAATATATTTGAAAATAGATCTCAGTTAAACTAATCTCTGAGTTGATATAAATTGAGTTATGTGCGGGTGATAAACGTAGATATTTTAATAATAGTTTGATTTAGTTTAAATATTAATTGATAGTCTGCTTCTGGAGTTATGTGTTTACACAAACAAGTTATTGCTTGCAATCTATCTTCTATAATATAATAAGACTGTAACAGATCCAATTCTGTACATTGAAGATATTTTGAAATTTTTTATTGGAGGGCACTCTATAATCGATACTGATGCCAAAACTGCAATTTTTTTCATTTTTGTCTGTCTGTCTGTCTGTCTGTCTGTCTGTCTGTCTGTCTGTCTGTCTGTATCTTGGCCGCGCATCACGCCGAAACTACTGGATGGATTCGAATGAAACTTGGTACGATTTGAGTTTATACTCCGAGGTAGGACATAGGATACTTTTTATCCCGAAATTCAGCACGGTTCCCTTAGGAGAGGGGAAGAAAGTTAAAACGTATATTTAGCTGTAATTCATTAACGCGTAGTTCGATTTAACTCATTCTTTTTTTGTTAAAAAGGTAGTACTTTAAGTATTGTCCCGTAAATATTTCAAGGTCATAGGTTTTTTATTTCAGAAATGACAGACATTTATTGGGTTCAAATAACTTGGGACCCGGATCTTTGAACGTACTGCTTATTTTAAACTGGTGTGCGATTAAATTTATGTTTGTCGATCTGTCTATTTGTTCCAGCTAATTTCCGAAACGGCTGGATCGATTTTGACGGAACTTTCAATGGCAGATAAGTGATGTTATATGGAGTAACTAAAGCTACATTTAGTTTTGCTACAAAAAAGGATTATGGGATCCAATCCGATCCTATATAAAAACGTATATCAATGCGGACGAAGTCGCGGGGGTCAGCTAGTCTATCTATCTATAATATAATAAAACTGTAACAGATCCAATTCTGTACATTGAAGATATTTTGAAAATTTTTATTGGAGGGCACTCTATAATCGATACTGAAGCCAAAACTGCAATTTATTTCATTTTTGTCTGTCTGTCTGTCTGTCTGTCTGTCTGTCTGTCTGTCTGTCTGTCTGTCTGTATCTTGGCCGCGCATCACGCCGAAACTACTGAATGGATTCGAATGAAACTTGGTACGATTTGAGTTTATACTCCGAGGTAGGTTATAGGATACTTTTTATCCCGAAACTCAACATGGTTCCCTTGGGAGAAGGGATGAAATTTTAAACGTGTATTTAGCTGTAATTCATTAACGCGTTGTTCGATTTCACTCATTCTTTTTTTGTTAGAAAGGTAGTACTTTATATATTGTCCCGTAAATATTTCAAGGTCATAGGTTTTTTAGTTCAGAAATGACAGGCATTTAGTGGGTTCCAATAACTTTTGTACGTACGGCTTATTTTAAACTGGCGTGCGTTTAAATTTATGTTTGTCGGCCTGTCTATTTGTTCCAGCTAATCTCCGAAACGGCTGGATCGATTTTGATGGAACTTTCAATGGCAGATAGGTGATGTTAAGGAGTAACTTAGGATACATTTAGTTTAGGTACAAAAAAGAATTATGGGGTCCGATCTGATTCTATATAAAAACCTATATCCAGGCGAACGAAGTCGCGGGGGTCGGCTAGTATTAATTAATTATTGATTCCGTTAACTTATATGAGATAGCAAACTGAATTTAACATATTATTATGTTCAATAAAGTCACTAACTACATATGGGTAAATAAAAATCCACGCCAAAAGCTCACTGTAAGTATGTCATTCAGTTTAATATTAATATTTAATAATTAATATTTAATAGGTTACCTGAATCAATACAGGCCATGTCTCTCCAAACTTTTAAAGTAAAACTAAAGAACTGGCTCATGGAGAAATGTTTTTACAATTTAAAAGAATATATGACATAAATTCTATTTATTGCAATTAATTTTATATTTATATCTTTAGAACGGTGACATGTATGCTACTTACGTCATTTTGTTTAGTCTTAAAATCAATAATTCAATTTGCACACTAATTTATTAGTTAAATGTGTTGGAAGACAATAAGCTTTAAGATCCATAATATTTGTACCACATTTTTGCAAATAAAGACTCTTACTCTTTAGTTTGATGCAACTATACCGTTTTGTTCGCCAGCTCCTATAAGAAAAATGCGATCGCGCCCGCCAAAAAACCGCAGAGCTTGCGGGCGGCGCCCGCAAAGCTCGCGGGCGCCCGCTGCCCGCCTTCTGCGGGAGCCGCGAGCAACCGCCAACTCTGCGGGAGTAAATCGCGTCGTGAGTTTTGCACTCGACATTTGTATGAATTTCGAGTATTGCGGGCCCGCAACCGCGGCGGGCGCGGGTGCGAACCGCTCCGTGAGCGCTCTCTGTAATAGTTTTGTCTCAATTAGTCCAGTATTTTGCGCGTCGCGTCGTGCGGGCTGATTCTAATAGTAAGTAGATATAGGTAGACTATTGTTACATATTTTAACGACCTAGAAGAAGTAAAAAGTATAAAAAAACTTTAGGGTTAATTAGTTCTTTAGTTTTCAGAATATGAAACTAGGGTAAATCTACATACACAGTCTGTTCTCGGCCAAATGAAATCGTATGCAAATATTAAAAACGTAACGTTCACACGCTCTTTGAATGTCGATGTGTGGGGATATGCAAAGAAAGGGTGAGTTATTTTGCTGGCAACAGGGCGTGAAGACGACGCATTTGCCTTCTTCTATAGGGCTGTAAATATACGCACCTTTAAAGCCTCTGAATCGACTCATAGAACGTACGTTCCTCTCTGTAAGCAAACAAGATCTAAACGGATGGTAACATGTCACTATTCTAGAGAACGAATGCTGTATTGAATATTATGGGAACATTGACATCGATATAAAGAGGATTCCTACGAGTATAATATTTTTGTATATTGATAATTGAAGCGCTTATTAATTAATTATTAATTCATCTTATTTATAAAAATAGATGTATGTCTGTTCGTCCTTTATGCGAAAAGAGATCTCCTTGGAACGAAGTCGCAGGCATCAGGAACATAAAGTCTTTAATGCAGCAAGTAAAAGAAAATCACACAATTAAACATTACCTAACAGGTTTTAGAACAAATTTAGTCAAGTTGGAATAAATTTTACTGAGGGAGACACTTTATGTACCTACAAGCGTATGTTTTTATGTTTGTTCTCTATAACAACATAAACAAAAACTAAAAAACCTAAAAAAAAATGCAACCACACACGAATGTTTCATATTATCGTATATAATAATTATAATAATTTATATATTCACGAGAATTATACAATGCAATCATTCACATGTGACAAAGCCAATTCTTCACATTCACTTCTCTTTTTTCATTGAATAGCTGCATTTAGGGGAATCAACAAACCCACAAACTAACACAAATAAATAGAAAATCAAACTTATAACATTCCCTCAGCCGGATAAAAAGTCTCAACAGCTGTTTATAAAAACTGTATCAGAGTATGGGTCGTCTTTAGTTAGCACTCGCGTCGTTTATAATTACCACAACTGCGTGGCGTTTGTAATCGCGCCATCAAAGACCTTCCCTCACAGTCGTGTCAGAGGTCTTTTTTCTTTGAACGGACAGTGATTTTTATCTACACCTAAGAACACATTTTCTAAATGGTAAACATTAATCATCATGATACTACACTTGTTTTTTCTTTTGATGTATCCAATGGTTTCGTTTTTGATTACACTTTGAATAATGATCAATTTTTTTACACACAAAAAAGTGATACATATATACAAATCTTTCGTGTGGTAAAATTCCATGTATTTGCCTTAATTATATATTTATGTTTGTCAAGTTCACCATGTTGGATTTGCCGTGATATCTTCGGCTATTGACTAGTACAACCTTTAGTATGGGTGCGAGTTGGCTTCTGTTGCTCTTCGTTAGCAATCAATAGCACCTAAAGAAGAAGATTAAGCTACATAATACATAGCTACATAACGCCTGAGCCTCAAACGCATATCGATAGAAGTCTAATAATAATTATAATATGCTCCTGACCAAACAGCCATGGCAACTTGGTCAGAGATTGGCCATTTACGCAGTATTACGCAGTGCAACAAGGCAAGGCAAAGCACAAGGGTGTGCATAAACTTAGGTACAATCTCTATTCCCCACACTCACATTTCCAATGGCAGCAATCCGATATAACCCGAGAGAGACCAGGCGCAGATCTGATGGCTTTACATTTTCTCCGAGGCATGGGGATGTAGCACCACTGACTTCCCTATTCTGCTACTGAGAATTGCTCAACAGAGAACCCAGTAACTTCTTTGACCCGATCTGGGCTCAAACTTATTCTTTGTCGACTTGAGACCGAACAAGCCAGCCACTACACCAACGTATAAAATCAGCCACTCAGCTGCTAAAAAGAAGCGGTCGCTCATGGGACAGTTAGCCAATGTAATAACTTAGGTAGTTCTTTCTGGACACAAGGGAAAGGATAAACATTCATAGCGAACAAACCACAAACAGCTAAATATAGCCTTTCTGTAGGCAGGCGTAACGAATATCAAAACGAAACAACGATAACGGTATGATTAAATTTTCAAAAGGTATTTTTCAGTTTGTTCGCTCATTTATTTAAACGAAGCTCCACCACAATCAAATCCTTGCTTGATTGGATCCCTACAGCCCGGAGCCGGGACGTTTGTATCACTCGACGAATTTGAATTCCATTCGAGACAATGAATACAACTTCAATGAAATGGTTATCTCAAAAACGGAGATAAAATAAACGCATTCATTTTGTACCTGAAGAAAATCCTGTACCCATCTATTTACCTTTTTATTCAAACCGTTTTCAGGATGGGAGCTATCTTTGGGCTAAGTTTCATCTCCATCGGACAAATGGTATAAGAACGCGACACAAACAAACATTCATTTCATTCTAGAAGGAACTCTGTTTGGAGATGTAAAATAGTCGTCCGGATCAGCCTCAGTAATGGGTGTTCCCCAAGGCTCTATTCTGGGTCCATTCATGTTTCTGGTTTATATTAATGATTTACCACATTTTGTCAAAAATGCTTGCGATATTGTACTATTTGCTGACGATACGTCTTTGATTTTTAAAGTCGATAGGACTAAGGACAATTTTGACGATGTAAATAATACATTATCTCAAGTTTCACACTGGTTTACTACAAACAATCTACTTTTGAATGCAAAAAAAACCAAGTGTGTCGAGTTTCTATTGCCCAATACAAGGGTTACTAGCAAAAATTTAAAGATAAGTGGTGAGCCATTGAAAACTGAGGACACAACTGTGTTCTTGGGAATAACCCTAGATGCAAAGCTTCAATGGGGCACCCATATAGCAACACTTGCTGGCAAGCTCAGCTCTGCTGCTTACGCTGTTAGGAAGATTCGACAGATAACAGATATAGAAACTGCAAAAATTGTTTATTTTGCATATTTCCATAGTATTATATCGTATGGACTCATACTATGGGGTAAAGCGGCTGATATTGAAAAAAATTTCGTTTTACAAAAAAGGGCAATTCGCGCAATTTATAATTTAAAACCGCGGGATTCCCTTCGAGAGAAATTTAAAGAAATAGGTATTCTTACGGTAGCTTCTCAATATATCTATAACAATATAATTTTTGTTAGGCAAAACATTCACAGTTACATTAAAAAGTGCGAATTACACGACAGGCAATTAAGAAATAGAAATAGGCTCGTGATTCCTCAGTTACGCCTCAAGAGGGTCCAAAAGTCATTTGTGGGAATGGGCGTAATGTTCTATAATAAAATTCCACAAGCAATCTTAGACTTGCCTTTACACAAGTTTAAGAACTCTATTAAAAATATGCTCATAAAAAAAGCATATTATACAATTGAAGATTATATAAATGATAAAAAAGCATGGAGCAATTTCTCAATGACAGGTTGCTTGGAAACAATCTAAGAAAATTTAACTCATGTCTTAAAATGAGTATTTGATTATTGGTGTTCAATTCGATGCTTTGATCATGGGTAGCCTAAGTATGTCACGCTCTCTTTAAACATTTCTGTGGTGGTGTCGCGTGGTGCGGGTTGTTACGTTCCCTCAAATATGGTTGAGCGAAGCAATGGCTGGATCATGCGTCATGCTCGTGAACGGGTGCCACCGTCGGAAATGGGGCTACTTTTGTCTGCCCTTCTTCACATGTGTAGAATTGTAAGCACCATTCCGAACCTGTGGTAGATTCATTTGTCGATTCGTAAACGCTTGTGAAAGTTTATCTGAATAAAATTATGATTACTTATATAAATGATAAAAAGGCGTGGATTTGACTCGTTCCAGCAATGCGCGAGACGGCAATTCAATCATGTACTTAACATAAAATTGTTATATTGATATTGTAAATTTGGAAAAGAGCAACCGCCGAGTTTCTTGCTGGTTCTTCTCGGTTGGAATGGCATTCCGAACCAGTGGTAGATTCATCTGACTATTCAAAAGCACTTGTAAAAGTTTATTTGAATAAAAAACTTTTCTATTCTATTCTATTCTATATATGTATTCAGGAAACATCTCTAGGATATAAGCTACCTCTGTGTCAAGTTTCATCTCAATCAGAAGAATGGTATAACCTACATATAAATCTGCAATAAGACATTGTAAGAGTGTTTGTAGTTTTACCTGAATTAATTAGCCGAACACGTTGGCCCAGTGTGTCCAGGGCCCTTAAGACGGTAACTGGTGTGATATTCTTAATATTCATTATACAAATCAGCCTAAGATTAAAAAGTGGTTTGGATCCGACCGTCGAGGTCCACACGACTAATTTTCACAAAAAATAGTTGGACCGATTTTGATGAAAATCTAATATGTTTCAAGTTACGTACTTAATATTGGTCTTGCCTGCATCGGTGCGGGAACAATAACTTCATTTAAGTTTAATAATTTAACCTATAAATAGTATTGTTATTTTATTTTTTCTTTTTTATAATGTGATAACTGCATTTTTATACTTTTTGTATTATTTTTACTTTTGGTTTGTTCATTTCCTGTAATTTCTGTGTCCTTAATCATTGTATTATCAATGTTATACTATGGGTATGTTGCCTGAAAATAAAAATTATTTATTTTATTATTTATTTTATTTAATTATGCATTGAACGAATATGTCCCATGTCAATATCATGTTTCGTTCGCGATATAATCGAGACGAAAAATAATTGCAAACGCACATATGTATGTACAAACATACACACGGAGAATTAAAAACTAGCATTCGACTCTAAAATCCTTAAAGTTGGAGATAGTATGTCAAAATTTGGGATTCACAAAATCGGCTCCATTACAAAAACTTCCCACCGAGATGTTCAAAAGGTAAGCTTGTACAGAAATAATATTCTGTAACATGATTAGCGCAAGACCAGCAAGAGCTATTTTCTTCCACGTAAGTAATATTTTTCCTTCCCCGCAACTGCGTCGTATAAAATTCCGTGGGTACGTCCTCAACTCTGTCGTAGCGCGGCCGAGTAGCGATAATTTTGCGAAAATGGCCGCCTTGTCGACAGCAGAGCCTGCTCCGAGCTCCGCTGAAATAATATCCACGTTATGATTTCAGACGGCCCACCACTTACTACACTTGAAGGTGACGCAAAGTACTTAATAGCCCGACTTAGTAACGAAATATTTAGGTATTCTTATTTTGTTGTTAGGGACACATTTAATGAAGAATGTTTCATTTTAGAAATTAACTCAGTTATACTCAGAGAGATGTTGTATTAATATAGTGAAATATAGTATAAAAGAAACGCTTTTCTCATTCACTAGAAGTCCATCTTAAGCTGGGCTTGCAGTGACACAATTGACAATGGTGAAAATTCGGTTGTACACATCTCTTAACTAAATTGACAGGCTGTTTTGTGCTATCCTTTTAAAAGTTCCCCGTTAACATCACTTCAGGTCAGCCAATTAAGTTTAGTGATTTATGAAACAAAAACTATAACTTACAACCGTGTCTATATAAACCTCATATTTAGATCAGTAACTTCGGTGGGGTTGGTAAATCAGTCAGCCAGAAGATAGGGAAGTAAAAATAGCCTATATCTTGGTATGCAGCTTACAAAAAGCTTTTCACTGTATTACAAAATTATACGTGTCTTTATGCTGTTTTTAGTTCAGCTTTCTGTGTTGATAAATGAGGTTTTTATACTTTTTTGTCTGTAGACTCTAAGTATTATCTTATTTTCATAATCTTGATGAAAGATTTGAGAGCCCACTGCATTATTACATCAAGGAATCCCCTACCATTACTGGGGAGTGGTCACGACCTTCAGAAAATAAGAAAAATGACGCAGTGAGGTTGATTTTCATAGTTAAGTAATTTGCTTTGATAAACGTAGTACATACAATTTATACATAATATACGAATTAATTTATGGCCAATTTATATTATTTTTATAGATCGGGCAAATGTTGAATATCGAATGGTTGTTTATTTATACTTATAGTTCGTAGTGGTAAAATGTGTGTTTTCGACGTCACACCATTTTGTCTACTCGAACGTGAAAAATCTGTAGTGGCGATGGAACTGTACCTACTAGCGATATTTCAATCTACGAGCATCTATCTACTCGTATACTATATATAGATTAAAAGAAAAATTCTAACACACTTGGAAAAGCTCAAATCCTTGGACCTAGAAAGCTGAAACTTTGAACAGAGTTCCCTTTTATAATGTAGATAAGGAATAAGGGCAGATTTTTCCAAAATCCGCAGGTAAGGGAATTACTAATTAGTCGCGAGCGAAGCCGCGGTCGGACGCTATTTAATAATATCACGGGAAATAAAACATTATGCAAATTACAAAATGACGTGTTAATATGTATCTCACATATTTCGCAATTAACTCAGCACGTGTAGGCACCTTACCTCGTGTCGACGTTTTTAGTAACGCCTACTAAAATTAATTTTCCCCGGCTCGGCTTTCAGAAGTAATTATTTGAAAACAGATTGCGGCTGTCATTCGAGCGGCGCGGCGCCGCGTCAGCCGTGCCTCTACAGATTATAAGCACCGAAAGTAATAGTATGTTATATTGTTTCCACGTTATTACCTTAAAACTATCATAATATTAATCATTGTTAACAAAATTAAGGGAAACAAAACGAAAATTATAGACAAAGGATTCTAGCAGTGAGGTGCATACTGTGATCCTGACTGTACTACAATATCCTCTTCGCTTCGTTCCCCCATTCATCAGGGTCTTGACTCTTAAGCGATGCGACCTGACTAACATGTTTCTCCATCTTTGCCTGTTCATTTTCGTGTAATAAGCAGTATATAGGTAGGCAGATGGGCGAATCAAGCGCTTCTTTCACCTGCTACGTCTAACCGTCCGCGTCGGCGTGGCCTCTTTTTTTCGATCCATAATCCCTTGAGCATGAGTTTTTCTTTACCTAGGTGAAACAATACCCGAGTGTTTTCCGCAGATACTTGGTCTATAGCCAAGTTTTTATTTGTCATATATATATTTTATATAAATTAAATAATATACATAATTACATATTGAAAAAAGATGTACGCAAAAGTTAAATTACGTACATATCTAAGTACTTAGCATTAGTTACAGTTTTAGAAATGTAGCAGTACTAAGCATTTAGTTCTTTGTTAGTTTAGTTAAGGCATGGAACTGCACATACAGAGAGAAAATATAAATTAATATAGGACATTCATTATTATAATAATGATAGAATTAAAGAGTGCCGTCTCATCCAAAGCGGCAGCTATTTACGTATTTAAGGGTAGACGGAAAATTAAAAAATAACTATCGGAGCCTAAATACTGTCTATAATGTTAAGAAATTTTGTGATTCTGTATTTCTTACTTCTAAATTGTTCCAAATTATTGTGATTCATATCCTGTTGAATATTCAGGAATATTCATGACCGGCTCGTTAGCCGAGGGTCGTCGTTTTGGTGTAAGGTAGGTATAGCAATAATTAAATTAGGGTAATCATAGTCAAATTTTTAGTCAAAACACATAACCTCGTATTTTTAAACAGCTTCCAAAAAGGAAATTTTCAATAAGGCGTGAATTTTTTTTATACATTTTATACTTTCGTTTTCCGCATTCCAATAGGTTTAGTATATCTTTACTTTATAAAATCATCATGATTTGTTTGATCCGTTGATGTGGTTGCGTTGCTTTTTTTTTGCGACTTTTGCGCCTCTTGCAAGTCGTCTCTTATTATTTTCCAAGCGACCCCTAAGACAAATCTTTTATGATGTTCTGTGGAAAGAATCCTATTATTATTCAATTCGGTTTATAATATTATGTATGTCTTGTGGAATTGAAAATAAAATAAATCCATAAAAAATTCTAATTCATTAATGGATTGGTGCTTGGTGTCGATTTTAATTGGTAACTACTTACCTTTTTCTATCAAAATTTCGTTCAGCGATGAAAAGTACGCTCTACATTTTCTAAAAAGGGCAAATAAAAGACGAGACAGAAGTCACCAATTAGCAATAACTCAATTTGTATTGAAGTTTTTCGCAACCCTGTGGAGTGGCATATTTTTCCTAATAATGGTTTTCGAATTGGAATTTTTTGTCAGTTATTTTATAAAACTTAACTTATAAATGTATTTTGGATGGGTTTCAATTCTCTATGTACATCATTTAACTTCTAATAGATCTTGCAATTTTAGAGAAATCATCTTCATCATCATCTAGCTTCTCTAATGACCGCCACAACACCAGCGTTGCTCATCCAACCACTTCTTTCACTCCTATAGTCGTTCCAATGTACTGGAGACTGCGCTTATTACGCAGTCTGATTTTCCAGATTCAACGGTAATTGGTCCTAAGACAAGAATGACCTGCCCACTGTTTAATCTATACATCCCATCCACATGTACATATATATTAGGTATACTAATAACTTAGTTATTAGTGGCCTCAGTACTCTTGCTGATCTTTTTCATCTCGTATCTATCCCTAGATAAACTCTCTACGTGTATAGCTAAGGCCTAATGCGACTTAGAATTTTGAGTACCAAGCCGCTTTTGTGATGGATGGAGAGGATATTGTATTAATTAAATATTGTCTTAGGTATTAAGGAATTGAGGATCAGAACTTGACTCATATTCCTCTAAGCTTGCCTAGCCCTAGTGTAGCGTATTCTTCTATTGGCTTTTCCATCGAAATCGTTTCAAGGCAAGTGAAAATTAGGTCCAACGATCAACATGTCCAGAAATTGCGTTGATCTTGAAAGTTTACTACAATAAAATTATTGAGAAATTTCTTCTCAAAACAGCTTTAGAATTTAAGCGACCATTTTAATAAAGGGTTGCTTAGTGATAAATTGCGTACCGTACCTTTAGACCCGGAGGTTTTGTTTCAGTACGTGACAGCATGGCTCAATATATCCTCCTGGCAGCTCTCTTTTAATCTGACCTGTAACGTAATTTTTATTTCGTGAAACAGACTCTTTTGATAGAATTTCAAAAGCCATGCTTCGTTATTGGAAAATATTTTAAAACGAGCTGATGTCCGTGACTTCCTCCGCGTGGATTCATAAAAAAATCTCATAAAAATTTTCAACCCCTATTTAAAACCCCTTTAGGGGTTGAATTTTCAGAAATCCTTTCTTAGTGTCTACGTCATAATTAGCTATCCGCATGCCAAATTTCAGCCCAATCCTGTTTGAGCACTCAGTCAGTCACCTTTCCCTTTTATATATTTAGATTACGTTTGGGAATATTTTATTCTATTTATTTATGGGATATTTTTAATTGCACCTCTAAAATACACAAAATGTAACAAATATACTGACTTGCACACTATAGTCTTACAACGGTATTCTTTACTTAGGGTCCAAGAGCGCGCGAAGTGAGCTCGTGACTTGCGGCACTCCGACTCGGATGTCTCCCCCACTCGGACTCAGAGAAGGGGACAGAAAATAACAACGAATTCGTTATTATTTTTTTAACCCACCCAGAAAAAGGAAACCCGCGAAGTGGGGCTACGTCAACTGCGTTTGGTAAAATCTATTTAGCGATTTACTATTACTATTTATACTTATACTTATTAGATTTACTATTAAATAATAGATAATATCTCAAAGAGTTTTGCTTAATCCATTAAACAGTATGTTAAAGATTTAGTTAGTGTGCACATTTAGTGTGCAATCTAGTATTTTTGGTGCTACTTTCGAACATTTTGGTATAAAGAAAGGGGATTTATAGGTGTAGGATTAAATACTACCCTTTTCTTTTTTGTGATTTTCGTACCATTTTTTTCTAAGTATTGCTAAGGTACTTCTGTAATCTGTAGTACGTAGGTGGCCATTTCTCTACTAACTGGAAATCGTCCATACAACGCTGTCCCGACCCTACTTTTTTTGAAAATTAAGAAATGATATATATTCATCGAGAAGTAGTAATGAAGTAAATACTAATCCACAAAAAACAATTGAAATTTTGACAAAAAAAATTTTGTGTGAAAAAAATAATTTTTTCGTATTTTTATTTTTCTAAATTTAAATGTTTAAATCTTATTAGACGTTTAATCGACATTGTCAGTAAATAAAATAGTTCTTTGTAGCATAAAACAGGTAATTTGTGCTATAAAATGCCAGAGGACTGTTGCCCAGAGGACTGTTTTTTTAACATAAAAAGTGTCGTAGAATTAAATCATTTAAGATTTTGTTTAATATTATTGTAAGAAGTGATAATGCTCGCACTGGGTTACTATTGTATAACATTATTACAATTTAATCTCTTATAGTACTAAAAAACAACTCTCCAGAGGAATGTTAACCAAGCTGCCCAGACACGTGATTCTCTTACACAAACAGAGATATAACTGAATAAAATGGCCACGGTACCTTGAACTTTACTTTCGAACGAACTTCACACTGGTTCCATTCCGTTTTACGGCATAAATAATCTCAGTAGTGCATAGTAAGCTTTTAACGCGATATTCAAATTGTATTCAGGGAAAAATAAAAAATCGTGCGGACAACATTCGAGTGCCAGTTTGTAGTATCAAAATTAAACCTAGAATCATCATTGTGTTTTCTAAACATGCTATCTGTATCCTATTATTGCTTGTATATGTTTAAATTTGTCTATTTTAATAAAGGAAATAAATATTCATCGTAAGACTTGTCATTCTGGAAATAGGACATAGCCAAGGACTGTATTTTGAGGTTTTCAACTGAAATTAATAGAATATTACAATGTTATATTATTAAATGAACTTGCCCTCTTTAAGATTAGGTAGTGTACTATTATTATTGATATAAAAAACTTAGTATTATTAGGTATAGCCAAATAAGTAAAAAATGCTTGGTACAACGATTTTCCCGTTAGTAGAGAAACAGCCAGGTATTGCTGCGCGTTGAATGTTGCAAAGTAAACTTAATTTTAAACAGAATAAATGTTTGTTTGTGAGGAACGACAATATTTTAGAACTTATATTTTAATGAATTCCAAAGTGACAAATATTAATTTTCACACTCAGCACCACTGTACATAACGTGCGACTCAATGAAACATCAATTACTGGCGAACGCAATTTTTCACAACGATCCATAATTTTGAGTGGCGTTTCAATCAAGACTGACCAAACAAATTTCTCTTTTTGTGAAGGGTACAGAACTGACTGACACTTAAATTACTTGAAAGTTCGAACGAACATTTTAATTCAGACTTTATAGACCAAGATCCCAGCGCGATCTGACCTAACTTATTTTCGGAAAGATGAAACCTTAGGCTCTCAGTAGTGTCTCATTTGCTTTGAATAACTGCGTAATTGTGGAGTTTGTAACTGGGGTACTTATGGAGATATCAAGTGTGAAAGGTAACTGCTCTCGCGCTCATACTCACGGTTGAGTAATTTTTGTGATTAGTGGATGTTTGGTCATTACAATTTATCTGACTAAAGAAATATAACTTTATGATAGTTGTCTTAATTACATATTTAACAAGTATAAATTAAAAATTAAAAAAAACCCCAACATTCACCCGGAAAACGAAACACTGTGACTTCTAGACGCGCTGCCCAGCCAGCATAAAGTGCGTTTCTCATCACTTTCATGCGTTTCACTTCTTGTGAGTTGTGTACTAGTTCCCGATCCAAACTTCCGTTATAAAACTTCGATTCAAAAATACCTTTTGTTTAATAATCACTTTAAGAAACACGTCACAAGCATCCGTTTCGACTTGTCGTCTACTTGTAATGTATATCTGGATAAAGAAAAACTACCATTCGATTTGACTGCGTGGCCTGGGGTGGGATGGTGACTGGTGAGTAACAAGTGTGCGCGTTAAAATTAATGAATGTCTAACTATCACACCACTACAGCCAGCCTTGAGAAATTTAGAGCTTAGACCCGTCACGATGCTCTAATTGTGGTGATGACGGGCTAGATGTATCAGCTGTTACATATCTAATATTTAACTACGCTTCTACAACAATTTGTATGATAAATTACTTAGCAATTTAGCAGCCTAAATTAGCAGCTTAAACCGCAGTCCTGTGCCAGCCTGGCCAGAACTGTGCATTTTTCCAGGATAAAAAGTAGCCAATGTTTTAAGTCAGGGCACAATCTATCTTCATTCAAAATTTCGCCCAAATCGGTTCAGTAGTTGCGGCGTGATTGAGTAACATTCAAACATCCAAACATCTAAACATCCAAACATCTAAACATCCAAACATCCACACTTTCACATTTATAATATTAGTAGGATGTATATTCATAATTTAATAGTCTTTATCAAAAAATTTAAATAAAACGTTATAATCGGAACATAATATGACAATCATTTTCTTGTACCCAGCCATGCATGTACTCGTATTTACCTACGAGTTTATTGATTCGACAATCCCCAACTTCAATAGCAACAGTAGGTATAACGAAAACCCTCTCATTATCCCTTTGCTCAGAGGAGGGCATTAATAGGCTGCTTTACATAATATGCTGTTTGTTCGGGAGAACCCTATAAACCTAATTTATACCCTATATGTCTATGAATATATGGAACATGGAGTAAATTAAAATTTCATGAAGTTCAAAGGAACTCGTCCCTTTCCTAAAGTCATAGGCATTTAATTTATTATTATTTTCTTATTTTGTCACATCAAAAACAAATTAAGTAGATATATAATATATCTAACCTAAAAGTGTTTAACTCAACAGTAAACACCCATTAAATGTCTCAATTATGTCATAGTTGATGTTATTAGTTTATGTGTTTACTGTGTTATAAGGTATACGCGTTTCCATGCAATATGTTTCGTTCTACCACCGGAAGAATCCTAGGAAACAGAGTCCTCAAAGGATGTCTGTGGACTGTGGAACACACAGATGAAACCGATGTCAATTGTAATGTTTATTGCACTTATTTTATTCTTATATTCATCGTATGTCACGGGCCGGGCAGGGGGCCAGCATCGCCCCGAGCTTTTTGTTAATTAGAACGGACCGTCTCGCACCTGTTTCCGTTGCGGAATAAATTGTTCGACTAAATTTTCCGAGCCTTAATTAAGCACAACCTCTTGACCGATGCGTGCGGTACGATTTATTGTTCATGTCACGCATCAATAAACAATTGCTTATTTCACTGTTACGAGAGGCAGGTATCATCAATAATGGACGGAACGAATATTTTTTTTTTACTCATTTGTATTTTTCCAAGTGACTATCGACTATCAAACATTGTTAATGTGAAAAACATTCAGAGTTTAATCTCGAACCAATCACGATTAAAGAACTATTTAGACCCGCTCTAGAAATTAATATGACTGTGTCTTTGAAACAATATGCTGATGTTAGCTCTGCTGACAGTTGAGCAACAGCTGAGTTTTATAAATGACATGTTATAAACTGTTTTTTGAATTAGCTTTGAGATTTGAATAAGCACAAAAGTATTTTCAAGAAATCTTTCCGACACTAGTCCGTGTTTGATGAGGGTCGCAGTTATCCTTTTACAAAATTTTATTCATGTACCGGGGTAGTACGAGAAATGTTTTTGTTATTTCTATCGAATATAATAATGTACCTTGTAGAAACCTCAGAGAGCGATGGAGAGAGCTATGCTCAGAGTTTCTCTACGCGATCAAATCAGAAATGAGGAGATCCGTAGAAGAACCAAAGTCACCGACATAGCTCAGCGAGTTGCGAAACTGAAGTGGCAATGGGCGGGGCACATAGTTCGGAGAACCGATGGACGTTGGGGTCCCAAGGTGCTGGAGTGGCGACCTCGCACCGGGAAGCGCAGTGTTGGTAGACCCCCCACTAGGTGGACCGACGACATCAAACGAGTCGCAGGGAGCCGCTGGATACAAGCGGCGCAAGACCGTGGCGTGTGGAAGTCCCTTCAAGAGACCTATGTCCAGCAGTGGACGTCCATTGGTTGATAACGACGACGACGACGACCTTGTAGAATGTATATTTCTTTTAGATACGTATGAGCAACATGCAATCGGCGACGTACGTTACAGTGTCGAAACGCTCTCTGGCAAAAGACACGATCTCGTTTCAAAACACATCGTTTCAGTGACGTCATTCGACACTATTTAGCAACCGCTATTTGACGGCAATGCTATCTTGATACAATAGCTTAGCTCCTCCTCAATAGTTCCTCTTTCAAAATGGTATTTAACAGAAAAATGTTCGAATATTGCGTAAAAGTGTCCTAGTCCATGCAAATACGCCGCTAGCGGTAATCCGACCAACTTTTATAGTTCAAGCTAAAAATATAAACTTCCGCATGGATGATGGAACAAATCCGTTTAAATCATTTTTATTTGCTGTAACTGAATCACCTGTGTCAGATGGCTGGGCGTTTCATACTGTCTGTTACAATATGGAAAACGTTTTTGTTTTCACATTTTAGTGAAAATCTGAATTGATTCAGATTGTTCTCGGTACAGGAATATACTTAGGGGTTTTTAGAGAAAATATTTTTCCCTTCAGCTCTATTTATTCGACGTCTTGATGTTGGCGGAAAATCAGGCTTCGTTCTCAAGGTTTATTTAACATTTAGTCAAGTTATTAACATTATTTAAGAAATGACATAAAATATTTTGGTTGGTTTATTTTTCATGTACGTTAAATATACGGAAATTAGCGAGTTAGAGACAACGCACTTTTGACGTGGCGATGCCTGCGGTACTTGCCCTGTTCGTGCACATATTGTACCTTGTCTTGTATCTATACATTCAGTGAGTTGCTCACATGAAGAGTGGCCATGAGCCAAACTACAACGCATTCCAAATGTTTACTCATTTCGGTTACATGATCAACAGGGGAAATTCACTTGGTCCACTCTGACAACTGGTATTATGTGTTGATAAGTTAAACCAACGCGAGTAGCTATGTTTACCTACTTCATTGTCTCTTTTCAAATTTGTCTGTGTATGCACATATAACTTGAAAACATGTTAGTGAATTTCAATTTCCTTTTTATCGTCATTTATCAACAGTAAAATGAGGAAGGTGTGAAATAAAACATTCACATAGTATAAATAATAGATGACCCCACGTGAAAGTTTATGGTAGCACTTTACCTATCCATATTGCGTACTGATAGAATTATTTTTTAACGAAGCTCTTCCGTGAAAAAACTTTATCCTATGAAGTTTGTGAACGATCCTAAACCCCGACAGCACTATGCATCATTGACATTCAGTCTGAGTCTTTAATAAATAAGTTTCGGGATAAGATATTCTTATTTTGGTGGTCTTGAGACTTAATTGCTGATTGCTAGGTAAGACTCAAGTATTACACTGTCTTCAGTTATTATAGTTAGATATATTTTTGACATAAACTATATATATGATAATTTATGTTTAATATTATTTTTGCTGATATTTTTTCCAAGCAAGCATAAATTTTAGGATACCACACAATTTAGAAATTTATTTATTTGCAAGACATCTTGCATTTTCTTATACATCTTGTATTTTCTCGCTAGTGTGGTAAATTTTTATGTATCACACGAGAGCAAAGTGCTTTGATACTTGTTTATTTGCATCCTCACTTTGTTCAGGATTCTGACATTGAAGCTTTTTATTTTGATTAAGTTCCTATTTCTTATCATTGATTATAATTAAATAATGTCTTCTGAGGTCCAACTATACAAATCCGCCGTTAGATAAGATCTTGCATAAGTCAATGCAAGTTAGCATAAGCACAATTTATGCATGTATACAGTAACACGCTTGTATTGTTTGTGGCAACAGCGGCCGACCGCAATTAACCCTCCCTGTGTTTATTTGTTTTATCAACTCTACTATTCACAGAAGAGTTTGAATTAAATTCTAATCACCCCGAATTGAGATTTTGTGGAGAAATTTTATTACTCGCTTCATTTATTTTATTTTATTATGTATGTTTTTGTTTTATTATCCACGACAGCTTCTAAATGTTCTTTTAATTATATTATTTATAGATTAGATCTTCGTTTTAAAGGTACTATTTAGAAATGATAATATTTTCGTTATAAGTAAACAATTCTCTGTATTTTTGTTGTTGTGAGAGCAGCCGCGTTAGGTTTTGTTTTCGTTTGTTTACAAAGGCGATAGCTGAACGGCGTGTTTGCCTTTGTTCACGTAATTACATTGTTGCTCTCGTACTTCCCACACCTGTCACCCTAAATGCGACCGACGATTTTCGTTTGTTAAAATGAACACAGAAATAAGAAGTTTTTATAAGTAAAATCAACTTGAAAATTAATTAAGCCGCGTCAACAACGTTCCAACAGAAACTTTTAATTTAAATAGTTTCTAGAGGTAAACGTTTTTGGAGAAGAGATAATTGTACAGAAAATAGCACCAAGTAAATACTTAACTTTTTTACTATTTACTTAGATGTTTTGTAGGTATGTATTGTCACGATATATTAATTAAGTTAAAGAGGTTAATAATCAATAACACACGAGAGAGTAGGAGTATAGTTCCATAAACATAAAAAGAAGCGATGGAGCGATGTGATTTTTTTTGCTTTAATATACTTAAAGAGCTGGACACAGTTTTACCCGGAAAATAGTTTCTACGAGATAACATAGACGAAGTTGCAAATAAAAGCTAGATTTAACCGATAGATAGATATAATGTATGTAAGTGTTTTAAACTCGTAAGTAAACCTGGTTGTGTTGTGAATTATAATTGTGAATTAGAGCTTGTCTCCGTTTATATACTGTACAAATACCTACAAAGATTTTATGAAAATTTGAGGGACAATGCTGTAGTATAGACCCTTTTGTTCTGGAAGGGTTTTTAACAACGTAGTTTGATTAAAGGCGTCAACGCGAGAAAAGCACTCTCTCTCAGCGCCCTACGCCAGAGGCATGATAGCGCACACACCCCGATCTTAAGCATTTAATGTGATTAAGCTCCCTAGACGGTAGAACTATACCTGCATATTATAATATGTTTGGATGTTCAGCTCAAGTTTCTTAGGATATACATATGTAGGTATCGTCGCTCGACGTTAAAGCTATGTAGCTTTGACATCGAGCGACGATATATTGTCCATTTGAAAAATTATTATTATTGGTCGAATCTGGAAAGCGGCGCAAATAGGTATAGTTGTCCCATCGTTTGTCGTGGCTACGGAGTGCTAAAAAATTCATGCGAGATATTTCATTGCAGTTAATTGCCTCATCTGGTGACAAAGGACAGACTCATTTTTTGCTGTGAGTATTAGCTGTTCAGCGCCGAAATGCAGCCGAATTCTTGGAACCATTACTCGCAGGCCTGATATGTAATAGTAATTAGACTAGACAAGCAATAGTTTAATTATAAAAGATAATAAATATTCTAAAAAAATATCTCTTTTTATGATTGTTATCATTATAAAAAGAACTCAGAGAATTTAATTTCCAGATAACATCGTTTCGGAATATTGGCGAGTGATGTATAATAAAGAATGCTGAAACCACTCTTTAATGACCTCGTAAAAGGCAATATGGCATTCGTCGTTTTATAGCGTTTCGTTGTTTCTTTAACAGCTGTTTGAATTAGAATGGTCTCTAACTTGATATACCTAGCTAAAGATTTACGGTATCTTAAACAACATAACTGTTGCGAAATAAGATAAAGTTGAAAATCTTTACTGAAATCATCGTGAGAACTCAGCTCGATAAAAATTCTTAGGTTTACATATAACCCACCAAAGCGCAAGCGTAGTAAATCGTGGTAGGTATACTGTAATGCATAAAAGACATTAAATGGCACCCGGTTCCTATATTCAGTCTATCTGTAATCTGTTGCCACATAAATAGATTGACTGTGCATACAATGTAGCTTCCTCAACTATATCATAGATCTGTTACATTTCTCGTATATTTTTTTTTTCACTGACAAACCCCTAAAACTGTTCGCCGTAGAATAGGTCTGGAAGAGTAAATCAAAACTTTAAATAAAATCAAACAAAATATAAAAACGTAAATTACTAAACTGAATAACAACGGCCTTTTTTATGAAAGGGGATATCCTCGTACATTAAAAAAAAAAGAAAGAATAGGTCTGGAATAACAGTAGCACCCAGTTTAGCGGGGGAGATCAAACACTTCTGGTCTGTCAAATCAGATACCTACAATCTACATGCTCTGAGGAAGAATTATTCACTTAAAGTTGTTACTATAAATCTAGAAACAAGTATAAATATAGATGGTGTTTCTCATTTGAGGTTTTATCAATCGTCGAGTGACAGTCCCCCGCCAAATGAACACACACTCAATTAGGTTTTATTGCCGCGGCGTCGTTCAATTTAACGCGTAACTGCGACCGCACTCCGCTGCCCTAACAATTTATTTTTGTACACCCCGTTTTTACGGAACCCTTTGACAAATTAGACCTTAATTTTAATCCCTGTCTCGGCACTGGTAGTCTGAAGTACCAATTAAGTTTCCGGTTTCAACTATATTGAAATTTAAATTTGCAAATCTTGCTGTCCCAACACAAAAGACTTTCCGTACCGTAAAAACCGTACCGTAGCCGTACCATATTTAAGAAAATGGTAAACTAGATGATGATCTGGGCCAGTATATAGGATCCTATAGGGAATCGTATGCGGAATAATATTTTCTGTTTAATTTACTAAGTTGGATTTAAATCCAACTTAGTAAATTAAACAGAAAATATTATTATACTTAAACTGCGCAGATATTCCGATTACTTTAGGGAAAATTGCAACCGCATCGGAAAGCACGACTCAAACGCTGGTTTTATTAAACCTTGTAACTGTTATATGCTTAGTCTCAGTTTACATAGCACCAAAATTTTACCAAATACTACGTATCGAAAAACTAATATGTAATGCAAAATGAACACAAAGCCTCTTATATTAAAGTCATAATTCAATACTTCGAATATTTATTTTACAACAGTTCTGCTTGGGGTGCTGGCTGTTTTCGAATGCTGAATGTATTGGCGAACTCAAACGTTAAAATAAGCCAGTTTAGGTCCATTTTACTCTAAAGTCATTGTGTTTCGATACGTAGTATTTGGTAAAGTTTTGGTGTTGCGCAAACTGAGACTAAGTAAGTATACAGTATTTTGACCACTTTTTCGGCTGATCTCGCCTGAGGATAAAGTTTTGATGCCACTGACTCTTACAGAGTAGCCATCACATCATGCTACATCATGTAGCATGATTTGATGGTTTTATAAATTATATATGGTTTTATAAATTATGTACGATAGTTTTTAACCCCCGACGCAAAAACGACGGGGTGTTATAAGTTTGACGTGTCTGTGTGTGTGTGTGTGTGTGTGTGTGTGTGTCTGTCTGTTCCCCTGTGGCGCTCAAACGGGTGGACCGATTTGAATGCGGTTTTTTTTGTTTAAAAGGTGAATTAGTCGAGAGTGTTCTTAGCTATGTTTGATGAAAATCGGTCCAAGATGGCCGCCGCTACAAAATGGCGGATGATATATTTTTTCACAACTCCCTTGATATGGGTATCAAATGAAAGGGCTTGACTAGTAGAATAGCACTATTGCAAATTCAAGATGGCCGCCGCCACTAAATGGTGAATGTCGGGGGTTTTTTAAATTTTCAATTTTATAATAATTGATAAATTAAATATACCTAATAACAATGAACTACATTATATTTATCCATACTTTTTTATAATGATATCGAAACAATTGAGTTAATGTCTAGGCGGACAGACGTATCTGTTACCTTTTTACGGTTCAACAGCTAAATTGCTGCTACGCCACCGCTACGGTCCCGCTACGTAATCGGTGCACCGCCACTACGCCACTGCTACGCTTCCGCTACTCTACTGCTACGCCACTGCTACGCCAACGCTCCGCCATCGCATTGGCGGAGCGTTGGCACATATTATGCGATTTAAAAAAATTTGCAAACTATTGGTTTTGTGCAGCTGTTGTAATAATACAATTATTATTCTTATAAGACCACTGAAACTATTTGGCTACAGAAAACTTGCTTTATAAAAGCTAAAACGTGACTTCATAACAGAAACGCGGTGATCGTGTATCGCAACTTGAAACGTGCCTAACATTTTTTTCGTTTCAATGCAAGACTTACGGGTGTTTGAGAGCAACCCTTCTCCCGGGCGAGAGGATGAAATGCTTTTTTAAAAGTGTCATTGAATAAGTGCCGTCTCACACTACAGTCTGTAACAAACGACGGAATCATTTTTAGCGCGGGTAGATTTTCATTACAAACTACAAAGTGAATTGTGGTAGCTACAGGGGAATGTTTATGGAAAATTCCGTACAGTCCCCTATAAAGGGACTGTTTCAGTACCGCGAAACAGTCTCTGTATACTGTTTTATATATCTAGAAGATCTATAAAACAGTACCGTGACTGATTGACGGACAGACAACGTAAAGGCAAAACCGGTGGACCTAGAGATTTGAAAGAAGGAATTATTGCTGGCTACCTTGAGGAGGCACCTGATTGGTGATTTTTTAAAATTCCAATCCTAAAATCTTGAATTCGCGGGTATCAATACGTCCAGCAGTGGACCTCTATTGGTTGATAACGATGACGACGGTGTTAAGATCGTTAACTACAACGTTAATAAATTGTACCATTCAGTAAGTCCTACGCATTAATATTGGATAGTGGCCACCTTAGTTTAAACGAATAAATGAAAAATTTATTTTTGCATTCCCCTGGAGACATTTTCTCATTAACAAATTGATGACTTCCTTGTTAATAGCCGCTCCGAATTTTCAGCAAAAGTTAAAGATATTTAGTGCCCGAACTAGTGCTATAAGGAAACTGATTTTAAGAATTTTCTTTATTGAATTCCCAGTCTTGTAAAAATACAATGTGATACCTACATTAATTTAAAGCATCTACCATAATTATTTAGTAAAGTATTTAGGCTTGTATGATGTATCTTTTGTATAATTTTAACATGTCTCAAGGGCAGTTAAAACTACGCTCTAATCCTACTAATATTAAAAAATGCAAGAGTGGATTTATTAATTTTTCCTTCAATTATGCTGCAACAGAGCACGGTGATTTTCTGCATAGTTTTGGTATACCTAGTTGAGGATCTGAAAAAAGACTACATTTAGGGATTTTTAAAAACCTAACTCCCCACGGACCTAACTTTTTATTTTTCGTGGGGAAATCCTCACGGATACCACCGCACTCGGGGAGGCATGGAACTTATATGGGATTTTTATTGACTAAAACCTAACGGTGTTACCCGCACCGCCTGTGATGACTACCAGGCCAAGACTACCAGGTGATACGGATCTAACGTAACCTAACCTAACCGAGAATCGAACCTAGCACCTAATACTGCTACCCGACATAACACACATCACTGTTCTAGCCAGATCAGAAAGGAAAGAGGTATGCTTTGTCTTTCAATTAAAGGATGAAACAAACAGAACGCATGTCGGCAGAAGCGTGGCGCGTCGGAAACATGTCCACTGGGCTCTTAGAAGTTGTAATACCTACAAAGAAAGAGTGCTTAGTCTCAATTTGGAGCGCTCCTAAACTTTATAGTATACTATAAGTATACTATTGATCGAATCACAATGACTTCAGAGTAAAATGGACCTAAATTAGGAGTCTTTGGGTTCATTTTGCTCTGAAGTCATTTGTGATTCGATCAATAGTATACTTATAGTATACTTTTAGTTTTGGAGCGCTTCAAACTGAGACTAAGCACTCTGTATGAAGGCGTTCATGCGGTGAACGTGACGAACTCTATACAGTTCCTTGTATTATAAACCATTCAACATTATTCATAATGACGTCATACCATACAGTTGTCGACACGCGTTTTGTGTGTTTAAGGCTTTAAATGGTGACGGTTGCTATTAGGGCAAAGGGCCCTCATTTAGGTCGGTAGCGTAGCTTACAAATTAAACACGCTCACTGCATGCAACGTGAACTCTGAGCTAACGTCAACATAAGAAATTACCCCCTACATAGAATAAATAATTGCATAAGTTTCAAGATTAGCACTAACGAGTTTATGCATTTAAAGTTAAATTCTTATATCAACAGCTAAATATACTTACTAATGCGGATAATTTATTCGCAACCTATTTTCTATTTTTATTTTATTATTAAAACTCCTTTATACTGGTAGTATATTTGCTTTTTTAATTACCACAAAAACGTTTATATTACTGAACCTTCCGACCTCTCCCTTCTTCACTCTTTTTTAACCCCCGACGCAAAAACGACGGGGTGTTATATGGTGTGTGTGTGTGTGTGTGTGTTTGTTAGTGTGTGTGTGTGTGTGTGTGCGTGTGTGTGTGTGTCTATCTGTTCCCCTGTAGCGCTCAAACGGGTGGACCGATTTGAATGCGGTTTTTTTTTTGTTTGAAAAGTGAATTAGTCGAGCGTGTTGTTAGCTATGTTTGATGAAAATCGGTCCAAGATGACCGCCGCTACAAAATGGCGGATTACATATTTTTTCACAACTCCCTTAATATGGGTATCAAATAAAAGGGCTGGACTAGTAGAATAGCACTGTTGCAAATCCAAGATGGCTGCCGCCACAAAATGGCGAGTGTCGGGGGTTTTTTAAATTTTTAATTTGTACTTGTTTATAACTACTTACCTACTGAATTTACAGTTACTATAATCGCCTATTGATTTAATACAATAATATCATTGATGAACTAAAACTGAAGAAAAGGACAGGACGGAGAGAAGACAACGAAAGTGATGAAAAGTTTTGTTTGAGCGAGTACAAAAACACAAGGCTCCTTTGGGCATTGCTGTCAGTATACTCGTATACCGATGCTGTAGGGTTCCGTCTTGCTGATAGCGATATTTTCATCTTTGTCTACGAGTACCTAAATTTATTCGGTTCGTTAAATTATAATATGTTTATTTGAAATTAAAACTAACCATGCCTACCTATATACCTAATTATATCCATACTAGCTTGTGCCCGCGGCTTCGCCCGCGTGTATTTCGGTTTTACGCAAATCCAGAGGGAATCGTGGATTTCCGGTTCCCGTTCCCGCTCCCTTTTCCAACCTTTATACCTACTTTCAAGGAAGTTTGCTATAGTAATCTACCTATAGCTGTAGCTGTCGATTTTGGTTTTTCAAAATCCCGCGAGAACTATGAATTTTTCCAGGATAAACAGTAACCTATGTGTTAAGTCAAGGCATAATCTATCTCCAATCAAAATTTCACCCAAATGGGTTCAGTAGTTACGGCGTTATAGAGTAACAAACATACATACACACATACGTCATATACAATATACATACCTACATACACACATTTCGCCTTTATAATATTAGTGTGATAATTACATAGGTACCTAGGCATGGATAGTTTTAAATTCAGATAGATATTTTTTTATCAGTAGAAGTTTACCCAGGGTATACCTATAGCTATCTTTCCTATCGACAGAAAATTGATGACTTCAAAGAACAAATAATGCCTGGCGGCGGCGCGGCCAATATTTAGTACCTACCAGATATAAAAAAAAATGGATACAACATAACAATTTTTAACAAGTGAAATATATTTCCGTTTATATACGTAATAATTAAGAATAAATTGCTCAAAGATTTCGCCGTCATATTATAACAATTTTCCGTTTGGAAATTGAATTACGTTTTTGGACCACGTTTGTAATATTTAATTGTATACTTACTCGTAAAAAAATCGAAATTATTGAATTTCCCAATTAATATCAGGTAGAGACCAGGTATAATAAATACAGAACAAAATGAAAAAATACCAGTCCTGACTACTAGTAATCTGCATCAAAAGGCAAATATTGTCGTAATTGTGATTTTGTCTACGTCTAATTTTGCACGTTTTATCGCTCTAATATCGAGCTATATCAATGTTTTATGGATATTACCAATTATCTCGATACCTCAGCGTAGCTCAGTCAACTAAAGAACCAATCGCCAATACTCTTGACTCATCATCATCATCATGATCAACCCATTACCGGCTCACCACAGAGCACGGGTCTCCTCTCAGAGTGAGAAGGGTTTTGGCCATAGTCTACCACGCTGGCCAAGCGGATTGGCAGACTTCACACACCTTTGAGAACGTTATGGAGAACTCTCAGGCATGCAGGTTTCCTCACGATGTTTTCCTTCACCGTTAAAGCAAGTGATATTTAAATACTTAAAACGCACATAACTCCGAAAAGTTAGAGGTGCGTGCCCGGGATCGAACCCATGACCTCCGATCAGAAGTCGGTTGTCCTAACCACTAGGCTATCACAGCTTCGAGCCTCTTGACTCTAGTACTACGAATACTAATGCCACATCCCCAACACGTCTTCATAAGTATCTACTTACAATTTCCAAAATAAATGTTAAGTATCATTTAATGTTTAATTTTTATACTTACCTACTTACTTACCTACTTTTTGCTCACTTTGCGGCCAACCAGCATCATAGTGTCACTCGATACAATTGTAAACCTATTCTCATTTTTGCTAACTAGCAAGTTTGTAGGAGCCCGTTTACCTCGCGTTATGACGTTGGCACTACGCAAAACAACAGATATCATAAACTATGAACCCTTATGTACACGACTGTATTGTCATAGAGTGTATAGAGGTATAGAGTCGGCGCTATGCGTGTAAAACCAGACTATTATTCGCGCTCATTCACCTGGTACACTTCACATCGTCTGGGTAGGCGTGTTCGAGCCACATCGCGTACCTATTGTTGTTTTTAATCCTAATTTTTTTACCGTGTCAATTTTCCAAGAGCTTAGTTCAGAGAGAAATCTCTGCACGTACGTTACCTACTAAACGAATCATTACAGATAAATGATATTCTGATTCGTATTCGTCATCATTGAGGGTCGTGACCCCTTTCCATTAACCACATAATGGTAAGGGTTCTTTGGCATAGTAACGAGCTGGGGCTGGGAGCCTCCCGCATACACCTCGACTAAGAGTTAAATTCAAAGTTGTCATCGTTAGAACTTATCTTTTTGTCTATCGAATTAGGTAGATAGTCTCCATTTTGCATCCATTCATAAATAAAGTCCTGTTCGATAAACCTAGCACAAAGTAAATGTAAAACGTAACTCAAGTAGGTACCTACCACAATTCTTCTCACGGGTCATGAATTTTCGTTATTTAACAATCAATGTCCGCACCCGGACTATTGAGAAAGGTATAGGGGATCAGATTGTGATTGGTCTCATACATTTGGTTGTCACAGAATATATAATATATATATTTCTTACAGTCACTGCATTGTAAATATTTCTAGTTACTTATTTAAATCCCTTCCAAATTAGTCTTTAATTTTGAACTGAATTAGAGATCGGATAAAAAGATACATATTTAAATAATGTTTGGATATTAACTAATATGGAATGCACTTTATTATATAAAAAATAAAATCGGCCAAGTGCGAGTCGGGCCTCGCTCTTTTAGGGTTCCGTACATAATTATGAACAATAATATAATATTTTGGGTCTAAGAAATATTTAATTTTCGAGCTAGACATCGCAACAAACCGTAAAAGAAAAACCCAAAAAATGTTCGTTTGTTTTGGATCACAGCTTATAAACTATTTTGTGAATCGTTGTCTTCAGTATTTGTTGTTTAAATAGAGTATATGGTACATAATATACAGAAATATCATATTCTTAACTAATTTAGTTTTTGAGATAGCCCCCGTCACAAAAATGGTCTAAAACTGACAACTTTGATGGCCCCCCATTTCCTAATTTTTTGAGCAAAAATTAAAAAAAAATATATTCTTACTCTACTCAATGAGCTCTAAACAATGATACCCCACAAGCTAGGGTAAGAAAAAAAAAATTTTTTTCCGGCTCCTTTCACATGTATGGGAGCCCCCCTGAAAAATAATTTAATTCGATTTCTAATTCAATATTTGATTTTGGGTTAACGTTTTACACAAAATACCAAAATTTTAGGTTTGTAACTCATTTCGTCTGCGAGCTAGAGACCTGTGACCGCAGGACAGACAGACAGACAGACAGACAGCAGAGTGACATTAATAGGGTTCCGTTTTTACCCTTTGGGTACGGAACCCTAAAAAACCCACGATTCAGGGATCTACAAACTTAATATTCTGACTATAGAATCCGATGACCAGATGTTTCATGATAGGTACGGAATGCATATTTATACAGAAAATTACCTTGATTTATACAACGTTTCCTCCGAATGGTCCTCGGGTATAAAATACCACCAGCCCAGCGGAAGATCTTATGAATCTAAAAATCTTCTGATTGGTTTGATTGTATTTTACGATTATGTGCGGATTCCCTGGCGATCTTTGGTGGCATAGTGAAATGTGACAGGAATTTTAGTATGTTGCGTGTTGGTTTTACGTGTTGTTTATTCTATACACATATTAATACAATGTAATTATGTATTTCTTTTTCCTTAAACAAGTGAAATTATTTAATTGTTTCAAATTCTGAAAAATAATATGTTTTAACTAATGGTTAAAAAAGCTTTTTATTTAACACTCGACTTATACTATACCTACGCAAAACATCTCATAATCAACTTGAAAAGAAAAATATCATTTCACTCAAAGGAATTACTCTGTGAATTAGTAATGCTAACAGACGCTGCAAGGGTTAATTGCGGTCGGCCGCTGCCTGTTGCCACAAACAATACGAGACGTGTTAACTGTAAACATGCATAAATCTTGTGCTTCCTAACTTATAATAACATAGCATCGTATATTTGATCTTATTAGTGTACGAACCAATTAAGTTATGCCACTGTACTAGGGAGGATATATCTGTGCCAAGTTTCAGCTCAATCGGATGAACGATACGCGAACGTGAACGAAATAAAGGATGAACAGATGAGCGGACTAACTTTTATTTTTATACAAGCGGATACCCGCGACTTCGTTCGCGTGGGAATCATTTTGTTTTTCCTAAGCTTCTTTGAGTTCATTCCTTGCTAAAAACTGTTAAAAGTTCACTGGCGGATGTTTAGGTATATCAAAATGTAAACATCCGCTAGTGAAAGTCCCATCAAAATCAATCCAGCCTTTCAGAGATTAGCCAGTAATTTTTAAAGTATCTCCTTTGTAACAAAAAAAGAATGAATGAAATCGTACCCCGCGTTAATGAATTACAGCTAAGTACAGATTTTGACTTTCATCCCCTCTCCCGAGGGAACCGTACTGAATTTCGGGATAAAAAGTATCCTATATGTTACTCCATAGTATAAACTTAAATCATGCCAAGTTTCATTTCAACCTATTCAGTAGTTTTTGCGTGATGCGCGCACAAACATACAGACAAACAGATAAACAGACAAACACACAAAAATTTAAAAAATAGCTTTTTTACATTCTATTACTTATCCCTAACATCCCCGAGTTCTTATTTTTCAAAAATCTTTAATGTAAAGATACGGCAAGTCTACGATTTTATTATATGTATAGAAGAAGATAGATAGATAAGACATACAATGTATATTAGATATGCTAAATATGTATATATAAATAAATATGCTGTCTGACTGTCCGACTGTCTGTCTGTATGTCTGTCCGCCGGTCACAGGTCTCTAGCTCGTAGACGAAATAAGTTACAAACGTGAAATTTTGATATTTTGTGTAGAACGTTGACTCAAAACCAAATATTGAATTAGAAATTGAATTAAATTATTTTTCCGGGGGGCAATACATGAAAAAGGAGCCTGTGGGATATCATTATTTAGAGCTTGTTAGTTGTTGAGTAGAGCATGGTTATATATTTTTAATTTCTTGCTTAAAAATTAAGGGAATGGGGGGCCATCAAAGTTGTCAGTTTTAGACCATTTTTGTAACGGGGGCTATCTCAAAAATTAAACCAGTTAGGAATATGAAATTTTGGTATATTATGTATCATATACTGTAGTTAAACAACAAATATTGAAAACAACGATTCATAAAGTAGTTTATAAGCTGTGACCAAAAGAAACGAACATTTTTTGGGGTTTTCTTTCACGGTTTGTTGCGATTTCGAGCTCGGAAATTAAATATTTCTTACATCCAAAATATTATGTTGTTCATTATATATCTACGGAAGCGTAAAAGAGCGAGGCTCAACTCACACTTGACCGGTTTCTTGTATATAACAACAAAAGCAGTGATTTTTCAGTTTAATCAGTGAGATTTTGTAAACCGTCTAAAACGACCTTGTATAGAGAATAAGCGAAGTTTCTCAATTTATATTGCGCCGAAAGAATTTAAATAACCGAAGGAAAAAGGTACTTACTTTTCAACTTAGGCGCACAGAGTACGGGGAATAAATATCACATACTTACGTAGCTCATTTCCTTAGTAATGAAGTTATATATTCCACGGCAAATTTCCCATTTCCTAAATTCTTTTTGCATTAAGTATAGTTTTGGGGTGTAAGTGGCCCAAATTCCACCTTAGTGGCCAAAGTCAACCTCACCTGCACGCGGTGCACCCTGCCATTAAGCTAACGAGGCTCTGACGTTCTAGTCCCCCTATGGGTAGTTGTGCTTGATACCACACAACATAATCTCGATGGTATCCCCGCTTTGTGGTAGGATTCTACCCCGACTCCGCCTGGCTAGCGACCACAGTTCAGCCGTAACCTGCCGCAAAGCATCCTTTGCGTTCCGGCAGCGAGCTGAATAGCCAGTCCACCCTCCACGTTCCCCTCGGATCATGCATTCTCGGTGACTTCTGGGTCCGTAGCTGAGATGACGTCCTCCCCGTATTCGGAGGCGTGATGTATTGGCGCGGGGTCCAGGGAGACCCGATGAAACGGTTGTCCGCTGGCCGCCCGTTGGTCCGTAGGGGACCCGAACCTAAGATATCCCGTCTTAGGAGGCTGTCCCGCCGCCAGCGAAAAAAGGCCGGTGAATGACCGGAGTGCCGGAGTGGGAGACCGGAGTGGAACCCGCCGGTCATTCAGCGGTTTGGATCGGGGGCCCTTCCGTCCCCCGTGCCAGTAACTCACACAACCTGCCCAATCGGGAGCGGCAAACTCAGCATCTTTGACCTGGAGACCACCGCTGATGCATCATTCGCTCACCCGGTCCCCTCTTAGATTAACCCTTATATTGAACACACATGCATAGAAAAAGTAATAGAAAGAAATGTTCTACAGCGGCCTCTGATTCCACACTTTGTGTGAATTTTTGCAATATCAGAGGCTTGCATTCTAACCTAAATGCTGTTCATCACCATCTTGAAACGGTAAAGCCGGCTTTACTTTTCCTAACTGAAACACAAATTACATCCCCCGGTGATACTTCATATCTAAATTACCCCGGTTATGTACTGGAACATGTCTTTTTGCCTCGTGCTGGCGTGTGTGTGTACATCAGAGATGACTTATGCGGTCAACGCTTATATAGGCTTGAGGTCCGGGACCTGTCACTCATTTGGTTACGAGTTGACTATGGGGGTCGAACCCGTGTCTACGCATGTCTGTACAGGTCCCACAGCGGTAACGCGGAAACTGACCGACTCTTCGACCACGTTCAAAAGGCGGTGGACTGTGTGTTAGAGCATACCCCTTCCGCGGAGGTGGTGATCCTAGGGGATTTCAACGCCCACCATGAGGCATGGCTAGGATCACGTATAACCGATCACGCTGGGAGGTCTGCCTATAATTTTGTTCTGGCATATGACTTTAGGCAACTAGTAACTGTTCCCACTAGGATTCCCGATATCACTGATCACACCCCATCTGTACTTGATCTCTTCCTCACCACTCACCCTACTGGCTACCAGGTAAGCGTCAACGCCCCATTAGGGTCTTCCGATCACTGCCTGATAAAAACCTCTGTGCAACTCCCTTCTCCTATCCGCACACGTGTAGTTGGTACCCGTAGAGTATGGCACTATAAATCAGCCGATTGGGATGGTCTGCGGGAATTTTATGCTTCTTATCCATGGCGGCGGCTTTGCTTTTCTGAAAATGACCCTACCACCTGCGCTGAGGCCATTGCCGACACTATACTCCAGGGTATGGAATGTTACATACCTAACTCATCAATACCCGTTGGAGTACGTGCTCGAAAATGGTTTAATGGGATTTGTAATAAGGCTGCCAACCTTAAACAGACTTCTTACCGATCTTGGTTCTCGGCTCATGCTAAGCAAGATCCAAATGCTGCTAAATTAAAGAAAAGTTTTAATGCCGCCTCCAGATCCTACAAAAAGGCCATTGCCAGGGCAAAATTAAGGCACATCAACAGAATTGGCCAGAAGCTTGTCGCAATGCCCTCTGGAACTCGCGCTTTCTGGTCCTTGTCTAAAGCCATACAAGGGAATTTCTGCCGCTCCTCCTTTCCGCCTCTGCGCAAACCGGACGATACCTTGGCCCACACTGCCAAAGAGAAAGCCGAAATCTTGGGCACACTCTTTGCCTCTAACTCGACGCTCGATGACGGAGGGAGAACTCCGCCTACAATTCCGCGATGCAGCAATTCGTTGCGTGACATATGCTTCACCCAGAGCGCTGTACGCAAGGCGCTTCTTTCTCTCGACGTTAACAAGGCGAGTGGGCCGGACGGTATCCCAGCTGTAGTGCTTAAAACGTGCGCTCCAGAGTTGGCACCGGTCTTAACACGGTTGTTTCGCAATTCTTACTCCTCCGGCATATTTCCGACCTCGTGGAGAACTGCCTTGGTTCACCCCATACCGAAAAAGGGCGATCAATCTGACCCCTCAAACTACAGGCCCATCGCAATCACTTCCCTGCTGTCTAAAGTCATGGAGCAAATTATTAACATGCAAATGCTCAGATACCTAGAAGAACACCAGCTCATCAGCGATCGTCAGTATGGCTTTCGTCATGGTCGATCAGCTGGTGATCTTCTTGTTTACCTCACTCAACGGTGGGCAGAAGCAATAGATAGTAAGGGAGAGGCCTTGGCGGTCAGCCTTGACATCGCAAAGGCCTTTGACCGGGTTTGGCATAGGGCACTTCTCTCGAAATTACCTTCCTATGGACTCCCCCAAAAGCTGTGCGATTGGATCGCTAGCTTTCTTAAAGGGCGCAGCATCAAGGTCGTTGTTGACGGTTTTTGCTCAGATCCCAAGCCCATCAATGCTGGCGTTCCACAGGGCTCTGTACTATCTCCGACACTGTTTATACTGCATATTAATGACATGTTGACTAACAACACCTTTCACTGCTACGCAGATGACAGTACGGGGGATGCTCTATACAGAGGCCACGCACAACTTTCTCGCGCAGGGATGCTGGAGGAATGTAGAGCCAAACTTGTGTCTGAAATCGAGACTTCTCTAGAGCAGATCTCAGAATGGGGCACTCAAAATATAGTGCAATTCAACCCACAGAAAACACAAGTTTGCGCGTTTACCGCAAAGAAGACTCCTTTTTCCACCCCTCTTCTCTTCCAGAACACTCCCCTGACCCCTTCTAACAGGATTGGGATCCTCGGCGTCAACATCTCGAATGAAGTCCAATTCCGGGATCACTTGGAAGGTAAAGCTAAATTAGCTTCCAAAAAGCTTGGGGTGCTTTTCAGGGCAAAGCGTTACTTCACGCCTGAACACAGGCTCCTGCTTTATAAATCCCAAGTCCGGCCGCACATGGAGTACTGCTCACACTTGTGGGCCGGAGCACCCCAATACCAACTCCTTCCATTTGACCGAATTCAAAAGAGGGCAGTTCGACTTGTTGACTATCCCAAACTTACTAGCTCGTTGGAAAGCTTAGAGGTACGTAGGGATGTCAGCTCCCTATGCGTATTCTATCGCCTCTATAACGGGGAGTGTTCTGACGAGTTGTTTGACTTAATTCCGCCTTCTCTCTTTTATCACCGCACCGCACGCCACCGCAAATGTTACCATCCTCACCACCTGGATCATTGGCGGACCACAACCAAGCGATGTGCAAGGTCTTTCCTTCCGCGCACTTTAAAACTGTGGAACCAACTCCCTTCGGTGGTGTTTCCACATAACTACAATATGGGGCTATTCAAGGGGAGGATCAACAAATTCCTAAAAAGCCGGCAACGCATAAGTGGTTCCTCTGGTACTGCAAATGTTCATGGGCGGCGGTAATCCTTTCCTGCTCGCCTGCTCGTTTGCCCGCAATCTTTATAAAAAAAAAAAAAAAAAATCCGCTCTCTGCGTAGAAAGCAAGTTCCTTTTTGAGATTAATTCTCGTCTGCCTTTCTAATTCCGCACCAGCCACCCCCCTAACTGACACTTTAAGATCTTTGCATTTTTCTCTTTTTGCATTTACTTTAATTTATTGAATATTTTTCTTAATATAATGTAAACATGAAGTAAAGAAATTCACTACAAGTTAGGTTTCACTTTAAATATTCGTTGTGAACAGCCTGTAGGCAAAACATACATTTTTACTTTGTTTTTACTCAGAGTTGCTGATTTCCGTATTCACACTCAACTGTCACAGCTAAAATGAAAGCAAGTTTAAAGTGAGTTTCGTAGATGGAAAATTCACACGAAAAGTCATTTTCATATCCTCCTACTAGCCTGGGCTTGGAAATTTCAAATTTAAAGTGCTTCCGTTGACGCACCTCTACGGAATATAGGGGAATATCACAACCACGGAATTGAGGATGAGAAATTCAAAATTCGTGCTATTCCACAAATCGACAATACTGCCACAGTTTTATTATCTTAGGAATGGTGATTCTTAGGAAAAAAAAAGTATAAAGAATATTTTTCACGTTTTAACCGGCCAATCTCCTCTGTGCCTCTTTCAAGTTACTTGACATTGGCGAAGTGCATTGTGCTGATTTGGCACTATAAAAAGCCAATAAACCAAGAGAAGAAGAAGAAGAATATTTTTGTAAATAATTTTATGATCTACAATTTTTGCCTGGACTGTGTTTTTATAAAACTTACCGTTTTCAAGAAAAATCCAATAAAACCGAAAATTGTGACTTTGACCTTGAATAACTTTTTTAGTAGACATGGGATATTAATCCCATGTCTGTGGGGACTTTTGACACTTTATTCTTACTGGTGTACCCAAGGTCTCTACCAAAATTCAGCTCTGTTGGAATTACTGCTATTTGATAAAAATTTTACGTCTATTTTAACTCGGCTATATACCTTCTTATTATTCTCAATTTAGTTTTGTGTTTAGTTAGTGACCTGCCTGTCTTTTCATTTAGCATTTAAAAGGAGTCACTCTCAATACAATAGATTTGTAGGTGAATTGTTGAAGTCGAGTAACTTTGAAACTAAGTGCTTATGAAATTTATGAAAATGTGACTATTAACCCATTACCAGCCCACTACAGGAAGGGGTTTCCTCTCAGAATGAGAAAGGTGTAGGCCATAGTCCACCTCGCTGGCCAACTGCGGATTAGATAATTATCAAAACATTGAGTTTGTTTGGTAAATATTAAAAAAAGGCATACTTCATTTCTGTAGGGCGCGCTCGGTACATATTCCTATTAAGCTTGGACCACAAACAAAGCGCAATGATATTGTGACAGGCGCGTGAACGACATATTGAAGCCATTGCGTATGCGTGTACGATTTGAAGATTAAGCAGCTAGAAGTATCACAAAGTCAGTATTACGAATACATATGTACCTACATAAATAAAACCAGTGGCGTAACTATACCGTTTGAGGCCTGTGCAGGAGAGGCCCCATTGATTAATTTGAAATCAATGGGGCCTCTCCTGCCAAATATAAAGAAGCTCAACCAACGTTTTAAAGAGCATACTGGACTGATCATAATTGTTTGATTGTTTAGTACAAAATGTTAACTATTCAAATCTTCTTGTTAACTACTAAAAATTTAAATCTTTTTTTGGGCTTTCTGTTCATTGGATAGTGTGGCCAATTCAGTTGTACACAATCTCTAAACCTAAACTAAAATGACAGGCCTAAATATATTCCTATCTCTTTCATAATGCTCCCTTCGGAAAAGGATAGCACTATTTTTAAACTTGTCAATTTAGTTTAGGTTTAGAGATTGTGTACAACAGAATTGGCCACATTGTCTGTGTTAATAAATTGATGTAATAATAAATGTTGAGATATTCTTGTGCTCACGGCCCTCTCGAGCTTGGGGCCCCTTCCGACTAAGGGCCCGTGGCATTTTGCCGAAATGCCACCCTATAGTTACGCCACTGGATAAAACAATAAAACAAGTTTCAAATAAAAATCTTCGGGGGTCGGGCAACAATAGCAAACTTGAATCCCTTTTGTCATTTAAAGGGGTTTTAACTAGGTAGTTTGATTAAGAGCGTCAGTGTAAAAGAGGAGCGCCTACACTTACCGCGCTCTCGAGCCTCGCTGCGGCGAGATAGCGCACGCGTCTTGCCGCTCTTGAGTACTTAATGCGTTTTATTCTAGACAGCCAGACAGGCTGAATGATGGAAAAATGAAATGTTTTCAGAAGTAAAATTCTCGCTCTGCGTCATATTGATTGTTGTAGGGTTGTGACCATTTCTATTACACCCTCCGTATACTTACGTCTCAAGGAATACGACTGTGACTCTTCAACTAAGAATTAATTACTATCAGTTGTTAATTAATTATTACAACCTGCTATGCGATTCCCTAAGGAAAAATAAAATTTACCGCAGTTGCACCATCGGCTGTTTGGTTGACGAAGTAAATTTGGTATTCTCTTGTGTAACTGCGACTCGCCTTTGCGACACTAGCGCTTCATGAGCGAATGTGCTAGATGTGGGAAACTTGATTTTGACATTTATGTATGAAAATTGGTATTCCGCAAGCAATTTTACCGCGGCTGCGACTACATCGTACGCCTTCGCCTTCGATTTTAAGTGTCAAAATGAAAAGCGTTTTGATTTTAGCTTTTTCCTACGATGTAAATACGATCACGAGTAAAAATTGGTTCATAAACTTAAAGAAATCTTTGAATAAATTAAAAAATGTGAGTTTTCTTTTACCACAAAAAGTTATAGCTGAGATGGAAATGAGTTGAAATGTAAAAAAGGTAAGCAACTCCGTGGTAACATGCCTGTTTCTTAATCACGTAGATTAATTGAAACCTTTTCATATCTTAGAACAAACTTGGTTTTTTTCTCTCAGATTTACCTAAAAAGTTTCAAAACTTAACAGTGTTGATGGATTATAATCATTTTAGAAACCCACATTAGAAATGTAACATTTACTTACTAATTAGGTAGATTTAAATCTAATCAACAAGGGTGTAATTTAATCATTTGAATGTCATAGTACAATAAGGTTAATAAGAGGTACCTAAGTAAATAGTCTTGCGTTAAGGCTGTAGGTAGGTATGTTAGATTGTTTAATATACCTACCCTAAGTTGATAAGCACATATAGATCTTGACTGTCACATAACCATACCTTACCTTCTTAGTTTTTTATGGTTCTTGTTAGATTTAACTTACTTAGGTAGTTTTAATATTCTCTGCACTATTTTTAATATATTATTATTTAAATGCTTAAATCAATTTTCAGATATATTCACATAGAGTCCACCTCACTTACAACTAAGTACCTAAGTACATATCTATTTCATGAAGCAATTCAGCAGATTCATCAAAAGAACTTGATAATGTTACTTTTACAAAAGGGATGGTAACATAAGGAATAGTATACTGTATAAATTAGCAGCTAAAAGAATATTTGGCACAATTCTACATAGCATATTTTTTGCCAACTATTTAATTAGCCAACACCAAAGAAAATAATTATGAGTGAGAAAAAATAAAAATATTTTTCAAGAAAACTGATTTTTATTTTACAATTTCACATTTGTTAGCATTGCAACGAGTTAGCTAGGTTAGCGATTATTCTTACACATTGTTATGTTTTGTATTAAATAATAACAGTATTTATTTACATTCATAGAAATTACCATTACCACAGGTATCTTACATATTGAAATTGACTTATTTTTCTCTGAGATTTAAAAAGTTTCAAAACTTATAAGATTTACTGTATTGAGGGGACTATTCATAGTCTTAATAACTATGTAAGTACCTATAGTATCATAGATATCCTACTAATATTATAAATGTGAAAGTGTGGATGTTTGGATGTTTAGATGTTTGTATGTTTGGATGTTTGTTACTCAATCACGCCGCAACTACTGAACCGATTTGGCTGAAATTTTGAATGGAGATAGCTTATGCCCTGACTTAAAACATAGGCTACTTTTTATCCCGGAAAAGTATTCCTGTGGGATTAAAATAGATATAATCTTCCAAAAACGTCATAGAGGGCGCTGACTGTTCTTAGGTAAATCACGTTCACATAACACATTATTGCAATAGTTTGCTGTGTTGCATGCATTGGCAACACATAGGCTACTTTTTATCCTGGAAAAAATGCACAGTTCCCATGGGATTTTGAAAAACCCGAAGTCTATATCTACAGCTATATGTAGATTATTATAGCGAACTTCCTTGATAGAAAGTATAAAGGTTGGAAAAGGGAGCGGGAACGGGAACCGGGAATCAACGATTCCCTCGGGATTTGTTCAAAACCGAAATTCACGCGAGCGAAGCTGCGGGCAGAAGCTATCACACATAATCACAATACCAATCCTACTAATCCTACTATCCTACTAATATTATAAATGTGAAAGTGTGGATGTTTGGATGTTTGGATGTTTAGATGTTTGTTACTCAATCACGCCGCAACTACTGAACTGATTTTGCTGAAATTTTGAATGGAGATAGCTTATGCCCTGACTTAAAACATAGGCTACCTTTTATCCCGGAAATAATAATATAAATGTGAAAGTGTCGATGTTTGGATGTTTAGATGTTTGGATGTTTGTTACTCAATCACGCCGCAACTACTGAACTGATTTGGCTGAAATTTTGAATTGAGATAGCTTATGCCCTGACTTAAAACATAGGCTACCTTTTATCCCGGAAAAGTATTCCTGTGGGACTAAAATAGATATAGACTTCCAAAAACGCGATAGATGGCGTTGACTGTTCTTAGGTAAATCACGCTCACATAGCACATTATTACAATCGTTGCATGCATCTGTATGCGTATGCACTTTTTATCCTGGAAAAATGCACAGTTCCCACGGGATTTTGATAAAACCGAAATATATATCTACAGCTATAGGTAGATTACTATAGCAAACTTCTTTGAAAGTGGGTATAAAGCTTGGAAAAGGGAGCGGGAACGGGAGTCGGAAATCCACGATTCCCTCGGGATTTGTGAAAAACCAAAATTCACGCGGGCGAAGCCGCGGGCAGAATCTAGTTAGAAATAAAACATTTGCAGATGACACAAATTAGGAACAATCATAAATTAATATTCAACAAGTTCAATAACTGCCTCGTTGGTCTAGTGGTTAGCATATTTGACTGCAGATCACGAGGTCCCGAGTTTGATTTCCAGGTTGGGCAAATAATTGTTAGGTATTGGGTTTTTCTGTCAAGAAATTCTCAGTGCCAGCCCGAAGTTGGTAGTTGGCGGTGGTTCACTCCCGTGCCTCGGAGAGCACGTTAAGCAGTCGGTCACGGTTATTATCAGTATTATGTGGCAATATTCGTTAAAGCCCGCTAATCCGTATTGGAGCAGCGTGGCGGGTCTAAGGTCTAAATCCCTCTCTCCTAAATCCTAGAAGAGAGGAGGTCTGTGCCCAGCAGTGGGACGTCAATAGGCTGTAGTGGTGTCATACAATATGGTTATTGAGGGATAGATAAATGAGGCCTTGGGTTATTACTATGTATGTGTAGTAGCTGATGCCACGACTTCGTCCGCGTGGATTTGAGTGAATTTAGATTTTTCACAAATCCCGAGGGAATCGTGGATTTTCCTTTCCCGTTTCCGCTCCCTTTTCCAACCTTTATACCTACTTTCAAGGAAGTTTAGTAATCTGCCTATAGCTGTAGCTGTAGATTGCTATAGCAAATTTCGGTTTTTTCGAAATCCAGCGGGAACTGTAGATGTTTCCAGGATAATAATAATAGCCTATGTGTTATTCCAGGTTTATAAGCTATGTATGTTTTAAATTTCAAATCGGTTCTGTAGTTGCGGCGTGAAAGAGTAACAAACATACACACAAACTTTCGCCTTTATAATATTAGAAGTGTGATAAGTTAAGAATAGGATCATACAATATTTAGGTAGGTATAGGCTGAGTTATTATGCACTTCCAATCTTTGTCTCATTAAGGTCTAATTACGAGGAAGTTTTAATAATAAATAATAATAATAATAATAATAAGTTTTATTTCGGATAACAGGACCCATAGTAATACATTTAAGAGGTTTTACAGTAGATTTGCTACTTATAACTTTGCCCCTATCAATTTTCTGATAATTTATTGTAAACTGGATGATGCCCGCGACTTCATCCGCGTGGATTTAGGTTTTTGAAATTCTGTGAGAACCACTTGCTTTTCCGGGATAAAATTTGCCTATATCCGTCCCCAGGATGTAAGCTACCTCTGTACAAAATTTCATCAAAATCGGTTAAACTGTTGGGCCGTGAAAAGCTAGCAGATAGACAGACAGACAGACAGACTTTCGCATTTTTAATATTGTAATATGAATTCTTGAAGGAATTCTGCAGATTATATTTTTCATACCTTCTTCTAAAAAATGGATATAAGTTGTATAATAAATAGTGGTAGATTTAATTGACGATTCAAAAGTACCTACTTGTAAAAATTAATTTGCATAAAAAAACTTTTCTATTCTATTCTATAGCAATAAATAAAAGAAAGTAAGTTAATCTAATAGATTGAAAGTTAAACCGACTTCACCACTTAACAGTTCATATCTTGACAATTACTGAACCAATTTTGATAAAACTTACACCGTTCCCTAAATTGAAGTTTTAAGCTAATAAAAATAAATAAAGAGAAAGAAGAATGGTCAGAATACGATCAATAGTTTCTGAGAAATGCGTGAACAAACATACATACATTGATGAAATGTATATATTTTTGTTTAGAAGCCCTTATAGATATGAATTATCATATGTGAATATTTTGCAGTTTCAATAACATTAACATCAATTCGAACGTATAATATGTATGTAACATATTATACGTTCGAATTGATAACCTCCTTTATCTCAAGTTGGTTAGTAAAAGTACATTTTTCTAGCCAACTATGATACTATAGTATACCAATCTCATAGACAGACTAGGTAGTAAAAAAATAAGAGATTTAAAAAGTGATTTTTATTTTACGATTTTGATGTTGCTATTATAATGTGTTGTGTAATACATTAAATAATATTATAGGGGCTTGAATCATGATTCATCATGTGCCCTACGCGCTGCTGATCGATACATTTTGATTCCTTCAAAATCCTTCCTGAAAGTTACGTCCATCTCTTCCATCCATTCCAGCTGAAACATTTAAATTTAATATTAAATAAAACATTAAGTACAGCAAACTTAAAATATATGTAAGTAGTATAATTAGACAAAATAAATAAACAAGACAGACACTTCAAACTTCCACATTATCAAGCTGCTATAGTTATTTGAAGGATAACTAAAACAATATGAAAATTTTTAGAATAGGTACCTACTCTGACTAGAATAGAATGTCTGTCAGGCTAATCTTTTGAATGAACCGATTTTGATATGATTTTTACAGACTTAAAGAGGACTAATAATAGTACAAAGAATGATGTAGGCTAGGTACTCTTTAACCCAGGAATATTTAAAAAATTAAAATTCTTTACATGCAACAATATAATATAGATTTTTAAAACTAAATCCTTGCAAATGAAGTCGTGGAAATCAATTAGTATTTGATGAAATAACACTGTCCTAATTCCGGCTATAGAATTCAACTGATTTATACTGAGCGAGCATATAGTACCTAGGTTATAAGTAATGAGTAAGTATCATCTTGTTACGAACCTTTTGCGGATATCTTCTGTCGATGCTCATAACTGTAGAATTTCAACTTCCTCATCATTATATTATTGTCTTGTGTCCATTATTCAAGTTTGACTGGTCACCAATATCGCCACTGAACTCCTATAGTTTCTACCAACTTTAAAGCATTTAGTGCATGTAGTATTATTCCCAGGGACTGAAATGATTGTCGGTCTCACGAAATTTAGCACAATAATTCATATTTACATTTACGAGTAAGTTTAAATTTGTTTAAAGTAATTATTGCTGAGGTCTGACTTGTCACCAACACAGAACACCAACTTATGGTACTCAGAAGTAGTCCGAACACTATAACTGTAGGTCGCCATAGCACTGCAGTATTGCGAGAATTAAAGTGGAATTTTAAGTGTTTCGCTTTGTTTCTCTTTTTTATAGTTTCTCAAGAGTTCCTTCCCAAGTTTCAAGTGTTTACATACATGATGTCATCCTGCCGGTACCCCAACGTTATTTTTTATATCGTGACGGCAAAGGTCAACAAGCATTCTGCCTGAGTCGAAGATAAAAGTCCTAAACAATGTTCATTTTCATAGTATTTTGTATTTCTTTATGTAATTTTGTCATAAAACAATAAAATGTATCATAAAATAATTTAAAAGCCATTAAAAAGGCTGAATTTCTGAATCGTAAACTTTTTCCGATACTAAAATGAAAATAGCATGACATCACTGGGTCGCCCGGTTGAACATCGTAGGGTTCGTCTCGACAATAAGATCGCCGGATATGTTAATGCTACTCCAGAATACCAAATTTAACAACCGCTGTAGGTCTAGTCGATGTGTACGATGTTACATCGTAGACTACATCGATTCTAGCAACGTATAAACGTTTTTAAGAGAATCACACTGCAGGTCAGGACCAACGGCTTAACATACTCTCTGAAGCACTGAGAAGAGGTAAAAGCTAAATTCGAAGACAAGTATTCTTATATTTAAAGCACATCTCAGCTACCTATTTATTTTTAATAAATGATTTTATTTTATAATAATAGCGGGCAAACGAGCAAGCGGGTCACCTGATCTTAAGTGATTACCGCCGCCCATAAACATTAGCAGCACCAGAGGAACTACTAATGCGTTGCCGGCTTTTGAGGAAGGGGACTGGCTATTCAGCTCGCTGCCGGAACACATCGTGGATGCTTTGCGACAGATTACGGCTGAACTGTGGTCGCTAGCCAGGCGGATTTGGGATAAAATCCTAACCACAAAGCGGTGACACCCTCTAGATTAAGTTGTGTGGTATCAGGCACAACGACCCAATAAAGGAGACTGAGAGCGTCAGGGCCTCGTTAGCCTACTGGCAGGGTGCACCGCGCGCAGGTGAGGTTGACTTTGGCCACATAGGTGGAATTTGGGCCACTTACACCCCAAATTTTCATTTAATTAAATAAATCAATGTTTCTACACGTCAACGTTATAATCGGTGTAACTGACATAAATTAAAAAACGCCGCGAACTTGTAAGGGGCTATTTTATTCACTCCAAAAAAGGTTTTTTTACCCAACTCCTCTTTCAACTTTAAGTGAGCGGAAAAGGAAGGCTTTAAGAATATAAAACTACGTTCAAAGAAAGAAACGGCATTAGAGATGTCGTTGTGGGTATTCTTATTTGGTTACTCTGAATAATTTAAAATTGCAGCATTTAGTTGTCCTATTTAAAAAAATCGATACAAAGCTACGTGCAAAGTATATGTACCTATGTACATAGATTTAGGAATAAAGACAGTGAAGATTATTAGATAAATATATTTCGCGCGAAGAATCAGCCTGGCTGTTCAGCGTGCACATTCAGCCAGTATTCTAATCATTATTCCACTCAAGCATGACTTGTACAATAAATAAGATTAAGCTATAAGTAAGCTCTATATTACATTTTTAATTAAAAGTATAAATTAGAAATTTAAAAAACTCCGACATTCGCCATTTTGTGGCGGCGGCCATCTTGGATTTGCATAGTGCTATTCTACTAGTCAAGCCCTTTCATTTGATACCCATATTAAGGGAGTTGTGAAAAAATATCTAATCCGCCATTATGTAGCGGCGGCCATCTTGGATCGATTTTCATCAAACATAGCTAACAACACTCTTGACTAATTCACATTTCAAACAAAAAAAAACCGCATTCAAATCGGTTCATCCGTTTGAGCGCTACAGGGGAACACACACACACACACACACATACACACACACACAGACACAGACACGTCAAACTTATAACACCCCGTCGTTTTTGCGTCGGGGGTTAAAAATAAAGTTAATAATTATTATGAAAAATGAAATGATGAATGAAATGAAAATGAATGAATTTGGTAAATTTTTTGTACTTATTTATTTAAAAAAAAAAGATGGATTCATCCTCATCCTCACAGCTTAGGATTGTCGAGTTGAAACCCGCAGCACAATGACAAAGTCTAGTCAGGCAGATGTGATTATGTCAATTTTCAATCGGATTATAAGTTCTCACGGTTGCAAGGCTTCCGGAATTCGGATTTCTCCGGATTCCAAATTGGTACAGTAGAAGCAATTAAAAAATCCGTCGTAATTTTCGTATATTTCATTTCATCAACTATACGAAAGAGAAGATTCTCGAAAGAGAAAAAAGACATTAGCCAAATAAAATTCAAAGTGCTGTGTGTGATGTTGCGTTACAATGATTTTAATAATTGTTGATCGAGCGTATGTTTTATATGAGTAAATACGTCTATTTAATGTAAGAAAATGGTTTTTGATTAATTAATCGCGGTCGGCTTGAAAAATGTGGTTTCACTGACTGGTCCATTCTGCTGTGGTATAATCGCTTTGATTAATGAAACGGAAGCATGCAAACCAAGTGCTTTTATGTTACTAAAAAACAAAGTTGTTTTAAATTATTTAACTGATAGCTAATTATTGCACGTTTTTGAAGAGTTTGCACTTTCAGTTTCTTGTTATTGTTAAGGTACATACACTTGTGTTACCAGCTCAAGTTACAACACAAATTATCGGCTTAGGTCAACTAGTTTCGATTCCAATTGTATGCTCGGTTGCATATTGAGTTCGATTATTCCCAACGAATCCTATTGGATTTCTCTAACTGTAAAGCCTCCACCCAAATAGGTTGCTGCGGGCAGTTTTGGTCGCGTCATCCCTAACAAACTCAATGACAACAAGCTTAACTCTAGGTAATAATCATCGCTTTTGATGGAATTCTATGGAATTCTATTCTATTCTATTCGAGCTTACTTTAATAGAATTAACACAATCAAGGAGATCTTAGGATGGTCGCACATTGAATAACTATTTTAATTTTTAGTTGCATTGGGAAACAATTTGCTTTTGATTGAATTCTATCATCATCATCATGATCAACCCATTACCGGCTCACTACAGAGCACGGGTCTCCTTTCAGAGTGAGAAGGGTTTTGGCCATAGTCTCCCACGCTGGCCAAGCGGATTGGCAGACTTCACACACCTTTGAGAACGTTATGGAGAACTCTCAGGCATGCAGGTTTCCTCACGATGTTTTTCTTCACCGTTAAAGCAAGTGATATTTAAATACTTAAAACGCACATAACTCCGAAAAGTTAGAGGTCGGGCGAGAGCCCGGGATCGAACCCACGACCTCCGATTAGAAGTCGGTCGTCCTAACCACTAGGCTATCATAGCTTATTATTGAATTATATAGAATGAGTTTATCACAAGAAAATCAACAAAAACAAGGAAATCTTAGGCTGGTCGCACAATATTGTAGATTTTAATCTTTAGTTGCATTGGGGAAAATGATTCCGACTGAACGGATGCACGCATGCAAGCTGTGGCCTTGTCACACAAGCGTAAAAACTTAGCGTAGATTTTGAAGAAATAAATAAATTACAGGAATATATGTGGAATTTAAATATACCTACCTAGGTATATTTAAATTCCACAGGGCACTAAACGTACTCTTATAATAAAGAGATCACCTTTAGTGTATATCTTTTAAAAAGGACTTGCTTTTATTTATGGCTCCTTTTTATGGCGGAACGTAAAACTTGAAGTTGAAATGCGCGATAAAAACTTTCAATAAAAATAAGAAGGGCCATTCAAAGTTGGGGCGAGGTCCTATACCTACGAATAATTTCAAAAAAGGGTTAGCTTAATCGTAAGGTGGCGCCAGATAACTAAAAGTTTGAAAAGGTAAGGGAAACTATAAATCCAATAGTATTTTAGTTAAAGTAAAGGGCGAACATATTCGTTTACTTAAGAAACCTGTCAGGAACTTATCAGGAATACGAATCAACTTCAAACTTTCCAAAAGAATTGAATGTGGTTTGGCGCCGACTTCAAAAATTATATATTATTTAAGTTAGGTAGTTTATACGTCAATCTAAATAAACAAAATATTATTTTAAACTTTTTAGTTCGAATCGATTGAAGTCGGTTCCTTTTTTCTTTGAAAAAAAATTATCTATTGTATATACGACGCGTACTAGGTCTGTATACGATATGTACACGATATGTTTTTTTTTTATTCAACTACAAGTTAGCCCTTGACTGCAATCTCACCTGATGGTAAGTGATGATGCAGTCTAAGATGGAAGCGGGCTAACTTGGAAGAGGTATGCATACCCCTGATCGGTTTCTACGCGGCATCGTACCGGAACGCTTAATCGCTTGGCGGCACGGCTTTGCCGGTAGGGTGGTAACCAGCCACGGCTTAAGCCTCCCACCAGACAAATATGTATAATGTATCTCGATTTACGATCTAGTGTATATACGACGCGTACTAGGTCTGTATACGATATGTACACGATATGTATAATGTATCTCGATTTACGATCTAGTCTATATACGACGCGTACTAGGTCTATATACGATATGTACACGATATGTATAATGTATCTCGATTTAGAATCTCAGTAAACGTTGGCCTTATTAAACTAGAAATGGCCATCCAATACGGTGAATCAACTTTGGAACTCCTGTCGAAGAATTTCCATTGGCGGCGACGTTTATGGCACTCCAACTTCCTCAATAAAAATCAGCCATAACATTCAGCGTTAACATTATCTACATTTAGCAATAACACAAACGATCTGCGAATGCTGGTGCATATCCATCGGCGATCGAGCTGGCAGCTTGCCAACATCTGTCGCGGGTTTGATTTCTGAAAAGAATATTTAAGTACTTCGTCATTCTTTTAAAATTTGTCATTATTTTAAAATTTACCTATAAAACGTGGAATTTAAAAGTTTCCGTGTACATTTTTAATTCAATCAAGTCCAGTTTCACATTTATTTTCGAAGGAAGTGTCTATGTAATTTGTATGTTGTCAATTATACTTCGCATGTCTCCCAAAGATAATTATGCTTGTTTACGAGCAGCAGACGCTAGTCTGTGCTATCCTTGTCACACTTTTAGAGTTATTTTATAATAAATTAATTGTTTTTTGATGTGGGTACCCCACATCCCCACCCGGCCCCGCCACGCTGAGCAGATCTATCGTCATTACGTTATTTTGTGTTGTCCGAGTCACACGTCGTCCAAACAAAGTTTAAAAAAGTGAAACGGGAAAAAGAAAACGTGATTTAGTTGAAAAAGTTAGAAGTGTATCACCCGCGGGTTTTAATCATCAGTACCAGGAATCACTAACGAGTATCAATGCAATCAATCATCATCGAACGAGCAGGTAAGACTAGATTTATTTATTAGTAAGAAGTTATATAAATTAACATTTTTACCCAGTGAATAAAATAATTATTGTTAACTGTTCATTGTTTTTATCTGCGTACCGTCTTCTGTTTATGTTGACGGTTCAATTGGAAATCTCAATGAGTTTCCTGTTAGACAGATATAACCTGTGGAATTTGCGCTCCAAACAAAAAGTTGAACAAATAAATTTTTCCCTTGTAAAGGGCTGGAAGTTGCTTTGTCTCGTTCTCACCTACATAAATAGTGTGTGAGGTATATAAAAACTAAAGAGAAAGAATAGCCTAGGTGAATGACCTTGTCTTCACTAAAATATTTAAGGCGCCAGCTTCAGTGGCATATAGAATATATACTTATAACCTTGGTTTCCTGTATTATTGACATGTACCTTATCCCGACATAAAATGTGTGTGGAAAATATATATCCCGACCTATATGGTGTGTGGATAAAAATATAGTGATACCTGTCAAATGAATTTATCAATCCCGACGTAAAACGTTTGTGGAAAATATATGTATATCCCAACTTATATGGTGTGTGCAAAATATATGTATATCCCGACCTTTATGGTGTGTGGATAAAATATAGGTATACCTACCACCTAGTCAACTGCTCCGACGTATAGCGTGTGTGAGATTTCTTTGTAGGGTCAAAAAATAAATACCTACCTACATTTTCATCTTACTTTATTCTTATTGACATCTGATTCATAAGAATGACGAATTAGATCTTGAGATTTTACAATTATTATTGGGCTCAGATCCAACAAGAAAAACTATTCGGAAATTTGGCCATAAAGATTTGGCCACACGATGGAAACATTATACCCATCTATATATTATTTTTGACTAACGGGTTGTTTATGGAAGATCGATATTCTAAAATAATATTTACCAAAAAGATCAGCGTCAAAAGACGGTTGCTATGCGATACTCATTACAGAAACTTAGCAAACAAAAGCGAGATATATTAAAAATATGAAAATTGACACCTTTGGTTCGGTTTAAATCTGTCGAAGTATCTGAAATCATCTAAGGCCACTTCAACCTCCGCTTCAAAGTTGGTATCTAACAAATTCCGCTCACAACCGAGTACTTCTGTACCGAAAAACTCTAAACGTACGGGGGGCATCATTTGTGCATACCCGCATACCCGGGCCGACATCAGCATTCGCTACCGCCGCCGCACCAACAAGCGGCCGTGTCATGCAACTCTGAGCGCACGCACTTAAGCTTACGACTCAATGCTAAATGCTGTGGCTAAATGTCACACGCGCAACCGTGACAAATATACAATGCTACATAAAGCTAATACATGCTATGACATGCTTCGTCGCCGGTACATAACACCGATACGTTTTTTTTTGCGTATCATTGGCAGACCAATTTTTATTCACGAGTGGCTTCATATTTTTGGGCCAAAGAAAAACAATTCGTCTCACCAATTTTTTGCAGTCCCTCAGCCTAAAGGAAAACATCGTTTTATTTTGAATTTATAAGATTCAAACTTTATTTGTGTCAATAACTTCAAACACATGGAAGATATGAAAGTACCGCATTAATAATAATTAATATGTACTGTACTGTATGACAACCGGTCTGTTTTTTGATTCGGTGAAATTCTGAAAAAAGTCATTTTAAAAATACAATGAGTTGTTTGTATGAATAACAGAGTTAACACATAAAGTTAGATTTTACACCAAAATTGATTATCTTTTTTGTGGGAACTGTCTTATGTCTGTAAATTGTCATTTTATGTCTGTATAACATTATGAAACGTTAGTTTCGCGGAATTAGAAATCCTTAGTAGGAATCAGACTGTAAAAGATGCATATTTTTTTCTTTTTACTGCCAGTGGCCGAAAGTGATATGCAGAAGCAAGTAAATAGAACGGTAAATTTTCTGAAGTTAACGTTTTACCATTTGGACTTTGCAACGTCTATGCCTATACAAAGGTTTTAAAAACCGGTCCTTCACATTTATGTATGTTCATCAGTTTATTTATCAGTTAATTTTCTTGACGATTTATTATGCATCAGAAATTCGGTTACAACTGTTTGGATAATGTAGAAGCGATCAACAATTTACTTTTGAAATTAAGATTTTTGATCAAGAATCACTCTTTACCCACAAAAAAAAAAGGATTTATCTTTTATTTGTCTAAAAGTGAACCTTACCTTACCAAAAAAAAAATAAATAAATAAATAAATAAATAAATATATAATACATATAGTTATTTACAAACAAATACAGAAACATGTATGGAAATCAGGAAACTAGCTAGTTATGTTGGTTTGTCGATGTCAGCGTGCCCGGCCTTCAACGACGGATTGGTTTATACGAAAATGTATACATTTTCGAAGTTCTTGAAATTCTTGGCAATTCACTACTTTGATAATCGTAAGAAATATATGATCTGTATTGTTAACAACGATTTCATATGCTGGAAGAAGTGGAGAAATTATATTGATCCTGCAAATTGTTCATTTAAAATATGAAGAATATTCACTAGTACTAGTGTATAGTGATGCGTCACGTTCGGGCTGTGGTGCAACCTGTAACGATGCGATAGCTTACGGATCACTCGCAACTGTCATTGCTCCACTCAAGCACCTTGGGACTCCAACGTCCATCGGTTCTTCAATTTACTTGCAGCCTTTTATAACCTCAGTCTTTCACGACTTAGAAATTATAATATTTCAAAAATAAACAGCTATTGCCTATATCAATGTTTATAAAATTTTGCATCATATATTTAAATAAATACGAACATTAGTTGCAGATTTGGAATCTCGTCAAAAGTTCAACATGGACACAGAAAGGGAACTTACTGTTTATGCGTATCAACAGTTAAAGGTTTATTTCGGCAGATCTGACTTTGGTTTATTTGCCAGTAATCAAAATAACAAATGTCAGAGGTACGCATCATGGAAGTTCTGAGATTTGTTGATGCATTTACATCCAAAAAAAAAAAAAAAAAACCTAAATTTTATAAGCCTTTCCATACTTAAGCCTTATTTCAAAATTTGACACAAATAAATGTTACATGGCAAAGGGCGTTTTCTCCAACTCCAACGCATCGCTTAACGGAGCAATGGTTTTTTCTCTAATAATTCCAAGAATCAATATAACACATCATTAAAGTCAAAATGACTGTTCTGCAAGAAAAAAGGTTATAATGATTGTGATTCCAATATTATACAGCTAATTGAATTTTTCACACAAAAATTCAGGTGCAAGTTAAATTTCTATAATTCTCACTATCCACCATAATTTAGTATTAAATTCAGTATCACCAATGATTTCATCCCACAAAAAGATCTATCTTTAAAAACTCACTTTTTTGGCATTAACATCTCCATTAAGAAATACAGACACTGGGTCAATAAATACTTTATTGGAATCCGATAAAACTAAAATAGATGATCAGAACTTCAAGATCAAATAATGTTTTTTCAACCAATTATTGTGTTGCCATATATTAAAGAAAATCCTTAAACTCTGTCCAAGCTTATTTCAAAAGATATTTAGAAAGAATTGATCCCTTACATGCCCAATGAGATTTTTTCAAAATCAAATCAAAATCAATTTATTTGTTGAAATAGGTTAGTACAATGATAGTAAAGTTGTTAAATACAGTGTTACTATTTCATGCCCTTGTTTTAGGGCATACACATATTCTTGTTATTTAATAACCTACTTATTTACTTAATATCTTTGTTCATCAGTTTCCAAAAACCACTCTTTATATCCTATTATAGTATATATCCTTATTTATATTGAGTTACATCAATTCAATGGCAAACATAGCACGCGACACGCGTTGAAATGAGCTGCCCACAATGTAAGGCTAAAACTTAGAAATTATTTGAGAAAAAAAATAGTTTGGTCTGAATCTTCAAATGTATTTTTAAAGAATCTTTTATTATAAAGATTTATTAAAATCAGATCAAAATTGTGGATATATTATTTTGAAGCTAAAATTTTTTTCTTATGCCTATAAAAATCTATATTCTATTCTATACAAGTACGATTAGCATATCTGACATGATACTTAACAAAAAATTAATTAAGTAATTAAAAATAAATAATAAATCACCTTTAAATTATGGTTTATGAAGAAATATTGACTTTGTTTAATCACATATTGCAAATGATTATTTTCCTTTTTCCCTGTTATGTTTTGCCTTCATTTTAGTTTTAAATATTTTTGTTGTACACAATAAATAATATTGTAGTATTTTTTCGATGCTCTAAACATCTGCTCGTAAACAAGCATAATTATCTTTGGGAGACATGCGAAGTATAATTAAGAATCAAACGAACTTACCTTGTGAAGTTTGATATCTAATTATACGAGCGTCTCGACCAAAGATAATTACAAACCCACCCACCCTGTTTTTGTCAAAATCCCGAAACATATCGAAAAAATAAAGCTCTGAAAAATGACGATAGATCTGCTCAGCGTGGCGGGGCCGGGTGGGGATGTGGGGTACCCACATCAAAAAACAATTAATTTATTATAAAATAACTCTAAAAGTGTGACAAGGATAGCACAGACTGGCGTCTGCTGCTTGTAAACAAGCATAATTATCTTTGGTCGAGACGCTCGTATAATTAGATATCAAACTTCACAAGGTAAGTTCGTTTGATTCTTAATTATATGGGTAAAGTTGCTCTGCTTTGTTAGACAAAAAAGGCAGTTATTTTGAAATCGCAGACGTAACTACATTCAAATTGTATATATTTGTTTAGAGTCTGTTTTGTACATTGTACAGTGACGTCACCAGGCCAGACCATATTGTGTACGCAAAGAGTGTCTACGGTTACACTTTACAAAAACACGAATGAAACACAAAAGATTTATTAAAAGAAGCAGGCAAAGTTAGTCCACTCAATGTGAAGTCGATTTACGAACGGGGGAATATCTCCAGGGAGATGCAAAAAGAAATAAATTGCATTCATTCCTTTGCAGAACGACCACTATCCAATATTCTTAAGTCGTATTCGATGCCACCATTTATCATCGTTCCGTTCAGCAAAGCTTTGAGCGGACGGACCTTGAAATAAAGCCTTTTGATTCCTATATGACATTTTTCAGCATATTTATTGATGCGGTCTGATATACAGTAAATGCTGTGGAACAGCTTCTTGAAGCGTTTTCAAAAAGAAAATAGGAATTTTTACAAAAACGGCCTTTTATTAGTTTAACTTTGTTATCCGAGTAAGCTGTAAACTGAGTGGAGTGAGTTGTAACAAATTGAAAAGAAAAGTTTTTTCATTCGAATAAACTTTTACAAAATCCTTTCAAATTGTGCATTGAATCTATCATTACATAGTAATGAAGCAAATCGATTGACTTTGCACATCACTGACTACTTTCACTCATATATATAAACTAGCGGTCCGCCCCGGCTTCGCCCGTGGTAATATAGCTAGCACTCAAGGACATATCCAACGGTGAAAGAATTTTTGAAATCGGTCCAGTAGTTTCCAAGATTAGTGCGTTCAAACAAACAAACTCTTCCGCTTTATTATATTGTATAGATGTATAGAATGTACTCAGTAGGTAAGGCTGAAATGGTGCATATTGAAAGTACATATTTATAGCATATTTCTTACTGAATCCGGAGAACACTCATCGGAAGCACGTTCCTACGAAACAATAGCGCCGCTCTGCGCTGAACTGTAGCTACTACATGCTGTATTCATCGTAAAGTAACAAAACATTGTTCTTTCTCGTAAAAACGCTGCTAGCATCATGTTGTATTGTTGTTTTATCGAAACCATTGCACTGCACAATATAGGTAAACGCGATGTAACTTTACGACATAAAAGTTAACTGTGCGTAAAACTGTCATTTTACGAGTGTATGGAAATGTTTGACGTTTTCCCAAAAGTTTATTTTATACTACATACTAATTTAGGCACACGAAAAAATATTTAACTACATAATAGACAAAAAATTACATGGCGCATGTTTAGTCTTTTATTTTTTTATTGGTTTTCCCAATGCTTAATTTTTCGTATAGGTAATAAAACGACGGATGGAATAAAAATCCTTAATAACGTATTTTTTTATGCACCATTTAAACAAAAGTGGTTACCATTTTCAAACAAAGAACATAATCATTTTTTTCCGTCGCTCCCCAATTTAGCCGTTATGGAGTTGAGTGAAAATGAGATGGCCAAAAAAGTACATTCCACGTACACAACATAGTAAATATTTATTAAATATTAAAAATAGAAAGATACATTAATACGTAGTTTTTATGCTCTCTGAACTTGTCAGTTTTTATTTCAAACACGGTCGGTCGGTCACTTTAACACTAGCGCTGCATCCCTGTATAATGTATATTGAGTTATCTAGGCATTTAAGATATAAGTACAAGTCACGGCAAATAAGTCGAGCGGTGACCTTCAATGCGCAGTAGTCGAAAATGAGGTATCTCGGGGTGTAAGGGGGTCGCGGGGAGGTCGTGGGGATCGTTCGTAGGCACTGATTAGCTCTCGCGGATCCCTCGTAAGCGCTGATTGGCTCTCCAACAATCGTATTGTGTCCCGCTCACTCGTACGACGTTGCGCGCACTTGAGGGTCACCGCTCGACTTACGTGCCGGGGGGTTATACTACTTATAATGTAACAAAATATTTTTATTTATTTTCTCTAATAAATAAGTAATTATTTTTACTCTTTTGTTTTATTTTGTTTGTAAACAACCTTTGCAATAAAAAGAATACGACCGGTGAGAAGGTGACCTTTACCACACGAGTAGATAGGTACAGAGCGGAAAGCTACGCAAACGGCCCGCTGTAGGTACGCTCACCAACGGTTCACGGAAGCCTGCTCTGTCCTCCAACCGGCTAAGTTGGATGACAAACGTGCGCATATGTGTGAGTGTACCTACAGCGGGCCGCTTGTAGAAGCTTCCCCTCTGTACCTATCTACTCGTGTGCCTTTACCTTGTTTAAATGCCTATTTATTACTAAAACCATATCAGTTTACCGTAATAATTCGCAACTGTTCGCTATTTTAAAGCGCCTTAAGTTTTTTAATCGTAATCTGAATTTTTTGTCGTAATCTATACTCGTAGACGTTTACGTCTAGTCTGTTGTAATGACAAGTTCGGTGAGTTTTATATTTATAGCAATTTAATGTGCTTGTAATCACGAATTTATAACACCAAAAGTCATTGATGTACACTAAGTTCACACGCCCATACAGAAATTGGCCATGTCCTTTACATAGGTAAAATTAAGTTCTAAGCATGAACTTAGGTGTACCTATTAAGAATTTTCCTGCGTTGGTGTTCAACATGAGCTTTGTATTTCATAACTGAGACAGAAAAAAAATCTGCGTACCTTTGAAGAAGGTGAGTAAGTAATTTGCTTTCCTAATTTATTTGCCGTGAGTGTTGAAAAAAAAAAACAAGCAAATATATTAAGCAAGCGGGCACTTGAAATTTTAAATAAAAATAAGCTTTGATACACTTAAAACATCTGAGCAAATGTTTGATTTGCATATGAGTTGGTGCTTGAATTAAAATTCCAAGCTGAAAATATATTATGCATACAGCACTTGCTTTTAAAGCTAAACTAATAAAGTTTTTATTCCCTTCAAATTACTACAAAATGCAAAAGATCAAAATAGTGAAATGGATTTAAAAATTCATGCTTTCCGACTAAAATTTAATAAGCCAGTTGCCATTGCACTTAGCAAAGTACCTAATATGCCCAAAGTTTGTGAGGCGGCGTGTATGAAATAACTTACATTCTATACGGTACAGATCTGCACCTAGTCTTTTCGTACAATCGCGGTTTGTCGAGATACTTCGTCGTCCTCAACCGATAGACGTCCACTGCTGGACATAGATCTCCTGTAGGGACTTCCACACGGCGCGGTCTTGTGCCGCCTGTATCCAGCGACTCCCTGCGATTATTTTGATGTCGTCGGTCCACCTAGTGGGGGGTCTGCCAACCGCAGAAACAATTGCGTTTTCCGGTGCGAGGTCACCATTCTAGCACCTTGGGACCCCAACGTCTATCGGTTCTTCGGACTATGTGCCCCGCCCATTGCCACTTCAGTTTTGCAATTCGTTGAGCTATGTCGGTGACTTTGGTTCTTCTACGGATCTCCTCATTTCTGATTTGATCGCGTAGAGAAACTCCGAGCATAGCTCTCTCCATCGCTCTCTGAGTGACTCTGAGCTTTCTTATGAGGCCCATAGTTAGCGACCAAGTCGAGATACTTGCGCACACATTAATATAGTGACACACACATTAAGAAAAGCACGTGCAGACTCGTACACACTAGCATATCAAAATTTTAACGATAAAAGCTATTCCTCCACAAATGCCCCAATTGCTCTACTTTGTTTAAATTGCGCAAGTTAGGTGTGTCAGTGAATATCGCACCTGCATCGATGAACACGACTAAAGTGCTGACGTTATTACCCTCTTTATCCGCCTAACAGTGTTCCCACATTATCCGATCCGATGTCGGGCTACGTTAAATAGTTACCTATATAAGAAACGATTACCTACCTACCCATGACCCAAGTTTCATTTGTCTTTAATGATTAATTTTGGCTATTAGATATCTGCCTCGTTGGTCTAGTGGTTACTTAGCATATTCGATCGCAGATCACGAGGTCCCGGATTCGATTCCTGGGTTGGGCAAATAATTGTTACGTAATGGGTTTTTCTGTCAAGAAATTCTCAGTGCCAGACCGGAGTTGGAAGCTGATTAGATCTCTAGCTAATTGCAAAAATAGTATTAGCTTTACGAATAAATGTTAAACGAAATATCTATTAGGTATAGTAGTGGAAGCGTAACTAAAATAAAACGTGTAGTGCGCAACTTCTGAAACAGTAAAAAAGTAATTGCAGGAAAACCTATTAGAAATAAATAGGTAGTTAGTAACAGTTGAAAAAACTTGGCTGGCGATGGTACTTTAACGCCAACAATTAGGGAAATGAGCGTAAAATAGAAGAAAAGCAACAATATGGGATACACGAATGTAGATTTTAAGTACAGCTATTGTAGCAGGAACTACAATGAAATTTGAATGAAATCCTATACCTCTATTAATATGAGTAAAAACGCATTGTATTTATTCGTTCGTTGCGGAACGTTATAGTCGGCCATCGTGTTACCATTAACAACATTTTACGTTTAAATTCTTAGATTTTAGCGTTCGTATGGGACACAAATTGGATTAATTGGACCAGAAGTACGATATATTTTAAGATATTATATCCGGTGAGACTAAAACTTTACTTACTTTACTTTACTCAAAAAATAAGGAAATGGGGGGCCATCAAAGTTGTAAGTTTTAAACCATTTTTGTGACGGAGCTATCTCAAAAACTAAACTAGTTAGGAATATGATATTTCGGTATATTATGTACCATACAGTCTATTTAAACAACAAATACTGAAAAGAACGATTCATAAAATAGTTTATAAGCTGTGACCAAAACAAACGAACATTTTTTGGGTTTTTCTTTCATGGTTTGTTGCGATGTCTAACTCGGAAATTAAATATTTCTTAGACCCAAAATATTATATTGTTCATAATTATATACGGAACCCTAAAAGAGCGAGACCCGACTCGCACTTGCCTCTTTTTTATAGATATGAGTAATAGGTATAATATTAATCTATACTAATATAATAAAGCGGAAGAGTTTGTTTGTTTGAACGCGCTAATCTCAAGAACTACTGGACCGATTTCAAAAATTCTTTCACCGTTGGATATGTAAGTGATCCTTGAGTGCTATAGACTTTACATGTACCACGGGCGAAGCCGGGGCGGACCGCTAGTGTTATATAAAATACTGATGACCTTTTTGCATCTTGCACGCAGCGATAAAAGATAAGAGATTCCATGATGTATTTTTTCTGAATTATCTAAATCGATATGGGCTTCTGTTAAATTAACTAACGTAAACTATAATCTAAAGGAATTTACCGAACATGTTATGCACGAGTGGAATGTTTCCAAGTGTTGGCGTGGTTGTTTATATAAAACATAACTACTTTACTAAAATTTTTGTCCTACATAAATATTAATTCAACAGTTTAAAAACAAATAAATTAATAAATTGAGTCGTCCAAATGTAAATTTTTCTTTAAAGTTTCGTTCAAATAATTGAGTAAGTATGAACTACTTTATACTCATAAATAATATTATAGGCGAAAGTTTGTGTGTGTATGTTTGTGTATGTATGTTTGTTCCTCTTCTCCGCCGCAACTACTGAAACGATTTGGCTGAAATTTTGAATGGAAATAGATTATGCCCTGACTTAACACATAGGCTACTTTTTATCCCGGAAAAGTATTCCTGTGGGACTAAAATAGAATAGGGAAATTTTATAAACTTCCAATAAAGCCATAGAGGGCGCTGACTGTTCTTAAGTAAATCACGCTCACATAAAACATTATTGCAATAGTTTGCTGTGTTGGATGCATTGGCAACATAGGGTACTTTTTATCCTGGAAAAATGCACAGTTCCCACGGGATTTTACAAAACCCGAAATCTATAGCTATACAGCTATATGTATCTTACTATATAGCGAACTTCCTTGATAGTAGGTATAAAGGTTGGAAAAGGGAGCGGGAACGGGAACCGGAAATCAACGATTCCCTTGCGATTTGTTTAAAACCGAAATTATACAATGAACACAAAATTACTTTGCTATAATCCGCTAACAGTGACAAATTTGTATAGCAAAGTATTTTTGTGTTCATTGTATAATATCATGGAATTCCGCAAAGTAACGCCTGCTTCTATTCAAAAGCGAAATTCACGCGGGCGAAGCCGGGGGCACATGCTACCTAGTAGGTACTTATATAAAAATATACGTTACTTAACGTTTCTTTGGAATTGGATAACTTACGAAAAAATGTGAGGGTTTGGAAAAGTGAAATGTTATTCAAAGTTTGATACGAGCTGCAAAAAGCTTTTGAATTGATTGTCCAGTAATGGCGAATTGCCGGCCGTTGCCATTGTTCCTGAGCTTCGCCAAGTCTATCCAACTTTTCTCATTACGTCGATCTGTTACGGCGCGATCGAAATGCTTATAACAACTCGAGGTTGCCTTGATGGCCTCGTAAACACTCATAGAACCTTTATTAAAAAATAGCTTTTGCCTCCTGCATCCACGATTTAAGGTTCCATACTCCATAAAATAGTGGAATGCTTATAGGATAACCTCGTTTACCTCTTTCTGTACGTCCGTATGTTCGGTTATCCACCTGTCAAATGTCAAAGCCATCAGAAACGGTTTAAGTTATTAAATTGATGCAGAATACTAAGAGCTCTTATCAGGCTGTAAAAATTTAAGTTTTTTTACAAATTGAGATTAAATTGAATAAATGTAGGTATTAAAGGAAATATTTCGTTTGAAATTAACTTTCCCGAGGTCTAATAATAATAGTTACAGCATAAATAAAATGAAAATAATAACAACTTCGGTGAGCATTTATTCATTTAGGCATTGATTTTGAATTTTGTGATAGTAAAAGTTGTACATTTTTGGTAAACATTTAAACCGGGTCAATAACGTATGCTTACAAAATTGCTGCTTGTGATGGGATTGTGACATGTGATGTGCATTATATAAAAGAAAATGAAGAAAATAAACATGCACCAACTTTGAAATTATTGACGAATCAAAGCGTGGGTGTCGTGACCATAAAAACAGTTATTTTACTATGTAGGCAATAATAACAAAGACAAAATAAAGCCTGGAGGCGGTATCACTGTATAACCACATTAAAATAGATGAAACACATAAAAACCTACGTATTAGGTTTTAAAAGTTATCATAAACTGTACCTACGAGTACTAGGTATATTGTGGCTAATTCTGTTGTACACAATCTCTAAACCTAAACTAAAATGACAGGCCTAAATCTATTGCTATCCTTTTCTGCAGTGAGCACTATGAAAGAGATAGGAATAAATTTAGACCTGTCATTTTAGTTTAGCTTTAGAGATTGTGTACAACAGAATCGGCCACATTATCTCTCACATAACCTCTAACCTCGATTCACATTAAACTCGTCACTTATTAGTCGCCAATCTATATAATCTATACGCTATACATACATCAAATTGTTTGCAATTGAGATCGTGGTTAACTATTTTTATGACTGACAATGGGTACAAATGTATTTTTACATATTGTAATTAGTAAAAAGTATTTTCATTTATTTAATCATGCCTGATGGAAAGCAATGATGACGTGTAAGTTGGAACTTGCTCACCTAGGAGATATAGGTCGACCAGAATCTCATGAAAAATACGGAAATGAAATTCCAAAGTTAGCAACACTACGGCTGCCCTAAACAAAGTAACTGACATTTTTTGTGAAATTGACTTTTTTGCATTAACAAAAGTTTTATATCGAGTAGTTTTTTACTACAGTTTAATATTTCAAATAACTTGAACCGTTTACTGAAATTTGAATTGCCCAAACAAAGTAACTGCACATACTAACCCGGAATATAAATGTCAAAACCAAGTAAACAACAAGCACAACACAAAAACAAAGTAATTGGATGTTGATTACTTTGTTTTTGTATTTAAAATGCAGTTGCTTGATTTTTCGTTTCGTGAAACGATCCCAGGTAAGGTGTTCTGAATGTAATTACTTTGTTTATCACTAGGGCAGCCGAGTTAACCTAGTGTTGCTTACTACAAAATTTAATTTTCCTATTTTCCATGAGATTCTGGTCGACCTATACCTATTCACTCTTGCCTTGGAGGTAAGTACTCAAGTTGTACGTGGCAGGAAACTCGGACTCCGGGTGTGCGTTCCACACCTTAGCGAAAACATTTCGTTCGAGTGGATTGGACTTTAATCACATAAGGATGTCAACGCTCAAGTCTTTTCGATTACTGTGGATCCCATCGGCCGATGATTTACCAACTCGAATACATTGGTTACTTGGTAGAGTCGACCCAAAGGCGGCAACGCACCATGCCAGACCGGACCAGCTGGGTTATTCTGTAACTTAGTTAGCAACTGAAAATAGTTGCCAACGAATTAGCTTGATATACATTGCTGCTTTACTGTGGGAAATATAAACGGTTTTCATAATTTCACACAGTAAAGCAGCAATGTATATCGAACTAATTAGTTGGCAACTATTTTCAGTTGCTAACTAAGTTACAGAATAACCCCCCTGGTAGAATGCGAGGTAGTGTGCAAGCGTGAAGTACCGTTTCACCTTGTTCAGGATGCAAAGTTTTTTGGCAGCTATTTTAGTCTTCAATTCGATGTATTTCCCAAAATTGAGTTTGGTAACCTTAGTACGACTTTGCACATCTCGACAACGCTAATAGATTTCGAGCATTGAAATATAACAGCATTGAATAATATAATAACATCAGAAAACAATGTCTTGTTTTAAAGTCGTATGTTCAGTAGGTACTAACGGGTTTTATTTGGCTAAGTTTCCGTTTTGGGCCCTGGCTGTGACTGTTTGGACGAACTTCAGCTTTAAAACAAGATCCATTTGACTTTGTCGTTTATGTATTTTGAGACTCACATACTCAATGTTGTCCAGATATGCAAACTCGTACTAATACTATGGGGGACATGCCAATGCCCAAGAGCTTTACCTATATTTACGAAAGTATAAAATGTGTGCTTACAGCATACGATATCAATTATTCCGATAGTTAATAACTTATTACGTATTTACATAGCTTTTTCGAGGCAACATATCGCACGAAATTGGCACGAACAAATATTATTTGTCTAAATATTGGCACTCGCATCGTTCGCGAAATCCACGAAAACAAATTTATTTAACGCTTTCAACATTTACTTTATAACTCGTTGTTTTTATCGAAACAAATTAATTTCGCCAGTGTTCTATGCAGTTTTCAGTCATTGTAAATATTTATTGGAAGTATGGCTGACTTAGAAAAGATAAACGCTGATTTTTTTAAACCGTATTTGACGGTATTAAAATATTTTCGGTGCACGGGCATCGATATTTTTGATGAAAGAAATGTGTTACTTTTCAAATTCAAATACACGCCTGTTTTAATACTTTTATGTTTCATCATCAATGCATACAGCCACTGGCGATATGTTATTCAGGCTGTGTATAGCGGCACGGATTTCCTAGAGTTTACCGTAGAGCTATCCTTTTCTTACACTGCTGTCGAATGTAAGTGCAAATTTTAAATCCAACCTTTTTAAATGACAAGTACCTATAAATTAAAATTTTTAAAAAACCCCTGACGTTCGCCATTTTGTAGCGGCGCCATCTTGGATTTGCATAGTGATATTCTACTAGTCAAGCCCTTTTATTTGAGACCCATATTAAGGGAGTTGTGAAAAAATATGTCCTCCGCCATTTTGTAGCGGCGGCCATCTTGGATCGATTTTCATCAAACATAGCTAACAACACTCTCGACTAATTCAACTTTCAAACAAAAAACCGCATTCAAATCAAATCGGTCCACCCGTTTGAGCGCCACAGGGGAACAGACAGACACACACACACACACACACACACAGACACGTCAAACTTATAACACCCCGTCGTTTTTGCGTCGGGGGTTAAAAATTAAAATTAAAACTTGATATTACGATCATCCATGCATTCAGAATTCGATTTTTGAAAAAATTATATCTGATAAATATTCAAAATACAAGAACTGGTTGCCAAGCCACACCACCACCTATATATCAACCTAGTTTATGAAACTAAATCTGACGCGCGCCTGCGCTTGTTTGAATAGGTACCTAGAGGTGTCCAAACAAGCCTCATGAAAATCACGCTGTGAAAAGAGCACATGGATGCTTGGTACCTATCCTAAAAATGCGAAATCCAGGTGGACAGTTGCGTATGAAAGCTGTTTTCTTGGCTACGTTTTGTCAGACGTACGTCACGTGGAAATCAGGACGTTCACGTCCTGTTTTTAACCCCCGACGCAAAAACGACGGGGTGTTATAAGTTTGACGTGTCTGTGTGTGTGTGTGTGTGTGTATGTGTGTGTGTGTGTGTGTGTGTGTGTGTGTATGTGTGTGTGTGTGTGTGTGTGTGTGTGTCTGTCTGTTCCTCTGTGGCGCTCAAACGGGTGGACCGATTTGAATGCGGTTTTTTTTGTTTGAAAGGTGAGTTAGTCGAGAGTGTTGTTAGCTATGTTTGACGAAAATCGGTCCAAGATGGCCGCCGCTACAAAATGGCGGATTACATATTTTTTCACAACTCCCTTAATATGGGTATCAAATGAAAGGACTTGACTAGTAGAATAGCACTATTGCAACTCCAAGATGGCCGTCGCCACAAAATGGCGATTGTCGGGGGTTTTTTAAATTTTTAATTTATACTTGTTCTCTGGCTATGAATACGTATGTCACGGACTTCTTTAACTGGAAAGGTAAAGATGAAATATTAAACGAGCTGATGCCCGACCGACACATACGAGTCACCTACGAATTAGTACGTAACTATTAATCGAAATCGTGTGTTTATACGCGGTAACTTTAATTTTGAAGTATATATTTCAGGTTGTTTAATTTATTTGCATTTTATTTGGAGCAAAGGAAAAATAAAAGATTATGTGATGAAGCTTCAAACGGTATGGAGAAATGATGAGCGCTTACTCCCAAACGAAATCTTGTTCAAACGGGACCGAGCAAAACAAATCGACTCATACCATCTCGGTACGTATTGAAAAGATTGTAATTCACACTTTACAAAATAATAATATAAGTAGTATATCTGAAGGAGTGTTTATTTTTTGTTTGTTAAATTTTGTTACTTCTGTACGCCTCAACTGATAAAATGATTTAAACAAGATTTTCAAAACACCACAAGCAGAAATCTAAAAATACCAAAAATTGATATTTTTTTAAATAAAGGGTGTAATCAGATATGTTGTTCAAAACGCGTCCCATAGATTCAGTACATGATTCTAGGTTCCCCAGTGGTGAAACTTTTCGTCGGATTTTCCATGAAATTTACGTTTCTTTTTAACTCTTTTTTAACTGAATACTGTATAAAATCATTATTACTATCTGTTTCAATGCAATTATAAATGAAAAAGTAATTATTTCATTATTTTCACTTAAAACGGTAATGTTATCTTTAAGATTTTTGTCGAACAGCTGATTGCTAGTGAACTAGTGTGAATACAGGTCGTTAACCTACATTCGTACTGGCCTTGAATTTATAATGAGGCTCGCGGCGCAGTCAAAGGAAGTGCCGGGCGCGCGACGTCAAGGCCACGCTTTAACTCATAAAAGTCTCATATTGTGAATTTTGCGCGGAGCGTTGCGTGCGTTGTGATCGCGTTGTATGCAATACATTGCGCGTTCAAAAATGACAATATCTGAAACCAATCATTTCCGAGATAAATGATTTCAGTAATTTTACTTAGCAAATTAAATGCAACCTTATCTCAAAGTTTTCATTAACATGTCACTTACACCCTGTATATGATTACAATAGGTACAGACAGAAATAGGTTATCAGACTATAATCGTTTCTTTTCTTAGTGTTTTTGAATGCAGACTTTACTAATATACTTAATAAAAAACTGTGCAAAGCCACAGGCAGGTCTAAGTTAAAAATAAACAATTTTTTTTCAGTTTACTGTAAATTGGTAGAAGCATTCACATACTTTTATTTGGGATCACCGCTCTTGATAATATTCATCAAGAAAATCTTGAAATATCACGACGTCGCCTACGTTACGCCGATGAAATTCTCGTTGCCATTCGATCACCAAAACAATATCGTGATATTCGTTATTGTTTATTTGTTTGACTCCTGGATAAGTAAGATATTTTTGTTTCTAAATATACTTAATATAACAGGGCATAATATGTTCGAAGTGCGTTTTCTCGTAAATGAGACAGCGGGCGCACTCTTGAAATATGAAATGCACGTGTATTGTTATACTGTACTCGATACTGGATAGACTAAATAAGTCTGTCGAGTGAGTTATGCGATAGACGGATAGAGTTTTAAGATTATTTTGACGGATATAAAATACCTCGAAAACTGTCTGTGCCATTCACTATCATTGACGATGAAGTCCAAAATATAAACATAAATGAAGAATAAGACGCTATTGGTACTAATTCAGTTGTACACAATCTCTAATAGAGTAAGCAATCCCCTGCCAGATGCCCTTAAAGTGTAAAATTTCGAGTGTGTCTGGCAATGCATAACGTGATTTATAATACTATTTCGAAGAAGATATAAAAAAAATAGTTTAAAAATACTTTGACGTAAGATTTTTACACCTTTATTACTTGTTATCTCCCAAGGCCTCCATGATCTCAACTTCATAATCGCTGATGTTCCTCCCTGTGTTGGGGACAATACACAGATAAACTTTCAGCTTTTATAAAATAACGAAGGTCTGGCCGTCGTGGGCTCTTGGGCTATAAAAATTGACAGATCTATAAAAATAATAAGTATCCTTTTCATGATATTCCTTGCAGAAAGGATAGTATTACATTAAGAGATTTCAATTTAGTCCAGAGATTATAAACAACAGATTTATCACCATAAAATTTTCAATATATTTCAGAGTGGAAGATAGGGTACACGATTCATGGCAGTTCATTTTTTATTGCCATACCTATGAACCAATTACGTACACTATTTATGCTGCTTCAGGAAGATTTCAAAACAATAATAAAAACAAAAGACGCAGATGTAGACGTTAAATTAAAGAATGCAATTCAAAAACATTCTATTTTATTGGAGTAAGTCAATTGAAGTCGTTTTATATCTTCAATTTATTATAAGGTTTACTAAATTTTTACAAAGTGTACCACTAACCATAAGATCGACAGAAATAGCTTTAAAGTACATCTTCCTAATCTAGTTATAGGTATTTAAAAAGACTAACTTTCTTAAATTGGTCTTTATTGCACGATGGTCAATTTTATTTTTATTTTTGTTAAAATAATATTAAGTACTAAGCTATAATTCTATCCACAGCATGTTGGTACAACTGGGTGATGCCTATGGTGGAATTTTTGCTATTCGTGTTCTTTTTTTGTGTATAACCATGTGTTTCTATGGAATTGCGGCGAAAGTAAGTTATATATTATTTAAATAAAAAAAGTGAATAGGCATCTTCTAGGCAAACGCGATCTTCTAGACAGACGATCTCAAGCGAGTCGCTGGCAGCCGCTGGAATCAGGCAGCACAAGATCGTGTGCTGTGGCAATCCTTGCAAGAGACCTATGTCAAGCAGTGAGCGTCTATTGGTTGAAACGAACGAACGAACGAAGGCAAACGCGTAGATACTATCTTGGCCACATCATCACTTTCTATCAGGTGTGATTGTGGTCAAGCTTTTTTCTATAATGCATGAAAAAAATTGATCTTAATGTCAAACATAATACCTAATCAATATCTAACATAATTATATTAATGTAATATTGTAAATTGGTCTATTTATCCGTTTGTGAATGTGCCTACTTGTCAAGTGCGTGTACTATGCTCTTAAAGTAGGATTCAGTTACTTTCATGTACGTAATAAATTTTTTTTAGATAAATGGTAGACTGGAAGACATAAAGAACTTCGTAATTTGTATAATATTAAGTGTCAATATTTATCATTGCTGCAAACATGGACAACTTGCTACTGATTCGGTAAAACAACATATACCTATTTGATTTATACAAATATTTGTGGACAAATTCAGGTCGTACAGATAAATTCATTATATTAACGTAAAAACTTTAAAAACTTTCAGTTAGGTAAACAATTTTATTGTATCCATATGTCGATATACATCTTCCGTTATTTCATGTATTATGGCGAAAGGAAAGTTAAATAAAACTCTTTAAAATATACTTTTACTTACCCATTTGATTTATACAAATATTTGTGAACAAATTCAGGTCGTACAGATAAATTCATTAAATTAACGTAAAAACTTTCAGTTAGGTAAACAATTTTATTGTATCCATATGTCGATATACATCTTCCGTTATTTTATGTATTATGGCGAAAGGAAAGTTAAATAAAACTCTTTAAATATACTTACCCATTTGATTTATACAAATATTTGTGAACAAATTCAGGTCGTACAGATAAATTCATTAAATTAACGTAAAAACTTTAAAAACTTTCAGTTAGGTAAACAATTTTATTGTATCCATATGTCGATATACATCTTCCGTTATTTTATGTATTATGGCGAAAGGAAAGTTAAATAAAACTCTTTAAAATCATTTGACTTGAATTGATGAGCCGCGTACCGCTGTTTGTTCTATTTTTTTTAAGTATCTGATGAAATAATAATAATGTTTCTTAGGCTTTAGATGTTGCCACCGAAATATATGATAGTCCATGGGAAGATCTGTCATGCAGTAATAGAAAGATAATTTTACTGGCCATTTTAAGGTAAGTGGATACGTAATAAAATATTATTGAACTTTGAAGATCAACGTCATTTCCGTTACATGTTTCAGCGTTACATGTTCAAAACTTACCTATTATGGTTCCTTGCTGATCCTAAAAAAGCTTCATTTTCCTAATTTACTTCGTGCACGATTTTCGAATTTACTTAATCGCACTAGCTAGCAATTAAAAATTTTATTTCTATTAAAAAGAAAGATGCTATAAAGATAGATAGATCTAAGATTTAATATTATTTATTTATTTATAATAATAATATTATGAAAAATTAATTTTATACTAAACAATTTTTCCTACGAAGTCGTTGACTTGATACGTTATTTAAATCATCCAACCTGTTTCAGAAAAAGTTCTATCTTAAAAGAGGACATTAAAAAGCTGTTAATTTCTTACACATTTTATGTTTTAGGTCACAGCGAGCTACTTACATCCGTTCCACGAGTTTCACAGAAATATCTTTGAAAACTTTTAAAATGGTAGGTTGTTGCTACGTTTCTATAAAATGGTGATTTTGTAGACAGTGTGCTATTTTTCATAGAGACGATATGATAATAATATTTTCGTTAATTTTTTATTGAGTTTATCGCGTAAAGGAAGCAGTGAAGAAAACAATGGCAATTTAATTAAGAAGCTTTTTTTACCCAAGACGGTTTATAGTAAAATATTGTTTGTTAGTGTGTTTTTATGTACCATTTTCCTGAAAGAATTACCGATATATACCATTCCATCTATTTATTATTGTTCTTATGCAGAATTTTTTTTACTCAAATTAATATTTGTTTCAGATAATGAACACGACCTGGTCATTTATCTCACTGATAGCAAAGATGTATGAAAACTAGTCGTTTTTACACTTTAATTGATAAATCACTGTCAATTTAACCAAGCACCTTAAAGGTAGATAGTAGAATCGTTGTACTACTATGTCAGCACACTATAAAAATAGTATTACTGACAGCACACTCAATAATAAAATAAGTTTTGCCTATATTCAAATAATATAAGATCTACCTTCTAGATTAGATCCAAACTAGATGCGTTTTGCAAACACAATTTCAACTTTTAAGTGAACTTTATGCACTTTTTAACACGTAATCCAAAAATATAAAATAAAATTTCTTTATCTATTTTATTTCAATAATGTCGAACCTATATTTAACACTGTTCCAACAATACACAATAATAAAGTGTACATATATATGTAATAGGGAAGCGTAAGAAAGGAAGACAAAGGACCAGATGGGACGACGAAATAGTTAAAGTGGCAGGCAAAACCTGGACAAGAAAGGCAAGGGACAGAGATGTATGGAAAAGGTTAGAGGAGGCCTTTGCCAGAGGGCAAACAGACACCAACCAGGCGGACACAGATGTCGTTTCCGGGATCTGATATTGTTCTATATAAATTAGTGTATAATGTATATATTTTAAGTTAGGAAATGAAATAATAAATAGCGTAACATATGAGTAAATTGTACTAATAATATTGTAATATTGTGTCTGAAAATAAAGGCTTTATATATATATATGTAATACTTGTATGCGCTTTGTGCGTATGACAAAGTACAAAAACAGCTCTAAACGAGGGTATAAAATAATGCATATTCATAACATATTTCTTTCTGAATCCGACGAACACTCGTCGGAGGCACGCGCCGGCGTAACAATAGCGTCACTCTACGATGAAACGGTGGTAGAAAACATTTACAAAATGTTTGTTCTAACTCGTAAACGGGTTACAGCTATAATATATCAAAGTATAATTTCCGAGCTAATGCAGGGACAAAGCTAGAGGAATCGCACCGCAATGTAACTATCGAAATATTAGGGTAACGCCTTATCTGCGCTAGTAAGTATAGATTTGTCTCTAGCCATAGAAGTATAACAAAGCAATTTGTCTTGCATATATTTTTCACTAGTGGACCCGGCAGACTTCGTCCTGCCCGGTGACATACCGACATCGGCGTCACCTACCGAGACCAGGCCAGAAACCATCCAGGAACCCATTGAAATATACACACAAAATTTCATACAAATCGGTCCAGCCGTTTAGGAGGAGTTAGGTGACAAACACACGTACAGAAGAATTATTATAACTATAAATACGGGTGAGAGGGTGAGAGAGTTTACCGTATCCACGCGACGGGATGTTTGACAGTTACGAAACCCGTGATCATTTTGTATGGGAAAATGTTTTTTACCTAACGCGTCATATTTCAACATTTACATAAAATTTTGACAATACTTTGTGCATAAGTCTATACATATAATAAAATGGTAGATTCTTTGTGTCTGTACATTAAAGATTTTTGCAAAAAAAATAACTGAGAGATGTTAGGGATAAGTTATAATAGAACGTAATAAAGCAATTTTTGAAATTTCCTTTTTAATGCGCGACATTTTAACAGTACGGAGCTTAGGAAAAACAAAGAGTTTCCGTGGGATTTTTTAAAACCTAAATCCACGCGGAAGAAGTCGCGGACATCCTCTAGTCATAAATAAATACTTCCTCTGAAATGCATTGCATACTTAATTCATAAGACAAATCTCTCCCTAGATAATTAGATTTTCAAGTGAACTACACCAGAGAATGAAAACACAAACTTTATTAATTAAGCTTAAAGCCCAAAAGCATCTTAAATGTGGTCGCGTAACAAGAGACGATCCGCAAGAGCCATCCGACGCGCGAGTGTCGCGATCGTTTCGGTCAAATTGACACATTTATTATCAGTGCCAGTAGTCTCAGTTTGTTCAGCAGTGGCAACGGTGATCGAAATTCAAGTATCGACACACAATGACTTCAGAGCAAAATTAACCCAAAGATTCTTATTTTAAAGTCGTAATTCAATAGTTCGAATATTTATTTTACAACATTTCTGCTTGGGGCGCTGGCTGTTTTCGAATGATTAATGTATTGGCGACTTCAAACCTTAATATACAAGCCATTTTAGGTCCATTTTACTCTGAAGTCATTGTGATTCGATCAATAGTATACTATAAAGTTTTGGAGCGCTGCAAAGTGAGACTAAGCATACAGTGTGGCCGATTCTGTTGTACACAATCTCTAAATCTAAAGTAAAATGACAGGTCTAAATATATTCCTGTCTCTTTCACAATCCTATCTGCTGAAGGGGATAGCACTATTTTTAAACCTGTCAATTTAGTTTAGGTTTAGAGATTGTGTACAACAGAATTGGCCACAGTATCTAAATAATTTTGAGTAGCAGCGTACGCTCCTTGCGGCACCAGCGCAATCTGCAGTGCATGCTATGCGATCATCTATAAGAGCCGGTTGCATGACAGGCGGTTAAAATAAGATAATGGCTAAGCTTGAATACCAAATAGATAAAACGCAAAATGAATATTTTTTTCATAAAAAACTAACAAATCTAACTATTTATCTAATTTAACTTTAACCTTCAATCACGTGACAATAAAAGAGAAGTATATCTTGCAGGCCGCGTGGCAAATTAGGTATTTGATAGTATTGATGCTGTCTCTGTCTCTGTTGGTTGGAAGACATCTAAGCTCTTGTGAAATGAGTGCTCATTTCAATTGGTCAAAAAGTTCCATTTCCAAAAACATTATTCTCCAGGAACACATCTCGAGATCGTTTTTTCTCTTCTTCTCTTCTTCACGTAGCGTAGAGAAATACGTAAAAATAAGCGCTCTGACACGAGTGTACTTAGTAGCCTTGGTCAGGTAAGTATACTTTTTCAAAATTGTTTACTCTTATCTCTTCAGTGATAAATGTGAATAGCTTGGCTTTTTAATTATCAGCAATCCATTTTCGCGGCCACGTAAACAACTCACTTGTGAAAAAAATACTATTGGTCAAGGGAAGGCCTTTTAATTGAAACGTAGGAAATTTTGTCGCACGATTTATTTTGTGGCGAGACCAGGTACACTCCGGTAATTAATGGAACAAAACCTTTTCGCATTAACAATGCTCAATGTTACTGCCTGCATAGTTTTGCGACCGCGAAAGTTTATTTAGTCGGACTTTATTTAATGCAGTGCTTGGAATCGCTTTTCAGACTTAAATGGTGTTAAGGAAGTATTTAAGAGTATTAAAATGCTTAATTTGCGATCAATTGAATTCTAAATAATAATTTAATGTTAGTTGCAGGGTTTAGCTGATCGATTTGGTCTTCGAAGTTCTGTAAGACATTTAGGTACATAAGTACCTACTCGAATAGGTAGGTATTCGAAATGAGTTAGGAAAATGCACTCCTGCGCCTCGGAGAGCACGTAGGCCTGCTCCTGATCTCTCTCCGGTCGTGTCAGATGGCCATCCCATCGGATAGTCAGAGTGAGGGAATATAGTGCATCTGTGTCTGCGCATGCACTATAATACCTATCTAGTGTGCAGTTGACCGAAATTTGATCAGGAAAATATTTTTATTATTCAAACTAAAAACCATTCTTGCGTACTTAAATAATATGTTATCGACATTGCACAACCACAGATACAATAGGTAGGTACCAACTACTAACCTTGTGTAACAAATGCGCTTTCAAGTACCTACCTAGTAACGTTTAAATCAAAGCAGTTATTCTCTGAATTTCAGTTATGTAAATTGTTGGGGTTAATTTGCGGTCGGCTGTCGCTGCCACAAATAATACTAGTTGGTGAGATGTCTGTACCCGTGCGCGAGATACGTACGAATGATAAATAAAATAAATGAGTGAAAAATCTTAATAACATATATAAAACAAAGTCGTGTTTGTTCGAACACTTCTCGAGAACTGCTGGACCGATTTTCATGGTTTTTGATTTGTTGTATTTGTCTCTATCCCGAATAGCAGAATAAAGTCTATTATCAAAATCGGATAATTGACAAAGAATAAAAGAAAAGAAAAAACATTTTCCTACATAAAATGTTCATGGGTTTGGTAACTGTCAAACATTTAATGTTCATCCCGTCGATACGGTAAAGTCTCAGCCATAATTATATAATTTTTTTGTATGTGTGTTTGTCACCTAACTCCTCCAAAACTGCTGGACGAATTTGGATGAAATTTTGTGTGTATATTTCAATGGGTTCCTGGATGGTTTGAACACACAATTACCGGGTAGGTACAGATAACCTACCGAGTCTCGGTACGTGGTGCTGATGTCGGTATGTCACCGGGCAGGACGACGTCTGCCGGGCCCGCTAATATAAAATAATATTATATTAAATTAATGAGTTGTAATAAACTGTACCTACCCACAGTCTAAATTTTATGGTAATTTCTTGATTTTTTTTCTATGGGAATATGCATAGCAGATGATATTATTATTTAACTAGATGATGCCCACGGCTTCGCCCGTGTGGGTTTAGGTTTTTAAAAATCCCGTGGGAACTTTTGATTTTCCAGAACAAAAAGTAGCTTATCTGTAGAAACCCGTCCCCAAAACGGAAAAATCCCGTGGTATCCCCACGATTTCGGAATACAATTCCTTACAGCATCAGGGTTGAGGAGTTGGATATGTACCTACTCGAGTTCATTCAACGATAAAGTCTTTAATTGGTACCCCCAATATCAATTTAAATAACCGAAAGTTTCTAAAACCCATTAGTTTTGGGGATTAGGTCCCCTACAGCATCAGGATTGAGGAGTTGGAATCCAAATTTTTTACAGAACAGGGTCGCAATGTTTCTCTATCGATTAAAAAAAAATTACGCAAATCGGTTCAGAAATCTCGGAGATATCGGTGTACATAGGTAGAAAAACACAACTCCTCCTTTTTTGAAAGTCGGTTAAAAAGTAGCCTATGTTACTCCCTGGTTAATTCTCTACTTGTATGTGAAGGTCCCGTCAAAATCGGTTCAGCCGTTCCGAAGATTATCCCGTTCAAACAGACAGACAGACAGACAGACAGACAGACAGACAGACAGACAGACAGACAAAAATTTTAAAAACGTGTGATTCGGTTATGGTAGCGTTCAAATAACCATATGAGCTTAATATGAGGTAGTTATTTCGATATTACAGACAGACACTTCAATTTTATTTATTAGTATAGATATGTATTGTGTTTTGTCTGTTTTGATTATTGCTCGTTCGAGACATCGAAATACAAAAGTTCGAAGGTGTTTTATATTTTGGTATTTAATAATTAAGTGATTGAATAAACACATTACCTACTAAATAGGTGCTTTATAATTATGTCTTATACTTATTAATAGTTATTATGCATAATACGTCATATCAATTCTAATGAACTGCCGGTATAGAGTTTCACAGATAATAACGACATCGATCCAATTAGTATATTGTGAGTATTTTAAGCGACTTAAGAAAATGTAAGTGTCGTGAAAACACAAGTGGTTATTAAAACTTTGATGGGAACAGCAAAAATCTTTTGAATTGATTGTCTCGTGTCGGCAAATTGTTGGACGCTGGCAGTATTTTTGACTTCCGCGAAGTCTATTCAACTTTTCTCATTAGAGCGATCTGTTAATACTCTGATCGATACATAATATTATTATAATATTTCAATATTTGTGAGCGTCACAAATAGTGAAAACCACTTATTAATTCAAAGGAACCCTTGTTTTTATAAGTACATAATATATATATGGATGACGCCTCAATTATCGTCACAAATGTGCACATGTTTGTTCCATGGAAAACACTTTTTAATATTAATTGCGTAATTCGGTATAATCCGCTCCAACCCGGGTTACGTGTTTACACTCGTATTATGGGCCTCATAAGAAGGCTCAGGGTCACGCAGCGGGCGATGGAGAGAGCTATGCTCGGAGTATCCCTGCGGGATCAAATCAGAAATGAGGAGATCCGCAGGAGAACCAGAGTTACCGACATAGCTCATCGAGTCGCAAAGCTGAAGTGGCAATGGGCGGGGCACATTGCTCGAAGAACCGATGGACGTTGGGGTCCCAAGGTGCTTGAATGGCGACCTCGCACCAGTAAACGCAGCGCAGGTAGACCCCCCACTCGTTGGACAGACGATCTCAAGCGAGTCGCTGGCAGCCGCTGGAATCAGGCGGCACAAGATCGTGTGCTGTGGCGATCCTTGCAAGAGACCTATGTCCAGCAGTGGACGTCCATTGGTTGAAACAAACAACTCGTATTAACGTCGTAATAGCAATACAGATTTAGCTCTACATAATGCATTTGATAAGCAAAATGTGAACCCTCTACATGATGCCTGGATTTTTGAGCCAGCAATCGTATTTCGAGTGTACGAAAAAGAAATTCTAAAACATACTCACGTAGCTCATTTCCTTAGTAATGGGGTTATATTCCGCGGCACAATTTTCAATTTCCCAATCTCTTTCTACATTATATCCGCTGTTCGTGTCGAAAGTAAGTTCGTTTTCAAGATTTACACTCGTCACCCTAAGTATTATTTAAGTCATATAATTTCAAAAATAAGAAGTAGTAGTATGTCATTTAGTAGGTAATATTTTTATTTAACTACAAGCGGATACCCGCGACTTCGTTCGCGTGGATATTGGTTTTTAAAAATTAGGTAGATCAAAATGTAAACATCCGCCAGTAAAAATCCCATCAAAATCGATCCAGCCTTTCAGAGATAAGAGATAATCTTTAAAGTAACTTCTTTCTAACAAAAAAAAAATAATGTAATCGGACCACGGAGATCGGACTACGCGTTAATGAATTACAGCTAAGTACACATTTTGACTTTCATCCACCAAGAGAAACGTGCTGAATTTCGGTATAAAAAGTATCCTATATCTATGTTATTCCGTAGTATGAACTTACAGCATGCCAAGTTTTATTTCAATCCATTCAGTAGTTTTGCGTGATGCGCACATAAACATACAGACCAACAGACAAACAAATAAACAGACAAACAGACAAAAATTTCAAAAATTGCTTTTTTACGTTCTATTACCTACTTATCCTTAACATCCCCCAGTTATTATTTCGCAAAAATCTTTAGTGTACAGATACGGCAAGTCTACGATTTTATTATATGTAAGTATAGATAGAATAGATTTCTTATTTCAAATAAACAATTTCAATTAAAAATAGGTAAAAACAACAACTTTATACCTGATTAATTTAATTAGGAAAAAATATTACATCGCAACCTAAATGCCCGGGTTTTTTAAATAATTTAGGGTTGGGGCGAGTCGCTACGAAATTTAATATCAAAGAATACCTAGTTTCCATGCATTGTTTCAAACCAAATACTACGTCCGTTCATTACTCTTAACAAACACAGGAAAACCATTTTATACTCTCTAACTTTATGGCACTTGCGTTTGCAACTAAGGTAATTCTATTGAGCTTTAGGCACCTAACGATTTATAATTAATTCTAATTTCTAAAATAATTAAATCTAAGATGAATACTACTCCATATTTTTTATGAATTTATCGCATTCGTGAAATGAGCACTTAGCTGGGTATACTTAGTTGGAATGCGTAGTTGTAAAGACTTCAAAATCGAAATAACTTCTAGTGAGATATTTATATTATCACAACGAAATAATTATTACTAAAAACTTATAGAAACTTATAGGTGTAGATAAACTTATAGTGTCTAAATAATTATATCTCCCTAAAAAAATCCACCAGGTTATTCTAGATAACAGACAGACGTTAGTTAATATACTTTGCAACTAGACGAGTTTTCAAAGGTTTTAATAAATACCTAACTTCTTATCACGCTACCGTACCTGGAAGTAAGGTAAAATGTAACTGAAAATGAGTTAAATTCTCTCTTGTAAAGTCACGTCAGCAGCATTGCATCGGAAACGGTCACGAAGCAAGTCGAAAGCGTGACATTTCCGTCGGCACGGACACTTTGAGTCTTTGCTGCCCCAATTGCTCCTCATAACTTTCATACACGTTCCACTCACAATATGTGCTCCCTATTTATTAGGTATATGTAACTTCATAGTCTCAACAATGTATATAAAGAAACATTGCAAAAACTGAAAGAGGTTACAAAATTCGATTTTAATTTTCAGAAGAATTACCTAGACATCGGTCAGCGATATATCTCTATCGTAAAGTGTTTTTTTTTTAACTTTATTTTAACGGTAGGTAATAATTATTATTTATCAATGCAGTACAATTTAATAAATCATTAATATCATTAAAGTATGTTCGTTTTATCTGATGATAATGTGCAATTTATACATCGAACGAAATCCCCGCGTTATTCTTTTGGGTCCGTACTCCGTAATAATATATTGTTTGTATCGTAGCCAGTGTTATATACCTACTTGGTTATGTTATTATTAACTGTGTGCCACCACGATCTGCTTATTTCACACCTATCAATTTATTCCACACAATTTCATTTGCACGCAAAGCAGTAGTCGACGAAAATTAAATGAAATTCATATTATTCATAAAATCTATATGCAGTATCCACCATCTACTACAGCCCTTTTAACGTGCTCCTTGCTTATAGGAGAGAGGGATTTAGAGTTTAAGCCCACCACGCTGCTTCAATACAGATTGGCGGGCTTTGACGACCGTTGTCAATAGTGATACTAACTGGGACGGATAGCTTAACGTGCTCTCCGAGGCATGGAGGTAGAACATCGCCAACTACCAACTGAAAATTTCTTGATAGAAAAAACCAAACAACAATTTTAGGCTCGACCCGGGAATCGAACCAAAGATCCGCAGTCGAATAGGCTGATCGCTAGACCAACGAGCAGTAGGTATACGAGTAAGTAATATGGTTAATTTAGGATACACGCTATTTGAATATTAAAACCTATAGACAGAATAATTATACCTTGGATTTACCTACTAGGTATATAATATTTGGAATAATAGATATTAGGTTTTCAATACAATACTATAAGTATTAATATTTATAGATATTATTTACGACGCTTGTACAGAATAATTACGTAATTATAATTATGATAAGCTACTTTTTAACTTGTAGTCTGTTAAATGGCTTAGGCCGGAGCCGCACTGCGAAATATATTCGCGCGAATTTTATTCGCGCGGTTTATTTTCCGCATTTTAATATAATTTTTTCGCGAATTTTAAATCCCAAGTGCGGGCAGCTTCATACATTTCCATATGTCACAGAATTCTGCGAAAAAATTCGCGCGAATAAATTTCGCAGTGCGGCCCCGCTCTTAGAATAATATGAAATGCCTGATTAAAGTTCGGCCGTTCAGAGAATGCGTTCCTGACACCTATCAGTTAGTCACGACTAGTGATGGGCACAACATAACACTGAGTTCGTTATCGTTCCTCCAAAATGAACCGGCGCATTATTTTAAGATTATTTTCGTTTTAAATTGGCGGAATCATTTAAAATTTATATTTTAGTTATTTAAGTAGAAACCAAAAAAAGGTAATATTCATATAATAAAATTGTTTTATTCAACCTAAATATAAAAATGCTACTTTCTTTCGCGCGTTCGGTTTGGTTATAGTTTTATTTTTATATTTCATAAAAGTTATCTTAAAGTCCATTATTTTCAAATTCTTAAAAAGAAAAACAAAGCGTATTATTTTATATTATAAGTATAACTGTATAAGAACAGATTACGATACTTGCCTGTTATTTTTAGCACAGCACTATTATACAAATATAAGGCGCTGACATAACCTTGTAATAGCGTAGTATAGATTTAAAAAAATATTGTTTACCAAGTTATTTGACACTCAGTTTGGCACAAAATTATAACATTCATTGATTATTGATATAATAATGTTGTTTTAATGCTCATCAATTGTTAGAACGGTAAACAACCAGCAAAAATATTTTTATCGTAACTGCAACGCCATTACAAAGCTACGTCGTCAGTTCAATCGCGACGTGTCAGGAACGCATTCTCTGAACGGCCGAATTATAACAATAATAATTGGCAACTTGCCAAGATTAAGAAAAACATAGGTAGGTAATATTATTGAACAAACTTTCAGTGTCGGTTTTACAAATTAGTTCAATATCTTCCTTTTATCTTCCTTTTAATGCCAGCGCCGCGCCGAAGGCCAGCGCATAGGTACAAATGACGCCGAGGAGCAGCGTGTAATCAATAGGGCTTATGAGCGTTGATGCGTTCTGCGCCGTTTTAGCTCATTTTTCAGCTATTTTGGCCCTTCATATGTTGTTCATCTATGCATTTACTCAAAAACTTATTTATACTACATTGTAGAAAATTTTGTATTCTAGGGAATTGGAAGACAACATTTTGCAATTTATTGATAGTTTTTGTCTTATTGCCAAAATACCAAAAGCCTATTTTTGAATTTTGGGAATCGTGGAATCTTTGACGTTCACTACGTCAAAAGTTACTTGTTCAATTCACACACAATGATATATTTATGAAAGGAAATGCCCTGAACTAAAGACATGGAAGAAAACATTTTTTAATTTGGCGTTTTTTACATCATAAAAATCCAAGCAAAGGAATTTTAATTTCAGTAAATTATAGACATATAAAACCGTCATTTTAGTAGATTAATTGTCGCCATTTATAAGTAAAATTAATTACATATAAAAGTTAAACATATTAGCAATAATATAAGTAAAAAAAAATCTAAACTTATGTACTATTTGTTTCCAAAAAATAACTTTGAAACATATACCAAAACGCAGAAAGAGGCAGTAGGAAATTGAACTAGCAAACTAGTATGAGCCGAGGCCTCTCCGCGAACGGACGTAACGCTTTTTGTCTCGGCAATTCTTATTGGATTACATGGAATATACGTAAAATTGTAGTGCGACTGTCACTATTCAATACTAGATATTTTTAATGCTCGCTATTTTTTCTTACAGATAGATTAAATTTTTTACGTATTTTTAATAATTGTAATATATTATATTATAGTTATAGTTGAGGATTATAGTTGTAAATCAGTAATCCATACTATATAATATTATAAATGCGACAGTGTGTCTGTCTGTCTGCCGATTTTTATGTAATTAGGTACAGAGTTAGCTTACATCCTGGGGACGGATATAGGATACTTTTTATCTCGGAAAATTAAAGAGTTCTCACGAAATTCTTAAAGGTCCGTACGTTTAACCGATTTCGCGGCCAACATATACTTAGTACATAATATTATGTGGAAAATGAACTAGAAAATAGCTATCGTCTTCGATCAAAAAAATTATCGAAGGTTATCGTATACAAAAACTATCATCCGGTAACTATTAAAATTTAAAATCGGGAAATTACATCAAAATCAACATGGAGGGCTGATATAGGCAAACTTTCTTGAAAGTAGGTATAAATGTTGGAAAAGGGAGCGAGAACGGGAACAGGAAATCTATGATTCCCTCGGGATTTGTGAAAAACCCAAATTCACGCGGGCGAAGCCGCGGGCAAAAGCTAGTAGAGTATAATTTTTTTATTTAAATAATCCATACTAATATTATAAATGTGAAAGTGTGTCTCTCCGTCTGATAGCTTTTCACGGCCCATTCTTTTTACCGATTTGGACGAAATTTAGTATCACAGGCATGGACATTGGTTATTTTAGACTTTTTGATGTAAAAAAAAAACTTTAGAAACAGCATGTTTTCTAGGTATATACCTATGTTGGGCACATTATCTAGGTTGTTGGGCACAATTTATCGCAATAGCACAAAGTTATTTTTTGCATTGTTTTATAAAATGGCTGATAACTCTATTATTACCCGTGCAATAATTTTCTATTGTTATTGTGGTAAATGGATTACACTAGCACAACACCTGCAAGAGATTAGATACTAACTATCATTTGCACGTCGTCATCGTTTGAGCAACTTTATTTGATAACTAGCTTTTGCCCGCGGCTTCGCCCGCGTGAATTTCGATTTTTCACAAATCCTGAGGGATAAGTAAATTTCTGGTCCACCCGCCCCCCGCCGCGCGGCGGCGTACCGCGGTACCGCGTACGGCGGGCGCAGGGCGCAGGGGCGCGTGGCGCGGCGCGGGGAGCGCGAGCGTCCGCGTCGGCCGTCGCGAACGCGCGCAGCGAAAATACCTATCAGGGCGTTTTTAACATCTGTATTTACCGATTTCAACACAACTCCTTTTTTGAAAGTCGGTTAAAAAAGTAGCCTATGTTACTCCTTGGTTAATCCTCTACTTGTCTGTGAAAGTCCCGTCAAAATCGGTTCAGCCGTTCCGAAGATTAGCCCGTTCAAACAGACAGACAAAAATTTTAAAAACGTGTGATTCGGTTATGGTATCGTTCAAATAACCATATGAGCTTAATATGTGGTAGTTATTTCGAAATTACAGACAGACACTTCAATTTTATTTATTAGTATAGATTTTATTTATATTTTCGAACAAGATTTTTCTTTTTATTGCATCAAGGGTCGACCTTGATGGCTATTGTCAGAGTGATAAAAACTGCTTTAGCGTTGCAGGTGCTTATCTATTTTATTGCTCTCTGTTTTTGTTTTTACGTTAGGTTGGGTGTGAAAACAAAAAAAAAAATACTTTTATTATTTTTTTTTTACTTTTGATTTTGAATGAATCTGCATTTTTCTTCACTATCTTACCCTTACACGAGTAGGTATATACTAAAATCAATATCAGAAGCTGTACTATATTCTCCAATTATAATTTTTATGTACTGGTCTACTCTATAAGGTCTTTTTCAAGCATTATACATTAATTATGCCTACTTTATAAAATTAAAAATCTACGAACTAAAAACTTAGGTATAGGTGCATAACAATATTGAAAAAAATAATAGCCCGTTTGAAAATGGTAAAAAGATCAAAACGGTTTGTTACACTACACTGCACTCGGAGAAGCCCGTTCATTCACGTAAACAAAGAATCCCAGGTAAATGCCTAAACTTGCGAAGCGGGTCCGTGCGTCAACGCTCTTAAATTGCTTTGACATACGCAATAATGAAAAGAAAACACACCGCGCTTCCAGGCGTCCTCGCGTACTGGAGCGCAGTTCGTGTTTTGTTTTGTTTTCAACCGTATATCAAGTTGTATAAAGCTGAGCTTTAATTGTCACTTCAAAAGAAATTGCTCTATGGCGCTATCCCACTCTGTTGGTGGGCTTTGCGCTTCAAACCATATTTGTATTTCTACTAATCTCCCGGATATTGGTTGACATAACTCAATGAATATTCTACTGGGTTCGAGTGAAATGTATAGTGCACAGTGCATAGTGCCTGCAGAGTTACAATCTTCAATATCACAGTCGCTCGTTAAAACACAATCACACACTTCGTAAATATTATCTCCAGTTGGCAATAACACAAACGCTCTGCAAATACTGGTACAATCCGGCGACGATTAGGCTGGCGGCTTGCCAAAGACTCCATTCCTGGAGTTAGATTTTTGAGTGGAACATTATGCTCCGTTAATAAATTTTACTTCATAAGGATACGAAAGCATATTTTGTTCTATTATTAACAGCATTCCGAACCTGTGGTAGACGATTCAAAAGTACTTGTAAAAGTTTATTTGATTAAAAAACTTTTCTATTCTATTCTAAGAGAACAGGGCTAGGTGAAACTACAGCACAAGACTTAGATAAGTGTAAATTAATAATTTAAATCACTCCCGACATGTGGAATAAATAGGTATAGGCTAAAGGTATGTTTGACATCCTGCTTGAACATTCTGAATATTACACTAGCGGCACGCTATGATGGCCGGTTTGACACATTACAATAGTGATGTGGAATGTCAATTTATTCTCGAACAAAAAACAATTAAGTTTTGTTTTTGTACCTGATTAAATAGGTTTAATAAAACAAAAATGTATATGTTTATTTAATTTATTTGAACGAACTGAATATTTGAACGAAAATGAATATACATACTTTATATGCACACAAGAAACATATGAATACAAAAGATACCAAAAAAGGTGCCACAAAAGGCCATAATTAATCAGATTCGTCCATACTACTATTTTCACTGTCGTCACTGCTATCATCACATACATTAATAATTATATGTTCGTTTTCTATAATATTATCTATTTTCACATCTCTTTCATAATCTTCCCTTATTAATTTAACAGTTCTATTCACAACCTTTTCCCAGTCTCCTTTAGTCACATGTTCACAAGCTTCTTCTAATAATTTTAGCATTTTTTTTGTGGTAAATGGGGGTTCTGTATTGTGTCTTGCAGCATATCCCTTAATTTGAGCCCACACCAACTCAATCGCATTATACTCACAATGGTAAGGCGGTAACCGTATAACTCTGTGCCCATGTTCTAATGCTATTTTGTCAATGACGTATCGGATCTTGGTTGGTTTGTTTTCTTTTAAAAGACGTACTAATTCCGCTTTTAACATATTCATGTTTGCATCTACGCCATTTTTACGAAGCCATGCGACGATATCAGCTTTCTTTTGGGATTGGGCAGGTGGCTTGTCAATTTGCATCGAGTGGTATGGGGCGTTGTCCATAATTATAATAGATGGTTCAGGGAGGCTACACAACATTGAGGTAAACCATTCAGTAAACTTTTCTCCATTCATGTCTTCATGATAGTCTCCAGTGGTTTTTGACGCAAAAGCCATGAGAGAACCTTCGACAAACCCGTTGATGGTTCCGGCGTGACAAATTATAAGTCGCGATCCTTTTCCTACAGGAACTTTGGAAGTAGATGCTGCTGTGTCATCGTTCCAAGAACGGCCTACAGTATGGTTAGCATTAAGCCATGTTTCATCCAAGAACACAACATTTTGCCAATTTTTGTTTTCTTTCACTTGCCGTAAAAAAGTATACCTTGCCATCGCTATATCAAATCTTTCCATCAATATTTTGCGTTTGTTACATTTTTTGTATCGAAATCCAATGGTCTTCAAAATCTTCGTTAAAGAACTTTCCCCACCGAAGAATAATCCAGCTTCCTTCAGTGAATGCACCAACTTTTTTCTTGTTGGATACTCCTTCTGTAAATAGTAGCCGTAAACATGTCTTCGGATAGCATCGGCATCAAAGCTATCGATGCCTACGACTGGTTTTGCTCGTTTTCTCTTTTTTGGTGTGTGAAGTTTATTTTCTTCTGTGCCAGTCTCGCCATATTTTTTTTTAGTTATCCGTCTAACAGTTCGTTGTCCAATATTAAGCGCATCAGCTACGCGTTCAACCACTGACGTTATAGGTAAAATTGGCCCTCCATTTTGAGCTTCACGATCGAAATAGTTACGAAGGCGTATTACGAACTCACGTGTCTGACTATTTAGAACAGTTCTCTGCGTACGTTCGGTCATATCGACGAAATCCACAACAAAGGGCTTGAACAGAGTCCAAATTAACGAGCAAGGGTCAACAGTAATGCAGTATCAATATTTGAAATCCAAAGCCAGGTCAAAACTATATCACAATCGCATTGCACTGACAGTTTATACTTTTCGAAGCAACGTCAATTCGAAACTGCTTTGTTTTGCATTGAGCATTGACGCGAGTTTGCCGGAGGTAGTAGTTGTGCTAGCCAGCGATCCTATGTGACGATCGTATTAGATTCCATTTTTAAAAATTTATTGATATTTTTTTGCGATTTCAGAGGTTTGTCCACATAGTGAAAATTGTTCATATTCACAAGTACATTCACCCCTTAAATGGTGCAAACTGATTTTTCTACACTTGTATACATTTAAGAAATCAATTTAATAAATAAATTTTGAGTCCTAAACCTAAAACTACATTCGATAAAATTTATGAATCTCTGCACATCACTATCGTCAATAAAGTAATACAATTATTTCCTTCAAAGTCGTTATCAATTAATACGGAACTTCATGAGCGGACAAACGTCAAACCGGCCATCATAGCGTGCCGCTAGAGTAATTTGCCTTTCATTCATGTCAATTTGTGGTTGCAAAACTATTTATAACGTCAGAGTAAATTGGATCTAAAGTAATTGGACCTTAGGTACTTGTTTTAAAGTCTTACTTTCAGTACTTCCGATATATACTTTGCAAAGTTCCCGCTTGGGACGCTGGCTGTATATGTATGTACAAACTCAAACCTTAAAACAAGAAAGTTTAGGTTCATTTTACTTTGACTTTATTGTGTCTCGATACGATCAACGTTATCGCAATGTGTAAACTCGTAGGTACTAACCCTACCGAGTTTGACTTTGGAGAACAAAAACTGAATTCAATCCATCTGTTTGCTACTTAAACAATGCCGTGAAATTTAGCCCTTCTTTTTGTATCGGGGGTTATTAGACCGATTTCACAGCCGCAATCGATAGTGCAAAGTTTGAGAATTATTATCTACCTAATTATTGCCTAAGTTATACCATCTAAATGTTTACAGAAAATGTCTAAACATCCTTATTTGCTGATGTGTGAGTGTGACTACTGACTATGTGTGACTATGATGTTATTATTTACTAAAGTTTGCAACAAACAGTTCATGCGTGTCCGTCTTTCGGCAATGTGTTAGATTTGCGGGCACCGGCTGTGTGCTTTCAAAGCAACTCATGCGTGAACACTATCACAGTGACTTAGGAGAAGTCTCTCTCGAACGCTCTCGGGAGCGTCAGCTCTCGGGCGCGCCCTATACAAACGAAGTTTGATTCTTATCAAGCAAATCAAGGTCAATGAAATTTTGTAGATACGCTCAAGTTACTAATATCTGTGTCTGTTTTGTGTTAGAATCCCTAAAAATATGTAGTTTCAAAGTTACAAGGGCTCAAAGATTTAGATATACATACATATATGTACATATTATTATTATGCATTAAAATAAGATTAAAAATTTGTTTGTATGTTTTTATTAATTTGGATTATCGAGATAACATATCTATACATATCTAAGTATAATAAAATTTTAAAATAAGAGTGAGGGTACAACTACGCGCCCTTACATTATAAAATAGAAGCCGACATCAAACAGAACAATTTAAGATGGCTCTCTGGTTTTGAAGCGAAACGTGCGTCGGGGGTGTAGTTGGTGATTTATACCGAAATGTGTAGTTGCGGTGCCGAGTGTTCTTGCTTGTGCACAAATTCACAGCGGGAGAGATAGGCCGGTGCCTTTTGCTAGTAATATACGGTATGCACTCGATAAATTTTCCATATTGAAACCAATCCGAGATGATATTGTATTCTAGGTATGTCATCATACAAGAGCATGCAGTTAATTAAATTCAGAAGCTGAATTACTATTAAGAACCCGTTGACCCGTTGTAATTTTTTTTTTAATTAAAAATCCTGTGTGATTTTAAACTAGGTCCATGAAATCAAGAGATTTTCGAATCAGTTATTTCTAATGTTTAGAGAGAAAGATCCTCCCTGGCGCAGTGGTCTTATAATATTATCTGGGAGACCCCAGGTTCGACTCCCGACAGGGACTAAATGGTCTGGTCTGGGTCGGTCGTAGCTACTTATCACCCTACCGGCTACGCCGTCACACCAAGCGATTCAGCATTCCAGTAAGATGCTGCATAGAAATCGATCAAGGATTTAATAAAATTGCCAGGTTAACCCAGGACCACTGCTAATGCCGAACGGAGTGAAACGCAAGAGGAAGCTGATATGTCATCATGAACCAGTTGCACCATATCAGCTTCCTCCAGTCGAACCTCAATCATTGTGCAGCGGCTCAAGATCTCCTGTTGCAGTCCATGGCAGAATGGCAGATAGATGTAGCCGTAGTTTGCGAGCCCTATTACGTCCCCACCCAACCTCATTGGGTGGGGGACTTAAACGGTTTGGTGGCAGTTCTGATCGGGAACAATACCGGTCCTCCACTCACTGCGATAGAAAGAGGCCCGGGTTATGCGGTGGTAAAATGGGGGGAATTCATTATCGTAGGAACATATTTCTCGCCCAATCGCACCCTGGCTGAATTCGAAGTCTATCTTGACTCAGTCAGAGCGGCTGTCCTCAGACAGACGGGAGGACATGTCATCGTCCTCGGTGATCTGAATGCCAAGTCCCGGGCGTGGGGAAGTCCCACCACTGACGAAAGGGGGAGGGCTGTGCAGGCCTGGGCTCTCCTTTCGGGCCTATGTCTCCTTAATAGAGGGGTGGCGCTTACTTGCGTGCGACAACAAGGTGGATCCATAGTCGATCTGTCGTTCGCCATGCCTGCCGTTGCCGGGAGAATCATGGACTGGAGAGTGGAAGAAAATGTGGAGACTCTCTCAGACCACAAATATATCCGCTTTGGGATTTCCAACACTCCGGCAGCTGCTAGCCCTCCCAGGGGCCCAAGCCATTTTCCGCGGTGGTGTGTTAGTCAATTGGACCGAGAGTTGGCTAATGAAGCTGCCATTGTCCAGCGGTGGTCCAGTCCCAGCAACAGCGCTGATGCCGGCGTAGAGGAACTCGCGGCATCAGTATGTAATGCTCTTGTAAGTGTCTGCGACGCGTCTATGCCAAGAGCCAAGCGACGGCCTCGCCGCCGCTGCGTGTATTGGTGGTCGGCGGAAATCGCGGACCTTCGTACGACCTGCGTTAGGGCCCGGAGGGAGTATGTCCGATGCCGCAGGCGGAACGGGCTAGACCTGGACTTAGAGAACCGACTGCAGTGTGCTTATCGCCAGGCAAAAAAAGCACTACAACTGGCCATAAGACAGGCCAAGGAGCTGGCCCGCGAGGATCTATTGCGGTCGCTAGACAGAGATCCATGGGGACGCCCTTATCGAATGGCGCGTAACAAACTTCGTGCTCAGTGTACTCCGATTACTGAAACCATGCAGCCGGACCTTCTACTGCAACTGGTAGATGAGCTGTTTCCAGTCTCTCTGGGTCACGTCCCTCCAACAATGGCCCCTCCTCCTAGGGGCGAACCAGATTTCAGTATTCCTCTTATTACGGAGGGGGAGATGCACCTTGCACGTGAACATTTACGGACTAAAAAGACAGCACCGGGGCCCGATGGTGTCCCAGGTAAGGTAGTTCATATAGCACTGGAATACTTGATGGAGCGGCTTCGGGAACTGTTTGACAAGTGCTTGCGCTCTGGACAGTTCCCGAAGTCATGGAAAGACGGAAAGCTGTGTCTGCTGCCGAAAGCGGGTCGTCCGCTTGACTCCCCTGCAGCATATAGGCCAATTGTACTGCTCAGCGAGACAGGCAAGCTCTTCGAGAGGATCCTTGCCGCACGTCTCACTTCGCATCTCGAAACGGTGGGTCCGGGTCTATCCGAGGTGCAGTATGGTTTCAGGGCGGGCCGATCGACCTTAGATGCCCTGGATGCCCTAAAGAACTTATCCATGGAGGCGATAGAGGATGGAGACGTGGTCCTCGCAGTCTCTCTCGACGTTGCAAACGCTTTCAACAGTCTCCCCTTTGAGACTTTACTGGAAGCACTCCGGTACCATGAAGTGCCAGCCTATCTCAGGAGATTGTTGGAAGCGTACCTTCAAGACAGGGATGTCATGTGGGAAGGTAACGATGGCCGATTGTATCGACACCGTGTGGGCAGCGGAGTTCCGCAGGGCTCGGTACTGGGGCCGACACTCTGGAACATTGGTTTCGATTGGCTCTTGCGGAGTCCGCTGCTCCCAGGGATGAGAGTGTTATGCTACGCTGACGATACTCTAGTTACTGCCCGTGGCAAAACATACGAGGTGGCGGCCCGCCTAGCGGAGATCGGTACGTCCCTGGTGGTGGATAAGATCAAAAGACTGGGCCTGAAGGTCTCAATTCCCAAAACCGAGGCCCTCTTATTCCATGGTCCACGCAGAAGACCACCCCGAGGTGCGCAGATCATCGTCCAAGGCGTAGTTGTGGAGGTGAAGGCCTGCATGAAATACTTGGGGCTTATCCTGGACGGACGCTGGGGATTTGGAGAGCATTTTAAACAACTCGCCCCCAAACTCATTAACACCGCCGCAGCTCTCGGCAGACTACTGCCTAATATTGGGGGGCCTCAGTCTGTTTGCAGGCGACTGTATGCAGGAATCGTGAGGAGTATGGCATTGTACGGGGCGCCCGTATGGGTGCACGCTTTGACTCCGCAGAACAAGATCCTTCTGCGGAGACCTCAAAGAATTATAGCCGTGCGAAACATCCGGGGGTATCGTACAGTGTCATTTACTGCTGCTACACTACTGTCGGGCGACCCGCCGTGGGAGCTCCAGGCTGAGGTGCACGCGGAAATATACAGGTACCGAGCTGACCTGAGAGCTCAGAACGAGTGGCCGGGCGCGGAAGGGGTCCAAAGGATCAGAGCCATTGCGCAAGCAACCCTGATCAATAGATGGAAGGAGGACCTGCAGTCCCCTCCTGCGGGTAGTTGGACAGTGGAGGCAATACAACCCCACCTTGAGCGCTGGCTTAAAAGACGTCATGGAATTTTGACCTACCGGCTGGTGCAGGTACTTACGGGACATGGGTGTTTCGGTAAGTACCTGCACCAGATTGCGAGACGGGAACTCACCTCGGGATGTTGGGAGTGTGACACGCTGGAGGACACGGCGCATCACACACTAGTAGAGTGCACAGCATGGGCCCCGCAGAGGCACTCATTGCTTGCGACTTTCGACGGGGACATATCGCTGCCAAATATCATTAATAAAATGGTTGGCAGCGAGTCCAAGTGGCAGGCAATGGTGTGCTTCTGTGAGGAAGTCATCACAATTAAAGAGGCTGTGGAGCGGGAGAGAGAGTCGGCGGTCGACGCTCCCCCTCTTCGCAGGAAAAGGACGGGAGGCAGGAGACGGAGATACGCACATCTCATGCCTCCAGCCTAATTTGACTGAATCGTGATGCTTTTGTCGTAAGCGTTGAGGCGTCAATGTTGAATGCGACAGCGATCCGTTGGCGCCTCATTCAACGCAGTGGGTTGCGCTGGGTTTTAGTGGGTATTCCGGCCGGCGGTATCTTGGCCGGCGAGTCCCACATACCCTCCCGGAAGTGAGCCAGATTACCTGGCATACTTCCGGGAGGGATGCGTAAATAGCATTTCCCAGCGAAAAAAAAAAAAAAAAAAAAAAAAAAAAAAAAAAAAAAAAAAAAAAAATGGTGGTGTAATAAACTCTTCAAAGTTAACCCGTTTCCGTCTTAGACTGCATTGTCACTTACCATGCACCGGGGGTTGATTGCAATTAATGGTTAACTTGTAGAATAATTTAAAAAATCAGTTATATAATAACCTCTTAAAAAGCCTTTGGTTTTCACTTTTCAGTTAATAACAATATAGATTTATAAGCGTATCTAAATGGAAAATAATATAGGTTGGATGAAATTGCAGTATTCCTCAAACTTGAGAAATATATCGTATCGCCGGATTCCGTCAAAGACAAGTTGCGCTGCGTACAATTAATTCATTTTGAACACCTCTACGATAATCGGATTACCTACGATAGGAGTTACAGCAATATAATGCAATAACGGCGGCGAAACATAATCTCTAATCATGTTCCACAGTCTACTGTGAAACAGAAACGTACGTAGCTGTACGTACATGAAATTGTTTCATTATAATCGCTAGTGGTTTCGCGCAGGCCGTCAGTGCATTATAACCACGGAACAGAAAAACCAGTCATTTTATCTATGACTAGCTGACCCCCGCGACTTCGTTCGCGTGTTTATAGGTTTTATATAGGATCGGATCGGATCCCATAATTCTTTTATGTACCTAAACTAAATGTAGACTAAGTTACTCCTTATAACATCACCTACCTGCTATTGGAAGTTCCGTTAAAATCGATCCAGCCGTTTCGGAGATTAGTTGGAACAAAAAGACAGACCAACAAACATAAATTTAAACGCACACCAGTTTAAAATATTTTCAAAATATCTTCAATGTACAGAATTCGATCTGTTACAGTTTTATTATAGTAAGTATAGATTATAACTGTGTACGGGGGACCTTCTCCAGAAGCCATTATGTCTATTTGTGAAAACTTTAATAAAATCCTTGCCTTTTTAACCCAAAATGCAAAAATGACGGGGTGTTATAAGTTTGACGTGTCTGTGTGTGTGTGTGTGTGTGTGTGTGTGTGCGTGCGTGCGTGCGTGCGTGCGTGCGTGCGTGCGTGCGTGCGTGCGTGCGTGCGTGCGTGCGTGCGTGCGTGCGTGCGTGCGTGCGTGCGTGCGTGCGTGCGTGCGTGCGTGCGTGCGTGCGTGCGTGCGTGCGTGCGTGCGAGCGTGCGTGCGTGCGTGCGTGCGTGCGTGCGTGCGTGCGTGCGTGCGTGCGTGCGTGCGTGCGTGCGTGCGTGCGTGCGTGCGTGCGTGCGTGCGTGCGTGCGTGCGTGCGTGCGTGCGTGCGTGCGTGCGTGCGTGCGTGCGTGCGTGCGTGCGTGCGTGCGTGCGTGCGTGCGTGCGTGCGTGCGTGCGTGCGTGCGTGCGTGCGTGCGTGCGTGCGTGCGTGCGTGCGTACGCACGCACGCACTCACTCAAACGGGTGAACCGATTTGAATGCGGTTTTCTTTGTTTGAAAGGTGAATTAGTCGAGAGTGTTGTTAGCTATGTTTGATGAAAATCGATCCAAGATGGCCGCCGCTGCAAAATGTCGGATTAAATACATCTTTTTTTACAACTCCCTCAATATGAGTATCAAATGAAAGGGCTTGACTAGTAGAATAGCACTATTGTAACGTTGTACGTTAACTTTTGCTAATTATTTGAAAAAGGCGCACGGCGCGGCATTTACCTCGTACCTACTTATGACTCGATGCTGTAGTGAGAACTCGTTTTCGCGGCGCGGGGCGTCGGGACGCGGGGGCGCCGCGACGCGGTGTCGCGTGTCGTCATTCACTGACTTTGAGACGATCGCTTGAGGCGAACAGACACGAACGGTCTCGCTAGTAAAATTTAAAATCGAATTCAAACGGACACCTTGTCTCATACGTACATATCGGCAAATCGTAACTTAAAATTGGCGAATCTTAAAACTAGTGCTTCAACCTAAAACGGATACAAAACCCGCTGGGGTAAGTTCCCATATTTTCATACTTTTAGGTAGCTTCTAGCGTAATCTATTTTGCGCAGGTCAGCTGTAGTGCTTATCCACGGTCACTTGGCTTGGGAGCAAGTACTGCAGCTGACACGCGACCATGGGGCAATGCCTAATGCCCGCCCTGGTTGCAGGTTTTCTGAGGATAGCTTCTGAGGATAGCTTCTGAGGACAGACCTACTCTTAGAAGCCGCCTACAGCTGGGTCCGCCGCCTGAAAGCAGCTGGACGAGACGCTGGGTCAGAGCACCGCCGGTACCGCCGACTTCCTCGCGGCGACCGCTGGGTCGTGCAGGATTCTCACCTGGGCTGGAGACCGTAGCCCTACAGCCAGCAGCGTCCATTCTCAGGCCGGTGACCATTTCTCCTTCCTATTGTAAACGGTGTGGAGCGGTGGAGAAGACATTAAAGGCTTCGATCCACGACCCTAGCCTTTCATTTCACTACCTACTACCCTACCTGTGACCTCACCAGCTCACACTATGCAAATCCAAGATGGCCGCCGCCACAAAATGGAGGATGTCGGGGGTTTTTTTAATTTTTAATTTATACTTGTAAACAATCTTTTTGTTAATTAAAATGAAAATTTATATAATATTTAGTAGTGATGTTTAAGAGAAGAAAATTTTTTTGAGGTCATAAAAATCTATCCTGCGACCTATACCTAATTACCTATCCATGATTCATTGATATACATAACTCTAATTAACTCATTACATATTTCCGGCGATTTCCATAGAATCACGTATATTTGATGTATTTATTGGAAAGTCATGAATTATTTATTTGTGTTCAAATATTGCACCATATTTATACAGAACTGTCACATTTACAACAGTATTTACTGACTAATTAATTATAATCGTGGTTCATTAGTTATTAACCTTTAAGTACCGACATACTATTTTAGTTACATAAGTACCGACGTGAGGTCTGCCAGACCACCATAGTTTTCCAAACGAAAACTTTTGTGTTTCTTATTATTCTTTTAAAAAAAACGTTTCTATGTATTGTTATTTTATCTAGTTATAGTTTAAGTAAAACAAAATTCAGAAGTTTTCACATTTATTACTAATTATAAACATTAATATAGTAATCATAGATTATTCGTTAGAAAAAATGAACTTTTCTCTAAATAATTAATATATATCAGTAATACTATTATTTTTTCTTTCCAACAATTTTTTCTTAAAGATTATTAGCTAGATAAACAATAAAAATAAAAAAACCATAAATAATCAATCTTTTTCTCAAAAATCACAAGATATCAAATTGTAGAAACTATCAAAGCTTACAAACAGTATTTGCATGGGCTTGCTGCATTGTATGCATACATGTTTCAAACACGTATTACATCCTGTTCAGGTGCAGAATTATAGTCACTCTCCATTAGTAAAATTGGGCCAGATATCCTCAGATTCGGACTCTGAGCTCTCATTTAGCCATTCCGCTAAACGTTCTTGGTGGTCTTTATTTTGAGGCAGCGTTTGATATCTTTTCTTATGGCAGGAACACTATTATTTTTATTTGTGGCTACCCGTTTCATGCCTGAGGAACTTGGCTGATCCATTGTTATAACTGACTGAAGATAAAAGAAGAAAACAATATAATCTGAAAAATGTCGCATCCAAAAAAAGTTACATAAGTACCGACGAGTGGTCTGACAGACCACTCGTGATCTTATAAAAATCAAAACTTATCGAAATCATACGCACCGACACTGCCACTCGGCAGGAACGCTGCTGGGCGACTTCCCGAGGGGTATAGAGAAGCACAGGAGGATACTTTTTCGCTAACATAGGTAACCAGACTTTTCGACCTCTCAAAGTGTCTGTCAGACCACACGTCGGTACTTAAAGGTTAATAAACTTTAGGTATTGCTCATATTTAAGTTTAAATATAATTTATGAATGCCTTGTCAGGACTAACCATAAATATTTGAATTGGTAGAATCGAGACTTACTAACTTTAAATACCTATGAAGTTAAGGCTTCTTGGCGTACTTTATTTGAGCCCATAAATTATTTGGCGTTTACACCTTTTTCTGCTTTATCGTCATCATAATTTTCACGATACATTAATATTATGACATAATCCCATTATAAGGTAAATAACACTTAATTCTATATGCTCAAAGCTAATGCTAATAGCGGGTTTACGCTTCTATTACCAATATCACATAATAAAATGATCAAATTATTGATCTATGAGATACACGGAAGTTGATGGTGTTAGATACACCCCCGTGCCTCGGAGAGCACGTAAAGCCACGTCCTGCGTCTGATCTCTATGCTGTGTATGCACACACATTTGTGCACTATAATATCTCGTAATTGATAATACTACGCCTCGGTTGAGATTAGCTGACATTGTAGGTATATACATTGTACATATACTAGGAATATTCGTAGAGATTTGTTGTCTATACTTACTTAATCATTAAGCAAAGCGTAGGGATCTCAAGCGAGTCGCTGGCAACCGCTGGAAACAAGAGGCACAAGATCGTGTCCTGTGACAAGATCCTTGCAAAAGACCTATGCCCAGCAGTGGATGTATATTGGTTGAGACGACGACGATGACAATATTATCATTGTAGGTACAAAGCAAAACTAATTTTTCTATCGGGTTTGGGCGCTAACAGTATAAATAAAATAAAAATAATAAAATAAATTAATAATAAAATAAAATAGCAAGTAGGTACATTGAACTTTAGTATAATTATAATATTATTCAAGTGAATATATATCTATAGGTAGTTACATGATAGTGAGACCCTGAAACTCGAAACGCATCACAATTGTGTATTTAGTGTTCATTATATTATGCTCGTACTAATCAATGGATTTACTTGTATATTAAGTTACTAATACTACTGCGATTATCAGATCGACTATGCATAAATAGAACAGAGTACCTATAGAGTATATAATATTACGTTACCTACTGGTGTTTACATTTATTCTTGTATTTTATGCCTTTAGTATTAAATTATGTTTGATAGAAAGCCCAGTTACGTACATATTTTACTCAGTAAATTTTCGTTAGATGTTTTAGTAAAATAAATAATTCAGTTCTAGGAATTCATTCATGACTTATGCTTGATTTACACACATTTAGTTGTCAAGTAGATAACTAAATTGTAACTTAATTTTAAGAGACTTAATTTTATGTAAGCGTTTTCACGAATCCAGACAAGTAATTTAGTAAAGTTCTAACTTCATTATTCTAGCCACCGGCGGGGGTTGCGCGGGGTGCGGAGGGCGCGCGGCTACTTAACCGAAAATTAGATAAAATTATATTCTACTTGTTTACTTGCATACTAAATTTTAACTTGCAACTTATTACTAAATTCACTGTTTACATGCATCATTTCACTTAAAATTAAGTTAAAATTTAGTTAACTACTTGACAAATTACTTAACGTGTGTAAATCAAGCTTTAGTCTGTACTGTATTGCGCTAAGCAACAGCTAAAAAGATGCCAAAGTTTTCGCATTACTTTTGTGGAAAAGGCAAGAAGCGTGAAACTTTGTAGTTTGCAGACAGTAGGTAAATGTAGTCTTTGCGCTGGTGTCCCACAAACTCTATAAAATGTGTAGCAATAGTACGAAACCTTTGCAACCTGTAGTTGTAATTATATTTATTGTGTTCGTTACGTAGTTTTGTAAAAAAAATTAGGTGCCAAATGATTTTAAAAAAATTTAATTTTTTAAATACTTCTCCAATGAATCATACATTTTATACAATAAATTTTAATCAATATTTCTTCAGTATTTTATAGTTGATTCGAGGTGTAATATGTTTTAGTTCTAAACATAACGTATAAGCTCATTATTCAGGAAAATTTTAGCTAAATACTTGCGTAGTAGCTAACGTTTTTATCACTATAAATTTGCATGAGCTGACTGTGATTAAACGATTTACATGTTCGACCTGATTAACCTGCATAAAGTGGTTAAATTTTCAACAATATACCCATTATGAAGTTACATTATGTCCACCAGAATTACCCCAGTCAATAAAGCGGTACGTACTTATTATGTCATTAAAACTTCTGAATTCTCTGTTATAGCTTCAAATTTGGTGATTTTTGTATGTGTATCTAATTATGAGTAAGTACCTATCTTTTTATATTATTGGATATCTGAAACATTTTGATTGCAGCACGTAATTTACTATCATTAATTATAAGCGGAACGAAGCCTGTGACTTCATCCGAGTGGACTAAAGATTTTAGGAATCCCGTGGGAACTTTAGGTATACTCTTTCGAGATAAAGTGTAGCCTAGTTCACTCCTTGTATAATCTTCTACCTGCCTGTGAAAGTCCCGTCAAATCTGCTCAGCCGTTCCAAATATCCGGAGGAACATATAGACAAAAATTATATGAAAACGTTTTTTAAGTATAAATTATTATCGTTCGATTAATAAATAATAATCATAATCTTAAAATTACAGACAGACACTTCAAATTTATTTGTAAGACGAAGATTTTGGTAAAACGAACATAGTTAACTCTATTGATAAAACAAAACCACAGTAAAACTAGTGGGTTGGACACAAGTAAGGGACCGTTCAGATAGACCGGCGCGGAGAGCGTCGGAGAGCATTTTTTCTTTCACACAGACCGGCCGTTCAAACTTGCTCTGCTCTCCGCGCTGGTCTGTGTGAACGGTCACGCGGATGTGTTCGGAGCCGAGTGTACGCTCTTGGGCTGGATTGTACAGCCAGTCGGCCTACGGTCGGCTGCGCGAGCATGGAAGAGCACGCGAACGGAGCCGGTCGGTTGCTCGAGCGCGAAAGAGCACGAGCAAGGAGCAGCCGACCGGCTCAACGAGCAGCCGAGCGGCTGCTCTTAATATTTCACACCGAGCGTATGGAAAGCATCCTCGAGCATCCTCTTATCATAAGAGATAAAATGTAAAAATAAAGCTTATTTCAATGTCTTAAGATTCTATTTTAAATGCGATTAAAATTTGCTCTGCTCTCCGCGCCGGTTTATCTGAAAGGTCCCTAAGAAGAGCTTAATTTTCCCAATCTTACCGTACGAGTAACTGCCAGCCGCCAATTAGCTTTTATCGCCGTTGTGGTCCGATAACTGCTCCATGAGACTTATCTATCGAACGACACCCTTCCCTGGTGTACCCTACTAAATTCTAATTTATCTTTTTGTGTTTTAACACTTTCACTGTATGGAAAATAAATTATTTGTCTTAGCAACAGTGGCTTTGCTCTTAATGTTTAATTAAAAAAACGTAACTAGGTGTATTTGGTAGGAAAAGCCAAATGACTCATACGTCTACTCCGTGGTACTAGAAATCTTCGTAAGAGGTCAAAAAGACTGGTAACCTGATTTGTAGAGCAAACTGAGGTAGGTATATTATCATCTTTCAATCAAAATAATGAATATCGTGTACCTAAATTTAGATGTTTATTTACTACACTCAGGATTTATTCAACTGTTCCTAATGATTATTTATTTAAGTATCGTGATTGAAATTGCTGGCATGTTATTTCATTGCGTAGTAGGTACCGACTGACTTCTTCTTTTTGACGTGATAACATCTTATAAATCGATGAACGCCGGCTACATGCACGAAAAGGCATGACTCATTGTGACGTACCGCGTGCAAGCGAGAGCGCGGAACAGGCGACAGAGAAGGCACGATCGGCCTAAGCGTTTGGCTTGTGACGCATCTATCTCTCTTTGTTTTCTTATGACATTATCGCGTAAAATTATCGTCAGTAAACCGACTTTACAGACAACCAATTTTTTTTAGTGCGAGCAAATCCGAGAAAAAGAATTTATTTGTAATTAGATGATGCCCGCGACTTAGTAGGTACGCGTGGATTTAGTTTTTATTAAAATCCTGTGGGAATTACTTATTTGCTTTTCCGGCATAAAAGTTGCCTATGTCAATTTCCAGGACGCAAGCTACCTCTATAACACGTATTAATCGATTAAACCTTAAAAAATCCCGTTAGGAACTCTTTAATTTTCCAGGATAAGGATAAAATATACTATGCCCGTCCCCAGGATATAAGCTACCTCTGTACCAAATTTCATCAAAATCGGTTAAACTGTTTGGGCCGTGAAAAGCTAGCAGACAGACAAACACACTTTCGCATTTGTAATATTAGTATGGACGTAATATGTAGGTACATAAGTGATGCCAATTTTTAAAACAGATGAGGAAGCCTGTGAATGATTCATCCAATCAAGAGGAATTAATTGAGTTACTTGGAATAGATTAATTTTCGCAATCACGCCGTAGCTGCCATCCCGACAATTAGCTTTACCGACGCTGTGATTCGATAACTGCTCTATGACACTAATCTGTCACAGACTGTTAACGCCTGGAACAGGTTTTGGTTAATTGGTATAGTTCACCCTGAAAGACTAAATGGGAGCATGTTTTTAAATGTAACATCTTTACCGGCGTTGTTAAATGAAAAACTGACTCACTCGCCACAGGGGTAACATGCTGAAAATGGTAATTAGAGGAACACATTATGTGATGGAAGTGGCGTCAGAAAAGATGTCCTGCTCGCCAAGGTGCTTGAAATTACTTTCTCTCATACTAAGTTAATCGGTTTAATATAAGTATATGTATATTGTATCGATGTAACATCTGCAGCGGATAGTGCCAGACACCTAAAACACCTCCTCATCTGAGTATGCCACCTTTTTGGCCTACCAATACTGCTTAACTCAAACTCTTCGCTCTCTTTCATCTTTTTCTTTTCTTGGCATTATGACTATGGAAGGTATTCCTGGATGGGAAGCCTCTACTTCTTCTTTTGCCTCCAATATGTCACGTTTCAGTTCTCTAACGACCTTCTTGTAAAACAAACTCACAAACAGTTCACGAACTGTAAAACAAAGTGTATTCAACATCGTCATTTGAGTTCAAATACGTGTAAGAATTTATAGAAAACAGGTTGTCGTATGTTGTATGTTGTTCAGAAAACGAAACTAAGCAGGGGTCCGGCTGCCCGTGAGACCCCACCACCCGCGTCGGTAGATAATAGGTAGGCAGAGAATATTGTACTGTTATGGTAAGAATAATCGAATTGAATCCCCTCGTGATATTTCACAAACCACACAGAACGAAGCTTATTATTACCGGCCACGTAATTTCGTGATGTTATGATCTTAATAACGTTTTGAACGTTTTGCTGCGCACCGGATAATGCTGTTGCGATTATCAAATCAAGGATGCACAACGTGCAAATTGATACTATAATACTGTCACTTATTCATTAAAACTATTTTTTTTATTATAGTTATTTAATAATATGAATGTATTATTAGTTCGAACAGTATTTTCAGGACTTGACAAGTTATTATGGAAGGATTAATGGCTTAAAAATAAACTAAATTTATAGGCACAAGACATAATATAATGTATAGAATTTTTCGTTATCAATACTAATTATTTTACATAATATATCCTACTAATTTATGTTCTAATAATTATAATCTATCTATCTGTACATTAAAGATAATAATATCTGGGGGATGTTAGGGATAAGCAATAGAACGTAAAAAAGCTATTTTTAAAATTTTTGTCTGTCTGTCTGTTTATCTGTTTGTCTGTATGTTTGTGCGCGCATCACGCAATAACTACTGAATGGATTGAAATGAAACTTGGTATGATTTAAGTTCATACTACGGAGTAACATATAGAATACTTTTTATCCCGAAATTCAGCACGGTTCCCTTGGGAGAGGGGATGAAGGTTAAAATGTGTACTTAGCTGTAATTCATTAACGCGTGATCCGATTACATTCGTTCTTTTTTTGTTAGAAAGGATACTTTAAAGATTACCAGCTAATCTCAGAAAGGCTGGATTGATTTTGATGGGACTTTTACTGGCAGATGTTTACATTTTGATCTACGTAAACATCCGCCAGTGAACTTTTAACAGTTTTTAGCAAGGTATGAGCTCAAAGGAGCTTAGGAAAACAAAATGATTCACACGGGATTTTCAAAAACCAATATCCACGCGAACGAAGTCGCGGGTGTCCGCTTGTTTAGAAATAAAACTGAAAGTTAAGTATATTTCGAAATTTAACCAAAATTGACTAATATGAATTTACGTAAAACGAGTCCTTGGACATGCGGCGGACAGTAAAAATACCTGTGCAAATTTTTACATTGTTAAGGTAGGAAACAAGTAGGTAGTAACAAAATTTTGTGGAACATGTTTATTTGATTAGGCTTCACGTAAGGTTAACTCCATAATATATTTTGTGAATATCATTTTGGTGTATCGCATCCAGGGCCCGGATTATCCATAAGGCGAATTAGGCAACTGCCTAGGGACCCCACGCCGAACAGGGGCCCACGGGGGTGCCGTAGTGTAAATGTAGAAGAGATTGAAATAACAGTATACCAAAGGAGTCGATCTGATCGACTCGACTTTTGTGATAGAAAAAATATATTTTAAAAAGTAAGAAAAGGGTAAAGGAAAGGGGCCTCGAGAATTGCATTGCCTAGGGGCCCTGATAGGATTTAATCCGGCCCTGATCGCATCGTCTTTAAGATAGGATGCATCGGCGTATCACATTTTTGCGTCCTAACTAACCATCATTATAGACGTCGGGCCTCCACGACGAGATCTACACCGATTTGTATAGATATGTACATATTTTAGACATCATTATTATACCGCCACCATTATGTTCGTAGACGATATAACTCCATCTATACAGTCCACGACCACTACAGAAAGTTTTATAAAAGTTTAAAAACTTTAGTTCATTTATTATTTAGCCTATCATACATTCTATCCATTTTTAATTACAAACTCTGTTTGAAACAAATAACTTTTTGACCGTATAAAATACTCGTTATTAACCTGTATACGGATCGGGAAAATTTTGTCTCTTTAACAGGTCGTCTTTAACAGACGTGTTTTTACATTTATATTTTCGCCTATCTCATGAACCGTGGATAGTTAGCCAGTTAAAATTTTCACAGATGATGTATTTCTGTTAACACTATAACAACAAATACTAAAAAACAGAATAAAATAAATATTTAAGGTTGAGCGAGTGGATTCACATAATATAATCATCCTTTCGTTCTTTGGGCGAACGTAGATATAAAGCACAAACATAAAAAAAACTTACCTATACATGTAGCTCTTTGTCGTATGATTAGAAGCATTTACCTGCAACGGTAAAAAATCCACAAAAAAGCTTGCAAAGCGGCCCTGCTATACACATTACCAAGCGCATTTGACCAACACTTTAGGCCTAGGTTACATCTAAACTCTGACTCATTTATATCGAGTTATAATAGCCGGTAGTTGAACTTATATGCCTATCGTGTAGCCAGGGTGTTTTGCACCAATTAAGCTACACATCACGTCAACATTTCTGATACGTATATTTCACCGGATTAAAACGATCGTTAGTGACAGTGGCACTTTGCAGTTATCGATACAGCTTTTTTGCGCGTTGCTTAATTGGAACCGATTCAAAGTCTGCCGCTGCATCCGCCATTAAATGTTGAATTTATCAATTTCGATTTATACAGGAAAAATTTCTATTGAGCGCCCAAATTTTTTTCGATGGTTCAGTATCGTTAGTAGAATAAATCGCCCTTTGTTTCTGTACTTTTTGTTTAAACAATGTTTTGTCTCGTATTCGAGCATTAAAATAAACAAAACATGGACACACTAAGTGTGTGATTACATTACGAATCCTAATGTAAGAATAGGTAATATTCGTTATGTAAACAAATAATAAAATCGGCGCGAGCGGTTTCTCTGTACGGTGCCGACAAAGGCACCGCGGTCGTAATTCAGTCGCGCGGCGCGGCTGAAAGATGACCTCGGCAAGCTTTGTCGCGCTGAAGTGGGCCGGAGGTCCGAAAACATAAGACACAGGTCGCGGGCGGCGGGTCGCGGCTACTTGCCAGTTGCCAGTCAGTCGCGGACTGCTGTACGACTCACGTCGGCGTCGTACAAATCACGATGTCTAACTACTCAAATCGCGAATTTTACGAAATGGTGCGAGTGTATTTACTTAGCAATGAAAGCCTTCGAGCAGCTCAAAGAATGTACGAAAGGGAGAGTGTACCACGTCTGCGAGCCCAAGGAATCCAGAATCCCACAGTACCTAATAGGAGGACAATTTTAGCAGCCAATCAAAGGCTGCTCGACTATGGCCAGTTCACGACTCCCAGTCATGCTCGAGGGTCTGGCAGACCTCGACTGGCGGTCGATGTTGAGGATTCGATATTCGATTTTTTTGAAAGAGATCCGAGAGCCAGTACATACGACGCAGCGCGTCGCTTCGGCGTCAGCCAGTACGCAGTCTGGAAGCTGTTAAATTCAGCCGGACTACATCCGTACCACTTTCAGCCAGTCCAAAAACTCCACGACGCAGACCCAGCACCACGTCGAGCCTTGTGCGAGTGGCTCATTAATCACGCCGATGCCAACATCTTATGGACTGATGAGGCGCTATTTACTCGTGTGGGGCTCTACAACGTCCATAACGAACATTGGTGGGCGTTTAATAATCCACATTTAGTGAGAGAAACGCACCACCAAGTGCGTTTCAGTGCAAACGTTTGGGCGGGTATTATAAAAAATAAAGTGATCGGACCCTTATTTATCGAGGGAGCTCTAACAGGACCACATTACTTAGAAATGTTACGAGATACGATTGAAAATTTGATCGAAGAAGTGCCGATTTCGTATCTTCGTAACTTTTACTATCAACACGACGGCGCTCCACCTCATTACGCAATTAGTGTAAGAAATTATTTAAATAGTACGTACGGGGAAAGATGGATAGGTCGCGGTGGACCGGTGCAGTGGCCGGCTCGGTCACCGGATCTTAACCCCTGCGACTTTTATCTCTGGGGTGAAATAAAACGCAAGGTGTATGTCGAAGAAGCCCAAAGTCTAGAAGACTTAAAGTCAAAAATAATTGACGCCTTTACTGAAGTGAAAAATGACACTAGTGTTTTAAATAAACTTAATAACAATTTGTTAAAACGTGCACGTTTATGTCTTCAGAGGAATGGACTCCATTTCGAACAATTACTAAAATACAGTGATTAGTGACACTAATGCATAATGCATTTAATTTAAATTGAACATTTTAAATCAGCAATTTTAGGAAGTAGGTAAGTGATTTTTGATTAATAATCAAATACTTACGTCTAGTGGTTACTTAGCATGTTCAACTGCAAATCACGAGGTCTTGAGTTTGATTACCGGGTCGGTCTAATAATCGTTAAGTGCTGGGTTTTTCTGCCAAGAAATTGTCAGTCTAGCACTGACAATTTCTTGTCATGTTCTTGTCTGACCTGGAGTTGGTAGGTAGCTAGCGGTGTCTCACTCCTGTGCTTTGGAGAGCACGTTGCCGTATTCGGTCCGGTTATTATCACTATTATGTGTGAATAGTCGTCAAAGCTCGCCAACCAGCTTTGGAGCAGCGTGGCGGGTCTACGCTCTAAATCCCTCTTTCCCATGAGACAGGAGGCTCTGTCACAGAGGAAAAATTTCCTCTGTGGCTCTGTGACCAGCAGTAGCTCTGTGACTACAGTTAAAGGGCCGTAATGGATGGTGACAAAAGTATCCTCCACCACCACTACAGCCTTTTTAACGTCCCACTGCTGGGCACAGGCTTTCTTTCTCATATGAATGAGGGATTTAGATCTTAGCCCTGCCACGCTGCTCCAATGCGGGTTGGCGGGCTTGCGGGCTTTAACGACTATTGTCACATGATAGTGACAATGATCGGGACCGACTGCTTAACGTACCTACTTTCCGAGGCACGGGGGTGAAAAACCGCCAGCTACCAACCCCGGGCTGGTACTGAGAATTTCTTGAGAGCAAACCACAATACCTAAAAATTATTTGCCCGACCCGGAAATCAAATTCGGGACCTCGTGATCTGCGTTCAAATATGCTAACCACTAGACCAACGAGGCAGCAAACAAAAGAATGCACAATTCTAATCGTAGGTTTGAATAAATAAAGAGTCATTAGCCTTTCTAGGTATTTTCTGTATTTTGAGTTAAGCCCACTAAAGGAAAATTGAAATTCAGCCTAAAAGTTTAACGCTTTTTTAATTTAAAAAGTCAGTAGATAGGTACGTACCTAACTAGTTCGCATCTCGAAAATGAAGTTAGCACTCAGAGGTCATTGGCCGCCGCGCGTGTCGTCAGGTGTGAGTAGGTATGTAAGTTGACTATTCTACCAAAACAGCTGATAGGTTAGGACTTAGGTAGGTTAGAGTGATAGGTATGCTGCTAATCCTTGTATTTAAATAAAGAAAAATCATTAATCTTTTTTTTTATGCACTCACTTTAATTTATTATTATTACCTATGCATTATTTTCTACATTTTGATGTTCCTAAACCTATTTATTTTTGAAAATTGACTCTAAAGTTAAACGCTCTTACGTTAAAATTTATGAAATTAGGCGACACTCAGAGATTTCTGGCTGTGGCGGGTATCGTCAGCTGATGTGAGTACCTAATTATGGTGACTTTTTTTTAATTAATCTACAAGTTAGCCCTTGACTGCATTCTCACCTGTCGGTAGGTAAGTCTAAGGTAGAAGTCGATTAAACCCATACACCTGATTGGTTTCTACGCGACATCGTAGGTATCGGAACGCTAAATCGCTTGGCCAAACGCTTGGCGGTAGGGCGGCAGGGTAAGGCGGTAGGGCGGCAGGGTAGGGCGGTAGGGCTTTGCCAGCCTCGGCTGAAGCCTCCCAAGTCCCACCAGACCAGACCAGAGATGATTTAGAAATTATAAAATCCCAAATTGCCTCTGCCCGGAATCGAACTCGGGAGCTCGGGAATTCAGACGACCGTAGCACTCACTGAGTGCTACGGTCTTATGAGTGATGACGTGCAACTATGACGAACTCCCTAACGCAGTGGTGAGTGCTACTCACCACTGCGCTAGAGGAGGTTGTTAGAGTAGGGTGACCATAATAATCCGTTTAAAAATAAATAACTTTCGTGAACGATATTTTAGGTATTCTTTAGTAAAATAAAAAATAAAAAAATACGTGTTTATTAAATTTTGATTATTTATAACATATCAAGATTTGGGCACTCGTCACAAATTTTTCCATTTCCTTTATGTTGTTCCAAAAAAAAAAATTAGATGAAACGAAATCGCAAGCAATTCCTAGTGTAAATATAAAAAGCAATCGAGTTAACTTTTTGATGGACGGAGCGAGCTCTGGACGAGGCGGTGCGCACGAATGAATTTAAATTAGGCCATGATTACACTCAGTGCGGCCGGGTTCACTGATTGATTTTCGTTACATTCATGCACGTTTCGAAAGGATAGAATTCATAACGAATTTTTTATGCGCTTTACTTTTTTTGCTTTGCCCTTTTTACCTACGTCTCTGGTTGGATTGATTTTTAACCCCCGACGCAAAAACGACGGGGTGTAATAAGTTTGACGTGTCTGTGTGTGTGTGTAAGGGAGTGCAGTAAGGGGGGTAAGGGAGTGCAGGGGGGTAAGGGAGTGCACCTCCATCTCAGCACTCCAATTGTCAACCTCACCTGCACGTGGTGCCCCCTGCTAATCAACAGACGAGGCTCTGACGACCGACAAATGGCGGTATAACCATTTCATATCGGCTAGACTACAAAATGGCAAGGGCCGATGTCGGGCAGCAGCGACATCGGTACAATAGTCTAGCCCTGCGATTGCCAACCCGCCTGCCCAGCGTGGCGATTAAGGGCATAACCCTTTGCATATGGATTGTACAATAAAGCCGCAGCCCCTAGTCCCCGGCGGCCCCGCTATTCCTAGCTCTGGCAGCGGTTACGGTAACGGCGGGGCAGGGGGTGTCAAGAATCTCCGGAAGAGATTCCGCTGCCAACCCCGACGACTGGACCTGGCAACATATAACGCACGCACTTTGAGGACCGACGAAAAGATCATCGAGCTGGAAGAAGCAGTGAGCAAGTTGAATTGGGGTGTCATAGGGTTATCTGAAGTCCGAAGAGAGGGGGAGGACTCGATAACCCTTAAATCCGGCAACTTGCTTTACTACCGGGAGGGCGATCAAAAATCCCAGGGTGGTGTCGGGTTTCTCGTCCACAGGTCCCTCGTTAACAACATTGTGCAAGTCGAAAGTGTGTCGAGCAGGGTAGCGTACCTTATACTCAGAATAACCAAACGGTATTCGCTGAAGGTCATACAGGTCTACGCACCGACATCGACACATACCGACGAGGAAGTAGAGGTCATGTATGAGGACATATCAAAAGCCATGCATGCCTCTAATACCTACTACAGTGTTGTGATGGGGGATTTCAACGCAAGGCTGGGTAAGCGAAGCGGTGTAGAGTTGAAAGTGGGACAATTTGGCTATGGGCGACGGAACCATAGGGGCCAAATGTTGGCCGACTTCATGGAGAAAGAGGACCTCTTTATGATGAACTCTTTCTTCGAAAAGCGGCCACACAGGAAGTGGACCTGGATGAGCCCCGATGGTTCTACGAGAAATGAGATCGACTTCATCATGTCTACCAAGCGGCATGTATTCAATGATGTCTCTGTGATCAATAGGGTAAAAACCGGCAGCGATCACCGCATGGTACGAGGCACATTGAATCTGAACATAACTGGCCCGTTGGCGCGGTTAGCAGTGACCCTGCCTTCCGCTCCGGGGTCGCGGGTTCGATTCCCGCCCCGAGTCTGGGTGTATATATGCAAGTATATAAGTATATACTATGTATTTATACATTTACTAAATATATTGTAGTATATATGTAAATATGTCTATCAGTCGGCTGTTACCTATAACACAGGCATTAAGTTGCCTACTTTAGGAACAGTCGACCGTGTGTGTATGTGTGAATATTTATTTATTTATTTATTTATTTTATTTATTATTTATAAAGCTCGAAAGGGCCAGACTGATGAAGTCAACGCTCCGACCTTCTCGCGCCCATATCCAGAACCCCGAGAGCTTCCAACTCGAATTGCAAAACCGATTCGCTTGCCTGGCAGATTGCGATTCTGTGGACGAACTAAACAACAGGCTGGTGGAAACTGTCCATGCGGTCGGGTCTAGGTTCTTTAAGACCCACCGTAGAAGTAGAACCAAAAAATTCTCAGACCATACTCTCAATCTCATGGAACAGAGACATGAAATGAGACTGCAGTCTTCAGGAGACGCCCTTGCTTATCGGCGGATTAATAGACAGATCTCTAAATCACAGAAACGCGATCTGCGATACTTTAACACCGAGCGTATCAAAGAAACCATTGAGCGGAACAAAGGCTCAAGGGTGTTCGCGAGAGATCTGTCTATCGGTCAAAGCCAGCTGACGCGACTGAAGACCGACAGCGGTAGTCTCATTTCGTCTAAACCTGAGATTTTGAGAGAGGTTGAGAAGTTCTACGGACAGCTGTACACGTCAACACAGCCTGTTGAAGATTTGGCTAAAGATCCCAGAGCCAAATTGACCCGACACTATACCGAAGATATCCCGGACGTCAGCCTATACGAGATTAGTATGGCTCTCAAACAACTTAAGGACAACAAGGCGCCAGGTGATGACGGAATCACAGCGGAACTCCTGAAAGCAGGTGGAAAACCGGTCCTTAAAGTCTTTCAGCGACTGTTCAATTCCGTCATCGACCAGGGCATAACGCCAGAGGCATGGCACAGAGGCGTGGTGGTTCTTTTCTTCAAAAAGGGCGATAATACCCTGCTGAAGAATTATAGACCCATCTCGCTGCTGAGCCATGTCTATAAGTTGTTCTCGAGAGTCATTACGAATCGTCTCGCTCGTAGGTTCGACGACTTCCAGCCTCCCGAACAGGCCGGGTTCCGAAAAGGCTTCAGCACCATAGACCACATCCATACGCTGCGGCAGGTTATACAGAAGACCGAAGAGTATAACCGGCCACTTTGCTTAGCGTTTGTGGACTATGAGAAAGCCTTTGATTCGGTGGAAACTTGGGCTGTATTGAGATCACTGCAGAGATGCCGGATCGACTATCGGTACATCCAAGCGCTGAAGTGTTTGTACGAAAACGCCACTATGTCAGTCCGTATACAGGATCAGAATACGAGGCCAATCCAATTACAGCGAGGAGTGCGTCAGGGAGATGTTATCTCCCCGAAGCTATTTACCGCTGCATTGGAAGACGTCTTTAAGCTTCTGGACTGGAACGGACTTTGGCATCAACATAAACGGCGAGTACATCACTCACCTACGGTTTGCCGATGATATAGTCGTGATGGCAGAGACTCTGGGAGACCTCAATATAATGCTCAACGATCTCAGCAGAGTTTCTCAACAGGTGGGCCTAAAAATGAACATGAGTAAGACGAAGATCATGTCTAACGCTCATGTTCCGCTCCACCCGGTAATCGTTGAGAACTCTGCACTCGAAATTGTAGACGAGTACATATACCTAGGACACACGATCCAGCTAGGTAGGTCCAATTTTGAGAAAGAGATCAACCGCCGAATCCAACTCGGCTGGGCAGCGTTCGGGAAACTTCGAGATGTCTTTTCGTCCAATATCCCTCAGTGTCTGAAGACGAAAGTCTTCGAACAGTGCGTGTTGCCAGTGATGACTTACGGATCTGAGACATGGTCGCTGACAATGGGCCTCATAAGAAGGCTCAGGGTCACTCAGCGGGCGATGGAGAGAGCTATGCTCGGAGTATCCCTGCGGGATCAAATCACAAATGAGGAGATCCGCAGGAGAACCAGAGTTACCGACATAGCTCATCGAGTCGCAAAGCTGACGTGGCAATGGGCGGGGCACATTGCTCGAAGAACCGATGGACGTTGGGGTCCCAAGGTGCTTGAATGGCGACCTCGCACCAGTAAACGCAGCGCAGGTAGACCCCCCACTCGTTGGACAGACGATCTCAAGCGAGTCGCTGGCAGCCGCTGGAATCAGGCGGCACAAGATCGTGTGCTGTGGCGATCCTTGCAAGAGACCTATGTCCAGCAGTGGACGTCCATTGGTTGAAACGAAAGAAAGAACGAAGTGTGTGTGTGTGTGTGTGTGTGTGTGTGTGTGCACGCGTGCGTGTGTGTGTGTGTGCACGCGTGCGTGTGTGTCTGTCTGTTCCCCTGTGGCGCTCAAACGGGTGGACCGATTTGAATGCGGTTTTTTTGTTTGAAAGGTGAATTAGTCGAGAGTGTTGTTAGCTATGTTTGATGAAAATCGGACCAAGATGGCCGCCGCTACAAAATGGCGGATTACATATTTTATCACAACGCCCCCAATATGGGTATCAAATGAAAGGGCTTGACTCAAATGAAGGGCATAGGTACACCTACCATATTTTATAGTTTCTAATCATATTTCAGCCGTTTCGCTGTATTTTAAGAACAATGTCATATTATTTTATAATAGGTTTTACTTGAGATTATACTACCTGTTGCCGGACACTATGTTCACTCGTGACATTCAGATTTTTCCCGCGGTTCATAAACACGGGACATTTTATTCACTTAGGGATAGGTTTTCGTAAAATCTTTTCATTTAGATACCCGACAGAGAACATACCTGCAATTTTGTTCATTGAACTTCGGTTTCCAACTCACAATGCCATTTTTACATGAAATTAATCATCATCATCATGATCAACCCATTACCGGCTCACTACAGAGCACGGGTCTACTCTCAGAGTGAGAAGGGTTTTGGCCATAGTCTACCACGCTGGCCAAGCGGATTGGCAGACTTCACACACCTTTGAGAACGTTATGGAGAACTCTCAGGCATGCAGGTTTCCTGACGATGTTTTCCTTCACCGTTAAAGCAAGTAATATTTAAATACTTAAAACGCACATAACTCCGAAAAGTTAGAGGTGCGTGCCCGGGATCGAACCCACGACCTCCGATTAGAAGTCGGTCGTCCTAACCACTAGGCTATCACAGCTTTTTTAGGAAATTAATACTTTGGTTAAAAAATAGGTATTTCATTAGACTTAAATTAAACTTCAGGTTCCAACTCCTCAGTCTTGATGCTTTGAATCTGACGATTTTTAATTGATATTAACAAAAAATGTATATCATGACTAACATAAATGCGACTTGTAAATCAGTCAAAGCTAGTCTTTGATTACCTGAAACCCAAAAGCGGGTAGCTTTAATTCGCCACTGCTAAAATCCCAATAATTACGTAGGAACAATAAACGACATTATTGCGTTGTGAATCCCGCAATTTACTATTTTGTCGCGAGCTTAATGGACTTAACGATTCTATTCCTCGCGGTTACATTTGCGGTTTTTGTAAAACAACATTCTAATATGTATATTCTATTCAAGTTTAGTTAGATTAACAAGTATAAATTAAAACTTTTAAAAACCCTCGACATTCGCCATTTTGTGGCGGCGGCCATCTTGAATTTGCAATAGTCCTATTCTACTAGTCAAGCCCTTTCATTTGATACCCATATTAAGTGAGTTGTGAAAAAATATGTAATCCGCCATTTTGTAGCGGCGGCCAACTTGGACCGATTTTCATCAAACATAGCTAACAACACTCTCGACAAATTCTGCTTTTAAACGAAAAAACCGCATTCAAATTGGTCCACCCGTTTGAGCGCCACAGGGGAACAGATAGACACACACACACACACACACACACACACACACACACACACACACACACACAGACACGTCAAACTTATAACACCCCGTCGTTTTTGCGTCGGGGGTTAAAAACCATGTAGTTATAATTTATAAACTACGCTATTTACAAATACTCGGTGACATAAAACCGGCACCAACCGGCGAGTCAACCAGTGCTGGTACACCCAGCAAATATAGCAATTGAGTCAATATATTGAACAAGGTAAGGGCTTAAGATGAGGTACACCTTAAAGGAAGTAAACCTAGCACAAAAAGTGGGTCAAAATCGCGCCCAAAGGAGTTGGTTACAAACATACAAACACACAGGTGAAGCTAATATAAAGCGTGTAAAAACTACATCATCACTAACTCATAGACATATGTGTACATGTATGATTACCAATAAAAGTTCTACAAATAGCCTAATCTATAAAAAAAATCAGAAATAGATTAGAAGGAGTTACTAAAAATATCACTTAATTTATATAGTACTAGCGGACCCGGCAGACGTCGTCTTGCCCGCTATTAGCGCCACCTACCGGGTCCAATTTTTCTACTTACAAACCTTCCTCTTGAATCACTCTATCTATTAAAAAATACCGCATCAAAATCCGTTGCGTAGTTTTAAAGATTTAAGCATAGGGACATAGGGATATAAGGACAGAGAAAGCGACTTTGTTTTATACTATGTAGTGATGGTGGGTAAACTTGGAATGTATGAAGTGGAAAATATGCGATCGTGTTTTGTTTTAGCGTTTATAAAGCGGGGTGCCTTTATGTTTTATAGGTCTATAATAAAGACAGTAAAGCCTTCGAACCCTCGTTGGGACTTACTCTGTCTCACAATAGTGGGATAGCGATTGAGATCGTTAGACTTTTCTTGTATAAATTTACTCTATGGAAGCAGAAAGGAATGAAAAAGATCCCTAGATTTGATTTCGGTTTATTATGAAAATATGTTGAAAGACATTTTTTTGAAGACTTTTATTCGAGAAGCGAATATATTTTTTATATTCAACCAGCTGTTGACCGTAACTACGGACGCGTGGATTTAGGTTTTAAAAGAGCTTTCTTAACCCTAGAGTGGGCGCGCTATGAGCATTTTGCCGCCCTCGTCAAAAAAACGTTAATAATTCGTAAAATAGTTGTTCTCGGAGAATGCGCTTTTGAGTAGCTGCCCCCACTAATAATTGTTCACCACCCGTGCTGAAAGGAGGGATGCAATCAGTGCACGGAGAGCCGCTAGAAGAGGTTGTTGTCACCATCGGTCGTCGCGAGGCGGCATTTTGCTCAGCGCGCGCCCACTCATGTAAGTAAAAATTGTGTCAAATATTTTTTGTTACATTGAAATTCACTTTATATTTTATTATTTATTTCCTTAAAAAAATGTTTATTGTTTCAGGATTTATGTGCCACGTATTAATGCTACGCCGACAATATTTGAAAAAAATAGCAATGGTCCTAGTTAAGCCATATATGACCTCTTGAAGGTCTTCAATTATGTCATTAAATAGTAATACTCCTTTGAGGAACCAAATAGCTTGGTTTGTACCCACAGAACAAGCATCATCTTCAATAAAGGAGGGTATATGCAGTATTTGTCCATAAAAAAAAAAAAATAGACGCACGAAAAAAGGGTGTTGCAGATGCTCTAAATTACTGTGCAATGAACATTGCACATACTTATGTGCAGACTGTTTTGCTCAAGAATATCAAGTAGATGAAGATAATTTATAAGTTTGTTATTTTTTATATATATATATTAGTTTTTCGTAAGATTGTTAAGAAGAAGTCAAAAAAGTCAATTAAAATGTAACTTGTTGCTTAAACCTCAATAACCAAAGTTCTTAAAATATAAGTCTATCTTCTATAATATAATAAAACTGTAACAGATCCAATTCTGTACATTGAAGATATTTTGAAAATTTTTATTGGAGGGCACTCCATAATCGATACTGAAGCCAAAACTGCAATTTGTTTCATTTTTGTCTGTCTGTCTGTCTGTCTGTCTTTCTGTCTGTCTGTCTGTCTGTCTGTCTGTCTGTATCTTGGCCGCGCATCACGCCGAAACTACTGAACGGATTCGAATGAAATTTGGTACGTTTTGAGTTTATACTCCGAGGTAGGACATAGGATACTTTTTATCCCGAAATTCAGCACGGTTCCCTTGGGAGAAGGGATGAAAGTTAAAACGTGTATTTAGCTGTAATTCATTAACGCGTTGTTCGATTTCACTCATTCTTTTTTTGTTGGAAAGGTGGTACTTTATATATTGCTCCATAAATATTTCAAGGTCATAGGTTTTTTAGTTCAGAAATGACAGACATTGCAACCCTCAACATTGGGTTCATATTACTTGGGACCCGGATCTTCGAACGTACGGCTTATTTCAAACTGGTGTGCGTTTAAATTTATGTTTGTCGGTCTGTCTATTTGTTCCAGCTAATCTCCGAAACGGCTGGATCGATTTTAATGGAACTTTCAATGTTATAAGGAGTAACATTTAGTTTATTAGATCCTTTATAAAAACCTATACCTATCTACGCGATTGAAGTTGCGGGGATCAGCTAGTTAATAAATATGTTGATTTTTGATTACCTATTTGTGTTTTATTTAGATTCTGACAATAATTTGTAAAATCAAATGCAGTATTTCTACTTAAAATAGTCAATGATGAGGAGCGGCAAAATGCTCCACACGCGCCCAATGACGTTACGCGGGGAGGCGCGCCCACTCTAGGGTTAACACAAACTTTACCACCCTTTTTTCACCTCTTTAGGGATGGAATTTCTAAAATTCCACAGTACACTTCTAGGTAACTCAAGGAATATTTCATTCTTTCAAATCTCTTGGTCCACCGGTTTAGGCTGATCGTTGCTTGTCAGTCAATCAGCCACGGTGATGTTTTATAGTATACCATTTGAAAAGTAATGATAACGCTGCGGATGCATTCTCCAAACTTGTTTTAAAGATACTCAGATTGTTACAATCAGGAGCTAAATTTTAATATGCCTTAAATATGCACCTCTTCTCTAAAAGTTGTTTAAAACTGACCCTTCTCCGCTCATTCACACGGTATGATACAAGCAACAGAAAATGTATGTCTGCATGTCCCTTTGCTGATGTGCGGGTGATGTCATCAGCACGATGAAAGTCACAAGTATAAATTGAAAATTTAAAAAACCCCCGACATTCGCCATTTTGTGGCAGCGGCCATCTTGGATTTGCATAGTGCTATTCTACTAGTCAAGCTCTTTCATTTGATACCCATATTAAGGGAGTTATGAAAAAATATGTAATCCGCCATTTTGTAGCGGCGGCCATCTTGGATCCATTTTCTTCAAACATAGCTAACAACACTCTCGACTAATTCACCTTTCAAACAAAAAAAACCGCATTCAAATCGGTCCGTCCGTTTGAGCGCCACAGGGGAACAGACACACACACACACACACACACACACACACACACACACACACACACACAGACACGTCAAACTTATAACACCCCGTCGTTTTTGCGTCGGGGGTTAAAAATGAATGAATTCTCGTGCCTGACGTCACCTGCACATCTTCAAAAATTAAAGAGTAAACATGGTATATGCGATTTCACACGGCTGTGATATGCGAACAGTATTACCAACCTATTCGACAAAACCACAGTCAACAAAAGTTTAGCAAGTCTCATTTACACATAATCGTAGTTTACAATCGGGTTATTCGATAAGAGGTTCATTTCCCAACCTCGTTGGGCCTCAATTCCAGCCCCTAACTGCCGTCCAACGATTACTTTTACTGCCCGGGTGATTCGATATTTGTTTTACTAGACATGTTCAAGCATATTGTGCTGAGACATATTTATTTTTGATATAACACTTACACCATTCCAAAATTATCAAGTAGAAATTATTTATTAACAATTTTCGTAGGTGTAGAATTAGAAACAAAAAAATTACAAATCAAAAAAAAAAATCATCCAAACCACTGTAACGAGGCAAGGTGCCCAGAACGCTGGCTGCGTTACCTGGTTGAATGGCCAGACTAATATGCTGACCGAGGTAACTGCCAGTCCTCCGGTCACCCGTGGACTCTACAAGACGGGATAATAGGTCCTTAAAAAAGGACCTAGCATCCTCGCCCCACGAACCCAAAATTATTCGATACAAGTCGTAAGTCGTAACCCATATTAAATTGGAGAACGTTAATATCATAAAGATTAAAATACGAGTAAATAAATAATTAATCGTTACATTAAAATTTGTACACTATTGCAATCTCTCACGCTTCTCCTCCAAAGAACAATGTGTGAAATGTTTTTTTAATTGTAGTTCCATACCTATTTGATGTTACGTTTAAAATAAAATTAGCACAGGTGCAATCTATAGTAGTAATAACCCCTGCATTCCTTGCGAGTAAGCACGATATAATTCAAACCTCACCCATCGGATTACTGTCTTAACACAAAAGTCAAGTATAGATGGAGTTGAAAGGTGCATCATTGAGGTAGCCTTATAGTCTAATTTACTCAAGTTTTTTTTTTTTACGTTGTTTATATACAACACGGAAGTATCAAAATCATCTGCGGTCAAAGTTCAACACCGAACTCACCGCAATCCACAAAGGTTCATCGCAAATCACAAGCCAATCATAGTCCACAATTATTGCGCCGCTCGGAAGAAGTTTCATTAGGCATTCTCGGTATTAGTAGCACCCAACAACGATAAACTTTTACTTCTCTGGTAATATAATAAATACGTATTTTATTATACAACTAACCATACGTATAGTTCTTATCTACCAAGTGGCATGGCTTTAGAGGGATTTGGACTAAAACGTCTACATTGTGAGGAGATTTTAATTGGCCATATGAAACGTAAATACCTGTAGGATAGGTACTTATAGAGGTTTCTCTCAAGCGCGCTTATTTACTCAAACAAACGCTCAAACAAAGTTCCGCGCTCTCGCTTGCACGTGGAACGTGACAATGATTCATGCTTTTTTGTAGTGTAGCCGGCGTTTATCGATTTATAAGACGTTATCACGTCAAAAAAAAAACAATAACACTACTTTTATACGACTTGTTTAAAACAATTCACTTACACTTCATAGGTAGTAATTTCCTGTAGGTTTATTATAGAGTAGGTATAGGCTGAACTAATAAAGCGATGCTCATTACGATTAGGTAGCTAACATGTAATTCTCTGATGTGTATCTTGTTAATTTAGAATTCAGCGTGTAGCAATCTAATAGTGTTGCGATTATAGATAATCATCATCATCATCATGATCAACCCATTACCGGCTCACTACAGAGCACGGGTCTCCTCTCAGAGTGAGAAGGGTTTTGGCCATAGTCTACCACGCTGGCCAAACGGATTGGCAGACTTCACACACCTTTGAGAACGTTATGGAGAACTCTCAGGCATGCAGGTTTCCTCACGATGTTTTCCTTCACCGTTAAAGCAAGTGATATTTAAATACTTAAAACGCACATAACTCCGAAAAGTTAGAGGTGCGTGCCCCGGGATCGAACCCACGACCTCCGATTAGCAGTCGGTCGTCCTAACCACTAGGCTATCACTCATCTCGTAATGAGCATCGCTATATAAGCACGAGAGCACGATAGATAATACTGCACGTTTAATTGAAATGGATTCTATTAAATAATCATAAACATTATTTAGCTGAACCATTTGCTAATTAATAATATATCAAATAACTACCTACCTACTGAATTTATTTAACTTCTCAATAACAGGTCACCACTTTTATAAGTTACAATGACGTACCTGCGCAGATGTAATTTTAATTTGGAAAACACTAAAAACAAAGGAAAAACTTCAAAGAATAATATGTTCAAAGAAGAAGACATCGTACATACTAGACATCTTTAGGTACTATACTGAGTCAAAAAATAATTTCATTGGTTTAACCTACTTACAATTGTTTTTATTTGAGACTAGCTGACCCTCGCAACTTCGTCCGCGTGTTTATAGGTTTTATATAGGATCGGATCGGATCCCATTATTCTTTTATGTACCTAAACTAAATGTAGCGTAAGTTACTCCTTATAACATCACCTATCTGCCATTGAAAGTTCCGTCAAAATCGATCCAGCCGTTTCGCAGATTAGCTGGAACAAATAGACAGGCCGACAAACATAAATTTAAACGCTCGCCAGTTTAAAATAAGCCGTACGTACAAAGATCCAAATCCAAGATCAATAAATGTCTGTCATTTCTGAACTAAAAAACCTATGACCTTGAAATATTTACGGGACAATACTTGAAGTACTACCTTTCTAACAAAAAAAGAATGAGTAAAATCGAACCACGCGTTAATGAGTTACAGCTAAATACACGTTTTAACTTTCTTCCCCTCTCCCAAGGAAACCGTGCTGAATTTCGGGATAAAAAGTATCCTATGTCCTACCTCGGAGTACAAACTCAAATCGTACCAAGTTTCATTCGAATCCGTTCAGTAGTTTCGGCGTGATGCGCGGCCAAGATACAGACAGACAGACAGACAGACAGACAGAAAGACAGACAGACAGACAAAAGTGAAACAAATTGCAGTTTTGGCTTCAGTATCGATTATAGAGTGCCCTCCAATAATCATTTTCAAAATATCTTCAATGTACAGAATTGGATCTGTTACAGTTTTATTATATTATAGATAGATAGATTAATTATCTTTTCTTAAACAAATATTGTCGTTGTAGTTAAATTATAAAAGTGGACTTACTGTATAGTCTGTTCGTTTTCTTACGGTCGCCTTTTGTGTCTAGCCGCCTCCGCCGCGCGGTGTTTTGCGGTTTGCCAAAGACACCGCCGTGACTTCAAAGCATGCCGCGAGGGGTGTACAGGCACAAGGGGTTTTGGCGTTTTATACCTACTCATATTTTTTCATTAAAATTCTCTTTCTTTTTATATTTTTTATATTCGTATTTTATTACAATATAACCATAAACATAAAATATAATATTCTCATGAACACGGGTCTTCTCTCAAACCGGTGCGGATTGGCAGACTATTCGGAGATTCTGTTAGGATAGAAAAAAAATTACAAACAGAAAAAAAGTAATAAAAATAAAAGCAGAATACTATAAGAGCACCTGCGCCTGTACCGACACTAAGTTACCGAACGAACTATATGACGCACCTAAATACATAGAATCCAAATAAAGTCTCCTAAGCCCTATTTAAGTATGTTGAAAAATAATCGCGGTAAGATGATGAAAAAGTACGAATAACTTTTATAATAATAATTATGAGTAAAATTTAGACTGCACCCTAAAACTATGTTTTGTGGTTAAGTATAAGAAGCCATCGTGTAATAATATTAGCATAATATTACTTAACATGTTTGAGTTGTACCAATTTCCAGGTAAGCGTAAACAATATTAAATTGCATCATCAGTTAGCAGCAGGTGCGATCCTTGTCAAGGGCAAAAATAAGAGTGGAATAAAATACTTTGATACGGGTCCGTGTAGAAAAAATACATTATGTGTTTGTACATCTCCTACTTATATTATGAAGGTAAATCCTACATAATACATACATAAAAATTATGATATCTTATTACACACACAAGGTATTAAACTAATAGGATTTATAATTTTTCGTCATACAATATTGCATGAACGCTGAATGAAATTGGTGTGTAATAGTCGCGGATAGTAATTAATTGTGAATAATGGATCCTAATTGGGATAATTTAGCCGGCTAGCGATTTCGATCGCCCGCGCCGCCCGCGCCGCCGGGCTAAAACCGCACGGCTCCAAATGTAACGGCCGTACTGTGAAATGATGAACAATGTAATAGCTGGTATTAATCAGCCGAGTCGTAATTGAAATCTCACTGAAATGTGATATTGCTTTCTATTTCTATTACTGGAGCGTAGGTAGGTAATTGAGAGCAGACGAGCAAATAAATCAGTAATCCATAATAATAAAAATATAATATTAATAACAAGCGGATATCAGCGACTTCGTTCGCGTGGATATTGGTTTTTAAAAATCCCGTGGGAACTTTTTGTTTTTCCTAAGCTCCTTAGAGCTTATACAATGCTGGCATCTGCCAGTGAAAGTCCCATCAAAAACGATTCAGCCTTTCGGAGATTAGCCAGAACAAATAGACACACACAACGCACGCCAGCTTAAAATGATAATCCATACGTTCAAAAGTTCCTGTACTGTCCGGGTTCCAAGTTATATGGAATACTGAGGGTTGTGATGGCTGTAATTTCTGAACTACAAAACCGATGACTGAGATATGCAGGGGATAATCTCTAAAGTATCTGCTTTCTAACAAAAAAGAATGAATGAAATCGGACAACGCGTTAATGAATTACAGCTAAGTACACATTTTGAATTTCATCCCCTCTCCCAAGGGAACTGGGAGAGGGTAAAAGGTGCTAAATTTCGGGATAAAAAGTATTCATGTTACTCCGTAGTATGAACTTAAATCATGTCAAGTTTCATTTCAATCCATTCAGTAGTTTTTGCGCAATGCGTACATAAACATACAGACAAACAGACAATAATTTCAAAAATTGCTTTTTTACGTTATGTTACTTATCCTTAACATTTCCTCATTATTTTTCTGCAAAAATATTTAACTAATATACAGATACGGCAAGTCTACGATTTTATTATATGTATATGTTACAGCCAAAGTAATTAATTAGCTTTTATTCATAATGACTGGCAATTATAAATAATATCTAAATTGTCCAGATATTATTCATAATATCATGTCAAACCAGACATTATTCATAATAGCAGGTGAACGTTGGTCAAAATGATAAATACGGCCCGACTTGCTTCCCCTCCCGCATCTTATTCCTTTGTGGTGTGGCGTGATCACCACGATCTCGTAATCTAAACTACCCTATCCTAACCTAACCTAACCTAGCCTAAAATTTCTGATGTAGACCGTGCCAAAGCTGATGATAGAAACATTATAAGCATAACTGTTGTAATTTCTCCGGAGACACCTCAGGAGATAAGTACCTGACGAAAATAAGTATTATTAATTAACTAGTGGATGCCTGCCACTTCGCCCGCGTTGATTTAGGTTTTTAAAAATCCCGCGGGAACTCTTTGTTTTTCCTAAACTCCTTTGAGCTCATACTGTTAAAAGTGGCGCATTAAAATGGAACTACAGTAATGAGTATTAATTTTTTAATAGTTCTTTCCCATCCTAAATTTTTCCCAATGATGTCCCATCAAAATCGGTCAAGCATTTCGGAGACCGTCAAACACAAATTTAAATGCACCCCAGGTGATAATCCAGACGTTTAAAGGTTCCTGTGCAATCCGGGTTCCAAGTTATATGGAATACTGAGGATTGTGATTCTGAACTACAAAACCGATGACCTTGAAATATTTACGGAATAATAGAATAGAATAGAAAAGTTTTTTATTCAAATAAACTTTTACAAGTACTTTTGAATCGTCAATTGAATCTACCACTGTTTCATTTAACAGACCACGTAGCTTTGTCTGCCCTGCCCCTAGAGTATTTTTATAAAGCCGTAGGCGCGAAGGGAGAGCAGCCCCCGCCCGCCGTAGCAAATCGCAGGCACCCGTGCGAGCCGTAGCGGATGAGGCAGGTCAGCAAGCCGAAGCTGCGGAGGTGAGCGTGGGTGCCTGGGATTTGCTACGCAAGGGCGATGGGGCTGCACTTCCCGCAGCGCCGAAGCCGTTGCAGAAGTAACTAAGTATGTTTTTGGGTGGTATAAACTGTTTATTTGACGTTATATTTTGTAATATCTGGTGATCAGTTAAACATAAGTTCTTGTTTTGTTACTTTATCCAAGTCTTGCAAGATATTATATAAAATAGCTGAATATTATTTATAATAGCTAGATAATTTTAATAACTCTGTGTCAATTGTTACTTTATCCAAATTGAGTTGATATTATTTATAATAGCTGGATAGTATACATAATATCCTTATTTATTACTTTGGCTGTAACATATAGATAAAAAAAAATCTGTTGTAGAATAACACGTTGACTTTGGAGTATAAAAAGATAATTGTGAAAACAAATCGTCTTTATAATTGAGTAGCTGATGCCCACGTGGATTAAGTTTTTAAAATAAGTTTTTCATGCAAGCTTTACCATCCCTCTTCACCCCTTTAGGCCTATTCACTTATTCTATAGTTGCAATTAGAATAGTTTCATTCTCAATCGGTTTGACCATGCTGTATTTATTTCAAAATGAAAACTATGCCGATTGCAGCTGCGTTACTTAATTACTCGGTTCATCGCGCTGTTTTCCTATTAAAGCGAAAATTATGTATCTGTCCATATATACCTAATAGCCTAGTCCAGCTATACGCAGAACAATTGTCAGTATAAATGCGACGAAAATAAAATGGTAGGGAAATAAAAGAGTGCCCCAGCCTATTTCCAATGTAAATCTCCGTCGTTGTAACGGGTCGGCTCTTCTCAAAATAAAGGTCGTCGAGATTGTCGCTTCTCTTATTCGTTGACTTGGAAAATTTCCGAGACGACACTCTCAAACTCTCTATACGATTTTTTCTCGCTTATATGTGGCTTGGGAGGAGAAAAATTTAAACAATACCCTCGCTGATAGAGACGCGTGAGGGAAGTTTGAGAACTTATTCCAGAGAGAGGTCCTATCACAAAAGGAGCAAATGTCATATATTGTATGAAAAAAAAATGGATAGGTATTGCAAGCATGACTGGTGTAGGTACTTGTACCTGTCACGACTTTGCGAGACATTACATAGGTACTCTAGTACTATGAAATCTCTCTGATATGACTTATTCAAAACTCTCGTAACTTGTAAATGAGTCAATGTTTCAATACTCTTTCCGTCAACATTGATCATCAAAAAACTGAAAAACTCTGTACGTGTATATAGAAACAACTTCATAAAACTCATATTTTCCGCCGGTTGCTGCCGAAACTCTTTACAATTAAATCAAGAAATATCAATACGAAATTAGGTTGTGATAGCCAAAATAGCTATTTTTGCTATCAAATTACTTAAGTCTAGTAAGTCTAGAAAAATTTAACTTTCCTATCGCATCATTGCATTACACTTAGTAACGTATGTATGGCTTTATAATTTTTATCGGTCTTTAAAATACATTCACAACAAAAAGGGTTAAATAAAAATTGTACCTATCCACAAAGTGGCTTATGATTACACAAACATTATATCCTGCATCCACAAAAAGGCTTACACAGAATTGTGGGGTAGAGAAGCTTGAAAGACATTTTATTTTTTTCTTTGTATCCGAAGCTTACTTTATTCGTATTCCCTTGTCGATCCTGGATTGGCATTTATTGTGTTGGAATCGAACGGAGGAAAGATGTTAGAAAACGCTAATAGCAATTATTGCTAGAGATAAAATACTTACCTCGTTTTTTTTTTCGGTTTTAAGTAAGACTTTGACTGCGATCTTACCTGATGGTAATTCGATGATGTAGACTAAGATGGGAACGGTCAAGCTTGGAGAGTGTGTTGTAGTTTTGTTAAACCCACACTTTCGTATCGAACTGAAATGCAATAGATTTGCAGCACGGCTTTGCCGGTACGATGTGGTAACTACTGACTACGGCTTCCCAATGACCCAACCGATAATGAACCGGGGACCATCGCAATAATCACTGTGCTAAAAAGGTTGTATGTAATTACTATTACTTAATAAATAACAATGCATTATTCCAGTTAGATTTGGAGTAGTGATGGTTTCTAGATCCTAAAGCTAGATTTAAATACTCCATGAAAATTTATAGTTAACCGGCTGCGGTTTGACCTTTGCATGGCGTAGCGTAAATCATCCCTTGGCATATGAATTATTTATCTGAATATGTATTTTAATTTTATTAATGTTAATATTAATCTCAAGCTGAAGGCCACTGGAAAAGCAGAAGCGCCTCGTTTGAAGATTTAATAGAATAAAACATTCTGAGCACGCGTAAAGTAATTAAAAAAATTAATATCACTCAGAAATAGGCGTGAAAATTGAAAAACAGATAATTACTTTATCCCAAGAGACGGACGCGTTGGTGATATGACAATATTACATTTTTATTATTATCATTTCATTAAGAGCTCCATAATAATCAAGAAATATTTTTAGCAAATACATATTTCGTTTGTAAAAAATAAAAAACTACTTCGAGTGCAAATATCGTAAAAGAGCAAAACAAATCTGTTTTGCCAATTTCGTAATGGCTGTATAATGTATTTTTCCATAACAATTTTTATTTATTTTTTTAACTTTAATATTGGAGGTTTGGGATGTGAAAATACTTATCTAATCGAAATGAGCATTATGTCGACTACTTAAGTTATATTGTGATTTGTGACTTTTCACTCCACTAAAATTACCAAAATAAAATCCAATATATTGTCAGAAAATAATTGAACAAATCATAGCATATAGACCTTATGAAACTGGAATAGAATATATGGAACTAGAATAGTTCAGAAAATATTTTCATCATAAAACAGGTACTTTTTATAACAAAGGAAATGTACTAAGTTCGCTCCAAGTTGGAACTTTAAAGCACTGATAATAAATGTACCCCAGAGTTTCTCACAGTAGTAAATAATGTTGCCATAAAAATTCAATGAAAAGCTCAGTTGTAAAGGAACGAGGACTCGAACTTTTATATTATCGTTGTGAAAAAAAAACACTATAACGAATAACTAAGAAATGCAAAGAAGATAACTTAGAGAATTTTTAATGTGAGTTGCATTAACATTCGTAATGTGCTGTCCAACTGTCTGTTTCTTTTTCTTTCCCTAACTGTGGTCTACGGTCCATTCATTAGGTGACATTCTCAGTAGCGGCCCAGAGTTGGAAAGTTGGGAGTGTTTGCACCACCGTGTCTCGGAGAGTACGTGAAGTGGTCGGTCTGGCTGCCCCTGGTCTCGTCCCATCGGACTATGAGAGCGGAATAGTGAGTGCACCGGTATTTGCGCTCACACTCGTGCACAATATTATCTCCTGTGTTGTTGGCTTGTCTCCGTTAAGATGGGCCGGAGTGGCCGAAATTTAGTCGGGAAGAGTGAGGACATTATAATATAATTAATTAAATTTTGAATTAATTAATCTTCAGTCAGTTATATTTTGAAAAAAAAAAATACTGGTGAGGATACCTACTGAAAATTTTACAACAGCTGTGCTGATTTTTTATGACCGCTTTGATTTTCTTCTATTAAATTCCATTTTGTATCTCTACAGAGCTGAATAAATGGTTGTCATATCTTATTATTTGTCTTATTATTTATACTTTGTCGCGTCGTTAATATTGCAGCAGTACTTATATAAGATCGGATGCATCCTAATAAATAATGTACTAAAAACCATAATAGGTGAGAGCCTCAATCCAATTTTTAAATAATTTTCACTTTTATCGAAATCATTTTGCTGTATCATCTAGCTTAGAAACTATTTAAAAAAGAATCATAAATGCATGTACATAATTATATCATTTTACAGAAAAAAATAGCAACGTTGCAAGTTAATGCAAGTAGCTAGTAAGAAGCGAAGGACAAATTAGAAGTTATAATAAATCTTTGCGAAAGAAAACACTTTTATTCATTAGGTTCTCAGTGAAGCTGCAACTCCACTAAGTTACTATATAAAGCTACAAGAAAATGCACCCGACGTCGTCGTAAAATATCTACGGTTATTAAGATTTGTAAGTAGAAAAATAAAATACGTAGTTAGTTACTTATGCTATGTAATCACAGTGGGATTGAGTCAAAAATACTTACTGTGATTTTAGTACTCTACCGTGGCCGTGATACATCATCGCGGCCATCGCCGACGAAGAGCGGTGCGAAAAATGCAGAGGCATCTTACGACCATACCTATTATATTGTACGCAGCTTATTTACAGAAATGGATAGCACAAGATGAGAAGTCTTCACCTTCTGTTATTATTCCAAAACAATATCATCATCATCATCATCATCATCATGATCAACCCATTACCGGCTCACTACAGAGCACGGGTCTCCTCTCAGAGTGAGAAGGGTCTTGGCCATAGTCTACCACGCTGGCCAAGCGGATTGGCAGACTTCACACACCTTTGAGAACGTTATGGAGAACTCTCAGGCATGCAGGTTTCCTCACGATGTTTTCCTTCACCGTTAAAGCAAGTGATATTTAAATATTTAAAACGCACATAACTCCGAAAAGTTAGAGGTGCGTGCCCGGGATTGAACCCACGACCTCCGATTAGAAGTCGGTCGTCCTAACCACTAGGCTATCACAGCTTTTTTTTTTTAAAACAATATCAGTATTAGGTATCTGCCAAGTGCCATCTTTTATTTGTACGAGTCAGCATAAACTAGACCGCTGGCACCGTGACATGTCCTTGCAATGGAATGCTATATTTGTACATAATACATTTGAGTTACAGTTCTGTCAGTTTTTTTTTATTTGTTATCTTTTGCAGAAAAACTAACGGAACGGAACGGAAAGCGGAACGGAACGGAATAATAAAAGGCGGTGGCATCACCTATTAACCGTGCGTTAGTAATTTGTCCCAGCCGTAAAAATATAGACGTAGGGCCAATCTTTATGCCCGAAAGAGGTACGGGTGCTTGGTAAGTCGCAACACAAAACTTGCCCAAACACAGCACTGGTTTGCGAGTGCATTGCCTGAAATAAATAATGAAAATTATTTTATAGTATCTACTATTTAATCTCTATGTTGAATTTTAATAGTTAATTTGATTGAGCTATCATAACGCGAAAGTACTGAGTCAATAATTTAGACGCATTTAAAACATTTTAAGATTATCACACTGTGTTAAGTTTCGTCAAAGTCATTTAAATCAAGTCAATCTACATCTTGACTTGCTTTCCACGCGGGTGAAGCCGACGCTAAAAGTTAGTTACTAGAACAAAAGCTTAAATTGTTTGAGACCCTCAAACGAAGTATGGTAATTAAATGTGAACATTAATTAAGTTTGTCTTTATAACAGCTGAACGCTGCTTCGTGCCAACTTTCCTGTTAAATTTATTATACGCGTATTGTGTAATATAAAATATGTACCTACAGTCCTACATGTACCTACATCATCAACTTAACTGAAAGCTCGGTTGTTGTCACGCTATTTAAAACCAAAATGTAATTGTTAACAGTGTTAGCTTTTTGGCCCATACTGCCAACCAAGATTCGAATCAACCATCATTTGCGGTTTAATCGTGTACAACGGTGTCAGCACCTGAGCGTTAATACACGTAATTGTAACTCACAGACTCTACATCTGTATAACAAAACGCCGAAATATCATTCAAGCAATAGTATATTAACTATATTGAAATCGCCTTTGCTGGTACGCAAAGGCGATTTCTTTATATAGACGTATAATACGTACTTATATAGACGTATGGATGCGTGAAGAATATTTTCTGCCAAAATTTTGAGGTCTCCCCGCCGCTTTACGTGCGCATTTTATATGTATACTGACAGAAAAAAATTGTGTAAGTATATGCGACGGAGCACACAAAATAAAATTCACGCACTCTTCAATAAATTCATGATCGTTAATCATTCAATCTGCGAGAACGCACGCACGTCGCGTATTGACGCACGGATGCGCGTAGGCTGCACAACATACATCTTTGTCGTTATCGTTAGCGTTGTTCTCAGTTTCACAATGACATGTTCTCTTGACGAGGAAATTGTTACTGTTGATATGAGAAATGGAATCAAAAAATGCAAAAAAAATAATTCCATAGCAGCGTAATACTTTTGTACGAATTATCGCGCGACTGGCTTAGGTACACTTAAAAATACTATTTGTGCTGAAGACCGTGAAGGAAAAACAAATCATATGATTTATCGATACCTCTGCTCGCTCGCTCACTAAATAGGTTTATCGACAGCATGGTTAGGGAACCGGCAGTAAACTGTTTGCAAAGCGACGCTATCACACAACTAATCTACACATGGGAACAATGTTAGCACTGATGCTTTCCTACACGCCCTACTTGATTACCGAACAATACCTGCTGGAATAATTCAGCTGCTGTTCCTACTAAGAGTAGTGCAGGGATGGTGAACATTGTCACGCGAGAAAAACTTTAGACACAGTATTTATTAATCGCTGACAATGGGCCTCATAAGAAGGCTCAGGGTCACTCAGCGGGCGATGGAGAGAGCTATGCTCGGAGTATCCCTGCGGGATCAAATCAGAAATGAGGAGATCCGCAGGAGAACCAGAGTTACCGACATAGCTCATCGAGTCGCAAAGCTGAAGTGGCAATGGGCGGGGCACATTGCTCGAAGAACCGATGGACGTTGGGGTCCCAAGGTGCTTGAATGGCGACCTCGCACCAGTAAACGCAGCGCAGGTAGACCCCCCACTCGTTGGACAGACGATCTCAAGCGAGTCGCTGGCAGCCGCTGGAATCAGGCGGCACAAGATCGTGTGCTGTGGCGATCCTTGCAAGAGACCTATGTCCAGCAGTGGACGTCCATTGGTTGAAACGAACGAACGAACGATTTATTAATCGCAATTGCATAATTTTGGTATTAATTTTGAAGTAATTTGTCTTCCGTTTATTTTTGCCTTTTACATTCCTTTGTACTAATGTGTGCCGCAGAGGCCTTGTTCGCAAATAATGTTTAGAATTGTTGCATAACAAAAAAAACGAGCTCGCTGCGCTCATCTCGGATTTTTCCTTTTCTTGTAATTTGTATAAAACTCCTGTGTCAGCATTTGTATATCATCATGTCGTTTATAATATATTAATGATATACATAATATATATAAGATGTTAACACCTGAGTAATGAGTATGTTGTAAAACAAAAATATTTAAGCATTTACTATAGTTAATTTATTTACAGTTACGAGTAAATATATTTTGTTGGCACGTCACAGCACTCAGTCACATTAAAAATTATGTTAAAGATTGGCACGATTGGTTCACCATCCCTGTTCTAACTTACCCGAGGCGCATTATACCTACATAATCCGTTTAAACAGGCTTTGCTGCAACATACTAACTTACCTATATCAAAGAGCAAGTTACAAAGTACAAACTCGAACCTAAATATTACGTTTGCTATTATCTTCACGCCCATACATTTATTCAATATCCTAGAAGCGCACTAAGGTGAGTTGTTTTTTTTTATTCTGTCCCTAAAAAGGGGTGATAAAATTTGTACGAAGAATCATTTATTTTAAACCTTTTTTTCTAGTACATAGAAGCACATTAGAGGTACACAATATAGTACACAGCCGTAACTAAAATTAGGTTATTTTTCTTCTGGCGATAAACTAGAGTCAATCGATAGTAACAAATACATCAGTAGGTATCTTAATTGCTTAAAAAAACATTTGCGTTTATACGAGCGTTATCTTCTGCCGGATGTATCCTACAGTAGGTTGATTGATATTCGTACAAACATTCGGAGAGGAAAACCTTCGGAAAACTTTTCATTTCTATTCAAAGCTTATTCACATTCCCGTGCGGATGTTAGTTTGACATTAAATGTCTTGTTATGTTTGAGCTTGTATAAATAAATGAATTGGAAAAGCGCTCGATAAATAATTGCAAATAAATTGATTAAAGTAGGGTCAATTATGCTAACGATAGGAAAATACTCTGTCTAAAAAATAAAAACATTCACCTCAAATGCAAGTTTAAATAGAAGCAGTAAGAAAATCGTGCACATACGATTTTTCTCGAACACTTTTGTGTATGTTGTGTCATATTATGTCATGATATTATATTGGAACGAAGTTCCTTATCGCGCGTTGCGAAAGGGGGCTAGACGGAAAAAATTAAGAGAAAAAGTTGTAACGATACTTTTTGCCCGTTGGCGCGGTTGGCAGTGGCCCTGCCTTCCGTTCGGGGGTCGCGGGTTCGATTCCCGCCCCGAGTCTGGGTGTATATGTATCTACGTAAGTATATAAGTATATACTATGTTTTTATACATTTATTAAAATATATATGTAAATATGTCTGTCAGTCGGTTGTTACCTATAACACAGGCATTAAGTTGCCTACTTTAGGAACAGACGACCGTGTGTGTATGTGTGAGTATTTATTATTATTATTTATTATTGAACAGTGTGGTGTCGCGAGTTGCGACACCACATTGTTCAATAATAAGGGACACTTACTTACCTAATTTGGAAAATACGCCTAAACGCCTAAAAATACGATAAAACGCCTTTTTTAACTTGAAGTCGATTAGTAATACTCGTACGTACCTATAATTCAATCTGAGTTGACATTCAGATCTATTAGTAAATTTTATATTTCTTTTCTTCATTCGCCCTAGGCCCGCATAGTAAAGCATGTAAATATAAAACAAGTAAGCTACGAACGTATTATAAAACTAGTGCGATAAAGCTTAAACAATTAAGTGAAAGCTCGGTCGTGAGCGAGGGAAGTCTTTATATAATTTCAGAGGGAGTTTCACTTCATTGCGAAAAAGAATAACCGCGTGATGCATTACTCAGTGGAGCGCAAGGAATAGCTTTAATGTAACTTTTACTTTGCTTTCACCATGTACGAGTCGTTACTGGATTAAAATTGTACATAGTTGAAACTTCATTTTTAACTCCCGACGCAAAAACGACGGGGTGTTTGAGTTTGACGTGTCTGTGTGTGTGTGTTTGTGTGTGTGTGTGTCTGTCTGTTACCCCGTAGCGCTCAAACGCGTGGACCGATTTGAATGCGCTTTTTTTTGTTTGAAAGGTTAATTAGTCGAGAGTGTTGTTAGCTATGTTTGATGAAAATTGGTCCAAGATGGCCGCCGCTACAAAATGGCGGATCACATATTTTTTCACAACTCCCTTAATATGGGTATCAAATGAAAGGGCTTGACTAGTACCTAGAATAGCACTATTGCAAATTCAAGATGACCGCCGCCACAAAATGGCGAATGTCGGGGATTTTTTTTAATTTTCAATTTATACTTGTTTAAAAGAGTAGGTACCTAGTGTTTTATTTTTACACCGGCTGACTCCCATCTTCACTAATACTTAAAACATAAACTTAGTCCAAGTTTGCATATTCTAAACATTCCTCGTGATGAACGTTGTTCCAAATAATTATGACTGTGGTGGGATAGCTGACCTCCATCACCACCACCATTATCAACCCATTACTGGCTCACTATAGAGCACGGGTATCCACTTAGAATGAGAAGGCTTTAGGCCGTAGTCCACCACGCTGGCCAAGTGCGGATTGGTTGCTTTGGAGTTTGGACACACACAAGTCAACGCGTGACCGTAGCAGCATGCGATGACGTCAGACTGTAATACAAAGACCTGCGTGAATCATGTTACGACATGTAGCGTTTTAGAAACATGGCGCTGACGACAGCAATTGAACTCCTAAGCATGTACTACGCTGTCCCAAAAGTATCCGACCTACGTTCATATGTTCGCGCGGAGAGACTCAGGCGACCTGTGGAGGGTACGAATGTCACCAGCAACTCCTAACCTTCTCGTCAGTAGCGTGAGGGCGTTTGTGCACTTATTCGTTTTCGATTCGTTTTCGTGTTTCGTGAAAACACGATTCGACATAGCCTTCCTTATAACTGTATGGGCGCTTGTGCACTTACTCGTTTTCGATTCGTTATCGTGTTTTTAAATTCGTGAACTTTTCACATCGAATCGTTTTAAAATAAGGACGCGTGCGGAAAGGTGTGTGCGATATTCATAATCACTAACCTTAGTGTTACTGCCAGTATTTCTTCACAGAGTACATTGAATATAATTTCTTCTGCAGTTATGCATTCTCTAAAACGTGTATGGCAGAGTAATCTGTTCTTTTATATGGCACAATATGATATCGAAAGTAGCAACATTCATTCGATTGTAATTAAAAAAAGATTTTTCATGATATCTCAATAAGTGATGATCGATAAATGCTCCTAGAATACTTCTGTTTATAGGATGTATTCACAATTTTTTCATTCTCCGGCGCCTACGAATGTATAAGAAAAGGGCGAAAAGCTGACGACGATTAAATGCAGCACACATTATGAACACGGTTTTATCTACGAAATGCTTAAAACGTATAGTGAAATCACGATTAAGTGCACAAATGTCATTCGTGAATTTCGTATCCGTTTTTATGATGTTCATTAAAAAAAACGAACATGAATCGAAAACGAGTAAGTGCACAAACGCCCTGAGATACCGATGAAACGCCATAGTTCCCGCGCAGCGTGTATTTGTTTACAATGACTGTTTTGCGTTCGTCGCAATTTGCTTATTGCTAAAAATGGCAGAACGAACCGTGTTCGATTCGAATTTGCATAAAAATGTGAAATATGTTTATTGTGAAACTTTGTTATCACAGTCATATCATGCCGAGTTGAAACAAAATTATTTCTTGTTACCTCTATAATCCAATTTTATAGAAAACTTAAACCTGATACAAGTGAAATAATAAGTTCAGCAACAAGCCTAGCAGCGTGTAGACTATGATATGATACTAGATATACGAGTATGTAATATGGACTTACCTAAATTCCCGCTTAATGACATGCTAAAATCGAGGTTTACAAAGACATAATCCCTAAAATCATAGCACAGTGTGTACGCCTACAACAATGTAATTTGTGGTTTAATCTACAGTAGCTGGGATCCTGTTTCAAATTCCTCTATAACTAACTACTGCGGACCGCCACTTGTAGCTTACATCCAGCCTGAGATAGCTGTCGATAACGTAATAAGAATTTACGGCCATTAAGCTGCTTTCTCGCCAAGAGAAGGAATTGCATTGAGTGTAATAGCCATTTTTCTACTTGCCTCCCTGGAAAGTTACCGAGTATTCGTACTTCGACAACAAAATCTATGTCAAAATATATCTTACAAAAATATTTTAAGGGTCTTAGTGAAACAACGAACCTTTATAGTTTCGTCCAGTCCGTGTGTTTGTCTACTAATTAAATTATATTTTTGTTTCATATTTTTGTTTTATTAGCATCAGCTATTAGCCCGCGACTTTTAACTTGTAGACTAGACATAATGTTATTAGTGAAACGTTCAAAATGATGGTGCAAACAGCATTGAAGTCCAGTTATAATAAATACGGATTGCGATTTTGTTTTAAATATACTTACCTAGAAAAGCTTTGTCCACGTGGATACAAACTTTACCACCCCTTTTCACCTAGGGATGGCGTTTCAAAAATCCGTCCTTACATTCCATTAAATATAGCTTGATACCTGTGACGTTTGTCATAATGACATTTAATGTATGTAAACGTCACATGTATCAAGCTATATATAGTACTTAGCTATGCAGGGTACTCATTGTTGTATATTATTATTTTAGCCAAACAAATGTATTGGTTTAGGCTGTGCGTTATCTAACAGTCAGATGAGGTAGGCACTTATTATTTTATAGATTTATGACATAGGAGGCGGTTATAAATGTGAAAGTGTGGATGTTTGGATGTTTGGATGTTTGGATGTTTGTTACTCAATCCGCAAAAACTACTGGATGGATTTGGCTAAAATTTGGCATTTCCACGGAATTCTGAAAAACCCTAAATCTGTAGCTACAGCTATAGGTAGATTACTATAGCAAACTTCTTTGAAAGTAGGTATAAAGGTTGGAAAAGGGAGCGGGAACGGGAACCGGAAATCCACGATTCCCTCGGGATTTGTTTAAAACCGAAATTCACGCTGGCGAAGCCGCGAGCAGATGGTGGTTATTTATAATTCCAGTTTCAAATTTGCCGCGTACAATATAATATATGACGGAGCGCGTGGCTCCAAAGAGTTTTAAAAGATGATGACGTCAGCATTGCTGACGTTATTCCCTTGATTATTACGATGACTTCATGGTGACAGTAATTAAACTAGTGACGGCAGGAGAAGCCAGAGACGTCACTGGAAGTCATTGTTTTTTATGAGGGTAGATTGGAATAACTTGCTGTAGGTATAACAAGGGTACCGGACTATTTGAGAAGCCTCTTGTTTAACTGAGGTACTAAGTAACTACCCTAACCTACCTATCGGTCTCCACCACCCCTTGTAACCGAGCCATCGCCAACCAATCTAGTCTACACGACCTACGTCGTACAACAAACTAGGACATGGCACATTTTATGAAGGAAGTGTATTCGGCGAGAGCCCGAATCGGAATGTGTCGCTGCACGCTTGTGCCCTTCCTTTTATAATAAAAGGTTGGTGGGGGAATGACGTAATTACGTCATGCTTGATTGTTTACACTACAAGACGGCGCTGCCGTTAATTTACAGAGTTGTTGAGGGTATTTACAACTTGGTTGACAAAGTGATGTTTAATTCATGATTTGAGTAGTTTGACTGAGACGAATTATTTAATCTTGTCTTTCTTGACACTGCCAATTGAGGCTGAAAACGTCTTCGCTCCGACACGGCCATTCTGATAGGCGGTGCGCGCTCTGCACCAGCCTGACAATTGATATTGATTCACATGACAATAAATGATTTGTGATGTGTAAGTCCTCATTCCATATGGCAACAGTTCTCGAAGGTTCTCGTAGGTTCTCGGAGATTCTCGTAAAGTCACCGTCATAAAGTCAAAGTAATGATTTCTCGAAGGTTCTCGGAGATTCTCGTAGGTTCTCGTAGATTCTCGTAGGTTCTCGTAGATTCTCGTAGGTTCTCGGAGAGTCTCGAAGATTCTCGTATAGTCACAATCATAAAGTCAAAGTCAAAGTAATGTTTTCTCGAAGAATCTCGGAGATTGTCGAAAATTCTCGTTAAGTTACAGTCATAAAGTCAGTCAAAGTAATGTTTTCTCGAAGGTTCTCGGAGGTTCTCGTAGGTTCTCGAAGATTCTCGTAAAGTCAGTCATAAAGTCAAAGTAATAATTTTTCGACGGTTCTCGGAGATTCTCGTAGGTTCTCGGAGATTTTCGTAGGTTCTCGGAGATTCTCGTAGATTCTCGTAGATTCTCGTAGATTCTCGTAGATTCTCGTAGATTCTCGTAGGTTCTCGGAGAGTCTCGAAGATTCTCGTACAGTCACAATCATAAAGTCAAAGTCAAAGTAATGTTTTCTCGAAGGTTCTCGGAGATTGTCGAAAATTCTCGTAAAGTTACAGTCATAAAGTCAGTCAAAGTAATGTTTTCTCGGAAGTTCTCGGAGATTATCGTAGGTTCTCGTAAGTTCTCGGAGATTCTCGTAGGTTTTCGTAAATAAACTCGTGGATAAACTCGTGGGTTTGGAGGAAGGAGTCGTGCAAATAATCTCGGAGGGTCTCGTAGATAAATTTGTGGATTCTCGTGTATTTACTCGTGGGTTTGGAGGAAGGAGTAGTGCTATGGTTTCATATGGTCTCGGAGAGTCTCTTAGATGAACTCGTGGATAAACTCTTAGATAAACTCGTGTATTTATTCGTGGGTTTGGAAGAATGAGTAGTGCTATGGTTTCCATAGGGTCTCGGAGGGTTTCGTGGATAAACTCGTGGATAAACTCCTGAATAAACTCGTGGATTTGGACAATGGAGTAGTGCTATGCACAAGGTTTTGAAGATGAAAATCTGGGGCGGAACCTCACCCATAGATTAATAGGCACTTCATTTTGAGGTTTGGTGCCAACGTTGTTTTACTGGGGCATATCTGGAGATCGAGCTGATGGAACGGTGCTCTATCCCACTTCTGATGACGGAGCGCGTGGCTCCAAAGAGTTTTAAAAGATGATGACGTCAGCATTGCTGACGTTATTCCCTTGATTATTACGATGACTTCATGGTGACAGTAATTAAACTAGTGACGGCAGGAGAAGCCAGAGACGTCACTGGAAGTCATTGTTTTTTATGAGGGTAGATTGGAATAACTTGCTGTAGGTATAACAAGGGTACCGGACTATTTGAGAAGCCTCTTGTTTAACTGAGGTACTAAGTAACTACCCTAACCTACCTATCGGTCTCCACCACCCCTTGTAACCGAGCCATCGCCAACCAATCTAGTCTACACGACCTACGTCGTACAACAAACTAGGACATGGCACATTTTATGAAGGAAGTGTATTCGGCGAGAGCCCGAATCGGAATGTGTCGCTGCACGCTTGTGCCCTTCCTTTTATAATAAAAGGTTGGTGGGGGAATGACGTAATTACGTCATGCTTGATTGTTTACACTACAAGACGGCGCTGCCGTTAATTTACAGAGTTGTTGAGGGTATTTACAACTTGGTTGACAAAGTGATGTTTAATTCATGATTTGAGTAGTTTGACTGAGACGAATTATTTAATCTTGTCTTTCTTGACACTGCCAATTGAGGCTGAAAACGTCTTCGCTCCGACATATATGATTGAATTTGCGGTCATTGAGCTAGATCGAATTCCTGTAAAACCGTTGCGGTACACCACTTGTAGGTCACAGCCTCTCTACAGCCTCTACACATGCTGTCGATAACATTATAAGAATTTACAGCCTGTTACCGGGCTCGAAGAAAAAATTGCACGTACCTACCTGATGATATATCCATTTGTTCTTTATTCTCTAATGTATTAATATACTTAATATGTATACAATTAAATACAATGCTATGTGAATGTGTAAAACTACATGAAATATTAACAGGAATCCACAACTGTAAATAGTTTTTATATCGATTCAATAATAACTTCACTTAAGTATATATTATTTGTTTCGTATCTTAATTACAGAGTATTTCAGTCTATGCATTTTAAATTAATATTGATGTTTTTTACGGAAATTAAAAATTGGTTAATTTTCTTATTAATTTATTATTTCTAGATCGATAATTATATGCATAGATATAATTAACATAATAAATACTTCATTTCGTTTGCAAGCTTTTAAACAATATTGTATGTATTCATTCCAGTAATTAATTTATATTGTGGAGTGTTCCCCATGAAGACTTTTAATGTCCCACTCATAAGATCGGAAAGCGTAAATTAACAAAGCTATTTAGTATGCGGCGCCACGCGCTTTTAATTTCGTAAGGGTTTGGACATACACAACGCGCGAACGAAAAGCGTACAACGCTTCTTTATGACCATGTTTCAGCTCAATCAGATGAATGATAATATGCGAACGCATCAAAGACGAGTAGGCAGTTAACATGATTATTTTTATAAATGTACATAGGTATGATAAGAGATAATGTAGTGCTGACAAATTATTTATTGTCAGAAATTCTTTGCGTCTAAATCTACACGCAATTCCAGAAATCCTAAAAATCTAAGTAAATTGAAGTGAAATTACATTAAAATCTCTTTTTAAAGTAGACCCTTTAAGGGCTTTAGCCCCCGCACACTGGGCCACTTAGTGGCGACGACTGGTGACTTAGTGGCCGCCGCATGTCGTGAAGATTTTCCATACATTTTATATGGTACCACCGCACACTGAGAACTCGAGTGGCCGCGTTCGAGCCACAAGAAAATGTATGAAAAATCTCTTCCGCGACTTGTCGCGTCCACTAGTCGTCGCCACTAGTGGCCCAGTGTGCGGGGTCTGAAGTTGAGATTATACAATGTTTAGTCCTATGCAAACTTCGTTACTTCGATGGATTTCCACTTCTTTTGTCCCTTTTTACTTAGATATATACTACATGGAAACTTTCTTTCCTATATATTATTGTACAGAACAAACTAGTTAAAATCTATTTATTTAAAAGGAGCAGGGTATTTTCCTGCCTACTAATTAGGCACTTACCTACGTAGACTCCATCATTCATTCTATCAGTGCTCCGTGCTTTGCCTTTGTCCTGTGTTAAAGGAAGGTAGTGTACAGTTTAAGTTTGCAAGGTGTGCTGAGCTCGGATTCCGCATTGGTCTATTTATTTTATTCGGCAAAGTATTGTTGAAAATCAAGCGGAAGGAGGTGTCTGGTATTTTTGCGTTCTTATAAATCAATCTATAATAATAGGTTGGGGAAAAAGAAATCCATTATTTTTTCGGTAGATGGCTGTAGTGACCGATATCTCGTAAATTATCGATCAAACAATTTCAAATTTATGCTCGTTGTCAAGGTAACAGTTCGCACTAAAAGAATTCGTTTGCAGTTTTTTGTTTTGTCCATTCAGTTCTGAGTTACACGGCGTTAAAGATGGAAGTCAACAAAGAGAAAATTCGGTACATTTTACAGTTTTTCTTTGATAAGGGCGAAAATGCAAGTCAGGCGGCTGAAAATGTGAATAGTGTTTATGGTCCCGATACTGTAACAGCTAATTATGCGCAATTTTGGTTTCGTCGATTCCGTTCGGGTATTTTTGACGTTAAGGATGCCCCTCGCACAGGCAGGCCCGTCGTCGAAAATGTCGACAAAGTCACTGAAATCATCGAAGTGGACCGGCATGTTAGTAGTCGTAGCATCGCCCAGGAGTTAAAGATCGACCACAAAACAGTTTTAAACCATTTGCACAAAGCTGGGTTTAAAAAAAAGCTTGATGTTTGGGTGCCACACCAATTAACACCAAAAAACATGATGGATCGAATTTCCATCTGCGAAGCCTTGGCCAAACGTAATGAAATCGACCCATTTCTTAAACGGATGGTGACTGGGGATGAGAAATGGGTCACATACGACAACATTATGCGAAAGCGATCGTGGTCAAAGCGCGGTGAAGCAGCTCAGACGGTGGCCAAACCGGGACTAACGGCCAGGAAGGTTCTGCTTTGCGTTTGGTGGGATTGGAAAGGAATCATTTATTACGAGTTGCTTCCATATGGCCAAACATTAAATTCAGACATCTATTGTCAACAACTGGACCGTCTGAAGCGAGCAATTGACCAGAAACGGCCAGAATTGGCCAACAGAAGAGGTGTCGTGTTCCATCAGGACAACGCCAGGCCACACACTTCTATAGTGACTCGTCAGAAACTCCTGGAGCTTGGTTGGGAAGTTTTGATGCATCCACCATACAGTCCGGACCTCGCACCAAGCGATTACCATCTTTTTCTTGCATTGCAAAACTTTTTTAGTGATAAGAAATTGGCATCAAGGGAAGAGTGTGAAAATCAATTGCTGGAGTTTTTCGCTAATAAGGACCAAGACTTTTATGAGAGAGGCATAATGAAGCTACCATTAAAATGGCAACAAATTATAGAAAAAAATGGTGCATATTTGACCTAAATCGGACAATGCAAAACATGCTAAATAAAGTCTTGAAGTTCACGTAAAAATAATGGATTTCTTTTTCCCCAACCTTATATAATAAAACTGTAACAGATCCAATTCTGTACATTGAAGATATTTTGAAATTTTTTATTGGAGGGCACTCCATAATCGATACTGAAGCCAAAACTGCAATTTGTTTCATTTTTGTCTGTCTGTCTGTCTGTCTGTCTTTCTGTCTGTCTGTCTGTCTGTCTGTCTGTCTGTATCTTGGCCGCGCATCACGCCGAAACTACTGAACGGATTCGAATGAAATTTGGTACGTTTTGAGTTTATACTCCGAGGTAGGACATAGGATACTTTTTATCCCGAAATTCAGCACGGTTCCCTTGGGAGAGGGGAAGAAAGTTAAAACATGAATTTAGCTGTAATTCATTAACGCGTAGTTCGATTTAACTCATTCTTTTTTTGTTAGAAAGATAGTACTTTAAGTATTGTCCCGTAAATATTTCAAGATCATAGGTTTATTAGTTCAGAAATGACAGACATTTATTGGGTTCAAATAACTTGGGACGCGGATGTTTGTACGCACGGCTTATTTTAAACTGGCGTGCGTTTAAATTTATGTTTGTCGGCCTGTCTATTTGTTCCAGCTAATCTCCGAAACGGCTGGATCGATTTTGATGGAACTTTCAATGGCAGATAGGTGATGTTAAGAAGTAACTTAGGATACATTTAGTTTAGGTACAAAAAAGAATTATGGGGTCCGATCCGATTTTATATAAAAACCTATATCCATGCGAACGAAGTCGCGGGGGTCGGCTAGTCTTATATAAAAACTCTTATCAATCCATACTAATATTATAAACGCGAAAGTGTGTGTCTGTCTGTCTGCTAGCTTTTCACGTCCCACCAGTTTAACCGTATTTGATGTTTGGTACAGAGGTAGCTTACATCCCAGGGACGGACATAGGCTACTTTTTATCCCAGAAAATTAAAGAGTTCCCACGGGATTCTTAAAAGTGACATTTAACTGATTTATACGTCTGGTACAGAGGTAGATTGCGTCCCGGAAATTGACATAAGCAACTTTTATTCCGGAAAATCAAATAGTTCCCACAGGATTTAATAAAACCAAAATCCACGCGGACGAAGTTGCGGCCATCATCTATTCTAGTTATTTATAACACATTACGATACGCGTGACTTAGGTACGTAGTCTGTTAATTCACGGTGTTAACGATTTTTAACCCCGGACGCAAAAACGACGGAGTGTTATAAGTTTGACGTGTCTGTGTGTGTGTGTGTGTGTGTGTGTGTGTGTGTGTGTGTGTGTGTGTGTGTGTGTGTGTGTGTGTGTGTGTGTGTGTGTGTGTCTGTGTGTGTCTGTGTGTGTCTGTCTGTTCCCCTGTAGCGCTCAAACGGGTGGACCGATTTCAATACGGTTTTTTTTTTGAAAGGTGAATTAATCGAGTGTTGTTATATATGTTTTATGAAAATCGATTCAAGATGGCCGCCGCTACAAAATGGCGAAATACATATTTTTCACAATTCCCTTAATATGAGTATTAAATGAAAGGGCTTGACTAGTAGAAAAGCACTATGCAAATCTAAGATGGCCGCCGCCACAAAATGGCGAATGTCGGGGTGTTTTTTATTTACCCGACTGGGTATAATATGTGTTTCACCTGTGTGTATGTATGTCCATTCCTATGTCCGCTTGTAACTAATCAACGGCTCAACGGATTTTGATAAATGATACGTCATTAGATTTGTCTTGATGATGCGAGTGTCACTGGGTACCTAAATTAAAAAAAAAACAAAATGGCTGACTTTATGCGTTTTAATGTGCGAGCTGAAAAAAATATTTTTCTTCAAGAGCCTCGAGTGGGGTATCAAAATAAAGGGATTCAAAAGGCGAATACGAAAATTTATACAATTTATATATTTGGAAACATTTGAAGTGATAAATCGTAGAAAATGACCGTTCTATGTCAGTTCGTAACTACTTAACGGCTTAACCTATTTTGATAAATTATACGTCATTAGATTTGTCTTGACGGCGCAAATGTTACTGGGTACATAAAATTCATAAATAAACAAAATGGCGGATTTTATGCACTTTAATGTGCGGGCTGAAAAAAATATTTTCTTCAAGACCCTCGAGTGGGGTATCAAAATAAAGGGCTTTAAAAGGCGAGTACGAAAATGTATAAATCTATATGTTTTAAAACAGTTTGGAGTGACAAATCATGAAAAACAAAATAAATAACAACTACACTGTAAGTGTGGTACGGTGGTAGTTTATTAATTTTTTAGTTCGTTTTTTTAGCATGGCAGTCGGGTTTTTTAATTTTTAATTATAGCTTGTTTTAATTTTTACTTGTTGTCCATTTAGGTTGTAGGTCCGACAGTGCTATGAAATATTTTATTCGTTTCAGCCCGCGACTTAGTCCGCATGGTTTAAAGTTTATTAAGAATGTCTTATGAAACCTTTGTTGGCGCTTCCCGTAGGGAGTTTTCATGTCAATGGTTCGGAAACTGACAACGGGTGGGTAGGTGTGTTACATTTGAATAATTACTTGGAATCCTTAGTAACAAACAGCGAAAATAATGTTTTGAATTCGGGGAAATCAATCCAAACAGAAAGCTTCGTTTGAAATCGAATGTGTTTGTTATTCCAAGTATTTGAAATTAATTACGAAAACAAATGTATGGAAAATAAATATAAGAGTAACATAAATATAACTACTGGTTACATTATAATATTATTAAAGCTTTAAATGAAGTAGGTATATGTTATTGCTAAAATTTAACATGCTGATAAAAGTATATATCTGAGGTCAGACATTTAACAGAGTTAGCTCCTGTGTCTAAAATTGCAAAACAACAAACTTACCGGTATATTCACAAAAAAAATTAAGCCTCTAAAATTCATCCTTTTCACAGTGCTGTGATAATATTCTAAACGGATGTAATCGCAGGCATTATCTAGTGATAAATAAATGATGGATTTGAAGTCAGTAAAATCATAATTACATACAAGGAAGGAGACCCCCTGGAAGGAGACAAACCTCATGGCTAAAAAATCTCAGAACGTGGTTCGGATTAAGCACCAGGATTGTTTCGTGCGGCTGTCTATAATATCCAAATTGCCAGAATGATAGCCAACCTCCGGTAGGTAGAAGATGACACCGCAAGCAAATCATAATAGCACTCCATATTTGAGTTATTCGGAAAATTTCATTCGACTCAATTTCGCCTCTTGTTAATACTCATTCCGCGACTGCCAGTCCACCAATTAGTTTTTACTGCCCCCGTGAGCTGGTAACTGCTTCCCAGAACTATTTATAGTACGATATTTACCCCGAGTAAATACCAATTCCGATTTTCGCCTTGTAGTACCTACCTTATATAACCCAATCTATTGATTCTTGAACTTTTGTTTTTCAAAATACAATTCAAGGTACAATAGTTAACTTACTCCATTAATTTAATTAAATATAATTTTCAACTAATAATTAAGCGGAAGAGTATACAAACAGTATCCATCTAAAAATACGTATGTACTTAGGTAGTTTACGTTTGTAAAAGAAGGTAATAAACTACGGAAAACTGTTTTTCACAAATCAATAGTTCGCTTAGGAGAAAATAATATCTATTATTTGATACAAAGTTCTTATATGGAAAATACCTACGTATTTAAAGGTCCACATTCCGAATTCCTCGAATACTAAACGGACACCGTAAAATAACGGCTAATACCTTAAAACAGAGACAGAGTTTAAGCAAAGTTAGTTCGTTGCGGGTTTTAGACACGACTAGCCACTCTATCGGTGAACCGCTGTCGGCAAGTTCAACGAGAATTTCGAATCAGGTACATTTTGAACAGTTACTTTTAGTATTGGTTACATTTCTCACTCGAAATCTGCCAAATGCCAAAAAACAACATTTTTCAACACATCTATTTTCATCGACAGCTACAAATTGCTCTCAAACTAAACTAAGTTGTCGTACAAATTGTTGTTAAAATAAATTATTAATAACAATATTATATCGGTATTACTTTAGGAATATATTAGAAATATGAAAAACCTACTAGCTTAACTAGCTAGGTTGTGAAGCTGGTAGTGGCAATGGGCGGAGCACACAGTTCAAAGAAGCTATAGACACCTTAACGGAGACCTAGTACCAGACAGCACTGTGTGGGTAGACGAGTCGCAAGAAGCAGCTGAATACAAGCCTCACAGGCCACCAGTGGACCTACATATATACAGGTATATAGATTTTATGACGTCAACGATCACAGTAGAAGTAGTCTAGAGCAATCAACTCAGTACGCAGTACGCTTTGTCGCCGCTTTTTCATCGACAAAGTGTTGTAAAAGCTTTGATATAGTGTTCGGTCTGCAAAGTTTCTGAAAATTCTAAAATAAAAGATACTTAACTATTCTATATATATATATATATATATATATCGCAATTATATATATTAATTTTGATCGGGTTTTATAAACTCCCGTCATCGTAACATTAGCAGCCGCAGACAAGAGGAATTTCAAGTCGAAGATGGTAAAAGTTTACTTCATTTTAAACACGTAGCTCCTACATGTAGTTAATAAACAAATAGACCTGAAGAATTAGAGGCAATATATCTGTGCTGTAAGTTTCAACGAAAATATACAGGTTTTATTTAATTTTGTCGGAAAAGGATATTCGAAGCGGCAGTAGTCGGCTTGCGGTCTGAGGAAAATAGAACGAGCAACAAATAACATCCCGACTGAGATAAAAAGGGTCCGTCATTTTGTTAAACGACTCCCGCGTTACAACGCTAGTACCTAACCGACACTGGGACCTCGGCGCTACGTTTAAACCTGCTTCACTTTATATTGTTTTTGTTACTGATTATGTAAAATATCTATGTATCACTTGGCTTCTACATACTGTATTATACGAACAAGAATATCTGCTAAATCCTATTTTTAACCCCCGACGCAAAAACGACGGGGTGTTATAAATTTGACGTGTCTGTGTGTTGTGATGGTACGGTGTGATCGTCTATGTTTGTGATTTATAACTAGCTATAATAAGAGAATCTTTAAAAAATGTTTGGCAGAATATAGAGACACTTTGATATCTGGGCTGGCATGTTATTACTGGTACATTCCGTTGGGTGAACGTGTGGACCTCTCAATCCATCTACCAGATTTCGCGGATTTAATTACAGAATTTATATGAAAGATTAACCAATTGATTTCTTTCGATTACTCTTAGAAAAGAAATCTCTGAAGACAAAATGGCAAGATTATACGTTCTGGTTAGTGTGGAAGATCGGTTGACACACGCATTTGCCAGTTTTGGCCATCTTCTACCCGACCGTCGTCCCTACTAGCACGGGGATTTTCCTACGCTGGTATCCAGCCTTTAAACATTGTTATTTGGGGCACAGATTGACCTTCCTTTTTGCGCTGCGAAGCGATCAATTGCCTGTTGCGGAAAACAGGTTCTTTTATTGAGCTCGTAGGCTCGCCCCTTACCATGGTATTTAATAATTTATATATGTATTTGTTCAGTTAGGGTCTGAATTGGCCAATTCAGTTTCGGAAGGTCAACTGTATAAGACATGGCGTGTTTAGTTGTGCCGGGACGGCGCTGCCGGGGCGTCACCTGATTTCAACCGTGTACCAATTTTCATTAAAACTTGACTTGATAAGTCAAAGGTATCAAACTTTATATTTCCCAATTAAAAATATCAGTGTCTCACAATTTTGCCGAAACAAAAGCGCCGCTCTCTCCCGTCCCAAGGTCTGGCTATAAAGACACACAAAGGAGATATGTCCTACCTGATCCCTTTCGTTCGCCGGCTGTACCCGTCGCTCGGATGATGCTCGCCTCGTTCGTAATGTAATAAAAGAAAGCCGTGGTGGTTCGTTTGTCAGAACGATTGTTTTCAACCCAGAGGCCGGGGTTCGAACCCGGACAAACACCTTTAGCCATTTGAAGTTGTATGTATCTCAATTAGTTGAATATTACTTGTTTTGCCGATGAATGATAACACCACGATATTAATGACAATACTGCGGTAGTTAATGATCTAATTTACACAGCTTTAGTCCTACTTTTATGATTTTGGCCTATCAAAACAGTATTAGCAAGAGTCAGGTTCCATTAGACTGCATTAGTTCGTTAACATCCTATTCGTTGATTTACTGAGGAAAGCTGTAGCTAACAATGTAGATTGGTGCCATACTGAATACTAGCCTAATTTTGACTTTAATGTAGAATTCGTGATTTAGGTTAGTTATATGAGAGAATTTTAATACTGGAGTATTTCAAGTTATTTCGACACACAGATGTTCTCAACCTTATGTTAAACTAAAATTATAGTATGACTGACTGACTCTTAACTTGATTGGGTCTCCACTATTCAAGTTCTAGGAAAGGTATTCTAAATATAATAATGAAAGAAAGTAAAGTATACTCAAATGCCTTTTATTTCACGGTAAGTGTTATTTAATTACTCATACATTTGAGTATTTGAGAAAAAAAGAAACTGTTTGATTATTTAGACGGAATTTCGAATCTGGTCAGATATTTCGAAATTCTGTCGAGGCTCACTTCCTATGCCATGCTAAGTTCTCAAGAGGAAAAGGAGACCTCAGATGAAAAACCTCTCGCGGCAATGTATTTCTATATGTATAGCTTATGTCTAATACACACATGCTCACAGGAAAACAAGAAACATCATTATTTATAAGCCTACTTTTTACACGTGACTACATGAGGTTAAGGACACACATTAATGCATATTTTATATATAATTAAACTAAACCAATTATCGAAAATACAAGAACCTAGCTTCACAACTTTTATTTTAATTTAGACCCCTTGATATATATATCGTCTAACTGTAGTTCTTGGGACTTGTTCATTTCGTAGCCTGTACAAGGTGATCCCCGTCCCTTACAGTACCGTATACAAAATACGATAATCAGATATAGAATTACAACTCCAACAACAGTTACCAAACCCCATTCTATTATAATATTCAATAATAATCTAAATAATTAGAGTTGTGGAGCTATTTTCGAAGATATAAATAATAATAACAAAATTATAGTAGGTACGTCACCGTATAACTCCCGTCTGCTTACCACACACTTTAATTATATTTAGGTTTTTAGAATTTAATTACAATTCACAAATATTAAGTCTACTAAACTTCGTCACTGAAAGCTAGTGCTTGGACTTCGAACTCTGACGAACTGCCCCATTCTCCACTGGGCATCAGTTTAAAAGCTCTCCTCCATTCCCTTCTCATCGTATCTGAAACATTCAAAAAAAAATCCCCCGGGAGAAACTCGTTTTCTGATTTGCTCGACTCTCGCGCAGCCCATTTCTCATTTGCGGATTCAGGTAGGGTGCTATAGGCCCCTCCCCGTGACGTTATCCTGGTAGTCCCGGTTGGCTAATTTGTTTTAACGCCCCCGCCTTTCCCATCTCGTGACTTCGCTTTTGTATATTTTTTTGTTTCACTTACGTAGAATTCCTAAGAATCCCTTGCCTTGCGTGCAGTTTTTCTCTCCCCACATGTGTTTGCAATTTTACGCAGTCCCTTGCATTTGTGTAAAGGTTTTAAAATACACTTTACGGCTTTTAGCGAGATTTATGGCGGTTTCGAGAAATATGCACTTCGTATAAGCTATTGATTCCCTGTTTTTAAAGATTTCTCTTATCTTTTGTTTTAGTTCTAAGTTCCTTTTAATTTTTTTTTTATTATTCCTGGCTTAAATTTCACACAACTTGTGTAACTTTATTTGAGATTTATGAGGCCCTGTCGTACCCGTTTCTGTTCTAAGAACGAAGTTTCTAATTTTTTTATGGAACATAAAATCGTGGGTAAATGTGACCATCTCACACTCCCCCGAAAAAGATTTTTAATACACGTAGTATTTTCTATGTCTACGTCTCTATACTAGTCGTTTCAAAATCTATTTCCTTATTCAAATTCTGTATTCACACGCCACCCCTAAATTTCCCACGTCTAATCTTTTATGTTTCCAAGTATTTGAAATAATCCTACTCGACTCGGTTATCTCTTTGTTTGAATGGCTTAAGCTACCTGTTTTATGACCGTGGCGTCAACATTCCGCGTCTCCTTTAAATATCCTAATATTCCCTATTCTTCTAATTGTTTACATAATAACGAAACAGATGAATGGCATTGTAATTCCCTTTGACCTTATCAGTATGTACGTCAACTAATGTATATACATTGTTGTATGGGACTGCCCCTATTACGTACGGTCCTTCATATAAGCGCATGAATTTCTTTGTCAACTTTTTGTCCGCATCTGACTTCGCAAAAGTCTTAAGCTTCACCAAATCTCCTATTTCGAACTGTATTAATTTATGGTTTTTATTATAATGAATTTCCCTACTTTTGGCCGCCTTAGCTATGTTATGTCGCGCCCGTTGTCGAATCTGCTCTAATGTCTCTCTTTGTGAATTTTGTCCTTCAGCTATTTCAACGTCGAAATCGGTTGATAACTGAGTCCGTTTCCCCCATGCTATCTCGTTTGGTGAATACCCCGTCGTAGTATGTACTACCTGATTGTAACAATCCTCTATATCCGATAATAGATCTACCCATGAACGATGCGATTTGTCGCAATACGTCCTGAATAACCTTCCTAACTCTTTGTTAACTCTCTCTGTTGAATTTGGCCGCGGATTTCTAACGGAAGTATGCGTTATTTCGATACCTAGTTGGCGGATACCTGTCTCGAAAACTTTTGAAGTAAAGTTCGCGCCTCGGTCTGAGCATAATGTCTTAATCATGACCTGCCTATGGAACTTCTTTATACAAGTTAATGTAGCTTTCCCACTAGCCTGACGTAGCGGGTATAACCTGATCAATTTACTATAAGCGTCCTGTATCACGAATATGTATTTAAAACCAAACCGCCCCGCTGGTAACGGCCCAAAAATATCGCAAAAGACTCGTTCCCCTATTTCCTTCGCTATTACAGTTTTAATCGGTCCCGTGTGCGTCTCTAAAACATGTTTTGACTTTTGACATGTCTCGCAAGCTCTTACAACCTGACCTATTATACGTGACATGTTCGAAAAATAATACCGGCGCTTCATCAGAGCATAGACCTTGTAACGTCCAAAATGACCTACTTCTTCATGTATGCTAACGATTAAGTCCTTCTGTAAATCCTCGGGGACATATAACTTTAACGTATCCCCTTTCTTGTCTGTTCTATAAAGAATCTCCCCTCTAAGTACATAGTACTTTGATTCTGGCGTACCTGTTGTTTGTATGCGTCTAATTATTTCGCTGGCGATCCGGTCGCGTTTTTGATAACTACCTATCTCTCCCCATCGCTCCCGTACTAATCGTCCTAATGATGTTTTGAATAGATTCATCTCAGGCCCCGTTGCCTTGTTAGTCAATACATCGGTGGTTCCCTTTATATGTCGGGACAACACGTCCGCTACAGTGTTTAGTTTACCTTTCACATGCTCAACTGTATAGTTAAATTGCCCTATATAGTGTACCCAACGTATCATTCTAGCGCTCAATAATTTACATGTCTGCAAGAATATCAGACTCTTATGATCAGTCCTTATAACTAAACGTGCTCCTCTCAAGTACGTTTCGAACTTTGATAAACTGAAGATGATTGCCCACAACTCTTGTTCAGTAACAGTCCACTTACGTTCCGTCTCTGTCAATGCTTTACTACAGAACCCTAGTATTTGTTCCTCACCTACATCATTCAGTTGGTAGACATACCCTGAAATTCCTAGATTACTACTATCCGTTTGTAAATAATAAGTTCCCTTCGGGTCTGGGTGTACGAGGAGTATTGTGTCTATAAATAATTTCTTGACTCTTTCGAAACAATCGTTAATTTCTTGTGTCCATGACCATTTTGTATTTTGTTTTAATAGGTCGCACAATGGCCTAACCTCCTCGCTATATTTCGAGATAAACTTTCTAAAATAATTTATTAACCCCAGAAACCCTCGTAATTGTTTTATAGTTCGAGGTATGGGGAAGTCTAAAATGGCCTCTACCCGTTCAGGATCCATACGCACCCCGCTTGTATTCACTATGTGCCCTAACAATTTTACTTCTACACATAAGAATCGGCACTTCTCCAATCTCCCGGTTAAACCTGCGGTTTCTAAGCTTTCTAATACCCGATCTAAATGTTCTAAATGTAGTCTCATGTCCCCTGTGGTGAATATGACAATGTCATCTAGATAGTTTACGCAGAATTCACGTACTTCTTTTAAAATATAATCCATGGCCCTTGAGAAACCTGCTACCGAAGTCTTTAATCCTTGAGGTAAAACACGGTAAGTATACGTTCTTCCCATGAACGAGAACCCCGTATATTTCCTAGAATCCTTATGCAAAGGTATTTGAAAATAGGCATTGTTCAAATCAATTAAACTGATATAATTTACTCCATGGAAGGATTGTAAAATCTCAGAGGTGAGTGGCGGTGACCCTGCGTCGCCTAACATCTTTTTATTTAGTTCGCGTGCGTCTAATAAGAGTCTTATTGACCCATCTCGTTTCTTAGTGAACGTGAGCGGGCTGCAGTATGGAGTAACCTCTTGTCTGATCACGCCTAATTTCTCTAACTCTCCCAATTCGTCCTTAACCTGTTCTCTGTACGCTAAAGGTACCGGATAACTGTGTTTTACGAAAGGAGTTTCGTCTACTAGCTCAATAACGTGTTCGTACTTGTTAGTCAAGCCTAACCCTTCCGTAAATACCTTACAATGCTTGTTTAGCACAGGTAATAATAATTCCTTTTGTTTACTACTTAAGTTCGAATTGTCTAATTGGAATTCCTTAACTTTCTCACTATCTGATTCTTTACTTAATACACTCTGCCCTACTGTCCTAGAGTTTTGGTTTAATATCAAATTAATAGTGGCTGCATTCGTCTCTCCCCCTAACCTTTCGATTCTGCAATCTGAGTTCAGTCTAACACAAGCTCTAACTCCCATATGTTCGATAGTCAAAGTGTGTTCACCACTACAGTTTACTATCCCTTTCACTCGTTCTAGCCAATCGTATCCTAGTATCAATGACCTAGGTAAACGCCGCATAATTAGTACAGGTGCTTCAACTAAAGTACTACCTAATTGAAACTCTATTAATACCAATCTATTTGTGCTCTCACTCCGAGAACCGAATGCTCCTTGTATCTGAATTGCTGGAATAGCGATTTCTGGCAATGTTCTATTCTCCTTTAGGATAGAATCGTATAATTCCCTAGTTATCCCGCTAATTTGACTCCCTGTATCTATAAGAGCATTTATACTTCTTCCGTACAATCTCACACATACTTCAGGTAACCTAGGTAAGGAATAATCAATACCTACGTCAACTTGTTCATCTAATTCATGAAACATCGTATACACGTTCAAATCTCTCCTCGCACATGTTTCACACAAAATGCCTATCTCGTTGCATTCTGCTACATTATCGAACTGATTTTCCAATAAGATTCCTATACTCCTAATTTCCAATTGACAACTAGACTCGTCGCTATTTGTTTTGCCCCTTAATAACCTCTTGAGACCCCTCTCACCGATACCTAGACTCTGTCCCGGTTTCCATCCACTATTAGTTAAAATCCTATAGATAGTACCTGCCTTCCCGTATTCGGAGGTCTTTCTGTTCCCCGTACTACACAACATTGACTGATTTGACCTCGTTTGTGTGGGGAGACCTAGTTTTTTGAAGGTCCCTCCCCCACATGTTTAGACAAAGTAGGACCTTCGCCCTCCTTTACAAATGTAATAGCTGGTCTGACCTGTTTAGTTTCGGGTACTGTAGGTCTGTTAAAGTTTGTCCTAGAACTCAACCGACGATAACCCCGACCTCTCGTCGAGTTCCCTCTAGCCCTCCAATTATTTGTTGACATTGTCGCAACAATAGTACGCCTCGACGGATATTCATTGTATCTCCTACCTCTGTAACTTCCGCTACCACTACCTCTCGCAACCGCCCTATGTTTCTCAACTATATTTTGCTCTATATTTCTAAGAAATTTTGCCCCGTTCATGATGTTAACTTCCTCTGTTCTAGTAAACCATAATCGCTGTATATCTATCGTATAATGTCGCATAATAGAATTCACTAAATCTCGCTCGCTAAATGCGATAGTTAGAGACTGCATTGATTCGGCCTGTTCGGCGAAATGCTCAGACATCGTCATTCCGGAATCGCTTGAATATACCGCATTAATCAATCTATATCTTACAGATTCCTGGATCTGCTCGGTCCAATAGTTTCGTCTAAAATCAGCCTCGAAGTCGGCGAACGTGACCCAACCCTTGGAATATAATTCCATGACCTTTCTGGCACTTCCGGAAATGCATCCTAACGCTATGTCGATTTCGCGATCTGACCCATTGACTGCCTTTATATATTTCTTTAATCGTTTTAGGAAAGAGATAGGATTAGTGAGTGGTTTCCCGTCGAAATTTGGTTTAGTCACCGATGGTTGTATGACATATAAATTTCGAGTATCGGAAAGCGCTGTACTCGAACTCGCGGTTTCGAGATTAGATTCTTGTCTATCAACCCTCTCACTTTCGTTTATTACCGTCGTCTCGTGCGAAGAGACACTTGCATTTTCGTTCGAACTAGCGTTTGAATTTAGCTGTTGTAATTTTACTTCGAACTCATTAATCTTTTTCAAAATCAACTCTAAAGTCGCATTCCCTAAGGTTGCCGTTTGCTCACCCAATTCTATTGTATTAACGTCGCCCTGACTCGTACCTACTTGTTTCGTTTTACGTCCCTTCCTACCTGGAGCCATTTTTTTTTGTTTTGTTTTGTATTTGTGCAACTTTCGTAAGACGCCAAGCCGTATTTTAAATAATAGTGTTATACTGATGCAAACTGCTAACACATGTGGGTATATGAATTCTCTGAGTTAAAAATTATTAAGCTCAAGAAATAAGCAAGGAGTAATATCTCGTTATCTGCAATATCCTCTTTGAAAACCTGTAAATTGTACATTTATTAGACATACAGCTTATTTCTTCTCCCCCTATACATAAAGTAAATGTAAATGTACAACATATATATATATATATATATATATTAACATGCACAATGTGTCCCTCAACCTCTTTTTATTTTATTTTTAAATTTTTCCTCTCATATAACTAATCACGGTTCCTACGTTGTGTTTATTTTTTTTTTGTTAATATAAATCTAGTCATATCGTTATTTCGAATATGTACGTAGATTCTGGTCACTCGGCACCAAAATTCTGTGATGGTACGGTGTGATCGTCTATGTTTGTGATTTATAACTAGCTATAATAAGAGAATCTTTAAAAAATGTTTGGCAGAATATAGAGACACTTTGATATCTGGGCTGGCATGTTATTACTGGTACATTCCGTTGGGTGAACGTGTGGACCTCTCAATCCATCTACCAGATTTCGCGGATTTAATTACAGAATTTATATGAAAGATTAACCAATTGATTTCTTTCGATTACTCTTAGAAAAGAAATCTCTGAAGACAAAATGGCAAGATTATACGTTCTGGTTAGTGTGGAAGATCGGTTGACACACGCATTTGCCAGTTTTGGCCATCTTCTACCCGACCGTCGTCCCTACTAGCACGGGGATTTTCCTACGCTGGTATCCAGCCTTTAAACATTGTTATTTGGGGCACAGATTGACCTTCCTTTTTGCGCTGCGAAGCGATCAATTGCCTGTTGCGGAAAACAGGTTCTTTTATTGAGCTCGTAGGCTCGCCCCTTACCATGGTATTTAATAATTTATATATGTATTTGTTCAGTTAGGGTCTGAATTGGCCAATTCAGTTTCGGAAGGTCAACTGTATAAGACATGGCGTGTTTAGTTGTGCCGGGACGGCGCTGCCGGGGCGTCACCTGATTTCAACCGTGTACCAATTTTCATTAAAACTTGACTTGATAAGTCAAAGGTATCAAACTTTATATTTCCCAATTAAAAATATCAGTGTCTCACAATTTTGCCGAAACAAAAGCGCCGCTCTCTCCCGTCCCAAGGTCTGGCTATAAAGACACACAAAGGAGATATGTCCTACCTGATCCCTTTCGTTCGCCGGCTGTACCCGTCGCTCGGATGATGCTCGCCTCGTTCGTAATGTAATAAAAGAAAGCCGTGGTGGTTCGTTTGTCAGAACGATTGTTTTCAACCCAGAGGCCGGGGTTCGAACCCGGACAAACACCTTTAGCCATTTGAAGTTGTATGTATCTCAATTAGTTGAATATTACTTGTTTTGCCGATGAATGATAACACCACGATATTAATGACAATACTGCGGTAGTTAATGATCTAATTTACACAGCTTTAGTCCTACTTTTATGATTTTGGCCTATCAAAACAGTATTAGCAAGAGTCAGGTTCCATTAGACTGCATTAGTTCGTTAACATCCTATTCGTTGATTTACTGAGGAAAGCTGTAGCTAACAATGTAGATTGGTGCCATACTGAATACTAGCCTAATTTTGACTTTAATGTAGAATTCGTGATTTAGGTTAGTTATATGAGAGAATTTTAATACTGGAGTATTTCAAGTTATTTCGACACACAGATGTTCTCAACCTTATGTTAAACTAAAATTATAGTATGACTGACTGACTCTTAACTTGATTGGGTCTCCACTATTCAAGTTCTAGGAAAGGTATTCTAAATATAATAATGAAAGAAAGTAAAGTATACTCAAATGCCTTTTATTTCACGGTAAGTGTTATTTAATTACTCATACATTTGAGTATTTGAGAAAAAAAGAAACTGTTTGATTATTTAGACGGAATTTCGAATCTGGTCAGATATTTCGAAATTCTGTCGAGGCTCACTTCCTATGCCATGCTAAGTTCTCAAGAGGAAAAGGAGACCTCAGATGAAAAACCTCTCGCGGCAATGTATTTCTATATGTATAGCTTATGTCTAATACACACAATACACATGCTCACAGGAAAACAAGAAACATCATTATTTATAAGCCTACTTTTTACACGTGACTACATGAGGTTAAGGACACACATTAATGCATATTTTATATATAATTAAACTAAACCAATTATCGAAAATACAAGAACCTAGCTTCACAACTTTTATTTTAATTTAGACCCCTTGATATATATATCGTCTAACTGTAGTTCTTGGGACTTGTTCATTTCGTAGCCTGTACAAGGTGATCCCCGTCCCTTACAGTACCGTATACAAAATACGATAATCAGATATAGAATTACAACTCCAACAACAGTTACCAAACCCCATTCTATTATAATATTCAATAATAATCTAAATAATTAGAGTTGTGGAGCTATTTTCGAAGATATAAATAATAATAACAAAATTATAGTAGGTACGTCACCGTATAACTCCCGTCTGCTTACCACACACTTTAATTATATTTAGGTTTTTAGAATTTAATTACAATTCACAAATATTAAGTCTACTAAACTTCGTCACTGAAAGCTAGTGCTTGGACTTCGAACTCTGACGAACTGCCCCATTCTCCACTGGGCATCAGTTTAAAAGCTCTCCTCCATTCCCTTCTCATCGTATCTGAAACATTCAAAAAAAAATCCCCCGGGAGAAACTCGTTTTCTGATTTGCTCGACTCTCGCGCAGCCCATTTCTCATTTGCGGATTCAGGTAGGGTGCTATAGGCCCCTCCCCGTGACGTTATCCTGGTAGTCCCGGTTGGCTAATTTGTTTTAACGCCCCCGCCTTTCCCATCTCGTGACTTCGCTTTTGTATATTTTTTTGTTTCACTTACGTAGAATTCCTAAGAATCCCTTGCCTTGCGTGCAGTTTTTCTCTCCCCACATGTGTTTGCAATTTTACGCAGTCCCTTGCATTTGTGTAAAGGTTTTAAAATACACTTTACGGCTTTTAGCGAGATTTATGGCGGTTTCGAGAAATATGCACTTCGTATAAGCTATTGATTCCCTGTTTTTAAAGATTTCTCTTATCTTTTGTTTTAGTTCTAAGTTCCTTTTAATTTTTTTTTTATTATTCCTGGCTTAAATTTCACACAACTTGTGTAACTTTATTTGAGATTTATGAGGCCCTGTCGTACCCGTTTCTGTTCTAAGAACGAAGTTTCTAATTTTTTTATGGAACATAAAATCGTGGGTAAATGTGACCATCTCAGTGTGTGTGTGTGTGTGTGTGTGTGTGTGTGTGTGTGTGTGTGTGTGTGTGTGTGTGTGTGTGTGTGTCTGTCTGTTCCCCTGTGGCGCTCAAACGGGTAGACCGATTTGAATGCGTTTTTTTTTGTTTGTAAGGTGAATTAGTCGAGAGCGTTGTTAGCTATGTTTGATGAAAATTGGTCCAAGATGGCCGCTGCTACAAAATGACAGATTACATATTTTTTCACAACTCCCTTAATATGGGTATCAAATGAAAGGGCTTGACTAGTAGAATAGCACTATTGCAAATCCAAGATGGCCGCTGCCACAAAATGGCGAATGTCGGGGTTTTTTAAATTTCTAATTTATACTTGTGTATTAAATTGATAATAATTGATGATATTATAAGGGCGGACTTATTATAGATATTGAGTCAGTAAACCAAGTCAGTTTGTCTGTTATTCATTTTTAACCCCCGATGCAAAAACGACGGGGTGTTATAAGTTTGATGTGTTTGGGTGTGTGTGTGTGTGTGTGTGTGTGTGTGTGTGTGTGTGTGTGTGTGTGTGTGTGTGTGTGTGTGTGTGTGTGTGTGTGTGTGTGTCTGTCTGTTCCCCTGTGGCGCTCAAACGGGTGGACCGATTTGAATGCGGTTTTTTTTTGTTTGAAAGGTGAATTAGTCGAGAGCGTTGTTAGCTATGTTTGATGAAAATTGGTCCAAGATGGCCGCCGCTACAAAATGGCGGATTACATATTTTTATACGTCATGTATAGATCTTATACTATTTTGTTATAGGAAAATAATATTATGTTCTGCAGTAGGTATTCAGTAGGTATTTAATTTAACGCTAAAATAAAATTTCTTAAAATATTTTCTATAATTTAATGTTTTAGTCTTAAAACATTATTTCAAGTGATTGTACTAGAGAAACCCATTAAAAGTTTTTGAAACTATTTTCTCTTTATTTAATAAAATAATGCCTAGCTATCCTTTTGTTTTATCTGTAAATAATTTTCTTGGCGAAGTTCATTGAAGGCCCATTAGTTCTACGACTACTCCTCAAGCGATCAGTCAATAGCAAACTAGCTCCGAGAGGGATAATCAATTTTAACTTTAGGAAGTATTAAGTAATTATCAAGTTATAAAGTAGCCGTTTTAATGCCTTTAGCCGGCTACGGTGAAGAATATTTTATGACCATTAAATATGAATTATTACTGAACTAAATTGACAGGCCTTAAAATAGTGCTATACATACTTTTACCATAGATAAAAAAGGTATATAATATTACTTTCAATATTATACACACCAAAGAGAAAACCATCGCTTTCCTGTCAATTAACGTTATTTTAGGGATTGTGTATAAGTGTTTACATACGAATTATCACCAAAGTGTTGAATAATAATAATTTTTCTCGACATATTTTCTCGCTCTGTAAGTACATACCTACCTATTATGTTACTGTCCTTCCAAGACTCGTAGTGGGAATAGTGTATAATATTAATAGAAAGACATATTAATAATACGCTTGGTCACCCGACATATTGTATTTTCCAACTTAATGGTGAATGTGTCACATCGCATTGTGATGTTAACAAGGTTTCCCTTCTTGAACATGGGTACCTACCTACTCGCAAATAAAATGTGAATTGCATAATATTTTCCGGGTAAAGTTATAAAAATATATATAGTTTAGTACAAAGCTATGTAAGTAAGTAGTCTTCACTATTTTTGTGCATGTGCTATTACTCGTATTTAATAAGAAATTTTTAACTAGAAAGCGCGCCCGCGCCTCTTGTCCGTGAGAAATCATCGATGTCTCGACCTTTTCGAAATAGAACAGTGTTTATAGTATGAAATGACTTTTCGTATCACGTAGGTACATACGTATGTAGCTATAATATACACATTTAGTAAAAATTTAAGTTTATGTAATGGAAGAACGTAGAGACTATATTAAGTATCATAGGCTTTGCTGTAAAAATGGTTTATGATGTTTTTACTTTTAGACACTATTCTTATTTATTCTTCCCTACAAAAAAATTCCTAGCGTAGAACCAGTAATAGCTTACTACCAATGTAGGTAATTTGAATGGACGACTTTTTTATCAAAACTCAAATAAAATATGGTGAATTGGATATAGATTAATTATTGAAAATGTTTTCCGTTTGTATGCGACAGTGAATGTAATATTTTTTTACGTACCTATGTTGCGAATAAAATAAATAATGAAAAAAAACTTCGATACAAAACAGTCGTTCAAATAAATTACTTTGTTTTGAATAATGTTTTCGTTGATATACATTTGATTGTTTTGGTTTTTCTACTACATAATTATTTTTATTTTGTGGATGATTTTTAATCCCTACTAATATTATAAAGACAAAAGTGTGTTTGTCGGTTTATTGGTTAGTCCTTAGATCACACAGGAAGGGAGCAAAGCTTATATAATATTGTTTTTTGTATTTTACCTAAATTTTTAGATTAATAAAACTTAACGATATTATTTTATTATCTTAAAAAACAACAGAGTTTAGTAATTGTATATGAGTGAAATGCGTAGTTCAAGCAACTTTGACCCATGTCGGTAAATGGATGAGTGATCAAATGTGAAGGTACGCAATTTGCATTTGGCCTTTCCTTTTCCCATCGGCTCCAGTTATTTTCTATACCTTCTGATAATAATATCGTTAAACCCAAGAGTCGAAATCTTAATGTAAGTAGAGTCTGGACTTAGTATTTCAAGTCCACCATAACATTAATAATGGACCACGACTAGGACAAGAAATTCCAATCTTCAGAAATGAAGATTCTGACTGAGAGAGAAAAACATAGCAGTGAATATTAATTAGTTTAAAATAATCAAAATGATGTCATACATGTAATACTTAAATATTAATTTATACGAGCGGATACCCGCGACTGCGTTCGCGTGGATATTGATTTTAATAATTCCGTGGGAATCATTTTATTTTTCCTAAGCTCCTTTGAGCTTATACCTTGCTAAAAACTGTTAAAAGTTCACTGACGGATATTTAGGTACATCAATATGTAAACATCCGCCGGTGAAAGTCCCATCAAAATCCAGCCTTTCAGAGATTAGCCAATAAACTTTAAAGTATCTTCTTTCTAACAAAAAAAGAATGAATGAAATCGGAGCACCCGTTAACGAATTACAGCTAAGTACACATTTTGACTTACATCCCCTCTCCCAAGGGAACCGTGCTGAATTTCGGGATAAAAAGTATCCTATATGTTACTCCATAGTATGAACTTAAATCATGCCGAGTTTCATTTCAATCCATTCAGTAGTTTTTACGTGATGCGCGCACAAACATACAGACAAACAGACAAACAGATAAACAGACAAACAGACAAACAGACAAAAATTTCAAAAATAGCTTTTTTACGTTCTATTACTTATCCCTAACATCCCCCAGTTATTATTTTGCAAAAATCTTCAATGTACAGATACGGCAATTCTACGATTTTATTATATGTATAGATTATATAAAAATTAATTTATACCTATCATCGAGTTCTTTTTCTGATGCAGTATCAACGTTAATTTATTGATTGAAACATGGGCCTTTTGACAAAAATTTAATCCCGACGAATGATCTGCAGCTTCGCCTCATATTTTTTATTGAAAGTCAAATGAAGGCGGCTTAGTAAAATTCAGCATCAGCATTTGGTCGATGTTGTGAATTTATTTATAATTTAATACTTCATAGTACATTCGATATTCGATAAGATAGAGCCTTTGTTTGTTCACGTTGTTTGTTTGTGTTCAGATTTTTATAAGATCAACAAAATATAATTATCACTCTTTAAAGGCTTTTCATCGTATATCTATCTATTTAATAATATAAAGAAGCTTGTCCTGACTGACTGACTGACTGATCATCAACGTACAGCCTAAACCACTGAAGCTAAGAAACATGAAATTTTCACGGTATCTTCCTTTCATGACGTATACGCACACTAAGAAAGGATTATTGCGAATTCTACCCCTAAGAGCATTTGTCCACCGCCACCGTCACCGGGACGTCACCGAGAACAAGATTATTTCTGGCCGAGAACAAGTTGACGTGACGGGCGTGCGGTGGACACACGGCCGTAGTAAATGTATGTATCACTAAATCGACGCCGTCAGCTCATTGCCGGTGAAGTCCCGGTGACGGTGACAGTGGACAAACGCTCTAAGGGTAAGGTAAATAGGGGATGAAAATTTGTATTAAAGTCCATCATTTTTCAAGTTATATCCATGAGAATTGGTATTAGGTGTTCGGTTAAAAATAAAGAGTTACTTGTTTAAGTAATTTTGGAAAAACAACCCCCAATTGGGTTAAATAGGGTATGAGATTTATAAGAATCCAAGCGGACGAAGTCAGCGGCATCAGCTAAATGGTATAAAAACCAAACACATGTTTTGAAAAAAAAAAATGGAAACTGACGATTTGAATACTCGCGAGTGTGTGTCTTTTACTGTGATTCTTTTCGCGATTTGATAAGAACAAAAAACAAAAATAGCTGTCATTGTTACCTAAACATTTTGGTACCTCTTGCAACCTGATTTCGTAAATTATCAACCATCATTCCTGGTTTGATCATGAATAACGGTAAACTAAACATAAACTAAAAATATTACTTTGGTATTTCAAAAATAATATGATATTATATTCATGAACCAGTAACCACCTCAACGAAAAAATAATTTGTGACTTTTGACTATATCACTACATAGTATAAAACAAAGTCGCTTATTCTCTGTCCCTATATCCCTATGTCCCTATATGTATGCTTAAATCTTTAAAACTACGCAACGGATTTTGATGCGGTTTTTTTAATAGATAGAGTGATTCAAGAGGAAGGTTTATAAGTAGAAAAATTAGACCCGGTATGTGGCGCTAATAGCGGGCAGGACGACGTCTGCCGTCCACATCTAGCATCTACATACATCTGCGTCTACATTTAGCATCTTCGGCTCCCCTACCATAAAAGCGGGTATGTTTAAATCCGTCTTACGTCAGAATGTGGTAAAAACTAACAAAAGTAGGTAGGTTTATTCAAATTAGTACCTATTAGTAGTAAAAATAATAAACAAAATTCTGCAGCCACTTTGTCGAATTTACCCTTTCATAAGGGAAACGCTGTAAACAATTGCTAGTACGTGAATAACAGGAAATAATATGACATAGAAAACTCAAAATACCTTCAAAAACAATATGAAATGGCTGAAGTATACACGTTTCAATTCAATTTCATAATAATGTCAGCTAGCATGAATATTGCGAGCGTTTTAAAAATAAATCCAAAGTATTTTCCTTTTAAAAATAAACACAATGAAGATTTTTCCTTTTATGTACAAAATTGAATCTTTTGCTGCTCTCGTTCGCTTATATTTTAATTTCCGACTTCGTTAAGATTATGATCGTGCTCAATATTTACACTCCAGGGACCACATTTGACAATGATATTTCTTAGTAGGTAGATACATTGAATTGAATGTCTCTCTTTTGAGATGTAAGGTATATTAGACTGGAGTATCAAATGGAGATAATAATATTATACATATAACTACGAGCTACTCTTAGTTCTCTACATGGAAACTGATTTTAACCCCTGACGCAAAAACGACGGGGTGTTATAAGTTTGACGTGTCTGTGTGTGTGTGTGCGTGTGTGTCTGTCTGTTCCCCTGTGGCGCTCAAACGGGTGGACCGATTTGAATGCGGTTTTTTTTTGTTTGAAAGGTGATTTAGTCGAGAGTGTTATTAGCTATGTTTGATGAAAATCGGTCCAAGATGGCCGCCGCTACAAAATGGCGGATTACATATTTTTTCACAACTCCCTTAATATGGGTATCAAATGAAAGGGCTTAACTAGTAGAATAGCACTATTGCAAATCCAAGATGGCCGCCGCCACAAAATGGCAAATGTCGGGGGTTTTTTCTTGTATTTCAAACATCAGGCTCGCAGATCCAGTGGCATACTATACGCCTCGCACGATCGAGTATTTTTCCCAACTAATGTATCATAATATGTATACTTTAACGTATATGTATATTGTATATGTCAGAACTTTCCTTACACGCCTTGAACGCTTATGTGCGTTTGTATATTTTGCGAGACATTTGACTTAGATTCTCTCGTAATTACTAACGGGCCTTCTTATTATTAAAAAAATGCAGTACTAAGAACAAGCTGATTTAGCTGATATAGCTGTGATAGCCTAGTGGTTAGGACGACCGACTTCTAACCGGAGGTCGTGGGTTCGATCCCGGGCACGCACCTCTAACTTTTCGGAGTTATGTGCGTTTTAAGCATTGGTTTTAAGTATTTAAATATCACTTGCTTTAACGGTGAAGGAAAACATCGTGAGGAAACCTGCATGCCTGAGAGTTCTCCATAACGTTCTCAAAGGTGTGTGAAGTCTGCCAATCCGCTTGGCCAGCGTGGTAGACTATGGCCAAAACCCTTCTCACTCTGAGAGGAGACCCGTGCTCTGTAGTGAGCCGGTAATGGGTTGATCATGATGATGATGATGAAAAAGAACAAGTACTATTGTATAAGTAAGTACGTAAATGCGTAAGTATACAGTTAATAATATGAATTCATCTGTGAGGTACCGGGAAAACAGTCATTCAAAAGCACATTAAAGACACTGAGAAAATCCGGCATCTGGTGAAATTCTTTGACAAAGGAGCAAATGCGAATACATTCATGTCCATTTTCATCAGATGATAACCTTGATTATAGTATATTTGGAGTGTAATACAAATGAAAATAAATAATAATGAAAATAAAAAGTAGATAGGTAGTTAGGTACATTTAACCCGCTGTCCTAGGTGAACGACAAATGCGACGCGATATGCCTCCATAGAAAATGACAAACTTGCCTACGCAACAACGTAGGTCACGTGAAGGCTCAGTACCGATTGATATTTGCACGTCGCGTTGTATTATGTCGCGTTGTCACGTTTATCGTTCACCTAGGACAACGGATGAAGGATGACCTTGTAGAAAACCTGGTCGTTACGTTACGACGAATGCGGGGACACCCGGTAGCGGTAGCGTGACGTCTCTAGACCATTTTTCACTATCAAAACAAAGCGTATTTAATGCTTTTTATAAATTTTCCGCATCCTGATGCTTTCCCTATCGACTAATCAAAATTTTCTGAGAATGCTGGTTTTAATATGGCATACTATTCATGTAGTCAATATTGTATTCTATGTGTTTAATTAAGTATTAACAATGCCATTTCAAATACGGGTAGGTACCTACGCATAAATTGTGTGCAATTTAGAATTTGATATTATTGTATGTGTAGTAGGAAATTTTCATGTTATTTTTCATAGTGTGCTATTTTAAACTCTATTTTAATAAGATAGAGAAGAAATTATCAGTGTTCAAGCATTGTGAGCTTAATGTTGCTCTAATTAATTAAGAAAACCTCGTAACTATATACGAGAGTTTCCGTATAACTTTCTGTGTTTTTTGTACACTTAAAAACTAATCAATTTACTTATGGTCTATATCTGTTGATCGAGACGAGTAAGTAGTAGATGAAACTGTATAGATATACTCAGTAGGTACACATGCTCGGATTCGCGAATTGCTTTGTAATATATAAGTAATTATGTATGTTCTTCATTCTCGTCACCTGAACAGAGGAAGAATTGTCACAACATGAAACATACCACATCGTTTAAAGTATCGAAAGTATATCTTGCTAATTTTAAGGTTGATGTAACAATTAAGGCACGATTTATCAGCCTCGCAGATTGCTATTGCGCTGGAACCTTGTCACATTAACATTGACGTGACGTCAGATGACACTAAAATATACCGTCAGAAACAAAAAAAATTTAGAAATAAATTAAACTGAATGAACAAATAATTTTCAGCTTTTATATATTTTAAACTAGATGATTCCCACGGCTTCGCCCGTGTGGATTTAGGTTTTTAAAAATCCCGTGGGAACTTTTGATTTTCCAGAACAAAAAGTAGCTTATCTGTCGAAACCCGTCCCCAAAACGGAAAAATCCCGTGGGATCCCCACGATTTCGGAACACAGGCAGCATCAGGGTTGAGAAGTTGGATATGTACCTACTCGAGTTCATTCAACGATAAAGTCTTTAATTGGTACCCCCAATATCAATTTAAATAACCAAAAGTTTCTAAAACACATTAGTTTTGGGGATTAGGTCCCCTACAGCATCAGGATTGAGGAGTTTGAATCCAATTTTTTTATAGAACAGGGTCGCAATGTTTCTCTATCGATTAAAAAAAAAATTACGCAAATCGGTTCAGAAATCTCGGAGATATCGGTGTACATAGGTAGAAAAACACAACTCCTCCTTTTTTGAAAGTCGGTTAAAAACGTAGCCTATGTTACTCCCTGGTTAATTTTCTACTTGTATGTGAAGGTCCCATCAAAATCGGTTCAGCCGTTCCGAAGATTAGCCCGTTCAAACAGACAGACAGACAGACAGACAGAGAGACAGACAAAAATTTTAAAAACGTGTGATCGGTTATGGTAGCGTTCAAATAACCATATGAGCTTAATATGAGGTAGTTATTTCGATATTACAGACAGACACTTCAATTTTATTTATTAGTACCTATAGATGAAGAAATTATCTTTTCTTCAAGTCTGCTCATATAATCATATCTTGTAATTCGGAATCGAATTTTTTTTCAGAGTCATCTATCATGTGTCTGAATCACTATAATTTTCTGAGTAATAATAAAAAACTCTTTTAATAACTAATAATAAATTAACAAGAAAGTTAACAACAACAAGTATAAATTAGAAATTTAAAAACCCCCGACATTCGCCATTTTGTGACGGCGGCCATCGTATATTTGCATAGTGATATTCTACTAGTCAAGCCCTATCATTTGATACCCATATTAAGGGAGTTGTGAAAAAATATGTAATTCGCCATTTTGTAGCGGCGGCCATCTTGGATCGATTTTCATCAAACATAGCTAACAACACTCTCGACTAATTCACCTTTCAAACAAATAAAACCGCATTCAAATCGGTCCACCCGTTTGAGTGCCACAGGGGAACAGACAGACACACACACACATGCACACACACACACACACACACACACACACACACACACAGAAACGTCAAACTTATAACACCCCGTCGTTTTTGCGTCGGGGGTTAACCCCCCCGACGCAAAAACGACGTTATTAATAAACTTAACAATAAAATTAACAATAATAACAACAAAATTTGTGAATTTAGTAATAATTATTTAAAACTCGATACGCGTACTCGATACGCGTACTCGATACGCGTACGCGTAGCTGTGATAGCCTAGTGGTTAGGACAACCGACTTCTAATCGGAGGTCGTGGGTTCGATCCCGGGGCACGCACCTCTAACTTTTCGGAGTTATGTGCGTTTTAAGTATTTAAATATCACTTGCTTTAACGGTGAAGGAAAACATCGTGAGAAAACCTGCATGCCTGAGAGTTCTCCATAACGTTCTCAAAGGTGTGTGAAGTCTGCCAATCCGCTTGGCCAGCGTGGTAGACTATGGCCAAAACCCTTCTCACTCTGAGAGGAGACCCGTGCTCTGTAGTGAGCCGGTAATGGGTTGATCATGATGATGATGATGATGACGCGTACTCTGCCAACAGTTTTGCTAACGTTACCGACGTCTATCAAGTGCTGACGTCATTAAAATGGCGGCCAGGCGCAATACCTAACCATTTACCAGTTAAAATTACACTTTTGACGGCAGCGGCATTGCGCGCTCTGTGTACAATGTGAATTAACTCAGACCTGAAAACTATACACTTATATACGTTTATGTGCATATATCGCATCAATCGATAGGTTTTGTGAAGTTCAGATGGCATTTAACTACTTCTTATAAAACTAAGTAGATACAGTTTGACCAGAATCTCATGTAAAATACGGAAAAGAAATTCCAAAGTTAGCAACACTGCGGCTGCCCTAGCGATAAACAAAGTAACTGTCATTTTTTGTGAAATTGACTTTTTTGCATTAACAAAAGTTTTAGGTCGAGTAGTTTTTTACTACTTATTGTTTAATATTTCAAATAACTTGAACCGTTTACTGAAATTTGAACTGCACACACAAACCCGGAATATAAATGCAAAACCAAGTAAACAACAAACACAACACGAAAACAAAGTAATTGGATGTTGATTACTTTGTTTTTGTATTTAAAATGCAGTTGCATGATTTTTCGTTTCGTGAAACGATCCCAGGTAGATAAGGTGTTTTGAATGTAATTACTTTGTTTATCACCGCCGGCGGGCAGCCGAGTTAACCTAGTGTTGCTTACTACAAAATTTAATTTCCCTATTTTTCATGAGATTCTGGTCGACTATAGTAGCCTAACAGACAAGGCAGATTCTGGTTAAAAACTGGAAATATGATAGAAAATATTTTGGGCATATATGTATATCTATACCTACCTATTAATAATAATGTAACTGACTGACTGACAGACGATGCAGACAATGTTAAACTGAGAGATTTGAAATTGGAGGAAACTCTTGAGTACTCTGGAGGTGCACTATTTTGAGATGCCTTCTCTAAATGGGTGAAAAGAGGTGTTAATGTTTGTATGAAAATACATTTTTAAAACCTTAATCCACACGGACAAAGTCGTCTGCATCAGCTAGTAGTAAAATATATACGATGTAGGTAAGCAACCCATAAGCAGAAGTGATCTACATCACAAAGAGTGTCCTGGATACAGAACGCGCTCGCCTGTTATACGCATACTCCCTTAATTACAATTTTCCCTTCATTTTACCTCGTACTCGTAGGTAAAATGCTTTATTATAATACAATACCTACTATGTCGACGCTTATCTAATACATATTACTTGCAGTCATGGTTGAAAACAAACAAAAATCTGCAAATATTTTCTATTATTATATTTTGTTGTTAATATTAATAGAAGAGGGTAGCACTATGCGTCATCGTGCAACGCCGCCCGGCGCATGGTACCACGTGGAACGGGCATGACGTTACTTGCACCTAGCAACAATTGTTATAAAAGGCGGTGCGCCATTGTTTCGGCAGTCATTCCACTTCGAAATCTTGTAGCGTCACTATGCCCGTTTTTGTTACTGAGCATTTACTTTCTGCTCATGTAGTTAAACACGTGTTGTGTACCTAGTAACCTCATTTAATTTTTGACTATTCTCCAACTGTAGAGAATTCTTTGTTTTCTTTGTTTGATTTGTAAAGTTAAAGTTAAATTGATTTTGTTGCTCAATGTAAAATACAAGTGTTGTGTTTTTGTGATAAAGCTTTGATTTTGACAAATACCTCTTGCCATTTTTGTTGGTTATTTTAAATAAATGATGTAAATAATCCTTCAACGTTTTATTTCCTACATCAGAAGTGGGATTGAATGCCTTTTGTGCGCTCGATTGCCAATTCTGATTTTGGAAATTTAAGGTTGTTAACCTTATAAAAAGTTCGGAATTCAAATTAAGTTGGGCAGAGTGACAGTGCTACTTGATAGGGAGTAGATCTAGAGAGAGGAGTCCTCTAGGGACTGCCTCGCCCACTAATAGTTTCGAAAAAAGTTTGTAAGTTGCAGGTAGTTTAAGAAAAGTTACTTGTGCGTGCCGAGCTGCGAACGAGGCAGTAACGTGTGACGAGCGTGAGCGTGCCCAACTGCGGGTGTGGAACCAGCCAACCTGGTGCTGCTGAGCACGTCACCGCAAGCTTCAGCGTTCTGAGTGAGCGCGGGGCCTTGCCGGTGCTCTGAGTGAGCGCAGAGGCCTTGCCGGCGCTCTGACGAGCGCATAGCTGCATGCGCAGCGCCCGCTTCAGTGCTCATGTGCACGCCGCCTGTTTCGTGACTATACCAGCTGCAGCAACCGCTGCGACGTCGTTGCGCCCTAGTGTTGGTGTATACACCGTCTAGTGCATCTGTGCCTGTTAGCATCTGTTATGACGCCTGCCGTCTTGCAGTCTGTGCAAGCATCGCGACGCTGCTTGCGTAGCGCCCACTACGTGGAATCAGGTTGAATTTGAACTTTTATTTTAAATACTCAGTGAATAAAAGTAATAAGACCGTCTAGTGTTACAAAAAATTGTTTTATGGTCGGCGAACTTAAACCATTTGCCAGATATACCCTCGTTGTTAACGTGCCTTACGTTTCTTTGTGTAGCGCTCGCCTGGCGCGTTTTCGTGAGATGCCAAGTACGAGGCTCTTGGCCGCGCAGCGCCTGCCGTGGCGTCTTGCCATGCGCTGCCTGCTTTGTGACTACCGGCTGCAGCAATCGCCGCGACGCTGCTTGTATAGCGCGCATCACGTGGTGAAGTTGGTGGCGGTAAAGTTCGATGAACTCGACGGTCGGTATGAGCTTGAATTATTTTCCTTTGTTGTGATACGTGGTTTGTGCAGCGCCTACCTAGTAGCGCTCGATTTTTAATTTTGTGATAAAATTAAAGGACTTTTTACGGTTATAAAAGGAACCCGTTATGAACCCATGCGGTTACATTGAAAAGAATGATGGGCAAAATTTATATGGAACTTGGTACTGGCATTAGTCGGTATGAGTGATAATATGAGTTGGAAAGGTATTCTTCTGAGTTAGAATTTCCATGACGCTGTCCCAGTTTGATGTCCAATCGGAGGAATCTTACCTTAAATTCATTTTTTCGCTACCTATTAATTTTTCACTCTGTAACATTTCTCTTTGTACATTTTGGCATAGTAAAACAATATGAGACGCGATAACGTGGTCACTTGCATAATATCATGCATGCATGGTAGATTCAATTGACGATTCAAAAGTACTTGTAAAAGTTTATTTGAATAAAAAAAAACTTTTCTATTCTATTCTATTCAATTCTATCAGAGACTGAAATTGGTTGTAAAAATATACAAGTTTCCGTGGCCGCCGCGCCGCACCGCGTCAGGAAGTCGGAAATATCGTTTTTACATTCGATGTCAAGCCAAAAATCCAACATTAACTGAGAACTATTTAAAGCTTGTTGTCAAAGTATTTTTGTTAGCTCAAAATTATCTATCCAACGCTGTATGACTTTGTTAGTGCCAAAATGCCCATCATGCAAAGAATTTTGGTTTAATTCTTTTTGAGCTGTCGCTATCTAAATAAAAGCGCGAAGAAGGTAACGAAGTAACTGCATTGAACCGTAAATTGGAACGTTACCAGTGTTGAAAAGTTATAACGATATTACGGTGTAAACGTATTCAGTACTATAGCCACTGGGCTAGTAGTAGTGCTGAAATCTCTTTGATTTACACTAAATTCAGGGAATTTGAATTTTTATTTTGAAGTTCGTAAAGTAGCCTGTACTGATATGTTGAGAATTTGAATTTTGAAAATTCTTTTTGTTTACAACTTTTACTGTCTAAAGGCTCACGTTGGCTAATATGCGTGTCAATCGTTGTGATTATTATGTGGCTAGCATACAAAAAGGGTCACTTGTCACTTTGGTAGACCGTGTTTGTGAAATAATGGGCGTTGCCTGTACACATTAACCTGAACCGATGCAAACTGAACAACCTACCGAAGCGTGGACAACTTTACAAAAATTGGGCCGATATGTTTGCCACACCATTGCTGTATTCGTTGTCCAACGTGAAGGAGCCTTGAATCGCATAACTTCTTTATGGTTCTTTACAACACTGATAACTGTGAGAGAAAAAGAACCGAAACAGCTTGACATTGTGTACAGTGTACCTACTGATTTTGAACAAAGTTAATTTTACTTGAACATGTACTTGCGCTGCATTTTTTGTGTACAGATGTAAGAGTGCGTGGCCCCTGTGGAGTGGTCAGCACGCTGCCGGGTGGTCGTTGCGAGCTCCGGTTGATGTGGAGAGCAGCGGCGAGTCCACGCGGGTGGCAGCGCAGTGCATGGCGCCTTGGCGAGGCGACGGGTGTCCGAGGACGTGCAACGCGTTCATCGACATCAAATATTTGACTCTTTTATCTCGGTCATAAAACCTTGCCTATTGTTCTGTCGGTTGCCATCCTTCTTAGAAAAAACAAAATCGAAAAGTAGGTAGGTTTAACTGAAGAATAGGATCAAGACTAGGCTAGAGTAGGAATTACTTCGAGAAGTAATGATTTAAGGCTTATTTCGTGATTTAATTTAATTACTTAGAGAAGCTTCTCACCGTTAGGCATAACGTTAGGCATACCGTTAGGCATACGGTTAGTTAGTGGATGGTGATTGACTTTGCACTAGGTAATGAATTGATTGGGATGAATGAAGTCCAGCAGACCCGGATAGAGTGTGAAGCACTCTGGGTGGGTGGTAGCGAAGGGCTACGCACCGACAGGGAGATGCACAATGTGCGTTGACCTAAGTCCTGGGGTGGACTTGTACTACGGCAGACCCGAGTGTTGGGTGCGGAGGTGCCTGCAACAAGCTACGGTGCAGAGCGGCGAGAGCGGCGACGAGGCTGCTGCTGCAGGTGACGGCCGGCGCGGAGGTCGCGCGGCGCACCCAGGCTGCATCCCGTTGCGAGACACCGAGGAGTTCACGTAAAACCCAACCTACGTATTTTTTATTATTACTTTCGTAGTACGTCTCTGTAGACATGATTTAATCTTTAAAAATGAATTCTAATTGTAAGATGAATTTAATCAATTGAAATATCGAAATGTCGTAGTGAAAGGAGAGTAACACGAGTCTGTCCATGATACCTTTGATATCTTAATGATTTCTTGGTGATGTCTTGATGATGTCTTGATGATAACTTGACGATAGCCTTATTCTTAGATAACGTCTAGAAATGACATAGACCTAACATGTTGTTTCTTCTACAGATGAGAAATCCGTCATGTCATTATGAAAATGCAGGTGAACCGAGTCGCGAGTTCACGAGGTTGCCGTTCCAATCAGCGGATGAAGAGAGCGTGCGTCTGCATCGCTGCAGCACCTCAACGAGTACGCGAGTGCAGAGAATGCATCGCACCACACATGGGAGAAGTCTGAGCCTAAGTATCACTGGGCTCATTGGTGAGATTTTTCCAATTTTAAATGTCCAATACGTGATGTTAAACATTTACCAAATATTTAAAATGTGACTACCGCACATTTTTGTGCAAAGATTTAGACGGCGAAAAATATAATCACAGTATGGCCACTTTCATTCATTCAGAAACTTTGTTCATTCTGAAGAAGTCTTCGAAGAAGTAGAAATTAAAATTGTGACGCTATCAAGTTAGACCTAGTTTTCGTTTACATCCTTATCTATGGTTGAGTTTTGACGTTTACCAGTTAACAATTATTACTTATTTTCTACCAAAAAGTAAATAATGCACTGGTACCAACTAGTACATTCGTGTGTTCCTACGGAACGTATATTAGTTTGTTTTTGCATGAATTAAACTACAAGCGTAGATTAAATGATGTTTTCGACGAGTTAGCATCATGTATCTGAAAGATATTGAGTGTTATCAGATGTTTCGCTATTCAATAAAATGTTAAAGTGCTTGTGCTGACTTCATCTGTATCGGTTCATTTGCTAAAGTTTTGGGAATTGTTGTTGTCTTGTTAGGTTTGTTGACGTTTACGAGTTGACAAATAAATGTACTGGTACATTCCTGTCTTCCTGAATTAATTAGTTTGTTTTTGCACGAATAAAGTTACAAGCGTTGATTAAAGCGACGCTGACGCTTTTGCTGAGTTAGCGATGATTCAAGAGATCATGTATCCGAAAGATATTGAGTGTTACCGGATTTTGTTAGCGAGTGTTTCGCACTTTACCAAATGTTAAAGTACTTGAGTGTGTACACTTACCTACTATTACTGACTGACGAGATTGTTTGTTTCTAACATATTTTTTTTTACTCCCAATATTGAACTTTGGAAATTGGGGGCAAAATTAAATTGAAAGTTTGAGAGAATTGAAAGTTAAGGTCAGAATAGACCGAACATCCATAATTAACCATAGACCGAACATCCATACTAGAATGGACTGACATAAAGTCTTCATAAATTTTGTTTTGTTGGTTTTATGCCTACTTGGTTATGCAATTAAGATAACTTTCATTCCTGTTTTAAAGATGGGTTTCATAATAGTAGACAGGAAGTGTGAATTACATGCCATAGAGCCTATTAGAAACAGTAGAGCTGAGAAAGCTCTGTAGAGACAAAAAGCTCCATAGAGGCGATAGAGCCGATCTTGAATGATAAAACTGACCCTTTTTGACCGTTTTTTAGACTATGTACCAAACATTCGTACTTATTTTTACAATTTTAGTTATGAAAAGTTTGTGTTTTATGCGAGTTTTTAACGACAGTGATTTAGTCATCATGTAAAGCAAAGTTCGACACTTGGGAAACGTAACTTGTGATTTTAGGCCTGATGGCCAGTGTCATACTTTGAGTCTTTGTGTAGAATTAGTGATATGACGTTGTTTGCGGTTATATAATCGTGTTGTTTGGTACATAAGCTAACAAGGAGTTGATAAGTACGTAAAGTAAACATTGGAATCCATTTTTAACTTAATACTGAGGGTTCTTCTGTGATTTGGGGTAAGAGATCTCAAAGAATGTTATCCTTACAGGTTACGAGACTGTGTCTAATCATTGATGCCAGGCATTGCTGATCCGTGAGCGGCTGCGAGAGCAAGCTCTACTGCTGCTGTTCAAGAATCGAGGAAGAAGCCCGAGGACGGCCTGAATCAGGCTGGCCGTAATAGAAGAGGGTAGCACTATGCGTCATCGTGCAACGCCGCCCGGCGCATGGTACCACGTGGAACGGGCATGACGTTACTTGCACCTAGCAACAATTGTTATAAAAGGCGGTGCGCCATTGTTTCGGCAGTCATTCCACTTCGAAATCTTGTAGCGTCACTATGCCCGTTTTTGTTACTGAGCATTTACTTTCTGCTCATGTAGTTAAACACGTGTTGTGTACCTAGTAACCTCATTTAATTTTTGACTATTCTCCAACTGTAGAGAATTCTTTGTTTTCTTTGTTTGATTTGTAAAGTTAAAGTTAAATTGATTTTGTTGCTCAATGTAAAATACAAGTGTTGTGTTTTTGTGATAAAGCTTTGATTTTGACAAATACCTCTTGCCATTTTTGTTGGTTATTTTAAATAAATGATGTAAATAATCCTTCAACGTTTTATTTCCTACAATATGATATTATGTTTGATATATTTTTATTGACTCTGAAATGATTATATTTTTAAGTTTCTTTGGCCGTACACTTTATCATCAAAACCACAAAAATTATTTATCTTCTCAAATTCTATCTACCTATAGAAAATCTTCCTTTTTGCCTCTCGGCATACTAGCACTTCAAAAACAATTAAGTAAAGATCGGTTCGCAAGATCTCCATTATCACTCCTTCCCACTCACCGTCCAAATCTGCGAAAGGATTAAAAGGCTTTGCTATAAATCTCTCTCCGTTTGATTGCACGGCATAATGTTTCTGGGAGTGTATAAAAGAGGAAATATGCGTCGGCTCGTGTTTTGTTTTAGCGTTTATAAAGCGGGGTGCCTTTATGGCTTATGGCTCAATAATAAAGACCGTAAAGCCCCGGACCCTCGTCGGAACTTACATTTTTTTCACAATTGAGTCATTGTATTGAGGTTTTAAGAGAGCTTCTCTGGAATTTCTCACTATTCAGTGTATATTAGAAAAGAAAAAATTGCGGGGGGTATAAAATAGGAACAGTGACTTTAGACGTGAAACCGGAGTTTAGCTTGTCTGTCACATAACATCTTTGGTCACAGTATATTGTGTCTACCAATCTTAGCCCAATGTTGTCAAAACGTTCATGGCTCGTTTTGTACTTTCATAACTTAAACAGACTCTAGATAGATAGAGACACTTTTATTGTACCTACACCAGATAACAAAAAGATAAAGAAATAGTAGAGCAAGTGTAGAGGCATACAGCCTCTATCGATGCCATTTAGCTGGCAGCCCACAAAAGAAGAAAAGCAAGGTGTCATTTGGAACGCAGTTTAAATTCCTGCTGGCTCTGGTGCGACCAGCCGGGAGCACATTCAACCCAAGGCATTCAGCCGAACAGCAAATGATACTTACGTTTTGTACCCAATTGTGACCCATAGGCCACGGCTGGGCAACTCCAACAATTAATGTACCTACATACGGTCAATGTAAATATTGTATTCTAAATATAATATACAAGTTGTAAATAATGTAGTTGTGTTTTTGTCATTGGAGTCATCCACCAGCTACACAAGTTAGTTAGGAACTATTTATTGTTTTTTTTTGTATATCCTACTTAATATTATAAATGTGAAAGTGTGGATGGATGTTTGTTACTCAATCACGCCGCAACTACTGAACCGATTTGGCTGAAATTTTGAATGGAGATAGATTATGCCCTGACTTAAAACATACTTTTTATCCTGGAAAAATGCACAGTTCCCACGGGATTTTGAAAAATCCGAAATCTATAGCTACAGCTATAGGTAGATTACTATAGCAAACTTCCTTGATAATAGGTATAAAGGTTGGAAAAGGGAGCGGGAACGGGAACCGGAAATCCACGATTTCCTCGGGATTTGTGTAAACCGAATTTCACGCGGGCGAAGCCGCGGGCATTCTCTAGTATATTATATTTATATACAAAAAAAAAAACAAAGATTCAAAATAACAAAAAGCTACGAGTACTTAAAGTAGGCATAAAACGATTTCAATGTTGGTGATGAGGGTAAAAATTAAACGTGGGAAATGGATCGCTTAAAATAGGCTCAATAGCCCTGAAACTTTTGGGTCGTATTGACAGGTTCAGATTAAATTTTGACGACATTCTCTTCTATGTTTAACTGTTTGTTTCAAACTTACTGACAACATTTAATATTAAATTCGTGAATTTGATTCTACATACTGCTGTCACAAAAACTATAAAAAATGGACTAATGTTCATCCTATTATCTGACATCAAAAAAGAGTTATTTCTTAATTCAATATAAGTACGTATTTTTTTGGCAATGTTGCTCTATAACTCCGTTAAATGTAAATCGATTTCAATATTATACGTATTTTTACTACCTTCAAAATAGTTTCATACTTTGATGAGATATGATTGATATTTTAGAAAAAGTAGGACGAAACTTCTCAGAGGATAAGGTTTTAATCTTAATCTATATAAGGACTAGCTGATGCTCGCGACTTCGCCCGCGTGGATTCTTATAAATCTCACTTAGGGGTCGAATTTCCAAAATTCCTGAAACACGTAATTCTTTATTTTTAACCGACAGTACAAATACCGATTTTCATTGATATAACTTTAAAAATGACGGACTTCCATACAAACTTCCAACTACCATTTAACCCACTTGGGGGTAGTTTTTGCAAAATTCCTTAAACTCTTAACTCTTTATTTTTAACCGAAAACCTAAGTACCAATTTTCATGGATATAACTTGAAAAATGACGGACTTTCATACAAACTTTCATCCCCTATTTAACCCCCTTAGGGGTGGAATTCGCAATAATCCTTTCTTAGTGTGCGCCTACGTCATAAAAGAAAGCTACTGTGAAAATTTCAAGTTTCTAGTTTCAGTAGTTTAGGCTGTGCGTTGATTGTCAGTCAGTCAGGACAAGCTATACTTTATATTATTATAGACGAGCGGATACCCGCGACTTCGTTCGCGTGGATATTGATTTTAATAATCCCGTGGGAATCATTTTGTTTTTCCTAAGCTACTTTGAGCTTATACTTTGCTAAAAACTGTAAAAAATTCACTGGCGGATGTTTAGGTACATCAAAATGTAAACATCCGCCAGTGAATCTCCCATCAAAATCGGTCCAGCCTTTCAGAGATTAGCCAGTAGTCTCTAAAGTATCTACTTTCTAACAAAAAAGAATGAATGAAATCGGACCACCCGTTAACGAATTACAGCTAAGTACACATTTTGCCTTTCATCCCCTCTCCCAAGGGAACCGTGCTGAATTTCGGGATAAAAAGTATCCTATATGTTACTCCATAGTATGAACTTAAATCATGCCGAGTTTCATTTCAATCCATTCAGTAGTTTTTACGTGATGCGCGCACAAACATACAGACAAATAGACAAACAGATAAACAGACAAACAGATAAACAGATAAACAGACAAACAGACAAACAGACAAACAGACAAAAATTTCAAAAATAGCTTTTTCACGTTCTATTACTTATCCCTAACATCCTCCAGTTATTATTTTGCAAAAATCTTCAATGTACAGATACGGCAATTCTACGATTTTATTATAGATTATAATCTTAAGCAACAATGATTATAATACAACAAATAAAAATTGACAATATTTTTTTTCAATAAATCTCAATGTTATTCGTTCTTCTTCGTTACATACATGTACATAAATATATAAATACTTTATTAAAGAAATAAGGTGCACATTTTATCGCCTCTAGCCTCCAAATTCATAGAATACCTATAGTACACTCTAGAGTACGCTGACAATTTTTTATGTCATTACGACAGAATACATAAAAAATTCACGCACACATCTCTTGAATTGTAAAATCAACCTATCGTTACCAGAGTGCTTAGTCTAAGTTTGAAGCGCTCCAAAACTAAAAGTATACTAGAAGTATACTATTGATCGAATCACAAATTACTTCAGAGCAAAATGAACCCAAAGACTCTTAGTTTAGGTCCATTTTACTCTGAAGTCATGGTGATTCGATCAATAGTATACTTATAGTTATATACTAAAAAGTTTTGGAGCGCTCCAAACTGAGACTAAGCACTCTGGTTAGTGGACTTATTTTGACGCCAAAATATGTTGCAGGATAAAGGCCAATCCAAAAACAATATACAAAAAAAAACGATCAACGTCCAAACTAGTGAAACACCTTCCATATTATATGACGTATACCTCCTTGAAAATATAATAAATAAATATGTCTATAATGAGGTTAAGATTCTCTGTATCTCCCCCGAGGTTGTAGCATTTTAGATAAGAGGAATATGGAACGATTCGGTTTTGTAAGTGGTACTAGAGGCTAAAGAGCTTCTACGGGATTAGATTTTCTTTATCTTTAGATTAGAATTGTTGAAGGGAAAGTATGTGAAACAAACAACAATAACCAAAAACACAAAAGGATTTTACTGCGAAAATAAAATTAAATAATTGCGCAAAGTGAAAATGTTGATTTACAGTAAGATGTTTTATTTAGCCGAAGTTAATTAATTAGATATTTTGCTTCTATTCTTTGTAGGAAGACCATATTATTACATCTTTTCTAAATAAATAAAAAACAGTTGTAATTCTAAGAAATTATTTATTACAAGCAGACCCACGACTTCGTTCGCGTAGATATTGGTTTTTAAAAATCCCGTGAGAATCATTTTGTTTTTGCTCTTTTGAACTCATACCTTGCTAAAAACTGTTAAAAGTTCACTGGCGGATGTTTATGTACATCAAAATGTAAACATCCGCCAGTGAAAGTCCCATCAAAATCGGTCCAGCCTTTCAGAGATTAGCCAGTAATCTTTAAAGTATTTCCTTTCTAACAAAAAAAGAATGAATGAAATCGGACCACCCGTTAACGAATTACAGCTAAGTACGCATTTTAACTTTCATCCCCTCTCCCAAGGGAACCGTGCGGAATTTCGCGATAAAAAGTATCCTATATGTTACTCCATAGTATAAACTTAAATCATGCCGAGTTTCATTTCAATCCATTCAGTAGTTTTTACGTGATGCGCGCACAAACATACAGACAAACAGATAAACAGATAAACATACAAACAGACAAACAGTCATACAGACAAAAATTTCAAAAATAGCTTTTTTACGTTCTATTACTTATTCCTAACATCCCCCAGTTATTATTTTGCAAAAATCTTCAATGTACAGATACGACAATTCTACGATTTTATTATATGTATATAGAATAGAAGAAGATAGATTTAACCAAAATAGGTAGAGTATTGCCCGCAACTTCATCGGCGTGGATTAGTATCTTATTAAATACTTATCTTTTAGGGATCCGTACTTTGGTACGGATCCCTAAAAGATCCGTACTCAGTAACTATTAATGCTATCGATTTGATATTTCGGTAAGTTATGCTTGCCCAGCTTAATTTCAAACTAGCTTTTGCCCGCGGCTTCGCTCGCATGAATTTCGGTTTTTCACAAATCCCGAAGAAATCGTGGATTTCCGGTTCCCGTTCGCGCTCCCTTTTCCAACCTTTATACCTATTTTCAAGGAAGTTTGCTATAGTAATATACCTATAGCTGCAGCTGTAGATTGCTATAGCAATTAAAATATATTTCGATTTTTTATAAATCCCCGAGAACTGTGGATTTTTCAGGATTAAAAGTAGCCTATGTGTTAAGTCAGGGCATAATCTATCTCCATTCTAAATTTCAGTTAAATCGGTTCAGTAGTTGCGGCGTTAAAGAGCAATAAACACACATACTTACATACATACAAACTTTCGCCTTTATAATAATTAGTGTGAAGTGTGATGAAAGAATTTTAATATATATATAATATATATATACACTATATATTATATACAACGTTAGTTTTACTTTGCGCAAAAACTGAAACACGTGTCAAATATTTTTACATTAAGAATATTTATACAAAATTTAAAAAAAATATAATGTAAAGCAACGAAGTTATAAGCTTGTTATGTTGCGTCATTGTCCTCGAAAAAAATGGTCACCGCAAGCCGTCGCCCGCAGCGACTTGCGATCGGCGCGAGTTGAATGACCGCCGCTGTGTGCCGACCGTCAGCTGATGCGCGGTAAACCATTGTGTCTCAGCTTGTAGGATTTCAAAATATTTTTGGACAAAAATATAACACTATTTAAAAATGGTTGGATTCGATTTTGTTACTGATTGTGAACAAACTACTTTCAGGTTTTGCGTAAAGTAAAACTAACGTTGTATATAGTGTATCTAGAAAATGAAAAAATAATACTTTTGAGGAGGTACTTAGGTAGGTAAAGTCCGCGCCACGAAACAAGTCCCGTAGTTGCGGCGCTAGTAGTCGTATGTCTAAGCAATTGTTGTATGTAAAACCTATTAGTTCCGCCTAATGGCCGCGGGAAAAGGACTTTATATGGTTCGTGTTTATTTTGACTCTGCGTCGATACGAAGATTCCCAGCGGAGACCATTTGCGGTTAACACTGCACGCTGCTTTATTAATATTCCATTACTATCTTGAATACTAGCACTTAGTATCGCGCAGCTCTTCTGTATCGTCTAAATATTTAATTAACCCGTAATATAACAGAGAACCTAACGAGCCATTATTGCTACTTTATCCAAAGCAATAGTTTTCCAAAAAATCGTTTCTTAATTTTTATTAGATAATAATTAATCGTTTAAAAGTATAATATTGTAACTGACATAATGGTCTAAGATCCCGCTATACAACGACCTTCACCGAGATGTTTATTTGATGTAACTTATTTTATATTTAAATTAATATGTCAATAAATATATTGCATATGGGTTGCCTAACAAATTTCAGTCCAGGATATAATTAATTAATAATTAAAAAAAAATTTTTTTAAACGTTTCACCGGTTTGATTAGTAGACAAATTATATACCTACCAATCGAAAGTATGAAGCCCATAGAATATGCAAACGTTAGTTTACCTATTCATTTCCGGTCACAACTCTCGGGTAGCCAGGTGTAAACAGGTAAATCGATACTAGCATTTTGCACGATTATTGAATTAAAATTAAAGATTATTTCATTATGAATTTGTCTAATAATCAAACCAGTGAAATGTTAATTTTTTTTTAATTATTAATTAATCATATCCTGGACTGAAATTTTCTAGGCAACCCATATGCAATATATTTATTGACACATCTCGGTGAAGGTCGTTGTATAGCGGGATCCTATACCTACCATAAGTAGTTACCAGCAAAAGTAATTCCGCATGTTTTTTTTATGGTCGCCTATGATAATATTACCTACAAGAAACAAATCACACGAATAGTAAATGCTTATTTGTAATGCTGATGTCAAGTTGTGACAGCGAAATTAACGCAATCGCCTTTTTGGACGCTATTTTCCTACTAAATATTTTTAAATTTATTTACTTTTCCCTCATAATTCCTGTTTTAATCAATGATAATATATAGAAAAATAATGTAAAATTTTGATTTGGTTGAGACACAAGATGGTAAGATCCGTCTCAATATTAAAATATTTAATTATGAAGACAAGTTTCCCTTCAGTATATCCTAAAAGTGATTCTAATTCATCGTAAATGTTATATAAGACAAAGGGTGTAATGTGCCCTAATATTATTATGTATGCATCTCCCGACTAATCTGTGGGATAAGATATTCACTCATTTGAATATAGCGTTGAGCTCGAAGATAACTGTAACCGCTGAATTACAATATCCGATGGAGCTCAATGCAAAGTTCGATTCAGCGTTATTAATAGGATTTTGGTGTTGTAACAATACAAGTTATCGCCTTGTTTTCAGCGATAGGGCGTTCGGATACTAAGTAATATAATTGTTTCGAAAGCTCATCTTTGAAGTGTTTTTCAAGATTAAATTGTGCTTAAAGCGGTGTAGCCTAGTGGTTAAGACTTCGGCCTGGCTTTCGGAGGGCCCGGGTTCGATCCCGGCACGCGCCTCAACCTTTCGGAGTTTGTGCGTGTGCGTGTAAATAAGACACATTAACTAAGTTGATATTTTTAAAAAACGTGGTAGATTCAATTGACTATTCAACATTATTAGTTTTTTATTCAAAAGTACTTGTAAAAGTTTATTTTAATAAAAAACTTTTCTATTCTAAGTATTCTATTCTATAGTAGATATCTAAAAACCTATGCTACTGTAAATTACAGGAATATAAGACTTTGTCTTAGCAGGTTTAAAAAAGTGTTTTGGTTTTCTTGAATAGTTGGAAAAAATGGCCAGATGCCTCTAAGATACAAATATTATTATTGTTCCCATAACTAAATTATTCATAACGTTTTAATCGCGCCTATTTCTAATGTCTAGGTCTCAGTACGAGTAAAGATGGAACGTTTAACATTCAGCTATAGCTCTGTTGTTTCGCCAATATGAAGGCAAAAGCATAATTGCGAAGAATACAACCGCTAAAACCCATTGCGTTTCCAACGAAACAATAAATTTTCAGATTTACAACGCAATAAAAGCGGTAATTGTTTTTCTGATTTTATTACATTTTCAGTAGCGAAAGATAATAAAGAAGACAATCATAAATAGAATGAAAATTATGAAAGATAAATACCTATCTTTCTTAGCGTCCATAGTTCTTAGTTTTCATAAAATGCATTGCTTTAATTTTGAAATATTAATAAAAAAGCAAGCGGAGCATTTATTGAAGTGTTGAGCGCACTGCAGTGCAAGGTTACGTAGTTATACATACATCTACTTGCATTCTAACCGAGTTTACTCCGCTTTCCAGTAAGTATGTTATTAGGTACCTACTTATTTACGGAAGCAAAATTTTAAAGTGTAAATAAAACATAGTTTTTTGGCGTGACAGAGCTCCTTTTACGGATTAATTTTTATACAAACGATAGTTGAAGCGGTCTGTGCCATGGGTGAAAGTTTTCATGTTCAAAAATGTGGCACCCGAGTTATGAGTATAAAGATGTCATAATATCACGAAGTTATGACCAATAATAAGTCAGTTGCGCCATAAGAAATAAGCAAAATGGTTTCCCAAATTAAGTTTTCGTTAATTATTTACCTATGAAAAAAAAATTCCTTAACCCTAACCTTAGTAGAACGATTAAATAAACTTTTGCAATGTTGTGCAAAAGTTAGTAATCGCATTGCGTGTATACTATGTATAGTCTGTTCATTTTCTTACGGTCGCCCTTTGTGTCTCGCCGCCTCCGCCGCGCGGTGTTTTACCAAAGACGCCGCCGCGACTTCAAAGCATGCCGCGCGGTGTGTACAGGCACAAGGGGTTTTAGCGTTTTATACCTACTCATATTTTTAAATTAAAATTCTCTTTCCTTTTTATATTTTTTTATATTCGTATTTTATTACAATATAACCATAAACATAAAATATAATATTATCATGAACACCGGGTCTTCTCTCAAAATGAGAAGGATTTTAACCATAGTCTACCACGCTGGCCAAGTGCGTATTGGCAGACTATTCGGAGATTCTGTTAGAATAGAAAAAAAATTACAAACAGAAAAAAATAAAAAAATAAAAAGCAGAATACTAAGAGCACCTGCGCCTGTACCGACACTATGTTACCGAACGGACTATATCATACCTACCCATAAGTACGTGCTTTCGGATTCCACCCTTTAACCGTTTAATTTATTGAAGCTTCACTGATTGATTGTCATAACGTTTATACACGCTCATATGATGATTACCTGAATGGCTGCGGCTTGTTCGAAATGATTAATCATTTCGAAATCACATCGTAAAAATATTTTCGATACGACTTTAAAGTCGTTTCGACGATACGATACGACTTTAAAATCGTGCATTTCAGATTTCAGATACGAGTAGATATTATATAGAGAGAGAGAAATAGTAGATATAATCGCTTAGGAATAGCAGGAAGAGAATTCACTAAAAGAATATAAAAGAATGAGCGGCCAGTACTACCTTAACGTTGTGTAATATTTAGATAATATAAATAAGCCAAAACGTAATAGAGCAAAACATAGCCCACAAAACCATTGAGTTACGACAAAGCAATAAACATTTGCACATGCTATTAGGTGCCTAATAAATGCGTCTATTGTTTTTTTTTTACATTTACAGTAGGTGTTTATATCTAACTAGCTGATACTCGCGATTTCGCCCGCGTGGATTCATACAAATCTCATACAAACTTTCATGCACTATTTGGGGGTAGAATTTCGAAAAATCCTGAAATACATAATTCTTTATTTTTAACCAAAAGCCGAAATACCGATTTTCATGGATATAACTTATAAAATGACGGACTTTCATACTAACTTTCATCCCCTATTTAACCCACTTGGGGGTAGTTTTTCCAAAATTCCTTAAACATCTATTCTTTATTTTTAGACGACAGTATAAATACCGATTTTCATGAATATAACTTGAAAAATGACGGTCTTTCATACAAATTTTTCATCCCCTATTTAACCCCCTTAGGGGTGAAATTTACAATAATCTTTTCTTAGTGTACGTTTACATCATAAAAGGAGGCTACTGTGAAAATTTCAAGTTTCTAGCTTCAGCGGTTTAAGCTGTGTGTTGATGATCAGTCATTCAGGCTGTAACTTGAAAAATGACAGACTTTCATACAAACTTTTATCCCTTATTTAACCCCCTTAGGGATGGAATTTCCAATAATCCTTTCTTAGTGTGCGCCTACCTTATAAAAGGAAATTTCAAGTTTCTAGCTTCAGTGGTTTAGGCTGTACGTTGATAATCAGTCAGGACAAGCTACTTTATATTATTAATAGACTAGATGATGCCCACGGCTCCGCCCGTGTGGATTTAGGTTTTTAAAAATCCCATGGGAACTTTTGATTTTCCAGAACAAAAAGTAGCCTATTTGTAGTAACCCGTCCCCAAAACGGAAAAATCCCGTGGGATCCCCACGATTTCGGAATGCAATTCCTTACAGCATCAGGGTTGAGGATTTGGATATGCACCTACTCGAGTTCATTCAACGATAAAATCTTTAATTGGTACCCCCAGGCCCCTATATCAATTTAAATAACCGACAGTTCCTAAATCCCATTAGTTTTGGGGGTCAGATCCCCTACAGCATCAGGATTGAGGAGTTGGAATCTAATTTTTTTATGGGACAGTGTCGCAAAGTTTCTCTATCGATTAAAAAAAATACGCTGATCGGTTGTTAAAAAAGTAGCCTATGTTACTCCTTGGTTAATTCTCTACTTGCATGTGAAAGTCCCGTCAAAATCGATTCAACCGTTCCGAAGATTAGCCCGTTCAAACAGACAGACAGACAAAAATTTTAAAAACGTGTGATTCAGTTATGGTACAGTTCAAATAACCATATGAGCTTAATATGAGGTAGTTATATCGAAATTACAGACAGACCCTTCAATTTTATTTATTAGTATAGATAATAGATGTTAAAATTAACTCTGTTTGTTTTTTACATTTTCACGCACAGCAATTTCCCCCGGGAATGAAGTCGTGTTCACCAGCTAGGCTGATATAAAAGGGATATCTTTCACAAATCAAGCAAAGCATAGGTGAGTTGTCGTATGCAAGGTGAAACACTTAAAGTGCCCTGGCACACATCGAACCCTTTTGTTCTGTCAGTAAAATCCAATTTTTGTGTCGAAAGTCAATCTCACCTACAACGAAAAATGAAATGGCGTAGAGTTCACTAAAACTGAGTTGTGTTGAGCGAACAGCTGTCGCCACGTGGAAAGCAAAACAACCTGCTTGACAGTGATCGAAAAACCGATTTTAGACGAATGAACCGCCCGAAAATATTTCAAACTATTTTTTTTCTGCAGTAGGTACGCATATAATTTTTGCAAAATGCATATAATATATAAGGTACCTATATGCATTAATTCAACCTCTTAAGGTAATAATAAACATTAATACTGGTCATCATCATTTGCATCATCGAATCATGAAAATTCAATGTTGGACAAAGGCGTTTCCTTATGGATGCCACCACACCCAGTCCTCAACGTGCCCCGTATGGCGCTAACTGGTATGCGTCTTGGACTTCCAGCTCCACCTTTTAGCATGGCTAGCCACTTCAACTTGCTAATACAGTTAGTGATAGTCAATACTAAAATAATAACCGTCGGTCCAACAGTCACCAAATCATAAATCAAGTAAGTATTTGTGGTCACGAGCAAATATTCGGATATCAATAAAAACTTTTTCAACGCGGAGTTTGTTACCCCGAAAGTTAAAGTGATATTTTCTGAACATAAATTGTGATCGGGCGAGTAACGGCGATACCACACGGCACGTTGCGGTGTCGCAACATTGCTTCTGGGCCCGCTTCAGCATCCTTCATAATTCATATAAAAAATCAGTAATATAACACGGTGCGCTGCCGAATGTCACTTGTCACAATACAATTGTCACTCGCGATGCCGCACTGGCATTGTGACAAAATCACTACGTTGACGGTGCTTTTACGGTGCTACTACGGCGTTCTACATAGAAAAATCAGTGGTAAGGCGTTAAGTTCAGTGTAACTATGGTACTTCTACGGTGCCACTACGGCGTCCTACATAGAAAAATTAGTGATAATGCTACGGTACTTCTACGCCGCTGCTACGGTGCCCTACATAGAAAAAACTGTGTAGCGTTAAGTGCAGTGCTGCTACGGTAGTTCTACGGTGCTGCTACGGCGTCGAACATAGAAAAATCCGCGAAGTGTTACAGTTGTACGGTAGGCATCGCAGTGCAACGAAAAAGCTGTGATAGCCTAGTGGTTAGGACGACCGACTTCTAATTGGAGGTCGTGGGTTCGATCCCGGGGCACGCACCTCTAACTTTTCGGAGTTATGTGCGTTTTAAGTATTTAAATACCACTTACTTTAACGGTGAAGGAAAACATCGTGAGGAAACCTGCATGCCTGAGAGTTCTCCATAACGTTCTCAAAGGTGTGTGAAGTCTGCCAATCCGCTTGGCCAGCGTGGTAGACTATTGCCAAAACCTTCCTCACTCTGAGAGGAGACCCGTGCTCTGTAGTGAGCCGGTAATGGGTTGATCATGATGATGATGATGATTGCACGACGCCGCACCAGCCGAGTACAATCTGACAAAACCACTACGTTGCGGTGCCACAACGCATCGTGTGGCATTGCTCTAACTCTCTCGATTTCCCCTACGCATTCGCATCAACGGGGTATTGTTTAACTTTTCTCTCCCCGGGCCACATATATAAACTTGGAAAGGAAATCCTATAAAAAGCTCCAGAGTGCCGCCTCAGAAATTTTCCACGTCAACGGCAGTACTGAGCTACGGTTTATTTTTCAGAAGTACCAGCTATTTACAACGACAGAGATTTACATTCAAAAGATTTATCGTCTTTCTGTTTCGTAAAGTTAATTTAAAAATTAAGGAAATATAATGTTTTTGGCGTCACATCGGGTGTATCTCCACTAAAAATATAAAAATAAACATAAATAAGATAATTACAAATAAGATATAAATAAGATAATTACAAATATCTTATTTCGGAGTAAGCATTGGTAGACTCAGTCTTTTATTAACAACAAATTATTTACAAAAAAAAAACTTAATCTATCGTTAGTATACAAAACGTAATTAAATATAATTTAATCTTCAAACATAATATAATTTAATCTTAGATATGACCGGTATATCAGCATATGAAGCGTTTACCAGTGGCTCAAGTATTGACAATGAACGTATCAAATACTATTATAGAATGCTATTGGAACCGGTCTGAAATCTGCGTAACGGGGATGCGCATCTCTTCGCCGCCGCCCTGGGCAAAGCAAAACCTCGAGTGGCTGCCGCCTTTGATGGTACATGATGATGTAGATTTTAATGGCTGCAAGTTTAAACAAGTAACCAAGCTGTCCAAATTTATTTGTTTATTTTCTTTCAATCTAACAAACATGAGGCTCGGTCAGGTCATTGCAAATGTTACAATAAAATTTTTTTTTTCATTAATAAATAATTAATTATATAAAATACGTAAATAACAAATCACTACATAGTATAAAACAAAGTCGTTTTCTCTGTCCCTATATCCCTTTGTACGCTTAAATCTTTAAAACTACGCAACGGATTTTGATGCGGTTTTTTTTAATAGATAGAGTGATTCAAGAGGAAGGTTTATATGTATAATAACATCCATTAAATTGTGGAGAAATACTGTTATTTTTGAGGTTTCTAATGTGATGTCGTAAATAATTACATTTTTTCCGCTTACATTGCAAACGCAGGCTGAACCCTACGAGATTTATCAAAATAATGTACTAAGTATTGTACACATTGAAAAGGTCTACAGAAAAGTCCGCGATGGTATATGTCTATCTCTTATGGATATCCCACAATAACATTTTTTTGTCATTTACTTTTTACGACAAATAATGGCTAATTTTCGAAGCGATTTCAACCAATACAGCATTAATCCTTATCTAATTAAATACCTTAAATGCATTGTTGATTTTATATAAATACTACATAGTATAAAACAAAGTCGTTTTCTCTGTCCCTATATCCCTTTGTACGCTTAAATCTTTAAAACTACGCAACGGATTTTGATGCAGTTTTTTTTAATAGATAGAGTGATTCAAGAGGAAGGTTTATATGTATAATAACATCCATTAAATTGTGGAGAAATACTGTTATTTTTGAGGTTTCTAATGTGATGTCGTAAATAATTACATTTTTTCCGCTTACATTGCAAACGCAGGCTGAACCCTACGAGATTTATCAAAATAATGTACTAAGTATTGTACACATTGAAAAGGTCTACAGAAAAGTCCGCGATGGTATATGTCTATCTCTTATGGATATCCCACAATAACATTTTTTTGTCATTTACTTTTTACGACAAATAATGGCTAATTTTCGAAGCGATTTCAACCAATACAGCATTAATCCTTATCTAATTAAATACCTTAAATGCATTGTTGATTTTATATAAATCCATATGGTCCTTTACAGCATATGATTTAAATGAATACTTTCGAAGATATTACAGATTTAAAAATTGCGGCGGCGCGGGAGCGTGCCTATAAGCGCGTCGGCGGCCGCGGTTCTCCCTATAGCCCATTGTCGATAATTTTTGAAACCAAAAAAAAATCACAGTACGTAGGATGAAACCCATTGGAAAAGGAGGAGAATATTATAAAATACAAGGAAAAATAATTTACGGGCGATCTGAGCTCGGGAAAAAAGGGGGGGGAGTTTTAAGGGTAAAAAACGGTTTATCTCGATTTCCGGCAAAACTAGAAGTCCTATGGAAAAAAATTAAATGGCAAAGTTGTAGGTAATAAAAAGATCTACAACTTTTATATTTACACTTTTTTCACATAACCTCAAAATTTATGTGAAAAGTTCAAAAAACCAAGTTTTTGGTTCTTTATTTTTATCTTTTAAAATAATTTTTTTTTTCACGGAATCTGGTGAAAACTTACTTTCTTATGTCCCAAATACACTAATTTATTTGATTTGAAATATTTAGTTTTTCTCCTTATTTTTGACTTAATATCGACTTAATTCTGACAGCTGTCATTTTCATTTACAGATGAGTTATTTATATGGAGAACAGGGTTAACATCTACGAAGTACGATTTTACCCCAAACTACTTTAATTCCCTGTCAACATATAAAGCTCTAAGCCGCTTAATAATATTAATTGTTTCGCCCTAAAATAGAAATTGCTAAGAATGGAAACTAGAAAGTCATATCTACATGCAGCAGTTGATTTGTATTTGCATAAGTTTTGAATTTTTCATCTTTTTTGTGGGAATTGTTTTATCTCTGGTAACATTATGAAACGTCAGAATTCCACGGAATTAGTAATTCGGGTATAAGGTGAGATATAGTAAGTTCATTGTGGAAAATATCGTAAAAAGTCGTAAAAGCCGCCTGGGAGCTTTCATCGAAAACGCTGCCTAATCCCTGAGCGGGTAGTACCTACGCATAAAATGCTCTACTACCCGTGCGAAGCCGGGGCGGGTCGCTAGTTCAGAAATAAAATAAAAACAATTAACAGTTATACATAATATTATATTGATATTAATTGCAATTATTTATTCCTATAAAACATTTGATCCATTAAATTAATTGAATTAAATTATAATGAGTACGTAAAAAACGTAATATAGAAAAAAACTGTTTATCATTAATGTGTTTATGGCCAATAAGTTGTTACAATTTAAAGTAAAAATACAAAAATATTTATGGATCATGCTATTGAAGTTTATGGTGAATAGAAATTCTTTGATATTCTAGAAAGAAGGAAGCAATCCAAGCTTTCATTTTAAGTATAGAGTTCATGCGTAAAGTTTTGGTTAATAGGTACTAAAAAGGTTAATTTAAGAGACTTTTCTAGTACATATTTACCAAAACATTAAGAAATTCTATTTAATTATCCTTTGCCTTAAAATGCCTATCGGCTGAAAAGTTGAATAATTGTATTACTTATTCAACTTTTCAGCCGAAAAATACCAGGTTCCTGATTCAATTGTCACAGATCATAATTATAAAAACGCGGAAAATAAAAACAATGGCAGAATCCCTTTCTTTGCCTACTTGATGCAAAATATAATTCCTGTTTCACTGGACAACAGCGGAGTGTTAATTAATTAAGGATCTTGTTATCTTTTGTGTCTCCATTAAATACGAATCACTTTTGTCTTTATACTGGCTGACTCAGCCTGGATTTGCTTGGGTGGGCTTATTCTTTACGTGAATTTGTTATAATAATATTAATTAATCTTCATTTTTAAGTGTAAATACCAGAATACCAGCGCTCAGGTTTTATTTATTTAAAACCTGCAGCATTAATGCTGAGCCAGGGCCATTTCATCCTGTGCCAAGTGGGGGCAAGAACTCATTTTAGATTAAATTAATTATTAAATACTTTTTATCATCTACCAACTAGTATCTACTAACCATTAATTTTAAGTTTGTTTGTACCCCAGGCATAAGATGAAATAAACTAGTTTTCTTTCTTTCTTTCTTTCTAAATGTTGTTCATCATCATCATCATCATATGATCAACCCATTACCGGCTCACTACAGAGCACGAATCTCCTCTCAGAGTGAGAAGGGTTTTGGCCATAGTCTACCACGCTGGCCAAGCGGATTGGCAGACTTCACACACCTTTGAGAACGTTATGGAGAACTCTCAGGCATGCAGGTTTCCTCACGATGTTTTCCTTCACCGTTAAAGCAAGTGATATTTAAATACTTAAAACGCACATAACTCAGAAAAGTTAGAGGTGCGTGCCCGGGATCGAACCCACGACCTCCGATTAGAAGTCGGTCGTCCTAACCACTAGGCTTTTTTATTGTTGTAAATGTTGTTATAATACCTAAATACTTCATAAGCGCACACAAGCAAGAAATAGAACAGTGAAATCAAGTTTAGGTACATTTTTATGTTTGGGATAGAGTTCTCATGTATCAGACAGTGGATACACGCGGGCGTTCTTTATCGTTATGCCATCAAGCCTCCCTCGCGACGGCTCACATATGAATTCGTAGATAGACAAAGAGCGCGCGGTGAAAGCCTTTCATTCGAGTCTCGCTTACACTTTAAAACAACTGTGTGTGTTTTGATAACAGTAAACTTTTACTCACTTCAACATTATGGATTGTAGAATACGAGAATGATAAATTTACAATGTCATAATATTATTACTGGGTATCTACAAAGTTGGTATCTACAGATAGCGAGTTTGATGAATGCCATTCTGAGAAATGCGAACATAATCTACCTGTAACCTAGATAACATATAAGGAGTGGGGTTGTCGGCTGTGATTTGCAGTGGAGAGTGCCGTGGTCTTATGAGCGGGAAGTCTCGCTGTTATGGTTCGATTCCCAGTAGAGTAATTTATAATTACTTAACTGCCTGTGGTGGGAGACTCCGACCGGGACTAGTAACCACCCTACCTGGAACAGCTTTGCAGCCAAGCAATTTAGCGTTCCGGTACGATGCCGCGTAGAAAGCGATAAGGAGTATGGGTTTCATAAAAACTGGCATGTCCCTTCTAGGATAGCCTACTTCCATTTAATACTTCATCTTCTATACATCTATCTTCTATTCTATACATATAATAAAATCGTAGACTTGCCGTATCTGTACATTGAAGATTTTTGCAAAATAATAACTGGGGAATATTAGGGATAAGTAATAGAACGTAAAAAAGCTATTTTTGAAATTTTTGTCTGTTTGTCTGTTTATCTGTTTGTCTGGGACTTTTACTGGCGGATGTTTACATTTTGATCTACCTAAACATCGGCCAGTGAACTTTTGACAGTTTTTAGCAAGGTATGAGCTCAAAGGAGCTTAGGAAAGACAGAATGATTCCCACGGGATGTTTAAAAACCAATATCCACGCGAACGAAGTCGCGGGTTTCCGCTTGTCATCTAATATTTCATTAACAACCAGGTGAAGTCCCACTGACTTGTAGATGAATAAAAAATATATAATTGCACACTGAGATTACAGATAATCTATACTAATATACTAATACTAATACTAATAATATAATAAAGCGGAAGAGTTTGTTTGTTTGAACGCGCTAATCTCTGGAAGTACCAGTCGGATTTGAAAAATTCTTTTTGTATTTGGTAGTACAATTTTCTGGGAAGGTTATAGGCTATTTAGTATCCCTAAAATCCTCCCCTAAGGGGGTAAAATGGGGGTATAAAGTTTGTATGAAAGTCCTATGTTTTTAAAGTTACAGACCTGAAAATCGGCATTTAGATTATTGGTTTTAAATAATATAAACCTGTGTATTTTATTCTGAAAAATCTTCCCTTAAGGGTGGTAAAATAGGGGTTGAAAGTTTTTATGTTAAGTTTTAATTATTGTTATTATCAACTTGATATTTTGAAGATAGGTTCATTCTAGGGCTTAGATATCAGCCTAGAAAAGATTTCACGAAAATCCTCCCCTAAGGGGGTAAAATGGGGGTAGGAAGGTTATATGAAAGTTCTATGTTTTTGAAGTTACAGATATGAAAATAGGCATTTAGATTATAAATTTTAAATAATAAAAACCTGTATAAGGTGTTCTGGAAAATCTCCCCTTAAGGGTGGTAAAAAAGGGGATGAAACTTTTTATGTGAAGTTTTATTTATTGTTATTATTAACTTGAAATTTGGAAGTTAGGTTCTTTCTAGGGGGTAGGCATAAGCTAAGAAAAATTTGACGAAAATCCACCCCGAGGGGGGTAAAATGGTTTCCTTTCGACATATTATTATCATCGGACATTTAACTACAGATTGACGTGATTTTTTGCAGTTGCATTTTTTTAGTTCAGGACCTGGAAAGTGACAGGCTACTATTTTATCCCGGGGAAACAAAGGGTTCCCGTTTAAAATTTTTTAACGCGGACGAAGTCGCGGGCAACAGCTAGTTGTTAATAAGCTTATTTTGTGGGAATCACTTACTCCTTTGCTTCATTTATAATAAAACTCGATCCCGATGGATTACAATTGCATTTCAATAAAATATACCTATAGTCAATTCAATTCAATTAAATTTCTAGTCTTTATAATGAAGAGAAATCCTACAAGATCAAAACCATTACCTTTAAGTACTTATAAAGATTCAATTCCTAAATTGATATCAGGGGATGCAGCGCATGCAGAATACCTGAATCTGAATTATATGACTGTTTTACATAAGCTAGAATAGCTCGGCAATATGAAGTGAAGCGGATTTGTAAATACATAGTATTGATCCATATCCTCCATGTCTGCTTGATACTTACCAAGTGCTATGTTTATCCACTATCAGTTCAGAATATACTCAAATCATAAGTTTTACCATAGTACACCTTCTGTTTTAAAGTAGGACAAGTATAAATTAAAAAATTAAAAAAAATCCCCGACATTCGCCATTTTGTGGCAGCGGCCATCTTAGATTTGCAATAGTGCTATTTTACTAGTCAAGCCCTTTCATTTGATACCCATATTAAGGGAGTTGTGAAAAAATATGTAGAATAGAATAGAATAGAATAGATGTAATCCGCCATTTTGTAGCGGCGGCCATCTTGGACCGATTTTCCTCAAACATAGCTAACAACACTCTCGACTAATTTACCTTTTGAAACAAAAACCGCATTCAAATCGGTCCACAAGTTTGAGCGCCACAGGGGAACAGACACACACACACACATACACACACACACACATATACACACACACACATGTACACACACACACACACACACACACACACACACACACACTTTTATTAATGCGACTGAAAGGAACGAGTGTTGTTGAGGCTTCAAATTAAATAAAATATAATATTATGTAACCAACCCTTAAATTTTTAACAAAAATCTAATTAAATTAAATTAAACTTAATTTAAAATCCTGCAAGATCAAATACATCACTCGACTCTACATCAGCTGATTTTTTATTCACGACTTTTATTTTATGACTGCGACTTTGACAGTGTGGGTTTACGTTTAGGATTTAGGTCAAAGGATTTTTCAGAATAAAAAGCCGTCTATATCCCTCCTTGTATAATCCTTTATCTGTCTGTGCAAATTCTATCAAAATCGGTTTAACCTTTGCAAAGATTACCCCGGAAAACCAGATGAGCCGGCGTCTAAGCAAAAATTCCTAAAATGTTATCCAAGAGGACCCGAATGAATGATAAATTAATTAAATGAGTTCTTATTTTGTTAATACGAGTATTTTGTTTATTTTCTAAAAAATCATTCCTTTTCTTCGCCGCAGTTATGTAAAAAGGGCCCCCAATAAATTTTGATACAGGGCCCATTTAAGGTTAGCTACGCCACAGCTAGTGCTTTAAATTATGATCTACATATTATGTTGAATCTTAACCATTTGTTATTCGCTAAGTTGATTTAGTACGCTGCATTCATCAGAGCGGGAACTTGCGGTCTCTGCTCTGTTCTAATTACTATTTAATGTATGCGAGGAAAGACCGCATGCGACGTGTTTCACTACATTCGTTTTATACGGGCACAAATATTGCATCATTAGAGCCATTTTGGCTTTGTGTAACGCAAATTTGTTGTATGCAAACTATTAAGGTTAATGAGGAATTCCAATTTACTTTTACCTAGCTATTCGATTTTGAAGTAGGTAGATATATGTAGGGGATTGATATTACTACAGACAACGCAACATTTAAAATGTTTGCCTGTCTGCTTGTCCGGGTTAAGCTTAGGAACAGCTGAACGATGACGTACACACGTACACGACGCCCAACGCGCTGAGCCATAACGCATAGGTACCTACTTATATTTGCCGAGTGCTGCCAGTAGTTATCCGGCTTGCCAAATTCTTTTTTATATAAACATCAAACGATTTTGGCGCAATTCACAAACAACGCTAACATACATATTATGCCGGCACAAGCCGTACGCATCTACAAGTCCTGTCCTGTCCTGATCAACCCATTACCGGCTCACTACAGAGCACGGGTCTCTTCTCAGAGTGAGAAGGGTTTTGGCCATAGTCTACCACGCTGGCCAAGCGGATTGACAGACTTCACACACCTTTGAGAACGTTATGGAGAACTCTCAGACGTGCAGGTTTCCTCACGATGTTTTCCTTCACCGTTAAAGCAAGTGATATTTAAATACTTAAAACGCACATAACTCCGAAAAGCTAGAGGTGCGTGCCCCGGGATCGAACCCACGACCTCCGATTAGAAGTCGGTCGCCCTAACCACTAGGCTATCACAGCTAGCACATCTACAAGTACTGGAGCCATAACAAACAAAAAGCATCAACAACTGACGGATTAGAGAAACCCATAACATATTTACATCGAAAATTTGTACGTCCTCGTCAGCAATTAGCAAGCCTGATCAAAGAGACGGCTTCGATGTCAGCTAATAAAATATGTTCACTAATTAAGTACGATACCGATAATTCCCATTATAGGTCATGGGTACATTATTATTAGGTTTACATTCCAAATTAAAGTAAACATCTATTGGATGAGAGTATCTACGTACTGCTGCAGATAATGAGTAAAGTAACTTTAAAACTTTTTAGTAAATAAAACAGTTTTATTTCCCTCGCTATATCTATTCACAATGGAGACACATTCTTCCTTCATCAATAACTATTGCAATTGATGGAGGATTGACGGATCTAGAACTCAAAGTATAGTCTATAATTGGAATCCACAATTCGTAATTGTGATCGGTACATTATTAGTCATCGCGGCTTGGTAAAGCATTAGTCCTGTAGCATTAGGATTGAGGAGTTGGAATCTGGAGTTCATTTGTATTACTGTATCTAATGAGAACGTTTATTAATGTAGTTTCATACATGAAGTCGCATAAACATCGGTTCAGAAGAATGAATTGAAAAATCCAATGAAGGATTTGAATCAAACGAAATTAAAGCTAAAAGAACTGTTTAATATTTACATTTAATTAAACAATGCACGAAGTTTCTTACATTAGTGAGAGGTAGGTTATATTGAGGCTGTTAACCATGTAATGAAATCGGTATGGCTTTGCTGGTAAAGTAGCAATTTCAGCAGCCAAATCGGTTTCACTATAAAACTTTATAGAAAGCTAATTATAGGGGCTCTCCACAGACCTGGAAATAGCTTCCAGGTTAGCGCATTCGATCAATATAGACTGCAACACTGCATATAATATGCACATAATATTATTACAAAGGGAGACAGTAGGTATTTGGGAATTGAAGCCCTCAAACATTTACTCTTAGATTAAGGATTGGACCAATCCTTAATCTAAGCATTAACTAATAACTAAACTAACGGATAATATTTTGTATCTTGCTCTTCTCACCAAAGGTTCTCTGTGAGATTGTTCTAAGTGATAAGGCCGCCTTTGTATGCAAACCTTCTGTGCCGCTTCCTTCACCTGTTTCTTATTACGTCTGTAATAAAGTATACTAATTAAATAAATAAATGAATGAATGCATAAATGAATAGGTGAATGAATTAATGAATAAATAAATAAATCAAAGATAGGGCGTTCTCAGTTTCCTTAGATTCGATCGGCATAAAAAAAGAACTATCTGTGATGGTATTGACAGCGGCAACAGTTTTTCAAGACATGTCAGAGGGTTTGCACCGAGGGAGACCCTTTGGCCCCACGCTCCACGGTCCCACCGCTGATTTAACAGAATGACAAATCGACCTTTTATCTTAGACAACCGCAATTTGTAACCCAATATCTTGTGCAATACATGCCTTACGTTTTGGTATAGAAAGATTATATACTTACTTAACAATTAAACACAATATCTGAACTCCCGAACAGAAAACGGTAGTTAAATGTCATATTATAACCTCCACAATGACTTGTTGGCAGGCTCCAGAATCACAAAAGATCACATCTACACTGTTTCCATTATTTAGTGGCACACATGAGGGTTTTATATGATTCCAAATCTTAGACTCAGTGAATGTACGGAATTCACGTATCAACCTTTCTTCATCAACGCCAACCACGATTTGGAGATGCACGTTAGATTATTATAGATATCTTTATACCACGTTCACACTCCATGTGCACCACACATTTTTTTGCAGGAATACTGAATAGGTAGTGACGCATATATTGAGTATAGAATCGTACACCTTATAAAACGATTTTTTTGGAATACAAACAACCTGTGGATGTGATCCATGTATGCGCCACTACACTTTCGGTAAGATTTATCCAGCAAAAAAAAAACGGGTGGTGCAAATACCGTGTGAACCTACTTTTACTCGTTAATTGTACCTACAGTATATATTTTTGTCCGAAATTACCGCTTTTGTTACACCTACACAAAATAGACTTATTTGTGAGACATTATGAAACCGCCCTCGCTATTCATAGAAAACCTCTCTTAATAAACGTTTTTTGTTTCTTTTTCCCTGCAGAAAGATACCTAGCTCGTCTATTTGTTTAATCCTTGTATTGTTCTTGATAACAAAATAAAGACGGGTGACGAAGGATTGTAACAACAGAAGGTTGTCTTGTTCCGCTGCCTCAGGAAGAATTGAATAGATTTAATTTACTTGAGTAAGCATTTTTTTTTTGTTTTATTAATTAGATACTTCAAAAATGTTTACTGTTACAAGACTGGAAAGTAATTTTCAACTAATTGCTAGTTTATCTTCGCGTTAATCCTGCGTATTTTCTAGCTCCAAACAATATCTCGTGAAGATCTCTGACAAATAGGGTAGAATGAAATTACACGGAAAAAATAGCAATGGACTGTTTCTCCGAGGCTAAATTTAAGTAATTTAATAGAAACAGACAAAAGTGCAAATTATCTGTACAGATCTAAAATTTAAGTATTAATTAGTAGAATCTAATAAATTTATTGGGCATACATTTTTTGGGCTCTCCTGAAAAGTTGTAAAACACTTCTTCACCTCAAATGACTCTAAGGTACAAAAATAATATTGTACCTCGCGATGTGGTAAGCGAAAGAACTAAGTGTTCACATCGTACTATACAGCAAGTATGATCATACAGAAACACTGTACTTTTCAAAGCATTTTCCATAGCATCATTAAGACTGGTAATAGCGGGAACAGAGTGAAGCCTACGAGGGAACTCATTACCGAACTCGTTGATGTACTATTTTGGCTGAATGGGAGGCGGGTGCTCGAGATAGCGAGCGCTCGAGAGGGATATCGCGACAAACGAAGTGCTTCACCTAACTTCCGAGCCCAAAGATTGAACTTACTCGCCTTTAGAAAAAAAGGCTTTCAGAAACTCGGAGCAAGTTTTAACAATACACGTGTTTATGAAATATTTCAACGCGATAGCGACGTTTCCTTGACTACATTTAGGGCAAAGTGAAGCAAGTTCATTAATTTTCCGACGCAAGACAAAGCTGTTTCGTGCGCCGTTCGCTTCCAGATGAATAATCAAGGCTGGAACTTGAACCAAAGGAAAATTTCTTCGTTCATTAAAACACTCATAAATGGCTGAATGTGCCGCTTTCTGTTATTAAAACGGAATTCGAGAAAAAGAATTCAAAATATTACTTTATTCATTTTGAAAGAATCTACGTGGGCTGTCACTTTTATTACCTTCTGCAGGGGGCAGTAATGACATATACAGTAAATAGCCAAATTAAATCAAGGATCAAAGAGTCATCGGTACACTTAGCTATAACTACAATCCTTCATCATCATCACTTTCCAGGTATCTAGGCAAAATTACTACGAATAAAATTATATACCTACTTGAATTTTTTCAAATCAATAAATACTATATTGTGTAAAAAAAAAGCAATAAAAGAAGACTTCATGGTGTGTGTAAGGCAATACATAAAAAATAAAGCCAAATATCATTTTCTTTTTATGAAAATTTAACTTCTATCACGATGCACACAACTCGTCCAAACTGTAAGCGAAATTGAGATGAAAAGCTCTTTCATAGCACACTCTTTGTGCATCCCCGAATTCATGTGTATGCTGTCGCAGGCGAGGCGTGATGCCACAACGATAAGGTGCCTATACACCACGAGTACCCTTCAGTAATGTATATACAGGTATATATATATGTCCGAAAAAGTGAATAGTGCAATATTCTCTAAGCTTTTTATCTTAATTTAAGAAGATCCCATATAAAATATATTCAGAGACCATACGGTAGTTATAGACTTATATTATAACCTACATGAAGTAGGTATATGAAATATAATATTATTATGTACGTAGAAGTTGCAGTTAAAAATGGGTGTAAATGTATCTAACAGTGATCAGGGAAATAAAAAAATATTAATGAGTAGTTTATTTAGTACTCATTAATATTTTTATATCCCTGATGACTGTAGATACAGAACATAATTTCTCGCTTAAAGATGAAACAACGGCGGCATATATAAGTATACAAATTAAATATTCCATTCAGGCCAGTTTATGGATAGAAAGTAGAGATGGATATTGGAATATCGTCGTACAAAGTACGGACTAAGTCCCAAAACTTTTTAATTCTTATATTCACAAAAAAACTTATGGGTGTTAAATTTGAGACGTTCATAAATTTTTCAACAACTTCAAAGATCGGATTCCTTTTGTTAAAATAAAATATGAAACACGATACGAATTAATAAAGTTTTCGCCATAGAATCTTGTGACAACGTAAACGGAACTTGCGAAAGAATTAAGCACCCTTTCTCAACATCAGGGCTCAGTTTCTGAAAGTATTTCCACTTTTGAAACATTTAATTTATTTAACTGATTGTTTGAGAGATAGACGGCATTCATAGTATAATAGTATACTCAAAAGCATAACATGTAAACTTAACAAAAAATGCAAACAAGTCTTTTAATTTTAGAACCGGTTAAGTATGAATCAAACTAAAAATTATTTGTGTTTATGTGTTCCATTTCGGTAGGACGAGGCAAATATTAAGAAAAAACAATATTTCGAATAACTACCTAATAAAATTACAAAAAAGAAAATTCTTCAAACCGTATTTTATGTTATTTTAAGCCAACCTTAACCTTATTTCAAAAGTGTTATTTTCCTCCAAGCCTCATTTTAAGCTAAAAAGTGCTTTATATACAAAAAAAAATGTATGTCAACATCATTAATTAAAATTAATAGAAAAGAAATTTCAAAGGTCGGCGGTAGTTATGTATCGCAGATGAGATCGTCGGCAGCAAATTGCGGTTGGCTGAGATAAAAAAGGTCGGTCCGTCATTTCGCTAAACGAGTGTAGAGCCTTAGAACGACGCGGGCTGCGGTCGAAGGGATTCCCGTGGAGCGAATTCTCTGAAATGTCTTGAAAAAACTGATACCGCTGTCAATTCCACTCACAATACTTTTAACTCGAAACCTTTTTTTGTACAAAAAGGAAAATCGCCTTCTCTAGCATTTTCTTCCTGTATTCCGACCGCCCGCGGCTTCGCTCGCGTGTAATATGAAATTCTCTACTCATATTTTAGGAAATTAAAAAAAATCTTGTCTATACCATAAAAGGAGCTTCTGTGCAAAATTTCAGCCTTCTGCTCCAAAGCCTGTGCGCTGATGAATCAGTCAGTCAGTCAGTGAGCGACTTTTCTTTTTATAAATTTATTCAAAAGATAGATTAGTTTGATCTAACCCTAAGATTGCCTAAACTATGGACTGAACGTGATCATCACCTGTAAAGTTCAGAGAACCTAGTGTAAGTTTTCAAGTTATCTTTGATTGTGCGTAAATCTGTTAATTAATATCGACAGGATAGGGACAGCAAGATATCCGTCCCGGTCACGTCCCATTTTTATTGTCAAGGGTATAAAAAATGTTAACGTAAAAACATATATCCAAACTTTGCAAATGAATTCGTATCTAATTTAATTGAATGATACTTACTGACTTATGTATATCTCTATTATAAAATCGTATTGTGGGTGGATGTAGCATTTATTTTGCTGAAATCTAAAAATCGGAATATTGAGCTTTTGATTCTATTATACTTAATAATCCGATTTTCAGATAACAATACCTATGAATTTTTTTTTTTGCTTTAAATTTGTATAGAATAAACTGTATAATTTTGGAACGTAAAGTTTAAAATTGTGTAGCTTTTAAACCGACTAAAAATGTAAATTTTTCGCTTTGTAGTTTTTTTGTTTTTTTAATTTTCTAAAGTTTTTATTAATTACAAGATAGGCAGCGCTTGAGGACAACCATGTCTGATAGTAAGCGATGATGAAGTATAGGTTGGTGCGCGCTTACCTAGAAGATGCCTATTCACTCATGCCTTGAAGGTACTGAAGTTATACTTGGCACGAAACACCGGAAGAGCGGAACACCCCTAAGCGGGTTGAATCTGATACTTACGTTGAACGAAAGCGTTTCGTGCTAGAAGATTAGGCACCAACCACACGTTTATATTTACACTAGCGGTCCGCCCCGGCTTCGCCCGTGGTACATATTATATAGCCTATAGCACTCAAGGATCACGTACATATCCAACGGTGAAATAATTTTTAAAATCGGTCCAGTAGTTCCTGAGATTAGCGCGTTCAAACAAACAAACTCTTCCGCTTTATTATATTACGTATAGATTGCTTTATCAATAGGTATAATATTTTATACTATACTATTCATAAAGCAACGCTGTACTTAGTTATGTTTTAATAGGCGAAATTAATCATCTACCGCGGTAAGGTAAAAAGACGGTGGACTAATTTTGTGACATTCATAAATTAGTTCTGAAGTGAAATGAAAGTTCCTAAGACATTTTTTCCTGTTTTTTGTATGGATTCTTATTATTTACAACATGACGATAAATCTGCGACGACAAAACGACAGGATGTTTAGTAGTCTGTATCGAGCAGTCTCGAGTGCGCTCCATACAAACGGAAATATTTTAATAATAAAAGTCAGTGATTCTCATAGTCCAGCAGACATCTATCGATTGAGAGGAAAGCTAATCAAATTATGAATAGGTACACGCTATAGAAACTTTGTCTGTAGTTTGTCAGATTGCCAATAAGAAATGTAATTTCAAAGTCACAAGTATTTGTATGTAAATCATATTATCTATACTAATAAATAAAATCATTCAATAAGATTGAATAACATTGAAATAAAAACCAAACTACCTATGTAAGGGGCGCGCTCGAGATAAACTCTCCTTTATTCAGTACTAGCTGACCCCCGCGACTTCGTTCGCGTGTTTATAGCTTTTATATAGGATCGGATCGGATCCCATAATTCTTTTATGTACCTAAACTAAATAATGTAGCCTAAGTTACTCCTTATAACATTAAAAGTGCCATTAAAATCGATCCAGCCGTTTCGGAGATTAGCTGGAATAAATAGACAGACCGACAAACATAAATTTAAACGCACACCAGTTTAAAATAAGCCGTACATTCAAAGATCCGGGTCCCAAGTTATTTGAACCCAATACTGAGGATTGTAATGTCTGTCATTTCTGAACTAAAAAACCCATGACCTTGAAATATTTACGGGACAATACCTAAAGTACTACATTTCTAACAAAAAGATTGAGTTAAATCGAACTACACGTTAATGAGTTACAGCTAAATACACATTTTAACTTTCTTCCCATCTCCCAAGGGAACCGTGCTGAATTTCGGGATAAAAAGTATCCTATAACCTACCTCGGAGGATAAACTCAAATCGTATCAAGTTTCATTCGAATCCATTCAGTAGTTTTGGCGTGATGCGCAGACAGACAGACAGACAGACAGACAAAAATGAAAAAATTACAGTTTTGGCTTCAGTATCGATTATATGTAGAATGCCCTCCAAAAGAAATTTTCAAAATATCTTCAATGTACAGAATTGGATCTGTTACAGTTTTATTATATTATAGATAGATGTAAACAATTTCCCTCGTAATAGGACTAAATGTAAGTATGAATCTATTTTCTGTTTCCATCACCTGTACTGGTAGGTATTTTGTAAAGGAATTAAACTCACTAAAACTCAATAAAAACCCAATTAATTATATTTATACGAATAACAGAGTTATTTATACCTCGGCTACATTTATTGGCTATATTCTCACAGGCGATTCCATCATTAAATGTTCATTCACAATATAAAAGAGGAAGTAAAAGGCTTCATGCACTTTGATAAAATATTATCAATCGCGATTGCAAACCTCAAAGCGCTTTGTGGATCGATGATAAAAAATATTTAGATATGCTCTGAAAAATTCTTCGAAAAATCAGTAGGTAGGTAGTAGTACGTAGGTAGTAGTAGGTAGTAGTAGGTAGGTAGTATCCATGAAATGAAAAGAAACATAAATGAAATTGCACCAACTTTGCGAGAAAGGAAACTGATACGACACAACATCGATAGCGCGTCGACAACAAGTTTAGAATTTACAGCCCACAATAAAAGTATCGCTTTCATTGTCGAGAGCACAATTTGTTCGGACAGCTGTAATTGCGAGCTCCACTCTGGCCATCGGATCGCCAATTTAACTGGCAATATAATGCCTAGTGCACATCAAAGCTGGCTGCGTCGCATCGATCACTTGAAAGTCCATCTTTTTACTTTACAATGTCGCTGCTTTGCTTCTGCGGTACAATTGTGGTGTTCTACATGGAAAAATACTTGGTACTTCAGACGTCTTGCGGCGTCGTTGCGTGCGGCATCTAAGAGCGACGCCACACAGTGCCTTGCGATGCCGCAACGATAGAGATTTTGTCAGATTGTATGCCATACGGCTGGTGGTGCACCATGTAGCTATGAGACACCGCAAATTTTTCTATGTAAGACGACGCAGAAGCGTTGCCGCAGACGCACTGAGGACGCAACGCGTCACAGTGGTGCATCACACCGTTTGGCATGCCATGAATTTTTATGGACGCAGCCCTACACAGTGTAGCATCGTCATAATATAGAAAAATTCCATCGTATGCCACTATGTTATGCTGCGGTACTGCGACCCAATAGGACGTAGAAAAATCCTTCGTCAAAATCCCAAATCTTATTAATTACGGACATTTTTTAACTGCCTTGGCGCAGAACTAATAAACCTACAAAGATTATAAAATTACGAATTCAAAAGAATTAAAAAATTAAAATACATAAAATAAATGCCTCTCACCTATATTTTGTTTCACGGATAAAGATTTTAGTTATGCAAACGGTGTTCGCAGTCAGCCTTAAATACGTGCGAGCTTTATAACACCAGGAATAGAATTCACAAAATAACAGCGGGTGTCGTTAATAACTCGAGATATAATCGAAACCTAAATAGTTCTGTGGTAACATAACACTTAATTTTTGAGCTTGAAAGTTAAAACGAAATCTCACGCAATCTACCTACTCTTAGGTAAGACTGAAAGTTAAAAAAAAAATACTTACTGTTTTGTAATAGAATGTATACTAACAATTTGTTCATGAGTGTTCATAAACACAAACCTCGAGAAAATGCTACAAAAGGAGTTCAAATTTTCGAAACAAACTAGCTTTTATAATATTTAAAGAATCGTGAAAAATATTCTTCAAGTTGAACACTAGAATAAGAAATATTGATATTCAGTAAATACTGCAAAGGAAATACAACGTGCTTTATTTAATTTTGCAGAAACAAGATATTCAAAATAGCAGTCGTCGGTTTGCGGTATGGAAGGAAAAAGAACAAGCAACAAATAACATCCCGACTGAGATAAAAAGGGTCCGTCATTTTGTTAAACGACTCCCGCTCTACAGCGAGGCGCAAATAACAGAGACTTCTGCGTCAATAAATATCTGTCTATAAATCCGACTCGACATCTTATTGGCTTATTTTAGATCAGAGAGTAGCCATATTATTCAAGTACATTGCAGGTACTGATAAAACTTTGCACTACAGTTCATAGGACTACTTTGCGATATGTTTTTCTGAGAATCTGACACATTGCAAAATGAAAAAAAAAAAGCACTTGTAGTACAAGTCTAACGGCCTATTTCACCACTTTCTGGTAAGTGTTGGATAGCCTAAACGTAAGTTTTGTCACTTTTTTACCTTATCACAAGTGACAAAGACTAAAGAGAAAAAAGTTGTGACAAAAGTTGTGAAGCTATCCGACACTTATCAGAAGGTGGTGAAACAGGCCCTTAATATTTTTGCTGTTATCAATAACTCTTATCAATCATTAAGGTTGTCTGGGATATATCACCATAAACAATAAGACAGCCTTTGCATATCTAGTTTTGTTTCTGTAGTGCATTTTGAATCGTTTTCTTTGCGATGTTTACAATAAAGGCTTTAATAATAAATACCTAACACATATCGCATCCTATACGACAATATTTTAATTAATGTTTCCAATTCACATTCAGCCGATGAATCCGACTCGCTGTATATTGATTTGTTATTCTTGACGACGTAAAGTAGACGTATAGATCGACCAGAATCTCATGAAAAATAGGGAAATTAAATTTTGTAGTAAGCAACACTAGGTTAACTCGGCTGCCCTAGTGATAAACAAAGTAATTACATTCAGAACACCTTACCTGGGATCGTTTCACGAAACGAAAAATCAAGCAACTGCATTTAAAATACAAAAACAAAGTGATCAACATCCAATTACTTTGTTTTTGTGTTGTGCTTGTTGTTTACTTGGTTTTTGCATTTATATTCCGGGTTAGTGAGTGTAGTTACTTTGTTTGGGCAATTTAAGTTTCAGTAAACGGTTCAAGTTATTTGAAATATTAAACTGTGGTAAAAAACTACTCGACATACAACTTTTGTTAATGCAAAAAGTCAATTTCACAAAAAATGACAGTTACTTTGTTTATCGCTAGGGCAGCCGTAGTGTTGCTAACCTTGGAATTTCATTTCCCTATTTTTCATGAGATTCTGGTCGATCTATACCTACCAGGTTAACCCGCTTACCCAGTCAGTCTTGTGCATAATATACATGAGCATCGAAAAATATGTAGATTGAAATCTCGACAGCGAGCGATGCACGATGTTGGAAAAATTTATCATGCCCTTTAATCCACTCACATACCGCGTTCATACAGGATGCAAAGACGCCTCAAGATTTCGCGTTGGTGGGATCCTAATGTAGTTGTTCCCTAGGGATTTGCGAGTACAAGACAATGCATTGCAAAATGCTGCCTTCCATATAGAGGGGATGTAATCTGGTTAGTTCGCTACAGGGATTAGCAAGAACAAGACAATGCAATCGGTTTACAATGGATATTCAGAGAGTGGTGTGATCTACAAGATAGCGTTGGTTAAGGATCTTTAACTAAAGCGTGTCTAGATATAATAATAATGTGCTTGAACAAGTATAAATTGAAAATTAAAAAACCCCCGACATTCGCCATTTTGTGGCGGCAGCTATCTTGGATTTGCATAATGCTATTTTACTAGTCAAGCCCTTTCATTTGATACCCATATTAAGGTAGTTGTGAAAAAATATGTAATCCGCTATTTTGTAGCGGCGGCTTTCTTGGATCGATTTCATCAAACATAGCTAACAACACTCTCGACTAATTCACCTTTCAAACAAAAATACCGCATTCAAATCGGTTCAGCCGTTTGAGCGCTACAGGGGAACAGACACACACACACACACACACACACACACACACACACACACACACACACACACACACACACACACACACATACACGTCAAACTTATAACACCCAGTCGGTCGTTTTTGCGTCGGGGGTTAAAAAGCGAAAACAAAAAAAAAAAAAAAAAGAAACTGATTCTAAAAATCGTACATTATATTATAAATATCTTCATCGTATTTCAATTCTGAGCTGCAAAGCTTCAGAAACTCCATTTCCATACCTAATATCTGGATGATACTACCTTAATAAATATATGCAGCTAAATGTATTTTTCTTTTTAATATTTTACAAAATTACAATGTTCTCAAAAAAAAAGCCTACGTAGTTTTCGAAACTGTATACGTTCGGCTCGGATGAAAAGGTTCTTTCATTGCACTTTTTGTGTATCCTTCCTTGTATCATGTATTGTAGATATATTATTTAAATTACGCAAGGAGTGCATACAAAACTAGAGTTAGTTTTGTATCTATAATGTTATGTTATAAAATTATACTTACAGTATTCACAACTTCAGAACCTTGTAGGTACCTACCTTTTTCACAGAACTGCGAGAAGACGAGAAAAGAATATTAACTATTACTGTGCAAAGAAACAACACTCACCTCCCCCGCCGTTATCTGTAACCTAGAAGTACGCCTAATAGTAAGCAAGTTCGCTCATATGAAGCACGAGGGTGTGAAGTGAGCGTTGGCATCTACTAGTAGTTGACTTATTGTTAGTCCAATCTACACGCACGAAACGCGTGCGTGCGTGTTTCCTGCCACGCTATCTTCTGTCTCAAACCTAGGATCTCTTCATTGGTTTTCATCAGGCAATGATGAACGAAGAGGTTGTATGCCCATTTACGGCATGGACGGAGCACACTAATTACCTACCTAATTCGATCGCTTCCAGGTAAGTGAGTAGACATTGCATTGTGTTTTAACGCCGCTGACTGCCGATCTATCACTCACATTTTCAGGACTAATAAATAAAATAATACATTTCTTGCGACTTTTCTTGTTTACAAGTATAAATTAAAAATTTTAAAAACTACCGACATTCGCCATTTTGTGGCGGCGGCCATCTTGGATCGATTTTCATCAAGCATAGCTAACAACACTCGACTAATTCACCTTTCAAACAAAAAAAACTGCATTCAAATCGGTTCACCCGTTTGAGCGCTACACCCCGTCGTTTTTGCGTCGGGGGTTAAAAACAACAAAAGAAAAGTAAAGGAACCAAAATGATCAGTAACTTTTTTCGGTTTTTGGAAATAAAAAAGGGTTGATTCGTCATTTCGATAAACAAATGTAGAGCCTTCGAATACACGACTCGTGGCAAAGAGAATCCCGGCGGCGCAGATTCTCTGAAATATCTTGAAAAACCAGATTCCGCTGTCAACTCCAATCACGATAGTTTCAACAAGAAATCCTTTTTAGCAAAAAAAATCCCAAAGCCATAGCCATAGCCATCCATCACTGTGCTCCCGATACGATAGACAGGCAGTTTAATTTATTTTCTATGTTCCATAAAAACTGCTCTAATTTTGAGTGATTGATTTAATTCCACATCTTTTTTATATGAACCGTTTAATATAATATTTCGAGAAAGTGATCGCAAGATTTTTATAGGTATAAAATTATGTTTCATATTTTCCAAAAACGATTTCCACTTTAATGATTAACTGACAAACAAACCACAAGAATTAAGTACCTACCATTACATAGCAATTGGATATTATGTGATATTATAAACTGTTACCATGTTATATCTTAATAAAAAACGGATCTTGGGTAACTTCTTCCGTATTTGAAGACTGTCAAAATCATACACGAATAACCAATATTGTGTGCCTATTAGCCCACTCAATGAAGCAAAATTAGGGGAAATAATTCGTGTAAAAGCCATTTATGGCATAGTTGTAGGAAATGGTGTCTGATGCAACATACTCAAAGTACTGATGGATGGGGGTGAAGCTAACGGGTAGGGGGGGTGAGAAGGTCCCTTTTTAAAGTTTTTTGCTCATATGACATATCTCGAAAATCTCTACGACTAGCATTATGACTACTTCTGACAAAAGTTTTTAAATAAAATTTGCTACTTTGGTCCCATTCATTTTTACACGCTTTATATTAGCTTCACCTGTATGTATGTTTGTAACCGACTTCTTTGAACGCGATTTTGATCCACTTTAAACGGTCAGATTTCATTCAAACTTTGTAGATTTATCGAGGACCGATGACAATACACTAATTTGATAAGATTATTTCATTATTCACTTTGGAAAATAAGATTTTGTGTTCATTTATCAAAAGTCGTCGGTAAGGAAAAACAATAAACATTCAAAATCGCACGGTAACTAACTGTAACTAGGGTAAACAGAATAGATGTCACACACAACTAAAATCTAAGCACAAAACGCACGAATGCGAAGATAAAACAATATTACAACAAAATAATAATATTATTAATTAGTACTTAAGTATTTACTTTAATCATACAAACGATTTACAATAAAAAACAAATAAAATAATTTATTAATAATTAATATTTGTTGTATTTTAAGTGACATGATTTTTTTAGGGTTTATAAACCAAATTTTTTTAGTGTAATAAACCAAACTAAAAAGTACAAAATAAATTATAGTTTAAAAAAAACTAAAAAACACGCTTTTTATAGAAAACCAAACTAAAAAATAGAAAATAAATTTTAATAAATATAAATCAATAATAGTGTGCATATGAAAAAAATGTATTTTATTTAAAAAAAGCGTGGGGTGCTTTTAAGATATTATCGAAATGATAATCCTCTATACACCCATGCACCCCACGCTTTTATTTTAATAAAATATTATTTTTTCATATGCACACTATTATTAATTTATATTTATTAAAATTTATTTTCTATTTTTTAGTTTGGTTTTCTATAAAAAGCGTGTTTTTTAGTTTTTTTAAACTATTATTTATTTTTTACTCTAAGATTATTACTTTAGGAGCTACGGGTGTTTAAGTTAACAGAGACAAAAAATGGCACGAATTATTTCCCCTAAAGGGCAGTTTTTGGTCTTCGTTGAGTGGGCTATATGGTATAAGCTTAGATTACCCAGACGGAGCACTATCTAAGAAGATACCTAGCTGAATGCGGCAACGTAATACCGAAGTGTGTATTGACTACATGCAAGATAATAGGTACGTGTTAGAATAATGATGCCAGACTCATAACTTTTAACCGATTATAACCGATTAATGGAAAAAAATATTTTTTACAGTCTAGAATGTTGCTTAGATAAATATACATGCATAACTTATAACTGTATGCATATAAGTGGATACTCGTGTACACCAATATGGCGTACCTTTTGTAGCCGCACTTCACTTGTACACGCTGCTCCTTCTAGGTCGTAGCGCAGCGGAGACCAATATTAATTCTATGGTTATAAGTATACTCCCTTGAACTTTTTAGCAATTTTAAATGCTATTAATGATCCTCTTTCTCCTCCAGCTAAGAGTACAGGTAGTGCTTACTGCTTAGACTAATTATAATTATTATACATACGACAATAGTGTTTTTTTTTTTTTTTTTTAAGGTAGGACCCCTGACCGTTGGGGTGCTAGCCAGGTAACCTCCAAGTGTGCCTGGGTGCTGCTGGTCCTCTTGGATACGTCCGAGGGGAAGAGCAGTATTCGGGCCGGTGCACCCCGGTAACATGGTTAATAATTTCGGGGATATTGTTAGCCATGGCCAATAACCTGGCGGAGGGAGGTTTCTCCGCGTGTCCCTCTGATTAGCAGAGGGCACTGCGGATGAAACTGGGGGTGAGACACCCCGGGGCGGGGGGCAGCGATGCCCATCGCGGTAGGAAGAAAACCTCGTTAAAAAATTACGGGAGGGCGCGAACCTCTGGAGGGACATCCCAGAGGCGAGCGGGAGCCCCAGCTGGGGCGGCTGCCGGACACCTGGGATGCATACTTTGGGTTCCCCAGGCGTCCAGCACACAGCATGAGGGTCATGCCGTGGTGGTTTTAGTGGGTACCCGGTTGGAGTCCCACATAACCTTCGTTCTGCCGCCGGCCGCAGAACGGGGGTACCTATAAAAGGTTTCCACCACGTCAAAAAAAAAAAAAAAAAAGGACCCCTGACCGTTGAGCTATTGCAACTTTTTACGCATCTCTCACTCGTATTGATCTATAGAATGGGGAATAGTAATGTCATTTGTGCATTGTAACATCGCTCTCCAAAGCCCAGACGGCTTTGAACTCTAATCAAAAAGACGGGTTTCAGCAAAACGTAACCAGATTTTGGGACTTATAGATACATTAGTAGCTGATGCCAGCGACTTCGTCCGCGTAGATTCTTATAAATCTCATACAAACTTTCATGCCCTATTTCGGTGTAGAATTTCCAAAAATCCTGAAACACGTTATTCTTTATTTTTGACCATAAGCCGAAGTACCGATTTTCATGGATATCTACTTATATACATATTTATAAATGAATCCCTATTTTCCTTGGTCACGGCATCACGCGTGTATGGCTGGACCAATTTCGCTAGTTCTTTTTTTGTTGTGTTTGTTATTATCAGGAGAAGTTTCTTATGAAATAAAAAATTAAGAAAGTTGAGCGGAACATTTTTGAATCCACTCAGGCGAGGTCGCGAGCATCAGCTAGTAACTTATAAATTGACTAACTTATAAATTGACGAACTTTTATATTATTAACTTTCATCCCCTACTTCACACCATTTCATTTATTTAGGGGTAGAATTTGCAATATTCCTTTCTTAGTGTGCGCCTACCTCATTCATAAAAGGAAGCTACTTATTGTGAAAATTTCAAGTTTCTAGCTTCAGTGGTTTGGGCTGTGCGTTGATGATAAGTCAGTCAGTCAGGACAAGCTTCTTTGTATTAGTTTGGATAGATTATTATTTATTACTATCTTCTGCCCGCGGCTTTGTCCGCGTGAATTTCGGTTTTTCACAAATCCCGAGGGAATCGTGAATTTCCGGTTCCCATTCCCGCTCCCTTTCCAACCTTTATACCTACTTTCAAGGAAGTTTGCTATAGTAATCTACCTATAGCTGTAGCTATAGATTTCGGTTTTTTCAAAATCCTGTGGGAACTGTGGATTTTTCCGGGATAAAAAAGCCAATGTGTTAAGTCAGGGCATAATCTATCTCCATTTCAGCTAAATCGGTTCAGTAGTTTCGCCTTTATAATATTAGTGTGATATAATTATTACCCTTATAATATTACTTACCTGTCTAAAATCTTTCTCCACTCGAATCACAAAGTTAGGCATCTACGTATAGTAAGTAACCCAGTAAAACTAAATCTAAGCTATTGCTTTTATTTTAGAGTGGACAATTAATTCCGCCGGCAGCTGTAATTGCTCACGCCGTCGTACCTTAATAGATTGCCAATTTAACTTGCAATGTTTTCAAAAAGCATACAGTTTTAATTTTTTTTTATGTGTGGCTTTATTATAGGTAGCTCTTTCACAATTAAGGAGATAAAACAAAATGAGCAGATAGATAGATAGATAGATACAAGTATAAATTAAAAATTTAAAAAACCCCCGACATTTGCCATTTTGTGGCGGCGGCCATCTTGAATTTGCAATAATGCTATTCTACTAGTCAAACCCTTTCATTTGATACCCATATTAAGGGAGTTGTGAAGAAATATGTAATCCGCCATTTTGTAGCGGCGGCCATCTTGGACCGATTTTCATCAAACATAGCTAACAACACTCTCGACTAATTCACCTTTCAAACAAAAAAACCGCATTCAAATCGGTCCACCCGTTTGAGCGCCACAGGGGAACAGACAGACACACACACACACACACACACACACACACAGACACGTCAAACTTATAACACCCCGTCGTTTTTGCGTCGGGGGTTAAAAACAAACTATCTATACCTATCTATAGTCTATCTGTCAATTATGAGTTCTTCTTTGACTCTCAATTACTAAACCGATTTTAATGAAATCAGGCACCAAGATTATAAATAAATAAATAAATACTCACACATGGTATAAATATGGTACTTACGTACCTAATCTATACATATAATAAAATCGTAGACTTGCCGTATCTGTTCATTGAAGATTTTTGCAAAATAATAACTGGGGTATTAGAACTTATAATATCTAATCTCTTTACATCTTGAATAAAGAAACTAACTGTCATCTCGTGATTTGACGTTGTAAAAAAAACGTAATGTTTTCTGTTATGTAAAAATTATATTAAAGTAAAATTGAGTTAATGGGCAATGATCTTTTAATTTTCATTAGGTATTATGGATAAGTAATAGAACGTAAGAAAGCTATTTTTGAAATTTTTGTCTGTTTGTCTGTTTGTCTGTGTGTCTGTTTGTCAGTTTGTCTGTTTGTCTGTTTGTCTGTGTGTCTGTTTGTCAGTTTGTCTGTTTGTCTGTTTGTTTGTTTGTCTGTTTGTCTGTTTGTCTATTTGTCTGTTTGTCTGTTTATCTGTTTGTCTGTTTGTATGATTGTGCGCGCATCACGCAAAAACTACTGAATGGATTAAAACGAAACTTGGTACGATTTAAGTTCATACTACGGAGTAACATATAGGATACTTTTTATCCCGAAATTCAGCATGGTTCTTTAGGAAGAGGGGATGAAAGTCAAAACGTGTATTTAGGTGTAATTCAATAACGCGTGGTCCGATTTTCATTCATTCTTTTTTTGTTAGAAAGATTACCGACTTACTTAGATACTTTAAAGATTACCGTCTAATCTCTAAAAGGCTGGATCGATTTTTATGGGACTTTCACTGGCGGATGTTTACATTAATAAAAAATAAAATAAAATAAATTCGTAGACTTGCCGTATCTGTACATTGAAGATTTTTGCAAAATAATAACTGGGGGATGTTAGGGATAAGTAATAGAACGTAAAAAGCTATTTTTGAAATTTTTGTCTGTTTGTCTGTTTATCTGTTTGTCTGTTTGTCTGTATGTTTGTGCGCGCATCACGCAAAAACTACTGAATGGATTAAAACGAAACTTGGTACGATTAAGTTCATACTACGTAGTAACATATAGGATACTTTTTATCCCAAAATTCAGCACGGTTCCCTAGGGAGAGGGGATGAAAGTCAAAACGTGTATTTAGCTGTAATTCAATAACGCGTGGTCCGATTTCATTCATTCTTTTTTTTGTTAGAAAGGAGATATTTTAAAGATTACTGAATAATCTCTAAAAGGCTGGATCAATTTTGATGGGACTTTCACTGGCGGATGTTTACATATTGATCTATTTAAACATCCGCCAGTGAACTTTTTACAGTTTTTAGCATGATATGAGCTCAAAGGAGCTTAGGAAAACAAAATGATTCCTACGGGATTTTTAAAAACCAATAAGTATATATCCATGCGAACGAAGTCGCGGGTGTCCGCTTGTTGGTATAATATGTACATAAATAGCTCAAAACTCACATTTCACGTGTCTGTAGCCGACTAGCTGTATGTACCTATAGCATGATTTTTAATAGCCTCGTTAAAACTGCTAATAGAAAGACATAAGTAGAGCCTACGAGGGAACTCATTACCGAACACGTTGAGGTAGTATTTTGGCTGAATAGGGTGCAACGCTGCGAGATAGCCTGCGTTTATGAGTCATATCTCACCAAACGAAGTTTACCCGTTCTCGCCGAAGATTGAAATCCTTTTTAGCCTTAATGACTTTTAAAATCTTTGCAGAAGCGTAAACATTAGCTAGAGCATAGAGCGCTACGCTCTACGTACCTTTCGACGTAATATTTTAGGTCGCGGATATAGCGGTTAGCAAGTATATTATTTTAAATTGTGTATTATAATTAATCTGTGTATTTGTTTGTCTGTGGATTCATCTTGCCAGATGGCTCACGCGATTTTATAAATATGTAAATAAGATATCATTGGCTTTGTTTTAGTGGTCCTCATTAGGACCACTTAGGTCATTAGGAGTAGTTTTTTGGTCAAGTGGGTATGACATTTCATACCCACTTGACCAAAAAAACTACTCCCATGGCAGGAAGTTACCCAAGCCTAATTAAGTGAGTAAGCAATATCCGATCTGGAATTTGTGCAAGGAAGTTCGCTAATTGAGGTCTTAAATATCACAAAGCCAAAAACAGCAATGGATTAAAGTAGGTACAAAGTACTCAAAATATTTCAATATTGTATTCCTGTATTCTATATTCGCTTATTATGATGGCAAAGTTTGAGATATGCCATTACAGTTCTTTCGTGAACTCTTCGTCGTTGGATGAAATATTATATTATGTTATTATTAAGAAACATGTTATGAAGCGAGAAACTTCAAGATCTCGTTTCCATTCAGAACGAAGTTGTAAAATATGTGTCAATATGATCATTTAAAGTATAATCCGGATATGTGGTTAACGCTTAAAAAGTTCATGTACCTACCTATCTTTTTTCTGTTCAGATTTCACTTCCGTAGTTCTTATTACTTTCCACTTGATAAATTGAACTGTAAATAAATATTCTTTCATAAATTACTTAAGTAAGTAGTTATTAATTAATACTTTATTCTAATAAACTACGTTACTCTTGCAGTGTGATGTCTTTTATTTGTCCGCGGAATTTAATGCTGCAGCAATTTATTAGTTTTCTCTGCCTTCCATTCCTTCTGTCTTTGACATGGTACCGCGGGTTTCCAATTCTTTTAAAACTATTCAACCATTTAACACCAGATGGAGTTACATTGAGATGATTATTACATAGGTATATTTTTCTTATGGTGCAAATGAGGTGAATATTGTTATTATTTATATATTTATTGTAACCAACTTAAATTAGTTAGTTCTGTTACGATTTTTTATAATAAAGTAGGGGGACGTTTTTAACATCTCTAATCTCATCTCATCTGTGGTTTATACAAGTCAATGCAAAAAAGTTTACGAATTATCGTGAATAATGTAACGAAAATAAATCAATTATAATTAAAAACCTTTCGTAACTGTTAAAATAAATAAATAGGCATGTACCGTAAAACGCACAGACGAGATTGTAGATCGCAAATTGCGGTTGACGAAGATAAAAAAGGTCGGTCGGTCATTCCGCTAAATGAGTGTAGAGCCCTAGAATGTTGGCGCTTGTGGTTTAAAGGATACCCGCAGTACGGATTATCTGAAATCTGAAATGCTTTGAAAAGCTGTATTCTTAGTACAACTTTGCACATATTGGTAACACGTGGTACGCAAGTATCGAATTCGAAACTCTAACATCAGCGTGCGGATGTTAAGGCTGATTTTAGTGTCGCGCTGATCGTCAACGCTGAGAGTTAGGTGCGTAGTTGGTCGACTCCGATCGCTGCCCACGCGCCTCTATCTTCAGTGAGCGTCTTAGCCCTCATACGCATTAGCCGCTTTTATATTTTTATATGCAACCGCTCATTTTGTACGCACTAAACCGTCACGAAATTCTATAGAAGCAGCTAGCCGCGCGGTTAGCCGCACACGCGGTTGACCGCTAATGCGTATGAGGGCTTAGTGTCGCACTGACGAGCGTCAGCGTTGAGCGGTCGGCATTATTCTAAAACGCTTCTATAGCAAAGTATAGCAACCATACATTGTCCTGTCAGCGCCGACGACCAGCGTGACACTAAAATCCGCCGCCGTACTTGGCAGTATAAGAAACGCAAAGTCAGTACCTACTACCGATTTTTATATCGCAAATTTTCCGGGGCGCTGGCTGTAGATGGGTAGATGAACTCGGGCGTTAAAACAATGCAGTAAAGCTCCATTTTACTTTGACGTTGTAGTGTTGAGATACTCAAAGTGTATGGATGTTTTCGAGATGTGCAAAGTCGTACCAAGTAGACTGATACCGCTGTAGGTACCTATGTCGGTTTCGTTCCTAATTTGTCGATCCTAATTTTTTTGCACAACAAAGTATATCACTCCTTCCATGTGATGTTCATTTGGATAATATATTTTCAGGTATAGCAAAACAATTTTAAACGAATACAACATCAAGAGATTCATGCTGTCTCGCTCATAATAGCGGACGCTATCATGACGTGTACGAAGCAACCAATAGGAGATGAAGATGCTTTCACGCCTACCAAAAGTTACATATTATACTCGCACAAGACACATCTGTTTTATATATTTCTATTAATTTTATAACTGAATATTATTAATGATTATCGATTTATAATAAGTATTTAAAATCTGAATTTGCGTTTGCCATATTATGCCTATAAGTGTTAAAATCCAATAAATCATTTAAACGTTTTAATTAATCCGTAGTGCGAATACAAAAAGCAGTCAGTTAAAACTGAAATTGAATGGACCAGTCGCCAGCGTAATAGACCGGATGTTTCGTTCACGTTTATTTTCGCGTAAATCACAAGTTGCCACCGCACACCACACTGACACACCCATCGATCGTAGATATTGTAGATACTGCATGTGATCAATTATTATGAAACGAAAAAGTCTGGTTGTGTTAAAACTTTTGAAAAACATACCTAGTCATAATCGAAATATACAGCAACCAATGTAATTAAAGTAATAGGGAACACAAGATAGTATTTCCTCCTATGTATTTATACTCCTAAATTGTGCAACGTGCAGCGAAAATCTAACGCAAACTTAGTAATTACTTATTACTAAAATATTTATAAATCTGAGGATAACATGTGCCCTGTAATTTCAAGATATTAATTTAGTAAATTAAATCAGGGGGGCGATTCAGAACACTTCGATTACGGTTTGATTCGGTTTCGGTTTCGATAACTATCGTGTTGATACGGTTATTCTGAATTTAAAATACATCTTATCGTACGATAACTTACCGAATCGATCGATAATTACGTTATCGAAGTGTTCTGAATCGCCGTGCAGGTCGTAAATATTACAAAACTATTCAGTAAGTAACTTATAAGTTTCAATGTGCAAATATAATAACTGCAAATTTTGAAAATTTTGATAACCCCCGACCTGTGAGTCCCATCATCCCACCATCCTCCTGATCCAAACGTCCGAATCTTGATCACTATGACGTGTTTACCAAGTACTCGTCGAGACAAATATAACTATGTATAGAAAATGTAAATCGCCATTTTGTGGTGGCGGCCATCTTAGATTTGAAATTTATCATAGGGTATTATAGTATTCTTCTAGTCAAGCCCTTTCATTTGATACCCTTATAGAGGGAGTTGTGAAAAATATGTATAGTCAGCGCATCACCCGCCCCACGTCCCGCAAGGTTAAGTTTATAGCGATTTACCTATAATGTGGCTAATTGTGCTGTACACAATTTGTAAACTAAATTGACAGGTTTAAACATAGTGCTATCTTTTTCCGCAGCGAACACTATGAAAAAGATAGTAATAGATTTAGACTGACAGTTTAGTTTAGAGATTGTGTAAAACAAAATTAGACCCATTGACTTAATATTTAAGAGTTACTAGAGCTTGACTACAAATATTGACTTTGATGGCTTAATATTCAAGAAGGGATCAAACTTCGTTTGTATGGAGTGCACTCAAGAGAAATTCTTGTTACGTCAAAAATATTTCACAAAGACTGTCGAGTAAGACGTATACTCCTTGTCTTATTAATGCTCCACGTAAAGGTAAGTTGGTTCAACAGAAGCGATCCCCTGAACAAGGAGTCTGTTTCATTTGAATAAAAGATCCGAGAGTGGAGATCATTATTTCCAATGAAATCGCATGATATTATTGCTTTCGAATACAGAACAATAATTGCGTACCTATTACTTTAGAACAAAACCGCAGCAAACGATGGGTGCAAAGGTACCTATATGTCAGTGGCGTAGCGTACCTTAGCGGGGCCCCGTATAAAATTTGTTTGGGGGCCCTTATGAAGGGTAAAGATTTCTCACAAAAGAGAAAAGAAATGTTTGCATAAAATTAAAAGCAATATTTATTCGTCATAATTATTTATCTGTCACTTTTTCTAAAATTTTTAGAAACAATTCAAATTAAATATATTATATACTCTCCTTGTCTTTTTTTTTATGCGGAAAAAAAATGAAATTGCTTTTTTTGACTTTTGTCATTTCTGAAATAAACAAAAATTTGCGAAGTTTTTGTTAATTTTTGCTTACGCACGTCGGGTGCCCCGTGGCTTGGGGGCCCCGTATAATTGATACGGCGGTAGCTACGCCCCTGCTATCTGTATAGTTAAAGTTTGCACTATTATTTGTACCGTTGTTATTATTTGAAAAGATTGTGTACAAAAGAAGTAGGCAGTATTATTATTTGTACAGTTGATTACCGATTTGTATCAACTGCATTCCTATTAATGTCGTAAATAGACAACAGTATAGCGCTTAAAACAACATTCATATGAAATTCAAACGTACAAATGGTTTCCGAAAGCCATCCGTGACTTCTAGCATTTGACAAGATTTATTCGACGTCAACTCGGTTGTAAAACAAACTAACTGCTATACGATCAACGCATATGAACTGCGACTTGTGATTCATTCGGAAATAAACGGGAACCACGTCCGGCTATTTGGCTTGCGACCAGTGCAACCCAAGCTAGACGCTTTGCTGTGTAATCCACTGTACTTTTTAGGTTCCACTGCTGGGCACTCATAGGAGAGAAGGATTTAGAGCTTCTCCAATGCGGGTTAGCGACTATTGTCACAGTGATAATAACCGGGATGGACTGCTTAACGTGCTCTCCGACGCACGCGGGTGAAACATCGCCAACTACCAAGTCTGGGCTGGCACTGAGCACTAACCTAACTTAACAATAGTTTGCCCGACTCGGGAATCGAACCCGGGACCTCATGATCTGCAGTCGAATATGCTAAACACTAGATCAACGAGGCAGTCTAATTTTGTAGGTACATCGGCGCAACCCGCCGTGCTTTGTAGGTGAACATAAAGCTTAGGCACTCACTACTGTGTAAACTAAATTGCACTTTATTACGTGCAATATAGATTCACTTTTTCTTTAAATGTCTGTGTGGAGTGAGCCTTCTGTAAGTTACCAACTGTTATGCCTGCTCTTCACCATTGCCGATGCCATCGCCGATACCATCGCGGGTAATCGTCACGATCATTATGCAATAATCCACGTCATCATTTATTGAGCGGCTAGCGGCGCGAATTCCCTTTGAATCGTGCCCGAAAACCGGCAAATCGCCGATCTGACACATGACAAGAAGAAGACTGACGATCGTGACGATGATGATCGGCGACTATAAGGCTCAATTTATACCGCGGCGGAATGGAATGGAATGGAAGCGTCAATTTCGCCTCATGACGCGGAAGGCGCGCGAATTTGCTGGAATGCTCAAGAATTCTCGCGCATTCCAGCTAAACGCTTGGCACGGCACTGCTGTGACCGACCCAACGGACTCTCCGTTCGCGCCACTTCCCGCGGATTCCACAGACGGCGCCGACAGTAGCTACGGGAATTCTCGAGAATGCGCGAGAATTCCGCGGAAGACGCGCGACCTTTTTTTGGCTCCTATTTAATTTATGTTATACAATTGACATAAAATTCATTTAGCTATGTACAATTTCGTTGCAAAAAGTCGCTTCCATTCCATTCCGCCGCGGTCTAAATTGAGCCTAAGCGATAAGCCCTCCACACGATCGTGCACGCGTGCAATCGTCTATAGTCACTAGTCGCCGATTGTGAAGAAGAGGCTTTCAGTATTCTGTGCCCAAGCACAACAATCAAAGCGATATATCTCTCACGGGCTTTGCATCGACTAGCGTTAGAAAAGCCGCGAGAAATCGTTGTTCGTGCTTTGGTTGATATTGCTACAATCATAGCATCATAGCATCATAGGTATGTATCGAATCATAGGTTTTGTCGAATAGGTATGTAGGCATCTACATACCTATTCGACAAAAAAGCATCGTATTCGTAAAATTAAGTTAACTGCAGCACAATGTGAATCCGTGAAAGTTGGAATTATTACGTGACTAGCTGATGCCCGCGACTTCGTCTGCGTGGATATAGGTTTTTTAAAAATCCCGTGGGAACTCTTTGATTTTTCGGGATAAAAATTAGCCTATGTGTTAATCCAGGGTATAATCTATCTCCATTCCAAATTTCAGCCAAATCCAGTAATTTTTGCGTGATTGAGTAACAAACATCCAAACATCCACACTTTCACATTTATATTAGTAGGATGAACATCCAACTACTCATATTTCCTTAAAACTAAAACAATAGTTTAAGTAGCCTACCTACCTACCTACCAGGTTTAGAATATTATCTACTTTGCACATACTTACTTATTAAAGAGAACAGCGTATCCGGAGACTCTTCGTGCTGAAGTGTTGTTCGATCCGGTCGGCTTCTTTCAGTTGAGGTCAAGGTTGGTGATATAGATTTTTTTCGTAATATATTGCATTTAAGATTAATCATAACGTGGTGTCGCCAGGTATGGACCAGGCACCAGTAGCTGACCACCTTCACCGTTTTTAACAAAAATAAGAGCTAGATTAGAGTTTTACCGCTGGCAACATTTAAACCATGTAGAATAGGGATCTGTTTGTCATAATGACAAATATCATATGAAACGGCCATTTTGTTTTAAAATGGCAAGGCGAACAAAATGTTGTGTGCAAATATCTTTCGATTTCAATAGTTTTCTTAAGCAAATCGCTAAGAAGGTAAATAAACGTTTTGATCGATGGATTCTCGTTTCTGATTAAAATGTAAATTTACAATGATTAAATCACTTAGATATAAACTTTAAAACATGCTTGTGGAGGAATAAATGCGACATAGAGTTATTTTCAAGTTTTAGAGGGGATGTCCATTACTGGATCGGAAACACATCAAAAATCCAGTCATGGACCTATCTATTCTTATCATTTAAACACAATTACAAGTCAAAATTAAACTTGTGAAGTGAAGCTAGTTTAACTAGCTTCTGCCCGCGTGAAATTCGGTTTTTTGACCCCCGACGCAAAAACGACGGGGTGTTATAAGTTTGACGTGTCTCTCTCTCTCTCTCTCTCTGTGTGTGTCTGTCTGTCTGTTCTCCTGTAGCGCTCAAACGGATGAATTGATTTGAATGCGGTTTTTTTTGTTTGCAAGGTGAATTAGTCGAGAGTGTTGTTAGCTATGTTTGATGAAAATCAAGATGGCCGCCACCACAAAATGGTGAATGTCGGGAGTTTTTAAAATTTTTAATTTATACTTGTCACAAATCCCAAGGGAATCGTGGATTTCCGGTTCCCGTTCCCGCTCCCTTATGCTTTATAGCTACTTTCAAGGAGGTTTGTTATTTGGTATGGTAGTAATCTACCTATAACCGTAGCTATAGATTTTGGTTTTTTCAAAATCTATAGCTATATTCCCGTGGGAACTGTGCATTTTTTCAGGATAAAAAGTGTTAAGTCATGGCATAATCTATCTCCATCAAAATTTCAGCCAAATCGGTTCAGTTCGGTATAGTAGAAGGATTGCATCTTAAAATTTTTTTTCCTTCAAATCTTATCAAGTGGGGTGTCAAATTAAAGGGGTTGAAAAGGTGATTCCGAAAATATAATTTTTTTGACTAAAAAATATTGTGATCAAAAGTGAAAGAGAAAAAAAATTATCACGCAGTTGATATTTTTTATTTCTTAACAATATTATACTTGTTTTAAAAAAATAATTATGGTTTCCATGCAAAAAAAAATAATCTGATGGGTGGGATAGGGTTAAAAAATTAATACCTATTATTGTAGTTCCATTTAGATGCGCCACTTTTAACATTTTTTAGAAATGTAGGTACTATGAGCTCAAAGGAGCTTAGAAAAAACAAAGAGTTCCCGCGGGATTATAATAAACCTAAATCCTAAAAACGTGGACGAAGTCACAGGCATCCGCTTGTATGCCATATGGGGCGTAGCTCTATATTAACACAAAATAAAGAAGTGTTAATAGTAAAACGTGTCATACGAGTAGCTATGAATGAGGAACCTTCTTTCACCTAGAAAGAAGATTCTCCATAGCAGCTAAGGATCACCTTTTGCCCTCTTGGACATTGTCCAAGTAATTATTACGCAAGAAGAAAGGAAACCTTTTACAGGTAACAGGCCTAGAAAAAGACTTATTCATCTTTTCAAAAAACAGGCGACAATTCCTCGCTGCTTATGTGAGCAGTATCGTGCTGCATCAGGATTAAGAAGCTGGGACTCAGAGGTCCGTGATTCAATCTAAGCTTGGTACCAAAAATATGAAGTCATAGTGGACAGTTCCCGAATCCCTTTAGTTTAGGTGGGTAGTACCCTACAGCATCAGGATTAAGAAGTTGAAGCAAATAAAAAATTATGGAACCATTTTGTAAACGTCCTCAAATAGACAAGTGTTAAATTGAAATGTGACGAACCTTGGTTGTTTCTACGTAACTTTGATATTTATATATTATTCGAAATAATCAAGGAGTGGATCAACAAATTCTTTAAAAGCCGGCAACGTATTAGTGGTTCCTTTGGTGATGCAAATGTTCATGGGCAGCGGTAATCATTCAACATCAGGTGACCCGCTTGCTCGTTTGCCCACAATCCATATAAAATAAAACAAGAGATAAAGTTCGTAAACTAAAACCCATCATCATCATCATCATGATCAACCCATTACCGGCTCACTACAGAGCACGGGTCTCCTCTCAGAGTGAGAAGGGTTTTGGACATAGTCTACCACGCAGGCCAAGCGGATTGGCAGACTTCACACACCTTTGAGAACGTTATGGAGAACTCTCAGGCATGCAGGTTTCCTCAAGATGTTTTCCTTCACCGTTAAAGCAAGTGATATTTAAATACTTAAACTAAAACCCGACTACTCATAATAGTATACAAGTATAAATTAAAAATTTAAAAACCCCTGACATTCGCCATTTTGTGGCGGCGGCCATCTTGGATTTGCATAGTGCTATTCTACTAGTCAAGTCCTTTCATTTGATACCCATATTAAGGCAGTTGTGATAAAATATGTAATCCGCCATTTTGTAGCGACGGCCATGTTGGTTCGATTTTCATCAAACATAGCTAACAACACTGTCGACTAATTCACCTTTCATACGAAATAAAACTGCATTCAAATCGGTTCACCCGTTTGAGCACTACAGGGGAACAGACAGACACACACACACACACATACACACACACACACGTCAAACTTATAACACCCCTTCGTTTTGCGTCGGGGGTTAAAAATAATAATTTAGAAAAACGTGTATTCAATTGTGTACTAATGGATGAAAAGGCGGGGCAAGCGGCTAGTGGCGCCATCTGTTATGTCTATCTAAAACTAACTTAATATTCAAAAATGTGCTGTGCGAACGTCACTTCTCGATTTTTTCGCATATAAAATGTAGCCTATGTCACCCCCAAACTATAACAACGAATCAATTAACACCTCATTCATCAACATTGGCCCAGTAATTTAGGTGCTTCGCTAGAACAAAAAATTGGATACAAACATACATACATAGACTACAAAAATCATAACCCTTCCTTTTGGCTTTGCAGTAATCGGATAAAAACGAACTGTCCATCACTGGATGTCCATAATTGGATTTAGACTGTCCATCATAAAGATTTTTACATATTTCAGTTGATCGTTTTTAGGTTTCCATATTTCAAAACTCGTTCAACTATTTCTAAATTTTAGCAGTTAGTGAGAAGCTCTGTATATCTGAGTATATCATTGTAAAATTATAACACTCTAGATTAAATAATAAAAAAGTTATAGCTCCTCATGTTTGACTCGGCGCTTAACCCTGTCCATAACTGGTGCCACCACGTTAATTCAGTTTAGATAATTTTAGAGAAAATTTCGATTGGTATCTATATTACAACAGTCATCTTCATAACAAATACTGCCTCGCATTTAACATAATTATGAGTATGACCCTGTTTATACTCCGAGGTAAGACATAGGATACTTTTTATCCCGAAATTCAGCACGGTTCCCTTGGGAGAGGGGATGAAAGTTAAAACGTGTATTTAGCTGTAATTCATTAACGCGTTGTTCGATTTCACTCATTCTTTTTTTGTTAGAAAGGTAGTACTTTATGTATTGTCCCGTTAATATTTCAAGGTCATAGGTTTTTTCGTTTAGAAATGACAGACATTACAATCCTCAGTATTGGGTTCAAATAACTTGGGACCTGGATCTTTGAACGTACGGCTTATTTTAAACTGGTGTGCGTTTAAATTTATGTTTGTCGGTCTGTCTATTTCTTCCAGCTAATCTCCGAAACGGCTGGATCGATTTTAATGGAACTTTCAATGTTATAAGGAGTAACTTAGGCTACATTTAGTTTAGGTACATAAAAGAATTATGGGATCCGATCCGATCCTATATAAAAACCTATATCTACGCGAATGAAGTTGCGGGGTTCAGCTAGTTTCTGAATATGTATGTGTTACTATCGAATCTTTACTATACATGCGAGGGTATCCATTTTACCTGTAAAGGTAAAACGGAGCGTTTAGCGCCGTGAAACGTGCACCGACTATGTGGTATTTAAATCGTTGCGGGTACTGCTACATTAGTCAAAAAGTCAACGCCGCGCCCGCCGTGCAACAAATGTAGCGTGGCGCACAAATCAAGCCAACTTACAAAAGCAACGGACACGGCGCGACGCCAACATCGTGCCGACAACGAGGTTCCAATAATTTATAGCCACTGTAAAAAACCACTTTTATTGTCGTGAACACAGTTCGCATGGACAGCTGTAATTGCGAATTCTCTCTTTGTCTGCTGTCTTTTAAACTGCTGCGTGTCGAAAACTTTATTTCGCTAATAGAGTTTGAATTCTATTTTGTGGCTATTGCTTGTTAAATCTTTAGTTATTAGTGCCTCGCTGTTCTAGTGGTTGGCGTGGTTGATTGCTGACCCCGAGGCCCGGGGTTCGATTCCTGGGCCGGGCCAAAAAATTATGAGTTACTGGGTTTTCTGTCAAGAAATTCTCAGTGCCAAGCCGGAGTTTGGAAGTTGGCGGTGTTAGATACAACCCTCTCTCTACGGTCGTTTCACATTGGTGTCTCGTCGAACTATGAATTTACATGAAACTACGTACGTACATTATATTAAAAAGAATTAAAACGAGTATTTTGACTCAAAATTTATTCAACTTGAAAAGAATGACACTATTTTTATCACTTTTCTTACAAACAATTTAATTGCTTATCATTAACATCAGTTCAAATATAAATATTTACAACGTACATAGTTTTAGTTACGGTAAAGTAGTGTGGTTAACCATTCAGGCCTTTGTTGTTGAGGTTTATATTCTGGTGGACTTAGAGCGAGCGGGGAAGCGGCGTCTGCCAAAGCTACAGAAGATGAAGTTTCCGTGACAGCTATACTAGGTTTGCCTTTAAGTATAGCTCTTAATTCATCATTCTCCACAGCCCTCGTTCTCTGCAGATTTTCTCGAGTTTCTTTCATTCTCGAAAGTTGTTCTCGTAATGTTCTATACTCCTCTAAAAACCTTTCGAGTTGTGAGGCCCTAAAGTCAAAATCCTCAAAGGGCTGACCCGTACGTGAATAATCTCTAAGACCTGATAGATCCAAAAGCGGTGTGGCGGACGGAACTGACGTTTGCTCTCTGGAAGGTGAAGCTGGTAGACTTGGGTTGCGTCGCATTCTATTACCACCGACAGAGATATCCAAAAAACTGTTCGATCGACGTCCACATGATCTCTGGCGACTTTTCTCGTAATTTCTATCAAGAAAAGTAATAGAATCACCACCAGAACTATTCCTACGACTACTTAAGAGAGGACTACGGCTGTCGCCGTCTTTCCTGCGTGGAATCGTATAAAAATAATAAGGATCGTGTTTCGTATCGCTCCGAAAGTAAGATGTTGCGCCTAAAGCGCTCATTTCTATAAGATCAGGATAATTCTTTTCACTGTCGCTACCAGACAGATCGTTATCGAGTCGGTCTCGTGTTCGGGGCCGTGGACACGATCGGGCATTATTATTATATCGATTATTTTCAGATGTAATCTCCACGTGACCACTCAAAAGTCCTGCTGATTTAGAACTTTGTATTGATTCAGGCGTAGCATCAGATCTGAAACAAATACAAACAATAATGCTTGTGGGTTATAACTGAAGAATGTCAATAAAAATCTATACCTTGTTTTATGTATACCTTTTGTTTTCAAAAGTAAGTATTTAAAATTAATCATTGCTGTATGCTTTTAATTCTAGTAATAGTGAGGATTTCTTACAAAAAAATAAGCAAATTATTTAAATCACAGATTGTATTAAATTATTGGATAGACGCACGCGTTACTTTACGGAAATCCATGATGCACTTTATTGTGCATCATGGATTAATTTAATCAATCAATGGATTATTAAACTTATTTTCTCCGCTAAAAATGAAATCTGTATGGTACAACGTGCAGCATGCACTATGAACTGCCTGCCTTCTCAACTTCAGACAAGCAAGAAAACAAGCAAATATAGATACCTAAGTATTTGTCTTTTTTTTCTTTAATTCGCTATTAAAGAAAAAAAATTTTTTTCATTGTACATCACAAGTTCATTGCTAAAAACAAAACATTGAAGATTTTCGGATTCTAACTTATCTGGATATTATTCTTTTGACTTGGCGAAAAAGAAAAAAATACACTAAATATAAAAATCGTTATGAAACTGATTCGTCACCTGATATTGTATTCGCTCAGCCTCGGTATGTGTAAATCTTGGATAAGCTCCCCTGATCTTGCAGATGATGGTTCAGATCGCCGCCACCTCGCTTCGTGCGGCGGCGTTGTCGACTGCCTACGATCTCTGACGTCTTCACGATTATAACCCTCATAGTCTTCCTCGGGGTCATGCGAAGGTACATTTCTATAATCCCCTCTTTTACGACTGTTGTCCGAGGTAATTACTCTTGGCGCCTCTGCATTTGTTTTTAAGTTAGCTTCAATTTTTTCATAATTATTTTCATGATGATTTGACGTAACTATTTGTTCATTCCACCTATCTAGCTGTCTTTTTTTACGAGTTTCATACGCACATAGTCCTATTAAACACGAACTTAATACTATCACTGCAGAGACGGCCATACCGGCCATTAGTGCTCTGCCACCAAAACCTCTACTCTGGGGTTTCTTTTCGATTGTTAAACTTAGTACAACTTCCGCTTTTCCAGCCCTATTTTCAGCATTGCACGTATAAAGTCCAGAGTCTTGTATATCTGCTGATTTAATCGTCAAATTACTCGTTTGTCCTTCACTGCGTAACATAAAAGTCCTCCCGGAATTAAAATTGGCCGATGTCGTAGTTGTATTAGCTAAAAGACGTCCAGCACGAACCCATCGCACTCTCGGTGCCGGTACACCGATCACTTTGCAAACAAGTGTCACCTCATCTCCCTCCAAACCCTTAAAATTACTTGATATTCCTGTTACTTCAGGAAGGCATGCAAAATCTTCCAAGTCCAGTCGATCCCAAGACTGTGTCATTAAGCGTGTGGGCAAGGCGCAATCGGGTACTACGGTTGCTGGGACATTTTTTTTTATCATCCAATCCCGTATTGGTCGAAGATCACAATTGCAGTTCCAAGGATTATTGGCAAGTTCCAACCCCTTTAATGATCTCAATGGTGCCAACACTGCAACGTGAAGGACCTGAAGTTTATTTTTGCTAAGTTCCAAATATTCTAGTGAACCTTCCAATCCTTTGAACCCTCTCGGCTCTATTTCTGATATTCTACAAGCGCTCAGGGTCAGTCTTACCAGATGCGGTAAAGCTGAGAAAGAGTCATCTTTTATTTTTGTAATAGGATTACCGCCGAGACGTAGTTCCCTGAGCTCAGGTATTGAATCGAAAGCTTGAGATGGCACTGACTCCAATCTATTTCGAGAAAGATCAAGTTCAACTAGATTGACCAGAGCGCGAAAGGCGTACTGACGAATGATTTTCAAATTACAGGCAGGAAGGTACAGACGTTGAAGATTCAAGAGACCTGCTGCTGCGAAGGCGTCATCGCGAAGAGTGACTATTCGGTTTTCAGCCAGGTCTAGCAGCTGAGTGGTCGGGTCCAGTCTCGGCGGGACAGCGTTGAGGCCGGCGCGAGCGCACAGGGCGGACTCCTTGCCGCTTCGCCATTTGCACTCACAATGGCGAGGACATTCGGCGGAGATGGCCACCGCCATCGCAAACATTAGCAGCACCCACATGCCACGCGCCGAATCAGCCCGCGCCGCATCTATCGTCTTCGCCGCCGAGCGTCATTCCCTATGCGGCCACGACCCTACGAAACAAAAACACATATTATTAAATCTTGCGAATTAACCAGAAACAGCAATAGTAATAACACATTAATAGAAGGATTTTGGGTCCAGTGAGAAATGGGAAACGTTTATGCTGAGGTATACTAATTTTCCCCCATTTTGTACACAAAAGCTTCGGAGGTGCCTTCATTTATGGGCTGAATTTCCCTTTGTCATCTTATGCTAGTAATAATATCTCAGATATTTGCTGGGCCATAATTTACCTTAAATAAATAACAAGTTTTATTCTACAATTACCGTAAAATTTTAGTAAGTATATTATATTTAGTTTATGCAAAAAAATTATACCTTTCATAACATCACATTTACGAGTACATATTAAAATGGTACGGCAGCCCTGGAACAAAATTTTTAGTGATTAATAACAAGCTGAATTTTCGTGAGCAGGTTTCGTTTTGACGAGACGAACAACTTTTTTATCTATGAAAATTCGCGATGGAGGTAGCTACTCGAGTAAGGTGTTAAAAATTTCGATTTGCTCGGGTGGGAAATCGTTCCATTAAATTTGTAGGACTATATGGCCATTTCATTATACAAGTATTTATTAGGCTGCATACAAAAAATCAGCTGGTTATTAATAATATTCTACAGTCCCCCTCTCCGAATATTTCCAAATAATGAGGTTATAAAAATGATTAAATATTATTAATAACTAGCTGATTTTTTGTATGCAGCTTAGTAAATACTTGTATAATGAAATGGCAACATAGTCCTACAAAGGAGAACGGTCACACCCCATAGAAAAAAAACCCAGACCCGACAGAAACGGGACATATCTCATTTTTTTTGTTATTTTTTATAGAGTTAAATTATATATTTTTTATATTCGAAATCAATGGCTAACACCAAAATATTGCCTTATGTTTTTGTTCAGGCGTTACACAAAAAAAAATACAAAATGCCTATTTATCTACAAAATTCGTAAATATATGTAACTAAATGACGAAACAATAGCTATGGAATGTAACAATAGCTAGGTGACCTGGATATGCAGATGGATTATGTAATTTTTAAACTCCTAGTAACTCCCCGCTCTGCGCCATTGTTGTTTTAATGAAAGAGTGAGATAGCATGTTGGTGTCTGTCACCACCAAGCTACCTGAGCCATAGCATGCAGGCAGTACGTGACCGTTTTTATAGATATAACTTCCTACTATGCAAGAAATCATCGAATACGATGATTTTAATGAATTCAAAGTTGATTGTTGTACTAGGAGTTCAAAAATTATATAATCCAGCTGCATCTCCAGTTCACTTAAATACATTCCATAGCTATTGTTTCGTCATTTAGTTACATATATTTACGAATTTTGTAGATAAATAGGCATTTTGTATTTTTTTTTGTGTAACGCCTGAACAAAAACATAAGGCAATATTTTGGTGTTAGCCATTGATTTCGAATATAAAAAATATATAATTTAACTCTATAAAAAATATCAAAAAAAATGAGATATGTCCCGTTTCTGTCGGGTCTGGGTCACAGATGACCATTCTCCTTTAGTGGAACGATTTCCCACCCGAGCGAATCAAAATTTTTAACACCTCCCCACTCGATTAGCTACCTCCATCGAGAATTTTCATAGATAAAAAGTTGTTCGTCTCGTCGAAACGAACCAGCTCACGAAAATTCAGCTTGTTATTAATCACTAAAAATTTTGTTCCAGGGCTGCCGTACTATAAGCAATATGTACATAGAGATGCATACTTCAGAAAAAGAATTTGATTTTATCAATTTTTGATACCTTCTGTGATTAAACACGATAATATAAGATATTCACAACAGCTGTTTGTGTTATAGCAGTCATACTAGCTTTTACCCTCGGCTTGCCTTGACTGAAATCTGATCAAGCTTTACCTTGTGTTCTATGTACTCAAACGATTTTATTTTAAGTAGGTAAAACAGCTTAAATAAACAGATACAAATGTTCAATAACTTTCGTTTGTATTTAGCGGTTGTAGCTAATTACAGGGATGTTGTTACCATTAGGTATGTAGGTGTCTATGTGTTAGGAAGTATTCTGTACGGGTACCTCAAACGTGGTCAGATTTTCCCATTCTTGAGGTATGCGGATAACCGAAACCGCGTAAGCACGTAGAAGGTTCATTATAAGTACCTAAGCCTTTTAGTATAAAACCTTATAATAGAGATAAGATGACTCGATTTTTTAATGAAAAAGTTTCAAATTTCAAAAATGGAAATGTAAATTCGCTAAAAAATATATAGTAAAAATACATACTATATTTTTATGCCTATACGTATACATGCCTGCTCACCTCAAATCTTCATCGTTGTGATTTCATATAAGCACGCCATAATCTGTAACCAAAAAGAAAGAATCACTGTTATAAAGTGTGGTGGATATAAAGTCTGTCATCGACTATAGCCGAAACGCGTTGAATTGGATCGAGCCACATTTGTCCCGCGTTATTATCACTGCCCTCTATTATGGTAGGGGAACCAAGGATGTTAAATGTGGATTTACTCGAGCGTCGTCGGGACCTATTACATTTTGTAGATTAGTTGATAGGAAGAATAAAAGGTTATATATTTTCCATTGCAGTGGTGGGGAAAGCTTCTAGCTGCACGCTCTCATCTTCAATAGACGATTTTTATAACTTCGGCTTGTGGAAATCGGCTTATTATATTTTTATGTTATTTTTGCATCATTTCCTTCAAAATAGAAAAAAATTCAACCACCCTCGAGATTCGAGAAGGTCAAGATAACGTTTTTTTTGCAGCTTTGTAACGTTCCCACTCTCGTACGTGTTATGTTCAAATAGTTAGTCTGATTTTCTAAATATACTTTTTTAGCTCGTAATTAACCCACCATATCTTAATCTGACATTTCTCAAGTATTTCTGTCCATAATTTTTTTTTATTTTACGCGCGGCTATATAAAGGGCTTATATATGGTAGAGGGTACTCAGCAGAATGCAAGATGCCTCCCTTATCTTCATCTGACGCGCTCAAGTAAATCCAAAATCCCCTCTTGGGCTCCCCTACTATTACTAAAAGAACGGTTTTGCCATACAAATCGACAGCTGACGACTCCAAGCGTCGTCGCCAGATCGACGGCACTGGGCGTTAAAATTGACATTTCCCAATACAATAAATCATAATTCTCATTAGTTTCGAATACCTTCGCTCTCACTTTTATTACCAATCAGCACGAAATGGTCGATTTTAACATTGCTTAGAGCGGGGCCGCACTGCGAAAATTATTCGCGCGAATTTTATTCGCACGGTTTATATTCCGCATTTTGATATATTTTTCTCGCGAATTTTAAATCGCATGTGCGTGCAGCTTCATACATTCCCATATGTCACAGAATTTTGCGAAAAAATTCGCGCGAATAAATTTCGCAGTGCGGCCTGGGCCTCAAAGCCAAAGTACTTGTATTAAGAGCGGGGCCGCACTGCGAAAATTATTCGCGCGAATTTTATTCGCGCGGTTTATTTTCCGCATTTTAATATATTTTTTTCGCGAATTTTAAATCACAAGTGCGGGCATCTTCATACATTTCCATATGTCACATAATTCTGCGAAAAAATTCGCGCGAATAAATTTCGCAGTGCGGCCTCGCTCTAATAGAGGTACAGGTCAGTAATAAAAAGTTGTCATTAAGGCTTGTCAGAGAGGACAGACACATTTTCATATTTTATGTATAATATTTGTATGGATTTTGTGTTAAAGGTTAATGAGCTTTTTTACCATACGGAACACTAATTTTGCAATAACAACTTGCACTTCTCCAGTTTTATTCATTTATTTTATATTTTATCGGAGCTCCGTAAGCCTCGTTCGTTTTAATTCTTTGCTGGAAATTTACATGATTTATAAACTGTCAGCGCGGATTCTGTGAAAATTTACTGCTTACGCATTATGCGTAATCTAATGAATTAATTGTATATTCCAACGGCGCCTTTTAATTTTTCATCAAGTATCCAGCTTCTATAAATAACGTCAGGGACAAGGTGTGGATAATATTGTTACAAAACAAACCATAGGTATCATAGTAGGTAGGGGAACAGAGGGTAATGAGAGCCAGAGGGTAATGGGAGCGGTGCGACTAGAGACAAAACTACAGCTCGTATTCACTCAGTTACCACTCGGGCGCCTTCGGCACAGTGCGATAGTGTTTCCCTGCGGCGCTAGACTCGCCAGTTTCACGTGTTGTGAGACCACGGACGCTTGTCGATTTTTTGATCAGCGCTTATAAAAAATACGAAATTTCATCGTCCAGGTATGTGTGAATTTATACGTTTGTTACAATCAAACCTGTTTTATTTTATAGCTAATGTTATCAGTTTTGATTATCTGTGTGTATACTATCGTTACCAGCTAGATTCAGTATTTTATTTTATTTAATTTCAAAATGGTGGTAGTCGGGTAATCAGAGCTTATTAGGCTCTGATTACCCTTTTTAGCTCCAATTACCCCATATGCTTTTTAATATGTTTTTTTAGATGACAAAATGCCAAGAAAAAAGGAACGCACCACTACGAAAGCGTTTTGGATCATTGAAACTTTAGAAAATGCTGTCAAAAAACTTCGGCGTGGCAGTACATCAAACTTTTCGCCAAACATAAACCCTTCTAAAATCCCCTTTATGTTGAATGATAAAACAGTCCCGGAGCCAGCTACTGCCAATCCTTCCACGACCTCGTCCACAATAATTAATGACCTTCAAGAAAAGTCATTCTCTACAGACCCAACTAAATCCAAATGATTTTGCGAAAATTCTATCAGTTGTGAGTCCATTACCTTACATATCTAACAAAAATAAGACTGCGACAAAAATTTAATTTAGTAATTTTATCTAGCACGCCAATGAAAACGTTTTTTGCTTGGATTCTTAAAGTTCATAGTTATACGGTTACGTTTATATTAAAATTTATATGAATAAGTGAAATTTCAGACTGACATAGAAATTTTTGAGGCTGATTTAATAATTAAGTAGCTCCCATTACACATATGGAAATTTATAGGCTCTCATTTCCCGCAAAGTCGGGTAATGAGAGCGATTCTGTTTTTTTCTTTAAAGTTTATCTGTGGCCAAATGCCTAATAATGTAACGTTAATGCTATGATTAAATGATAGTCAAATGAGTAAGGATTTAGTTTCTAATAAAAAGTTCCTAAAGTATCCATAAATTTGCCTTTTATTGAACTTTTTCCTTAGTAGGCTCCAATTCCCCCCATCTCCCCTAATAGGTATCATAAAATGTGTCTAGGTAGGTACTTGTTAAGTTTTCACAGCTCAAAATTCTGAACCGATGTTGCAGAAAGGCTGAAAAATACCGACAGGAGACCGACAAAGTACACTTTTTATACTTGGAAACAGTTTATCTATTTCCAGCAGTCGATGACAATGTTTAACAGGCAGTTAAACATTGTCATCGCGTCGTCTTGACCGAAGGGATCTCATACACAGGATCGCCACAGAACACGATCTATTTCTCATTGTGACCGATGTGAGGTCGCCATTTAGGCACCCTGGGACCACAACGTCTATCGGTTCTTCTAAGTGCCTTCGACTCGTTGGGTAGTAAGAATAGGACTAAGTCGAATTTGGGCTACGAGAAATTTCATCTAGGTCTTTGTAACTTTTTGAATGAAGTCATTTAAAATTTCGTCCAAGTCGTTGTTGAACTACTGGGATAAAAAGTCTCAGTAGTTCAACGGTTGAACTACTTGATGGGAATGTGCGGGTGTCGGCTGGTGTCATAAATAGGGAAAAAATGATATGAAACCCGCGCGAACGAAGTCGCGGGCAGCTGCTAGTGTAGAAGAAGGAGTAAAGACTACCATAATGTTATCTATTATCTATTCCAATCCAATATATTATCTATTTACATATAATAAAATCGTAGAATTGCCGTATCTGTAAATTAAAGATTTTTGCAAAATAATAACTGGGGAGTGTTAGGGATAAGTAATGGAACATAAAAAAGCTATTTTTGTAATTTTTTTCTGTTTGTCTGTTTATCTGTTTGTCTGTTTATAAGTCTGTATGTTTGTGCGCATCACGCAAAAACTACTGAATGGATTGAAGTGAAACTTGGCACGATTTAAGTTCATACTATGGAGTAACATATACGAAGTATTCTTTTTATCTCGAAATTCAGCACGGTTCCTTTGGGAGAGGGGATGAAAATTAAAATGTGTACGTAGCTGTAATTCATTAAGGCGGGGTCCGATTTCATTCATTCTTTTTTTGTTAGAAAGTGAACACTTTAAAGATTACCGGCTTATCTCTGAAAAGCTGGATCGATTTTGATGGGACTTTCTCTGGCAGATATTTACATTTTGATTTACCTAAACATCCGCCAGTGAAATTTTAACAGTTTTTAGCTAGGTTGAGCTCAAAGGAGCTTAGGAAAACAAAATGATTCCCACAGGATTTTCAAAAACCAATATCCACGCGAACGAAGTCGCGGGTTTCCGCTTGTGTAGACATAAATCAATACCTACATTAGGAGAGATTACAGGCCCTTGCTCACCTATTCCAGGGACAGTCCCAAATGTTTATTCTATAGTCATAACAGAAAAGCCTCGGACTTGTATACTTTTATATTTATCTTTTCGTTTTATTTTCATTACTTTTTCAATTTCGCGGTCTCACACCATTTATCTTTTTTATTATGGACGTAGTAGACCTTTTACCTTTTATAGCTTCAAATATTGTAGATACTAAAAACATGATAAAGACATCGTAAGAAGAGGATTATTTCCACTACTTATGTCCTATTATTCTGTCTGTGAAAGGTACTAATAGGTATATCTAAGCTGAGCTTTTTCTGAGGGTGAATGAAGTCATGAAAGGTGGTCATACCTTTCAAATCCTTTTCGTCTTTTTTACTGCTAAGCGCGTCGATACTAACAAAACGTATATTTAATTCTGGGACAAACTTATATCAAGTACTGCTGAAGTTTGTACATTTACGATTTCGGTGCTGCATAAATATATATCTATGAAAAATGAAATATGTTGTGGACATCAGTTATTCGAAAATCGTTAAAATGTAGAAGTTTACTAAACTATAAATTTTCATCATCCTTTTTTCTATAGTGAGCTTTTGACAAAGCGAATAGGTACGTAAAAAAGCAGGTATGAAAGTTTCCTCATTTGGTCACCGAAACAAAATTATCAAAGATTCATGACGATAACATCATAAATGGAGCTAGTTTGGGTCTGTTTAATAGCAATATTCGCGTGTAACTAGGATATAATAATGGTAGTGTGCCCTTTCAGGCTTTCAGTGACACGCGATCGCATGCTCTGCGAGACACGCGTTTGCATGCTAACCCGGCAGCGGCAGCGGGCATTAAGGTTCACCAAGTAGGTACAACGTACATTTATGCAATAAGTTTCAGTGAAAGATTAGCGTCTGACCCGTCGTCCTAATTGGCTAACGATCGTACGATCAAACGATGTGATGTGCAATATCTAATCAAACATACTTAATAATATTATGAATCCCTTATGTGTCCCAATTGAAGATCGCAAGTCATCGCACGATCCCAATACTAATTTTCATCGTACGATACAAGTATAAATTTTTCAAACAAAAAAAAACGCATTCAAATCGGTTCACCCGTTTGAGCGCTACAGACAGAAACACACACACACAGAGACACGTCAAACTTATAACACCCCGTCGTTTTTGCGTCGGGGGTTAAAAATCGCATCGATTGATCGTACGATCGTTAAGACCCCTCTCCCAGTTTGACGCTATGGAAGTTTAGGTATCTAATGCCTCCTCTACATGTCTGCAGATGCGTCCGCGGACGCTCGCAGATACATCCGCAGATGGATCACTACGAGCTGTCCACACGTCTGCAGATCGATCAGTCTAGGTTCATTCTCGACAGACGCAACACGCACGTTTAAAAATGGATATTGAGACCGTAGCTGCCGCAACTATTTATTTATTTAGTACTTTTAACTACTACGTGAGTGTGCATACTCGGTGTTCATATTATTAGCCATTTAAATAAGAATTAAACCGCAAGAAGCACGCGTGGACTCTCAATCGCAACTCCGATGAAACTGATGCGTCGCCAGACGTGTGGACAGACGCCGGACGTCCGTGCCGAAACCCTTTGATCTGTGCCACAAAAACCGCCAACAATCGGATTCGAGGCGGACGCGTCTGCGGACGTCTGCGGACGTTAAATACCTACAACAGATGCACAGATTACCCCCTCTATACGTCTGCGGACGCATCCGCAGATGACGTCCGCGGACGCATCTGCAGACGTGTAGAGGAGGCTTAACGGCAGGTAGGCTGGCGGCCAGTTACACGGACGACTACTTGGATATAGCGCGACTATGACTATAGTTTTGGTACTTGTATTAAATATTAATTTATAAATTATTTATTTGATATTATATATTTACTATAAAATATTTTTAAAATGACTTCGCGTGGGACTTTATCGAATAAGTATTTCATTAATCTACGTTCAACTTACAAAACAAAAGCGACCAGGATAATATGATGTTCTTCTCTATAATGACATGTAGGGTTCCGTATTTATATCATAGGTATCACGCATATTTAGCCTTCAACCATTTTTTTCTAAACTAACTAATAAAAGAAACAATCACCTTTTTAATTATTTAACAATTACCAATTATTATTATTATTATACATATTTCAAATCATCTGTCTGAAAATAACATTACAGAGCTGTTGCATTGCACCTGTTGAAGTTCTTGGATACATTTTCTGATAAGAGTACAATTATTTAAAGTTTACCAATAGAACAATAAAAAGTATGCAATCTTTGTTTACTGCTAAAATGTCGGTTTAGTCAGAAGTGCAAGTGCGACTTTTATTACAGTAATTAGTAATAAACAACAGGTGTTTGTAGTCATTAGGTAGGTACCTAGTATATTTTTTTGGGAGGAGGGGGCGAATTTTGCTATTTCGTATAATTTTTTTTTCTTCTTCTTTTGATTTCTTCCTTAAAAAAATACAACGGCCATTTTGGATTCCAAAATGAACATCATTTTTTATGTTCAGTCCCACCAAAAAACTTCGGAAATGAAATGACACCCATATTATAAACAAGTGGATAAACCCGCGACTTCGTTCGCATGGATATTGGTTTTTAAAAATCCCTCTCATTGAGAACTCTTTGTTTTTCCTAAGCTCCTTTGAGCTTATACCTTGCTAAAAACTGTTGAAATTTCACTGGCGGATGTTTAGGTACATCAAAATGTAAACATCCGCCAGTGAAAGTCCTATCAAAATCGGTCCAGCCTTTCAGAGATTGGCCGGTAATTTATAAAGTATCTCCTTTCTAACAAAAAAGAGTGAATGAAATCGGACCACCCGTTAACGAATTACAGCTAAGTACACATTTTGACTTTCATCCCCTCTCCCAAGGGAACCGTGCTGAATTTTGGAATAAAAAGTATCCTATATATTACTCCGTAGTATGAACTTAAATCATGCCGAGTTTCATTTCAATCCATTTAGTAGTTTTTACGTGATGCGCGCACAAACATACAGACAAACAGATAAACAGACAAAAATTTCAAAAATAGCTTTTTTATGTTCTATTACTTATCCCTAACATCCACCAGTTATTATTTTGCACAAATCTTCAATGTACACATATCGCAATTCTACGATTTTATTATATTATGTATAGATATGTATAGAAGATAATTTCTTAAAAAAAAATACGACGGCCATCTTGGATTTCAAAATGGAATATTAGTTTATAATATTATATTTCCGTGACTGTCCTAGGTGCTATGCTGTAATTTCACTTATTTAAAAAAATACGCACTATTACTTACTACTCACGCATATTTTTTAGAAAAGTATTCATGCTCAAAACTTTGCAGTCGTTGTATAAATTAGTGTTTACACGACTCTCGTACGTGCATCTGGATGGTGGCAAAATTTGCACAGGTCCTTCCCCAACGAGCGCCGGGCGCATACTAAATAAGCTAAGACAATGCGTAGCTATTTATTGTAATTTTGGGTGATGTTTAATAAGTTTTTATGTTTGATCAAATAAATGGATTGTTAATTAAACTATATACATAGATTCGTTAAAGAACATAGTTTATTTCTACATAAAAATTTTATTGAATTTATGCTTTTTTCAATACAAAAAATCGTGTTAAAGTAACCGTATAATTCGGGAAATTTGGCGGAAGTTCATTTTTTTTACCCATTAATTTGATAAAAAATCTATATTCTGGTCTGTAATGTGTCAATAGGACTATATGTCTGATATTTAAGTATTTTTTTCAAGTAAATCAGATGACTTTAAAGGACAGATATAGAGCTTCAAAGTTGAGTCTGTTATTTATTTTATTAAAACGAGGTGTGGGAAATTGATCATTACAAAATAAATAAAATAGTTTTTGTAAATATGGTCTGACAAATGTCAATATGAAGGATTAGTTTATTTAAAACATGTATTGAAATACGTGAAAGTCTCTCCTAGGATGCTAAATTTGGAGCTTGAAATCTCAGATTTTTCAGAGAAAAGGTAAAACTGCTCTTAACCAATTATTACAGGAAGACGCCTCAGGGTCTCTCCACATTTATCACTCACACCCTGGCAGAGAGTAAATAAATCGCATTGTTACCTAAACGTGTTGGTTTTAAAACTCATAATAAAACCAAGTCTCACATAAATTAAACAAATCAAATTAAAAAATTAAAAACTCCTTTTTTTTAAAACCTACCGGACCAGAAAAATTTAAAACGTAGGTACCAGAGGGGTAACATAGTTTAGCTAAATAACGTAGAAGTTTACTGGTAAGGTTATAGAAAATGTAATACTTAAATTGTAATTGTAACGAACTCTATCACGAACATATTTTTATTTTATTATGCACCACAGTGCCTCACATGGCACGCAGTCGCATACCGGTGAAACCTCGCGTAGCGTAGGCAGGTAGGTACCTTTATACCTGCGTTTGAATGAAATAATAAGCCCCTTTTCAAAGAAAACCATTACACGAAATTATGTAATACCAAGCGTATTTGTATGTTATGTTAGAGCAGTTTCCGAGAGCGTGATTCCATTTGGTACTAATTTCAAATTATCATACCTCGTGCCTCCATCGGCGCGGCGTTCATAAACAGAATTATTATTATCACGGAATTTGTAGCGTGCAACTCTTTGAATAAAATCATTATTTTTATGGCTTCGCAATTTTTATACATTTTTCGAGTCCGTGGATACTTAATTCCCTAATGTCCCCATTAGGGTTTAGGCACACGAGTAGATAAGTACAGAGAGAAAGCTTAATACAACGGCCCGCTGTAGGTACACTCACACAAACACACTCACCAACGGTTCATACACACGAGTAGTAAATCTACAGAGAGGAAGCTTCCACAAGCGGCCCGCTGTAGGTATACTCACACAAACACACTCACCAACGGTTCACGGACGCCCGCTCGTTCAACTAACCGGTACAGTTGGTGACAAACATGCGCATATGTGTGAGTGTACCTACAGCGGGCCGCTTGTAGAAGCTTTCCTTCTGTACTTATCTACTCTAGGTAGGTGGTTCAATAGGTAAAAAACTTTATGGTACAACTTTCTCCCTCCGTCTGTCCGTCCGTCTTTTTATTTAAGTAACCACTAAAATGGTATTAACTTGAGATTTGAAATAGTAGCGCGTCCAAGTTTATTGCAAATGATTTTATTTATTTTTATTTTCATTGGAAAAGAGCCCGAAATGGGTGATCGAAATATCAAAGTGGAGTTACTAGGTCAAGTGAGGTAGTTATCGTAAAAAAGGGCTTTAGTTGCATAGTTTAAGTAGGTTTTTAGTTCCTTTCAAGCCGCAAGATTTTATAATTTATAAATTACTAGCGGTCCACCCCGGTTTCGCCCGTGGTACATAATATATAGCCTATAGCACTCATCCAACATCCAACAGTGAAATAATTTTTGAAATCGGTCCAGTAGTTCCTGAGATTAGCGCGTTCAAACAAACAAACTCTTCCGCTTTATTATATTAGTATAGATTATTATATTAGTATAGATTTTATGAGGTAGTCAGATAAAGCGTCGCTACCTTTTTTTTTTTTTTTTTTTTTTTTTTTTTTTTTTTTCGTGGTGGAAACCTTTTATAGGTACCCCCGTTCTTTGGGCAAAACGGGGGTTATGTGGGACTCCCCCTATGGGTATACCCGAACTAAAACCACCACGGCTGTTCCCTCTCGCTGACTGTGCTGGACGCCTGGGGAACCCGTTGTATACGTCCCAGGCGTCGCTACCTCGTGCAACCCGAAGAGCATAAATACGCTGATCGGCGTTGTGGAGGGTGCATTCACCGACCGAATTTTGTAATATAGTCCGGTCAATTTAGACATCCAAGGTTACAAAAATTCACACTTGGCTGAAAATTGGTAGATAATTATCTGATCTACAATTTTTGTCTGGGCTAATTTTATGATAAAACTTACCGTTTTGCGGAAAATCGTGAAAAACCCGTTTTTGTGAACTTTGACCCCGAGTAAATTTTTTTCCAGGTGTCGATCCAGGTGGATCGATGAGGACTTTTCACATTTCATTTATAATAGTGTTTTGAACAACCCTACCAATTTTCAGCCAAATGTGAATTTTTGTAACCTCACCTCTATTTTTTGGTCTAATTCGACCGGGCTAAATAGCACTGTCTCTATTTAAGCTTTTATTTTGCAACTAGGAAAATTGTTAATAAAAAATTAAAAAATGACTTTTTTTAATTTTTCCAACGGGAGTCTATTCTAAAGCCTTTCAAAAATAGCTTCAAGAAAGGAAAAAAATCTGAAATTTATAGTTTAACAATTATCACGCTTGCAATTTTCATCTTCAAGTAGCAGATTAACTATTGCATAACTAATTGAAAAATTGTGATAATTTTATTTTTTCGGCGGATTATTGTTCATTTATTTATCCAGTAAGTCTCTGAATTTTTGCATTTCTTTTAATATCTTTAAACAAATTTTATTGATAAAGTGTCTCGAAGTAGGCATGAACTTTTTTAGAATGGCGATATCTTAGGAATGGTGATTCTTAGGAAAAAAAGTATAAAAATATTTTTGTAGATAATTTTATGATCTACAATTTTTGCCTGGACTGTGTTTTTATAAAACTTACCGTTTTCAAGAAAAATCCAATAAAACCGAAAATTGTGACTTTGACCTTGAATAACTTTTTTAGCAGACATGGGATTAATGGGGACTTTTGACACTTTATTTCTACTGGTGTACCCAAGGTCTCTACCAAAATTCAGCTCTGTCGGAATTACTGCTACATATTTGATAACATTTTTACGTCTATTTTAACTCGGCTACATGTGTTTGTTTGAGATTTTGTTTGTTAGTTAAAGTTTACTTCATAATTTTATATGTTTGTGGTCATCTCAACGTTTTATTTTTAATATTATAATTTCTAAATTTTTCCCTGCCGGAAATCGAACCTGGGACCTCCGCTTATAACACAGCACTCACCACTGTGCCAGTGTGGTCGTCAGTTTATTAGTATATATTTATGTTAAAGTTGATCCAAATCCGGATAAATAATGGCCTACTTGAAGACTTGTAAGACTACTAACATTGTATGTAGGTCAGTCAGTCAGTTGTACAACTTCGCTAGTATCGGGTCATGTATCTACTTATACTACAAGAGGGGCTCTCATTTTGAACTATTTGCCTTTTTCACTTAAGCGAAAGTATTATCTATTGTTATGATTTTTTTTTGACTAATCTGTGTGTCGGTGAAGTGTTGCACCAACAAAACGGATTACATAAATTGGCTTAATGTTAATACCTAAAGTATTTTTGATTTATCTACGTAAATTTTATATGTTCGAAGTTTCTCCACGTGATCAGATAGAGTGGAGATCCGTAGTACCATAGTGTTGGAATGGCAACCTCGCACCGCAAAGCACAATGTTAGTAGACCCCCCACACCGATAGACGAAATCAAACAAGTCGCAGGGAGCGGCTGGACTCAAGCGGCGCAAGATCGAGGCGTGTCAGTCTCTACAAGAGACCGTCCACTGAACTAACTCCACCTGTGGATGTCTATCATTTGACGACTAAGTTTAACTTTTGCCGTCAATTTCATTGTCGTAAAGTTTAAATTGTGGTGGGGATTGGCGTGACGTTATGGTCCCAAGGGTGCTAGAGTGGTGAGCTCGCATCGGAAAGCGCAGATTTCCGCCCCGCTAGGTGGACCGACTACATCAGACGAAGACTACAACCGACTACATCGCAGGAAGCCACTGGATACAAGCGGCACAAGACCGCGGCTTGTGGAAGTCGCTACAAGAGACCTATGTCCGGCAGTGCACGTCTTTCGGTTGATGACGATGACTGCTAAATTGATGACAGTGTGAACTAGTTGCGATAGAGCATGGAACAATTATGCTGATTTTATGGGCTTTGGAGGGCTGAATTTAGCCGACCAAGTGGAGCCATCGAGCAAGTAGCATCTGGTAAATAATAATCAAATAATAGTCAAAATGGCGCTCGGCGTCGAAAGGATCTGGCGGCCACCACATAGTTATCCCAAGTAAACCCTTACCGTTATAATTATAATTAATGGAATGGACCCGTTTACAAACGAATATGATTCAGACAGTGATAGAAAAATATTCTCGTCTCGAGGGTATTAAATTTACACCCCTGCTCGAGGAGAGTTGGGAAAGCTGTTTCTCGGGTTCGCCTGTACCTAATCGCCCCCGTCTCCCTTTTCCCATGATAAGGGACAAGGTCAACGTGTCAGTCAACATGCGTGGCCTTCATCCCTCAGGCGTCCTCAATCCCCGGGATCTCAATAAAATAGCAAGTATAATATATGACATTATTAACATGATCAAAGTTTAATGTGGGACCCGACATAGCTGTCTCACAGACATATAGGTTCATCCCAAGTTTACGAGTAAGGGCCGATACAGAGACGAGACTTTGAGCGTCTGCGATCGGCGACCGACAGTCTTCAGATTGTGTGCGGAGTGACACTAGTAGTCGCGCATAGCGTCAGATATAACCCCCGGCACGTAAGTCGAGCGGTGACCTTCAATGCCTAGAAGTCGAAAATGAGGTATCTCGGGGTGTGAGGGGGTCGCGGGGAGGGCGTGGGGATCGTTCGTAAGCACTGATTACTCTAGCGGCACGCTATGATGGCCGGTTTGACGTTTGTCCGCTCATGAAGTTCCGTATTAATTGATAACGACTTTGAAGGAAATAATTGTATTACTTTATTGACGATAGTGATGTGCAGAGATTCATAAATTTTATCGAATGTAGTTTCTCATGAAGTTCCGTATTAATTGATAACGACTTTGAAGGAAATAATTGTATTACTTTATTGACGATAGTGATGTGCAGAGATTCATAAATTTTATCGAATGTAGTTTTAGGTTTAGGACTCAAAATTTATTTATTAAATTGATTTCTTAAATGTATACAAGTGTAGAAAAATCAGTTTGCACCATTTAAGGGGTGAATGTACTTGTGAATATGAACAATTTTCACTATGTGGACAAACCTCTGAAATCGCAAAAAAATATCAATAAATTTTTAAAAATGGAATCTAATACGATCGTCACATAGGATCGCTGGCTAGCACAACTACTACCTCCGGCAAACTCGCGTCAATGCTCAATGCAAAACAAAGCAGTTTCGAATTGACGTTGCTTCGAAAAGTATAAACTGTCAGTGCAATGCGATTGTGATATAGTTTTGACCTGGCTTTGGATTTCAAATATTGATACTGCATTACTGTTGACCCTTGCTCGTTAATTTGGACTCTGTTCAAGCCCTTTGTTGTGGATTGGACCGAACGTACGCAGAGAACTGTTCTAAATAGTCAGACACGTGAGTTCGTAATACGCCTTCGTAACTATTTCGATCGTGAAGCTCAAAATGGAGGGCCAATTTTACCTATAACGTCAGTGGTTGAACGCGTAGCTGATGCGCTTAATATTGGACAACGAACTGTTAGACGGATAACTAAAAAAAAATATGGCGAGACTGGCACAGAAGAAAATAAACTTCACACACCAAAAAAGAGAAAACGAGCAAAACCAGTCGTAGGCATCGATAGCTTTGATGCCGATGCTATCCGAAGACATGTTTACGGCTACTATTTACAGAAGGAGTATCCAACAAGAAAAAAGTTGGTGCATTCACTGAAGGAAGCTGGATTATTCTTCGGTGGGGAAAGTTCTTTAACGAAGATTTTGAAGACCATTGGATTTCGATACAAAAAATGTAACAAACGCAAAATATTGATGGAAAGATTTGATATAGCGATGGCAAGGTATACTTTTTTACGGCAAGTGAAAGAAATCAAAAATTGGCAAAATGTTGTGTTCTTGGATGAAACATGGCTTAATGCTAACCATACTGTAGGCCGTTCTTGGAACGATGACACAGCAGCATCTACTTCCAAAGTTCCTGTAGGAAAAGGATCGCGACTTATAATTTGTCACGCCGGAACCATCAACGGGTTTGTCGAAGGTTCTCTCATGGCTTTTGCGTCAAAAACCACTGGAGACTATCATGAAGACATGAATGGAGAAAAGTTTACTGAATGGTTTACCTCAATGTTGTGTAGCCTCCCTGAACCATCTATTATAATTATGGACAACGCCCCATACCACTCGATGCAAATTGACAAGCCACCTGCCCAATCCCAAAAGAAAGCTGATATCGTCGCATGGCTTCGTAAAAATGGCGTAGATGCAAACATGAATATGTTAAAAGCGGAATTAGTACGTCTTTTAAAAGAAAACAAACCAACCAAGATCCGATACGTCATTGACGAAATAGCATTAGAACATGGGCACAGAGTTATACGGTTACCGCCTTACCATTGTGAGTATAATGCGATTGAGTTGGTGTGGGCTCAAATTAAGGGATATGCTGCAAGACACAATACAGAACCCCCATTTACCACAAAAAAAATGCTAAAATTATTAGAAGAAGCTTGTGAACATGTGACTAAAGGAGACTGGGAAAAGGTTGTGAATAGAACTGTTAAATTAATAAGGGAAGATTATGAAAGAGATGTGAAAATAGATAATATTATAGAAAACGAACATATAATTATTAATGTATGTGATGATAGCAGTGACGACAGTGAAAATAGTAGTATGGACGAATCTGATTAATTATGGCCTTTTGTGGCACCTTTTTTGGTATCTTTTGTATTCATATGTTTCTTGTGTGCATATAAAGTATGTATATTCATTTTCGTTCAAATATTCAGTTCGTTCAAATAAATTAAATAAACATATACATTTTTGTTTTATTAAACCTATTTAATCAGGTACAAAAACAAAACTTAATTGTTTTTTGTTCGAGAATAAATTGACATTCCACATCACTATTGTAATGTGTCAAACCGGCCATCATAGCGTGCCGCTAGATTAGCTCTCGCGGATCCCTCATAAGCGCTGATTGACTCTCCAATCGTATTGTGTCCCGCTCACTCGTACGACGCTGCGCGCACTTGAAGGTCACCGCTCGACTTACGTGCCGGGAGTTATACCTACCTACCTGATCTAGTGCGAAGACCAAAGTTCAGTTGCAGCTTATGGCTTCTGAAATGCGATTGTTTATGTTGAAACTTGAAACTATCATTTTGCACTTTGTCGTTAACCGTCCATGCCCAATAGAGGTCCACTACTAGATATCTTGGAATTAATTCCATTCTCAGAGGTCTTGTGCCGCTTGTGTCCAGCATCTCATCTGATATCGTCGATACCTTCTAGTAGGGGGTCCAACACTGCACTTTACGATGCGAGCCGCCATTCAAGCACCTTGAGACTTCAACGTCTATCGTTTCCTGTGTGCTCGTCCTTAGGTAAATTTTGTTTATACCTCCTCATATAAGAAATAGCAGTTTATAGTTCTCATTTATGAAGGCACGTGCGCCTTACATAAGTAATCATGTTTGACGTTGCCACAAGCCGCATAAGCACAAAGTTTTGGAGCGAATGCAACAATATTGCAGTGCCAAAATTGTTTCAGGAAATGAATTATTTATTTGTTTAGTCTTTACAGTGTTACGCACACGTGAAATTCGGGTCAAGCCATATATGTCTGGTTCTAGTAGACCAGTTCTAAAAGACCTACGATTTGGAAATGCGAAAGTTTCACTTTCATACTCATAAGTAGATATAAATAGATAAGTACAAAGTTTTTTGCAGGATTTGCTTTTTAAAGAATTGAAACACCAGCTTTAACTCACGTGTATTTTTGTCGGAGTGTGCCTCTGGGGGCTCTTAGTCATGAGCATGTTCGCGCGGCGCGGCGCAAAGCAAACTGCGTGCGGCCCGAGCGGCTGCACGGAGAGCACGCTGTGAGGGGGGCTGAGGTTGGGGGGAAGCTGGCTCCGCGACAAATTCCGACGGTTCATGCTGGTTTTCATCGCTGACACCGTCGTCGTATTGGAGGCATGCCGAACTCACAGTGTTTGGTTCCAAACTGAGCGATCGCGTAGTATCGGCGTTAAAAAGCGGTTGCCACCAGCATGGAAAAGCCGGTGAGTTAAAGCTGGTGTTTCAATTCCTTAAAATAAATACATAGACTCACGATAGTGTAAATGTTAAAATAGGATTTGCTTTCGAATATAAACAACCTAGGTCGTATAATTTTACAAGATACAACAGCACCATTATTAGGTAAGTATTAAACTTATAGGTACTTTATTGGTGCACTGTTACTAGTGCCTACCTACTAACGAGAATATAATAAACCAGGATTAGTGATTATACTTTCCTATTTACAGTTATTTGACTTTCAAAAAGAGCTATTTATTGTGTGATGGTTTTCAAATGAAAACTAAAATAATAATCTTCTTTCAGCTTTTTTTTAAATCTCGTTAAAGTTTGCAACTGAAAATACAGTGAAACACTATTAGTAAAGTGAAGAATTTGAACTTTTTCCATCTGGATAAGTTTTTAGGTCACCCATTACTTTTACTGCGATAAGTACTGCTACGACGACCTGTAATAAAAACACAATCACATTTTTTTTATAAACTGACTTGAAATCAAAAATCTATAGGTACGGACGAGAAATCTTGGATAAATTATCTCATAATATATTATGAAACTTGACGGTTTATTGACTAGATAACAATTGCAGTAAGCTATAATTTAAATCTCATAAATTATAAGATACTTAATTAATTAAATTAAATAATTAAATAATTATAAGGACTGCTAGTCCACCCCGGCTTCGCCTGTGGTACATATAGCCACTCAAGGATTACTTACATATCCAAAGGTGAAAGAATTTTTGAAATCGGTCTAGTAGTTCCTGAGATTAGCGCGTTCAAACAAACAAACTCTACCGCTTTATTATATTAGTATAGATTACGAATGTATATACTTAGTGTATATTACATCCATCAGCCATGCTCGAGATTATAAAACGTAATTTTCTGGTTTCTCTCTGTAGGAATTTTCCGAACCAGTGGGAGCATTCCTAATTTCCTGATTTCGTATTCCTACGTATTCGAATTCCTCATTGGGAAAGGTCGATACTCCATTTCATTAATCACATACGGAATGGGTTTTCTTGGAACAGTAATACGGTGGATTCGTCTTATCATAAGAATGCGGGATTTAGGGTGTGTTTCAAGACCTCCTGATAAGTGTCTGATAGTCTAAACGTAACTTTTGTCACATTCTTACTTTATGTCAAGTGACAAAGACAAAAGTTGTAGATAGCTATCCGTTACTTATCAGAAGGTGGTGAAACAGGCCCTTAAACTTTTAAACGATTATTATCACTGAGATTTTTTTTATTTATCTACAAATGAGCCCTTGACTGCGGCCTCACGTACGAGTACGATGCAGTCTAAGATGGAAGCGGGCTAATCTAGAAGAGGTGTGGCAGTTTTTATTAGACCCAGTACACAAATCTGTTTATACGCGACATCATACCGGAATGTTAATTTGCTTGGCGGCACAAATTTTGCGGTAGGGTGGCAGTCACGGCTGAGGCCTCTCACCACACACGATGTTAATGATACTAACCGGAATCAAAGGAAACTTCGAAATCGCAGGAAAGGCTTAATTCTACTATCAAAGCTGGTCAACCATCCGGTCAACGACTTTTATCAACGTTGCTTGACCAGCGTAATCTATATACTAATAAATAAAATTTAAGTGTCTGTCTGTAATATCGAAATAACTACCTCATATTAAGCTCATATGGTTATTTGAACGCTACCATAACCGAATCACACGCTTTTAAAATTTTTGTCTGTCTGTCTGTCTGTCTGTCTGTCTGTCTGTCTGTCTGTCTGTCTGTTTGAACGGGCTAATCTTCGGAACGGCTGAACCGATTTTCACGGGACCTTCACATACAAGTAGAGAATTAACCAGGGAGTAACATAGGCTACTTTTTTAACCGACTTTCAAAAAAGGAGGAGTTATGTTTTTCTACCTATGTACACCGATATCTCCGAGATTTCTGAACCGATTTGCGTAATTTTTTTTTTTTTAATCGATAGAGAAACAATGCGACCCTGTTCTGTAAAAATTTGGATTCCAACTCCTCAATCATGATGCTGTAGGGGACCTAATCCCCAAAACTAATGGGTTTTAGAAACTTTCGGTTATTTAAATTGATTTTAGGGGTACCAATTAAAGACTTTATCGTTGAATGAACTCGAGTAGGTACATATCCAACTCCTCAACCCTGATGCTGTAAGGAATTGTATTCCGAAATCGTGGGGATCCCACAGGATTTTTCCGTTTTGGGGACGGGTTTCTACAGATAAGCTACTTTTTGTTCTGGAAAATCAAAAGTTCCCACGGGATTTTTAAAAACCTAAATCCACACGGGCGAAGCCGTGGGCATCATCTAGTCGTCTAATATGTCCGGTCAAAACCAGGCCACACGTGCCTCGTTTCATGTACAAAGAAGAATACACGCAATCGCAAAGTACACATACGCCCTACGTCACTCATTATAAACTAAGTTGGGAATCTAAAGTTCCTTGTCTCCAATCTAAATTTCCTCTCCAGGTTCCCATTTCCTTGACGGCTGACGCCATTTCATCGCGCGGCAATTACACGGAGTTATAAATGAGCAATATATACATTACACTGAATGGGTGACAGAGTGCTAATGTTGTCGGCCGGCTGTCCACCCGAGATGTGATAAGGGTCGCTACAACCTATTTGTTTGAGTGGTTCCCGACGCTAATCTAACTGGCCCCCGTCCGAATGAGACTTGCATTTTAATCGCGGGTTATAAATTCACATTTCCCTCCGACAAAATTGCGAAAAGCCGGTACAGTCGGTGTCGAATAAAACGAACTGCCACGATACTCAAGCTTAAGCTTCTTCGAACTAAGATTTTGCCCAGTGTTACATTAAGATTCTCTTGATATTTTAAGTTAGATTAAAGCGGTCAGAGCTTTTACATTAGAGGACGTTTTGATCTCCGTAACCCGTTTAGGATTTATTAACACTTTGCATTTGTAAATACACAATGTACTTATGTAACTTAGAGTATGAAAAGACAACATTTTAACTTTAATAACTACATCACAACATATTATAAGACATAGTGATTCCGCCGAGTTTGTCTATTTGTGCTACGCTACTAACTACTACTAAGCTACTGAAGGTATTCTCATCCAATTTTCACCAATTACAGATGATGTTTTACATTGAAGTAAGGTTTATAAAAAGATAATTAGATACCGACAATTTTACTATATAAAGTATGCCCATAGCCCTTTTGAAATATTTAGTGAGACACGTGCGTACTTACAAAATACAATATACTAAATGTGTCTTCAAATTAAAAAGTGTCAAATCAAATCAAATAAACTTTATTCAAAATTGGTACACTGTACACTTTTTGAACGTCAATTTAGGTACAGGCAATGGTGATAATTATTTACGGAAACTTAAAACTAAAACTACGAGGGTTCCAAACGCGCCCTGGTCTGAGAAGAGCCCACAACAAACTCAGCCGGGTTTATTTTTTTTTTATTATCACCATCTTACAATATGGTATAATAGCCATAAAAATGATTTGAACTGTTGGCTTTTAGAGCAATCTATGTCCATGGATTTTTGTCATTAAAAAAATCTTTTAAGCTATAGTAAGACTTTTCAATTAATTTGCGTTTAATAAAACCTTTGAACTTATTGAGAGACATATCCAAAATGTTCTCTGGCAACATATTATAAAAAAGTACAGAATTACCAACAAATGATTTTCCAACTTTTCGCAGCCTAGTAGTGGGCAACACAAGTTTATCTTTATTTCTAAGAAGATTAATGTTATGACAGTCACTTTTTTTCTTAAATTTATCGATATTTTTGTGTACATATATTAAATTTTCAAGAATATATTGGTTATAAACTGTCATAATTTTAACTTCCTTAAACTTATTTCTCAGTGACTCTCTGGGTCCCATATTATATATGGCACGAACAGCCCTCTTCTGCAGCACGAAAATGGAATTAATATCAGCAGCATTACCCCATAAAAGTATGCCATATGACATAATGCTGTGAAAGTAACTAAAATAAACTAACCTCGCAGTTTCAATATCAGTTAGTTGGCGAATCTTTTTAACCGCATATGCAGCAGAACTAAGTCTGTTCGATAAGTTATTTACATGAGGGCCCCATTGGAGTTTAGCATCTAACGTTATCCCCAGGAAAACAGCCGTATCCACTAGATCTAATTCCTCATTATTAAGCTGTACAGTGGTTTCAACTTGTTTAACATTAGGTAAAGTGAATTTAACACACTTAGTTTTTTCCCATTAAGTAATAAGTTATTTGCTTCAAACCACTGTACCACTTTTGTGAGAGAATTGTTTACTTCGTCAGGTATTCTTTGGTATCTATCAATTTTAAACAAAAGTGATGTATCATCAGCAAACAATACTATCCCGTGACTATCCTTAGCGAGATAAGGAAGGTCATTAATATAAATAAGGAATAGAAAGGGCCCAAGAATAGAACCCTGTGGAACTCCTATTTTTACAGCTGATCCGGTAGACCGCTTTCCGTTCACATCTACTTTTTGTGTTCTATCATTAAGGTAAGAATTCATTAAATCCAAAGCTGCACCTTTAATTCCATAATGGTGTAGTTTTCTGAGTAATGTTTCATGATCAACACAATCAAAAGCCTTGGACAAATCACAAAAAACTCCAAGTGCATCATGTGACTCCTCCCAGGCTTCAAATATATGTTTAATTAACTCAACACCAGCATCAGTTGTTGAGCGACCCCTTGTGAAACCAAACTGTTTTGTATGTAATATATCATTAGTATGAAAATCTTTAAGCAATTGATTTAGTATTAATTTTTCAAAAATTTTACTAAAGGTAGGTAGTACCGATATTGGTCTAAAGTTAGTGGGGTCACTAGTACTACCTGATTTAAATAACGGAATTATTTTACTATGTTTCATTAAGTCAGGAAACACACCACAGTCGATACAATAGGGTACTTTCGTTAGTGAAAAATAAATTATGAAATTTGATAAAAATAAAAATTTATGTAGAAATATACTTAAATATTCTGATTTTGAGTCATAAAAGCACATGATTATTTTATTAAATTAAAATTAAAAGTCGTAATTTCCCATCTGTATATCACGTGACCTAAAACACGAGCCGCCTTGTTGTGACGTCATAATGATAGAAAATACTAATATTAATCTGTGGTCATATAAGCAAAAACTAATATTAATCTGTGGTCATACAAGAAAGATAGAACCTATGGAATCTAAACTCCAAACAAAAAAGGAATGTTGATATTTTTTAATATAGTATTATATAAATAAATATTTTCGATATATCTATATTTTTAAATATATCGATATCGGAGTTCGATATACCGAAAAAAATATCGATATTTCGATATATCAGCTTTATTTAAAAAATCGTAAGTCACTTCAAAAATGATTACACAGTTATATTATAGTCCAGTATCTTTATCAAACAAATTAAATTATAAATATATATATATGTGTTAGGTTATAGTTCTTAGTAATTATTTTATTAAAATAAGGTACAATATGGCCTGTTCCCGACACTTATCAGAAGGTAGTGCTTCTGATAAGTGTCGGGATAGCCTAAACGTAAGTTTTGTCACTTCCTTACTTATGTCAAGTGACAAGGACTCTAATTGTGAATAAGCTATCCGACACTTATCAGATGGTGGTGAAACAGGGCCTTATACCAATATTTTTAAATGACGTTATCACGTAAAATATTCATCCGTAAGCCGACTTGACAGACAACTAATGATGTTTACAAAGATGTTTTAACATTCTGGAATTCGGCAGAACAGAAGTCTGGGTTACATGCAAAAGTTGTTGCTTCAGAGTACAATGAACTTTATGGTTTTTGTCTATATGACCATAGATTAATGATTAGTATTAACTATCATTATGACGTCAAAACAAGGCGGCTCGTGTTCAAGGTTACGTGATATACAGATTAACGATTACGACTTTTAATTTTAATTTAATAAAAAAATAATGTGCTTTTATGACTCAAAATCAGAATATTTAAGTATATTTCAATATAAATTTTTATTTTTATCAAATTTCTTAATTTATTTTTCACTAGCGAATGTACCTATTTATTACCACAGAGGTATCATCATCATCATCATGATCAACCCATTACCGGCTCACTACAGAGCACGGATCTCCTCTCAGAGTGAGAGGGCCTTGGCCATAGTCCACCACGCTGGCCAAGCGGATTGGTAGACTTCACACACCTTTGAGAACGTTATGGAGAACTCTCAGGCATGCAGGTTTCCTCACAATGTTTTCCTTCACCGTTAAAGCAAGTGATATTTAAATTCTTAAAACGCACATAACTCCGAAAAGTTAGAAGTGCGTGCCCGGGATCGAACCCACGACCTCCGATTAGAAGTCGGTCGTCCTAGCCATTAGGCTATCACAGCTTTATCACAGCTTTTTGTATCTACATTTCGATATCAAACTATCGATATATCGTCCAAAAAATATTAGTAATAAAGAAAAAGTAGCCCAGGTGAATGACTTTATCTTCACTACAATATTTAAGGCGCAAACTCCAGTGTTATATAGAATACATTTATAACCTTCTTGTATATCATTGTTACGTCATGAAATGGCTGACTTATTGGCTGACAGCGTTTTCGCGGCATTAAAAAATGTTTAAAATTTAATTTAATTTCGTGGCATGAACGCGTGTTTATTTTGCCGAAATATATTTTTTGTGGCTTTTTATTAACAAAAACAACATTTTGAAGTGCTTTTTCAAACACAGTAGAATACCCTATTGTTAAATATTAAAGCTAACTCAGGTGCAACAATGTCAATCAATGACTTTACAACGTTAACGGAAATTCCCCACAAATCATTTGTTTTCTTATTGTCGATTAATTTGAAGGCCTTAATAACGTCAGAGCAACTAACGTGACTGAATTTAAATTTTTGATTGCATTCAGGCACGCTATCCTCCAATAATGAGAGAGCGGCAGCTGGTGAAGAGTTCAATGATCTTGTAGTAGAAACAGGGATATCCGTAAAGAAGGCCTCAAAGGCTGAAGCAACCTCAGAGTCTGACGTTATAGATTTGTTATCCACAATAAGTTTAAACTCACTGGTTTTCTCTGTTGCTTTCCCTGTCTCTTCGTTAATTATCTTCCAGGTAGATTTTATTACATTGGAGCTGTTTTTTATTTTGGTCTGTATATATTTAGACTTGGCCACAATGCAATCCCTCTTAAAAGTTTTGGAAAACAATTGAACGTACTGCTTGAACTCATCACTAGTATTATATTGTCGCTCCGCATACAGTTCATATAATTTTTGCCTTTTTTTATGTAATTCAATTGTTGCCCACTCGCTAAAGGCTTTTGCATCAGTAATTAAGACCGATTTACTAGTGAAAATATCATTAAATATTCTATGAAATGAATAAAAGAATAAGTTATACATTTCATTAGGACTTAAAATATCTGGTAGAAATGGAATGTCTTTAAGGTCAGCAGATTGGGATGAGATGCGACACTTCTTCGCGTCTTATCCTTGGCGGCAAATATGTTTCTCCTCCAACGATCCGTCGAGCTGTGAGAGTGCTATATCGGATGTGATACGCCGGGCAATGGAATACTTTATACCATTTTCCGGCGTGTCTCCTGATAGCAAGATTCCCCCTTGGTACAATGCTGAGTGTGCTGTTGCAGAAGCCCGTAAGCAATCAGCGTTTGTAACATGGGCGGACGCCCGCGCTCTCAAAGCACCGGACGTAAAAATCAAAAAGAGAGATTTCAATATTGCCGCCAAGTCCTACAAGAGGGTTTTGGAAAGAGCTCGTTTCGACCGAACTAACCGCATCGGACGTAAGCTTGCCACTTACCCCAATGGCAGTAAAGCTTTCTGGTCCCTTGCAAAGTCGGTCGAATCTAATTTTTGCCGCTCTTCACTGCCGCCTCTGCAGAAACCTGATGGATCACTGGCCATAACTGCGGCAGACAAAGCCAACCTACTTGCTTCTCTGTTTGCAGAAAACTCACGGTTGAATGCTGGAAGCAACCTCCCACCCACTCTTCCACCATGCGACTCCAGTATGCCGGAGATACGCATACACCAGCAAGAGGTCCTTAAAACCCTTAGGAACCTCGACGTGAGTAAGGCCAGCGGCCCTGATGGTATACCTGCAATAGTCCTGCGGAATTGCGCCCCTGAGTTGTCTCCTGTGCTAACACGCTTGTTTCGCCTCTCTCTGGAAACTGCTCAAGTCCCCAAATCGTGGAAAGTTGCAAACGTGCAACCAGTACCAAAAAAGGGGAGTCGTGCTGACCCGGCAAATTACAGACCAATTGCGATCACGTCCATCCTCTGTAAGAGTATGGAACGTGTTCTCAATAATAAACTCCTCGCATACCTAGAAGCTAACGATCTCCTGTCTGACCACCAGTACGGATTTCGGAAAAATCGGTCTACGGGAGATCTTCTAGTGTATGCCACACATACCTGGGGAGAAGCCATTGAGAAACACGGTGAGGCACTAGCCGTCTCTCTCGACATCTCAAAGGCTTTTGACCGGGTCTGGCACGGCAGTCTTCTCAGTAAACTTCCATCATATGGAATACCCACTGGCTTTTGTAACTGGATATCTGATTTCCTGAGTGACAGGTCATTTCGGGTAGTCGTCGACGGCTGCTCATCTGACCTAATGGCTATCAATGCCGGTGTCCCTCAGGGATCTGTTCTATCCGCAACCCTCTTTCTGCTGCACATTAACGATCTTCTTAAACCCGGTATCTTTGGGTACGCTGATGACAGCACCGTTACGGATAGATACATGTCCAGTTCCCGAGCCAGTGCTACTGAGATCCTTGAGCAAAGAGAGGCAATGGTGAATCGCATTAACTTAACTCTCAAGGAGGTGTCTGATTGGGGTGATGCCAATTTAGTTAAGTTTAATGCCACCAAAACGCAAGCATGTTTATTCACCGCAAAAAGGAGCCCTTTCACCTTGGCTCCTACTTTCCAAAGTGTATCCGTTCCGATTAGTGATCACATTGAGCTTCTGGGTATTGACATCTCACCCAAACTCAATTTCAGGAAATGCATCGAGTTAAAGGCCAAAACAGCTGCCAAAAAACTTGGTATCCTGAACAAGGTGAAGCGGTACTTCACACCTGCACAGCGCCTCACACTCTACCAGGCTCAAATCCGGTCAGGCATGGAGTACTGCTGCCACCTCTGGGACGGCTCTGCCAAATACCAACTCGACGCATTAGACTCGGTTGATCGCCGCGCCCGTAGAATTATAGGCGATCGGTCACTAACGCAGGCGAAATTGCTCAGTTTACAGCACCGGCGCAACATCGCTTGTCTATCGGTCTTTTATCGGATATACTTTGGAGAGTGTGCTCAGGAACTTTTTAACCTAGTTCCTCCTTCACCATTTCACCACAGAACAGCGAGAAGTCGTGAGCGATGGCATCCCTATGTGGTTGACGTTCAGTCAGCTCGCACGAAGCGCTTTCGATCTACGTTTCTGATACGAACCGCTAGGGTGTGGAACGACCTTCCGGCTTCCGTGTTCCCCTCCTCGTACGACTTGAGTACCTTCAAGGCAAGAGTGAATAGGCATTTTCTAGGCAAGCGCGTTCCAGCTTAGACCTCATCATGGCTTTTCAGGCATGATTGTCGTCAAGCGTAAGCCTATTATACAATAAAAAAAAAAAAAAAAAAAAAAAAAAACTAGACCTGTTCTCATTTTCTTTATACGGTCCGACGTTACTGGTACAAAAGTTATTTTACGTTTAGCAGACTTTTCCCTCAAACTTTCAAACTGAATGAATTGTCCGCAGTGATCTGTGTGCTTAGTCTAAAGCGGAGCACTCGAAAACGAACTCGAAAACTATTGATCGATTTCAGAGTAAAATAGACCTAAAATGGCTTGTATTAAGGTTTGAGTTCGCCAATACATTCAGCATTGTTCGAATGCTGAATGTATTGGCGAACTCAAACCTTAATACAAGCCATTTTAGGTCTATTTTACTCTGAAATCGATCAATAGTTTTCGAGTTCGTTTTCGAGTGCTCCGCTTTAGACTAAGCACACAGAATCTAATTTACTATGTATCTAATTTAATATGTGTCTGTAAACGTTTCTCTGATGTGTACACTACAGTGTGTGATTAATTGTACACACTGAGTTACATGCTAAAAAACAAACCAACATAATTGCTGCAGTGTCACACAAGCATTACTCAGGATGGGAACTAAACAACGCGGGTTCCAAAATGTATGTCAGCTTTCAGTCACTTTATTCTGAATAGTTTCAGCAGGAGCGCTCTCCATGCAAGCGAGAAGTCGTTGGTGGGCGGAGCCTAAAATATTGCTGTCTCGTCCTGCATTTAGAGAGCGAGACATCGTCAGTAAAGAAGAGTATGCAGCTACCATAGCTACACGTAAAACTAAAGCGAGAAAGAATGACATATGGACATTGGACAGTACAATGCACAATCATGCCTATTTCCTTTTCATTTACGGTTCGTTTTTCCTTTTGAGGAATGGAATCCTAAAAAATAAAGAAAATAATTGAAAATCCAGAGATACTACAATTAATGTAATTGATTACTTATCCCCCAAAATTATTTAAAACTAGCTTCTGCCCGCAGCTTCGCCCGCGTGAATTTCGGTTTCTCACAAATCCCGAGGGAATCGTGGATTTCCGGTTCCCGTTCCCGCTTCCTTTTCCAACCTTTATACCTACTTTCAAGGAAGTTTGCTATAGTAATCTACCTACAGCTGTTGCTATAGATTTGTTTTTTTTTTCAAAATCCCGTGCGAACTGTGAATTTTTCCGGGATAAAAGTTAAAAAGCCTATGTTTTAAGTCAGGGCATAAGCTATCTCCATTCAAAAGCTATCTCCATTCAAAATTTCAGCCGAATCGGTTTTGTAGTTGCGGCGTGATTGAGTAACAAACATCCAAACATCCACACTATCACATTTATAATATTAGATATAGTTAGTAGGATAATGTGATAATAATTATTTTACAAATCGATAAAAATAATTGACAAAAGGGTGGGTCCAGACTAAGTAACATAATATTTTTTCGCTGTCAAAACTTTGTTTATATGTATATTCGAAAACCTACTTAGAATGTGCATATATAAAACAAAATCATACAAGACAATATTATGAAATGTAAAATAACAGAACTATGTGTATTTAGGTATAATATTTCACACATTTTTAAATGTGAATATATTATATTCTATGTAAAATACGGCTGAATCTACATTATATTATGAATAACGTGAATCCACCTTATTACATTGATGTATTCATGATCTTCGTAGATACTTACCAACTTTTATACTTACATAATATATGAAAAATTCAGTGGTGCCGGCGCCACACCGTGTCTCTTGCATGGTCGCTAAGGATACCAAATATTGGAAATAAAATAAGAAAGTTATTTAAAGTCATTTATTTAAACATCAAAAGCACTAAAATTAAAACAAACTTTTTAGTAATCGGTCTGAATGATGAGCAAAATGACACAAAAGAGAAAAAAGATATTAGGACACAACTAGATAGTTCGTACACAGTCGTATTATAAAATAAAAGTACTTATAATAATATGTATGCTATGCACGTAAGGGATCAAATATCAAGACATATTAGCGCAGAGTCAAAACGAAATGACGTAACATGAATTTTGCTCAATGTTCTTTGAAACATGTAATGGATGGATGGATGGATGGATTTTTTTAATAATAATAATAATAATTTTCTTTATTCAGGTAAAAACCCAAGTAGGTATGAATATAGAAATACAAAAAACATATCAAAAATTAATTAAATAAATTAAAATCAAATACTAGAATAATAGCATAATAGAATAGGTGATATAGAATACTATATATATAAATTTACATATACCTATTAAATTAACGCTGCACACTGAAGGTGTGCAGAGTTATTTCCTATTTGGATCTCGATGCATCTTGATCCAATGAGCAATCATTGGACCGCGCAAGTCCTGGCTCACCACTTGAAGGATGCTGTTACTAGAGTTACGCAATCTTTCCCAGAAGGAAGCTATACGTGCTCTGATAACAGCAAAGAAATCAGGCACCCCCGACTCGGCAAACATACTCGATGCGCTGCAGTATCTGGGAAATTTCATAATGATGCGGTATGCGTTATTATACTGCACTCTTATGGTGCTGAAGGACACCCTCTTGTACCAGTACCACAACTGACAGGTATATAAACATTGACAGTAAGCCCTGAGGAGGGTGCCCCTCACTTCATTACTGCTTTTAGCAAATCTGCGCGCGAGCATGTTAGACCGAATCGACAATGCAATTTTTGCAAAACAAAATAATTTTTTCTGTACAAATTTGTCTATTACATTACGGTGGAGATAATGTTTCGTACACTTTGTAAGATAATAATATTATAAAATACATGTTAGTTCGCTTTGACTACCCTGTCCCAATATATTTTGATTATCATAATCATAAGCACACAATAATTATATAACAGTATTTTCATTGGTTTTTGAAATATTATTTACTCGTTATCATCATGGTTCTTCGCTCGTTTAGATATTTTCTGCCCTAAGCGCAATTCAAAAGGCTCCAAGAACATCTAAAAAGTAAACAATGTGTTTAGAGATTATAGGCGATAAAAAAATATCAATTAAAAAAGGGTGGTACTTAATCGTATATCTATTGATTCTCTTTCGCACACAAAATGTTCCAAAAGTAGCACCTAAAATACTGAATTGCACACTAAATGTGCCCACTATTAATATTCGAAAGTAGCGCCTAAAATACTGAATCGCACACTAATTTTTAACCGACTTGAAAAAAAGGAGGTTCTGTATTCGACCCGTATGTATGTAAGTATGTATGTATATATGTAAGTATGTTCGCGATTATCTCCGCAACTAATGAACCGATTTTGATGATTATTTCACTATCATAATTTACACACTTTCAAGAAGATTTTAACATATAGCACATCGAGTTATCATTCTTACGTACGCAGTTATAACCATAAATGTATACATACTATGTCACTAATATGTTCTCTGATATTGCCAGACCTATTGCTGAAGTCTAATATACCTATTTTGTCCAAAAACTTCACTCTGCTACGCCTACGTAACATTGACCTTTTGCAAAAACTTTTGGGCCGAAGTCAGTACAGCTGTACTATAGAGTGATTCCTTGGAGTTTGTGCACGGTTACGTGTATTTCCATTCTATACAAAGCCAAACCGCAAGGGTGTGAAACTGGTCGCGTATAGATTGTAAATTACTTTTTAATCAAGATCGTCCAAATTATACAAGAGTAGTACGCATACAAACTAATCTTGTATAGATTGGAAGTTAGGTTGGAGAACATTATAAAACCATTCACCTATACTTAGTATAACACATAAAATGTATGTAATTCTTGAAAACACTTGGCTTTGTTATTGTTCGGTGTGATTCAGTCTCAAAAACCCCAGTACCTCTTCAACAAACTTGAATGGGCTAAGAAGACCAACACTCGTCCTAACAGGGTCTGGACTTTAAGAACACCTCAGCATACAACGGTAGCATTTCGTGGCAGCTTTAAATATGCAGCTACGAAATGCTGGAACAACTTGCCTCCTCCCCTGCGTGATGTAACCAAGTCTAAAAAATGGTTTAAAACTAATTTAAGAATTTTATTGTTGCGTCAACAAAAGGGTGAAGCTGAAGGAGGTATTTAGTCCAAATCCTCATACATAGCTCATCTTTCTTTATTTATATATTCTTTATGTTTATTACAGCTATATAATTTATGTATGTATATACCCATATAATTATATATCCGACTTCATATTTAACTTTCGCTTTTATATATTATTCTATTTTCGTTTCTTAAGTGTAACCCATTTTAACTAACCAGCTTTACTGTACTCACAATTTATTTTAATTAAGTATATTCGTCCGCGTCACGTCATGGCTTCACGGAAGATCAGCGCTGTGTCTGTGCACCAATCACAGACACAGCACACGCTGAGTGGAGACCATTTTGGTGCCACACACTACGTAGATTAATTATATGATAAACAAGTGTCCTTACTTCTACTTATATTGTATGTGTATGTGGTGCCAAATAAATGCTTTTTCTTTCTTTCTTTCTTTCTTTCTAATTCTGCGGACCCAAACCTAGCCTACTCTACTACACTACCTAGGTAGCAGGTATAACAACTGGACACTATCTGCTTAATAGATATCTTGCAATAATGAGACTCGTAGAAGACCCATCCTGTCCAGAGTGTGGAGAAAAAGAAACTAGCTTTCACTTCATAGCTGATTGCCCTATGTACTTATTGGTAAGAAGGGAACTGCAAGGTAACGATATTATCAAAAAACTGGCCAAGTGCGAGTCGGGCCTCGCTCTTTTCGGGTTCCGTACATAATTATGAACAACATAATATTTTGGGCGTGAGAAATATTTCATTTCCGAGCTAGATATCGCAACAAACCGTGAAAGAAAAACCCAAAAAGTGTTCGTTTGTTTTGATCACAGCTTACAAATTACTTTATAAATCATTATTTTTAGTATTTGTTGTCTAAATACAGTATATGGTTCATAATATACCTAAGTTTCATATTCCTAACTGGTTTAGTTTTTGAGATAGCCCCCATCACAAAAATGGTCTAAACCTAACAACTTTGATGCCCCCCATTTCCTTATTTTTTAAGCAAAAAATTAAAAAAATATATGTTCGTGCTCTACTTAATAAGTTCTAAATAATGATACCCCACAAGCTAGGTTAAAAAAAAAATTTTTTTCGGCTCCTTTCTCATGTATGGGAAAGCCCCCCTGAAAAATATTCCATGCCCCTCTGAAAAATAATTTACTTCAATTTCTAATTCAATATTTAGTTTTGGGTTAACGTTCTACACCAAATACCAAAATTTTAGGTTTTTCTACTCAACTCATTTAGTCTATGAGCTACAGACCTGTGACCGGCGGACGGACAGACAGCCGAGTGACATTAATAGGGTTCCGTTTTTACCCTTTGAGTATGGAACCCTAAAAAGAAGACACCTCTCTATAGGGTATACATTCTTAGGTTTACGAAAGTCGTGGGAAGGTTTGAGGGGCTGCCCCCCTTAAACCGGTGCACAACAAACTGCCAGGACACCAGTAACCTGTGTCCAAATACGGGGAATTGGGTGAAATGGTCCTTACATAGGACTGATCACCCGCCTGGCGGCGTCCCCTCTGTAAATACAATACAATACAATCTCACTTGATGTTAAGTGATGATGCAGTCTAAGATGGAAGCGGGCTAACTTGAAAGAGGTATACATACCCCTGATCGGTTTCTACACAGCATCGTACCGGAACGTTTAATTGCTTGACGGCACGGCTTTTGCCGGTAAGGTGGTAGCCAACCACTGAAGCCTCCCATCAGACCAGACCAGAGACAATTTAGAAATTATAAAATCCCAAATTGCCCCTGCCGGAAATTGAACCCGGGACCACCCACTTTATGACCACAGCGCTCCGAATCTCGGCCAAAGCGGCCAATCTCAACAGAAGCAGGGTCAACTACGCAGGAGATATTCTAGTGCACAAGTGTGTGCGCATACGCAGGGCACTACGCAGGAGATAATATTATAGTGGAAAGTTATACAATATAATATTAAATCGTTAAATAGATGTTACCAAATGCAGTTGACGAAGCCTCGCTTCGCAGGGTTCCTTTTTCTGGGCAGTATGAAAAGAAAACAAAAAAATAACAACGAAGGTGATGGCGGAGTCTTATAGACCCCGCCATCCCCCTGTTCGTTGTCCCTTCTAACCTAACCTATCTGAGTTGGGGTGCCGCAAGTCCCGAGCTCGCTTCGCTCGTTCTTGGACCATAACTAAGAAATAATTTAGTGTGCAAATCAGTATATTAGTTGTACAAATTAATAGTAATACGGTATCATTTCGTATGCAAGTCAGTATATTTATTGCACGTTTAGTATTTTAGATGTGCAATTAAAAATTACCTATAAAAAAACCAGTTTGTAAAATGGCAATAATTTTTTCCTATTATACTTTATGTTTATTATATTTTATCCCTTAGTATTGAAACCTAATTTGCTATAAAAGTCTATTGTTATATTGCCTCGTTGATATAGTGGTTAGAGTATTCGACTGTGACGAGGTTACGGGGTCGGGCAAATAGTTTTTAGGTATTGGGTTTTTCTGTCAAGAAATTCTCAGTGCCAGCCCGAAGTTGGTAGTGGGCGGTGTGAAACACCGCCAACTGCCCCCTTGCCTCGGAGAGCACGGCAGTTGTTCCCGGTTATTTTCACTATCATGTGACAAAAGCCCGCCAACCCGCATTGGAGCTGCGTGGTGGGTCTAAGCTCTAAATCCCTCTCTCCTATGAAAGAGGAGGCCTGTGCCCAGCAGTGGGACGTTAAAAAGGCTGTAGTGGCGGTAGTGGTTATATTGCATGTAAATTGTAATATAGTTTGAAAGGTGTTACTTAGTCTGGACTCGACCTTAGTTCGTTCGTTTCGGAACACAGACTGGGCGTAAAACTTATATTTAGTATTACTGTTTATAACATTTTTATTTCTAGCATTTTTATGAAGCAGGGGGAGTCAGCTGGTCGTCGTCGTCGTCGTTATCAACCGATTGACGTCCACTGCTGGGCATAGGTCTCTTGAAGGGACTTCCACATGCCACGGTCTTGTGCCGCTTGTATCCAGCGGCTCCCTGTGACTCGTTTGATGTCGGTCCACCTAGTGGGGGTCTACCAACACTGCGCTTCCCGGTCGCCACTCCAGCACCTTGGGACCCCAACGTCCATCGGTTCTCCGAACTATGTGCCCCGCCCATTGCCACTTCAGTTTCGCAACCCGTTGAGCTATGTCGGTGACTTTGGTTCTTCTACGGATCTCCTCATTTCTGATTTGATCGCGTAGAGAAATTCCGAGCATAGCTCTCTCCATCGCTCTCTGAGCGACTCTGAGCTTTCTTATGAGGCCCATAGTTAACGACCATGTCTCGGATCCGTATGTCATCATTGGCAACACGCACTGTTCGAAGACTTTCGTCTTCAGGCATTGAGGAATTTTGGACGAGAAGACATCGCGGAGCTTCCCGAACGCTGCCCATCCGAGTTGGATTCGGCGGTTGACCTCTTTCTCGAAACTGGACCTACCTAGCTGGACTGTGTGTCCTAGGTATATATACTCGTCTACAATTTCGAGCACCGAGTTCTCAACGATTATCGGGTGAAGCGGGACATGAGTGTTTGACATGATTTTCGTCTTACTCATGTTCATTTTTAGTCAGCTTGTACCAAGTAGATATGTAGATACTTACGCATCATTAGATGCTGTTTGTTCCTTTTTCTTCCTGTTTGTCGAGGATTTTTGGGGGCCCGGCTTGGAAAAAGTCTAGATTTGTATCCGTATCGATAATCTCTAGCTGACGAGTCTACAATAGAATAAAAGAGCAGTAAATTACAATTAGCAAAATAAGAAGGCAAAATAAACAACAAAAATGCTAATTATAAATACGTAACGTGTGACATATTTGATGTTTACGTTTCGTAGTTGACTAATTATGTCATAGATGATAGATCGTGCGAAATCGGCCGCTACTCGCTTTTCTTCGTGTCTAACTTGTAACCCCTTTCACCGCACTAACCGCACCTTTCCCCTGTAATAAATTTTGCTTGAGATATCATGATTTTTTAGTGAAAAATGGCAAAGTAAAAATATGCAAATCTAGGTTTGGAATTACGCCTATTTTAGCAAATACTTGGCAATTTATTACATAAACTAAATACATTTGTAATTATTATGAAGTAACCTATGACAAGACTTTGGTCGTTTTTAAATTTTCTGCTTTCTTATATAGTTTATTTACGCACGAAGTTGCCTCAAAATTTGTCCAAAAATAGTGATTTTTCAATGGTCATAACTTTTAAAATAAATATAATTTTACTAATTTTTTTATTTTATGGCATAGATATTGGAGATATAAATTGATATCTGGCTTAACTTTAGACCTATTGCGACAAATATTAGAATAATAGGCGTAATACGTTTGTATGGATAAGCGCGTGAAGAGAGTGGCCTTAAAGAGAGATTATAAAGATTAATTAATTAAATATTATTTGAATCAGACTTTAGACATCGTCGTATATACCTACCTTAAATTCATTGCTCGGTGGATATGCGATCATATTTAAAATCCGCAAGACCCACGAGGATTTTTAATGGGATATTTTTATAATGAAATTGTTTATTGTTTCAGAGCAGATTAAAGACATGCCGACGACGTCAGCAGGTGCAGAGATGGTGGGAGATCCGGCATAAGAGAAACATACCCTCATCTGTTATTTAATGCTGATAGAGATTATATGCTAGATAATTCATAGATTAATACATTGCACATTGGTTGCCTGGCTTTTGGTGCCTATGATGTTAAACACAAAAAAATTTAATCAATTTTTTTCGATCTGCTTCCCTCATCTGTTATTTAAACAAATTATATGTCAAATGAAAGATTATTTTATTCCCAATCGAACCGTATTTGGTTGCGTGATCAAAAATGGTGCTAAATCATGGTTGTCTGGATTTTAAGATATAAAATTTTTTGTGTTGAAAGTGACGGAAAAGTGTTGCGCGCGCAATTCCATTTGACATGCAAAGATGCAGTGAGGCAGGCGTGCACTCGGCAGATGCTTAGTCTATAATACCACGTCTATACATAGATTAAAACCATAGTATACTGACCATAGAAATATATCTATTATCAAGGATAGGATATTTTATATGCAAAATAAAAGTCACGAGCCCTAAGTATACGTAATTGCTATGTGACTAGTGCTTTAGTTTTTCAACTACTTACCACTAGCAATACCGCGAACCAATGAATTCTATGGCAAAAGCGTAACTAATCAGAACATGAAAGTAACGAAATATCAAGAATAACGTAAAATAATAGTCTGTGGCATTTGCAGATAAGAGCACCCCAAAATTTTGTCCCCCGTTTTCTTCGCAAAACGGCTAATAAAATGGACGGACGAATGTCCCACCTACCGAATAAATTTCTAGCGATAATGAGGCTAACGGACTAGCTCGCTATTGCTGGAAGTTACTGCAAGTTAGGGACAGATAATATCTAACGATAGAAGCACAAAGACACCGATCGCTGATAAGAACTAATTAGGCCTAGCAAGTGTAACTTCATTAACGCAATGAAACTGGGTCACTGGTTGTGACTCTACTTCCGTAATTTTTGAATGATTTTTCTCTCACAAGTTTTGCTCTATGGCGATCCTTTCAAGAGACCACTACACTAAATTTAAACCGAATAGTTATCAACAATCACCACAACCGGGCATATACCTAGTTCCCAAGTTGGTTTTGGCATTGCCTCTTTGGATAGCCAAACTAATTCTTTATCCAAGGTAGCCGCCAACTTTCGGATCTACGGTGGATTCGATAAAAATTATAAATTACTTTTGCCTTTTTATTTAATTGACATTTGATTTTACTGAGTTTAATTAATTCTGTAATTGAAAAAAAAAATGATCTGATTTCTACCGGATATCTATCTATAATATAATAAAACTGTAACAGATCCAATTCTGTACATTGAAGATATTTTGAAAATTTTTGTTGGAGGGCATTCTATAATCGATACTGAAGCCAAAACTGCAATTTGTTTCATTTTTGTCTGTCTGTCTGTCTGTCTGTCTGTCTGTCTGTCTGTCTGTATCTTGGCCGCGGATCACGCCGAAACTACTGAATGGATTCGAATGAAACTTGGTACGATTTGAGTTTATACTTCGAGGTAGGTTATAGGATACTTTTTATCCCGAAATTCAGCACGGTTCCCTAGGGAGAGGGGAAGAAAGTTAAAACATGTATTTAGCTGTAATTCATTAACGCGTAGTTCGATTTAACTTATTCTTTTTTTGTTAGAAAGTTAGTACTTTAAGTATTGTCCCGTAAATATTTCAAGGTCATAGGTTTATTAGTTCAGAAATGACAGACATTACAACCCTCAGTATTGGGTTCAAATAACTTGGGACCCGGATCTTTGAACGTACGGCTTATTTTAAACTGGTGTGCGTTTAAATTTATGTTTGTCGTTCTGTCTATTTGTTCAAGCTAATCTCCGAAACGGCTGGATCGATTTTGATGGAACTTTCAATGTTATAAGCAGTAACAGGCTACATTTAGTTTAGGTACATAAAATAATTATGGGATCCGATCCGATCCTATATAAAACCTATAAACACGCGAACGAAGTTGCGGGGGTCAGCTAGTACAATAATATAATTGTCACATTATTAATGACTAGTTTTTAATCGCGGCTTCGCCCGCGTAAATTTCGATTTTTCACAAATCCTGAGGGAATCGTGGATTTCCGGTTCCCATTCCCGCTCCCAACCTTTCCAATCTTTATACCTACTTTCAAGGAAGTTTGCTATAGTAATCTATCTATACATAGATTTCGGGTTTTTCAAAATCCCGCGGGAACTGTGGATTTTCCCAGAATAAAACTTTGTTGCCTATGTTTTAATTCAGGGCATAATCTATCTCCATTCAAAATTTCAGCCAAATCGGTTCAGTAGTTGCAGCGTGATTGAGTAACAAACATCCAAACATCCAAACATCCACACTTTCACATTTATAATATTAGTAGGATTTAACGTTCACGCAAGTCGAGGTATAGCTTTTAAGGCGATTTTCACTAAATCATAATTTAGAGATAATCTATATTAAAAATAAAAGTAACGAGAAGTAAGAAGCCACACAAAGTATTACCACGTATTACACAATACTGCAGTTATATATTATATACTTAACTGTTGTATTGTGAAGAAAATGTTTGAAACGGTATCTCGGCCTAGATTTGACTTTTATCCCTTAAAACACTGTCGCTTTTCGAAAAAAAAATACACTTACCTATTCTATAGAAAATATTCCGTGTAGATAATCTTTATTAGGGCCTGCGCAGACAAGGGACTATTGTCCGCGGAGGACAATACCCTATCGTCCTATTTATTATAGAATAGGCGCCGTATTATTAGTCCTTCGTGTGCGTTATGCGGTACAGTTTCAACCGATTCATAAAATATTTTGAGGGACGAAAAGCAGTCTGAAGATTGTCTCTCGTCTGCGCAGACCTTAACGTGATCGTATACCAAGGAGTTCGATAAGAGGCGCAGGCTGAACGCAACGCACTTTTCAGTACTGAAAATGCATATATTACGACGTCAGCAGCACGATTCAGCCGCATCAAGTGTATCAACGAAATGCTAACGATGTCAGTAGCGGTAGACACTAACATTACCTCTACCCACGCAATTTGACGGTGGGCCCGATGCTGACGTCACTTGTTTTTTCAGTACTAAAAATTGCAGCTCTCGCGGCTCTTGCGCCTACTGCGTGTCTTGATATCATGTGCGACCTTCTTTACTCTCAGCTTACAAATCCCACTATAATATTCAATAGCGGTCGTTTTTCAATGTGAAATTTTAATACACCCTAAATCAGCTTTAGTTCTTTTGATTACGTGTTTTAATATAAACCCATTTAATCCCAAACAGAATTATAAGATAAATGGACCAATACCCTATTTCAAGCTATAGTTACGTTCCCTATTTCTGAGTATCCATAATAAGAATCCGCCCAAACAAAATAATATAATCTGTTTGTGATTACGTTGGTTTAGACTTTAGATCTACTTTACGAATAAGTACTTAGCTGTTCCCAGCTGTGATTTTGTTTGCGTGGAATCATATACCTACTTAATATATTATTATATAATAGTATACTAGCAACCCGCCCGGTTACGCACGGGTAGTAAATACTCGCTTCTATCCCACCATATATTGTTTTGTTATATCTCAAAGGGATTTTGATGAAAGCTCCCAGGCGGCTTGACTTTTTCCTACATTTTCAGCAATTTTGATTTTGATTTCTGGTGAAAACTGGATGAAAATCCATTCAGTAGCCTATATCGTGTAGTGTACATATATTTTCAAGGCTGAGATTTCTTTAGAGAGAGAGAGATTGTACTTTTGTTCGTCTACAGTATATTCATCAAGGACCCTTGGACCCAGCGGTATAAGTAGTTGTGAAAAATTAACAAACAGACTTGCTGTCGTTGCATGCAGTTGTAGGCGTTTGCATGAATTTGTTGTCGTTCTCTTTGATAAGTTACTCTCTCAATCGCTATGTAGACTACAAGTTTGTAGCACGCTGTTCAAACATGCAGTCTGTAAAATAACATTTAAAGTAAATTAAAATCGACCAAGCGCGAGTCGAGCCACTCTTCCTATAAGGGTCCCGTATTATGTCCAAAAAAATGTTCGTTTGTTTTGGTCACTTGTTGCAAACTACTTAATAAATCGTTGTTTTCAGTACTTTTTATTTAAATACAACATATGGGTACATAATTTTCAAAAAAGTCAAATTTCAAACTAGTTGATTTTTGAATTAGACACCGTAACAAAAATTGACAGCTTTGACAACCAACCATTTGTCTGTTTTTAAGACAAATTCAATTTGGGATCAACATTCTACACTAAATATCCAAATTTCAAAATTTACGGACTGGCAGACAGCAGAGTGACACTAATAAGGCTCCATTTAGAAAGGTTACAATAAATATAATATTGATAATATCAGTCACACAAATACATACACGCACACTTACACGTGAAAAATCACTATGAATATTTTTATTAGTCTTTACGGAAAGAAGTGGTTTCCAAATACCTTCTATCTATATTTCGATGGCTTCTATGTATAAGGGCCAAACTAAGACTTTGGCCTTTTTACTTTTTTTTGTGGTAAACGCATCCTATTGATATAATTTATCATATGAGTTTAAAAAAACAAGAAATTTCTGCTTAGAAGTACTATTTTTTTTTTGCAGTATAAGGGCCAATGTTGCCTAAAAATAAACGTACAAGGGCCAAATTATAATTTGAGACTTATACGCGGAGAGTTCCCGCGCTTTTATTTATATTTTCGGCCAATCTGCATAATTTTGTTATATGTTTTTACGGTTGTTATTAAATAAATAACTAAAAGATGACATCCAAAATATGTAATCGATATAATCGATACTGACACCAAAATATTGTACTTTTTTGATTTTATGTCTGTATGTGTCTTGATTTCCTTGGGAGAGGGGATGAAAGTCAAAATGTTTATTATTTAATTTTAATTCATTAACGCGTAGCTCGATTTCATTCATTCCTTTTTTGTTGGAAAGGAGAAACTAAAAGTTTTTCCGACAATATTTTAAGGTCATCAGTTTTGTAGTTCAGAAACTACAGACATCATAAAAATACCGAGGGTATTCCAATAACTTGGAACCCGGATTGTACAGGAACACTTAAACGTACAGATTTTATCATCTTAAGATGGAGTGCATTAAAAATTTGTGTTTGTCTGTCTGTCTGATTATTCCAGCTATTCTCCGAAACACTAGACTGATAATGACGGGGATTTCACTGGCAGATAGCTGTTGTTATAAGCAGTAACTTCGGGTAATTATTTTAGAAAAAAAGAATTAAAATCTATAGTGAAAACCTGAAAATTTGATGGGAAAGGGCTATTAAAACATTTATTATTATTGTAGTTCTATTTCAATGCACCATTTTTAACAATTTTTAGCAATGTATGAGCTCAAAGGAGCATAGGCAAAACAAATAGTTTCCACGAGATTTTTAAAGACGGTAGTTTAGCTAGACTATAGAACATAAATATGATTTGTGTGATGTCATATTAAGATCTTAGATCAGCCAGTAACAAGAAGACAAATGGCCGATAGATCTACAGAAATTCCATTGCAAATGGATCTATGTTACAATCAGCTGTTATCGATACAACCTTCCAAGAAGAAAGACTTTATGTCGAAAAAATATTATTCTGCCAGTATACTACGATTATTATGAAAGTTTAGTGGTATCTAATGACAATGATCTTAATGAGTGAAAGTGATAATGAAGACAGTTAGTGATTTTCTCTATTTTTTAGATTTTTTGCTTTTGTTAACTATAATACGATAAGAATATACAATACGTTTTTATATAAGTTTTTATATATTCCAAAATTATAGTTTTTGAAGACTAATTTAATTTTTCCTTTCAAATAATAAATAAAATTATTGTATTTGTTTTATTACTCAAAGCGTCTAATTGAAAACTCAGTCATTTTCTTACTAGAACGTACAACATATATGTATCAATATGACATATTTGTCACAATATCTAAATAATTTTTATTTATTGCTATTAGTTATCAACTTAATTTAACTTTCAATCAATTTTATGAGTAAAAATATAAAATTATTTACATTTCTTAATGGATAATTTGCCACATTGGCCCTTTTAGTGTGTTTTTGGAGTAAAATAAATATAAGAAAAACTAACGTACAAGGGCCTAACGGCTGTAAAAGAAAAACTAAAATATGTATATACAAATAATATATTATGCTGTAAATAACGACTATAGCTGTCATAGTAAACATGCAAAGTTTCATAAACTTTACATTTAAAATCTTAAAGTTATAGCAAATTTAAACTTTGGGAGCCTCTCCTGTAAAGTTTTGATTTTGCGCTTTGGCCCTTATACATAGGAGCCATCGATTTATCTTTATAGTGTAGAAATCACTGCTCCACTATCTAGAGTTTATACTTATTGTAATTGTTGTGATTTAAATAAATAAATACATTTTACCCTTTGTATAGGGAACCCTAAAAATATACCTACTATTAATTACTGTCAGTCCGCGCGGAAACCGGGACTGCACTTTTTTTAACTACAACTCTTTATGACAGTATCGTTTTAAATGTCTATAAAAAACTGGTGACCTAAAAAGTTATTTGCAGAAAAAGCTCAAATGTACTAGCAAAGTATTTATCAACCTACGCACAAACATATTTATACATTAAAAAAAATCTGGTTCTAGTTGATATACAAGTATAAATTTAAAAAACCCCCGACATTCGCCATTTTGTGGCGGCGGCCATCTTGGATTTGCATAGTGCTATTCTACTAATCAAACCCTTTCAATTGATACCCATATTAAGGGAGTTGTGAAAAAATATGTAATCCGCCATTTTGTAGCGGCGGCCATCTTGGATCGATTTTCATCAAACGTAGCTAACTAATCGACTAATTCACCATTTAAACAAAAAACCGCATTCAAATCGGTTCACCCGTTTGAGCGCTACAGGGGAACAGACAGATACACACACACACACACTTCAAACTTATAACACCCCGTCGTTTTTTCGTCGGGGGTTAAAAATGTATGAAATTGATGCAGGAGTATATTAACAATGCAATCCATTGCGGCGCGGCGCGCTCTTATTTGCGCGAGCCTTAACTTTTTGACACACAAACAACGTCTATTTTTGTATCACGAAATAAAAGAAATGGAAGATTCATTCTATTATGTCCAGCAGAAGTTTACAATGGATCCGTCTTTTATATAAGAAAAAAAAGACAAGACAAGCGTTGAATGCAATGCTATGAGGCTTAACAAGGAATCCCGCTACCAACTAACTCTATTGGAGGAACAAAAATTCTACTGCTACAAAGAAAAAAACTTAACTTTGCTCGTTGGAAAATTGTAGTGCTGAAACCATTGAGATGTACACTACAAAGATGCTGACTTCATATATTTCAATTATATAAAGACTTTAAAAATATATAGGACATAATATTGTATAGGTTCTTTTTAAACCAACATCGACCCCTTATTTAACCCCCGACGCAAAAACGACGGGGTGTTATAAGTTTGACGTGTCTGTGTGTGTGTGTGTGTGTGTCTGTCTGTTCCCCTGTGGCGCTCAAACGGGTGGACCGATTTGAATGCGGTTTTTTTGTTTGAAAGGTGATTTAGTCGAGAGTGTTGTTAGCTATGTTTCATGAAAATCGGTCCAAGATGGCCGCCGCTACAAAATGGCGGATTACATATTTTTTCACAACTCCCTTTATATGGGTATCAAATAAAAGGGCTTGACTAGTAGAATAGCACTATTACAAATCCAAGATGGCCGCCGCCACAAAATGGCGAATGTCGGGGGTTTTTTAAATTTTCAATTGTTAAGGTCAAAAAGTAAGGGGTCGAAGCTTCAGAAAACCAAAGCGTATGTTATGCTACAAATAAACCGACTATAAAACGAATAAAACTGTATCCCAAACAATGTGTGCAAGTACAAATTCGTAAATCCCTTCGGGATTTACTGAAACCCCAAAAAAGTCGTGTGTTACTTAATCCAATTTCCCCGCAATCTCCAGTAAAATTCTTATCAAATTGGACTCTGTAATAACTTTTACTCACACATAAACAACTTTATGTAGTAATAAAGCGACATGGCTTACCTAATAAAGGAAAAAACTGAATATTAGTACCTATCCTATTATACAAAAAGTTTTGCGGTCATCCCCGGTGACCGCTTGGAGTATGTAAACTTTGATTGTTCATTGACAGGTCTAAATCTATTGCTATCCTTTTCTGAAGTGAGCATTGTGAAAGAGATAGGATTAAATTTAGACCTGTCATTTTAGTTTAATTTAGAGATTGTGTACAACAGAATTAGCCACAGCACAGTGGCTAAGTCTGTTGTGTTGTGTAATATATTATTCTTATCTCTTTCACAGTGATATTTGCGGAAAAGGATAGCACTACTTTTAAACCTGTCAATTTAGTTTAGTTTAGAGATTGTGTACAACAGAATTAGCCACATTGTTAGAGTTAATTTAGAGAGCATGTAAATACAACCAAATTAGCTTTAATACCTTAGTTTATCGTATCATCGTTCTTTGACATAATTTCTGCTAAATATCAAACTACCACGTTTGATACCTACTCCTACGTCACCTAACAACTTCGTTGTAAAAATGTATTCGTACTTCAGCTTTGATGGCAATTAATTAATCCGAGAATCGGACTGCGGTGTAATTTCCTTCCACGTAATTGATTTCACAGAAAAACAAGCCTCTTTAAACTCGAGCCTATATACCTACTGATACCAGGCCTGTGTCACTCTTGGTACTTACGCGATTTAGATACCTACAATCGCGGCCTCACCCGGGCAGGACGACAGTCAGGGCTAGCGCGTTCTAGGCGAGTGACGTACTACCGAGTTTAATATTGATTACGTAGTACCTATCTAGTTTTTTTGTAAATATTTGTTTAAATAGTTTAGTGTTTAGTATACCGAGTTAGTTGTAGGATAAAATAGGTATAGAAATTTAAGGGTAATAATTTAATGAAATAATGGGAAAAAAACATTATTATTATTGTTGTATGGATGGTTGCTCAATGAGCACAAACGAGGATCATGTAGGTATCATTTTTTATGTTGCCGAAGGATACTGATAGGTGAGATAATTTCATAATAAAAATTATGTTAGAAGGTACTTAAAATTATTGAGTATTGTACGAAGTGTGTACAAAATACCTACACTATCGAGTTAAAATATTTACGTACTTAGCGAAAAAATAATAAGGTAATCAATTAATTAACTAAAGAAGTACTTATGTAGGTACCTAATTACAGAAATTAACTGTTGTTACTTCACTATCGAAGTTGCTGGTACCTACATAAAAGTCGCGCGCAGAAGGTTTGCCGATGGCTGCCCCTCCCGCTTACGGCTGCCGCGACCCGCGCTCGTCTAGCTAGACCGTAGGCGAGCGAGGATCCCACTATGTACCTATATTGTCTGTTGTAATAAAACTACCTAAGTATTTTATGTTTTAACACAAAATACTATAATAGGTATACCTAGATAGGACATAACATTTAGGACATAATATATATGTAATAGGTGTCTAGTTAATAGATCATGTATAACACCTCTTTGTTTATATTGTGAAAAACAAATAAATAATTAAAAATTATAACTACTGTATTTTTTTTAATCTTTGTTGACAGCCCTAAGCAATCACGCAAAGTCGTCCGTGACGTAGGAAGGCGAAAAGATCCAAAGCAATACGGACCTTCGCGCCGAGCGATTAAGTCTAATTTAGCTTGCGTGCGTAATTTAACTACTTAATAAAAATTGTGTAGGCTATTAAAGCGTCGGCAAGTAGTCAACATCAAAGGAGTGAAACTTCTGTACGTAGTACTATTACTATTATATATTCTGTGCTGTAACTTATTAAGGATTGATTCTTTTGAGCATTTATTTACTTTGCATGGAATGCTCTTTTTGACGTCTTTATTAGAACTATGGACATAATTATCATGCAGTTGTCACTGATTTAAAACTACCTATACTACTTAATTGTGATAACTAGAATATAATTATATACATAGATCAAAATTAACAAAATCTGGGTGATAGAATCTACGTATTGCATTCTAATTTATTTATTATTTAGATAGTTATTGAAATATTTTGTACTAAATAAAGTCGTAAGATCAGACCAGACCAACTAAGCACGAATTAGTCTTTAAAACAGTCATAAGTACCTCTATAATATATTCTTCCAAAAATAAATAATTTATACGTAGCATCTACCTATTTTAAATTGAGCAAATTATGAGTCCAAGAATAATTTACACGTACAGATACCTCTTATCATTTAACATTTTATAAACTGTGCAAATTATGAGTACAAAATGGTACAAAACTAAACATCCAGGCCAACGGAATCAATAGCTGGGTTATATTTCACTCGCTTTATAAGAAAAAATATTGAAAACGTTAGATTTCCATTCGGTACACGTAGAACTAAAAACGTGCTCCGTTTGCCGATATTTGAAACAAAGCCAGCACCGACATGAAAACACAAATCAAACTGTTATACCTATTCAAGGTACCTACCGCTTTAACTGACTTATGCCGGCAAAAATAAGAATTTTTCAATTTGTTCTGCAAAGAAAGAAAGTTTAAAAAAAATATACCTAATAGGTACCTAAACAAGCCATGGACCGTTTATTTTTCTTTTGATTTTAAACTATGCATTCTGAGGAACTAAGCATAAAAAAGTAATCGTACAAAACATTTATAAAACAAATTATATTAATATAATAAATTGTAATGAAAGGAAATATACCTTGGCTTCAAGAAATTACTGATAATAACTGTATATTAGTAACGAGCGGATACCCGCGACTTCGTTCGCGTGTATATCGGTTTTTAAAAATCCCGTGGGAACTTTTTGTTTTTCTTAAGCTCTTTTGAGCTCATACCTTGCTAAAAACTGTTAAAAGTTCACTGGTGGATGTTTAGGTAGATAAAAATGTAAACATCCGCCACTGAAAGTCTCGTCAAAATCAATACAGCCTTTCAGAGATTACCCGGTAATCTTTAAAGTATTTCCTTTCTAACAAAAAAAGAATGAATGAAATCGGACCACGCGTTAATGAATTACAGCTAAGTACATATTTTGACTTTCATCCCCTCTCCCAAGGGAACCGTGCTGAATTTCGGGATACAAAGTATCCTATATGTTACTCCGTAGTATGAACTTAAATGATGCCAAGTTTCATTTAAATCCATTCAGTAGTTTTTGCGTGATGCGCGCACAAACATACAGACAAACAGATAAACAGACAGACAGACAAACAGACAAACAGACAAAAATTTCAAAAATAGCTTTTTTACGTTCTATTACTTATCCTTAACATCCCCCAGTTATTAATTTGCAAAAGTCTTCAATGTACAGATACGGCAAGTCTACGATTTTATTATATGTATAGATATAGAATAGATATAGATAAACAAGCGGATACAGCTGCGACTTCGTTGGCGTGGATATAGCTTTTTAAAAATCCCGTGGGAATCATTTTGTTTTTCCTAAGCTCCTTTGAGCTCATACCTTGCTAAAAACTGTTAAAAGTTCACTGGCGGATGTTTAGGTAGATCAATATGTAAACATCCGCCAGTGAAAATCCCATCATAATCGATCCAGCCTTTCAGAGATTAGCCGATAATCTTTAAAGTATCTAGTTAGTATGTTAGAAAGGTCTAACAAAAAAAGAATGAATGAAATCGGCTAACGGAATGAATGAATTACACCTAAGTACACATTTTGACTTTCATCCCCTCTCCCAAGGGAACCGTGCTGAATTTCGGGATAAAAAGTATACCCTATATGTTACTCCGTAATATGAACTTAAATCGTGCCAAGTTTCATTTCAATTAATTCAGTAGTTTTTGCGTGATGCGCGCACAAACCTAGACAAGCAGACAAACAGATAAACAGACAAACAGACAAAAATTTTAATAATAGCTTTTTAACGTTCTATTGCTTATCCCTAACATCCCCCAGTTATTATTATTCAAAAATCTTTAATGAACAGATACAGCAAGTCTACGATTTTATTATATGTACATATATACTTAGTAAGATAATATTATAATTATATTTAAGACTAGTAGGGCGCGTGGGTGCGCGGCCCGCAAGCGGACCGCGAGGTTTCGCTTTCGGGTATTTTGGTTTGAGCAGCCTCCATCTATCTCTCCCCTATTCCTAATCCTCGATCATTATCACTCTCCATATTTTTTCTTCGAATCATTCTGCTCATCAAGTAGAACTTAAGGTCTTAATCATCTTTTGGCAAAAACCACTCTTCCATCTTTTATACTTGGTGAGATAGACACCGATGTTTGTATGGCCACCATTTGGACTTTTTTTCAGCTCACTGCCAATTGGATGATGTTTCGAGTATTTTTTGTTTGAGCACCTCCTACCTATCTTCAATACCCTGCCCGGGCTCCTCAACCAACTTCCAAACCCTCAATCATCATGTCTTCCCATATTGTTCTTTGAGAGTTCTCAAAAAAACCGCATTAAAGCCTTGCATAGTTCACAACTTGTAGTCTCTTCAATATTCGCCATACATTTTCTATGGAAAAATAAATTCCGCCATTTTGATTTTTTTTTTCCAATTCATCAAGTAGACCTTTGGATCCTCATCATCTTTTGCGAAGAAACCACTCTTCCATCTTTTATACCCTCCGAGATGGAGACCGACGAAATTTGTATGGCGGCCATCTTTTTTTCGCCATTTTGAATTTTTTTTCAGCTGACTGCCAATTGGATGACGTTTCAAGTGACATTTGCTCGAGCACCCCCCACCTATCTTCAATACCTTAAGCGTGCCCGTCGCTCGTCTCTGAAATCCTCAATCATCAGCTCTCTCCATATTTTTCCTCTTAATGAATTTTTGTCCTCTATACGACACCATGAGTGAAAAAAAAAAATTTCATACAAAATTGTTCAGGAGAGGTGATCAATGAGTGAGTGAATCAGCACGAGCAGCTATATATATATTAACTAGTACGGCGCGTGGGTGCGCGGCCCGCAAGCGGACCGCGAGGATTCGAGTAGTTTTTGTTTGAGCACGTCCCACCTATCTTCAATACCCTCGCCGTGCTCTTCATCCGTCTCCAAAGTCTTCGATCATCAGCTCTTTCCGTATTTTTCCTCCGCATGAATTTTTGTTTTCTACACGAAACCATCAAAAATTTTTTTTGTGTAGAAAAATAAATTCCGCCATCTTGTTTTTTAGTTCTTGATCATATTTTTCAAAGAAACCACTCTTCCATCTTTTATACTTGGTGAGATAGACACCGACGAAATTTGTATAGCCGCCATCTTGAATCCGCCATTTTGGTTTTTTTTTTTCACCTCAGTGCCAATTGGATGAGGTTCTGAGTATTTTTTGTTTGAGCAGCCCCCATCTATCTACAAAACTCTGCCCGGGCTCATCAATCATCTTCCAAACCCTCAATCATCATGTCTTCCCATATTTTTCTTTGAGATTTCTCCAAAGAACCGCATCAATCGCCTTGCATACCTAGTTCACAACTTTATACTCTCTCTCAATATTCGCCATACATTTTCTATGGAAAAATAAAGTCCGCCATTTTGAATTTTTTTTGTATTCATCGAGTAGACCTTTGGATCCTGATCATGTTTTGCTAAGAAACAACTCTTTCATCTTTTATACCCTTCGAGATGGACACCGACGAAATTTGTATGGCGGCCATCTTTTTTTCGCCATTTTGAATTTTTTTTCGGCTCACTGCCAATTGGATGACGTTTCGAGTGACATTTGTTCGAGCACCCCCCACCTATCTTCAATACCTTAAGCGTGCTCTTCAACCGTCTCCGAAATCCTCAATCATCAGCTCTCTCCATATTTTTCCTCTTAATGAATTTTTGTCCTCTATACGAAACCATTTGTGAAAAAAAAATTTTTCATACAAAATTTTACAGGAGAGGCGATGAATGAGTCAGTGAATCAGAACGAACAGCTATATATATATTAATACTTATCACTACATAGTATATTATTATATAAAACAAAGTCGCTTTCTCTGTCCCTATGTCCCTATGTATGCTTAAATCTTTAAAACTACGCAACGGATTTTGATGCGGTTTTTTTTAATAGATAAAGCGATTCAAGAGGAAGGTTTATAAGTAGAAAAAGTGGCGCTAATAGCGGGCAGGACAACGTCTGCCGGGTCCGCTAGTACAAGATATAAATCAACCTAAATAAAAAAGTTGCAAACTTTTTTATTTATCGAAAATACATAGTAACGTCTATTGCCTAAGTGTTCTCACATTGACGATTAATATAAAGAGGAATTCGGCTCCAAAACCAACGAAATATCACCGTATAGGTAGATTAGAATTAGGAAGCCACAGTGTCTAAAACGAACAAACATCAATGAAAGTAGTCTAAAACTAAGGCGGTATAACATTGTCAAAGATTATATTGCTCAAGATTGTATACATATACATCAAATTGTATAATTTAAAACAGTTCATTATTGCGATATCGATTTGTATATTGGCACCACACGTGTACTACATTTTTATAGGAAAAATACTAAATATTAGTAAATAATACTTATGTAAGTAGGTACACTTTTAATGCATAACTTTTTATAAAATCGGGTCGTCTGATATAAACACTTCGGGAATTAAAAAATCTAATCGAAGTATTACATGAACGGATCTGAGTAGATAGATACCTACATCGTTAGAATCGCGCAGGAGATAGTAAATATATAAATATACTAGTATGGCGCGTGGGTGCGCGGCCCGCAAGCGGACCGCGAGGATTCGAGTAGTTTTTGTTTGAGCACGTCCCACCTATCTTCAATACCCTCGCCGTGCTCTTCATCCGTCTCCAAAATCTTCGATCATCAGCTCTTTCCGTATTTTTCCATCAATAATTTTTTTTTTGTGTAGAAAAATAAATTCCGCCATCTTGTTTTTTTCTGTTCATCAAGTAGACTTTTAGGTCTTGATCATCTTTTGCCAAGAAACCACTATTCCATCTTTTATACTTGGTGAGATAGACACCGACGAAATTTGTATAGCCGCCATCTTGAATCCGCCATTTTGGACTTTTTTTCAGCTCACTGCCAATTGGATGATGTTTCGAGTAATTTTTGTTTGAGCACCTCCTACCTATCTACAATACCCTGCCCGGGCTCCTCATCCATCTTCCAAACCCTCAATCATCATGTCTTCCCATATTTTTCTTTGAGAGTTCTCCAAAGAACCGCATCAAAGCCTTGCATAGTTTACAACTTGTAGTCCCTTCAATATTCGCATACATTTTCTATGGAAAAATAAATTCCGCCATTTTGAATTTTTTTCTATTCATCGAGTAGACCTTTGAATTTTGATCATCTTTTGCGAAGAAACCACTCTTCCATCTTTTATACCCTCCGAGATGGAGACCGACGAAAGTTGTATGGCGGCCATCTTTTTTTCGCCATTTTGATTTTTTTTTCAGCTCACTGCCAATTGGATGATGTTTCGAGTGACATTTGCTCGAGCACCCCCCACCTATCTTCAATACCTTAAGCATGCCATTCGCTCGTCTCTGAAATCCTCAATCATCAGCTCTCTCCATATTTTTGTTCCGAATGAATTTTTGTCCTCTATACGAAACCATTAGTGAAAAAAAATTTTTTCATACAAAATTTTACAGGAGGGGTGATCAATCAGTGAGTCAGTCAATGAATCAGCACGAGCAGCTATATATATATTAAAAAACTCGTTTAATTGCACTTTTTAACAGTTATTGCCTTGGTCAAACAGTAACGTGACTTTCACGCTGATTAAGTAATAGAAAACGTCTAGTCTTTGACTTAGTGATTGAATAAGACCTAGAGATTGAAAGGAGGAAATATTCCGTGAGTACTTTTGAAACATGGGTGAAAACGTTGTATGAAGAAACATTTTTTTTAATAAATCCATGCAGATGCATTTATCGTCTCATTAATATACACGGTGTTTTTTCCATCGTCGATCAAGAGCGGCCCCAGTTAGGTATCCGATGTAAGAAATCTTTAGGTAATATTCAAAATTAGTTCCGGACAATACACATATTAGTGATAAAAAATTATTAAAATTTAAAGCATTTATGAAACAGCCTGTTTAATGTTTTAGAAACTAGGTCAAGCCATTGAACTTGGATACAAGTTCAAGGAAACTCTCTTCCGTGTTTATCATACAAGTGAAATTATAGCCAACCAATAGCGAAGCGTATTTTGTAAAAGTCCACGTGGACCGTCAACCAATGTCGACGCTCGCGCTTTTCTTTGATGGAAACCGACAGCCAACGATGCGCACGCGGTGTTCTTTGTTATGTAATATGCCCCGCCCCGTCTAGCCGGCCGCTTTATGCCGCTTATAAGTTATAGTGATGTCCTAAAGGACCTAATAATTGATATCGATATCGGTATGTGATCGATGAAATGGCAGCATAATATGGTCATATCGTGCTTAGGATTCCTCCATATCACTGACAATACAACGCCATAGAACTTATATGGGCACAAGTAAAAAGGCATGCTGCAAGAAACAATACAAGCCCCCGGTTCACAGCGAATAAAATGTTGCAATTAGGTACTCAAAAATGCTTGTGACGTGACGTGACGGCTGAGAACTGGGCAAGTGTGGTGGAGAGAACTAAAAGAGTCATAAAGTTTGATTTGAACCGTGATATTGCATTTGATAATTTATGCACACAAGAGCTAATCATTAATTACTGAAGACTCCTCATCGGACGAATCTAGTATAGGTAAATGACGATTCTGACGACTCGTGTGATAAAAAAATTTAAGCTATTTTACTTAGTTATTTTATTTGTATGCCTTATACTAAGAAGAAAAACTTTAATAAAACTGTAGTAAGTATGTTATCTAGTCAAGAAGACTTTTTGCTGTCTTCCTGATTAAATAACATATTATTACACCTTACTTACATCTTAGCATTTACTTATTTCTACCAATTATTTGTAATCTGTGGCACAACCGTAGTAATCTTTATGTGTGGCACATCACTAAGGGGGCGGTACCCGTCCATGAAGTACAATATTATTTGTATGAAATTTTAACTTAAACAATACGAAACTTTATGGGCGTGAGCTGTTAAAAACTAATAATAAAATAGACAGTCTATAGGTAGGTATACTTGATGTGAATGACCTCAAATATCGGAGTCGCCGCGCCGCGGTCTGTAGTTATTATGTTCGCCATAGGGTGTTTTTAAATGAAACGTTTTCGTTTATTTTTTTTGAATATTAGTCATTCGAATGTTATTTATTTTTTATTATTATTATACTAATAGATAGTAGGCACTGGATACATTAACTGGTTTGCTTGTGGAAGACGATAAAAATTGCACCGTGTATATACAGGGTTAAATAAAAAATACCAGAAAGCTCTCGGCACGTAATTGTTATCATTAAAACTAACAACTTTTGTTCTACGACTTTTTTTTTAACTCGATATTTTGTGAAATATTTAATATTCAATAGTTTACATAGATTATCTCCTTGTAGCTACTCTGTAACATCGGCAACGCCGCACGAACGCACGTCACGTGTCTTGGTCTCGAGTCTTGACTCTGTGCGCACAGAGTAATGTCACTTTAGAGAAATAACATATTTTTTTTATTTTTTTGTATGAAAAAAATTAATGCGGAATTTTGAAAAGTCGTAGAACAAAAGTTGTTAGTTTTAATGATAACAATTAGGTGTCGAGAGCTTTCTGGTATTTTTTATTTAACCCTGTATAGCTGCTCGTGCTGATTCACTCACTCATTGATCACCTCTCCTGAACAATTTTGTATGAAAATTTTTTTTTTCACTCATGGTGTCGTATAGAGGACAAAAATTCATTATGAGGAAAAATATGGAGAGAGCTGATGATTGAGGATTTCAGAGACGAGCGACGGGCACGCTTAAGGTATTGAAGATAGGTGGGGGGTGCTCGAGCAAATGTCACTTGAAACGTCATCCAATTGGCAGTCAGCTGAAAAAAAATTCAAAATGGCGAAAAAAAGATGGCCGCCATACAAATTTCGTCGGTCTCCATCTCGGAGGGTATAAAAGATGGAAGAGTGGTTTCTTCGCAAAAGATGATGAGGATCCAAAGGTCTACTTGATGAATTGAAAAAAAAAATCAAAATGGCGGAATTTATTTTTCCATAGAAAATGTATGGCGAATATTGAAGAGACTACAAGTTGTGAACTATGCAAGGCTTTAATGCGGTTTTTTTGAGAACTCTCAAAGAACAATATGGGAAGACATGATGATTGAGGGTTTGGAAGTTGGTTGAGGAGCCCGGGCAGGGTATTGAAGATAGGTAGGAGGTGCTCAAACAAAAAATACTCGAAACATCATCCAATTGGCAGTGAGCTGAAAAAAAGTCCAAATGGTGGCCATACAAACATCGGTGTCTATCTCACCAAGTATAAAAGATGGAAAAGTGGTTTTTGCCAAAAGATGATTAAGACCTTAAGTTCTACTTGATGAGCAGAATGATTCGAAGAAAAAATATGGAGAGTGATAATGATCGAGGATTAGGAATAGGGGAGAGATAGATGGAGGCTGCTCAAACCAAAATACCCGAAAGCGAAACCTCGCGGTCCGCTTGCGGGCCGCGCACCCACGCGCCCTACTAGTTAATATATATATAGCTGCTCGTGCTGATTCATTGACTGACTCACTGATTGATCACCCCTCCTGTAAAATTTTGTATGAAAAATTTTTTTTTCACTAATGGTTTCGTATAGACGACAAAAATTCATTCGGAACAAAAATATGGAGAGAGCTGATGATTGAGGATTTCAGAGACGAGCGACGGGCACGCTTAAGGTATTGAAGATAGGTGGGGGGTGCTCGAGCAAATGTCACTCGAAACATCATCCAATTGGCAGTGAGCTGAAAAAAAATTCAAAATGGCGAAAAAAAGATGGCCGCCATACAACTTTCGTCGGTCTCCATCTCGGAGGGTATAAAAGATGGAAGAGTGGTTTCTTCGCAAAAGATGATCAAAATCCAAAGGTCTACTCGATGAATAGAAAAAAAATTCAAAATGGCGGAATTTATTTTTCCATAGAAAATGTATGGCGAATATTGAAGAGACTACAAGTTGTAAACTATGCAAGGCTTTGATGCGGTTCTTTGGAGAACTCTCAAAGAAAAATATGGGAAGACATGATGATTGAGGGTTTGGAAGATGGATGAGGAGCCCGGGCAGGGTATTGTAGATAGATGGGAGGTGCTCAAACAAAAATTACTCAAAACCTCATCCAATTGGCACTGAGCTGAAAAAAAAACAAAATGGCAGATTCAAAATGGCGGCCATACCGTCAGCCTCTATCTCACTAAGCATAAAAGATGGAAGAGTGGTTTCTTGGCAAAATATGATCAAGACCTAAATTCTACTTGATGAACAGAAAATAAACCGGTCAAGTGCGAGTCAGACTCGCGCACCGAGGGTTCCGTACTCCAGAAGTATAAGTACAATCTGTTTTTCATTAGTTTGTCTTAAAAGGTAAGGTGCTAATGAAGCTAGGCCTCTAAATTGTATGAGCGCTCATACAACTCAGAGGTCTATACTGTACTGTCTGTACTGTACTGAAAACTGTACTGTACTGTCTGTTTTGGATAAAAATCGGGTTTAAAAAGCATCAACAACTTTTTATCATTTGGTTTGTATTTTAAATTGTTTAGTCAACTCTCCACCACCACCATCACAGGTACAGCTTTTTTACGACCCACGGCTGTGCAAATGTCTCTTCTCTCATAGGAGAGGGATTTAGAGCTTAGAGCCGCCACGCTTCTCTAATGTGGGTTGGCGGGCTGTAACGAATATTGTCACATGATATTGATAATAACCGGGAACGACTGCTTAACGTGCTCTCCGAGGCACGGGGGTGAAACACCGCCAACTATCAACTCCGGGCTGACACTGAGAATTTCTTGATAAAAAACCCTACAATAATTTGCCCGACCCGGGAATTGAATCCGGGACCTCGTGATCTGCAGTCGAATATAATACCCCTAGACCAACGAGGTAGTAAGTCACCTCTAGGAACACCTAATTTCACATCTCCGGTACCTACTTATCAATGTTACCCATGTCTACTGTATATACCCATACTACTCAATTCAAAAAATAAAAATAGATTCAATAATTTATTTATGATTTTAATCTGTGGTTTTCTACCTGTACTTTTTAGCAGTGCAAAGCTGTAAGAAGTTTTTATCATAGACCACGAAAAATAAGGTTTTTACTGTATTTTTTACTTTGTACGGATTAAGTACTAAAGCGACAATTTATGATAATTATTCAGAGAGCAAAAAGTGTCAAGATGATTTCGGAAATCATTTTGTTTTAATAATAATAGAACAAGATAAATGTAGTTCTTATAAAAAATAACATTACTTAGTTATATATATAGTTTTTAATTCTTATTAATATTATGTCAAACTTTTTAGAGGAGTTTGGCTGATGTTTTTTTTTTAAATCCGTAGACTGAAAAAAAAAAACAAAACAAAAGGCGGTAAAAAAAAATATGTTTTACCTTTCTTTCTACGTTGCATTCCTTCTGCGTAGAGTGATTTAATTGTTCTCAACATATTTTTAAAGATTTTCAATCTTAAAATATATATTAATATTTAATTACATATTTCAGACTGTATTAATCTATTAAATTAGTCTTAGTAATTAGTATTAAAGTTAAGTTACTATTGTTAAGTTAAGTGTTTAGCCGATTTCCTGGTAAGTGACAAAATTTTATTACTGAGATAGAATTATGGCGTCTTTTCTTCGCACCGTGCAAGTCAAGGAAACTGCTAATCTCGATGCACCTACTCGAGAAGTTCTCTTATATAATATTCCCGGTGACGGGAACTGCATGTTTTCAGCTCTGTCTTTTCATATATACGGTCATATAAACCGATCTCAGGAAATACGATCGCGTATAGTTGGAGGGATTGTATCGAACTGGGATCGATATGGCATGTTTACAATGCGTCGTGACGAAAGCCCGTATGTGTCAGCTGAAGAATATTGCAATGAAATGATGCAAAACGGAATTTACGGCACTACCACAGAATTGTCGATGGCAGGGGAAATATATAAAGATTATATGTTTAAACTGTATATAGATGGTGTTTATGCGCAAACATTCGGCACCGGACCTATAGAAAAAATGATCGGTTTTACAGGGCACCTCACGAGCGGTCATTTTGATGTTTTCATCGAAAAGAACGTAAATCAGGTCCCTTCACAAAATAGTAATTATAACGATATCCATTTGCCCAGCAGTGGGCAAATCTATAGGGCTGAATCTCCAACGTTTACGGAGTCACAGTCCTATAGTTTACATCTGAATAGTAATACTTTAAGCAATGAATCATTAATGACTATTAGTAATACAGAATGTTCTTTGCCAATTAGTAAGCATATACTGATAAATGAAAGTATAATATCTCCTACTTTCACGCAGTCGCAACCCTATTGTTTAAATGTTAATAGTAATAGTTCTGGCAATGTCTCATTAATCACCATGGTTAACGAAGAACGTTCTTTGGCAAGCGATGGGCAAATACTGATAAATGAATTTGCATCTCCAACTTTTACAGACTCGCAGCTTAGTAGGATAAACTATAGCCTTAGTCCATGTAAAGTCGTATTAGAGCAATTGCCTGTTGATAACCTACACGTAACAGAACGATTACAAAATAAAACTAATAGAAACGATATGTATCAACAAAACTGTAAACGTTCACGTGGTAGGCCAAAAAAGCAAGTAACTGTAGCTGAAAAAAAACGTAAGCATTTGGAGGCTGTTTTGCGTTACCAAAAACATAAGCCACAATCTCACAGGAAAGCCGTGCATCGGTATACAGCTGCACATCCCGAAGTGAACCAAGAGGCAGTACATCGATATACAGCCGCACACCCCGAAGTGCACAGAGAAGCTGTCCAACGGTATACTGCTGCACACCCCGACGTGCACCGAGAGGCCGTACAAGTATATAACGCTGCGCATCCTGAAGTAACTCGACAGGCTGCGTTAAGATATCAAAGCTTGCATCCTCAAACTCATCGTGAATGTGTTAGTAAATATTCTAAAACACATCGAGATGAAATACGTCGAATCAGAAATATTCCTTTAGAAATACGTGGGCTGGGTTTAACGGGTGCACTGAAAGGTAACGATTTAGATAAAATTAAACCGATTCATTTAAAATATTCTCTTATGTGTGAAGAAACTTATAAATGTATTTACTGCAGTGCAAGACTTTTTGATGAAGAAAAGTCTCGCACAAAGTGGTGCTGTGGACAGGGCAAATATAACGTTGACCCACTCGGACCACTAGATGCCGAGTTTTACGCAAACCAAAATTTTTTAAAAAACGCTAGAGCATATAATAATCTGTTCAGTTTTTCAGCGCTAGGTACAACTCACGGCTTTCAAAGACCTGCGGGTCACGGTCCTAACTTAGTGAAAGTTCAAGGGCGTATTTACCATCGCGTCTTTGATTTGGCTTATAGTGGTAGCACAAATAATACAGCATTATATATACACGACGGAGAAGAGCATCAAAGATTAGGAAATCAACAAAATTTGTGCCCCAATCTTATCAAGGAGATTTACGTGTACTTAAAAAATAATAATCCCTTGATAAAAGATTTACACTTATTAAATAATCACCCAAGTTCAGAAGCTCGATTAATTTTTCAAAACACAAGTCGACGTACTCATGGACCGATATTAGGAGATAGACCGGTGTCGAATGAGCTTGCAGGTTTGATTGAAACTTCAAACGAACATCACCCGCGAGCAGTAGTAATATGGAAAATTGGTGAAGCAAAACCACACACAGTACACTACTTACATCCCGCATATGAAGCGTTTCAGTATCCTTTACTGTTTCCTAGAGCTCCTGAAAGATATTCCATTGATATTAAAGATAAAGCTGGCAATAAACTAAGCCAAGTAAAATACTATCGTTGTCAACTCTTATCTGAAGAGCGGTTTGCGATCTTACGACGCCTTTCGCAAGAATACTTTGTTGACATGTGGTGCCGGACCGAAGAAGAGCGTCTACAATATTTCAAAGGTATTCAAAGCGAACTAAGAATTGCAACCCGACGTGAAATCGACGAAACGATCGCAGGTGAAGGCATACGACCCGGTAAAGTATATTTACCGGCGAGTCTTACGAATAGCCCACGTTATATGCAGATCAAGTACCATGATGCTATGGCCATTGTTGCACGGTTGGGAAAACCAAGCTTTTTCCTCACTGTTACATGTAACCCGAAATGGCCAGAAATAACCAACAGTTTATATCCCGGTCAACAGTCAACAGATCGCCCTGATTTGTGTGTGAGAGTATTTCAACTAAAGTTGTCAATACTGTTGAAAAAAATCAGATCAAAAGACTTCTTTGGTACCATTGTGTCAATTCTACATGTTATAGAATTCCAGAAAAGGGGTTTACCTCACGCACACATTACGTTCCGTGTAGAAGGAGGAGGGCCCATCGATAGTATGGATATTGATAAATTTATTCAAGCAACTATACCTCCACCGGAACAGGGACGACTGAGACAACTGGTTTTGCAACACATGGTGCACGGCCCATGTGGAACAGAAAGGTCACCCTGCTACGATCAAGCTGCTGGGAAATGTTCGAAAAAATTCCCTAAAAGTTACACTGAAGTGACGTACACGGATGAACGAGGCTCAGTACACTACAAACGTCCAGCTGGCGAACAGCCGGCAATTCGTGAACGAAATCAAACTTCAGTCACTAACAGGTGGATTGTGCCGTACAACCCGGCGATACTATTGATGATGGAGTGTCATTGCAATTTGGAAATTGCATCCACCTCCAAAGTGGTTAAATACCTTTACAAGTATCTGCACAAAGGTCCCGATCACGCAAAAGCGGGGGTGACAGAAGTATTCGACGAAATAGAACACTACGCTCAATATCGATATGTGAGCGCCTCAGATGCAATGTGGCGTCTATTGGAGTTTGACATCAGCTGCAGATACCCAACTGTTGTTGCACTACCGGTACATTTACCCGACGGAGACGCGATTGTTTTCCGTACCGGAACCGAGGCGCAAGCATCAGAAAATTACATGTCCAAATTGAAAATTTACATGACGAGGCCTCCAGATCCTGAGTTGGATGAATGTACTTACATAATGTTTTATGAAAGGTACAATGTCGAAACTCAGGTCCGGCCTAATCCAACTGTAAAAGTGTTGGCTCATGAATCTGGAAAATATTTTATTACAAAAAGAGTACGAGGCGAAATCGTGGCTCGAATTGTCTTTATATCTCCTACACTCGGTGAACTTTATTTTCTGCGAATGTTACTCATGCGTTATCCGTGCCGGAGCTACGACGAACTGCGAACTGTCAACAATATAATTTACGACACTTTTCAAAAAGCAGCGTTCGAACGTGGTATTCTGAACGATAACCAGGAGTATGAATCGGCAATAGAAGAGGCAGCCGGCTTCAAGACCGGCAAAGGTTTACGTCAGCTTTTCTTCGCACTTATCATGGACGGTGCCCCAGCCCTTCTGTTATGGGATAAATACCGTGATCATTTGTGCGATGATTATCACAGAGGATGTGAATCTGAAATAGAAGCCGCTTACGACCACGGCCTTAGAGACATTGAACAAATGTTACGTGCTCATGGTCGCTCGCTGTCAGATTTCGGTTTGCCAGACATAAGACACAGCATAACCGAGCTTGACAGAGAAACTGGAAGATGGAATGATGAGGCGACTGCCATATTAAATGAATGGGAGTCCAAATTAAATTCGCAGCAACGGGCTATTTATAACACAGTCATATTACTTACTGAAGATGATTGTGAAGATACGCACCCGGTTTTCATCGACGGTCCCGCTGGCACCGGAAAAACCATCTTGCTTAACGTGATTGCTGCAAAAATTCGTTCTAATGGACATATTGCCCTATGTACGGCTTCCACGGGTATAGCTGCACTAAATCACGATGGAGGTGTCACAGCACATTCAATGTTTAAGCTTCCGTTAGACTTTGAAGGTGGTAATGCAGTGTGGGGAATTTCGAACAACTCTCAAAGAGCAGCGTTGATCAAAGCAGCACGTCTTATCATTATCGATGAGGCACCAATGGCTCACAGGTACCTGCTTGAAACAATTGACCGCGGTCTCAAAGATCTAATGGAATGCAATACCAAACCCTTTGGAGGCAAAGTGTTAGTATTAGCTGGTGATTTTAGACAAATACCACCAGTGATAACAGGAGCAGGAGAACGTGACATATGCCGGGCCTCAATAAAAAATTCTGAAATTTGGCACTACGTTCAAAAATTCAAGTTAACTGAAAATCAGCGTGCAAAAGAAGACCCCTATTTTGCTAACTTTGTATTGAGTATTGGAGAAGGTGAAGCTGAAACAACTGAAGAAGATTTATTAATTTTAAAAAATATCAATTACGTAAATAGCTTGCAACAATTAATTTATATTATATATCCAAAGTACGAAGTCTGTGACCCAGAAAATATATGTAAAAGGGCGATTCTATCGGGAACTAATGAAAACATAAGAGATATTAATCAAAAAATACTTGAATTGATACCTGGACCAATGACTATCTGTTACAGTGCCGACACTACTGACCACCTGAATGACAACTCAGCTGAACGATTAGAAGGCAATGTTTTAAATTCTATCACAGCACCCGGTGTGCCCGATCATGACTTGAAACTGAAAGTAGGCGCGGTCGTAATACTTATTCGAAATATCAGTTTCACACACCGTTTAGTTAATGGTACTAAATTAATTATAGATCAAGTCTCAAAATTCACTCTGTTAGCGCATCACCCAAATAGTAGTGAGCCCATCGTCATACCTCGCATAACTTTTAAATTTAAAATAGGGCGAAACGGTGTAGAAATGACACGCAAGCAATTCCCTGTCAAGTTGGCTTATGCTATGACGTTCAATAAATCTCAAGGGCAAACTCTTGATCGTGTGGGAGTAGATCTAAGAAGTGATGTTTTTTCACATGGACAACTATACGTTGCTTTGGGCAGAGTGCGGCACAGTCACAATTTGCAAGTCTTGGTCCCGCCAGAAAGAGTTAGCAGAAATTACGCTCTTACTAAAAATATAGTTTATAAATCACTACTGACCTAAAATTCAAAAGAAAATCGGACAAAAACAGTAATATGTAAATAATATTATGTAATGTGTAATATAAGTAGGTAGATAGCATTGTAATAGAATATACTTAAACAATATTATGTTCGCTTTCTATACTTTTCTTTGTGTTATTATTATTTTATTTCAATAATTTTAAATGGCTTAATATACCAAACATTAAATTTTCAATCATAATACCTTACTTTATTCTTACTTCACAAATACCCCCAGTCAGAAACTTAAGATGTTACAGTAATATAAGGGTTTTTTACTATAACACATCTGAATCACAGGGATCTTTTGTTTCATATATCAAAACATATTTTTAAATATGTAAGTCATTATTCTAAGATGTAAGTAGATATTTTTTTAATTATGCTGTTTTTCATATTTATTTAAGGATTAATGCTTAATAACGACACAATATTTGTTTAAGAGCGGGGCCGCACTGCGGAAATTATTCGCGCGAATTTTATTCGCGCGGTTTATATTCCGCATTTTAATATATTTTTCTCGCGAATTTTAAATCGCATGTGCGTGCAGCTTCGTACATTCCCATATGTCACAGAATTTTGCGGAAAAATTCGCGCGAATAAATTTCGCAATGCGGCGTAGGCCTTAATGTTTATTTTAAGTATTTATTTATGTATCGTGGAGCAAGGTGGCAAAAATATTTAAATTTTTGTAATATTTTTGCTAAATTGCAATAGGTCTCATTATTCAGGCATGCAGAATATTTTTTACCCGATTACGTTAAAGCCAAAAGTAACGGTTATGATTTTAGCAGTCTATGTACATATGTTTATAGTTAAATTTTAATTCTGTTTTAAATGTCTGTTAATGGGAGAACCACGTAAAAAAAAACGAGCTGATGCCATACCTCCTGGGTGGCTTGGAAACTGGCCCACTACACTTTTTATATTATAAAGTAATACGTACCTACACGAAAAAGTTTATACGTATTTATAATATAAAGAATTATAGTGAGCCAGTTTTCGAGCTACCGAAGCTAATTTCACTGTTTCAGATATTCATTTTGTTGCGAAGTTTCTTTAGTGATATGACTCCCAGGGTGATGTGACCTGAAGATGATGACTAAATTCTTAATACAATATACCTATACCTACTAAAAATCAAAACGGTTACACACCAAAGCTATAAATCCAAGCGGACTCCTGTTTCTGTTGTTTACTCGGTCCGTCCACGCGGTCCGCTTTAGCGGGCCGCGCACGCACGCGCCGTACTAGTTAATATATATATAGCTGCTCGTGCTGATTCACTGACTGATTGATCACCTCTCCTGTAAAATTTTGTATGAAAAATTTTTTTTTCACTAATAGTTTCGTACAGAAGCCAAAAATTCATTAAGAACAAAAATATGGAGAGAGCTGATGATTGAGGATTTCGGTGACGGGTGAGGGGCACGCTTAAGGTATTGAAGATAGGTGGGGGGTGCTCGAGCAAATGTCACTCGAAACGTCATCCAATTGGCAGTGAGTTGAAAAAAAATTCAAAATGGCGAAAAAAAGATGGCCGCCATACAAATTTCGTCGGTGTCCATCTCGGAGGGTATAAAAGATGGAAGAGTAGTTTCTTCATAAAAGATGATCAAGATTGGAAGGTCTATCTGATGAATAGAAAAAAAATTCAAAATGGCGGAATTTATTTTATCATAGAAAATGTATGGCGAATATTGAAGAGATTACAAGTTGTGAACCATGCAAGGCTTTGATGCGGTTCTTTGGAGAAATGTCAAAGAAAAATATGGGATGATATGATGATTAAGGGTTTGGAAGATGTTTGATGAGCCCGGGCAGGGTATTGTAAATAGATGGGGGCTGCTCAAACAAAAAATACTCAGAACCTCATCCAATTGGCACTGAGCTGAAAAAAAAAACCAAAATGGCGGATTCAATATGGCGGCTATACAAACGTTGGTATCTATCTCACCAAGTATAAAATATGGAAGAGTGGTTTCTTGGAAAAATATGATCAAGACCTAAAGGTCTACCTACTTGATGAGCAGAATGATTCGGAGAAAAAATATGGAGAGTGATAATGATCGAGGATTAGGAATATGGGAGAGATAGGTGGAGGCTGCTCAAAACAAAATACCCGAAAGCGAAACCTCGCGGTCCGCTTTAGCGGGCCGCGCACCCACGCGCCCTACTAGTTACTTTTATGTAGGTATTCTAGTTTAAAGTAAAGTTCGCCGGACTGCCCGCTTCTGAAATGGATTTATTCTAGTTATTAATATATATATAGCTGCTCGTGCTGATTCATTGACTGACTCACTGATTGATCACCCCTCCTGTAAAATTTTGTATGAAAAATTTTTTTTTCACTAATGGTTTCGTATAGAGGACAAAAATTCATTCGGAACAAAAATATGGAGAGAGCTGATGATTGAGGATTTCGGAGACAGGTGAGCAGCACGCTTAAGGTATTGAAGATAGGTGGGGGGTGCTCGAACAAATGTCACTCGAAACGTCATCCAATTGGCAGTTAGCTGAAAAAAAATTCAAAATGGCGAAAAAAAGATGGCCGCCATACAAATTTCATCGGTCTCCATCTCGGAGGGTATAAAAGATGGAAGAGTGGTTTCTTGGCAAAAGATGATGAGGATCCAAAGGTCTACTTGATGAATTGAAAAAAAAAAATCAAAATGGCGGAATTTATTTTTCCATAGAAAATGTATGGCGAATATTGAAGAGACTACAAGTTGTAAACTATGCAAGGCTTTGATGCCATTCTTTGGAGAACTCTCAAAGAAAAATATGGAAAGACATGATGATTGAGGGTTTGGAAGATGGATGAGGAGCCCGGGCAGGGTATGTTAGATAGATGGGAGGTGCTCAAACAAAAATTACTCAAAACCTCATCCAATTGGCACTGAGCTGAAAAAAAACAAAATGGCGGATTCAAGATGGCGGCTATACAAATTTCGTCAGAGTCTATCTCACCAAGCATAAAAGATGGAAGAGTGGTTTCTGGGAAAAAGATGATCAAGACCTAAAAGTCTACTTGATGAACAGAAAAAAACAAGATGGCGGAATTTATTTTTCTACACAAAAAAAAATTATTGATGGAAAAATACGGAAAGAGCTGATGATCGAAGATTTTGGAGACGGATGAAGAGCACGGCGAGGGTATTGAAGATAGGTGGGACGTGCTCAAACAAAAACTACTCGAATCCTCGCGGTCCGCTTGCGGGCCGCGCACCCACGCGCCATACTAGTTATATATATAAAGCTACTTGAAGTTACGTACTGATCACCTCTCCTGAACAATTTTGTATGGGACTTTTTCACCATATTTTCCATGTGTGTAAAATTCAAAAATTTAAGGTCTCCAAAATTATAGAGAGAGCTGGACGTGGAAAACTGACTAGAGTGCCCTAGGGGATCTCGAAAACTATCAGTCGGAGAGGTATCGTCTCGAAACAAAAAATGTTCAAAACCTTGGGCCATTGGGTGAACCGGTAAAAAAAATATGGCCACCATACAAAAAAAATTTCGACTCCATACAAAAAAATTCCTAATTTTCAAGAGGCTCTCCAGAACAATTTTGTATGGAACTTTTTTCCCTTCACTACTTATGTGCGTAGAACTTATGGGTCTTCCTTCAGAAAATTATGAAACGTCATGATTGTGGAAAATTTACCAGAGTACCTCATGGGTCCTCCAAAACTACCAGTCATACAGACATGGTCCCAAACAAATGTTATTAAAGACCTTGGGCCATTAGGTGAACCGGTAAAAAAAAGATGGCCGCCGAACAAAAAAAAAATTCTCTCCATACAAATTTTTCGGGCAATTTTCAAGAGGCTCTCCAGAACAATTTTGTATGGAACTTTTTTCCTTTCACTATTTATGTGCGTAGAACTTATGGGTCTTCCTTCAGAAAATTACGAAACGTCATGAATGTGGAAAATTTACCAGAGTACCTCATGGGTCCTCCGAAACTACCAGTCATACTGACATGGTCCCAAACAAATGTTATTAAAGACCTTGGGCCATTAGGTGAACCGGTAAAAAAAAGATGGCCGCCGAACAAAAAAAATTTTCTCCATACAAATTTTTTGGATTCTTTTCAAGAGGCTCTCCAAAACAATTTTGTATGGAACCTTTTCCCTTAACTATTTATGTGCGTAGAACTTATGGGTCTTCCTTCAGAAAATTACGAAACGTCATGATTGTGGAAAATTTACCAGAGTACCTCATGGGTCCTCCAAAACTACCAGTCATACAGGCATGGTCCCAAACAAATGTTGTTAAATACCTTGGGCCATTGGGTGAATGGGTAAAAAAAAGATGTCCGCCGAACAAAAAAAAATCTCCATACAAATTTTTTGGGTTCTTTTTAAGAGGCTCTCTTAGACATTTTTGTATGAAACTTTTTCCTCCCACTACACGTATAAGTAAATAGAACTCAAAGATTTTTCACAAAAAATACAAAACGTAGTGAATGTGGAAAAATTACCAGAGTACCCTAACGGCCCTCAAAAACTATCAATCATAGAGGCATGGTCCTGAAACTAAAAATGTTCAAGACCTTAGGCCCTTTGGTGAGCCAGTAAAAAAAACATAGCTACGGAACAAAAAAAAAATCGTGTCCATACAAAATTTATTTTTAATTTTCAAGTGGCTCTCCAGAACATTTTTGTATAGATCTTTTTTTTTCCCACTAAACGCATGCATAGAACTCATTAGTGTCCTTTCAGAAAAGATACGAAACGTGATACCAATATTTATTTTTATCTTTCAAGAGACTCTCCAGAATATTCTGGTATTTGGTATGGCCCCCCATTTCTTTATTTTACGAATATTGAAGAGACAACAAGGCCCGCGAGCTGCTTGCAGCTCGCGCACCGAGCGCAACACTAGTTTTGACTAAACGTAATAACGTCTCTCGAATGAGGTTCCTAGACTCTTTCTAGTATTTCTAGTAGAGAGTATTATAAAAGTAGTAGGTAGTAGGTATAATAATGAAGTTTGTACAAAAACCCTATTTACACCTATAATTTACTTAAAAAGTAGGTAATTTCTGTTTTACCACCTCACGAGAACATCGCAGCTTGCAACTTTGAATTGTAGATGCGATATGACAAGATAAGGAGTCCTCATACAGCCATTATCATACGAAATGCATACTAAATGTGACACTAAAATTCAGACCTAAAACCGTTTATCTCACATTTTGCTAGTTTCAAGGTAAATTTTCAAACGCGCCATGTAGAAATTATGTATTTTTAAATCGCGACTTTCACACGCCGGATTCGAATTATCATTTTTAATTTAACGCGCTTTGACTTCCCACTGCTGGGCACAGGCCTCCTCTTTTATTTAGAGCTTAGATCCGCCACGGTGCTTCGATGCAGGTTGGCGGGCTTCAACAACTATATCCACATGATAGTGATAATAACAGGGACCGCAGGACCGACGCGATGGTTTAACGTGCTCTTCAAGGCACATTCGTGCTGGCACCGAGAACTTCTTGATAGAATAACCCCATAACAATTTATGACCCAACCCGGCAATCGAACCCAGGACTTCGTGATTTGCAGTCGAAAATACTAATCGCAGATTGACGAAGTAAAAAAAGTTTCCAATCAAGGTTAACAACTGGTAGATGAAAAATATTTTACCTATAAATAACCGCTACAAACAAACAACTGAGAAAAACTATTATACCTAAGACTTTTTCTTTTCATTGTACACCACCTCTAGTATTTATATAGGAACGCAACAAAAATTAAAGTTGCAGAAATAGCTCTATTGAGAGCCGGCGCGGCGTTAGCTACACGTTGCCTGAAAATACAATTGTATTCGCTGGCAACATGTGGTGGTTGCACAAAAATTGGAATACAGTGAAATTTATACACTGCACTATTTATTATACACCACAGTAGGTATTTTGCAGTACGGTTAAATAAAGATTTTTTTTAATAGCCTTGTTTTTATTAGGGTTCCGTAGTAAACAAGGAACCCTTATAGTTTCGCCATGTCCATCCGTCCGTCTGTCTGTCTGTCTGTCCGTCCTCGCTTAATCTCAGAGACTATTAGTGTTAGAAATCTGTAATTTGGCATGGGTATAAATATTAATCACGCCGACAAAATGGTGAAATAAAGTTTTGATAAATTTTTTTTAGGGTAGTTTCCCTACATGTAAAGTGGGGATGAATATTTTTTTCTCGTCTACCCCATAGTGTGGGGTATCGTTAAATAGGTCTTTTAAAAATACTGTGGGTGTGGGAACATCATTTTTCGATTTCTAGATCCATTTGTAAAATATGATGTTTTAAAGTACTAATTTTTATTAGAGTCAAGTGTCCCCCCTTCTATCAGCCAAATGGCAGTATATAGGAACTTGAAAAAATTCACAGCAGTAGAATACCTATATTATCAATCAATTTTAAAGGAAAACTATCACGGCTAAGTAGGGTTCACAGGTTAAGGAGTTATATCTGTTTTTCGAGGATTGTGACTACGGAACCCTACACTGCGCGTGGCCCGCCACGCACTTGGCCATTTTTTTAGACAGACCTCGCAGAGCTATCATGTCAGCAATTGTGCTGCTAGGTCGACCGGGCCCATCCCTTCTCCAGATTGACTGTTATCGTCGTGAATCGTGATGTAACATTCTAAACAAATAAAATAAAATTAAACAATCTGTACCTATTTACTGCCGTAGTAGCGTAGGTTAGGTAAGTAGTTAAGCTTATAATTATGATTATTTGAACGATAACGTTATTTAAACGTAACATGTTTTTATTTTTTCTGTTCCTATTTTGACGGGTCTTTTACAAGGAGTGATTTTGGCTACTTGTATCCCGAACATAATATTAAGGGTTTCTACGTTAAAAAATTAAAACTTTTGATGTTAATGACAACATACAGGTTGATGCATTTTCACCGCTGAATCTATGAACCGATTTTGATGAATTTGATGAAACACGTGAGAAAAAAATTATGATGTCAAGAGTAGTGTATTTGTCTTATCATAGCAGTTGTTCCACCATTATTCAGACATCTGTTTGTGGTATGTTTTGTCACGTTTACCTACTATAACTACTGACAGGACATTATACGTACTAAAATCAGCATTCTAAATTATTTTCAGACAGATAAATTAGCCTACTTTTCTTTTTAGTATAGTTTAACTTAAGTAAAAGCATAATTATTCTAATAAATTAGGTAGGTATACCTACGTGCCTCCGTAAATAATTGTTTCATAAAAGTTTGCTCTGAACTCTCTGAATAGTAAAGTAGCGATTCCTTCCCGTAAATATAGCAAATAAAAAGGTACTTAAAAGTTTTCCCTTTGAAACTTTTCTTGAAAAGATGCACTGCAAATGATTACTTTGCATTTCTCCTTAATATACAAAGTTAAAGTAAATTAACAGGCTGTCTCAAAGCGCTGAAACCTGTGCTGAAACTTGAAAAACAATAACGTCGAATACATGAACAAACTTCTTGTTTACAAAAATAATGGAATATTATTTTTACATTATAAAAAGAATAAGTAAATCAATGAATGAATTAATAAATAAATTGTGTTTCATATTAATAATCCTATTGGTGTTGTTGGTGAAATGAAAATATTACCGTTTGATAAAACCTTTCGTCAAGGGAAAAATTCGAACATTATTATTATTACCCGACTGGGTATATGTGTTTCACCTGTGTGTATGTATGTCCATTCCTATGTCCGCTTGTAACTAATCAACGGCTCAACGGATTTTGATAAATGATACGTCATTAGATTTGTCTCGATAACGCGAGTGTCAATGGGTACCTAAATTAAAAAAAAAATCAAAATGGCGGACTTTATGCGCTTTATTGTGCGAGCTGAAAAAAAAATTTTTCTTCAAGACCCTCGAGTGGGGTATCAAAATAAAGGGATTCAAAAGGCGAATACGAAAATGTATACAATTTATATATTTGGAAACCATTTGGAGTGATAAATCGTATAAAATGACCGTTTCCTATGTCAGTTCGTAACTACTTAACGGCTCAACCAATTTTGATAAATTATACGTCATTAGATTTGTCTTGATGGCACAAATGTTACTGGGTACATAAAAATCATAAAATATCAAAATGGCGGATTTTATGCACTTTAATGTGCGGGCTGAAAAATTTTTTTTTCGTCAACACCCTTGAGTGGGGTATAAAATAAAGGCCAGTACGAAAATGTTTTCAATCTATATGTTTTAAATCAGTTTGGAGTGACAAATCATGAAAAACAAAATAAATAACAACTACACTGTAAGTGGTACGGTGGTAGTTTATTAATTTTTTTGTTCGTTTTATAGCATGGCAGTCGGGTTTTTTAATTTTTAAATTATAGCTTGTTTTGTAAAACATATTCGTCACTTGGCACTTGTTTTGCGAATCGGTCAATAAGAGAGTAGATATACAAATATAACCGGCGACCCACTCATACATCCAAAATAAACACAATCATACATCCAAAAAAAAAACAAAATCCAAATACGGCGTACTCTTTTCATCGCCTTAAAATAAAAAGAAAGTTATGTAGGTCATTGTCTCAAAGAAATTGGTAAGGCATATTTTTTATTTTGCCGTTATTGACCACTAAGATTTTAAATACAACGCTGTCTCATCTGGCACAAGGAAACCGTGAAAGGCTCGTGACCTGGCGATCACGGCCAATCGATCGTTCTACATTATGTTCGTAGCGAACGACAATTGCGAATGTTCTTCGCTAGTTACACACTTTCCTATTGTATTCATGTGAGGACACGTTCACTGCAGCGTTTCTTTGTTCTGTCCGATAGACGGATACGTGTCTGATGCCCGGATTACTCACGTAATGGAGCATTTGAAATCAAGTTTTAATTGCTACCATTTAGCAAATGCTAACTAACGATGAACTTTGTCACCAATGCCGCTGGTTTGAATCGCTGGTTTGACGTGTTCTACGACAAAAAGATATACATAAGATAGTCAAAGCAATCAACAGATGTCCACCGCTGGACATAGGTGCGACACAGAACAATATCTTGTGCCGTTTGCATCGAGCGACTGCCAGTGACTTTCTTGAGATCACCCATCCACCTAAGGGGGCGACTTATAAGTATAACCCTGTATTTGCCGTTGCGAGGTTTCCATTAAAGCTTATTGGGATGCCAACGACATCAACGAACCAAAAGAGGTTTGTAGATAGGTACCTAACTACCAAATCCATCATCCAGATAGCTACCATTTAGGTAAATCTGATTCAATTTAACTTTATTTAATTCAGTAAGTTCATACCTACCAACGAAATAATGTTGGTGGAAACAAATTAATAATAATATATCTATACATACTTATAATAAAATCGTAGACTTGCCGTATCCGTACATTCAAGATTTTTGCAAAATAATAACTGGGGGATGTTAGGGATAAGCAATAGAACGTAAAAAAGCTATTTTTGAAATTTTTGTCTGTTTGTCTGTCTGTTTGTCTGTTTATCTGTTTGTCTGTTTGTCTGTTTGTCTGTGTGTCTGTTTGTCTGTTTGTCTGTTTGTCTGTTTGTCTGTTTGTCTGTTTATCTGTTTGTCTGTTTGTCTGTTTGTCTGTATGTTTGTATGCTGTACATCACGCAAAAACTACTGAATGGATTGAAATGAAACTTGGTATGATTTAAGTTCATACTACGGAGTAACATATAGGATACTCTTTATCCCGAAATTCAGCACGGTTCCCTTGGGAGAGGGGATGAAAGTTAAAATGTGTACTTAGCTGTAATTCATTAACGCGTGGTCCGATTTCATTCATTCTTTTTTTGTTAGAAAGGATATACTTTAAAGATTACCGGGTAATCTCAGAAAGGCTGGATCGATTTTGATGGGACTTTTACTGGCGGATGTTTACATTTTGATCTACCTAAACATCCGCCAGTGAACTTTTAACAGTTTTTAGCAAGGTATGAGCTCAAAGGAGCTTAGGAAAACAAAATGATTCACACGGGATTTTCAAAAACCAATATCCACGCGAACGAAGTCGCGGGTGTCCGCTTGTATATAATAAATTGGAAAGTCTTACATTGCTACACCACATACTTAGCAAGTAATTTAAATATATGTGCTTATAATTAGACAAGTTAAATAGATCGCGCTATCTAGTACGAAGTAAGAACCAATGAGCTTAACCTATTTCTGTCCAAGTTGTCACAACGCTGTACACACTGCCATCCATGGCCAACAATAGCGATGAGGGGAAACTACTCCTAACAAGTGAAAAACAAACTAATCCAGTCCCATAGTATCTGCGTACAAATAAACAAGCAAATCGGACTGGCACAATGCAGACATTTGAGGAGCGACCGACAAAGGTTTACTAGGTCTTTTTTCAGGGGCATCTGTTATTTGTTTTTTCCATGTAAATTTCTTCTTAACACTGAAGTGGGCACGCACCTCTAACTTTTCGGAGTTATGTGCGTTTTAAGTATTTAAATATCACTTGCTTTAACGGTGAAGGAAAACATCGTGAGGAAACCTGCATGTCTGAGAGTTCTCCATAACGTTCTCAAAGGTGTGTGAAGTCTGCCAATCCGCTTGGCCAGCGTGGTAGACTATGGCCAAAACCCTTCTCACTCTGAGAGGAGACCCGTGCTCTGTAGTGAGCCGGTAATGGGTTGATCACGACTGAAGTGGGTCGCTTAATACGGTCGAGCACGTATGTAATAATAGTATACCGATGTTATCAGGGTTGTCAGCGTCTCAGTGTGGCGTTGTGGTAGGCAAAGACCCAGGGACGACACATGCTTGGAACGCGTGCGACCCAGTCATCTCTCCTCACAAGTTGCGCGCAGCACTCCTGCCTTGTCACTTTGGTAAGTTCACGGGAGACCCCGCAGACATACAATTTCAAGTTGGCCAACTAAATCGCAGAGTATAAGTATATCTGTGCTTATCACAGTGACTTATGACACCGCGCACATCATAACCAACTAAATCGTTCAACTAAATAATTGAACGACGATTGTATCGGAATTGAAATTCCCTTCCGATTACGTCCAATTTAAAAGTTGGCCGATTAAATTGTGGAAAGTTCGCAATTTAGTTGTTCGATAGTCGACCAACTTGAAATTGTAAGTCTGCGGGGTATCTAAGTGCTGTACGTATTCGAGCAACATTCAGCGAGCCTTCCAACCTAGCTAGCTAGTTTCAGTATCACGAACACAACCACCTCTGATTGGCTGACACTGTTGGCGAGTTGCAACAAAATACGTTACACGTCGCTGTACTTTGATATCATACTAATTGTCAGATAACGGCCTTTAATACTATTTTCTTACTTTTCTTCTAGTCAGCCCTTTACTGCGATCTAAATGGGAACGAAGACTATAGGCAGGAGGGCTAACCCGGTTAATATAAACTACCAGTACCTACGGGAGTATGGTAATTTGGTAGTTTTTATTAAACCCACAGATAGGTACTCCTGATCCATTCCAAGTCACTTGTCATCCGCTTCTACAAATTGATCATAATATAGCGTTTCGGAAACTGGGAGGGGGAAATAATTACTTTTTTGTAAATGCCTAAATGGCTTTTAGATACTATATATTCTTATTATAAAAACATACGAAAACGTCTTTAATATTCTCGCAATAGGTATAAGCTGTAACTACGACCACGGAAACTTTATATATCAAATAAACAGAGAAGTACCTAAATCTCCACAGTATAACTCCGACTGCGCGGACGGTCGTAAAGTTTTTCGTAATAACAAAAGTAAGCATCAAGACAAACGCACGCAAGGGAAGGAACGATGGAGATGACGTCCCGGCCCAGTTTCCGCCTTTGTCCTATCAAAACAGTTCCTGTCGCTCTTCGGACTCCGGTTTGTTCTTTTGCAGTGAGTAATATACGAAACAAGACAAAGAAAGCGCCGGGAAACACATCTAAGCCTACAACTGACTCGACTTACGTATATTGCAATCTCTCTGACAAAAAAAATCTTTTAAAAAACCGACTTTTTTTACTCGTAATGGAATGTGCAGATGCCACCGTCGCGTCGGTATAAAAATAATGTTTGTTTGTATTGAGATGTACACGTAAGTTGAAGTCGAACGGAAGAAAAGCTGAATAAGAAGATTACCCGACTTCGTAAAAAACGATGAAAAAATAATAGCAGGTACATTGTGATTTAAGTACGGTAAGTAGGTAGGTTATTACAATCGAGATGACGTTTGTAAGCCCGAGTCGCAGGCAAGGGTTTACCATCGTTACGAGATCGTAATAACCTTAACGTCCGTATATCACACGACGTTTTTCAATTCATTTGTGAGAAAACATAAATAAAGTAGATATAAAACCAAAGAATTAAAGTACTTTATTTTAGAACAAGCGGAAACCCGCGACTTCGTTCGCGTGGATATTGGTTTTTAAACATCCCGTGGGAATCATTTTGTCTTTCCTAAGCTCCTTTGAGCTAAAAACAGTTAAAAGTTCATCGGCGGATGTTTAGGTAGATCAAAATGTAAACATCAGGCAGTGAAAGTCCCATCAAAATCGATCCAGCCTTTTGAGAGATTAGCCAGTAATCTGAAAAGTATGCCCTTTCTAACAAAAAAAGAATGAATGAAATCGGACCACGCGTTAATGAATTACAGCTAAGTACACATTTTGAATTTCATCCCCTCTCCCAAGGGAACCGTGCTGAATTTCGGGATAAAAAGTATCCTATATGTTACTCCGTAATATGAACTTAAATCTTGCCAAGTTTCATTTCAATCAGTCTAGTAGTCTTTGCGTGATGCGCGCACAAACATACAGACAAACAGACAAACAGATAAACAGACAAACAGACAAAAATTTCAAAAATAGCTTTTTTACTTTCTATTACTTATCCCTAACATCCCCCAGTTATTATTTTGCAAAAATCTTTAATGTACAGATACGTCAAGTCTACGATTTTATTATATGTATAGATATAGATATAGATATAGATTAAAGCATCGAGTATATCGACCACAACAATGATGGCTTATACTTGCCGCTTAATTCGTGGAAATAAGCCATGCAAACATTTTCTGAAATTTCATATCTATGGCGAATATAATATTATGGGGAAACAACCTCTGATATGCAGATGATACCACGCTATTTGTAGACTCGGAGCGGGAAAAGGCTGAAATGTTCAGAGTTTAGCATGCAAGTAAAATGGTCGGTCTTTCCATAAACAAAAAGAAACCAAAGTCCAGCTCGATCGAGCTGGACTTTTTACACGAACGGGTGAACTCGATGATCTAGAGTTCGTAAGCCAGTTTGTCTACCTAGGGTCACTGATAAGCAATCAGGGAGGTTGTGACGCGGAAATTCGAACACGTGCACAGATGACCAATGCAGCAATGAGCAAGTTAACCAGAATCTGGCAAAACAGAAGAGTGTCAAATACCAGCAAGACCAGACTCGTGCGAGCCTTGGAATTCTCAATATTTCTACACGGTTCCGAACCATGGTCAATCCGTGCAGCCGACCGAAAGAAAATCGACGCGTTCGAAATATATTGTTGGAGGAGAATGCTGCGAAACCGTGGACGGCAAAGAGAACGAACAAATGTATTTTTGACCAACTGAACATTATGACCAGACTATCCACTATCTGCTACCGACGAGTCCTCAGCTATTTTGGTCATATTGCCCGGATACAACCAGACAATCTGGATTAACTGGTTGGAATGGTCGAGGGTAAAAGATTAAGGGGTCGATCACCTACCCGCTGGTCCGATCAGTTACAAACTATATTGGGCCTTAATATTCCGACTGCCCTGAGACAAGCCGAAGACAGAGCGGCGTGGAGGCAGCTGGTTGACTCATCAGTGAAGGCATTCCAAAACAAGCACGACCTTCAGTAATGAAGTGCACGAAGAAGAAGAAATAAATAGGTATACCTACTGGTAAATCAAAAGTAGGTATTGGGTTGTCTATAGAATAACCTTAAAATAAAAGTTGAATTTTCCCGTGAAAAAGTAACTGGAAAATGTTAATAAGGCTTTAAAGTTGGTCGTTAGACTCGCCATCTGCTTTTAAAGCTACCGCCGGAATAGATTACTCTTTGCCTCTAAAATTGTCAATGACATTTTAGATGCCTTTTTATGCCTAGTTTACCGTTCGCAATTTTTGCCCTGCTTTACATTTTCAAAAAGGGTTTATTTTGTGTATTATAATCATAGATAGCAATTTTTTAAAAGAAATTTGTCAAAAGTTAAGCTAACTAAATTTTTTCCATCACTATTCACTAATATTGATATAACTATACCTAGTCCGTTTCAATAGAGTTGAGCTAAAATGTAAACCAACACGCCTTTTTGCTAAAAACTACAGAATGTATTGAAATGAAACTTGGCACGATTTAAGTTTGTAGTATAAAATTAAATCGTGCCAAGTTTCATTTCAATCCATTCTGTAGTTTTTTAGCAAAAAGGTGTGTTGGTTTACATTTTAGCTCAACTCTATTGAAACGGACTAGTTATACTCACATTACTAATACTTACATCCTACATACTACCTACTATAAATACCTACCTATACTTAAAATTAACAATAAATATTAAGAACTTATACTTAAGTACTACTAGGCTGACTCAACCCAATCGACTGATTGATGGTGAAAACCTGCACGTTTAGCGTTTAGGCGAGGGTAAGTAGCGTCCGTAATGTAAGTAGGTATTTTCAAAGAAAAAATATATACCTAGAGCGGTGAAAACGTTGAACCAACGCGACGCGACGTCTTCGTTACAAGATACAGACCAGTCAAATAAAGACTGGTAATAGCAGGGCACCCGCACTCACCACACATATGCGCTGGAATCACCTATTTAAATGCGCCGCCCACATTCGGTACCTCATTCCAGAGAGTATTTTTGTTCTGTGCCTCATTCCGTGAGCGGACGTCACTGTGTAAAGAAGTCCCTAAACACGTGTTTTTCTGTCAAAGATGCCCTACTGTGCAGTCAAATGTTGCGGAAAATGTCCAGTCTTAATAAAGACGGAATTACATTTCACAGGTAAGCCCATATTCTTCAATTTAAGGATAATTATTATTATAATTTAAAATAGTGTACAGCAAAACACAAAATGCGAAAGCACTCCCGTTGAAGTCTTTTAACGCCATCTCTTTTTTCTCACGTTTATCTGCATAAGTCATTCTCGCTCCATGCTTATTAGAGATGGCGGTCTAATAAAAATATAATTTATCGATAAAATGCGAACATAGAAAGTGATCCCAATATTTTAATAATAATATTGACTGAATTCGACTGAACTCAACTGAACTCGACTGAACTCGACTGAACTCGACTGAACTCGACTTAACTCGACTGAACTCGATTGAAATCGACTGAACTCGACTGAACTCGACTGAACTCGACTTAACTCGACTGAACTCGACTGAAATCGACTGAACTCGACTGATTTCAACTGAACTCGACTGAACTCAACTGAACTCGACGGATTTCGACTGAACTAGACTGAACTCGACTGAACTCGACTGAAATCGACTGAACTCGACTGAACTCGACTGAACTCGACTGATTTCGACTGAACTCGACTAGACTCGACTGAACTCGACTGAACTCGACTGAAATCGACTGAACTCGACTGAACACGACTGAACACGACGGAACTCGACTGGACTCGACTGAACTCTACTGAAATCGACTGAACTCGACTGAACACGACTGAACTCGACTGAACTCGACTGAAATCGACTGAACTCGACTGAACTCCACTGATTTCAACTGAACTCGACTGAACTCGACTGAACTTGACTGAACTCGACTGAACACGACTGAACTCGACTGAACTCGACTGAACTCGACTGAACTCGACTGAATTCGACTGAACTCGCCTGAACTCGACTTAACTCCACTTAACTCGACTTAACTCGACTGAGAGTTCAGTCGAGTTAAGTCGAGTGACTTAACTCGGCTTAACTCGACTGAACTTGACTGAACTCCACTTAACTCGACTTAACTCGACTTAACTCGACTGAACTCGACTGAACTCGACTTAACTCGACTTAAATCTACTGAGAATTAAGTCGAGTGACTTAACTCGGCTTAACTTGACTGAACTCGACTTAACTCGACTTAACTCGACTGAACTCGACTGAACTCGACTTAACTCGACTTAACTCGACTGAACTCGACTGAACTCGACTGAAATCGACTGAACTCGACTGAACTCCACTGATTTCAACTGAACTCGACTGAACTTGACTGAACTCGACTGAACACGACTGAACTCGACTGAACTCGACTGAACTCGACTGAACTCGACTGAATTCGACTGACCTCGCCTGAACTCGACTGAACTCGACTGAATTCGACTGAACTCGACTGAACTCGACTGAACTCGACTTAACTCGACTGAACTCGACTGAACTCGACTTAACTCGACTAAACTCGACTGAACTCGACTGAACTCGACTTAACTCGACTTAACTCGACTGAACACGACTGAACTCGACTGAACTCGACTGAACACGACTGAATTCGACTGAACTCGACTGAACTCGACTGAACTCGACTTAACTCGACTTAACTCGACTGAACTCGACTGAACTTGATTTAACTCGACTTAACTCGACTGAACTCGACTGAAGTCGACTGAACTCGACTTAACTCGACTTAAATCTACTGAGAGTTAAGTCGAGTGACTTAACTCGGCTTAACTCGACTGAACTCGACTTAACTCGACTTAACTCGACTGAACTCGACTGAAATCGACCGAACTCCACTGATTTCAACTGAACTCGACTGAACTCTACTGAAATCGACTGAACACGACTGAACTCGACTTAACTCGACTGAAATCGACTGAACTCGACTGAACTCCACTGATTTCAACTGAACTCGACTGAACTCGACTGAACTTGACTGAACTCGACTGAACACGACTGAACTCGACTGAACTCGACTGAACTCGACTGAACTCGACTGAATTCGACTGAAGTCGCCTGAACTCGACTTAACTCCACTTAACTCGACTTAACTCGACTGAGAGTTCAGTCGAGTTAAGTCGAGTGACTTAACTCGGCTTAACTCGACTGAACTCGACTGAACTCGACTTAACTCGACTTAACTCGACTTAACTCGACTGAACTCGACTGAACTTGATTTAACTCGACTTAACTAGACTGAACTCGACTGAAGTCGACTTAACTCGACTTAAATCTACTGAGAGTTAAGTCGAGTGACTTAACTCGGCTTAACTCGACTGAACTCGACTTAACTCGACTTAACTCGACTTAACTCGACTGAACTCGACTGAACTCGACTTAACTCGACTTAACTCGACTGAACTCGACTGAACTCGACTGAAATCGACTGAACTCGACTGAACTCCACTGATTTCAACTGAACTCGACTGAACTCGACTGAACTTGACTGAACTCGACTGAACACGACTGAACTCGACTGAACTCGACTGAACTCGACTGAACTCGACTGAATTCGACTGATCTCGCCTGAACTCGACTGAACTCGACTGAATTCGACTGAACTCGACTGAACTCGACTGAACTCGACTTAACTCGACTGAACTCGACTGAACTCGACTTAACTCGACTAAACTCGACTGAACTCGACTGAACTCGACTTAACTCGACTTAACTCGACTGAACACGACTGAACTCGACTGAACTCGACTGAACACGACTGAACTCGACTGAATTCGACTGAACTCGACTGAACTCGACTTAACTCGACTTAACTCGACTGAACTCGACTGAAGTCGACTGAACTTGACTGAACTCGACTTAACTCGACTGAACTCGACTTAAGTCGACTGAATACGTCTGAACTTGACTGAACTCGATTGAACGAGTCGAGTTCAGTCGAGTTCAGTCGAATTAAGTCGAGTTGAGTCGAGTTAAGTCGAGTTGAGTCGAGTTCAGTCGAGTTCAGTCGAGTTAAGTCGAGTTGAGTCGAGTTCAGTCGAGTTCAGTCGAGTTCAGTCGAGTTCAGTTGAGTTCAGTCGAGTTAAGTCGAGTTTAGTCGAGTTAAGTCGAGTTCAGTCGAGTTCAGTCAAGATCAGTCGAGTTCAGTCGAGTTCAGTCGAGTTAAGTCGAGTTAAGTCGAGTTCATTCGAGTTAAGTCGAGTTCAGTCAAGTTCAGTCGGGTTCAGTCGAGTTCAGTCGCGTTCAGTCGAGTTCAGTTGAGTTCAGTCGAGTTCAGTCGAGTTCAGTCGAGTTCAGTCGAGTTCAGTCGAGTTCAGTCGAGTTCAGTCGAGTTCAGTCGAGTTCAGTCGAGTTCAGTCGAGTTCAGTCGAGTTCAGTCGAGTTCAGTCGAGTTCAGTCGAGTTCAGTCGAGTTCAATCGAGTTCAGTCGAGTTAAGTCGAGTTCAGTCGAGTTCAGTCGAGATCAGTCGAGTTCAGTCGAGTTCAGTCGAGTTCAGTCGATTTCAGTCGAGTTCAGTCGAGTTCAGTCGAGTTCAGTCGAGTTCAGTCGAGTTCAGTCGAGTTCAGTCGAGTTCAGTCGTGTTCAGTCGAGTTCAGTCGTGTTCAGTCGAGTTCAGTCGAGTTCAGTCGTGTTCAGTCGAGTTCAGTCGTGTTCAGTCGAGTTCAGTCGTGTTCAGTCGAGTTCAGTCGTGTTCAGTCGAGTTCAGTCAAGTTCAGTTGAGTTCAGTCGAGTTCAGTCGTGTTCAGTCGTGTTCAGTCGAGTTCAGTCGAGTTCAGTCGAGTTCAGTCGATTTCAGTCGAGTTCAGTCGAGTTCAGTCGAGTTCAGTCGAGTTCAGTCGTGTTCAGTCGAGTTCAGTCGAGTTCAGTCGAGTTCAGTCGAGTTCAGTCGTGTTCAGTCGAGTTCAGTCGAGTTCAGCCGTGTTCAGTCGAGTTCAGTCGTGTTCAGTCGAGTTCAGTCGATTTCAGTTGAGTTCAGTCGAGTTCAATCGAGTGCAGTCGAGTCCAGTCGAGTCGAGTCGAGTTGAGTTGTTGTAGAGAGTCGATAAATTATATTAGTATGCATTCGTTGCTCTGCATACTAATTGTAATTTGAACCATACCTACCTATTAAAATATCGATAAATATTTGATAAAATTCACAGACGAGAGCGCCTCATTATCCTAAAACGGGTTTCAAAAAATAGAGATAGAGATAATATTAAATATTTAAATTTTGAATTTTTGTTTTATTTTTATCATATTATCAACTGAAATCATGTCGATAATGATACGTCGATAAAAAACGGTCGACGTCCAATTCCATCACTAGTTGATTTAACTTGATTTTATGACTTTCGAGTCAACCAATCACAACAACGCGTTCTCCCCTGTCCCCCGCCAACATTTTACGATTTCGTTTTAATACTATTTCGTGTTAATGCGGACTCTGGAGCTCCTTTCTCTGTGTTACAAGAATAAAAGAACATTTTAGGTTTCGGAGAGGTTTCAGAACGTTATTGTGTTTTGAGCGTTGCTGTTTTTAACCCCCGACGAAAAAACGACGGGGTGTTATAAGTTTCACGTGTCTGTGTGTGTGTGTGTGTGTGTGTGTGTGTGTGTGTGTGTCTGTCTGTTCCCCTGTGGCGCTCAAACGCGTGGACCGATTTGAATGCGGTTTTTTTGTTTGAAAGGTGAATTAGTCGAGAGTGTTGTTAGCTATGTTTGATGAAAATCGATCCAAGATGGCCGCCGCTACAAAATGGCGGATTACATATTTTATCACAACACCCTCAATATGGGTATCAAATGAAAGGGCTTGACTAGCAGAATAGCACTATTGCAAATTCAAGATGGCCGCCGCCACAAAATGGCGAATGTCGGGGGTTTTTTAAATTTTCAATTTATACTTGTAGTACGAAAATGTTGCCACTGTACAAAACTTTTTGCGGCACGGGAAGTTTGAAGTTTATTTTGCGGGATCCAAATAATTCGTGTGTACAAACTGTGTATGGGTAGTGAAAAAAAAATACTCTTTCTGAGTTATACGAAATGAATGAATGCGAACAACATGTCGGATATCCTACGTACCTATTCATATTCTTATTTTCATACTAGCTGACCCCCGCGACTTCGTCCGCATGGATATACGTTTTTATATAGGATCGGATTGGATCCCATAATCCTTTTTTGTACCAAAACTAAATGTAGCCTAAGTTACTCCATATAACATCACTTATCTGCCATTGAAAGTTCCGTTCAAATCGTTTCAGCCGTTTCGGAGATTAGTTGGAACAAATAGACAGACCGACAAACATAAATTTAAACGCACACCAGTTTAAAATAAGCCGTTCGTTCAAAGATCCGGGTCCCAAGTTATTTGAACCCAATATGAGGGTTGTAATGTCTGTCATTTCGGAACTAAAAACCCTATGATCTTGAAATATTTACAGAACAATATATAAAGTACTACCTTTCTAACAAAAAAAGAATGAGTGAAATCGAACAACGCGTTAATGAATTACAGCTAAAATACACGTTTTAACTTTCATCCCCTCTCCCAAGGGAACCGTGATGAATTTCGGGATAAAAAGTATCCTATGTCCTACCTCGGAGTATAAACTCAAATCGTACCAAGTTTCATTCGAATTCATTCGGTAGTTTCGGCATGATGCGCGGCCAAGATACAGACAGACAGACAGACAGACAGACAAAAATGAAACAAATTGCAGTTTTGGCTTCAGTATCGATTATAGAGTGTCCTCCAATAAAAAATTTCAAAATATCTTCAATGTACAGAATTGTATCTGTTACAGTTTTATTATATTACGAGCGGATACCCGCGACTTCGTTCGCGTGGATATTGATTTTAATAATCCCGTGGGCATCATTTTGTTTTTCCTATGCTCCTTTGAGCTTAAACCTTGCTAAAAACTGTTAAAAGTTCACTGGCGTATGTTTAGGTACATCAAAATGTAAATATCCGCCAGTGAAAGTTCCATCAAAATCGGTCCAGTCTTTCGGAGATAAGCCAGTAGTCTTTAAAGTATCTACTTTCTAACAAAAAAAGAATGAATGAAATCGGACCACCCGTTAACGAATTACAGCTAATTACACATTTTGCCTTTCATCCCCTCTCCCAAGGGAACCGTGCTGAATTTTGGGATAAAAAGTATCCTATAAGTTACTCCATAGTATTAATCCTTTACCGCATAGGAATCCAAATATGGATTCAAAATTTTTAAATTAGTTTTTTAGTTTACAGAAATATTATTTTTTAATAACCAAATATAAAATCTTATTAAACAAGGCTTCCTGTAACGATTCGCATTTTTTGCTGCCTATGGTAAGAGTCAACTGTCAATCTATTTGATGTTATGTGGAGACTATTTGACGCGTGTGGTGTGATTAAACTTTGTACAAATTTCATCGCTTGAAAAAATATTTAAAATGGTAAGTGAAAAATCTGATATTTTTTATATTTGCTCCATGAATATCTAAGAATGTGGGTTTGTTGCGTTTGTTGTGATTTTTCTTGTTTTTCTTCATTTTTGAGCCTATTTTTTTATTTGCCATATTTGGCTTCGTATGCATTCCCGTCAAAGTACTGTCGATCAAATATGGCTTCGTATGCATTCACGCTTGCTTTGTTTTGTTTGCAGAAATGGATTTTGCTCGCTTTTATGTTGCTATTGCACTTTTTTTACTATGTTCCTGTGTGTATATTCCATTTGACTATGGCTAGAAAACGTGGTCGTCCAGCTAGTATTCTCGGAACATCGTCCATAAGTCACTGCCACCAGAAGTTACTGCCAGAAAACGTGGCCGTCCACGTAGCATTATGGGAACACTAACCTCAAGCTGAATTGATACTCCATCCAGCTTACAGGTGATTCACTGATACCTTGTAAAAAGGCCCGAAACGCGCCAACTGGGCATCAAGATCTGCCTTTAGATACTTTTCGTTGTGATAACTTGGCTCATTTTCCTAACTGGGCAAAGAATCGTCAAATATACCAGAATTGTACGAAATTTCGTTCATTCAGAAAGTGTGAAAAATGTCAAGTTTATTTATATGCTACAATGACAAAAGAAACTGCTTCACAGATTTTCATAATGCATAATTTTGTTTTTCACTAAATGCATACGAAGCCAAATATGGATCTTATATGATTTTACTAGAATGCATATGAAGCCATATATGGCTTCGTATAGCAATTTCTAAAATAAATAACTTTTTTTTATTTTACTGACTAAGACTGCTTAGTAAGGCCAAATAAAATATATTTTCACTATTAAAAATTTTTTATTTCATCTCCTTCATAATTCATGCAATAGAGGGTTAACTTAAATCATGCCGAGTTTCATTTCAATCCATTCAGTAGTTTTTACGTGATGCGCGCACAAACATACAGACAAACAGATAAACAGACAAACAGACAAAAATTTCAAAAATAGCTTTTTTACGTTCTATTACTTATCCCCCAGTTATTATTTTGCAAAAATCTTCAATGTACAGATACGGCAATTCTACGATTTTATTATATGTATAGATAGAAGATAGATTAATTTACTTATTTGTGAACACAGTATAATGAGGAGTTGCCATCGCGCCGCGCTTTCGTGCGTTGTGTATTTTCAAGCTTTATGATGGCAATATAATTTCATTAGGTACCCAAGGATACTACCGTAAAGCTTTTTCATGTTTGTATTGGTTTTTAATATGTAGGTAGGTACTTAAGAGGAGTTTATCTCGAGCGCACCCCATACAAACAAAGATTGATTATTATTTGAATTTTATACCAATAAACTAAATGAAATTTCGAAGACACGTCCTAGAATCTATGATCTATAACTGTGGTTTGGCTGATTTCCATGAAAATATCATGGTTTCAACTTTGAAACTCACGCACTCATAGATTTACATACAGATCGTATTCCTAAAGAAATCTGACAAACCACAATCACCACTGTTTTGTATCTGTGGTCCTTGAATAATTAATATTAACGAATGAATCGAATTTCGTTTGTATGGGGCGCGCTTGGCAACGTTCGAGAGGGGCTTCTTTCTCAATACAATTTACAACGAAACATTGTGCACAAAACAATTCTCCGGTATTTATAGTTATGACAATAAACTAGTAAAGAGGTGCGGGGCTATTCTCTAACTTAGTTCCCAACTGAAAATGGTTGCCAACGAATTAGTTCGATGTACATTGCTGTTTTAATGTGTGGAAATTAAATCACTGTTTATATTTCACACCGTAAAGCAGCAATGTATATCGAACTTATTCGTTGGCAATAATTTTCAGGTGGTAACTAAGTTAAAGAATAGCCCCCCTGGTCGCATATACGTGTATCCATCAGCTAGAGCTCAAAGGTTGCTCCGCAATCCGCAGTGTACATCTTCATAATCATACAGTTCCTTTTAGCATATTACCTAACACGTGGCAGGTGACATATTGTTTCAGGTTTGAAAATTATTTTCACCGCTCCTGACGATGGCAGGTAGAGCCGCCGTTACTTAATGGACAAGTTACCAATATATATTTTTTTAATTTATTATAAAAATTTAAGTAAAATAAAACAAAAATCTGAAAGAGTTATTAAATTATCTCAAAAACTGAAAAAGTTATTGAACTTTAAATTTGCTAATTTCGTTTCACGCGGCGCTCTAGCGTATAACGTCATCCAACCCGATGAAAGGTTTTTTTTTCATGTAAATTTACTTGTTTTACCAATTTCTCCGAGATTACTGAACCGATTTGCGTGAGATCGTCTCGGAGAAATTGGTAAAATAAGTGAATTTACATGGGAAAAATACCTCCGAATAGACGCTGTACGTCATACTCGAGTACATAAATTTTGCGTTAAAATACATCAAATCAAATAATTAATTTCTCCTTAATTTATTGATAGATTTTAATTTTTTTTTTTCACTGATTTATTAGTTTTAATCTATATTTTAATACTTTTGTGTTCAAAATGATATTTTAAACTTCAGGAAACTTCCTCATTGACCATTCGAACAGAGAGCTGATTTGAACACCCAAGACCTAAAGCCAGGTTCACATCAATAAATATGTACGCAGTGCGTCGTGTTCGTGACGAAAATTTTTATATCGAAAAACAAATTTCCCTCAGTGTGGAATGACGTTAGGCGGAAAAAGATTCGAATTCACAGCATAACACATAACAATGGGTGCATGTGCTTTCAAACTACAATGATTTGAAAATGCTACGAGAACCCATAAAAATGCTACAAGAATTACTTCAACAAACTCGTATAGGAACAGACTTCATCTTTTATAGCAACTCGTAAGTTATCGAACCAGATTCTATTTGTAACTTTTCTAAGTTAGACCTCTATATTTTATAGAATACAGTCTACAGATGTACTAGTTATTCAAGTTCGGCATACTTATCTATTTCTACTGTATGTAACCAGTTTCTCTGAATAATCTAACTCTGATTTGGCCAGTTTTACTTAGTTGCATAATTTATTAATCACAAAAACAAAAGAGAGCGAAAAACCGTGAAGCGTTGGCATTTTTATATGGTTAACAAATGGTATTCATAGAAAAAGGGTAGTCGCTTCTCGATTTTAGCCGTTTAAATGCCCGATAAATATTTTTTATTATTATTTTTTGTGGTCCCCCGCGGCCCACGAATAAAATTATACACAATGACAGAAAATTATATGAAAAATATGCGACGGAATATATATTAACAATTCACGCATAGGTACATATATCGATTAACTCATGATCATTCCATTTCATAATTTTGGTCTAAAGGTGCGTCCAGACTTGAACATTTCACCGAACCGGCGAAAGTTTCGCCGAACTGTTACGCAGTAACCCATCTCAAGCGCTCCAAGCGCGCCGTCCACATTGAGCGTAACAAGTTCGCCGAAATGTTCGCTGTTCGGTTCGGTGAAATGTTCAAGTCTGGACGCACCTTTAGTTGACATCCAATCGACTCACACGAAACGTTTTTATTCGAAACTTTTTGATATAAACCGCTTATATAAGGTGTGGAACACTCTTCCGGCACTCTTCCGTGTTTTCTGTCACGTATAACTTGACTTATACTTACTTATAACTCGAGTAAGTATTTTAAAAACAATAATGAATAGGCAATAGGCATCTTCCAAGCGCACATGATTGTCGTGACCACTGTGTAATCCTGTCTCACATGAAAATAAAGAGCTTCCATAAAATATATCTTTTGTCATGCAAACCCTATAGTTATTAGACGCTTTAATAAAATATTATAAGGAATGCCGCCTTTTCGTTCAGTAATTACTTTCATAGAAGAAAATAAAAGAGAGCGTAAATCCCGGCAGCTCTCTACAAAATAAAAGAAATTGAAGCTGATAGCGGACGGAAAATTAAATTACAATCTGGAAGGAAATTGCGCAACGCACTTGCAATCAGTACCTATCGCTCTAACCTGACATTTGAAAATTCAATAAAATAATTATTTTTATTCTTGGAAGAACTGCGTTTCTTTCAAATAAAGTAGGTTTCCTTCTTTTCAATTCCGAACCAGTGGTAGATTCAATTTGATGATTCAAAATTAGGTACCTACTTGTAAAAGTTTATTTGAATAAAAACTTTTCTACTCTATTCTATTCTATTCTATTGAATTTGTTGGGCTTTCCGTATGAGTTCAATAACTGCCTTTTAATAAAATAATAATCAATTATACAAATTAGTATAAGTAAATCTGTGAATGAAGAAAGATGGAATTTGTGATTTCATTTTATCAATAAAGGAAATCACAGGCATAAATCCATTTTTATTTATTTGTAGTCCAGTAACTTTAGTAATCCGACCTTGCGTTAAATCGGGTAGTTCTGATTTTTTGCAGACTTGTTTATGATGTTTGCCTAATGAATAATCCAAGTTTGTGACCTCGAGCGACGAACGCAACTTTGTCAAAAATCGAAAAAACCACGAAAATTTCAGATTGTTTTCAGATTTTGGCAATTATAACCCAAAAGGACTAGTTTTTGACACTACTTTTTCAGGGCGTTTTTAAAGTAGAATAAAATTGCTACAATTTAAGACCAGAACCAGCTCTGTAGGTACATTACTTACTGAGATGCTCGCGACTTCACTTGCGTGAATTCTTAATCTCATACAAACTTCCATCTCCCATTGTACCAACTTAGGGATAGTTTTTCCAAAAATCCTGCAATACGTAATTTTTAATTTTTAACCGAAAATCTCAATACCAATTTTCAAGGATATAACTCGATAAATGACGAAAACGCGACGGGATCTCATTTCAACTTTCATCCCCTACTTAACCCACTTGCGGATAGAATTTTCAAAAATCCTGAAATTCATATTTTTTATTTTTTATCGTAAGCCCAAATACCAATTTTCATGGATGTAACTTGATAAATGACAGACTTTCATACAAACTTCCGTCCCCTATTTAACCCCTTTAGGGGTAGAATTTCCAAATATCCTTTCTTAATGTGCGCCTAAATCATAAAAGGAAGCTAAGTACTGTGAAAATTTCAAGTTCCTAGCTTTCAGTTGTTCAGGTTGTGCGTTGACGATCAGTCAGTCAGGACAAGCTTCTTGAAGCTAGAAACTTGAAATTTTCACAGTAGCTTCCTTTTATGATAGAGGCATACACTAAAAAAGGATTATTGGAAATTCCACCACTAAGGGGGTTAAATAGGGGATGAAAGTTTGTATGAAAGTCTGTCATTTTTCAAGTTACATCCATGAAAATTGGTATTTGGGCCTCCAATAAAAAATAAGAAATATTGATTTCAGAATTTTTGAAAATTCTATCCGCAAGTGGGTTAAGTAGGGGATGAAAGTTTAAATGAGACCTTGTCACGTTTTCGTCATTTATCAAGTTATATCCATGAAAATTGGTATTTAGATTCTCGGTTAAAAATTAAGAATTACGTGTTGAAGGAATTTTGGAAAACTACTCCCAAATTGGTACAATGGGAGATGGAAGTTTGTATGAGATTAAGAATTCACGCGAGTGAAGTCGCGAGCATCTCAGTAAGTAATGTACTTACAGAGCTGGTTCTGGTCTTAAATTGTAGCAATTTTATTCTACTTTAAAAACACCTTGAAAAAGTAGTATCAAGAACCAGTCCTTTTGGTTTATAATTGCCAAAATCTGAAAACAATCTGAAATTTTCGCGGTTTTTTCGATTTTTGACAAAGTTGCGTTCGTCGCTCGAGGTCACAAACTTGGATTATTCATTAGGCAAACATAATAAACAAGTCTGCAAAAAATCAGAACTACCCGATTTAACGCAAGGTACCCCATACTAGCAAATCCTAAAGTTACTGGACTATTGTATAAAAGGCATAATATTCTACGTAGTACAGATCAATGTAAAATACATAACCGAGTATAGGTACATACATACACATAATATTATATCTATAGATCAGGTAATTGAATAAAATATGCATCTAGGCTCTAATAATGCCATAGCGACGTAGTACAGCTCTACAATTAATTAAGATTAGCGATTTTGATTATACCTCGAAACATAAAGCAACCCTTCAGTAACAATGTAATCCAGTATAAACTGCGTTAACTGAAGCGAAATTTGTCCCATATCAATAATTCAGTACCCATATATTATTTATGTACCTATGTTCATTATTTCACCTGAATCCATTAAGGGCCTTCCATGATTGTACATTATCAAGCTTAGAAGTAATGAGGAATTTCTTGGCATTTTCTTCAACGTGAAAGTTAGATAATTTATTTATTGCCACTTAAATACATTTTTTGAATTACTTAATTATGTAAATTTGAAAAAGCATTGCGACGTAACTAATACAAAGAAAAAGCAGCATAATATTTACCCACTTAACTTTTAAAAGAGGCAGACGTTGCTACAGCAGCGGAATATAGAACGAAATTAAGTTTAAAGTGGATATCAACAATAAGGGCCAATTTTCTGCGTTACCGTCGAAGAAGATGAAAATTAATTTTATAACACGCCTTAGGAAATAAATCATAATGGGAACACTGAATTACAAGTAGCCGGGGCCCACACGGACTGCTAAAAATATATTAAATTACAAAAGAAGCCAAACAACAGACTTTGAAAAAAAATTGAACGCTCATGAACTCACATCGGTGTTTATCTATCTATCTCAACCATTTTATTCAGAAACTAGCTTTTGCCCGCGGTTTCGCTCGCTTGAATTTCGGTTTTTCAAAAACCCCGAGGGAATCATGGATTTCCGGTTCCCATTCTCGCTCCCTTTTCCAACCTTTATACTTACTTTCAAGGAAGTTTTCTATAGTAATGTACCTATAGCTGTAGCTATAGATTTCGGTTTTTTCAAAATCCCGTGGGAACTCTTTGATTTTTCGGGATAAAAAGTCTATTTGTTAATCCAGGGTATAATCTATCTCCGTTACAAATTTCAACCAAATCCATCCAGTAGTTTTTGCGTGATTGAGTAACAAACATCCAAACATCCACACTTTCACATTTAAAATATTAATAGGATATTTAATTAACAGAATACGGCCTGCGCTGCGCTACTATAAATTGACAGCCGTGCTCGTACCGCGCTCAGCTGTCAAGTAAATACACGCTCTCACACACAAACAATGTAAGTAGAATTATTCGAACTTCGAACAGCACACACGCATAAAAAACAGGCTTCAGTTTGATAATACTGTCTTAACTTCCTCATTGGTTTGAGGCTGTACTTAAAAGTTATTTTAGGAGTCATTAAAACTTGCTACCGGTAACATGGAGAATAAAACTTAAAAAGAGAAACCTGCAATATATAGGTAGATACGTGTCAATACAAACAGATGTAAATGTTACATAACATGAACATACATAGATACCTAGTGACGTAGTTACCATTTGCTCAGTCAGGTCAGCGACGCAGCTTAATCCTTTTAGTTTGTAACGAACTACCGGTCAACTGTAACTGTCCAGCTACAGAGTAACAGTTTCAGAGTAAAATAGTTTTCGAGTTCGTTTTCGAGTGCTCCGATCTTAGACTAAGCACTCAAAGCTTGAGTGCATGATTTATTATTCTTTTAATTTAATAAAGCACAAAGCCATGACAAAGCCTTTGTTTCTTTTTATTGGTACTTTCGGGGAGCAAAGAGCGCTCAAACCATCTTACATGACGTAAAATTCAGTAGTTTAATGTCTAATAAATAATTATTCGCAAACATTCTCAGGGATATGAAATAAAATCGTAAAAATTTGTGTATTGATTAACCAAGCCCGTGCAAAGTCGGGGAGAGTAAACTTGTATGTTTATTTGTCACCGAATATTAGTGAACATCGTTAATAGTGAACGGCCTTTATTTTATACAATATCACAGACCAATTTCAGTTAACTTGTAATTTCGTTTCATTAGGTTACCGGACAAACCCGATTTTAGGACATGAAATTAGTTTTGCCCGCCACAAGTGATGTAACTAAGAAGAATGGATTACTTTCATAGGCTGTAATCGATTGCTATAGGAAGAACTACTTTGGACTAGGTATATCGTAGATTTTATGCACAATCTGTCGTCAGCTTGCAATCTGACTAATTACGTAACGATTCTTTCGATTACTTATCCGGTGACTGTATACCTATATTATTAGGTGTATTATTAGAATAAACTTTATAATATAAATATGTAGTTACCTACGTTACATATTAAGGTGGTACGTTTTGCATACTAATTTATTATTACCATTTAAGAACGAATGGATTATTTTATTTACACTGAAATTACATCGCACAGCCTTAATTTAATGTTTAATTTGCGGAAAATTTTATTTATATAAAGAAAACATTACATAAATAATCTCATTTTAAGTGAACAGTAATGTTCTTTTTTTTTATTTGAGAAATAAAATCTTTAAACCTAAACCTAACCTAACCTACATAAACAGCTAAAGGTGATGTAAAGCCATCTCGGTCAGCTAGGCAAAACAGCGTTTAATAGATGGCTATTATAATAATTAAGCTGTCTATGTAATGTTTTCTTTATGTAAATATAATTTCGCGCAAATTAAAAATTATATTAAGGCTGTGCGATGTAATTTCAGTGTAAATATATAATCCATTCGCTCTTGAATGGTAACATGAAGTTAGTATGGAAAACGTAACACCTTAACTATAAAAAGTTTATTTATTAATACATTCCGTAACTCATAGTGTAACCGTAAACCGTAACTCATAGCTTGTTATCCGTCTGTAGCTGGACAGTTACAGTTGACCGGTAGTTCGTTACAAACTAAAAGGATTAAGCTGCGTCGCTGACCTGACTGAGCAAATGGTAACTACGTCACTAGGTATCTATGTATGTACATGTTATGTAACATTTACATCTGTTTGTATTGACACGTATCTACCTATATATTGCAGGGCTTGGTTAATCAATACACAAATTTTTACGATTTTATTTCATATCCCTGAGAATGTTTGCGAATAATTATTTATTAGACATTAAACTACTGAATTTTACGTCATGTAAGATGGTTTGAGCGCTCTTTGCTCCCCGAAAGTACCAATAAAAAGAAACAAAGGCTTTGTCATGGCTTTGTGCTTTATTAAATTAAAAGAATAATAAATCATGCACTCAAGCTTTGAGTGCTTAGTCTAAGATCGGAGCACTCGAAAACGAACTCGAAAACTATTGATCGATTTCAGAGTAAAATAGACCTAAAATGGCTTGTATTAAGGTTTGAGTTCGCCAATACATTCAGCATTCGAACACAACGAGCGCCCCAAGCAGAAATGTTGTAAAATACATATTCGAACTATGGAATTACGACTTTAAAATACGAGTATTTGAGTTCATTTTGCTCTGAATTCACTTTTGATTCGTTCAATAGTTTTCGAGTTCGTTTTCGAGTGCTCCGATCTTAGACTAAGCACACAGGATTGAAAAGTTAAAAAAAGCACCCTCTAGTAGGTATGTATGGGTGGATAACTGTTGGGTAAAGCAGCGTTACATTTCACTCGATTACATCCTTCCGATGCTTTTACCCGCAACTTTAGGTTAGAATCACTCTTTAGTTTAGGTTTTTAAGAATCCCGTAAGAAATGTAACCTAGATCAATCTTTGCATATCTGTAAAAGTTCCGTTAAGATTCTTCGCTTCTCTCTCTAGTAGGTAGGTAGGTAAGCATTTGTCTGCTTTCCTTTCCCTTATTATGTCTAAGCTTCATAGCAGATTTCAATGCAGTTTCCTCGATGGATCCTTAGCGTTGGATCCTTATGTGGTTGACACCCAACTGACTGTAACCTAATTATAACATAACTACCGCGACTACTTTTAAGGGAGTGAATAGGCACCTTCTAGGCAAGTGCGCTCTAACCTAGATCTCATCATATATCATCATTCAGTTTCATGACGAAACTTCATAATACATAATATGTACCTATCTATCTAACACATACATAGAACGAAGCCGGGGCAAGTCACACAGTTTAATTAATTATTTATTTGTTATAGTTAATTTGTTCAAAATTATATTTAAATAGTTTTCCAATATACCTACTAAACATTGTAAGTTTATTCTTACTCGATAGTCAAAGCCGTTGCTTGTGCAAACAAATCCCAAGTTAAAAACAAGTTACATTCAAACTTTATACCAAACCAATGTTCAGAAGTTGCTTAGCGAAGTGTGTAGCTGACAACGATATTTTGATATCGCCAACGACTTTTAAATTACCTACAGAATAACGAGCTGTCTTTTGCAACTCAGCCGCAGTTTGCCCATTTTAGCACCGATCAAAAATAATTACTTATAAAATTTTGAGCGCTATTTCATTTATCAGTCGATTTGCTCAGCCTGTTAGAACATTTAGGTAAAAATGTTACGTAATATACCTAATTTTTTACCCACGACTTTATAATATGATAAGTAAGTACTCGCCGATACACTAAACAAGTATAAATTAAAAATTTAAAAAACCCCCGACATTCGTTAACCCTAATAACCTAACCCCCATTTTGTGGCGGCGGCCATCTTGGATTTACAATAGTGCTATTCTACTAGTCAAGCCCTTTCATTTGATACCCATATTAAGGGAGTTGTGAAAAAATATCTAATCCGCCATTTTGTAGCGGCGGCCATCTTGGACCGATTTTCATCAAACATAGCTAACAATACTCTCGACTAATTCACCTTTCAAACAAAAAAACCGCATTCAAATCGGTCCACCCGTTTGAGCGCCACAGGGGAACAGAAAGACAGACACACACACACAGACACGTCAAACTTAAAATCCCCGTCGTTTTTGCGTCGGGGGTTAAAAAACCCTGTGGACAAATATGATTACCTGTTGGATAGCACATAATATTATGAAGGATATGCCTGTTAAGATCTTGGAGATAATAGAGTATTGTATGGGTACATGGTACTACACCTTTAGGTTCATTATAGCCGGGCTTACTGACCCTTTATGGATACTTGTATAAACTACCCGAGAAGCTTGTATTATGAATAAAACGAACTTAAAACCTGGAGCATTTGGTGAAATTTTTATCCATAAAATGCAACCAACTCAAGTGCACCAATCATTAGCAGTAGAGGTTGCGTATATATTTTATAATACGTAATATTATATTTTACTTCAAGTTTCTTAGGTACTGCTACTTTATTACAGAAAACAATTTCTTTCGACAATATTATCCCGAACCAAAAAATATATAAAGACTAGTAAGATTCTCTTTAATACGTCTAATTAATAAGTCGACTTGGGCTCTTTCAACAAACATTTACTACTTCAACCTTAACTGCAATTAAACCCAGACGAGAATTAACTGTCTTAAGTTAGGATACGTTACAGACGCTTTAACTGAGTACGGAACACGGGGGATTACGATCAAATCCCTCACATTGAAGAGGCTTTCGCAAAGTTGAACATAAGCTGCACTCTTTAGCTACCTTTTCACTTTTGAACTCTTTCTCGCCTATGTACTTACCTTACATACTCTTGGCTAATATACACGAGTAAAAACTACTAGTTTTTTTCGCTTATTCGCTTCGTTTGCGTGAGGTTTAAATGCTACAGGATTTTTGGTTTTTCCGGGATGAAAAGTATCGTATGTCATCTTTAACTATATCCATGGAAAAAATAGGACGGACGATTGCAAACGGAAGATTGTGAAGTCGACATCTCCTGAAGATGCTCCGCTGTCGGAGCGAAACGATTGTCGACTTTATTTTGTGGTGAATTTGTGTGGTGTTGTGCCTACTTTGTCACTGTTAGTGGATTATAGCAAAGTAATTTTGTTTTCATTGTATATCATGGAATTCCGCAAAGTAACGCCTGCTTCTATTCAACATAAATTTTTAATATTTCGATTTAAATTATTACTTATATTGAAACTATGGACATTACTGGCTTTAAAATAAGTATATGTAACAATACATTTATTTACCGAACGCCATAAGACTAAATGGGCAAAGCGAATATAGAGTTGCTGGATGCTTATTTTTACATCAGGATGTATCATGATATTATAATATTATAAAGCAAATTATATACCTACTTAAACTTTTCGATGAAAACTTTAAAAAATATACAATTGGTAGGTATGACACAATATTATCAGAAGATGGATTAAAAGTAGTTTAGGTCGTACTACAGAGTACCTAGTAGAAGTCAATCTATAAGCTTATCCAGCTTGTCACGATGCTGTTCGTGTTCAGAGTGCAGACGTTACAAGTTTTCTCATGCATATCTTTATTTGTATGCGACGGAGTTTTCTGCATGAAACAGTGCACGAAGTTTCCTACTTCCTACGTACCTACCATATGATCCATATCTATAAAGTTACATACTATTATGTGCTTAAGTACTTAAGGCAATAGTTACTATAACTATCTAAGCGCAGTTGTTCGTTGTTCAAACTTCTTGAGCTCTATACAAATAAGTAAAATTGAAAAGTCTGTCTGTGATTTCTAAATAATTATGTAACAGCAGCCTTTTATTGAGCTCTTATAATAATATGACTATAACCCAAAATAAACTTTTTGTCTGTCTGTCTGTTTGCAAGGGTTAATAACGAAATCTGGTAGCTTCTATCCCGGGGATGGTCTTAGTCTACTTCCTTTTAATAGACAAAGCAAAAGAACAACACTTAGGGCCTGTTTCACCATCTTCTGATAAGTGTCTGACAGCCTAAACGTAGATTTTGTCACTTTCTTTCTTTATGTCAAGTGACAAAGACAAATGTTGTAGATAGCTATCCGATACTTATCAGAAGGTGGTGAAACAGGCCCTTAATATTCATAAAAATTCACAAGGCACAGTATTTTAACGAACGTTTATATACAAGTAAACGCCACATGCCCAGTCGGTCGGTCGGCGACGACACTAATCCTTTTAGTGGATAACGAACCGCCCTGGTACAGTCAGATAACAAGGCATTGCACTTTGTGTAGGTATTTAAGTATTTATAACTACTTACTGTAGTTTTACACGACAAAGAAAAATAGTCTAGGTATTTTCCGAACAAAGAATGGAAATGTTTTCTTACAAACAGACTAACAATAAGACTATACGACGTATTTATTATTACAACACGTTTTGTGAATTTCTTATAAGTTTGAACTTCACCTTTTGTTATCCTCGCAAATTAACTAATTTAAATCTGTAGATTCATTTTCTTAGCTACAAGCACATAAACTCCAGTAAAACCGATTTCAACTTAAACTGATAAAATAAGATTACAACCAACGACTTTAACTTCGTATCTAATATCCCACTTTCAACATATCCCTACGACATTAAACCAAGCCAACAATTCACGAACTTCAAAATAGCTCTATTACATTACTCGGATACATTTAACCCCAAACTGAAATCAACTTTTGTAAGACCGTAATGTGTGCTCCGGTTGAAACGTTTGCATGCAAAAGAAGCCCGGATTCTTATGTTCCCAGATCACTGAGGCAGGATTTTTTATAGGGGTGAAAGGGGGAAATAAAGTTAATATAAAGACGTCATAACGTCTTATAAATTGATGAACGCCGCGCCGGCTACATGCACGAAAACGCGTGACTCATTGTCATGCAAGCGAGAGCGCGGAATAAGCGATAGAGAAGGCACGATCGTCCTAAGCGTTCGGCTTGCGACGCATCTATCTCTCTTTGTTTTCTTATGACATTATCGCGTGAAATTATCGTCCGTAAATCGACTTTACAGACAACCAATTTTTACGACTGGAGCAAGTCGTGGCCATCGACTATTTCAATATAAGTAAAATCGCGCCACGCACAATCACATTTTGCTTCTTTAGCTCCTAAAAGATGAATCAAATGTATCAAAATTACAATAAAATATCTTCTACGATTTATATCTAATCATCTAATTTTAAATTAATTTTATTTCTAAGATCAACAATATTATACTTTACCTCAATCTGCTTTTCCATGATATTTAATTATGACATTTCAATTTTGAGATAATATGAAAATATTCCCAAATGCCGGATAGGAGGATTATTCAAATCTCTCTTTCCCTACGGAAAAGACGTTGCACTTTTAAGTAATCCACTTCACAGGTTGAGTTTTCTTTTCACGATCCACGTGTCATGTCATGACTTCATAATATATTCGGTCGGGATAAACTTTTCACGTTCTTACTTCGAATATTCGCTTCCTTTAACATAAAATATGCAGTAAGTGGGATCTTCTCATGAAATTTAAACCATCAAGTATGCCTAAAGTTGCTACTAGAGCTACTTTACTTACACAGCTATATTTTTCAGGCGTGTCACCTACCTACATGATTAATATTCCCATTATCTCCTTAACATAAAAGCTTGTGTTAATGTTAGCTACAACATTCATGCTTAATTAGGCTGACAATTGACATAATATTGTATGTTTTATGTAGGTGGTACACACTACACAGTGTATGATTGATTCGTTTGTCTGGCGGCTAGCTTATTCGGTTGCCTAATGGGGGGTGTTACACTATCAGTATTATCACGCGATCCGCGATACGCTGATAGTGTAACACCCCCCAATGAACTCGACCGACCTATACCCCGACCTCGAAGAGGTATTTTTTTTTCGCATTGTGTACGTATACTTACTTAGGCCTTAGGCTTCACCGGCATCACTGGGGCGGTCGGTCGAGCGCAGAAGCTTCGCTAGAGAGGGTTTGAACCCGGGGCTCAAAGATCGAGTGGAACGTCGTCCTAAGGGCGCCGCCTGTGAGACTCGGACCTCAGCTTAGGGTGACGTCGGGACGCTGGGGGTTTCCGACTGATTAGTCCGTACTTCTCCATGACCGTGGAAGGGTTCCACGTCCGGTGACGTAAGAAATCGCCACATCGAAGAGTTCCTGATTGCTCCTGCAGCTGATGAGCTGATGCAGCTCTCACCGTATTCAGATTGACGTCCCTTCAGACTATGGGAGCTTCTGTTTGAGCATACACTTGCGCACTGCGTAAGTATTTATCTAGCCTACGTTGAGAAAAATTCGGTCACGAAAATATTATTATTAGATATTATTTCACGTAAAACAATACATAGATCAACTGACTTGTGTACACAATAGGTGATACCTACTCGTAAATATAGTAGGCATTAAACGATTTAAAAGTGTTAAACATAAAAACGTAGGTACTATCGGTAATCGTTTGTCTGCACGCTTAAATGACGAAATTAAGCGGACCATATTTTTCGCACCTTAATTAAATAGTACTCGCATTGCATTGGATGAACAAAGCGCGCCCGCTGAATGGATGATTGCATTGGATGAACAGTCGGCCGGGACAGTCGCACAAGCTGAGCACATACGCGGCAATTGTATTGAATTTCTGATAATTTGCATTCGCTGCAACGTTTTGTGACCGGCTAATAATTTTATGGTGGCAATTTACCAATTAAATCCGGTTGCGGTCGTGTAGTTGTGAATAGAATAGTTGCACAGGCAGCTGAGGCATCCGCCGGACAGACGTTCCGAATGAATTATGTAGTTATAATTTCAACGCTATAAATTAGCTGTTGTATACCTAAATTTTGTACTTGTGTTACGTGCACAGCTCGGATTACGACTGTAATCAATTATACAATTTAAACAAACCCATGTATGTATCTAAATTGTATACACAAATCGAACAAAACGAATGAGGCGCCTAACCTCGGGTCTCCGATTATATATGTACATTGTACATAATATTGATATTTTAAAAGTTTAAAGTCTTATTCGTTGTCAACCGATTGACGTCCACTGCTGGACATAGGTCTCTTGAAGGGACTTCCACTTGCCACGGTCTTGTGCCGCTTGTATCCAGCGGCTCCCTGCGACTCGTTTGATGTCGTCGGTCCACCTAGTGGGGGGTCTACCTACACTGCGCTTCCCGGTGCGAGGTCGCCACTCCAGCACCTTGGGACCCCAACGTCCATCGGTTCTCCGAACTATGTGCCCTGCCCATTGCCACTTCAGTTTCGCAACCCGTTGAGCTATGTCGGTGACTTTGGTTCTTCTACGGATCTCCTCATTTCTGATTTGATCGCGTAGAGAAACTCCGAGCATAGCTCTCTCCATCGCTCTCTGAGCGACTCTGAGCTTTCTTATGAGGCGCATAGTTAGCGACCATGTCTCAGATCCGTCCTAAATATCCGTCCGGATAAAGTCTTATTATTACAGCGAAAATAATATTTCTTGCTGGCTCTCTCGGCTCCTTGCTGTTAAAGTGCTCACTAGCGTCCATACCGATCAAAATAATGCTTAAGATACCAATCAAAAAATTCGCGTTCATATTCAGCGACAATATTATTGTTTTGAAGCACACTTGAAAAAGACATACACTCGAACCAAAATGTAGGCTTTGGACTCAATCATTTTCGCCGAACATGACGTCTAACGCAATTTTTAGCCCCCGACGCAAAATCGACGGGGTGTTATAAGTTTGATGTGTCTGTGTGTGTGTGTGTGTGTCAAATTCAAATTCAAAATTCATTTATTCAAAGTAGGTACACTGTACACTTTTTGAACGTCAATTTGGGAACAGGCAATGGTGATAATTACTTACGGAAACTTAAAACTAAAGCTACGAGGGTTCCAAACGCGGGTGTGTGTGTGTGTGTGTGTGTGTGTGTGTGTCTGTCTGTTCCCCTGTGGCGTTCAAATGGGTGGACCGATTTGAATGCGGTTTTTTTGTTTGAAAGGTGAATTCGTCGAGAGTGTTGTTAGCTATGTTTGATGAAAATCGATCCAAGATGGCCGCCACTACAAAATTGCGGATTACATATTTTTTCACAACTACCTTAATATGGGTATCAAATGAAAGGGTTTGACTAGTAGAATAGCATTATTGCAAATCCAAGATGGCCGCCGCCACAAAATGGCGAATTTCGGGGGTTTATTAAATTTTTAATTCTTTGTTCTTATTGGAGTGTAAGCGGATTTTAATTCATATTTGTTATACTTTACAGTGCAATGTAGTTGCAATGTAGCTGCTTCATGCAAAATTTTGACGACGTCGCTGGCGCAGTGGTGAGCATTGTGGTCTTATACATAACTGGAAAGTCTCGGATTCGATTCCCGGAAGAGGAAATTTGAGAATTTATAGTTTCTAAACTGGCTCTAATATATACCTACTTAGTGAGAGATTTTGGTCATGTCTTGTTAGCACCTTCCAACACAGACGTACCGCTAAATAATGGTTTAGCGTTCCGGTACTAGGCCGCATGGAAACCGATTACGGGATGCATGGGTTTTATTATAGACTGCCATACTCCGTCTAAGTTAACCCGCTTTCATCTTAGGCTACATCGTCTACGAATTTTAAGTTTCCGTAAGTAATTATCACCATTGCCTGTTCCTAAATTGACGTTCAAAAAGTGTACAGTGTACCAATTTTAAATAAAGTTTATTTGATTTGATTTGAATGAGAACGCAGTCCAATTGTCATCGAATAAAAAGGCTGAGAATTTAAAGTTAGACGCTACGTAGGAATACTCCGGTTTAAATAAAATTTTCCTTCTCGTTACTTATAAAATTTATTAGTTTAGGAGTCGCTTCCGTTGCGCAAGAAGTCTCAACTCTCAAACAACAAGCGGCGCGGCGGCAGCTCGACTCACAACGACTACATTTAATTATTCTAAGTAGGCAGCTTAGAATATCGACCGACTTCTAATCGGAGGTCTTTTTTTTTTTTTTTTTTTGTTTTTGTTGATACACATATAATCATTATCACATTAATAGGTTAGCTACACAATATTTTATGCTATCGGAGGACGCTGGCTTCTGCGATTTGATACATTGGCCAGCGGCCCCACATTGCATATGAAAATACAATAGATGATATTATTAAAAATAAATAATAAGTACCTAATATTAATTTTTTTTTTTTTTTTTGGTGGTGCTCCCTCGTCGGGTGGCGGGTGACACATGTTTATATCTACTATAAAACAAAATATAACATACATTCTCATAATAAAATACATTATACAGAACAAAATGTAACATAATTAAATTACTAAATTGTTAAATGAATAAATTGGAAATATTAAATAGTGTAAAATAGTGAGATCGGTGAACACTCACCATATGGTGAGTTAGCAATATTGACTCATCAATTAGGCCGACAAGCGACTTGTATCTATACTAGCTAAAAAAGAAAAGGAAAATAATAATAATAATAATAAAAACTAAATAATGTTAGGTTAATAAAGACTTAATAAGTTACAGTAATAATGAAAATAACAATAATAGAGACTTAATAAGGTAAGATTAATAAAGACTATAAATTATGATAATAATGTAAATAACAATCTGGTATTTGTGTGGACATCAACCCAAATGTTAAATTTAACTTTGGTTTAGGTGCTTGATTTGTCTCAAGATGTATGTCACGAAAGCGGTGAATGACTTTAGAGCCGAGGATTTGGTCATCAGTGCCAGAAGTTGGAACGGCGCCACGCGCAGGTTATCACATAATATCACGTGGTCAAGGCGCGCGGCGCTGAACCTCGGACACTGCTCCACGAGGTGGTCTAGTGATTGAATAGCTTGGCCATCGCACGGGCACGTGTCAACATCAGTGAGGCGAAAACGGTGTAGATACTCGCGATGAGCACCGTGGCCGGTCAGTAGCTGTGCTAGGTAGAAATCTATCCTAACTTGCTTAAAGAGCTGATTAACATCGGAAATTTTTGGTAGCAGGCTACGCGTGCGCGAACCCTGCGACGCGCTAGCGTACCTGTTCTGCCATATTATGCGTTGTTGAACACGCATTTCATGTTTTAGAAAACTAATAGGGAACATGTTGTAATCGGGCGAGCGATGTAGCGTAGCTGCCTGTTTAGCAGCGTGATCAGCCGCTTCATTTCCGGGAACACCAACGTGACTCCTCACCCACGTGATATTCAGTGTTCCTGGGGTAAGCGCTCGGTGCGCGTGCGCAACACGGTGAGCGTCTACCACCAATGGGTGAGTGTTGCTGCGGCCAGCTAGCGCATACATTGCAGCGCGTGAGTCCGTAAATATTTTGATGTGTTTTCTAGGGAATAAGGTAGTGGCCCAGAGGCAGGCGCGCTGGATGGCCAGCAGCTCTGCCTGGAACACGGAGCAGCTGGAATGGAGTTTGAATTTGCGTACGACTGCAGCGCGGTGTCCAACCCATTGCACAAAGGCTGCGCCGACCGCTCCGTGCTCCAGTTTGCTACCGTCAGTGTAGATGTGTATATCGTTGTCAGTCTTACTATGGCAGTCATTGTCCATGTGAGTGTTAGTGTGGATGAAAGTGTTTAAGTCGGTGTCCGTGTCAGTATCGTAAATGTCAGTGTGCGTATCAGCTGGGCCTCCGCCCGAGGTGAGCCCGATCCTATCAGCTGGGTGTAGCAACGTGTGTGGCGGCGCGAGTCGCTCCAGCGGTACGTCATGTGGTAGCAAGTCGCAAACACCGCTGAGTTTAGCGCGCTCAATCGCGTGCACCTCTAAGACCTTGAGGTCGAGTGGGGTAAAGCGGGCTAAGGCGATAGCCGCCACGGCCGATACGGTTCTGTAACTTTTGGTTGCTTTTATGGCGAAGGCGCGTTGTATCTTCAATAATTTCTGCTTGACACCTTGCTTTAGTGCAGCATGTCCCCATATTCCGGCAGCGTAGGTGATGATGGGTTCGATGATCTGCCGGTATATGGTCTGGACGTTTTCGGGGTGTGCCCCCCAGGTGGGCCTGCAGTACAAGCATAGTTTATTGAAGATACGTGTCGCCTTCGTGGTAACAAAGTCGATGTGTTTATTGTAGAGTAATTTCTCATCCAGTATGACCCCCAGGAATTTCATCTCCTTTTGAAACTGAAGGACATGTCCTTCCATAGTTATAATCGGAGGTCGTGGGTTCGATCCCGGGCACGACCTCTAACTTTTCGGAGTTATGTGCGTTTTAAGTATTTAAATATCACTTGCTTTAACGGTGAAGGAAAACATCGTGAGGAAACCTGCACGCCTGAGAGTTCTCCATAACGTTCTCAAAGGTGTGTGAAGTCTGCCAATCCGCTTGGCCAGCGTGGTAGACTATGGCCAAAACCCTTCTCACTCTGAGAGGAGACCCGTGCTCTGTAGTGAGCCGGTAATGGGTTGATCATGATGATGATGATGATGATGATGTAGGCAGCTAAAAGTATTTAGCGTTTCTTGTTCAGGTATATTCCTATATGCGGAACTTGTGCGCATCTTCTGCCGCGAAAGCCTTCGTTGCATACGAAATTGCATGGGGAAGTTTTGAACGCAACGCTAGAACATTAATTTATGATACAGCGGGTATACCAAACTACATTTATAAGTGCCCAAGTATTGCTTCTTAGGTTAAATTCATAAATTATTACGCTACTAAATTTAAAACGCTATTAAGAATATTACTTAAGTTTTTTCATCGTATAGTTTTACTATACGATCAAAAAAGTTAAGTAATATTCTGAATTTAAATAAGTGTAATTACATTACAGTATCTTATGGGCCTCATAAGAAGGCTCAGGGTCACTCAGCGGGCGATGGAGAGAGCTATGCTCGGAGTATCCCTGCGGAATCAAGTCAGAAATGAGGAGATCCGCAGGAGAACTAGAGTTAATGACATAGCTCATCGAGTCGCGAAACTGAAGTGGCAATGGGCGGCGCACGTTGCTCGAAGAACCGATGGACGTTGGGGTCGCAATATGCTTGAATGGCGACCTCGCACCAGTAAACGAAGCGTAGGTAGACCCCCCACTCGATTGACATACGATCTCAAGCGAGTCGCTGCTAGCCGCTGGAATCAGGAGGCACAAGATTGTATTCTGTGGCGATCCTTGCAAAAGACCTATGTCCAGCAGTGGACGTCCATTGGTTGAGACGACGACGACGACATTACAGTTTAACTCTATACTAAATCTAAATTTAATTTCATTTATATAAATTAAAACAAAGTATATTATTAAATAAATTAAATTAAAACAGCATCTCGATCCCACCGCATCGGAAGCTCAGCTAGGATCTTTTGATAGTTCTTCAAAAAGCACCCAAGCCCAAGCCCAGGCCTTATAGGATCTGCACCACAAGAGGCACAAAAATCAAGTCTAATATATCGAGCTTTTCATATTGTCGTAGGTATTCGTGTGTGAACAAACCTTAATGTAGCGCAACCTGGTCTTATTTTTGTCAAGTTTATTGTGTTCGTTGCATGCATAAAACTTTTTATTCCGCGTTGTGTTCCGCAGAAATCTTCATCGAATACGAATTTGAATCACAAAACTTTGACGATGCAACGCCAAGTCTGGACTATAGCAAATTCTTTCTTGAATTTGCCTGCTTATTTTGGGTCATACTGCTGTTGATATTGGGTAAAGCTTCAATTGATTAGCCCTGTTTTGTATACAACTAATTCTTGCATATTAACTACTTTATTTTAATTATGCATGGAAACACTACTTATATTCCAGTGTGATAAGGTGTACCTATACTTAGGTATTTATGACAGACAACTGAAATACTCCCATACTGACCATATTATTTAATACACAGACCTTAGATTTATTATGAGTCCAAAATCTTGTCTGTTTCATTCTTTTTGACGCCTCAGCTACTCAACCAATTTAAAATCTACACGGAGAAGGATACACTTTTTACTCTGTAATATAAATAAAGGATTTCAATACGATTTCAAGGAAACCTAAATTCACGCAAATAAAGATTGAAGAAAATCAAATTGATAAACAAAGATATATATGTATAAGAGCAATCATATCGGAAATTTTACTTCAAGTTAAAAACTGGGTACCTATTGCAACAACGTGCCAAGTGTAAAAATAGAAAAGCAAAAGGCTTCTTTCTCTATTTGTCTAGTCGCAGTGATTGCCTTCAGCAGAGCTATTCTCTAAGACTAAATGAACATCGCTGTATTCAACGGCGAAATGAAAAGAATACTTTATCCTTTCTATAGCGAATTCATCGATGAACGCGGTGTTTTAGAGAATAACACGGCAAATCCCGGGCACGAGCGAATTAGTTTAACACAATCGTATTCTATGGATGAGAGTCCGCTTTTAATCAACTGCGACCAATTATTGATAAGAGTGCTCCTTTTGCGCTTAATTTACTCCCGATTACAATTATTATGGAAATCTGACGATTATTGTGACCGTAACTATTTGGTGTTTGATGGTGATATAGGTACAAAATAGATACATAGAAAATATATTTTATTCAAATAAACTTTAAATACAGTGCTTTTGAATAATTAAGTTAATCCAACACTTGTAATGGATATGGAAAATCACATTTCGTTTTCACACGTTTCACTGAATTTTAAAACTAGCTGATGTCTACGACTTCGTCCCATGGATTTAGGTTTTAAACTAATGTTTCTAACCACGTCTTTTCACATCTTTATTTTTTATTACATTGCTTTATTTTTAATTTCAAAGAACTCTTAATGCACTTCTAAGTTGTCTTTTTTTTTTTTTTTGTTTTCCTTTAAATCCTGCTTTAAATCCACCGGTTTAAGCTGTGCGTAACTTACGTAACGTTAACGTAACTTCCAGTAGGTAAGTCAGCCAGGTTCTATTTTATTTGTATAGAAATAAATTATGAGTACCTAAACCATATTTCAGGATATTGGAAAACATTCCCAGAACGTGGGAGAGAGTTAGAACGGTATGTTTGAGCTGTATGCGGACGAAGAGCACTGTTTGGAATTAATATAATAATCACTCCAAATACTTTAAATATATTTTTTTTTATTAGCGAGCACAAAAATATACATGTCATTGGTTCCATAGCCAAGAGAAAAGAGAGAGAGGTGTTGGTGTTGCCAACCTCACGTTACAGATTACACAGATTATAAAACCGTAGACATTTTTATGAACAGGCACACAAAATAGTAAGCTGTACTATTACTACTTATAGGTATAGAATACTAGCTGGTATGCTTGGGAGCACACGTCACACGTGTGAGATTGTTTAGAGCTGAGAAGAGATAGAAAATCTTCTTGGGATTTGAAAGATCCAATAATGCCTTACTTTCGCTAACATCACTGAATTCGATATTACGGAGCAGCTCAAACGTCGGACCAAATCAAGCACCCGGATCCAAACGATGTTCGCTACGACTCAATGAATTCATAGAGGGCTAGTTTTTCTAGCAATCGCTGGATGTGATGTAGCTGACGAGTTCCCAATTTGGCGAAACATAAAATTGAGCTTATATCTGTTAGTAATATGAAATTTTAAAGCCATTTTATTAACCACTTTTAATAATAAATACTGTACAGAAACCGATATTAAATAAAATCACGCCGTGCATGCACAGATCCGTGCTGTGACCTGGCAATAATTATTAATTAAGTATTATCGATCATCGATGTATCGGTACATGTGCGCCCAGGTAGAGCTCGGGCGCTAGCGTTGTCGTGCGGCACCCAACGCGTGCCATGAAACAAATCATTCCCAAGATTACTTTCCCTTGAAATTAAATTTTCCAAGATCAAAAGCAAAAATCTGTCAAAACCCCTAAAAATTTTCCTACCACTTCTGGAATCCTTTATATCTACAAACGACTATACTAGCGACTGACTCGGTTTCGCCCGTGTAGCACAAAGTAGGTATATTATGATTTTCGGATATCCGTCTAAATTTATGACAGCAACTGTACAGTAAAATAGTAAATTAGACTCTTGGTGTGATAAAGATCTCGAATCGAAGAGGCTTTTGGTACAGGCAGGTAGGTAAGGTAAACCTAACTTGCGGTACCTATTTGTCTTTGGGTTGAACAATCATTATTATTGGATTGTGTTATTAAATGATAAAAATTATAAACATTTTTTTTGTAAGTGGAAAACTTCCCAATACACTGTTTTCTTACACCTAACTCTAACGGCTTACGCAGAATACGCTAGAAAATTTAAGCTCTCAGATAACTGGACTTTCACCGAGTTCATCGACTTACCATCATAGTTCGTAAAATTTACTCTAAACCTCTAGCAGAATGAATCCATTGTTGAAAACCAAGGGAAAATCCTTTCAGTAGGTAGTTTCTGAACTTAGCGAGCACGAACAGACAAAGTCGGCGACTGTTTTATAGTGATAGTCATTAATCCAATGACTAGTTACGTGGATAAAAAGTCCGCTGAATTTCACAATTCAGTAAATTTACAGCCACCAATCAAATACCGACAAAGTTCCCAAACGTGGATTATAAGATTACATAGTAGATCCTATCCCACTCGACGGATTTCAGATGTCATCAATATCCATCAGTTCTCTGAAAGCTGTGTGGAACAAAATGCTACACCGATAAAAACTGTCAGCAGTCGAAAAGATAAGGCTGCTATTCCACAAGGGACTTGAGAGAATGCGCAGCGTGGGATGTGTCTTTATCAACCCGCCAATAAAATCGCTATAATATTTTGATAGCTTAGCTCTTAGCTAAAGAGATGAGCTCTTTGCTAATAAACTTATTTAGAACTAGCTGATGCCTGCGACTTCATCCCCGTGGATTTGTAATAAGTCTCATACAAACTTTCAACCCCTATTTAACCCCCTTAAGGGTTGAATTTTCAAAAAAAAATTCTTAGCGGATGTTTACGTCGTAAGAGCTATCTGCGTGCCTATCAGCTTGATCCGTCCAGTGGTTTGAGCTGTGCGTTGATAGATCAGTCAGTCAGTCAGCCAGTCACCTTTTCCTATACTTCCTACTTAGATCATGCATATAAATCGATATCCAATCCGTGGATCTCATACGCGTAGCTCCCTGTCACAAATTCTTGGTAGAAAGGCAGCCTTTTGATGTTTCTACTGACAGTTTTTGTGATGTTTTACCACATTAATATTTAAATAAAACTTAGATTTTTAATGGTCAATTATGAACACCAATGTAACTTGACCAAGTTGGTTGTTCACTTGTTCAGATAGAATAGGTTTCTAGCTTCGTCCTAATCCTTAATCCTAAAGGTTTGGAATTTTTCCATTAATCACATAATGGTGGGTTTCCCTGCTGGGTTATTCTGTAACTTAGTTAACAACTGAAAATAGTTGCCAACGAATTAGTTTGATATACATTGCTGCTTTACTGTGGGAAATAAAAAGAGTTTTCATAATTTTACACAGTAAAGCAGCAATGTATATCGAACTAATTAGTTGGCAACTATTTTCAGTTGCTAACTAAGTTACAGAATAACCCCCTGATCATTCCGCATCTGACTCGAGTGAAAGTAAAGTAGGTACAATTTTGACTTTTAGGTTATCAAGCGTAGCATCATGTTTCAGCGAGTCATGAGAAAATTATAAAGGCCAAATTCTTCCTCCTAACCTGTCCAGTTACTGAATTGAGCCAATGTTGCTTAATCAGAAGTATCGACTCACATGCGCTAATTTCAGCTCGACCAAACCACCCACAAAGTAGGGTAGGAAGTCTTTGTTGAAAGTTTATTTTCTAAGAGCATACACGTCTTATACACAAGACGGATTTACGAGTGGATATTTGGGTAGGTATTTAATTGGTACTCAGGTATTTTGAATTTAGAAATTCCCTCTACCATTACGTTACTTCCATAATATAAAATTTATAATTCCGTGTTATTTCAAAGCAGCAGTTTTTCTGCAAATCCGATTATATGTCGTTCACTTGCAACATGAATATAGGTTCTTAATAATTATTATATTACTCCTATTAATTTGTACACGTAGGTTGTTAGGTATTTCTTTGTGAGTTATTATAAAATTGACGTAGGATCATTAATTTCATTTCCATCATTTTTCGTAACTGATCTATAACTATTTACAGAATCCTATTAAGTTTATGGTTGGTTGTAACATTTTGATAAAAAATAAACCTATTTTAATTAATTGTACTTAAGTAAATAATCCCTTAGACCACACCTTGCATAGAATACTTTAATTAATTGTAACTTGCTAACCCTTATTTCAAAATGCAAAGCCGCATGCAAATTTTATCACTTACTTGCACGCACACGAAGTCGGAGTAGCGAGTACTTACATATGTATGTACAACTTTATTACACGTAAAAACATTTTCCCCGTGAAATACAGCGGGGAAATAACGCATTGGGGTCAACAAATCATTTTTATTACACCAAAATATAACACTTCTTACCTTATTAAATGTTATACTCGATTTAAACCACCCCAACATAATTTCCGGCGTACTCGAGTCAGTAATTTGGTTCACAAATCTATTAATTTCACTTTCGTAAACACACTTATAAACCAAACAATCATTTTAGTTCGAAAAAATATTTTTCCGCACGCAGAACAACTTATCACTTTGAATAATAATTAATTAGCATTCTTACAAGTGGAGCGATGTTACACAGTTTTTGGCACGGTCCAGTACGCTACGTCAGTCCGTAGAGGCCGCCTTCGTAGACTGGATTTCCGCCCGCCCAAAAGGCACGACTCGCGCCGAAGCAAGACGAATTCAGCCGAGTGAAGGCGTTTCTATGTAACCCACTCGATGAAGTGGTAAGTTTTTACGAGCAGCAGTTTGTGAGTAGGTACGATGTGGACAAATATGAAAAGATTCTTGAACATCTGTTCTTTTTACTTTCAAGTAATATTGGTGTATGATTATTATCTATCTTCTATACATATAATAAAATCGTAGAAGTGCCGTATCTGTACATTAAAGATTTTTGAAAATAATAACTGGCGGATGTTAGGGATAAGTAATAGAACGTAAAAAAGTTATTTTTTAATTTTTTGTCTGTTTGTCTGTTTATATCCGTTTATCTGTTTATCTGTTTGTCTGTATGTTTGTCATCACGCAAAAACTACTGAACGGATTCAAATGAAACTTGGCATGATTTAAGTTCATACTAAGAATAACATATAGGATACTTTTTATCCCGAAATTCAGCACGGTTCCCTTGGGAGGAGGGATGAAAGTCAAAATATGTACTTAGCTGTAATTCATTAACGCTTGGTCCGATTTCATTCATTCTTTTTTTGTTAGAAAGGAGATACTTTAAAGATTACCCGGGTAATCTCTGAAAGGCTGGATTGATTTTGATGGGACTTTGACTACATTTTGATCTACCTAAACATCCGCCAGTAAACTTTTAACAGTTTTAGCAAGGTATGAGCTCAAAGAAGCTTACGAAAAACAAAATGATTCCCACAGGATTTTTAAAAACTAATACCCACGCGAACGACGTCGCGGGTGTCCGCTTGTTAAATAATAATGGCCATTTTGATGATATATTTTATAAAATTTATTTGACAAAACTGGAGGTATTTTAAAAGCGAAATAAATATACCTAATAGGTATACCATTTTCATAAGATATACAATATGTAACCTACCAAAACCTTATAGTGTACTATTGCTACAGTTTATCTAATAGAACTTTCCGAACTTGTGATTTAATAGTAAATTCTAATTTAGATAATAAATTAATGCCACTTTCAGCAATTCCTTTAATAACATTTACATCTCCATAATGCGATTTAAACGCAATCAAGCGGCTATTAGGAGGGTTCCGTAACAAACTTAGCAAAGTTCGGCTTCCTCAAAGATACAAGCTTTGATGGAAAGTTTCTTGTCGAAGATTTCAGGTCTCTCACATCAAAACCCCTTACCACTGATTTCGAATTTAAATGTCCCTAAACGGTCGATATACTTACTCGTAAATTTGGTGATAAGGAACTTTCCCACTGTATGACTTAATGTTATAAATGTATTTAAACTAGGTACACAGAGATACGGGGTATTTCCTTTCATCGTGTTTTATGAAAATGAAAATGAAAATGTTTGGAATATAATAATAAACGCAATATAAAGGTGCTGGCAGCGGCAACTTTTCAATTGTAGTTCATATAAAACGAGGAGCATATAATGCCATTGCTGCAGTTTTCAAGAGAACTCGTAACAGTAGATTCCGATTTTATTGCACCGCTCCATGATGCAATATGCAACTGTATAAAGCAAAGCACGGAGCTTCTGATGAACTCCATACAATCCTTTATTGCTTTTTGAATCCGACAAAACTGTCTTATTTAAATAACCTAATCGACAAATATGTAAGTACGTAACTATAAACTATTGTCCAGCGGTATATATATGTACTTAGCACCGAAATAAATTAAGGACATTCTGAATTTAAGTATGACTAAGTATATAAACTCAATATTTTTGTTGAGCGAAGTTTCGGCAAACACAATCAAAACGACATCTCTCATGTGGACAGAATCTTGAGGCTTAAGGTATAATATTCGCCGAAAATTCGGGCTTCAGAAAACCTTTCAATAATCCCAGTTGCCCTAGAGGGAATTTTAACGACGATATGTAGAGTTTTGCTGAACAAACGCGAGTGATGAATATGTAGAACACTCTTGATTGCAAATAACTTTTTATCGAATTCGAAAATGGATTTCAAAGAATAATTTTTTTCTATTTCTAATTAGGCGTATTAATTACTACATACTTGTACTAATATGTATTCGCCGAACAACGCGAGATCCACCTAGGATCCCCACCCTCACTCCAAGAAGTCCTTGGCAACCTGGGCGGCCTGCTGAGCTTCTGGAGCGACATTGGATGGCTGGAGTGAAGACACCAATGAGAGAGGCAGATCACGCACAACAGACCCCAACTGGTTTAAGTGCGGACACCTGCCCAGAAGCAGAAGAAGAAGAAGATGTATTCTGTGGTATTACAATAACTCTAACTGCTATGTTATTTAGACGTCCTTGTTTAGCTAGTTATTAAATAAATATTACTCAAATATTCTACATAATATTTTCCCAACGTGTCCGCTACTAAATAAGTTGGATACTATGATGTTATTATCCAAGATTTGCGCATTCATGTTCGCAACATTCCTTTTATCTCGATCTATTGAGACGTGACAAGCTCACCGAAGCAAATCTATTTTCATTGACTGGGTTCTATTTTCATTGACTTACATTGTATGTTGATTTTTAGTCTTCATGGAATTTATTTTTAACCGACTTTTAAAAAGGAAGTTATCAATTCGACACCTACGTATATATGTAATATTAGTCGTATCTAATGCAAAATATTCACATATAAGGGTTTCTAAATAAATATTATACATAAGTTAATAGGTGTATGTATATGTATGTACCTATGCAGTATGTTTGTCTGTGGCGTGTGGTGAAGTCGGTTTAACTTTCAATCTTTTAGATTATCACTTGTAAACTATAAAAAAAAATTATACATATAAAATATAATGTGGGTAAGTACATTAAGTAACAACTCACCCGGTTTCGACCTGAAACGGCTGAAACTAAGCAAGAAGACATTTGACATTGAATGTACTTAGACAAGGTTCGAGACACTTTGTACCGCAAACCACAATTCTCTGAGAAGTTTTGCGCCTAGGCTCGTCACTTGGAGATAAGTCCTAAGGATCGTATTACTGTCTTCGGAATTATTAAATTCCTTAAAGTTATTGTACGTAAGTGTTAATTATAAATATTGTGCGAGTCGCAGCACAAGTTTGAAGCGTGTGTAGCGTGGAAGTCACCAAAATAAACCTATATCCAGCAGTGGACTTCTGTTGATTGATGAAGAGGTAGAAAGAGTATAAAATATTTATTTGCAACCATTTAAAAAGGATTTTTTTTTTCTTTTTAACATATTATAATATTGTGTTTGCTAGCAAACGAAAAAAAACCGACTTCAATTACATCGAAAAGTAATAGGTACAACGTAAGTAGACGAAAAAATTATCAAACGCACTAGTGGTCACAACGATTTTCGAAATTTCCCCTCGATTTCTCTGGGATTCCATTATCAGATCCTGGTTTCCTTATCATGGTACCACCCTTGGGAAATCTCCTTTCCCACAAAAAAAAGAATTATCAAAATCGGTTCATAAACAACGAAGTTATCCGCGAATATATACGAATACGTCGAATTGAGAAACCTCCTCCTTTTTAGAAGTCGGTTAAAAACTGTAACAGATCCAATTCTGTACATTGAAGATATTTTAAAAATTTCTTTTGGAGTCGTGACCCACCACTTTAGCTTGCATATTATAAGGCTCGCCAGGTGGTGCAATCCTAAGCGTTTCGCAGAGAATCCTACTCCCCGTTGTCTAAAAATGATTGCTACAGTGTGACGATCGCATTCACCTCTGCTTGCCGATATTCTCTCGCTATTGGCTAGAATGTACTGTTGCAACAAGAATAACCATACCTACTTACCTACCATAAGTTCAATGATTGCAATCATATGATCAATACAATCACAATGATTGTTGCAGCTCTTAGAGTCTAAGATTGTCTAAGACTTAGGCAATCGAGCGCGTAGATGTTTGGTGCGGGTGATTTTTAACCCCCGACGCAAAAACGACGGGGTGTTATAAGTTTGACGTGTCTGTGTGTGTGTGTGTGTGTGTCTGTCTGTCTGTTCCCCTGTAGCACTGAAACGGGTGGACCGATTTGAATGCGGTTTTTTTGTTTGAAAGGTGAATTAGTCGAGAGTGTTGTTAGCTATGTTTGATGAAAATCTATCCAAGATGGCCGCCGCTACAAAATAGCGGATTACATATTTTTTCACAACTCCTTAATATGGGTATCAAATGAAAGGGCTTGACTATTAGAATAGCATTATTGCAAATCCAAAATGGCCGCCACCACAAAATGGTGAATGTCGGGGGTTTTTTAAATTTTTAATTTATACTTGTAAAACATTGTAGATGTGCAGCGGGTCGGCATCAAAATATAGCGTTTCTAATTAGCACAACTATTCTGAACATTCTTAAATCCCAAGATCCCAGAGATACGAGAATAATATACCTATATAATAAAATAATATAACCTACCTACACAGTTATAGTCGACTACGATCCGTCCATATAAAAGATGCCGTTTTAATTGTGTTTACCGAGACTTCACTGAACAAACTTCCAGCTTCTCAATTGCTGGGTTTATACGTAATTCCGATCCCTCTTTACAGCCTCGGATATAAATAAGTGAACATTAAACAGCTATAAAACTCAGTGTAATTTTAAATTAACTTGCTGTTACAAATAACACTTGTATTTAGGCAAATTGAGGTAGGTAATAAATATATTTTCATCGTCGCAAGCTTTGAATATACGAAATGACCTAATCTGCTCTTGAGAATCAATCTTCAAGCGTGTTCTTATAAACTATGTAATAAAAATAACTTTGTCCAAGCACATTGCATTGTGTAGATACTTGATAATAAAAATCAAGTATTATGACTGAAATTCTGTGCTAACTCTGAGACCAAAATTTTGAGCAGAGAACTGTCCACTCTAAATTACGGTAATAATCACACTAATATTATAAAGGCGAAAGTTTGTGTGTGTGTGTAAAATTCTTTCACTTGTGAAATTGTGCCTGAAAACTTCTCTTCGTGCATTTCAAGACCTTAGGTCACCGGCAAACACCTTATACTTATGTTATGACGAGCGGATACCCGCGACTTCGTTCGCGTGGATATTGATTTTAATAATCCCGTGGGAATCATTTTGTTTTTCCTATGCTCCTTTGAGCTTAAACCTTGCTAAAAACTGTTAAAAGTTCACTGGCGGATGTTTAGGTACATCAAAATGTAAATATCCGCCAGTGAAAGTCCCATCAAAATCGGTCCAGCCTTTCGGAGATAAGCCAGTAGTCTTTAAAGTATCTACTTTCTAACAAAAAAAGAATGAATGAAATCGGACCACCCGTTAACGAATAACAGCTAATTACACATTTTGCCTTTCATCCCCTCTCCCAAGGGAACCGTGCTGAATTTCGGGATAAAAAGTATCCTATATGTTACTCCATAGTATTAACTTAAATCATGCCGAGTTTCATTTCAATCCATTCAGTAGTTTTTACGTGATGCGCGCACAAACATACAGACAAACAGACAAACAGAAAAACAGACAAACAGACAAACAGATAAACAGACTAACAGACAAACAGACAAACAGACAAAAATTTCAAAAATAGCTTTTTTACGTTCTATTACTTATCCCTAACATCCCTTAGTTATTATTTTGCAAAAATCTTCAATGTACAGATACGGCAATTCTACGATTTTATTATATGTATAGAATAGATATAGATTTATCTGTCAGAAGTCTGGGGATTTAAAATGGCAAAATGCTTTGAAACTTTGTACTTATCTATTTTTATAATTTCCTATGGTTCATTCAATAGAACTGTGCAACCATTTAAATTAACGACTATTATTATTTAGGAACGGGACTATAACCTCAATTCTATGGCGAGAACTTTGCAACCACTAAATATCTTAAAGACAAAACTTGTATAAATCAATTGACCGTGTTTAAATCTCGTTTTGGAGTGACGCAAACTTATTATAAACTATCAGGTAACCACAGTCGTAAATTATTTATTTTAAGCAAAATAATCTGCTCCCTCGTTGGTCTAGTGGTTAGCATATTCGATTGCTGATCACGATGTCCCGGGTTTGATTCCCGGGTCGGGGAAATAATTGTTAGGTATTGAGTTTTTCTGTCAACAAATTCTCAGTACCAGCCCGGAGTTAGTAGTTGGTGGTGTTCCACCCCCGTGTCTAGGAGAGCACGTAAAGCAGTCGGTCGTGGTTATTATCACTAACATGACGTGTAATAGGGAATACCTCCTATATTTCTGAACTTCTGTGTTTACAGAAATAGCGCAAAAGGATACTTTCACGTTTATTTTTGTGTACTAAAGCAAATAAATTACGTCGAAATCTCGGTGCATACTGAGTGTGATTTTGGAAATTTGTGCACAACTGTGCATCAATTTGACGCGCTTTTTCCTCCCACTTTGCCGTTCTATTCTTCATATATATTTCTATGCGTCAAATCCATAAATGTATAATATTGTTATCTTATGATCAAATCATGCTACATATTAAGTAAATCCTATATTTTACATGATATTCGGATCATGATTAGTATTGAGCGTTCGATCATTGTATTGATCATTTCGTACACATAATTATGGTGATTCAAATACCTTAATAATAATTTGGAATTAAGCAAGTCGGTGGAACATTAAGGTGAAGTGTTGACAGAAAAATTAAGTGGCAAATTATTTAAGACTGTCTTGCTTTTGTACAAAAGGACTGAATGTGAAAGATGGATTTCTAAAGAAATTGCGGTGAACGGTGGGAAGTAAACTATCTTATTTATTATACCCGGATACGACATGTAGGTACGTGTTCGACACATTCCATTTATTGCGATGTGTTGAGACGTGAGCCGAAGCAACTGATTATTGCCTCCACGGTTTTAATGCTATTTGAATGGTATTTTGAATTTATGAATAAGTACCTACTGCATTTATGTGATATTTTTATGTATTTATGTATTATGTTTTCGAACGTAATAAATCTTATAGTTATGTCGTCATCGTCAAACGTTGATCTCTTGCCAGGATCCTGGATCTCCAATAAAGACGACGTTGAAGATGGTATGTCGGATCCGGCAGGTTCACCAATCTTTATTATACTGTTAAAAAATTGACGCATTGAAATTATGGATTTTAAAGTTAATACTTAAATCAAGTAAAACCTAAAAATATTGAATCACAAATGAGTACATGGCTCTATATTAACATATCTATACTAATAAATAAAATTGAAGTGTCTGTCTGTAATATCGAAATAACTACCTCATATTAAGCTCATATGGTTATTTGAACGCTACCATAACCGAATCACACGCTTTTAAAATTTTTGTCTGTCTGTCTGTCTGTCTGTCTGTTTGAACGGGCTAATCTTCGGAACGGCTGAACCGATTTTCACGGGACCTTCACATACAAGTAGAGAATTAACCAGGGAGTAACATAGGCTACTTTTTTAACCGACTTTCAAAAAAGGAGGAGTTGTGTTTTTCTACCTATGTACACCGATATCTCCGAGATTTCTGAACCGATTTGCGTAATTTTTTTTTAATCGATAGAGAAATATTGCGACCCTGTTCTATAAAAAATTTGGATTCCAACTCCTCAATCCTGATGCTGTAGGGGACCTAATCTCCAAAACTAATGGGTTTTAGAAACTTTCGGTTATTTAAATTGATATTGGGGGTACCAATTAAAGACTTTATCGTTGAATGAACTCGAGTATATATCCAACTCCTCAACCCTGATGCTGTAAGGAATTGTATTCTGAAATCATGGGGATCCCACGGGATTTTTCCGTTTTGGGGACGGGTTTCTACAGATAAGCTACTTTTTGTTCTGGAAAATCAAAAGTTCCCACGGGATTTTTAAAAACCTAAATCCACACGGGCGAAGCCGTGGGCATCATCTAGTTAATTAATAAATTGAAATATTAAAATAGAAATTATACGTATCTATATAAATTGAAAAGTATTTATAGCTATAATTAACTGTCAGAGACCAGACCAGTCTCAATTAATTACCACAAAGCAACAAAATTTGATAAGTACCTAATTTTAATTAATAGTTTGCTAGGTACGCTAAACGGATAATAATTTTTGGTAAATAAATCCGTTCTACTTGTACCTAGCTTTCATAACAGCCATCGTCAAGCCAATGAATGTAGACGTAAAATATCTGATTTTTAACCCCCGACGCAAAAACGACGGGGTGTTATAAGTTTGACGTGTCTGTGTGTGTGTGTGTGTATATGTGTGTATCTGTCTGTTCCCCTGTTGCGCTCAAACGGGTGAACCGATTTGAATGCGGTTTTTTTTTATTTGAAAGGTGAATTAGTGGAAAGTGTTGTTAGCTATGTTTGATGAAAATTGGTCCAAGATGGCCGCCGCTACAAATTGGTGGATTACATATTTTTTCACAACTCCCTTAATATGGGTTTCAAATGAACGGGCTTGACTAGTAGAATAGCACTATTGCAAATCCAAGATGGCCGCTGCCACAAAATGGCGAATGTCGGGGATTTTTTAAATTTTTAATTCATACTTGTCACATAGTAGATATACCTGTGAAAATCAACTACGTGAGTTAATTACTTACTGTATCTATAAAATATAGGTTTTGATTTTAACACGTTAACAATATTGTAGAAAGCCATACGCAGAGCATCCGTAGGTATCTACTTGATCAAACCAGTAGGGCTATTCTCTAAAATACCATCTCGATATCGAAGCTCACTCAAGTGAGATAACTCGCTTTGAAAGCAAACTCACTTCACCTTGGTTTGATATTCTGTAAACATCTGCTACGCACTTGCGAAGTGAAGTGAGTTTGAGTGAGAAGACCTGTACTATCGAGTTTTACAGAATACAAATTAGCAAACTCATCTCGAATTCACTCTCTATAATTCGAAAATGTCTTTACAGAATAGCCCTGCAGGAATGAGGTGATTCGTAGAACTATGGTAGAGCTACTAGTACGTAGCTCAACGAGATACGAAGTTAACTTAAACTTAGCAAAGTTGCTACTTAACAATGAGCGGGACATAAATAACCGAAGAACCGAAAGTTGTTGGGATACCTACTTACCAATGTGCGGGTTCGCGAACCCACACCGGAAAACTCAGCGTTTGGAGAATCCTCAAGGCAAGATATCAAGATAAAAGTTGCTGGGAATCGTTGGATACGAGCTAGTCAAAATCGTGTTCTCTCGAAATCCATGCAAAGTATTGATATCCCGCCATGATAATCTAGCGGTTGAATGAAACAATGACGACGACGATTATATGCATCTAATCTTAAATCTAATCTACCTTCCACTTTGCAATCGTATTTTGCACAATCAAAGGCAGTTGTAGCACAGAGTACCTACAGAGGGGAAGCTTCTACAAGCGGCCCGCTGTAGGTACACTCACACATATGCGCATGTTTGTCACCAACTGTACCGGTTAGTGGAACGAGCGGGCGTCCGTGAACCGTTGGTGAGTGTGTTTGTGTGAGTGTACCTACAGCGGGCCGCTTGTGGAAGCTTCCTCTCTGTAGATTTACTACTCGTGTGGCTGTAGTAAGAAATACGTTCCCCTTTACCTTTCAATCAGACTACATTGTAAGGCGGCTCTACAAATTTTTAAAGCTCAACTTTTTGACGACTCAACAAAGCTCCAAGTTTAGGAAGCCTGCTCATTGTGAAGCACTTTAATAAGTGACTTCAGCAGTTTATTAAAACGTAATAATACTCGCAGAACTTTAGCAAACTTACACGTTTCCTAAAACCTCATGCATAGTGGTGAACTACAGAAGTTTCTATTACGTACTCAGCGGCTACCGGCTTGTAAATGGAACATAATGAATTTCTAATTATTCTGCCAGAATTCTGTTACACATTATTTACCTACTCCCAGTATATTTTATCTACACGACTGTCTAATTTATCTCGATAAATAAGACTGTCTTGTTTATCTCGATAAATAAGACTGTCTTGTTTTTAGATAAAGATATGTGTGGAATTTTTTATTCAGTTCCTACTTTTTAGGGTTCCGTACCCAAAGGGTAAAAACGGGGCCTTATTAGTTTCCACCGGTCACATGTCTCTATAGCTCTCTCGTAGACGAAATGAGTAACAAACCTGAAATTTTGGTATTTGGCGTAACGTTTACCCAAAACCAAATATTGAATTAAATTAATTTTCAGGCTCCCAAACATGAAAAAGGAGCCGAAAAAAAATCTTACCCTAGCATGTGGGATATCATTGTTTAGAACTCATTGAGTAGGTACAAAATATTTTTATTATTTTTTTTTTTTTTAATAAGGAAATGAGGGTCAAAGTTGTTAGTTTTAGACCATTTTTGTGACCAGGGCTATATCAAAAACTAAACCAGTGAGCAATATTAAATTTCGGTATATTATGTACCATATAAAGAATTTAAACAACAAATACTGAAAACAACAATTGATAAACTACTTAGTTTGTAAGCTGTGACCAAAACAAACGAATTTATTTTTTTGATTTTTGTCTCACGGTTTGTTGTGATGTCTAAGCTCAGGAATGAAATATTTCTTACACCCAAAATATTATGTTGTTCATAATTATGTACGGAATCCTAAAACAGCGAGGTCCAACTCGCACTTGTCTGGTTTTTATACACATAACAATGTTATAAGAAACAAGCATTCGGTATTCACAAGACAGTAGTTACAATGTTACAAATGCACTCAGACGATGAGATTTACTCGTAGGTAGTAGCTACTCGAGAGTGCTTTCATACAATTTGCAAGGCACCCTTTCAACTCAGAATTTCTTTCTCTCTTAGACCCTTCTCAACTTTTTCATTTCATGATCAAAAACATCGACCGCTGAAATTTATTGACAACGTTTTACAGAAATCTGTATCGGGTTATTTGAAAAATATCATCACACTAATATTATAAAGGCGAAAGTTTGTGTTTGTGTGTGCGTGTGTGTATTTGTTTGTTACTATTTAATGACGCAACTACGGAACCGATTTGGCTGAAATTTTGAATGGAGATAAAGTCCTGGCTTAATACATAAGCTACTTTTTATCCTGGAAAATCCACAGGTCCCACGGGAAAACCCGAAATCTATAGCTACAGCTATAGGTATATTACTATAGCAAACACCTATGTGGCCAAAGTCAACCTCACCTGCGCGCGGTGCACCCTGCCAATATGCTAACGAGGCCCTGACGCTCTCGTCCCCTTTAGGGGTCGTTGTGCCTGATACCACACAACGTAATCTGGATGGTATTACCGCTTTGTGGTAGGATTCTACACCGAATCCGCCTGGCTAGCGACCACACTTCAGCCGTAATCTGCCGCAAAGCATCCGTGTGTTCTAGCAGCGAGCTGAAGAGCCAGTCCCCTTCCTCAAAAGCTGGCAACGCATTAGTGGTTCCTCAGGTGCTGCTAATGTTCATGGGCGGCGGTAATGACCCGCTTGCTCAGTTCCCCGCTATTCCTATAAAAAAATACTTGAAAGTAGGTATAAAGGTTGGATTTTAGAAAAGGGAACGGGAAAAGGAACCAGAAATCCACGATTCGCTCGGGATTTGTGAAAAACTGAAATACACGCGGGCGAAGCCGCGGGCTTCAGAATCTAGTAAATTATAAAAATCTCTTTAATTTGAGAAAATAATAGCATGTGGAAACTCACTGTTTCCATCTTGAATATGGTCAAAGCGGTAGATTCACTTGACGATTCAAAGGCACTTGTAAGAGTTTATTTGAATAAAGAACTTTTCTATTTTATTTTATTCAAAAACTTTGTAATCCTTAGGTGCATCACCCTTCAATTCATAAATCAAAAATCTACAAAGGCTATGAGGTTGCCCGCTAATCAAATGTTACAATTAGTATAATTAGTTATAACGATAACGATCGTCGGACATTTTGATTTAACCATAAAACTGATTTATCGCAACACAGACTAGGTACATGCGTCACATTACGGATTATTGGTCACTATATTTTAATTAAAATTAATTTATGTTTATTGATGCAATTCTCTGGTCTAAATCGAGTATATAGAAACAATAAATACTTAATTGTTAATTTTTTTCTGCCAAGAAATTTTCTGTGCCTACCTCGAGTTGGTATAGGTCGACCAGAATCTCATGAAAAATAGGAAAATTAAATTTTGTACTAAGCAACACTGGGTTAACTCGGCTACCCTAGTGATCAACAAAGTAATTACATTCAGAACACCTTACATGGGATCGTTTCACGAAACGAAAAATCAAGCAACTGCATTTTAAATACAAAAACAAAGTAATCAACATCCAATTACTTTGTTTTTGTGTTGTGCTTGTTGTTTACTTGGTTTTTGCATTTATATTCCGGGTTAGTGTGTGCAGTTACTTTGTTTGGGCAATTCAAATTTCAGTAAACGGTTCAAGTTATTTGAAATATTAAACTGTGGTAAAAAACTACTCGACATAAAACTTTTGTTAATGCAAAAAGTCAATTTCACAAAAATGTCAGTTGATTTGTTTATCGCTAGGGCGGCCGTAGTGTTGCTAACCTTGGAATTTCATTTCCCTATTTTTCATGAGATTCTGGTCGATCTATAACAACACTCTCGACTAATTCACCTTTCAAAGAAACCGCATTCAAATCGGTTCACCCGTTTGAGCGCTACAGGGGAACAGACAGACACACACACACACACACACACACACACACACACACACACACACACACACACACACACAGACACACACACACACACACACACACACACACACACACACACACACACACACACACACACACACACAGAGACGTCAAACTTATAACACCCCGTCGTTTTTGCGTCGGGGGCTAATGAAAATAAAATTAATCATTGTGGATGTTGTAAAAATTTAATTTTCGGAAAGTCCTTTAACCAAATATTCCCGGAGTCGGTCCAGTGTTGCAGGCGCCCTTTCTTATTGCAGTTACATCTGAAATATTGGAATCTATCATTAGTTATTATATACGTGGATAGTATCCATTGCCCACGTCATCCATTCATAGATGCCTGTACTAGACCTCCGCCGCGAAATCAAAATAGCGAAACCGCCATGACTTGTCAGTTGTACGACATGCAAACTGAAGAGGAACTTTAACGAGTATGAGTTCATCTCTTTCCCACGCGATTTCGGCGATGTACTTGAAAATGTACTAGAACATCTCCACCGTGCAACAGATGTACCTAACTAAACTGAAATGAAACTTGTATGTCTGTAGCTGGATGTACTTGTATGTATGTTGGATGTAGCTAAACTGAAACTAAAAGGGAAATTTGAGTGGTGTCTGAGTACATTATGGGAACCGCGTGGAAAAGAGATAATATAGACTAATGATAATTTTCTCTGCATTTGACCAGGCAGTTTCGCTTTTGTTTCGCTACTCATACAGCGTACAAGTCAGCTATAAGCTCAGCGGTTTCGCTTCTATGGTTTCGCGGAGGAGATGAGCTAAAGGTCTCAATAGAAAAATACCACCTATAATTTTAGATAAACGTTCATAGTACGGCAAACGACAAACAAGTTTTTTATCTATGAAAATTCTCGATCGAGGTAGCTACTCGAGTGGGGAGGTATTAAACATTACGATTCGCTCGGATGGGAAATCGTAGGACTGTGTAGCCATTTCATTTTACAAGTATTTACTAATTTTTTTAATTTACAAGATTTTTTGTATGCAGCCTAGTAAATACTTGTATAATAAAATGGTCATATAGTCCTACAAATTTAGTGGAACGATTTCCCACCCGAGCGAATCGAAATTTTTAACACCTCCCCACTCGAGTAGCTACCTCCATCGAGAATTTTCATAGATAAAAAACTTGTTCGTCTCGTCGAAACGAACCGACTCACGAAAATTCAGCTTGTTACGAATCACTAAAAAATTTGTTCCAGGGCTGCTGTACTATCACATCACAACTAGCCTAGCCTGCTCGGTCTACACATGGCTATAACAAGGTTGCCGGCGAAGCTAACATTTCGAGAACATATTGGTAAATTACCATTACTTAGTACAAGACGGGGATAATTATTATAGCAGTTTGTGTGTAGAACATCGATCATCGGTGTGGTCAGTGGACACGATAATCCAGCTGTCCCGCTCGTCATCGCCTACATGCCCATTAGATAAATAACTAATGCCCGTGGACATGTCTGTCTGTACATTATCTAGGTAGGTATATAAAAATCTAATACGAATAAAGAAAACATAAGTGTGTCTGTGTTTTTGAGAAAAATTGTTTTTTTAAGCTTACAATAATTTGTACTTTTAGCGCAAACACCCAATTGTCTGTTTGTCTGTCAAAATGGCTGATTCGATTACGGCGGAATTTTCACTGGCAGGCTGATAAAGCAAGGATTCAGCAAAACTACTTTTTATCCTAGATATCTAAGGGAGAACGCAGACCTACAGAGTGGAAGACAGTACCTACGGTGATACATATTACTTTTCCTCTTTTACTGCAAGCGGACAACGGTTGTGATTAATAAAGTATAAAGAAAACGAAACTTAGTTCTCCAAGTTTCGTTACCGTTTATTTAATTGTATCTTTTATAAAATGTATAATAAGTATAATAACAAAATCGTATATAAAAGGAACCTCAAAACCTCAATCCGCATTGCAAACTAAAAATCTGCATGAGTTTCATACATTTTATATGGACCATCACACTCTAGAGGCGGGCCGCAGCTAACGCACTGGCGGATCGATTAAGGCTCTATGTGCTGAGAAAACATTGAGAAAATATGAGCGAAATATGTTTTGATGCGACAAAATGCTATGCGGCTCGCCGCGGCTGCAATGTACGCGGGCCTTCATGTTGCTTCTACTGTGTGTCTTTTATTTACAGAGAGGAAGCTTCATACAAACGGCCCGCTGTAGGTACACTCACACAAACACACTCACCAACGGTTCACGGACGCCCGCTCGGTCCCCCAACCGGTACAGTTGGTGACAAACGTGTGCATATGTGTGAGTGTACCTACAGCGGGCCGCTTGTAGAAGCTTCCCCTCTGTACCTACTTTGTTTCGAGGGATTTTGATTTGAAACATAATATTGTACAGGGTACCACGCAAAGTTATGATGAAATGTATTCAAAGTTACAAATGTTATATTAAAGACTAGCGGACCCGGCAGACGTCGTCCTGCCCGCTATTAGCGCCACCTACCGGGTCCAATTTTTCTACTTATAAACCTTCCTCTTGAATCACTCTATCTATTAAAAAAAAATCGCATCAAAATCCGTTGCGTTATAGTTTTAACGATTTAAGCGTACATAGGGACATAGGGACATAGGGACAGAGAAAGCGACTTTGTTTTATACTAAGTATGTAGCGACGTCGCATAATCGAACAAGTACCAATTATTTATTACGAGTAGATACTCACCTACGGACTCGTATACTACCTTACTTTACGATGATACTGAAGTAATACTTATTTCATGGATGCACAATATTATTGAAATTATTTGTAATAATTATTATCCAACGAAATCTGAACGTTAATTATACAGAGTAGGTACATAGGTATAATTATGTTCCAATGAGGACTCACCGATATCACAAGATCGAGCGCATGCCATTTTCCCCTCGTTAAAATACGTAACGTTATTACTGCCACATAGTGGATTATACTCGGACGTCGACGAACAGTCTTGTACACACTGCTTCATAGCAGAGCTCGTGCTGCAGTGGGGAAAAAACAATCAAGGAAAGTTGGCTCGCCAGTCGTTTGGCCGAGAAAGACAATTAAAATGTCGGGACAGAAAGTTTTACGGACAGACGCTTTTTGTTAATTAACCAGTGCTTCAAACCGTTGACTGGAATGTTTTTACTAAAATCGGAAGAAATCAATATTTTTTGTAATAGGTTAGGTACCTTGCTACAGAAGGGTTTTATTGAATCTAACAGTCTGTTTGTTTGGTTTTAAGTATTAGGCTAGATGTTTCTTCCCTAGGGAAACCAAATTCCCTAGGTACTAGGTAGGTAGTCCGGTTTGTTTAGATTTTGTTTGTTGTGAAAACTGTTGGTTTGTGATATGTTTGTGATCTATGATTACATTCTATTTTTGGAATTGAAAGAACTGACAGAAGTAAAAAATATATTAAAAAATGTCTCTCTGAATTAATATTGTGAAATTATTAAAAACCTAATATAATAATTAAACACAGCAAATATTATGTTTAATTTAATAAAATAATATCATAAAATTTACTCTGCACAAGAGGTTACGGGCTCCAGTAAAAAAAAAAAAAAAACACGTATACGCATTATACTTACATAAAAAAATAAAAATGCCGAAAGCTGAAAAAGATAAAAATCAAATGGACCTGATGTCTTCCAGATTACTTAAAATTCTTTAGAACAGCGTGGGAAAGTACTCCAGAGAAGGAGAGAACCTTACTTAACCTCACAAATCGCTTGTTACTTGAGGAAACAAGAACATTTAAGGAAAATGACGACAACAATAACGTAGCTTTAAATGTAACAAAATATAAACAAAAACAGTTTAAATGCAGACAGTGTAAAATGGATAATCACCTAGAAAAGGATTGCTGGTTTAAAAATAAAAACAAAGGATGTAATATATTTTGTAAGAAAATTAATCACAAAGAAGAACATTGTTACTTCAGAAATAAAAATGAGAAAAATAAAAAAAACAGTAATAATATAGTTTTACTAACAACCGGTGGAAAACAGATAGAAAATGAAATGAAATTTGTGGTTGACTCAGGATTTACGTCACACATGACAAATACCTTAAGTCGTTTAAATTATTTTCAACAACAACAGTCTCAAATATCAGTGGCAAATGATAAAACAATAAAATCACAAGGCACTGGAATTGTTCAAGGTATTAACTGTACATTGAATAAAACTCTATAATATGTTGCCGACCTTACACACAATTTGATGTCGGTCAATGCTGTAACAAATAATGATGGTTCTGTTTTATTTACATAAAATTATTGAAATGCTTAAGGCTATTAAGAAAACAAAATCAAAGTCAGCAAAACGTCGGCGAATGGGACGCAAGATTTTGAAGAAATTAAAGAAAAATCAAAAGAAAAGTAGCAAAGGGATCAAAAGAATATTGAAGAGGATGACAGTGGTAAGAAAAAAAGGAGAAGAAATCAAAGAAAAAGAAACAGCTGATATATTAACGAAACCGTTAAGTAAATTAAAAATTTGAAAAACATTGCAAGGAAATGCTAAAGTAAGTAACGTAAGATTATTGAGGAAAAGATTTCGGTTTTGTTTTTAAAAAATGTAAAATAAAGTTAATTTAGAATATTAAAGGAATAAGTTTTGTTTTAAGTTACAAATAGTAAAAAATAAAAAACAAGTTTGTTAAATAGTTAAGTTTATTTTTAAAATTTTCACATATTGTAAAATTCTAAAAATAGGAGAAGGTATTGGTTTGTGATATGTTTGTGATCTATGATTACATTCTATTTTTGGAATTGAAAGAACTGACAAGTAAAAAATATCTCTGTGAATTAATATTGTGAAATTATTAAAACCCTAATATAATAAATAAACACAGCATAATGTTTAATTTAATAAAAATAATATCATAAAATTTACTCTGCACAAGAAAAACAAGGACTTAACTGTCTTAATTGCGGCCTTTCCTAGAATACTAATAATAATTACCGGTAGAAATCAGATTGTACAAAACAGACTTGGTATTACCACTGTATTACCTTGCCGTGAAAGGAGGTATCTGGGTGTTCGCCACGTTAGACACAGTGACAGGAAGTCCTAAGATGGCCGCTTTTTCCGTAGTTGCTATTCCTGGTCTGGCAATTTGAGGATATTGCAAAGGCAAGTTGCCGTTAGGTAAATTGTTCAATCCGTTTGGGGCGTAAGGATTAAACGAACCGCCATTTTGTAATCCAGGGTTGCCATTCTGGAAGGTTCCCTGAGGGTCTTGAGGTTGGCCCTGATTTAAGCCGGGAATTCGTCCTTGTGGAACTCCTTGTATTGGTAATTTGTCCCCGGGGAACACAATTCGATTTGGATTCTGATTATTTTGTAATCCGTTAGCGTTATTCCAACTGTTACCTGGTCCTGGATAAAGGCCCTAAAAATTAATAATTTTATATTTTCCTTTTATATTATATACTGTTGTTAGAGTCAAATTGATAAAAATGTTGACATTCAAAAAAATTTTGAATGACTTGGAAACTTGAAACTTGACAAAATTCGAATTTATTCTAGTAGGTACAAGCGGATACCAGCGACTTCGTTCACGTGGATACCTAATGGTTTTAAAAATCCCGTGGGATCTCTTTGTTTTTCCTAAGCTCGTTTGAGGTCATACCTTCCTAAAAACTAATAAAAGTGGCGGATTAAAATATGAATATTTGCTAATGAAAGTCCCATCAAAATCGATCCAGCCTATCGGAGATAAGCCGGAACAAATAGACAAACACAACGCCAGGTTAAGATGATAATCCATACGTTCAAAGGTTCTTATACAATCCGGGTTCCAAGTTATATGGAATACTGAGGGTTGTGATGGCTGTAATTTCTGAACTACAAAACCGATGAATTTGAAATATTTACGAGATCATTTTTAGGGTTCCGTACCCGAAGGGTAAAAAACGGAGCCCTATTAATGTCACTCGGCTGTCTGTCTGTCCGTCTGTCCGCCGGTCACAGGTCTCTAGCTCGCAGACGAAATTAGTTACAAACCTGAAATTTTGGTATTTAGTGTAAAACGTTAACCCAAAATCAAATATTGAATTAGAAATTGAATTAAATTATTTTTCAGGGGGGCTCCCATACATGAAAAAGGAGCCGGAAAAAAAAATTTTTTCTTTACCCTAGCTTGTGGGGTATCATTGTTTAGATCTCATTAAGTAGAGTACAAATATATATTTTTTTAATTTTTATCTCAAAAAATAAGGGAATGGGAGGCCATCAAAGTTGTCAGTTTTAGACCATTTTTGTGACGGGGGCTATCTCAAAAACTAAACTAGTTGGGAATATGATATTTCAGTATATTATGTACTATATGCTCTATTTAAACAACAAATACTGAAAACAACCATTTATTAAATAGTTTATAAGCTGTGACCAAAATAAACGAACATTTTTTTGGGTTTTTCTTTCACGGTTTGTTTCACGGATGTCTAGCTCGTAAATTAAATATTTCTTAGACCCAAAATATTATATTGTTCATAATTATGTACGGAACCCTGAAAGAGCGAGGCCCGACTCGCACTTGGCTGATTTGCTAATGTATCCTACCTATCTCCTTTCTAACAAAAAAAGAATGAATGAAATCAGACTACACGTTAATAAACAGCTAAGTACACATTTTGACTTACATTCGCTCTCCCAAGGGAACCAAGATGAATTTCGGGATAAAAAGTATCCTTTAATATGTTACTCCGTAGTATGAACTTAAATCATGCCAAGTTTCATTTCAATCCATTCAGTAGTTTTAGCGTGATACGCGCACAAACATACAGACAAACAGACAAAAATTTCAAAAATTGCATTTTTATGTTCTATTAGGTAAGTACTTATCCCTAACGACTCCCAGTAATTTTTTTGGAAAAATCTTTAATGTACAGACACGGTAAGTAAGTAAGTATACGATTTTATTATAAGTACTAGATGATGCCCACGGCTTCGCCCGTATTTAGGTTTGTAAAAATCTCGTGGGAACTTTGATTTTCCAGAACAAAAAGTAGCCTATCTGTAGTAAATAGTAACCCGTCCACAAAACGGAAAAATTCCGTGGCATCCTTACGATTTCGGAATGCAATTCCTTACAGCATCAGGGTTGAGGACTTGGACATGTATACCTACTCGAGGTCATTCAACCATAAAGTCTTTAATTCCCCAATATCAATTTAAATGACCGACAGTGCCTAAATCCCATTAGTTTTGGGGATCAGATCCCCTACAGCATCAGGATTGAGGAGTTGGAATCCAAATTTGTAGGACAGTGTCGCAATGTTTCTCTATCGATTAAAAAAAAAATTACTCAAATCGGTTCAGAAATCTCGGAGATATCGGTATACATAGGTAGAAAAACACAACTCCTCCTTTTTTGAAAGTCGGTTAAAAAAGTAGCCTATGTTACTCCCTGGTTAATTCTCTACTTGTATGTGAAAGTCCCGTCAAAATCGGTTCAGCCGTTCCAAAGATTAGCCCGTTCAAACAGACAGACAGACAGACACAGACAGACAGACAGACAGACAGACAAAAATTTTAAAAACGTGTGATTCGGTTATAGTATCGTTCAAATAACCATATGAGCTTAATATGAGGTAGTTATTTCGATATTACAGACAGACACTTCAATTTTATTTATTAGTATAGATGTATAGATAGAAAAGCTATAAAGTCGCCCACCCGTGCGAAACTGGGGAGAGTCAGCTAGTTTTACGATAGCAAAACAATTAGTGTACATGGTGAAAAGGGGAGTTTTACTACGTAAAGGGAGGTAGGTACTTAATTTAACTTTCTCCAACCAATTAAACTTTACCTGTTCGTTCGGATATGAAGGACGGTTGTCATAGTTACCGGGATATCTATTGTTGCTCCAATTATTGTTATTATCCAAATTATTTCCTGCTCCCGGATATTGAGGATAATTTTGCTGAAATCAATTTCACTTTTTAAGCTCAGCGCACACTAAATATCTACCTACAATTATTACCAATAGATAAGTGTACGCAGCGGGTAAGTGTACGCATGCTAAATATCTCAACCATTTATAATTAAGAGACGGCGTCTCCCCTCTTCGGTACCCCGCACGACGTCCAACGAAGTGCTCATTCGTCAGCGACCGGCCCTGCGCCATTTTGTTTTTACAGGAAAATAAATTATTTTGCTGTATTTTTGACTATATTTTATCATATTCACAGTGTTATCTTTAGTAGTTATGTATGATTTTATAAAATCTTATAAATGTCACCGATATTTGCATATTATAAGGTTTTAAAATTGACAGTGTTTGAATTTCTTGGATGACGCAATAATTAACAATTTTGCTAAAATCTCAACTTGATGGGTTAGGTTAAGTGTACGGACAAGCTTGTCGTGTAAGTGTGCGCGCGCACACTTACCCCTCTTGATTATTTTTTAAACCCAGACGCAAAAACAACGAAGTTTGACGTATGTGTGTGTGTGTGTGTGTGTGTGTCTGTCTGTCTGTTCCCCTAGAGCGCTCAAACGGGTGAACCGATTTGTATGCGGTTTTTTTGTTTGAAAGGTGAATTAGTCGGCAGTGTTCTCAGCTATGTTTGATGAAAATCGGTCCAAGATGGCTGCCGCCACAAAATGGCGGATTACATATTTTTTTGCAGCTCCCACAATATGGGTATCAAATGAAAGGGCTCGACTAGTAAATGGCACTATGTAAATCCAAGATAGCCGCCACCACAAAATGACAAATGTCGGGGGTTTTTTTTTTAAATTTTAATTTATACTTGTGTTTTCTTTTATGAAAGGACAATGATAAATCCATACTAATATTATAAATGCGAAAGTGTGTCCGTCTGTCCGTCTGACTGTCTGTCTGTCTATCTGTCTGTCTGCCAGCCTTTATCGGCTCAACAGTGCAAGCGATTATGATGAGATTTTGTAGCTTACATCCCGGGGAAGGACACAGGCTACGTTTTATCCCGGAAAAATAAAATGTTTCCACGGTAAGACGGAAAATTTATAATGCATAATCCGTTCAACAGATTTTGCCGAAATTTGGTACAGAGGTAGCTTTCGTCCCTGTTATTGACATAGGTAACTTTTATCCCGGAAAAGCAAATAGTTCCTACAGGATTTTAAGAAATGAAATCCGCGCGGACGAAGTCGCGGGGATCATCTAGTACTGCAATATTTTGTTTCAGAATACAGAATAACTATTTAAAATTACTCAAAATTACTAACAGAGGGCTTCCAACAGATGTGTGGTGACGGATGAACAGCTAAAAGCTGCCAAAGAGTTAATTACATAAGGTGCTACTAAACGCAAAGCTACTTCACAAGTTTGTTCAAAAGAGGAGTACTTTGATAAAATGTAGTGTTTGTGTCAGTTGGTAGCACGAACTGTGCATCAGTATTGAGTATAGTATTTTCGATAACTAATAAATATGTAACTTTATTAATTAAGATAATTTATCTCATTTTTTGCTACCAATTTAGATTTTTGTTTTAAAATTCGTTACTGAAACATTATTAGATAGTTAAGTTGAAATAATAACCTTTTGAGTATTTAACATCTCAAAATGTTGTTAATTTATGCATCGCACACTTACCCCCCTATTGGGGTAAGTGTACGCATTTTGACTACCTTTGTATTTTTGTTGTTCAAAGAATTTGTGTTGTCATTATAGATGATTATATTTATACTAAAATTGATGATTAATAAATAGTCTAAGTAATTAATACTGTTTTGTTTCATTTAGATGATAATTTTCATTTCGGTGGGGTTTCAAAGTTTAAGTGCGCACACTTGGACCACATGACTCTACCTACCTTACAATGAATAAAATTGTAGTGTTTATTTGTGATTTCTAAATAACTGTCTTTTAAATAAGACTAGGTATTTTAGTAAATTACACTACCATGCACGATGTAACTTATAGTAAACCGGATTTCCTTTGCGATTTTTGTCAAAACCATGCGGACTTACGTATGATGATACTGGACGATCTAAATACCTAATCCACTTTACACTTAACTCTATATAGGTACCTCTACCACCAATGTAAATCAGTGTCCAAAAATATCACATCTTGATCGTACATTTTTTTATGTTCATAAAACAAATTATTGATACCTACATCATTATTCCCATACCTGAGGAATATTAGGATTTACTGGTTGCCTCTATTCAAATTGTCAAAACCATTCCCGGGATATTGCTGATTAAAATTATCCTGTAAATAAAGGATAAAAATTATTTATCCTTTATTTACAGGACAGATAAGAGTTAGGTACAGATTTTTCGAAATATTCAAACCAAAAACAATTATTTATATTTAATACCTGAGGTGTATTTGGATTAACGGGATAGCCTCCGTTAAAATTGTTGAACCCATTCCCAGGATATCGCGGATTATTGCCCTGTAAAAATTTAAATTCATAAAATATCTTATATTTTAAGCTATTTTCAAAGACTCAAACATTATAATTATCCAACTTTATACTTACCTGAGGTATGTTTTGATTGACTGGATAGTTGCCACCATTTAAATTGTTAAAATTATTCCCGGGATAACCCTGCAAATTATACAAAATGTACTTTAAGCTTTTAAAATTGTTTAATCCACAAACAAATATATTTGTACTTTATACCTGAGGTGTATTAGGATTCACGGGATAATTGCCTCCATTAAAATTATTAAAATCATTCCCAGGATACTGTGGATTTTTCACGTGTAAGTATATTATTTACATTTTATTAACAATAAACATGGTTTTCTTTCTTTCTTTCTTTTCTTCGTTCTTTTAAAGACTTGCACAGTCATTACAATTAAAATAATATCTAAATCCAGGATTCGGGATTATTAGAATTAATTGGATACTTAAATTGTTAAAATCATTACCGGGATATAGCTAATTATATTATAATATTTTGAACATATTATTTTCTTTTTAATATTTAGACCACAAACAATTATTTATATATTTTAGTACCTGCGGTATATTTGGATTAACGGGATAGCCTCCGTTAAAATTATTAAAATCATTCCCGGGATATTGCGGATTGATAATCTGCAAAAATTTAATCCATGAAAATAATATTCTTTTTTGGGTTTTCAAAGACTCACACAATCAATAAAATTATGCAATTCTATACCTACCTGAGGAGCGTTAGGATTTACTGGATAATTGCCTCCATTTAAATTGTTAAAATTGTTCCCGGGATATTGCTGATAATTATTACCCTGAAAAGTGTACAAAATGAAAGTAGGTACTTGTACTTTCTGCTTTTAAAATGTTTAATCCACAAACAAATATTTTTTTAGGCTTCATACCTGAGGTGTGTTAGGATTGACGGGATAGATGCCTCCATTAAAATTATTTCCAGGATATTGTAGATTGTTAACCTGTAAATAGTGTAAATGAAAGAAATAGTTTTCTTTTCTACTTTCTTATCTATGTACACAAACGTGATATTATTATCATCCATTAAAAAATGTTAAACTAATTTCCAGAATATTTTGGATTAAAAATCACCAGAGCAATTGTGTACTTACTGGATTGCCGTTACTATTTAAATTCGGGAACAAATTGTGTATAATACCATTCAAATCTATAAATTTCTTCACCAACGTCGGATTGGTCGTATTCGTCGTTATGGTGGTATTGGTCGCTTTATTTGTATCATTATTAGCAGTAACAGTTTTACTATCATACTGATTTAAATTCAAAAACACTGTAACAGATAATTTATAAAAAAATATTAGGAAGGTAGTTACATAATATTATATTCGAAGTTGGGTAAAACATTGAGATCACTGTTCTCTTAAACACAAGTAGATAGATATGCTACATCGAAGGTACTCGGAAGTAAAGACATATTTCCAACTAGATGATGCCCACGGCTTCGCCCGTGTGGATTTAGGTTTTTAAAAATCCCGTGGGAACTTTTAATTTTACAGAACAAAAAGTAGCTTATTTGTTAAGTAACCCGTCTCCAAAACGGAAAAATCCCGTGGGATCCCCACGATTTCGGAATGCAATTCCTTACAGCATCAGGGTTGAGGAGTTGGATATGTACCTACTCGAGTTCATTCAGCGATAGTCTTTAATTGGTACCCCAATATCAATTTAAATAACCGACAGTTTCTGAATCCCATTAGTTTTGAGGATCAGGTCCCCTACAGCATCAGGACTGAGGAGTTGGAATCCAAATTTTTTATAGAACAGGGTCACAAAGTTTTTCTATCGATTAAAAAAAGAATTACTTAAATCGGTTCAGAAATCTCGGAGATATCGGTGTACATAGGTAGAAAAACACAACTCCTCCTTTTTTGAAAGTCGGTTAAAAAAGTAGCCTATGTTACTCCCTGGTTAATTCTCTACTTGTATGTGAAAGTCCCGTCAAAATCGGTTCAGCCGTTCCAAAGATTAGCCCGTTCAAACAGACAGACAGACAGACAGACAGACAGACAGACAGACAGACAGACAGACAGACAGACAGACAAAAATTTTAAAAACGTGTGATTCGGTTATAGTATCGTTCAAATAACCATATGAGCTTAATATGAGGTAGTTATTTCGATATTACAGACAGACACTTCAATTTTATTTATTATAAGTATAGATTAAATAATTCATCAACGACAATTCACATTAGTTCCATGAATTCATCACAAATTCTCACAATATACCTTCACTCGCACTTTTCTTAGCGATCAGCACCAAAATGGCGATATTGAACTTGCTTCGTTTTGACGTCCCCTTCTGTGCCATAAGTGACCTAATATGATAGACTAGCGGTCCGCCCCGCCGTGGTACATATATAGCCTATAGCACTCAAGGATCACGTACATATCCAACGGTGAAAGAATTTTTGAAATCGGTCCAGTCGTTCCTGAGATTAGCGCGTTCAAACAAACAAACTCTTCCGTTTTATTATATTAAAGTATAGATAATATAATATTAAGTTCAGATTATGTACCTACTTGTACCAAGCCACCTACCTACACACCTAGCTACTTTTATTTTTAGCTTGTAAAAGCTACAATTAATCAATGATATTTTAAAAACTCACCTATTGCTACGCACAATACAGTTGCTGACTTTATGGAAATCATTCTTTCGGAACTAAGGAACTACCTACTGCTAAGTTATATTCACTATAAATGACTGTAAACGTATTAGTTTTAATTATTTTTTTTTTTAATCTCTCATTGGTAGATCTCTAATGGCTTTTTAATGACTTATCATAAAACTTAACATATAAAAGGTCTTTAATGATTTGTTAATGGTAACATGGTAAGTAGGTAACTAAATTCTAGGAACATTACCATAATCACATTCAACGTCCTACATCGATAGATGTCCACTTTCATACATCATGATCTTGCGCCGCTAGAATTCAGGTAAGTATAAGTAGGTATACTCACTGTGACTCGTTTGATAAAATTTGTCGGTCCTAATATTTTCACGTTAGCTGCGGCAAAAAAAATCGTAAACTTTTATCTGGTGCGGCGGCGGGCCGGAGGGAGCCCCCCACGACATTTCCGCCAATGCGTATCAGGTCTATTGGACCCGCCAGTACTAGAAAAGATTAAAACGCTATAACGTTGCGAAAACATAATGTAAACAATTTTTTTTTTATACTGTTAGATAGATCTTGAACCCAATTTCCTTACGTTCGCGTCGCCCCTAGATCTGGCAAACACGAAATGAGAAATAAACCAAAGAAAGCGGCGGGCCGCCAACGACCTGATCCGCACTAGAAGGAAATTTTTGTAGAGATGGGACAGATAAAAATTAGGGGTTATCGAAAATAAAACAGAATTATCACAAGTGATAATCTTAAAGATTGAACGTAAAACCAACTTCACCACGCACTTAAAGTTCATATGTCGGAAACTACTAAACCGATTTTGATGAAATTGTGAATTGTGGATTTCTAGTTCCCGTTCCCTTTTCAAACCTTTATAATCTACTTTCAAGGAAGTTCGCTATAGTAATTTTCCTATAGCAAATTTCGGTTTTTTTTTCAAAATCCCGTGGGAACTGTGAATTCTTCCAGCATACAAGAAAAAATTCATAAACTAAAACCCAACTATGCTTAATAATTTAATTTAATATAAAGTAATAATTTAAGGGTAAGCAGCTTATGGCGCCATCCGTTATGTCTATCTGAAACTAATTTCATAATCTAAAAAGCCGCGCGAAGGTCACTTTTCGATTTTTTTCGTAAATAAAATGTAGCCTATGTCACCCGGTCTATAACAACAAATCATTTGACACCTCATTCATCAAAATCGGTCCAGTAGTTTAGGCGCTACGGTGGTACACACAGAATCTCATACGAAAATCGGACACAAACATACATACATACATACATACATACATACATACATACATACATACATACATACACAAACACACACACACACACATACACATACACATACACACACACACACACACACACACAAACTTTCGCCCTTATAATATTAGTGTGATAGTGTGGAAATGTCTATTTTCCGTTAGTTTTCCATTGTTGCTATCGATAAAGAACGACATATCAGTTAGGCAGCACGTCACTAACTGAAGAGTCTACGTTGAATGGAAGCAGGCGTTACTTTGCGGAATTCCATGATATACAATGAATATAAAATTATTTTGCTATAATCCGCTAACAGTGACAAATTTGTAGGCACAACACCACACAATCTTGTAGGCACAACACCACACAATCTTGTAGGCACAACACCACACAAATTCACCACAAAACAAACTCGACGATCGTTTCGCTCCGACACCGGAGCATCTTCAGGAGATGTCGACTTCACAACGGACGATTGCAAAGTGAGTTCGTGTCGAATGAGCGGTCTTATATATACTATCCCCGCTTAGTCATCTACCCTCCTTTCTCTTTCTCTCTGGCCACGCCCCCTAAATATGTTGAGCAACGGTGAAGATGACACATTTATTTGCTCATTCAGCAATTCGACACTTCTACCGCTGTGCCCAACTATTTCCAATTGTTCCAACACGCACAGTCTTCCAACACGCACAGTCTTAAACTTTTACAGCATGTGTGAATTTGTGTGGTGTTGTGCCTACAAGATTGTGTGGTGTTGTGCCTACAAGATTGTGTGGTGTTGTGCCTACAAATTTGTCACTGTTAGCGGATTATAGCAAAATAATTTTATATTCATTGAAGAGTCTACGCTTGCGACTACGCTCAGTGCAGCATCGGGCCTCCGCACTATGGGACCAAACGGTATCTTCCGTCTCATAAATCTATAACTTTTTTGTTTCTTAACATTTTGGTTTGAAATTTTGGTCATGTATTCTTGAATATCTATGCTACTAGAAAAATGAAACGCCAGTATTTTAAAAATAATATTTATTTCGTAAAAGCATGTCAAAAATTAAATTATATAATTTTCCATACAAAAAAGTTAATAATAATACTTAAAGTTATTTTATTATTAATTGTTATTTTACTTATTTTGATATGATTATAATAATGATTATTATGATTATAATAAACGATGATCTTTATAATTTTTTTAAATAATAAAAAAAAATCAAAATTAAATACCAAATAGATAAAAACTGAGCAAGTGTGAGTCGGGCCTTGCTTTTTTAGAGTTCCGTACATAATTATGAACAACATAATATTTTGGGCGTAAGAAATAATTCATTTCCGAGCAACAAACTATTTTATGATTCGTTGTTTTTAGTATTTGGCAGACAGAGGGATAGATAGACATACAGGAAAGTGATATTAATAGGGCTCCGTTTTTACCCTTTGAGTAAGAAACCCTAAAAAGTACTTATGTAGCAATATTTTTATCATACTTTTGGTTAAAATGATAACTACAAAAATGGGATCATGAGAAGATATATTTTCAAAAATATAAGTGAACTAGCTGACCCCCGCAACTTCGTTCGCGTGGATATAGGTTTTTATATAGGATCGGATCGGATCCCATAATTATTTTATGTACCTAAACTAAATGTAGCCTAAGTTACTCTTTATAACATTGAAAGTTCCATTAAAATCGATCCAGCCATTTCGGAGATTATCTGGAAGAAATAGACAGACCAAAAATGTTTGTTGGTCTAAATTTAAACGCACACCAGTTTAAAATAAGCCGTACGTTCAAAGATCCGCGTCCCAAGTTATTTGAACCCAATACTCAGGTTTGTAATGTCTGTCATTTCTGAACTAAAAAACCTATGACCTTAAAATATTTACGGAAGAATATATAAAGTACTACCTATCTAACAAAAAAAGAATGAGTGAAATCGAACAACGCGTTAATGAATTACATACATACACGCTAAATACACGTTTTAACTTTCATCCCCTCTCCCAAGGGAACCGTGCTGAATTTCGGGATAAAAAGTATCCTATGTCCTACATTGGAGTATAAACTCAAATCGTACCAAGTTTCATTTGAATCCGTTCAGTAGTTTCGGCGTGATGCGCGGCCAAGATACAGACAGACAGACAGACAGACAGACAGACAGACAGACAGACAGACAAAAATGAAAAAAAATGCAGTTTTGGCTTCAGTATCGATTATATAGTGCCCTCCAATAAAAAATTTCAAAATATCTTCAATGTACAGAATTGGATCTGTTACAGTCTTATTATATTATAGATATTAATTTTAAATTGCGTTTATGCTTTATAAAAATTTTAAATACAAAATAAAACGTACTTCGATTTATCAAAAATAATATTAAAAGACAGAAATAAGAAAAATCGTAAATTTTATAGAATTTATTATTTTCCCTCGTTAGACATTTTTGCTTCTAGATCAAAATGGCGCAATAATGACGCAGGTTTTTTTTGTTTCCCTATATTACTGAATAGTTATGGAATCCAAAAGAGTGATTAACTCAACACCGGCAGCTTTCGGCAACAATGAAATCTCCATTTGAAATATAAAAAGTTCGAAAATTTCCTTATGTCACTTAAAATTTACAAAAAAAAATCATATAATTTTTTTAAATAAAACCTTTACGTATTTGTAAAGTAGAGATTTCAAGCAATCTAAAAATATATAACACTTAAATATTTTCTTGTAAAACTTAAAAATAATCTTAAGTTAAACTTTCATTATGGGCTACTTGGTTGGTTGTAAATATCAAAGTCCAATGTTTGAGAGTTATTTTATATACCTAGATCTAAAATATTTTTATTTTTTAACTTTATTCATAAAAGTCCTATTATCTGAGAATATTAAACCATGGGAAAAACTTTGGAATTACAACATTCGTTCAAACCATTTTCGAGACGGATAATACCGTTCGGTCCCATAGTGCTCCGGCGGCCTGTTAAGGTGGCGGGCCGACACAGGCCTGCTCCCGCACTGAGCGGATGTTTTTCATCGCCAGTGCGGGGCAGGCCGATAGGGCCTGTCGCAATGTTTTGATGCGTAATACCCTATAATTTTAACCACAAGCCGAAATATATATTTGTTTCTGTCGAACTCACAGAAACAACTGAGATAATCGTTCCGCACTAGCGAGAGAGATGTATGTAGTTTTCTTCGTCCGGCGTCCGCACCAGCCGTAAGCGACCACCGCGGGCGGGCCGATAAGGCCTGATCCGCACTGAACGTTATTACGATAGGTACATAAATAAAAATTCTTTTCAAAAAACCGACTTCAAACGCCACTGCAAAGTATAAAGCTCGCCCAACTTCAACATACGTGTACAAACAAAAATTATAATTAAGTATTTTTATACTTTGTAGTGGCGTTTGAAGTCGGTTTTTTGAAAAGAATTTTTATTTTATGCTTTTTAGTGTTTTACATCCATTTCTAAATCCTTAGGCTTAGGATTACAGTATCCTGCAGCACTAGGATTTACTTCGTGCCTATTCCCAATTCCCATAGTTTAGATAGGCAGTACCTTGCAGCATCAGAGCTGAAGAGCTGGACCTCGAGTTTAATGATACAGTCTATGCTTGATACCCTTAATATGAATTCATAATGAACATTGCCCCAATTTCTATAGTTTAGGTGGGCAGTACCTTGCAGCATCAGAACTGAAGAGCTAGGACCTGAAACTTAATGATACAGTCTATGCTTGATACCCTTAATACGAATTCATAATGAACATTGCCCCAATTCCTATAGTTTAGGTGGGCAGTACCTTGCAGCATCAGAGCTGAAAAGCTAGGACCTGGAATTTAATGATACAGTCTATGCTCGATACCCTTAATACGAATTCATAATGAACATTGCCCCAATCCTCATAGTTTAGGTGGGCAGTACCCCTGCAGCTTCAGGATTGAGGAGTTGAAGAAAAAAATTTTTATGGGACCATTTCGCGAACTTATTCTGTCGATTAAAAAAAATCACGCAAATCGGTTCAGAAATCTCGGAGTAATCGGTGTACATACATACAAAAAAAAAACATACGCGCCGAATTGAGAACCTCCTCCTTTTTGGAAGTCGGTTAAAAATGAACTATAACGATAGATAATGAATTACATAATACCTATGTAATTTAAAATTTTGGTTGGAAATAACTTGTTATTGATCTTTGACACTTAGAAATTGATAATTAGAGCCGAGACGAATGAGTCCGGATAATCCGATATTCGGATAATCGATGTTCGGATAGTCGGGGTTCTACTGTACCAATATTTCTTTTTATCTTTCAAGAGACTCTCCAGAATATTCTGGTACCTATTTGGTATGGCCTCCCATTTATTTATTTTACGAATATTGAAGAGATTACAAGGCCCGCGAGCTGCTTGCAGCTCGCGCACCGAGCGCAACACTAGTTTACATAATATTATAGTTGTAAAAGGAAGGATAAAAAGATGAGTGGTAAAAGGATAAATTAGTAAATATTAAATAATAATAATAGGCTCTCGAGGTCAGTCTAAATTAAATTAAATTAAAAAATAATCATCCAAATTAAAACTTGTCTTTGCTAAATTACTCTAAGTACCTAACTACCAACGTATTAACCACGGGTAATACTGCGGGGCGCAGCTAGTCAAAAATAATTCGTTGAAGATTGATTATGTAGTAGGTATCTAGCTAAGACTAGGATGACTAGGTTTATCCCAGTTAGTTCATAAATCATCTTTTATACGAATATGGTTACCCTACTTAGAAAGAGATGAAATTCTGCAGTTTGACTTCTCGTTTGGCACGTTTTTTGTGGAAGGTGCACGGTCCTGTTTGAGTTACTACGTGCATGATTTTAACAGGATCCCTAGGAATGCGATGACAGCTTGAAGATGGTCGAATCGGTCGAATTGTATGGTGGTGGCCGAAACTTTTTGAAAGGAACTTGCCCTTATTATTCACATGAAAATATGTTTTTATTTGGAATAATATGTATGTTACACAAAAATTTCCATATTATTTACTCCAAACTTATTTAGTAAGTATCATCCTTAGAACACAAAGGTATTAACTACAATAATATTAATATGTTTTGCTTTTGATTATAATTTTTATCTTCGTCTATTTTAAAATCCAAGTTGGCAGCACTGGTTCTGACTGTCAAATAGGTAATATTTGTTTGACAGACGAATGTCGCAGCATGACCAGATTTAGTAGATTTCTACTTTTTTGGTAGATTTTGAGGTATTGGCGGCACTATTTTGTAGGTAAAAAATATTTGGTATAGATCGACCAGAATCTCATGAAAAATAGGGAAATTAAATTTTGTAGTAAGCAACACTAGGTTAACTCAGCTGCCCTAGTGTTAAACAAAGAAAACCTTACCTGGGATCGTTTCACGAAACGAAAAATCAAGCAACTGCATTTTAAATACAAAAACAAAGTAATCAACATCCAATTACTTTGTTTTTGTGTTGTGCTTGTTGTTTACTTGGTTTTGCATTTATATTCCGGGTTAATGTGTGCAATTACTTTGTTTGGGCAATTCAAATTTCAGTAAACGGTTCAAGTTATTTGAAATATTAAACTGTGGTAAAACTACTCGACATAAAACTTTTGTTAATGCAAAAAAGTCAATTTCACAAAAAATGTCAGTTACTTTGTTTATCGCTAGGGCAGCCGTAGTGTTGCTAACATTGGAATTTCATTTTTCATGAGATTCTGGTCGATCTATATAATTTTTCAGAATTTACAATTTTTAGATTATTTTGAATTCTTGGTACTTTTTTGACTTGAGATGACAACCTTGTGTGCAGCTTTTGTTTTTGAATTCCACATTTGTTAATAATTTGTTGTTACAATTTAAGGAGTCAAAAAATTTGAGTGAAAATATAAACTAAAATGAAGATGAGGAACCATAATTTAATTAACATTAATAGCATTAAGTATTTATTATCTTTATTTTGATTTATTGAATCAAGTATGATCATTTGATCTTAAATTACTGCCTATTATTGATCTTTAATTATTAAATAAAACAAAAGTAAATAACCGAGGACGGACGGATGGACAGACGGACAGACATGGCGAAACTATAAGGGTTCCTTGTTTACTACGGAACCCTAAAAATGGAAATTGAGTACATTTTCAGTACCTATATTCCATAATTTCCATTTTTAGTATATTTTAGTAGATTTTCACCCCCACAAGCAGTAGATTCGTGAAATAAAATCTGGTCACACTGGTATGTTGACTTGTCGTCTGTCGATGTCGTTGTCGAAAATTACCTATTTCACAAGTGATTTGAGTATTTGAGTTCACAGAATATTCTTGAAGTTTATTCCGCTTTCGGCTGATAATTAAAGGTACCTATTAATTCTAAGCTCATGTTGGTCTATTGGCTTTCATAACATTTAAAGTTACATTCTATTATTTTAATGCGATATTTTTTATATTTTCTTGTGTATGTATTAATGTAAGTACTAAGTTGTAACGCATGCATTTTGCCGGCAGCATTGCAGAGGTGTAAAAATGAGTTGCCCATTCAGCGAGGAGCAGCTAACGCAGCTAAAAATCTTTGTGGAAATTTGTACTGCCCAGCCACAGATATTGCAGCACCCTAAATTATCTTTTTTTAAAGATTATTTATCGCAGCTCGGCGTTACCATTCCAACTGCTACCTTCGGCCCCAAAGCGTTCTCGGCCTCCGGTGACAGGTATGTAAATTATAAACAAACAACTGAACATGATAATGAATATTTTGCATAAATTGACCATTCTACACACTAATAAAGAAAAACAGCAAACTAATGGACACTTTTGCTGTATTATTATAGAACCCAAAGTTGTCATTTAACGTAAACTTAAACTATGCAAGGTTGAGAAAACAATTTCTTCATATTTTATATACAAATTCAAGTCAAATATCTGTCATTTCGAAACAAGTTATTACTGTTGTTAGCCCCTAGGGGCTAGGTACATACCCCATTCGTCAGTTACTGTATATACATATTATAGCTATATCCATTACACTTGTTATAATATGTGTCATAAAAATGTTATTTATTTTTCATTGTTTCATTTCAATCCATTCAGTAGTTTATGCATGATATAGGTACGCAACATACAGACAAACAGACAAAAATTTCAAAAATAGCCTTTTTACATTCTATTACTTATCCCTAACGTCTCCCAGTTATTATTTTGCAAAAATCCTTCATGTACAGATACAGCAAGTCTACGATTTTATTATATGTATAGATTGAAAAACTATTTTACTGACCCGTATTTTAAACGTTATTGAAACAAATAGGTTTTTCACAGCTACATCTTAAATTACTTACTGCAAGTCAATGTAACCACTTGCAAAAATCAGTAGTTTATCTATCATCTCAAAACTAGTTATTACTGTTGTTAGCCCTAGGTACATACCCCATTTGTCAGTTACTGTATATAGCTATATGAAGCAACATCCATTACAATTGTTAAATCTATACTAATAAATAAAATTGAAGTGTCTGTCTGTAATATCGAAATAACTACCTCATATTAAGCTCATATGGTTATTTGAACGGTACCATAACCGAATCACACGTTTTTAAAATTTTTGTCTGTCTGTCTGTCTGTCTGTCTGTCTGTCTGTTTGAACGGGCTAATCTTCGGAACGGCTGAACTGATTTTGACGGGACTTTCACATACAAGTAGAGAATTAACCAGGGAGTAACATAGGCTACTTTTTTAACCGACTTTCAAAAAAGGAGTTGTGTTTTTCTACCTATGTACACCGATATCTCCGAGATTTCTGAACCGATTTGCGTAATTTTTTTTTTAATCGATAGAGAAACATAGCGACACTGTCCTACAAAAAATTTGGATTCCAACTCCTCAATCCTGATGCTGTAGGGGATCTGATCCCCAACACTAATGGGATTTAGGCACTGTCGGTTATTTAAATTGATATTGGGGATACCAATTAAAGACTTTATTGTTGAATGACCTCGAGTAGGTACATGATCAACTCTTCAACTCTGATGCTGTAAGGAATTGCATTCCGAAATCGTAAGGATCCCACGGAATTTTTCCGTTTTGTGGACGGGTTACTACTTACTACAGATAGGCTACTTTTTGTTCTGGAAAATCAAAGTTCCCACGAGATTTTTACAAACCACACGGGCGAAGCCGTGGGTATCATCTAGTGTGTCATAAAAATGTTATTTAATATAGCAACTCCAGTAAGGCTAAGGCAGAAGAAAATGCAGCGGAGTCCTCCGGTGAAGAGTCAGATACAGAATCTGATGTGGAGCTCGATATGGAAGGTACTTAATTTTATCCTCTTTGTCTTAGTCAGGCTAGCAGGCCTTTGTCCCGATCCCCTCCTCTTTAGCGCGGGAGCCCCGGCAGGTGGCTGGGGCGGCTGACAGACGCCTGGGACGTCCCAGTTGTATACGTATACAACGGGTTCCCCAGGCGTCCAGCATAGTCAGCGAGAGGGAACAGCCGTGGTGGTTTTAGTTAGGGTATACCCAATAGGGGGAGTAAGAACGGGGGTAGCCATAAAGCTTTCCACCACGTCAAAAAAAAAAAAAAAGGCTAGCAGGCCTTAGCATAACTAAATTACATGTCCACTGGGAAACATTTGTATTACAGACTCCAGTGCACAAGTTATTTAGATCTAGTGATCTTTTCGCGGGCAAACGAGCAAGTGGGTCACCTGATGTTAAGTGATTATGAACATTTGCAGCACCAGAGGAACCACTAATGCGTTGCCGGCTTTTAAGGAGTTTGTTGATCCACCCCTTGAATAACCCTATGTCAAAGTTATGTGGGAACACCTCCGAAGGGAGTTGGTTCCACAATTTTTGAGTGTGCGGAAGAAATGACCTCACGCAATGCTTGGTTGATGTATGCCAGTGATCCAGGTGGTGAGGATGATAGCTTTTTCGATGGCAATAATCTAGCAAAGTGTACAAGGTCTAATAAACTTGTATCCATGTTGTCATTATTGATGCTATCTTCATCATAAATACTCACTGCCAAGTATTCTGTATTATTTATAGATAAGTAGTATTTTTTAATTTGAAACAATTTTTCTGTTTTCCAATTCCAATATAAAAACTGACAAACATTCTTGTTTTTCAAGAATGTTTTATGTTTTTCAGTTTTCATATTGGAAATCTACCAAATTATTGTAGTATGATTACATGTTTCATGATTGCTTAAACTGAGAAATAATGGATTCATTAAGATTGTGTCATTGCATAATAATAATAATTAGACAGAATAATATATTCCTTAATAAAGTTAAATGAAAAGTAAATGAAATCAAATGAAACTAAATTCATTGTTACATATGTATAAAAATGTATATACAGGTGTCATATCGGATACATCAGAAGCTAATCAGGACATGGGCGATGACGCAAAGGAAGTGACAGACGAAGAGCGTGACCAGTCTGATGAGAAACGTTCGGAAGCGATGAAGGCCTTTTCCGAGCAGCAGTATGACGAGGCCATTGCTCTGTACACTGAGGCCATAAAACTAAACCCCCAGAGTTCACTGCTCTTTGCTAAAAGAGGACAGGTAAGCAACTTTTGGAATGAAGTTCCTTATCGCGCGTTGCGAAAGGGGGCTAGATGGAAAAAATTAAGAGGAAAAATTGTAACAACACTTTTTGCTAGTTGTAAGCCGTGAGATAGGATTAGGTCAAAATTTTGTTACATTGCCAGTGTATGTGAGTGGCGCAGCGGGCGAACTAACACATTATAATACCGAGTAAAGTACGGCGTTGCAGGTTCGAATCTCACTCGCGTTTTCGTTGTACTTTGCTTTTTCGAATTTGTTTTTTTAAATTACTAGCGAATCCAGTTTGGCGTACAACAAAATATTACAATAATTACGATTTATTTTTGTTGAATGTATACATTTTTTTTGTACATAATAAAAAATAATAACTTTATACAATATATACAATATAATTTTGTAGTTTAGAAGTTAATTTGAGATAATGTGGCTAATTCTGTTGTACAGAATCTGTAAACTAAACTAAATTGACAAGTTTAAAAATAGTGCTATCCTTTTCCACAGGGAGCATTGTGAAAGAGATAGGAATATATATTATAGCCCTGTCATTTTAGTTTAGGTTTAGAGATTGTGTAAGTACAACAGAATTGGCCACATTGTGACACAAAAATGAAAAACAACTTGAAAATATATGCCTGACTGCACTGATATTTCCAATGGGTCACACTTTGATTATCCACATGCCCAGATTGAGCATGTAACTCACGAGCGCGCCCTAAAAAATGTACACTTAAATTGGTAGGATCGCTCTCACCTACTTCAGTGTCACTTAATAAACTACGCAGTAAACAGCTCCCGAAAAATAAAAAAATATGCCGGTTTGTGCGGTGAAATTATGTCGTAATTATCCTTCACAACAAAATAAGAGGTCGAAGATCTCATATCATCAGTAAGTTTTTACATTTGCGTATGTTTTTTTGAGAAAATAGGATTTTTAATTTCGATGTTTTATAGGTACGTCGAACTGGCCGGTGATACCAGCTCAGCATTGTGGTATTTTGCACATTATTGTGAAATTTGCACATTATTGTGCAAAAATATATTATTGTATGTTATACGTGTGTGAACATTAATAATTATTAATAAAATCAATTTGTTGCCAGTAGTAAGGTAATTTGCCACAAATATAGGGAAGTCCCGGAATATAGTAAATATTTATTATTAATATTATACTTACTGAATTTTGACCTTCAATAATTTTTTTAAATAATAATTATTCTAAATAATTATGATTATAAATATAAATTATATAAATAAAAATTAAAAATAAATTTTCTAATTAGTTTATAATTATTATTAATACTTAATGTAGATTTCCAACGGATCCAATACTAAGACATCGCTGGACAGCTGTCATCAGAAGGACACGACATGACGACTGTTGGAAACGTATTATAAAAGTATTTGACTAAATCAAGAAATAATTTTTATTTAGTATCTAGTGTTACGAATTTGCAGCGCCACCTACCGGATTCAATTAGGTATTATGAATCTTAACTCCCCAGGGACAAGAAACTTACAAAATTTGTTCGTAATAAAAAAAATCCTAGAACCTGACTGCAGCACCACCTACCGGGTCCAATTGTAGATACAAACTATCTTCTTACCCACACAAACACACACCAAAAATTCCATCAGAATCGGTCCAGCCGATATTTAAATAATGAAGTAGATACCTAATGAATATTCTGTAATCAAGTAATTACTAATGCTGTTTCCATGGCAAACTATTGATTTACATTAAACAAACAGTTTTACACACACGTAGATTAAAGATAAATAATTAATAAAAACAAAATTTTATCCTACACCATACTTGATTTATCTATAAAAATTGTGCAATTGTCCAAATAACCGGTATCCCTAGGCGCGCACACATTTGCGATTCGAGGTTGTATCGTACACGGCGCGATTACCGAGGTCACACACACATTGGCAGTAGTCGCGGCCGTCTTGACGAGTAATAATATTTCGCGTTACTCCCTCTTGGGAACTCTTTGGGGTCACAATATTTTAGCTGAAATCTTTGTCTAGACTCTAGGCAGATAGAAAAATATACACAGAATAGAAAAATGACATACCCACTTACATAATTACAGTTCTACAATAAATTTAATTTGTTTGTCAAACCTTTTCTTGCTGATAAGGAAATATTTTTTGAGATAAGAACCAGTGACCAGTTTGTTATTAGTAATTATTGACCCCACAATATACTGACAAGTATGGTTTTTATATTGATATTTAAAATTTAAATGGATATAACTTACTGTAAACACTAGACTAGGAAGAAATTTTATATGATGATTCAAAGATAAATACATAATTAAATAATTGTTGTTGCAATTTGGACAGTATACTTTTTAAAATAATAGCTGACATAGTCATAGTTGCCATAGGCGAATGTCCTATTTACAAATTAGAATTTAGGATGATTGTTGACTTCTCAAAACAAAGCAAACCTATTATACCCTGATTTTTAATTCTGTGGAATTCTGACAGCTGTATAGTCATTTACAGATGAGTTATTTATATGGAGAACAGGGTTAACATCTATGAAGTACGATTTTACCCCAAACACACTAACAGCAATAGAAAACAATAGAAGCACATTGAAAAAATTCATTCAAAAATGGAAGTCAAATGACATTCTCACCATGAAGTGTCTGTTAGGCATTTGTCATATCTACATGCGGCAGTTGATTTTTATTTACATAAGTTTTGAATTTTTTTATCTTTTTTGTGGGAATTGTTTTATCTCTGGTAACGTTACGAAACGTCAGAATTCCACGGAATTAGAAATCAGGGTATAGTTATTCAAATTGTAACAATTTTATAATTATTTTGTTAATTTGGCCCATATAATTTTTTTAATGTTTTTTTGCAGGTGTTCCTCAAACAAAACAAGTTACACGCGTGCATCAAAGACTGCACCCGCGCCCTGGAGCTCAACTGTGACAGCGCCACTGCGTACAAATTCAGAGGGCGCGCCTACAGGTACTTGCCATTTCATTAAATTGCTCTTGACATTGTGGCCGATTCTGTTGTACACAATTCTCTAAACTAAACTAAATTGACAGGTTTAAAAATAGTGCTATCCTTTTCTGCAGGGAGCATTGTGAAAGAGATAGGAATATATTTAGGCCTGTCATTTTAGTTTAGATTTAGAGATTGTGTACAACAGAATTAGCCACATTGTTCATGTCATCTATACTAGTGGGAGGTTTGCCAATACTGCATGCTCTGGTGCGAAGCTGCCATTCCAAAACACACAGAACATAGCTCTCTACTTTGTTTGCTGAGTGAATCTAAAGTTTCTTATGAGGGCCCTAATTTTAGAATAGAAAAGTTTTTTATTCAAATAAACTTTTACAAGTGCTTTTGAGTTGTCAATTGAATCTACCACTGGTTTAATTAGAGACCAGGGGGGTTATTCTGTAACTTAGTTAGCAACTGAAAATAGTTGCCAACGAATTTGTTCGATATACATTGCTGCTTTACTGTGTAAAATTATGAAAACACTATATTTCCCACAGTAAAGCAGCAATGTATATCAAACTAATTCGTTGGCAACTATTTTCAATTGCTAACTAAGTTACAGAATAACCCAGCATGTCTCTAAACCAGTCTTTCCCAACGTGGGCGATAACGCCCCCTTGTGGGCGCTGCAGGCTTAAAGGGGGGCGGTAAGAGACCCAGAAAAAAAAGGGGGCATTGTGTAGGGCTTTGGGGTCGATTTATAAGTTCATCTACCTAGCTAGGAAGACTCTTAGACACCGACTGAGCTCGAAATTCACGCGGGCGAAGCCGCGGGCAGAATCTAGTTTTCAATAAAAGATACTCTGTCCGAATACTATTAATTTGCGTTTCAATAATCTATACTAATAAATAAAATTGAAGTGTCTGTCTGTAATATCGAAATAACTACCTCATATTAAGCTCATATGGTTATTTGAACGATACTATAACCGAATCACACGTTTTTAAAATTTTTGTCTGTCTGTCTGTCTGTCTGTCTGTCTGTTTGAACGGGCTAATCTTTGGAACGGCTGAACCGATTTTGACGGGACTTTCACATACAAGTAAAGAATTAACCAGGGAGTAGCATAGGCTACTTTTTTAACCGACTTTCAAAAAAGGAGGAGTTGTGTTTTTCTACCTATGTACACCGATATCTCCGAGATTTCTGAACCGATTTACGTAATTTTTTTTTTAATCGATAGAGAAACATTGCGACACTGTCCTACAAAAAATTTGGATTCCAACTCCTCAATCCTGATGCTGTAGGGGATCTGATCCCCAACACTAATGGGATTTAGGCACTGTCGGTTATTTAAATTGGTATTGGGGATACCAATTAAAGACTTTATTGTTGAATGACCTCGAGTAGGTACATGTCCAACTCCTCAGCCCTGATGCTGTAAGGAATTGCATTCCGAAATCGTAAGGATCCCACGGAATTTTTCCGTTTTGTGGACGGGTTACTAGGTACTTACTACAGATAGGCTACTTTTTGTTCTGGAAAATCAAAGTTCCCACGAGATTTTTACAAACCACACGGGCGAAGCCGTGGGCATCATCTAGTCAGTTATAAGTACTTAGCGGTTTTTAAGTATGTTTAAAAAGGGGGGGCGTTAAAAAATAATTTATTCTTAAAGTGGGCAGTAGACAAAAAAAGGTTGGGAACCCCTGCTCTAAACCGTATGTCACCATTGGCAATATAGTGCATGTACCTGAAAACTGAAGTCTTCGAAATCGCTCTTATCACACTAATATTATAAAGGCGAAAGTTTGTGTGTGTGTGTATGTTTGTTACTCTTTAACGCCGCAACTACTGAACCGAATTGGCTGAAATTTTAAATGGAGGTAGATTATGCTACTTTTTATCCTGGAAAAAGCCACAGTTCCGACAGGATTTTGAAAAAGCCGAAATCAAATGCTACAGCTATAGGTAGATTACTATAGCTAACTTCTCTGAAAGTAGGCATAAAGGTTGGAAAGTGAGCGGGAGCAGAAACCGGAAATGCATGATTCCCTAGGGCTTTGTGAAAAACCATAATTCACGCAAGCGAAGCCGCGGGCATAAGCTAGTTAATTCTAAATGTCAAATGTGTGAAATGGTGATAACTTAAAGAATACCCATTATAATTTGTAGCTAGTTTCTCAGCCTAGGGCGAGTTTTGGAACCCTTCTTCTTCTTCTTCGTGCACTTCATTACTGAAGGTCGTGCTTGTCTTAGAATGCCTTTACTGAAGAGTCAACCAGCTGCCTCCACGCCACTCTGTCTTCGGCTTGTCTCAGGGCAGTCGGAATATTAAGGCCCAATATAGCCTGTATCTGGTCAGACCAGCGGGTAGGTGATCGACCCCTTGATCTTTTGCCCTCGATCTTTCCTATTACAACCAGTTTATCCAGATTGTCTGGTTGTCTCCGGAACCCTTCGTTGATTTGTATTTGTATGTATTTGTATCAATAGACTTCTGGGCAAGTTCGAGGAAGCATCTCACGATCTTTGCGAGTCGCTGAAGATCGATTACGACGATCAAACTAACGAATGGCTCAGCGAGGTGAAGCCGAACGCTGAGAAACTGCGCCAACACAAACTGAGCGTCCAACGCAAGAAGGAAGAAAAAGAGGTGTGTATTATTTCACTGAAGAAAATTGGGATATGATTTTTTAAATATTATAAAAAATCTCGAATTATAAGTTTCAAAAAATAAATCTTTAGGATTTTTTTTTGCATCATCATGATCAACCCATTACCGGCTCACTACAGAGCACGGGTCTCCTCTCAGAGTGAGAAGGGTTTTGGCCATAGTCTACCACGCTGGCCAAGGGGATTGGCAGACTTCACACACCTTTGAGAACGTTATGGAGAACTCTTAGGCATGCAGGTTTCCTCACGATGTTTTCCTTCACCGTTAAAGCAAGTGATATTTAAATACTTAAAACGCACATAACTCCGAAAAGTTAGAGGTGCGTGCCCCGGGATCGAACCCACGACCTCCGATTAGAAGTCGGTTGTCCTAACCACTAGGCTATCACAGCTTTTTTGCATACCTTGCATAAATGTCTACCTTATCAATAATCTATACTTATATACTTATCTATATACTAATAAATAAAATTGAAGTGTCTGTCTGTAATTTCGAAATAACTACCACATATTAAGCTCATATGGTTATTTGAACGATACCATAACCGAATCACACGTTTTTAAAATTTTTGTCTGTCTGTCTGTCTGTTTGAACGGGCTAATCTTCGGAACGGCTGAACCGATTTTGACGGGACTTTCACAGACAAGTAGAGGATTAACCAAGGAGTAACATAGGCTACTTTTTTAACCGACTTTCAAAAAAGGAGTTGTGTTGAAATCGGTAAATACAGATGTTAAAAACGCCTTGATAGGTATTTTCGCTGCGCGCGATCGCGACGGCCGACGCGGACGCTCGCGCTCCCCGCGCCGCGCCACGCGCCCCTGCGCCCTGCGCCCGCCGTACGCGGTACCGCGGTACGCCGCCGCGCGGCGGGGGGCGGGTGGACCAGAAATCTACTTATCCCTCAGGATTTGTGAAAAATCGAAATTCACGCGGGCGAAGCCGCGGGCAAAAGCTAGTAATATAATAAAGCGGAAGAGTTTGTTTGTTTGAACGCGCTAATCTCAGGAACTACTGGACCGATTTCAAAAATTCTTTCACCGTTGGATATGTACGTGATCCCTGAGTGCTATAGGCTATATATTATGTACGACGGGCGAAGCCGGGGTGGACCGCTAGTAATTAATAAAATAAAAAAAGTGTTTGTGTGCAATTCACAATGTGGCAGAGAGTGGTCATCATGGAAACCGACTTGAATTCTATCTCATTCTCTCGCAGGCTAAATCCTATTTGAATATGTATGTTTGCCCCTCTCTGTCACTTGTGCAGCGCCTGGGAATTCAAAACGACCTCCTGTCACTTTATTGACTCCTGGTACGCCAGAGGATTCTGGTGTCGCTTTTACGTTACATTGATTTTCAAATGCACAACAATACTAAAGAAGTTTCACTTCTAGCTATAAAAGCCTTTAAATAAATAAAGAAAAAAAAAGTTTCACTTCAATATTGTATTGCAGCACCGCGAGAAGTTGCGGCGGGCGCGCAAGGCGCAGGAGGCTCGCGCTAGGGCGGCCAAGGAACAGGCGGAGTCCTTCCCGAGCTCGACCCCCGGCATGGAGGGCATGGGAGGCATGGGGGGCATGGGAGGCATGGGAGGCATGGGGGGCATGGGGGGGCCGGGGGGCTTCGAGACCGGGGACTTCATGAAACTGCTCTCCGACCCGGAGATTATTGCAGCTTTTAAGGTGAGTACATTTCTCATTAGCGATCATTAAACAATCTGGTAGTATCTGGTTAGTATAGAGCGTGTTTCACCACCTTTTGACATAACCCACGGCACGTAAGTCGAGCGGTGACCTTCAAGTGCGCGCAGGCCGCAGCGTTATACGAGTGAGCGGGACACAATACGATTGGAGAGCCAATCAGCGCTTACGAGGGATCCGCGAGAGCTAATCAGTGCTTACGAACGATCCCCACGCCCTCCCCGCGACGCCCTCACACCCCGAGATACCTCATTTTCGACTTCTGCGCATTGAAGGTAACCGGTCGACTTACGTGCCGCGGGTTGTAAGTGTCGGACAACCTAAACGTAAGTTTTGTCACTTTCTTACTTTATGTCGAGTGACAAACACAAAATATGTCAATAAGCTATCCAACACTTATCAGAAGGTGGTGAAACAGGCTCTTAACCTCATTAATCCGGTTACATTGGTAAGGTTACAGGTTGAACTGATGCCAGATTGAGTGTAATTGGCTGCCTTAAGGCCTGTTCACACATACCAGTGATGTCATAATTCCGTCACAGTCATAAAAAATATCTTGGAACCATCGGGATGACGTCACACTCGAGTGTCAGGCGGCAATCATTTTGCGTTAAAATACAATAATTTCTCGGCCAATTGATTTAAAAAAAATCAGTTTTATTAGTTTTGATCTATATTTTAATTCCATTATGTTAAATATGATATTTTCAATATCAAGAAACTTCCTCATTATCGTCATACTTCAACCAAATTACATAAAACTTTATACACCTAAACCTGCCTCATGAATCACTTGTGTCTATTGATGGAAACCTCATGATAATCCGTTCAGTAGCGTTTTGAGTTTATCACGAACAACCAGACAGACAGATGCGGCGGGGAACTTTGTTTTATAATATACTAGCGGACCTGGCAGACGTCATCCTGCCCGGTGACAACGACATCAACGCCACCTACCGAGACCTGCAGGGCGATTCAGAACACTTCGATTCGGTTTCGGTTTCGACAACTACCCAGTCGATACGGTTATTCTGAATTAAAAATACATCTTATCGTACGGTAAATAATTCAGAACACTTCGATAACGTAACTATCGATCGATTCGGTAAGTTATCGTACGATAAGATGTATTTTCAATTCAGAATAACCGTATCGACAGGATAGTTGTCGAAAGCGAAACCGAATCGAAGTGTTCTGAATCGCCCCCCCGGTGGGTTACCTGTACCTACCCGGTAATCGTGTTTTCGAACCATCCAGGAACCCATTGATAGAAATGAAAAATGTGATAAATAAAGAACCGCTCGACCGATTTTGTGCAAACTTCACATAAACCATCTACTAAATAGTCCGAACAAAGCCTAAGTATTTGGTTTGAATAGGTGAGCCTGTTCTTGAGTTATAAAATTACAACGAAAAGTGGCTTTGGTTTTTATGTATATAGATAGTGTGGCTAATTCTGTTGTACACAATCTCTAAACCTAAACTAAATTGACAGGTTTAAAAATAGTGCTATCCCTTTCAGCAGGGAGGATTGTGAAAGAGACAGGAATATATTTAGACCTGTCATTTTAGTTTAGATTTAGAGATTGTGTACAACAGAATCGGCCACATTGATAATAAATTTTAGCTGTAATAGCCTAGTGGTTAGGACAACCGACTTCTAATCGGAGGTCGTGGGTTCGATCCCGGGGCACGCACCTCTAAATTTTCGGAGTTATGTGCGTTTTAAGTATTTAAATATCACTCGCTTTAACGGTGAAGGAAAACATCGTGAGGAAACCTGCACGCCTGAGAGTTCTCCATAACGTTCTCAAAGGTGTGTGAAGTCTGCCAATCCGCTTGGCCAGCGTGGTAGACTATGGCCAAAACCCTTCTCACTCTGAGAGGAGACCCGTGCTCTGCAGTGAGCCGGTAATGGGTTGATCATGATGATGATGATGAATAAATTTTATAATAATTTTTTGTTATTTTCAGGACCCCGAAATCGCGAACGCGTTCTACGACGTGTCCGCGAACCCCGCTAACTTCGTAAAGTATCAAAGCAACCCTAAAGTGGCCGCCGCCTTGGAGCTGCTCAAGAGCAAGTTCCGCGTGGGGGGAGCTTCGGCGGCGCCCGGAGGTTTCGCAGGTATTCTTTCGCTTATAATTAACATATAACCCCCGGCACGTAAGTCGACCGGTGGCCTTCAAGTGCGCGTTTCGTACGAGTGAGCGGGACACAATACGATTGGAGAGCCAGCCAGCGCTTACGAGGATCCGCGAGAGCTAATCAGTGTTTACGAACGATCCCCACGCCCTCCCCGCGACCCCCTCACCACCCGAGATACCTCATTTTCGACTTCTGCGCATTAAATGTCACCGGTCGACTTACGTGCCGGGGGTTATACATGTAGTTTAAACAATTAGGTTCGGTAATTCTGACGGCCCCTCTGGCATAATGGTGAGCGCTGTGGTCTTATAATTGGGAGGTCCCAGGTTCCTGCCTGCCAACACGCATTGGAGCACTGCGACAGGTTTAAGCTCTAAATCCCTCCTATGAGGACATAAAAAGCTGTAGTGGTGGTGGTAGGTTCGATTCCTGGCAGGTTTAATTTGTCATTTCTAAAAAGGTTAAATTTATAATTTCTAAATTGTCTGTTTACGGACTATAATTTTACGTGATAACGTCATAAGAAAACATTGCCTCTTTGTCGCTTGTTCCGCGCTCTCGCTTGCATGTTCGGCTAGACGGTACGTGACAATGAGTCATGCTTTTTCGTGCGTGTAGCCGGCGTTCGTTGATTTATAAGACGTTATCACGTCAAAAAAACATGAATACATCCCTATTTAGTTTCACACATAGTAAAACTCGAGTTTTCTGTTTATATAATTATTTATTGTCCTTACAGTTATTTCCATATTCCACATGATTAAAGCTAGATAGAATAATAATTATTCTTGTAATTATTTAATACAGGGTATAAGGAGACCGCTACCGAAAACTTAGCGCTTTTGTTATACTACCTAAACATAATCTTATAGGGTAGGTATAGGCGTCGGCGCGACCGCGGTTTCGTAGGTATCTAACGATACGTAAATAGGTCACATCAAGTTCGTTGACCTCCAGCGTCAGCTGATTTTATTTTAATCACGCAAGAATTACGTAACAAACTTTTACAAAATACAGCAAATAAGTTTTTTGCAATTACAGGTATGTTTAACCCTCCAAAACGGGTATTGCATAAAAAGTGCAATTTTTTTTTCACGTTTTTTTTAGTGATATCTTATCAGTAATCATCAATACTATCACCTGTCTTCGTTTCCGAGAGCGGTCCCCTAACACCCTGTATATCCGTTCTTAATGTTTTTCACATTTCTGAACAAAACCATCTGTCACGTTATATTGACGTTTCTCTTCTTTATTTATTTAAATTACGAACACAAATTATCAAAGGAGGCCTACACACATATAATTTTTTTTTATTCTTCTATCTACTCTTCTTCTTTCGATGAGTTAAGGCCGATTCGCACATATCAGTGCCACGGTCGGTGCACACTGCAACACTGCGTCGTCACTGATACAGACAGGTGTGAACGCGTTCATAGAGAATGTATGAAAGAATATTTTTCACTGTGCCGGAAATGCGCCGGCACTGAAGCTTCGCTGATATGTGCGAATCGGCCTTTAGCGCCAGCTACAATCTCGACACGGCGTTTATAAGTTACAAGTATAAATTATAAATTAAAAAAACCCCCGACATTCGCGATTTTGTGGCGGCGGCCATCTTGGATTTGCAATAGTGCTATTCTACTAGTCAAGCCCTTTGATTTGATACCCATATTAAGGGAGTTGTGATAAGATATGTAATCCGCCATTTTGTAGCGGCGGCCATCTTGGATCGATTTTCATCAAACATAGCTAACAACACTCGACTAATTCACCTTTCAAACAAAAAAACCGCATTCAAATCGGTCCTCCCGTTTGAGCGCTACAGGGGAACACAGACACACACTCACACAGACACGTCAAACTTATAACACCCCGTCGTTTTGCGTCGGGGGTTAAAAAGAAACCCTAGCTTTAGCTAATTGATACTTTGCTTTTTTCAGGTTTCGATGGTGCTAAACCGGACGCTGGGCCAAAAACTACAGGCGACGATGATGTTGGCCTGGACTAACTTGTCAACAATATGCAGTTTTTACAGATTTTACGTAAAAGACGCATCGTTTATCCTATTTTACAAATTCAATTGTTTTCGAACATGGTTAAATGTTTATTGTCCAGGGTGTGAAATATGTATGATACATTAGAAAACTTAGGGACTGTTCGTTCCCTTATGTATGGTTAAATATTTCAAGATTCGTGTTACAAATAATTATAATTCCTTTTTGTTGAGTCCTACAACAACAAAGTAAGGCTCAATTTACACCGCGGCGGAATGGAATGGAAGCGACTTTTTGCAACGAAATTGTACATAGCTAAATGAACTTTATGTCAATTGCCTAACATACAAATTAAATAGGAGCCAAAAAAAGGTCGCGCGTCTTCCGCGGAATTCTCGCGCATTCTCGAGAATTCCCGTAGCTACTGTCGCGCCGTCTGTGGAATCCGCGGGAAGTGGCGCGAACGGAGAGTCCGTTGGGTCGGTCCACGGAAGAGAGAAGGCAGGGGAAGTGAAATGCGCCAAAACTACTATAGGAACCGCTGTCGCCAAACTCACACAAATATACCGTTAATCTATATTGCACTACAAAGAAACAAATCGTTTGATTTGTCGTTTTAAGTTTAGTCAAAACTAGCCTACTTCACAGAACTCACAGATTTGGAAACAAACCCTGATTTTGTAGAAATAAGATTTATTTTGCTTTAACGGAAGAATGTATTTATGAGCTATAGTCACACTAGATTCGATTGTCCAATTAATTCCGCTACTTGACCATAGATGGCGCTGTATTGCTACTCATTGAATTGTCTATCGATATCGATAGATACTCGTTATTTTGTTTATTCGCAAAAAGAAAATTAAAAAAGGTAATTATAAAATTAAATAAAAGTGCTGGTATGTATGCACTGATGAGTAAATAAAAATGTTGAGTAAAAGCCATTAAAACTTTAGTGATTGACTAAAATGTAAAGTTATCGATTCTTAATTTTTTTACTATTTGGGTTTTGACAATGACTTATATATTAAGAAAAGCGATATATTATTATTATTATGAATCAAAAATAATACGATATAAAAAATGCCTACTTATATAATACGATCAATTTAGACTTCCAAGATTACAATATTCACACCTGGCTGAAAATTGGTAGGATTGTTCAAAACACTATTATAAATGAAATGTGAAAAGTCCTCATCGATCCGACACCTGGAAAAAAATTACTTGGTGTCAAAATTTTCACGGGAAATTTTTCAGCAAAACGGTAAGTCTTATCATAAAATTATTTTAAACAAAATTGTAGATCAGATAATTATCTATAAAAAATGTCTGTATACTTTTTTTCCTAAGAGCCACCGTTTTTGAGATATAACGATTCAAATAAATTAATTTCGAAATAAAAATGAGGGGCTGGGTTTCTTTTTACCCAAAATTCTGTGGTGGTGGTGCAATCTTGTATTTGCATAGTGCTATTCTACTAGTCAAGCCCTTTCATTTGATACCCATATTAAGGGGGTTGTAAAAAAATATGTAATCCGCCATTTTGTAGCGGCGGCCATCTTGGACTGATTTTCTTCAAACATAGCTAACAACACTCGACTAATTCACCTTTCAAACAAAAAAAAACGCATTTAAATCGGTCCACCCGTTTGAGCTCCACAGGGGAACAGACAGACACACGCACACACACACACACACACACACACACACACAGACACGTCAAACTTATAACACCCCGTCGTTTTTGCTTCGGGGGTTAATTAATAATAACTGTATCAAAAATCATCGTTTGGTCGTTAAAATATCGATAACAATGTACTTAGCTAACATCATGACATCTCTACGACCACGACCACCCGATCGGCGTCCATACCGTGAGTCTAACGTCTTAGTGAAGGAATATATTTATATAGTACAAGTCCATTGCGTCCTAAGACCGACCGATTCAATGATTGATTTCTACTAAGCAAGCAATGGATTTTGTTCATAATGAGATATAAACTTCTCAATTTAGCACATTTTTAGCATAATGTAAATATACAAAATAATGTTTTCTTGTTTTTTATGGAAAATAACAACAATAGCTTGTACTTAAGTGTGAAATGAGATGCCATATTTTGTATGATTCACTTTTTTGCTTGATTTTTTGCAAACAACCACTGAACAACACGGCATTTTGTTAAAAATCGAGAGCGGTGAAGCGATCGTTGGACGACATTCGACTCAAGACAAAAACGGTTCTCAGGTGTATTTAACGCCAGAAGAGTTCTCAGGAACCACGCCCCCTTGCCATATCTCGTCTTATTCATTTTATCTATGGGTCGGTCACAGCAGTGCCGTGCCAAGCGTTTAGCTGGAATGCGCGAGAATTCTCGAGCATTCCAGCGAATTCGCGCGCCTTCCGCGTCATGAGGCGAAAGTGACGCTTCCACTCCATTCCATTCCGCCGCGGTATAAATTGAGCCTAAATGCAGTAGATTATATTATTCACTCAGTGAAGAGCTTTCAGAAATACGTAAAGCTGGGTTTACACGAAGCCAATGCGCTGGCAAAAATAGACAGGCGCTATAATTTAAGGACGACTTCAAAAATTGGCCTTATACGAGGCCAATATAAAGGCAGCGCTGGCTGCCAGTGGGACTGGCTTTGGTATAAGCCCGGCTTAACACAAGTGACAGTTGCAGCCCTATTGCGTTTGTTTGCATAAAGAACGGGCATAATTATGTAATTATTTCAAGTACACTGCCGAGACAACATACTGTTTTTACTTTACTGTATAACCCCCGGCACGTAAGTCGACCGGCGACCTTCAAGTGCGCGCAGCGTCGTACGAGTGAGCGGGACACCGATTGGAGAGCCAATCAGCGCTTACGAGGAATCTGCGAGAGCTAATCAGTGCTTACGAACGATCCCCACACCACCCCCGCGACCTCCTTACACCCCGAGATACCTCATTTTCGACTTCTGCGCAGTGAAGGTCACCGGTCGACTTATTTGCCGTGACTTGTAGACTGTGGTCCTGCCGATTGTATTTAACAAAATTAACATCGGGCATCGCTAGTTAGTACCCGGCTTGTATGGAAAACAGGGTTTCGCCCTAAAATAGAAATCGCTAAGAGTGGAAACTTCGTGTGGAAACTAGAAAGTGCACACTAACAGCAATAGAAAACAAAAGAAGCACATTGAAAAAATTTATTCAAAAATGGAAGTCGAAAGACATTATCACCATGAAGTGTCTGTCAGACATTTGTCATATCTACATGCGGCAGTTGATTTTTATTTACATAAGTTTTGAATTTTTTATCTTTTTTGTGGAATCTCTGGTAACATTACGAAACGGCAGAATTCCACGGAATTAAAAATCAGAGTATAAGTAGTTTTTTTTTACATTCCACCAATTTTGAAATTTTCCTGCGTACCTACATTTCGATTTCTTTTTATTATTATTATTATTAAAGATCCACTCTGTTGTAAATTCTAAAGTCATTATGCCGTTTTCACCTTTTATTTATTACTTTTAAAGCTTTTAAAAATTATCGCACTTATATAATTATTATGGACGTAAAAATATAATATGTAAGTAGATGTTTACTCTAAAAAAATTATGTAAGTATTTTAATTTTACTCTGTGCAACTGTACATTATCAAGCATAAAAAGTATTGCGATTTGCATTTAATTCAACCCACATATTATGTATTTTAATAAACCATTTAACATAATTAGGTATATTGAGTGCTTTTTTATTTTGCTTAGGTACTAATTTTGTTTATTCTTCATTTAGGTATATGTATATGTACCTACTTTAGTTTAATTTTTATTTCATTACCCACTGTTTAGTTCACCAAAAATATTGTACTTTAATATTATTATGCTAGTAATAAATGTATGGATATTTGTACTCTGGTGTTTTATTTTTAACCCCCGACGAAAAAACGACGGGGTGTTATAAGTTTGACGTGTCTGTACTCTGTGTGTGTGTGTGTCTGTTCCCCTGTGGCGCTCAAACGGGTGGACCGATTTCAATGCGGTTTTTTTTTTGTTTGAAAGGTGAATTAGTCGAGTGTTGTTAGCTATGTTTAATGAAAATCGGACCAAGATGGCCGCCGCTACAAAATGGCGGATTACATATTTTATCACAACGCCCTCATATCAAATGAAAGGGCTTGACTAGTAGAATAGCACTATGCAAATCCAAGATGGCCGCCACCACAAAATGGCGAATGTCGTGGGTTTTTAAATTTTTAATTTATACTTGTTAGACAAAAGTACCTAATACTTTTATGCTAAGAGAAATAGCTTTTATGTAGTTACCTACTGTAGAAAGTACCTATTAGTTTAACTTTTCACGGCGGAACCATTTGATTTAATATTACATTGACAGATCATAGATCTTTAATGTAACACCATCTTACACCTTAGACCGGTGTGCATCAGGATGAATGTACAAAATGTTTAGTACTTAATATAATACCTAATTTTATTAATTTAGGAATATATGAGGAGCGATTTTTCAAAAATAGCCGTTTTTAATTTATGCCTTTTTCTTAAAATTATATGTAGAAATAAATTTACCATGCTAAATATAAAGCATAATATAGCATGTCTGAATAAAAAAACAAATAGTGTTCCATAGTTTTTTATTAAGTTAATTAAGCATAAATATTGGACAAAATATGTTTTGAACCATTTGTATGGACACAATACATTTTGAAACACTCGTTTATGGACATAATACATTTTGAAACACTGGTTTATTTTCAAAGCATATTATGTACACAGAAATGATTCATATTTTGTCCAATAATACCTACTAAAAAATAAAAAAAACGCTTATGGCCTATATTTTATGCACAGAGTACATATGTATGCATAAAATAATGTTTTCACTGTATTAAATCAAATTTATATATAGCACAACATATATTAAATCTTGAGTTATTATGAATGACAAAATTGTTCAGTTCAGGTTCCTTTATTTCATAACTGAAACAAAATAAATTCATATTGTAGCCAGAATCTTATAACTGCCGATAAAATACAGTTAGAGTCGTATAATAGTACAAAGAAACAATAAAACGATAATTTAAATATTCCTCGCCTCTTTGTTTTGGTGTTTTGTGTCTTTTTTTCTTGAGCCAACTGAATGATTTCCTACTAGGACTCCTTGCTCCATGCTTGTGCAACAATATTAAAACAATTTTGTTTAAATTACTAAGGGCTTGTTTCACCACCTTCAGATAAGTGTCGGATTTTCGGATTATGTCAAATGACAAAGACAAAAGTTGTAGATACTTACCTTACTTATCAGAAGGTGGTGAAACAGGCCATTATTTAAATAATCGTACAGTTTGCCGCCACAGACAGACCATAATAAATTGTTATTTTGCTAACAGGTGGACAGACTATGTTTTGAAACACCACTTCACACGGACAAAACATATTTTGAAACAGCGCCTCATTCTGACATTCGATTATTTACTTGACAAATTCGGTTTTTATCATAGGTTTTTATGCACTAACTTTTGCTAAGTTAGTTACTCTTGCATTTTAAGGCCATATACAACGAAATCTCTTATTTTGATTACTATGGACAAAATACGATTTGAAACAACGCTCCTCATATAATTTAGGATTTTCGCTTGAGAGCTCCGCGTAAAACCGCAGAGAAAAGGAATGCAGACCGTCAATTTTACAGTATATTCGATAGAACTACCTAAGAGATATAGAGCAAGAGCCTACGACGGCCAGACCTTCGTTATTTTATAAAAGCTAAGTTTCTCTGTGTATTGTCTCCCAACACAGGGAGGAACGATCAGCGACTATGAAGTTGTGATCATGGTTACTTTGGGAGATAGCGGGTAATAAAGGTGTAAAAAATCTTACGGCAAAGTATAAAGTCAATTTTTTTATATTTTCTTCAGGATAAGGTTAGTTTCTCAGTAGTTTTTCAGTATAAGGTTTTGCATATCTAGAAACATAACCAACACCCAACATAAAAGAAAACGAAGACAGCATACTATGTAAATGAAATATATAATAAAATGATTTCTTATTATAATTTATTAGTTTAAATTTTATACATCATTAACTCTTCCCCAACGAAGTCTTATTTTCCTCTCGTGTAATTTCAACCAAGAGGGCATATTTTTTGGTAAGTACTGAGCATTGGGGAATTTGAGAGGCGGTGGCGGAGTCTTGAATGGATCTTCGTTTTTGAGCTTACGCAAGAGATACTCCTTATTAATTTGCTTTGGATCTCTGTATTTATCCATGTACAAGTTAAATGGTTCTCTGAGTGGAAACCATTCTTGAGGTTTTATGTATGGCTCTGGGAAGTCATATTCATAAACTGTAACAAAAGAGTAAAAGGTTAATTAGGTGGACCAGATACAGATAAATTTCTAATGGAATTATCCGAACTTGAATATTATATTGAATGGTCACTGGCCACTGGTATATAAACCCAATGAAAATATTCTTAGCAGCAATTCAATCAAAATGGGGTCTACGTTTTCATAGAAAATCAGACAATCATAACCTTTGAGGTAAAATAAATTACAATTACTCTAATTTACCTGGTTCTTTTTGTTTCAATGTATTGTGAAAGAATTCTTTAACACTTGAATCCCAATCAGTTTGATAAAAGGCAAGGCCTATTGGAGTTATGTTATCCTGATACTTCTTGTACCAATCTCTTGTGCTAAAGGTTCTATCTTCTAGGGGCGATGATGCTGTGACTGAAAAATGTTGTTTTTAATTTAGCAAATTAAAATAAATGATTTATTGATGCTATTTTTGTTGTGCACAGTGAAACAATAATTTTAAACCTGTTAATTTAGATTCATTGTTTAGATTCTGTAAATACATTTATAATTTACTAGTGGACCTGACAGACGTCGTCCTGCCCAGTGACATACTGACATCACCTACCATGTATGCCACACCCACAGACCAATATATATTTGTTACAAAAAATGTGATAAATGAAGAACCGCTCGACCGATTTTGTGCAAACTTCACATAAACCATCTACTAAATAGCCCGAACAAAGCCTAAACATTTGGTTTGGATAGGTGAGCCTGTTCTTGAGTTATAAAATTACAACGAAAAGTGGCATTGATTGTTATATATATCATCATCATCATCATGATCAACCCATTACCGGCTCACTACAGAGCACGGGTCTCCTCTCAGAGTGAGAAGGGTTTTGGCCATAGTCTACCACGCTGGCCAAGCGGATTGGCAGACTTCACACACCTTTGAGAACGTTATGGAGAACTCTCAGGCATGCAGGTTTCCTCACGATGTTTTCCTTCACCGTTAAAGCAAGTGATATTTAAATACTTAAAACGCACATAACTACGAAAAGTTAGAGGTGCGTGCCCGGGATCGAACCCACGACCTCCGATTAGAAGTCGGTCGTCCTACCTTATATATTATATATATAGATTATATGAAAATATGATATGAGTGGTGGTTGAGTTGTACTATTTTAAATGTATTTTGGTTTGTTACATTTACTTATAAATAATGAAATCTAGTAAAAGAAAATTAGCTTTTATATGACTAAGTTAAAAGTTATTAAGTAATTAATGAACCATTGCTTGTTTTCTTTTTTTTTTTTTGTAACTTACTTTGAGGCAAATCATAGGACAACCTTCCATCCTGTTTATAAAGCACAAATGCATATCTATGATATCCAGTGCCTTTCAATGGGAAAGGCCGCAAGTAATCCACAATAACATCCCCTTTCTCAATACAATTTCCAGGAATGTTGGCAATGAGCCAATGCACATACTCCTTATCATTTTCTTTCAGATGCCCATCAAGATTTGTTAAAGCTAAGGTCCACATTGTATTGCCATCAGACTCAAAATGAACAATAGGTTTATCAAGTGCTTCCGCTGGTTTTATAACATTCCCATAGTACACAGGCAGGCAATTCCCATTTTTTAAATCATAGAATATGTCCAAATTCAAATGTGGTATGAAAAACCCTTCTCCGTATAAATGTTCATATATTGCATAGTGCTCCGCTATTTGTTTTTTGTGCTGGGGCCCCAACGATGCCAACCAATCTTTTTTAGATTGTTCCAAGTCAACTTCTAATTTTCCCATTCGGGCTAACTGCTCTAGGTTTTTATCATTCTTTACTTTTTTCATTTGTTCTAAACGGTTTACTCGAGCCGATGATGACTTTCTATAAAAGGATAATATATATTAACATATTATATCTTTCTCATCATACAAATTTTTAATTTTCTTGCCTTGTTCTTATGTTGTTTCAGTCGAAAATTCGATAGCTGATTTTTAAGTGCTATCAAGTTACCCATTGACCCAATTTTATTAGCAATCACAGAATTTAGTTCCAACCTAACCTGATACACCACCCTCACCCCAGCATCATCAGAAGTAACATCGCTTATCTCTGTTAAGGTAATATTAGAGATAAGCAATACTTGTTACTTCTCCATTCTTGAAGAAGAAGAAGAATACTTTTTCGTACCTTGGCGAACACAATAGCTGTTGGTTTTGCGCCAGATCTCTATTTGATCTTGTTGAATTGATGTCCCATTGGACTATGAAAGTGAGGTAATGGAGTGCACCTGTTTGCACACACTTATGCACTTTAATATATTCTCCGTACCTAGTCGGTTAGTATCTAGTGAGACTGACCACTGTGGCCTTATGTCGGTCAGAATAACATTATTCAAAGACTTTGTATCGTTCAATAATATTGTCATTGTGGTTAGTGTACTTACTTCTCAGGCGGAAATCCAATATCAATTCTCGTTGTGTACAATTCATCTTTATAATTTAACTCGTCTAAACGTTCTTTTATTGATCTACAGAATATTGGAGGTTTTCCTCTCATTCTATGACCTAACCTCACTTGCTGAAACTGAAAATGGTTTATTCGCCATAAACCAGAAAACTTATTCATCATAAATGTATAAAATGATATAATGATTTTATAATTTTGATGTAGTTTAAATGAGATTTTATTACATACTAGATTTTAATACATTTCAATAATTTCAATTTTTGAGCTAAAGCTATTCAATATTTCACTCACTGGAGTAAATCATGAGTAAAAGATTATTATTATCTCTAGACTCTATGGTCTAGAGTAAATTGTTAATTGACATTTCCAGTGTTGACAGTTTTTAATGAAAAAAAAATAGTGTTGTTAGTTGTGACTCAATGATTGACATCAATGAGTCACTCATCGTCGTGAATCCAAATACATATATTTTTTTAATTACTTAGAAATTTACCAGGTGTATTTATTTTAATCGATATAAAAACAATTTCAATAAATAGCATTGATGATCATACGGGAAATTTTAGTAATAATCTCGTTAATATACTGTGATAAAATAAGTAAGTTTTAGTAGGTACTTAAAATATTCATTTTAAAAAGGCGATATTTAATACTATTTGTATTAAATATGTGGTCAGAAATTATATGAAACTAGCATCTGCCCGAGGCTTCACCCGCGTGAATTTCGGTTTTAAACAAATCCCGAGGGAATCGTGGATTTCCGGTTCCCGTTCCCGCTCCCTTTTCCAACCTTTATACTTACCTACTATCAAGGAAGTTCGCTATAGTAATCTACCTATAGCTGTAGCTATAGATTTTGCGTTTTTCAAAATACCGTGGGAACTATGCATTTTTCCAGGATAAAAAGTAGCCTATGTGTTGCCAATGCATGCAACACAGCAAACTATTGCAATCATGTGTTAAGTGAGCGTGATGTACATACCTAAGAACAATCAGCGCCATCTATGGCGTTTTAGGAAGTCTATATCTATTAGAACACTTTTCTGGGATGAAAAGTAACTTAAATGTTAAGTCAGGGCATTATTTAATATTATTGTGTTAAAATAAATAAACGTGTCATTGGTTTATTTTTTTATTCCTTGTCATCAGATGCATTACTATCGCTCTCTGTTACACTAATAATAAAACTGTCTGCTACAGCGACTATGGCGTGGTAGAGTTAGCACATTTTATCCTCTATTTTAATTATATGGGCCACGCAGTGCGGTGAATAAACACGCAATAAAAAATTATATAAAATAACATATTTCACGTTGTTTGTTAGTAGAATCACAAAAGGATTAATAAAAAAATCTTAATTGGCGTAAAAAAAGCATCTCAAATTACCGGTACACAAACGCTGAATTGCACAAAAGAAACTTCAAATAAACTATAAGTGGGAGACTAAACTAATTTAATTATATGACTCCCAGGATTATTGTGGTTAAATTAATAATAATAATCTTTAATCTCCACTTAAGTTTTAACAATTGTTTCGAACAACTTAGCGTTATTGGATTTTAATTATTTTGAGCGGAATCCTTAATTCTTTTCAAGTACTTACCTCCTTTCCAACAAAAAGAGAATGATATTATCAGATTACCTAGGCGTTAATGAATTATAACTAAATACACATTTTGATTTCCATCCCTCTCCCAAGGAAATCGTCCTGAACAAGATACAGACAGACAAAAATCTAAAAAGTACAGTTTTGGCTTGAGTACCTACGTATCGATTATATCCATACTAATATTATAAATGCGAAAGTGTGTATGTCTGTCTGTCTGCTAGCCTTTCACGGCCCAACAGTGTAACCGATTTTGATGTTTGGTACAGAGGTAGCTTATATCCCGGGGAAGGCGATAAGCTACTTTTTATCCCAGAAAAATAACATCCCACGGGAAGACGGAAAATTTCTAATGCATAATCCATTTAACCGATTTTGACGAAAGGTTACAACTGGGTCAGCCATAGTCTACTTTTTATCCCGGAAAATCAAAGAGTTCCTACGGGATTCAAGAAGGTTCATCCGTTTAACCGATTTATACGAAATTAGATACAGAGGTAGCTTTCGTCCCTGAAATTGACATAGGCAACTTTCATCCCTGAAAAGCAAATAGTTCCCACAGGATTATAAGAAACCTAAATCCATGCGGACGTAGTCGCGGGCATCATCTAGTGTATCAATAGTAACTAGTCTATCAATTATATATTCATTGGAAGTCATCTTTTAGTTATTTATCCTACTAATATTATAAATGTGAAAGTGTAGATGTTTGGATGTTTATTACTCTATAACGTTGCAACTACTGAACCGATTTGACTCAAATTTTCAATGGAGATAGATGATGCCTTGCCCTTGCCCTACACATAGGCTACTTTGTATCCTGGAAAAATCCACAGTTCCCGTGGGATTTAAAAAAAATGAAATCTACAGCTATAGGTATAGGTAGATTACTATAGCAAACTTCTTTGAAAGTAGGCATAAAGGTTGGAGAAAAGGGAGCGGAAACGAGAACCAGAAATCCACGCCGCTGGCAAAAGCTAGTGTTATAATAAACGTAACAACACAATAGCAAAATTATGCAGATTGGCCGAAAGCATATGTGCGGGAACTCTCCGCGTATACATGAGTCTCAAATTACCATTTGGCCCTTGTACGTTTGTTTTTACGCCACATAAGCTGTTAAACTGCAATAGAAAATAGTACTTCTTACTTTTTTTTTCAATTAAAGCTCATATTATTACATAATTGTAACAATAGGATGCGTTTGCCGCAAAAACGTCAAAATGACCAAATTGTTAATTTGGCTCTTTTACGTAGCAGTTTAAATCGATGATTTACATACTAGATAAAAAATTTATGATGACAATGAGAGAGTAACTTTGAACGAAATTTTTGTGAATGAAATTGAATGAATTGACCGTATCACGTCACTATAGAAATGGGGTTGGCAACATTATATTTTTACGAAATGACAGAAACGTCAGTTTTGAATAAAGTCGAACTCTATATTAAAATAATCATTAAGGGCTAAGGCCTCTCCACATTCCTACGCGATTCACGGCGCAATTCATGCCGTGTATTCGCAGCGCGGATCGCAGCAAGAATAACTGTCTTGGTTCCACTCTCGCAAACGTTCGCGTCAGGTTAACAGTATAGTTCGCGAACCCTTTGTCGCGGAACAAAAACCGACATTAATCGCGGAAAAAGCCGAGAACGTAGTCGTGGCGCGGAGTCGTGAAGAATAGGTACGCGAAACGGTATTAAACTCATGTTTCGCAGATGGTTCGCGGCTTCGCGCGCGATTTATGCGGGAATGTGGAGAGGCCTTTAGGTAATCTGTGCGTTGCGTGCGCGGTGCGAGTTTCGAGTGCGACTAAGCGACTGTCGCGTTCATGTCGCGTTGTAATACTCGTAATGTCGTTTCGTTTGACAATCGCTCGAGGCTTGAACATTCAACATGCTTGACTGATCAAAAAAAATTGAAGTCCGAGTTTAAACTTTCAGTTAGTAGTGAGTATAGTCACAGTCAGTATTTAGTTAGTAATCGGTCGCAGTGTGACCACATGTGGTAGATTTCTACTTTTTTGGTAGATTTAAGGCTTGTTGTGGTAGTTAAAAATTGTTGGGTAGATTATGGTATAATTACACATTTTTGATTTTTTTCCCGGTAGATTTGGTAGATTTTGGATCAAGTATATTATAAGATTTTCGGGGCGGGGTTTCCCCGTCCATAACAGGCCATAACTAGTTTTGTTTATCTTCTTTGCCCGTTTGCAAGTAGGCACGTCTACGTAAACTTTTAAACTTGATGTACCTATATATACGACTTAACACGAGATTACGAATATTATGAGCTGAAGAGCACATATCGAGAGCGATTTCTTTGTTTTGTAATTTAATTTATCACCATGAAAAGAAAATACAGAAGGCCAGTGGCGTGTAGCGTACCTTGATGGGGGCCCCGTATAAAAATTTGTTTGGGGGGTTTGGTATATAGCTGATGATGACTTTAGTTTTTCGAAAGATTCTGCCTCTATGGACAATAATGACGCACATCGGGGGCCCCCGTGGCTTGGGGGCCCCGTGTAATTGATACGGCAGATACGGTGGTAGCTACGCCCCTGCAGAAGGTAATATCGTACGGAGTGGGAGCAAAACCCTTTATTTTCAAAGTGGTTGACTAAATCATCGGAAGGAGACAACGCCTTTTGTAAAGCCTGCAATTGAAATATTCTTCCATGGATAGCGTCTCTTAAGGAACATGAAAATTCAGCTAAACACCAAAAAAACTTCAAAGAGTTCCCGTATTACGAATTCCCCGGAATTCTGACAGCTGTCATTGTCATTTACAGATGAGTTATTTGTATGGAGAACAGGGTTAACATCTACGAAGTACGATTTTACCCCAAACTACTTTAATTCCCTGTCATCATAAAAAGCCATAAGCCGCGTAATAATATTACTCGTTTCGCCTTAAAATAGAAAATACCAAGAGTGGAAACTAGAAAGTGCACACTGACAGCAACAGAAAACAAAAGAAGCACATTGAAAAAATTCATTCAAAAATGGATGTTGAATGACATTGAAGTGTCTGTCAGGCATTTGTCATATCTACATGCGGCCGCGGCAGTTGATTTGTATTTGGATAAGTTTTGAATTTTTTATCTTTTTTGTGGGAATTGTTTTATCTCTGGTAACATTACGAAACGTCAGAATTCCAGGGAATTAGTAATACGGGTATAATTTCTGGAACACCTAACTTCCTAAGGTATGTAGGTACTTGCCTACGTAAAATAGTTGGCCAGACTGTAATGAAATATAGTTTTATTTCATCTCTATTTTATCATATTAGTGAGGTAGATTTGTGGTAGTTTTTACCAAAACTGTGGTATATTTCGGTAGTTTTTTTAAGCTACAGAAGTAGATTGACCAATTTAAATGTGGTCACACTGATCGGTCGGTCAATGTTTTGTGATTATCTGATTGATTGAATGAACTGCGTACTGTACGTACATATTGAATATTGATATTTTTTGTGCCCACAAAAGTAAATAAAAAATCTACGTTAATTTCGCATAATGGTGTTGTAATGGTGTTTTAGTGAATTGAACAGTGACAAAAGACAAAATGCCATTTAGTTTAAACTCATCAGATGTTAGGTCGCCAATCTTCATAATATTAGGAGCCATTTACACATGGCGAAAAGTCACGTAGGCAACATAATTTTTTTTTGTGTAGACATTTAAATCGCGTGTGATTTTCTTTCGTTGTGGTGATTATTAGAAGATTTACCAAACATGGATAGCAAAAATATACAAAAAAATGCTATGCAGAAAAGCGCTGAATTTACTTTCACTCCGCCGCCCGAAGCCCCAGTATTCAAGCCTACGCCTGAAGAATTCATGGACCCTCTGGGATATATCGCAAAAATTCGCCCTGTAGCGGAAAAGACGGGCATTTGTAAAATAAAGCCCCCTACTAGTTGGCAACCACCTTTTTCGCTCGATGTCGACAAATTAAAATTCGTTCCACGAATTCAAAAAGTAAACGAGTTGGAAGCCATCACACGCCTAAAACTTTTGTTTCTTGAAAAAATATTGAAGTTTTGGGAATTACAGGGCTCACCACTAAAAATGCCCATGATTGAAAACAAAACGTTGGATTTGTATTGCTTAAAATTTTGGGTGGATGAAGAAGGTGGATTTGAAAATTGCAACAGTCCTAAAAAATGGCGTAAGATCGCTACCACAATGGGGTACAGTCAGAGCACAGTTACCATGAATTTCCTCAGGGCTAATTATGAAAAGATTCTTCTTCCATATGAAATCTTTGAAAAGAGCAAAGCAGATATTTTAAAAACAGTAAAGAAGGTTGAATCTAAATCAGAAAATAAAGATGATGTTGATATAAATAAGAAGGAAATGTTTAAAGAAATATGCATAGAGTCTATAAAAAGTGAGAATGAAAAACCACATACAAGTATCAAAAAAATGAAAACAGGATCTGATATTAAACTAGATCCTGACAGCTCCAAACTAGATACTGAAGAAGTACGACGCACCAGAGAGCTGAGAAGACTTGCTTGTTATGGTCCAGGCCCAAAGATGCCTGGACTGAATGATGAAGAATTTGACATAACAAAGTCTCGAAAGAGACCTCGATATGACTTGGACCCTTTGGCTATATATATTTGTGCTATCTGTCAGAAAGATCATAGGGATGATTTACTTTTGATATGTAACGGATGTTCAGATACGTACCATACATTTTGCCTGAAACCACCATTGAGTGTGGTACCTGACGGTGACTGGCGTTGTCCATGCTGTATTGCAGAAGTAGTCCATAAACCAGCTGAAGCATTCGGCTTTGCCCAAGCAGAAAGGGAATATACATTACAACAATTTGGAGACATGGCAGATAAATTCAAATCTGACTATTTTGGGACATCTGGGCATTTAGTGCCGACAAATGTAGTGGAAAAAGAATTTTGGAGGATAATATCTTCTGTTGAAGAGGATGTAACCGTAGAATATGGTGCAGATTTGCACTCTATGGACCACGGATCAGGATTTCCTACAAAGTCATCATTGAATTTATTCCCTGGGGATCAGGAATATGTGGATTCAGGCTGGAATTTGAATAACTTACCAGTTTTAGAGGGGTCTGTTTTAAGATTTATAAATGCAGACATATCAGGTATGACAGTACCATGGATGTACGTAGGCATGTGCTTTTCCGCATTTTGCTGGCACAATGAAGATCATTGGAGCTATTCAATCAATTACTTGCATTGGGGTGAAGCTAAGACTTGGTATGGCGTACCAGGTAGTGGTGCTGAGCTCCTAGAAAATGCAATGAAAGCAGCAGCCCCTGATCTATTCAAATCACAACCTGATTTGTTGCATCAGTTAGTAACAATAATGAATCCAAACATATTGATGGCAGCAGGAGTACCAATATACAGGACCGACCAAAATGCTGGTGAATTTGTTGTAACATTTCCCCGTGCTTATCATGCTGGCTTTAATCAGGGTTACAATTTTGCTGAGGCGGTCAACTTTGCACCTCCTGATTGGCTGAAAATCGGACGTGATTGCATAATACATTACAAATTCTTAAAACGATTCTGTGTTTTTTCACATGATGAACTTATTTGCAAGATGGCATTGGAAGGTGATCGTCTAGATCTGGAGACAGCATTAGAGACACAAAAGGAACTCGTTCACGCAACCGAAGAAGAAGGACGACTAAGGGCTCTAATTGCTAAAAATGGATTAACAAATGTTCGAAGGACAGCATTTGAGCTGCTCGGTGACGATGAACGACTTTGTGAAGTTTGCAAAACTACATGCTTTTTATCGTCTGTGTCATGTACAGAATGTAAGCACATGGCCTGCCTACAACATGCTCACTCTGAACAGTTCTGTTCCTGTGCTTTGGAAAAGAAAACTTTATTTTATCGTTACGACATGGACGAATTGCACATTATGTTGCAGACAATTGATTTCAGAGTAAACAGTTTCGACAAATGGATGACTGAAACTAAAAACATTCTATTGCCAACTGCACCAGATATTGGAAGACTTCAGAAAATAAAATTGTTGATAGATGAAGCAGAAGAACTCAAAATACCAAAGTGTACTCTATTGACTCAATTAAAGGATGAATACACAAATGTATCCCTTAATGCTGAAACGATTGTAATAGAACTGGATGATGACTGAAATAATGCTTAATTCCAATCACTGAGCATTACTTAGTACAAAGTATAAATGGTGGACGACCCATGGACTCACCGGCTTCTCCATTTTCTCCCATCAGTGGGACATCAATCATGTCATCAACATATTTTTACTTTGATTTCTTCTCTAACACAGTGAGCCTATGGGTAAATACGAATTCCTCTTACACCCTTTTCTTATATGTGGGAAAAGGTAATGGGTCCATGGGGTCATCCACCATATAAATTGATTTATTTTAATATTAAAGTTTGTGAATGAATGCACTAGGTTAGGTTATAAACAAGCATTACCCTGTCCAAATGCTAAAACAAGCCAGACCTCATGTTCAAAAGAATTTTCTGTGTTGCTGATTCAACTTCAATGAGCAACATCATACAAACATAATTATAGTTTTATTTTCGTTCATTCAACTCTATAGATACCTTGGATGTGTAAAAAAATTAAGCCATGTGTTGATTTTTTTAAAAGAATATATATACTTACATATAAAAAGGTATAGGTATAAGGTTCTGCAGTTTATTTAGAAAAGGAGTGTCTCATTTTAGTGTTTGGACAGGGTACTAATGGTGTAAGTTTTCATGTCATCAAAAATTAATGGCAGCTTAATTTAAGTAATAAACTTTTTCTGATTACATAATATCTCATTATTAATTCTATGATGTAATATGTATATTATGAATATAAATTCTTTATTAGATATTATGATGCTGTCAACATTACATTACCTCTGAATTATCTTTTTGTCATTGTAATATCAAGAACTTTTCGGAAAACATCCCACCGTTTGTACTATGTTTTCCTTGTAGACACTGAAGCAAATATATTTTGTAAATTTTGGTATGACATATTATTATATCAATAAATGAGTCAGTGACACCAAAGGTGGTTAAAGTACATTATGGTTAGGTACCGTTTAAAGTTTCACCACCTATGGTGCAACTGGTCCTTAGAGACTTATCTTATAAATCTGATCTCAAAAAAACAATAATGCATGTAGGTAAGGTACCAAGTTCAAGAATGTATTCTCTTGGCAGTCATCTGACATCTTCCAGATATATGTGTCAGAGAAAACAGTCTAATATCAAACTTCACAAAGGTCGTAGGATGTTAAGCAAATTGCTAGTCAACTTGACTGTTTTTAAATTTTGTTAAAATCTATAAAAAATTTGCATCTTCCAAGATGTATATATATGTAACTATTTCCTTCTTATACTATGAAAATAACTTCAAATATCCAAAGTAAGTTGGTTGCACAAAATAATTGTTGTAAATTACTATTTCTTTATTATGCCTACTGTAAAGCACATTTAGTGCACTGGTCAAGTGAAAAGTATTATAATGTTTATGAAAATGTATCTTAAATAAGAATACCTAGTAATAGAAGTTCTGTTGCCTAAATTGGCCCAGTTTAATAATTATAATTTAAAAGACTAAAAGTTAATTATTGTCATATGTAGGACTTAAAAACAGACCTAATTAGTATCCTTGTTAAGTATGGTAGGTAATTTTTTCATATCTTTTGTATGTATATTTTGGTTTCATAATATAATATTAGCAGTTTAGAAATCATACAGTTGGTCAATGATGCCATATGGCAACATCCTGGTACCTACTATATGGATTGTTGACACGTCAATATGATTTACATCTTTGCCTCTCGCTGTTACTCTGCACTAGTGTTTAAGTCCATCAATTTTCCAACTGCATGAGTTCCAACTTTTACTATGTAGGTACCTAAGCTATGTAAGTAAATACGTCATACTCATCAATAAAATATTATTGATATTAAACTATTAGTCTGATGTGATTTTGTGTGACCCATTTATTATTTGAGATCCATTACAAGTTATCATTATCACAATTATAGGATACTCTAGAGTTTGTATAATTTTTATAAAACAGGCAAGTTAAACTAAAGTTAGCACTTAAGACATTTGGATGTAAGTTAGTAGGTAATTGTAATTTTAAATCTAGAGATAAAAATACACTAGGCACTTGCAACAAAATGGCTATGAGATGTGTATATTATGGGAATATATTATCTGTTAGCAACTTAGCCAGTATTCTTATTTAATGTAACTTAAATATTTAAAAATAAATCCATCACAATTTCTGTACCTATTACGGAAGAATTACAATATTAATTAAAGATCACAATATCTACTCTTAAAATGAAACAAATGATTACGAGATATGGAAATTACAGAACTTCTATTGGGTATATATTTTAGGTAGGAGGCTGGGACTGCACAATCCCCCTGAAATTACTTACTTCTGGCTACCATCTGAAATAGATCATTTGGTTATTATGGGCCTGTTTCCCCTTCTTCTGATAAGTGTCGGATAACTTATTTACAATTATTTTTCTTTGTCATTTAACTTAAAGTAAGAAAGTAACAAAACTTACGTTTAGGCTATCCGACACTTATCAGAAGGTGGTGAAACAGGCCCTAAATGACAAATGTTCATGTTGTACTACAAAATACAAAACCCTCAAATAAACTTTGAGTTGATTATATATTCAGTATGATTTTGAAAAACCTGTTAAGTGGAGATGCCTCAGAAATTAATTAAGATTATAAGTAAGTAAGTATGCCATTATTTGACTGATTTAGTTTGGTTGTAGATCAGCGTTTGGTTATTTGAATACCGGTACGGTAATGTGATTTTATCAGTGAATTTTTTTTTCATTTTGTTCACGCTCGCTCGGTTGCTGCCGCGCTTGTTGATAACCAAAATGGCTGATAATAGTGAAAGCTATTTTCCTGGATCTATTAAGTTATAGAAACTAAATTTCGTAAAAGATCGTGATAGCTATCATGCATGATTTGGTCAATGAACAGCGGTGCACAGCACAGCACCGGGGCGTATGTACCGACTGTAGGTAGGTCTACCTAACTGTGATTTTGGTTTTGACATGATTAAGGGCCTGTTTCACCACCTTCTGATAAGTGTCGGAAAGCTTATTCACATATTTTGTCTTTGACATAACAAAGTAAGAAAGTGACAGAACTTACGTTTAGGGTATCTGACACTCAGCAGAAGGTGGTGAAACAGGCCCTTAGCTTTTTATTCATTGACATTTTTATCAACAATTTCCTACCGTATACATGTAAAGGAAAATAAATGGTTTTATAAACATCACGTAGACGAATATTTAAGCACTTTTAGGCATAATTAGCTATAGATACCTACTAATTTAGTGAAATTTGTGTTCATGTTCTGTATGAGTGAAAATGAAATGAGTTTTGAAATGAGTTGAGTGTGAAACAAGTTTGAAGAAAAATAAATGTTAAAATTCTTAATAAATAAAAATAAGATTGCACCTTTGTTTTATTGAGACACCGTGTATTAACGCACGTGACTACTTTAAAGTAAGCGGGTAGATAGAAATTTTGGCTGCGGTCTCGTGGTCCCACTGGTTGACCCACTCAGTGGGACTAGCAGGAAACTTGACGTCATTACAGGGATGGTCCCCGAAGTGCCTGAGAAAGTAAATTCCAAGGAAAAGTTCAGGTACCTATGATGGTACTGTATTGCAAGTCACGTTAATGGCCGGAACACTATCAAATGCGTAACATGACGGCTTGTGTTTCTGGCTTTAAGATAGGAAAATATCAGAATATAAAATACAATAAAGGATGGCCTTAATTCTAAACTAAATAATTAAAAAATCAACGAGAAAGTTGTGCATCTTTTATTAAATAAAAAAATTGTGTATAAATATTATCTTACATTATTGTGTAATAAAAAGTAGTTAGGTACGCTTATATTATGTAAAAAGGTATTTTGGAAATAAATTATATTTGGTATCAATTTTATTTCTCACAATGTTGAATGTGATAAAATTACAATTGCAACCTATCTATTAAATTATAAGAAAAAAGTAAGGTACATAATATCAGATTATTATAGTAGTTTATGAAACGGTTGCATAATAGAGGTTATTAAAACACGAGTGTTAGTTTAAAAAACGAGCCGCAGGCGAGTTTTTTAATAGTATTACACGAGTGTTTTAATAACTAATTATGTAGAGTTTCATACACTACTTTATCTAAACTCATATCTTAAAATCCAAACCCATCGAACTATTACGCTTAGAATGTAAGTTTCTAACAAATTTCCGCTCGAAACGTAAGCTAGTGATGTGCGGAATCGATTATCAATAATCGATTAATCGATTATTAAAATGATCGATTGCAATCGATTATGATTTTGCATAATCGATCATGATCGATTATAAAGATATACGTTAATTACCAAACTTTACTACCAGCTTTCTGTTATTAATTTGCTTGCTAAAGTATAATATGGTTTGGCAACCCTATCATTGGAAAAAGGGGATTCCCTCAAAGTTAGTTTTAGGCTTTGTTCACACCAAACGGTTAGTCAGCCGCCGACTGTGAGCGAGCGCACAGCTTTTTCATACGTATACTCAACTTTTCGAACACACCGAACCGACGATACGCCTTTACCAACTGTAGTGAAATTACCCCCGCTATGAGTATCTATATATGTACAAGCTGTGCCTCGCGATGTTACCCGTGATTAATAAGTTTGTACACATAAAAATATTTGAACAAAATCATCTAAGAGTAACTTAGCAACGAGAACGACAGCAAATTCATGCAAAAGCATACAAATGCATGCAACGACAGCAAACTATTGCAATAATTTGTTATGTGAGCATGATGTACCTAAGAACAATCAGCGTTTAACAGCACCTATCTCGTTTTTGGAAGTCTATATCTATTTAAGTCCCTCAGGAACACTTTTCCGGGATAAAAAGTAGCCTATGTGTTATTCCAGGACATAACCTATCTCCAATCCAAATGTCAGCCAAATCGGGCCAGTAGTTGCGGCGTTAAAAAGTAATAAACATACACACATACATACACACACACACAAACTTTCGCCTTAGTGTGATAAATAGGTACCTAATAGGTATGTATATTTAATTTTGATCAATTACATTATTTTTTAATTAATCTATTTAATTTTCTAATTTCAATTTCAAAAAATTTAAAAAAATAGTGTTTGGTTTTCTTTTTTCAGAACAGTCTAAAAGGTTATAATATAGATGTTGCTACTAAATGCAAGGGTTCAGAATTTTTTCCAGAAAGTAGAATTGTTTTTTCAGTTCTTTCTAAGAATTATTTCATAATCGATCAAAAATCGATTAATAATCGATTATTATTTTATAATCGATTAATATAATCGATTAATCGATTATCAAAATAATCGAATCGGCACATCACTAACGTAAGCTATAAATCAACCCATGAATGTGTAAGTGCCCTGTAACTACATTTGCCGACACGCACACAAGCGCATGAGTAATGCTGCACGTGGAACGACATTCTCCCTAAATGTAGGGTACATTCTCCCTAAATGTACTGGTATAAACTTACTGATCCAGGAGGGTAATATTTTTTCTGCACATGTATTTTGTACAGATTCTAAAATAAAATAACAGGTAAAAGGGGACCACTTTCGGAAACGAAGACAGGTAATAGTAGTGGTGACAAGATACCACAATATAAACGTGAAAAAAATGTGTTTGAATGCAATTCATACACGGTAGAAGTGAAACTTTAAAGGTACAATAATGTTACCCTGGGTATCGAAAATCTATCTATCTATAATAATATAAAGAAGCTTGTCCTGACTGACTGATGATCAACGCACAGCCTAAACCACTGAGGCTAGAAACTTGAAATTTTCACAGTAGCTTCCTTTTATGACTTGAGTGCACACTAAGAAAGAATAATTGGAAATTCCACCCCTAAGAGGGTTAAATAGGGGATGCAAGTTTGTATGAAAGTCCGTCATTTTTCAAGTTATATCCATGAAAATTGGTATTTAGGTTTTCAGTTGAAAATAAAGAGTTATGAGTTTAAGGAATTTTGGAAAGACTACCTCCAAGTGGGTTAAATGGGAGTTGAAAGTTTGTATGAAAGTTCGTCATTTTTAAAGTTATATCAATGAAAATCGGTATTTATACTTTCGGTTAAAATGAAAGAATTACGTGTTTCAGGAATATTGGAAATTCCACCCACAAGTGACATTTATAAGAATACACGCGGGCGAAATCGCGAGCATCAGCTAGTTTGCCTATAAATGTCATTATTTGATGTGCGCTGCAATTTTGATATTTGTTAGAAAATGTAAGTTACTGGTTCCCTTATACCCTGCATCCAACACTAAATGAATTTCATAACCGGTTCATTGGTTTTTGAAATAATCGAAAACATACATACATACATACCGCTTACATACATATATACATTGTACATACATACCGAGTCGAATACATAACCTCCTTTTTTAAAGTCAGCTAAAAATAGCCAAAACTGGTTCAAATATCTTGTTTTTATAGAAACAAGAAAATCAACACAATATTTTTTCTCATGTAACATGTGGTCATCCTAATTAAGTATTTGGTCACCCTAGTAATACACAGTAGTACTAATGTGAATCGGCATTAAAAACAATAGGTACTTAGAATAAGAAAAAAGATATGGGGTAAAATGATGGTAAAATATTTTCCCCAGAGCTAGCAACATTTTCATTGTAATGGCGTCTGTGATATTTACGATTTATTTTAAAGTTTTAAAAAATGTTTTACTCCAAAATGTAATCTGTTCGGTAGTGCTTACGAGTGAAATGTGATCTTTAAATGTTTTTGATGATTGTGTGATGCATCATGACACCTTTCTACAGCACAGTATGTCATTTTTAAATGATTTTTTACGAGCTCGTAGTACTAAGACTCGACCTTGAGCACTGACGCGACGATAGACGTAGCTAGCCGCCGAGGCGAGCTAAAAACGGCTTATCGCCGCGTCGACGACTGCCTTTCTTTACCTATTTATTCTAAGTCCAAACCATAAAATCTTGGTAATATTTGTCGTGAGTTTTCTTTGATTTTGCTGGCAAAAGATTGTTGGTCGGTGGTCAGGTGGAGTTAAATTCTCTTCAGTATCACTGCTAGACATTTTTCCGCACAATAAAAACCATGTCTTGTAAAGTTTTGAGTAACAAATAAAAAATTTAAATATTATAACTAGCGTATGGCGCCAAAATTCAGTTGTTACCATAGAGATTCTTCTTCTTTTTCGGTTTGTCCCTTTCGGGACAGGCCAAGATAGTTGACCATACAGCCTGGGTTACCATAGAGAAATTAATAGTAGTAGAGGAGTCCTAATGTCCTATAGAAATTAGTGGATCGGAAAATAGCTCAAGCTTATCAAAAATTTAATTTTTAATAGTTATTAATTTTTAGTAGTTATTTTTAGTAGTTACTTAATTTTAAGTAAACTTAATTTTTAGTAGTTACTCTTCTGCAATTTAACACAATTCACAATGTTTAACGCGTTTGTACAGTTACACACATCTACTGTAAGGAGGTCGCACGAATTTCCCGCCATGGCTCAAAAATACCAGAACCCAGTTCGCCTGTACTATAATGTAGAAAAAATTATTTTATAACATTACTTTGCAATAATTTCCTAACAAAGTAGTGTTATAATGAATTTTTTTAATTTTTTTTTTTAAATATTATAGATGTATGTGAATAAAGTAGTCCAATATATGACACATTTTGATTTCATATTCGGGATTTTAAGATATGAGAGTAGATAAATTATTATTATAAACTTATTAAGTAGGTAAGTACATAAAAACAGCCACAACATGGACGTATAATAGTCTCATGTAAGTATACCATGTTACTGACTAAAGAGAGTTAATATTATTATAGGTACTTATTAATTCGAAGAGCAAAATGCTGACGTCTTATAAAGTAAATCAGTGAAAAGGAGTGAAATATAATACAAGTTTTCAACATTAGGTTGAAATTCCCTACTATGAGGTATTATATTATATCAAAATTAAGTTGAGATTCCTTACAGCGTACTTCGCCTTTGCTGTCTTCACCTTTCAGTTGAAGCGAGACCGATTTTACGTATAGTGATCTGAGCCTTAAGAACAATGCGCACCGGCGGAGTGGAGTGGGTGCCGAGGCGCAGCGTCTTTTTTTGGTAACAACTCAAACTCGGCTTAAGAATGCTTTCCATGGGAGCGACAAATCGTTGGTGAGTGGAGTCTAAAACAGTGATTTCTGCATTTAGAGAGCGAGACGTCTTCAGTAAAGAAGAGTACTAAAAATATATACATAAATAAATAAAAAATTAATTAAATAAATAAATTTTGCTTGAGATATCATGATTTTTAGTGAAAAACGGCAAAGTAAAAAGATGCAAATCGAGGTTTGGAATTACGCCTATTTTAGCAAATATTTGGCAATTTTTTACATAAACTAAAGACATTTGAAATTATTGTGAAGTAACGTATGATATGACTTCGGTCGTTTTTCAATTTTTTAGTTTCTTATATAGTTTATTTACGCACGAAATTGCCTCAAAATTTGCCCAAAAATAGTCATTTTTCAAGCGTCATAACTTTCAAAATAAATATAATTTTACAATTTTTTTTATTTTATGGCATAGACAATGGAGATATAAATTGATATCTGGCTTAACTTTAGATCTATTGCGACACTTATTAGAATAATAAGCGTAATACGTTTGTATGAAGAAGCGCGTGAGGAGAGCAGCCTTAATACTTTGATACAAGTCACGGCAAATAAGTCTAGCGTTGGCCTTCAATGCGCAGAAGTCGAAAATGAGGTATCTCGGGTGGTGAGGGGGGTCGCGGGGAGGGCATGGGGATCATTTGTAAGCACTGATTAGCTCTCGAGGATCCCTCGTAAGTGCTGATTGGCTCTCCAGTCGTATTGTGTCCCGTTCACTCGTACCACGCTGCGCGCACCTGAAGGTCAGCGCTTGACTTACGTGCCTGGAGTTATATCTCTAATACCATATATAATTAGTAATAATAACTACATATTATGTGGTTGTTGCGCGCAACCCAAATTCCACTAAACCAAAGTTTTCGCAGTTTTAATGCATAAAATCAGACTTTTACTAAAATAACTAAAAAAAGTAAAGTTTAACCCGAAATTCACGGATACATCCATTTGGAAATTTCGACATAAACGCAGGAAAGGTAAAATGCGAAACCTAGTAAAAAACAAATAATCAGCAAAGTGCGAGTCGCGCTTCAGTCTATTAGGGTTCCATACATTATATTATCAACTAAAAAAAATTCGGTCGTCACAACTTACATTATGAATCGGTGTTTTCAGCATTTGTTGTTTAAAATAAAGTTTAATATTGTAGGTACATGATACATATATACAATACATATACAGAAATTCCAAATTTTTAACTAGTTTACCGTAACAAAAATAGTCTAAAACTGACAACGTCGACGCCCCCCTATTTATTTGTGTTTGAAAATTAAAAATATATTTGAGCTTTCCTCCATGAGCTCTAAATACATAGCACAGTATACAATATCTACTAAATAATGACACCCCGCATGCTTGGTAAGAATTTTTTTTTGTATCTTAGGCTTTCGGTCATAATTCTACACAAAATATTCAAATTTCAAGTCTATAACTCAATTCAGTCTTCGAGTCAGAGATGCGCGACATATGGACGGACGGACAGACAGATAGATATCAGAGCGACACTAATAGTGTTCCGTTTTGTATTTTGCGTACGGAACCCTAATAACAACGTCATCCTATCAGCGATTAAATACCATTTATCACAACCTAACGAATTTAAGCTTCATTAAATAAATAATTAATACTGATAAAAATATTCGTTATCAGGTAAGAGATTCGCTCAGCATATCAATCGCTTAGTTACACTAGTAAATAGTTAATAGACAGTAAAATTATTATAATTAATAACAGCTGAAGTAAAGTCACTAAAATAATATACCTAAAGCTACGGTTATAATATAAACATAATATAAAGGAAAAACAATTTATGAATACCTATATGTTAATACCTATAATAGTATAAAAAGTAAAATAATTAATTTGAGTATTGGTACTTGATTAGATCTGGTTTAATATTTTCTAAATTTCCATACAATAATATGGACACTTAGAAAAAATAATACATATTTTGTTATATAAATGCTTCATGAAGTATTTTTCACCATCATAACTATTATTACCATCAAAAATATTACTTATCCATTATTATTATTATTAAAATTTAATTCCTTATCAAATAATTTTATTTAAAAAAAGCAGTATATTATACACTTTTCTAAACAAATATTCGTTAGAAGATAATAAAATCCAACTGATTAAACATTATATGTCAACATTATCATAAAATAGCGAAAGATAATTACCAAAATGGAGTTAATACGACTTTGTATAGTCTTTTCGTATATGCTAAGAGTGATATTTTCTTCTATTTTTTTGTAATATGTAATTATTGTTTTGTAATTGTATAGTATTGTAAATTTTACTACAGTATTTTAAATCAAAGCGCAAGAATAATTCGACCTTTTTCAATGGATCAAGAGTCACAACTATTGTACTTAATTTTAATATTATAAGGGCTTGTTTCACAACTGCCAGATAAAGTTTATCTGACGAATAAATGAGACATAATAAACATTTTGGCAGTTTTTCAATACTGACTGCCAAATCGTCAAAATTATTCATTAGAAAAAAAGTTTATCTACCAGATTTACATTACCTACTATACTAGATTTACAAATATAACGTCACATGACTTGTTATCTTTTCACTGTTTAACTGCTGAACCGATTTTGATGAAATTCGACACAGATATAGCTTGCATCCCGAAAACGGACGGAGTTTGCTTTTTAGTACGCAAAGTGTCTCAGTCCCATAGAAAAAAGAAAAATTAAAAAAATGTTAAAAATGTGTGTACTTATGTACCGTGTATACGTGTAAGAAGTTATATTTCTTTGCATGCAAATAATTAATCACAATCAGACACTAGATGGCGCGACAGACAGCCATGCGAAGTTCGGCCGGTTTGCGAAGCGTCTGACAGTCGAGAGGTTAGCGAGCAACTTCAACATGTCATTTTTCGTGTCACCCTGTGCGCGCGCATCATAAAAATTCATCATTTCTTCATAACGCGATTAAAGAAGTATAATAAAAAGTAAACAAATTGGCCGCCAGTTGTTTATAGACCGGTGGCCGTGACGGTATCTTTCATCTCCCTGCCTTTCGTTTCTATGGGTAGCGCGAGGCAGGCGGCGGCCGCCGTCAGCGCCGCCACCGAGTATACGGCTGTCGCTATCGTTATCGAGTTCTTTAGCAGCACCTGCAATCAGATTATATCTTATTAATTACTAGCGGACCCGGCAGACGTCGTCCTGCCCGGTGACATACTGACATCAGTGCAACCTACCCGGTCATCAATGTACTAATATCGCAATTAAAAAATAGGGGTTGGTGATAGAAGGGTGAAAATTTAGGATTGTATGTATTTTTGTATGTTGTAGCATAAAAAAATAAAAAATAAAAATGTTGTCTAAAAAATAAAAAAATAAAATTAGGGGTGTACTGGACTACCCTTAACATTTAGGGGGATGAAAAATAGATGTTGGCCGATTCTCAGACCTACTCAATATGCTCACAAAATTTCATGAGAATCGGTCAAGCCGTTTCGGAGGAGTATGGGAACGAAAATTGTGACACGAGAATTTTATATATAAGATTATTAATTATTATTAAATACCCGTTAATAATAATTAATAAACGCAATAAAGACGTTTTAAAAAATTGGTTGTCTGTAAAAACGGTTTACGGACGATAATTTTACGTGATAACATCATAAGAAAACAAACAGAGCTAGATACATCACAAGCCCAACGCTTAGGCCGATCGTGCCTCTCTATCGCTTGTTCCGCGCTCTCGCTTGCACGCTCGGCTCAGACGAAACGTGAGAATGAGTCATGCTCTTTCGTGCGGGCAGCCGGCGTTCATCGATTTATAAGACGTCAAAAATAATAATAATAATAATCTAGCGTACATGGAAATCGGCTAACCTGTGCTACATAAGGGGTTATCATGGCGCCGAGCCTCGCGACGCCGCTGCACGCGCCCACTGCGGTAGACCTCAACGCTGTCGGGTACACCTGTACAATACATCATCATGATCAACCCATTACCGGCTCACTACAGAGCACGGGTCTCCTCTCAGAGTGAGAAGGGTTTTGGCCATAGTCTACCACGCTGGCCAAGCAGATTGGCAGACTTCACACACCTTTGAGAACGTTATGGAGAACTCTCAGGCATGCAGGTTTCCTCACGATGTTTTCCTTCACCGTTAAAGCAAGTGATATTTAAATACTTAAAACGCACATAACTCCGAAAAGTTAGAGGTGCGTGCCAGGGATCGAACCCACGACCTCCGATTAGAAGTCGGTCGTCCTAACCACTAGGCTATCACAGCTTTATCACAGTACAATACATACATACATATAAATCCATGTCTATAAAAATCAATGTTTGTCTGTACGTCCCCTACGCGATGCTAAACTATTCATCTGATTATAATGTAACTTTGGTGTATTGTTCTGCATACGTCCGCGAAGGTTTCTGGCCCAAAAACAATCTATACAAAAATGAACGTTTCTTTGTTTGTCCTCTATGTATTCCTAAACCATACTTTGCGTGGCATTCTAACGCATGGCGGGAACGGCTAGAATACATATAAATACAAAGTTTAAATATCGAAAAATTAATCTTTCCATAATCTATCTATTACTAATAAATAAAATTGAAGTGTCTGTCTGTAATTTCGAAATAACTACCACATATTAAGCTCATATGGTTATTTGAACGATACCATAGCCGAATCACACGTTTTTAAAATTTTTGTCTGTCTGTCTGTCTGTTTGAACGGGCTAATCTTCGGAACGGCTGAACCAATTTTGACGGGACTTTCACAGACAAGTAGAGGATTAACCAAGGAGTAACATAGGCTACTTTTTTAACCGACTTTCAAAAAAGGAGTTGTGTTGAAATCGGTAAGTACCTATGTTAAAAATCGCCCGATAGGTATTTTCGCTGCGCGCGACGGCCGACGCACGCTCGCGCTCCCCGCGCCGCGCCGCGCGCCCCTGCGCCCTGCGCCCGCCGTACGCGATACCGCGGTACGCCGTCGCGCGGCGGGGGGCGGGTGGACCAGAAATCTACTTATCTCTCAGGATTTGTGAAAAACCGAAATTCACGCGGGCGAAGCCGCAGGCAAAAGCTAGTAATAATATAAAGTAGCTTGTCCTGACTGACTGACAATCAACGCACAGCCAAAACCACTGAAGCTAGAAACTTGAAATTTTCATAGTAGCTTCCTTTTGTGACGTAGGCGCACACTAAGAAAGGATTATTGCGAATTCCACCCCTTAGGGGGTTAAATAGGGGATAAAAGTTTGTATGAAAGTCCGTCATTTTTCAAGTTATATCCATGAAAATTGGTATTTAGGTTTTCAGTTAAAAATAGAGTTATAAGCTTAAGGAATTTTGGAAAATCTACCCCCAGGTGGGTTAAATGGGAGATGAAAGTTTGTATGAAAGTCCGTCATTTTTAAAGTTATATCGATGAAAATCGGTGTTTGTATTGTCGGTTAAAAATAAAGAATTACGTGTTTCAGGAATTTTGGAAATTCCATCCCCAAGTGAAATTTATAAAAATCCAAGCGGACGAAGTCGCTGGCATCAGCTAGTCCATATATAAATTACCTCCGGTGTATAAACATAAGCAGCTTGGAACAGTCCCGCGATGATGCCGCGCGCCAAAAATAGAATGCAAGTTAGGAATGTCCGACTGTAAATACAAAAATAACTTTTCAGCAATTATCAGAATAAAGACAGGCATTTCATTTAAAAATCTATATACATATATAACACAAAGTCGTGTTAGTTCGAACACTTTTAAATCAAGAACGGCTGGACCAATTTTCATGGTTTTTGATTTGTTATATTTGGGACCGTCCCGAATAGCAGAATAACTATTAAAAACATTGAAAAATTGACGAAAACATAAAATAAAAGAAAGAAACATTTTCCCATACAAAATGTTCATTGGTTTGGCAACTGTCAAACATTTAATGGTCATCCCATCGATACGGTAAACTCTCTCACTCTCTCTCTCTATAATTATAATTTTTCTGTACGTGTATTTGTCACCTAACTTCTCCTAAACGGCTGGACCGATTTGCACAATGGGTTCCTGGATGGTTTGAAAACAGAATTACACCGGGTAGGTACAGGTAACCTACCGGGTCTCAGTAGGTGGCGCCGATGCCGGTGTGGTACCGGGCAGGACGAAGTCTGCCGGGTCCACTAGTCTCTTATAAAAAAGTTTATACTTATAAAATTCTCCGGCTACAAAACCGGATATATTTTTTATTTATTTGATATTATGCTAATTTTATTTATTTTTATGGATTATAGATTTACATTATTATAGCAACCAGAGAGGGATATACAATTAAGTCGGTGAAAGTTTTATGAATTTTTGAAATAGCAACCAGTTAAGAATAGAAGCTGAAGAGTTCTGTTAAAAGAAAAATCTATAAAAAAAGAAACTTTTAAAACTTACTTTGTATTATAAATTAAAGCGCAAACACAGATCGCGAAAATGACGAACTGAGACGCCATTGTCTTCTTACGTCCAAACTTCTCTATTATAAATATCGTGGCGAAAATACCTGAAAAATAAATAAGTAATCGAGTAAATAAAAAATATAATTTAACTTATATTTAACAGCATTGTAACAAGTATAAATTCGAAATTTAAAAAAACCCCGACATTCGCCATTTTGTGGCGGCGGCCATCTTGGATTTGCATATTGCTATTCTACTAGTCAAGCCCTTTCATTTGATACCCATATTAAGGGAGTTGTGAAAAAATACGTAATCCGCCATTTTGTAGCGGCGGCCATCTTGGATCGATTTTCATCAAACATAGCTAACAACACTCTCGACTAATTCACCTTTCAAACAAAAAAAACCGCATTCAAATCCCGTTTGAGTGCTACAGGGGAACAGACAGACACACACACACAGACACGTCAAACTTATAACACCCCGTCGTTTTTGCGTTGGGGGTTAAAAAGCAGTCGTTCGTTCGTTCGTTCGTTCGTTTCAACCAATGGACGTCCACTGCTGGACATAGGTTTCTTGCAAGGATCGCCACAGCACACGATCTTGTGCCGCCTCATTCCAGCAGCAGAAAAGCAGTGACATACCAGGAAACTCAGCCAGCGTGGTCCACAGCAGGTCCATGTAGTCGGTGGTCTGCAGCGGGCGGCAGTCGGCCGCGCACGCCTGCTCGCCGCGCGCCGCGCCCGTCTGGAACAGCTCCGTCGTCATCAGCACCAGCCCGTAGTAGCAGAACGCGCAAGACATCCTACACAAGTATACATTACAAATTTAAAAACGCCAACGCCTCGACATTCGCCATTTTGTGGTGGCGGCCATCTTGGATTTACATAGTGCTATTCTACTAGTCGAGCCCTTTCATTTGATACCCATATTGAGGGAGTTGTGAAAAATATTGAATCCGCCATTTTGTGGCGGCGGCCATCTTGGACCGATTGTCATCAACATAGATAAGAACACTCCCGATTAATTCACCTTTTAAACAAAAAAACCGCATTCAAATCGGTTCACCCGTTTGCGCTACGGGGGAACAGAGACACACGCACACGCGCACACACACAGACACACACACACAGCCACGTCATACTTATAACACCCCATCGTTTTTGCGTAGGGGGTTAAAAAATAAAGCATTAAGTACGTGTTTCAGGAATTTTGGAAATCACACCCCCAATAGGGGATGAGATTTATACGAATCTAAGCAGACGAAGTCGCTGGCATCAGGTAGTTTATAATAAAATTTGAATTGATTTTATCGAATAATTGCATAGGATCATACATAATAATTGCATAGGATAATCTCTAACGATTTTTCATACATTTTTTATGGTACCACCGCAGACGGAGCGCTCGAGTGGCCGCGTTCGAGCCACAAGAAAGTATATAGTATCGATTCTGCGACTTGTGGCGGCCACTAGTCGTCGCCACTGGTGGCCCAGTGTGCGGGGGCTGTCATAGTCACTTGCACCGCATTACAACTGACGACAGTAGCGCGAGCACGAACATTTTCAACTATCGAATAATAAAAGTGAAGTTAAGGTGAAGTGAGAAAATTTGTATGAAAACTTGAGCAGCGCCACTGTGAGCGTAAATAGAACTAAAAATGGAAGCATGGACCAAATTCGACAACGTAAAGAGGTAAAATACAATTGCCAGCAAACTTCTTCAGCATGAAGTGACATAGTGGGGGTAAGTTAGCGCATTGTACCTACACATTCGTGCACAAAAAGGGGAAAGCGGGAGGCAAAGGTCTACTGATCTGCCAATCACGCGCGCGATACGATACTCCCCGCCGTCGCGCCCCGCACTTATCACTAAAGAGACCTAAAATTCGCTTGTGTCAAGATCATATTTTGTTCAAGAAGTTTGGCTAAGAAAGCTCAGTAAAACATAACATGGCTATGACGTCACAGTCCAGTACATCGTCTCGGCAGTGTCCTTAACAGTGCCGGTTTTAGGGCTTTATGTATGGTTTACGCTGGATACAGATATGTAGCTGGGTCGATCTATGTCTTGCGCTATCTCGTACATCATCAATATGTCTACTCACCATATGACCCAGAGCAGAAGGCTGGTGTTCCTCAGCTGCGGTATGAGGAGGTGCTTCAAGCGTCCGCGCTGCCCGATGCCGACCGCGTCGTCGCACACCAGGCGCCCGAGCAGCATGGGCCGACCGTTGTCTTGCGCTATCTCGTACATCATCAATATGTCTACTCACCATATGACCCAGAGCAGAAGGCTGGTGTTCCTCAGCTGCGGTATGAGGAGGTGCTTCAAGCGTCCGCGCTGCCCGATGCCGACCGCGTCGTCGCACACCAGGCGCCCGAGCAGCATGGGCCGACCGTTGTCTTGCGCTATCTCGTACATCATCAATATGTCTACTCACCATATGACCCAGAGCAGAAGGCTGGTGTTCCTCAGCTGCGGTATGAGGAGGTGCTTCAAGCGTCCGCGCTGCCCGATGCCGACCGCGTCGTCGCACACCAGGCGCCCGAGCAGCATGGGCCGACCGTTGTCTTGCGCTATCTCGTACATCATCAATATGTCTACTCACCATATGACCCAGAGCAGAAGGCTGGTGTTCCTCAGCTGCGGTATGAGGAGGTGCTTCAAGCGTCCGCGCTGCCCGATGCCGACCGCGTCGTCGCACACCAGGCGCCCGAGCAGCATGGGCCGACCGTTGTCTTGCGCTATCTTGAACATTCATATTAACAAAATACAGGGTGTAAGCGGACTGCTATCGCAAACGAAGACGGGTACAAACCAAACCAAACCAACAGCAAACCAAACACAAAGGTGCCGGCAAACTTCTTGAGCATGAAGTGACGTCATAGTGGGGGTGAGTTAGCGCATTGTGCCTACACATCCGTGCCAAAAAAGGGGAAAGTGGGAGGCAAAGGTCTACTACAGATCTACCAATCACGCGTTCGATACGATACTCCCCGCCGTCGCGCACTTACCACCAAAGAGACCTAAAATTCGTTTGTCAAGGTCATTTGCCCAAGAAGTTTGTCAGTAACTGTAATGGTAGTGATGGTTATTGACAAAATAGCACAAAAAATACCTATTTCCTGTATTTTTAAAAGTTCACAATGTAATGCAATCAAAATAGCTGACGCTATATAGTTGAGCGATTAACAAACGTGCGATCTGAGTCATAAATCATCCTACTATAATATTATAAATGTGAAAGTGTGGATGTTTGGATGGTTGTTACTCAATCACACAAAAACTACTGGATGGATTTGGCTGAAATTTGGAATGGAGATATATTATACCCTGAATTAACGCACAGGCTACTTTTTATCTCGAAATATCAAAGAGTTCCCACGGGATTTTGAAAAAACCGAAATCTATAGCTACAGCTATAGGTACATTACTATAGCAAATTTCGGAACTAAAGAAACGGGAACCGGAAATCCATGATTTTCTCGGGACTTTTGAAAACCCGAAATTCACGCGGGCGAAGCCGCGGTCAAAAGATAGTTAGGAATATAGGGCTGTGAGGGCTCTCCCTCGCTCTTTATAACCTGTTATCGACTATCGACAATCCCTTTTTTACTGTTACACAAAACTGCAGAGAATCAGGTTCTAAAAGGTCTGTAAGTGCGAACGAGAGGTCCGATAAAAAAGATTTAATTCAGTTCGCACGTTGTTAATGGCTCGACGTCAATGAGCGTTGGGTAAATACCTAGTTGTCGCCAACTTGTGCACGCTAAACATTGCCGGTTTTAAAAATACTGAATGAAAACTAAACTAATACTACAAGTATTAAACAAATGGTTATTTGGTAGGATTATTAGGTGTTTAGGTAATATAATAATAGCGCTACGTTTTCGGTAACGTGCCTCTTACACTCTGTATGTAACTCAACTTTACCAATAAAATTAAAATATGAATGTACCTTTTCAAGAGTTTCTAAGGCTTTATCTGGTTGTCCGCTTGCAACATGGAATCTGGCAGATTCTGGTAACCACTAAAAGAAGAAAAAAATTAAGCCTATATAGTAAGCCTTTTTATAACAGAAATTTATTAATGAGACCCACTTTTAATTAATTATTAATAAACAGGCCAATTGGTTTACGTTCAATTTTAATTTATTTGAAGGAACATTATAAAGGAAAAAATAAATCTCGGGGAAAATATCCGAGGCATGGTGAATATGTAAATTGTGTTCGGCCGTTCAGAGAATGCGTTCCTGACACGTCGCGATTGAACTGACGACGTAGCTTTGTAATGGCGTTGCAGTTACGATAAAAATATTTTTGCTGGTTGTTTACCGTTTTAACAATTGATGAGCATTAAAACAACATTATTATATCAATAATCAATGAATGTTATAATTTTGTGCCAAACTGAGTGTCAAATAACTTGGTAAACAATATTTTTCTAAATCTATACTGCGCTATTACAAGGTTATGTCAGCGCTTTATATTTGTATAATAGTGCTGTGCTAAAAATAACAGGCAAGTATCGTAATCTGTTCTTATACAGTTATACTTATAATATAAAATAATACACTTTGTTTTTCTTTTTAAGAATTTGAAAATAATGGACTATAAGATAACTTTTATGAAATATAAAAATAAAACTATGACCAAACTTTGTAACAAAGAATAAATAAAACAATTTTATTATATGAATATTACCTTTTTTTGGTTTCTACTTAAATAACTAAAACATAAATTTTAAATGATTCCGCCAATTTAAAACGAAAATAATCTTAAAATAATGCGCCGGTTCATTTTGGAGGAACGGTAACGAACTCAGTGTTATGTTGTGCCCATCACTAGTCGTGACTAACTGATAGGTGTCAGGAACGCATTCTCTGAACGGCCGAACTATAGATGTGATATTGGGTTGATGCATGAGTTCCTTTTATTTCAATACATTATCATGAAGAACAATTTTATTTGGATTGAAATCGTATCAGCTTTTACTTCATTCAGAATTGCTACGTATCCGCTACATTTTAATATTGCAGATCACGAGGTCCCGGATTCGATTCCCGGGTCGAGCAAATAATTGTTAGGTATTGGGTTTTTCTGTTAAGAAATTTTCAGTGCCAGCCCGGAGTTTGTAGCTAGCGGTGTTTCACCTTCGTACCTCGGAGAGCACGTTAAGCAGTCGGTCCCGGTTATTATCACTATCATGTGACAATAGTCGTTAAAGCCCGCTAACCCGCGTTGGAGCAGCGTGGCGGGTCTAAGTCTCTCTAACTCTAAATCCCTCCCTCCTATGAGAGACGAGGCCTGTGCCCAGCAGTGGGACGTAAATAAGGCTGTAGTGGTGGTGGAGGTACTACACGGATACCATATTATGTTATGTCCTGTACTGATTTTGTAAGGAAATCATTGCTTGTTGATGGGTATTTGATATCACAGTTGGGCAAAAATGTGGGATTAGTTAGCCCGTAGGAAAAACAGGTAACCAAATTAAAAGCGAACAAAACTTTTGCACCAACATAACACATTAATTTTTACTAAACTGTTTTACCTACCTGAACTCAATCCATAGGCATGGCTGTAAAAAACATTTGATTGAATGAAAATAAATATATTTCTTAAACAAAATATTTAATAATGCAGTAATGGTGTCATTATAACGTTAGGTAACGTCTTATAAATTGATGAACGCCGGCCTCACGCACGAAAAAGACGTGACTCATTATCACGTACCGCATGCAAGCGAGAGCGCGGAACAAGAGATAGAGAAGGCACGATCGGCCTAAGCGTTCAGCTTGTGACACATCTATCTCTCTTTGTTTTCTTATGACGTTATCACGTAAAATTATCGTCCGTAAACCGACTTTACAGACAACCATTTTTTTTTTTAATTTTTCTTTGATAGTTCATATTTCATGTTTTAAGGCCGCTCTCTTCACGTGCTTGTCCATACAAACGTATTACGCCTATTATTCTAATATTTGTCGCAATAGGTCTAAAGTTAAGCCAGATATCAATTTATATCTCCATTATCTATGCCATAAAATAAAAATATTAGTAAAATTATATTTATTTTGAAAGTTATGACGCTTGAAAAATCACTATTTTTGGGCAAATTTTGGGGCAACTTCTTGCGTAAATAAACTATATAAGAAACTAGAAAATTGAAAAATGACCGAAGTCTTATCATAGGTTACTTCATAATAATTACAAATGTCTTTAGTTCATGTAAAAAATTGCCAAACATTTGCTAAAATAGGCGAAATACCAAACCTAGATTTGCATCTTTTTACTTTGCCGTTTTTCACTAAAAATCATGATATCTCAAGCAAAATTTATTTATTTAATTAATTTATTATTTATTTATGTATATATTTTTAGTACTCTTCTTTACTGAAGACGTCTCGCTCTCTAAATGCAGAAATCACTGTTTTAGACTCCACTCATGGAGTCATGGAGAGGGCTCTTAATAGTAAGTATTCACTACATAGTATAAAACAAAGTCGCTTTCTCTGTCCCTATGTCCCTATGTATGCTTAAATCTTTAAAATTACGCAACGGATTTTGATGCGGATTTTTTTAATAGATAGATTGATTCAAAAGGAAGGTTTGTAAGTAGAAAAATTGGACCCGGTAGGTGGCGCTAACAGCGGGCAGGACGACGTCTGCCGGGTCCGCTAGTTAAATATAATATGTATTAGATTTTGAAATGTGATGTCACAAAATTTTGAATTTATGGATGGCCCCTAATGTGTCGTGCGGCAAATAAATGACAAGTATAAATTGAAAATTTAAAATACCCCCGACATTCGGCATTTTGTAGCGGCGGCCATCTTGGATCGATTTTCAACAAACATAGCTAACGACACTCTCGACTAATTCACCTTTCAAACAAAAAAAACCGCATTCAAATCGGTTCACCCGTTTGAGAGCTACAGGGGAACAGACAGACAGACACACACACACACACACACACACACACACACACACACACACACTTATAACACCCCGTCGTTTATGCGTCGGGGGTTAAAAATGGAGCTCAATGGGCTCTACTATGCATCAACAGATAAATGAACGTCTGCACAGTGCGGGTAGTACCTACAACCATATTCAAATATACACGTACTCTGTACACTGAATTAACACTTATCACTGACCCACCAAAAACGAGCCTCTGATAACCGTATTAACGTATCTCGGTGGATCAAGTATAGGTCTATTTACTCTGACGTTATTATCAGGAAAACCGTGAAAGTATTACTAATGTTCTAGTTGAAATAACTTGTATACCCGAATTACTAATTCCGTCGAATTCTGACGTTTCGTAATGTTATCAGAGATAAAACAATTCCCACAAAAAAGATAAAAAATTCAAAACTTATGCAACTACAAATCAACTGCCGCATGTAGATATGACAAATGCCTGACAGACACTTCATGGTGATAATGTCATTCGACATCCATTTTTGAATAATTTTTTTCAATGTGCTTCTTTTGTTTTCTGTTGCTGTTAGTGTGCACTTTCTAGTTTCCACTCTTGGTGTTGTTCCACTCCTTGGTCTTGGTATTTTAAGGCGAAACGAGTAATATTATTACGCGGCATATGGCTTTTTATGATGACAGGGAATTAAAGTAGTTTGGGGCAAAATCGTACTTCGTAGATGTTAACCCTGTTCTCCATACAAATAACTCATCTGTAAATGACAGTGACAGCTGTCAGAATTCCGCGGAATTAGTAATTCGGGTATAGAAATGATTAACTTACGGGGCAAATGATAGCGAATATCAGCAATGGTATAGTTGATAGGGCCAGCAGCCAATGCACCCCCAGCGTGGGCATCACGACCAGCGCCAACGCGACCTCCAGACACGCGCCGAGTGCCCAAAAACACTGGAAAAATATAAAGTACAGGTCAATCTATCTATACTTACTTATATAAAGTAGCTTGTCCTGACTGACTGACTGATCATCAACGCACAGCCTAAACCACTGAAGCTAGAAACTTGAAATTTTCCCACTAACTTCCTTTTATGACGTAGGCACACACTAAGAAAGGGTTATTGCGAATTCCATCCCTAAGGGGGTTAAATAGGGGATAAAAGTTTGTATGAAACTTTGTCGTTTTTCAAGTTATATCCATGAAAATTGGTATTTAGGTTTCGGTTAAAAATAAAGAATATATGTTTTAGGATTTATGAAAATTCTTTTAAGTGGGTAAAATATAGGAGGAAAGTTTGTATGAAAGTCCGTCATTTTTAAAGTTATATCAATGAAAATCGGTATTTGTATTGTGTCGGTTAAAAATAAAAAAATACGTGTTTCAGGAATTTTGGAAATTCCACCCCCAAGTGAGATTTATAAGAATCCAAGCGGACGAAGTCGCTGGCATCAGCTAGTCACTTTATAAGCTATATCGACAGTATTCGTTAGAACAAATACGAGTAATCTCGCCAAATAATTTTATTTGACACGAAAGATTATAAACCAATGGAATATAAGCCTTGTTGCTTTACGTTGAGATTTGAAATACAAAAACAGACTCATATGCTATTTCACTCTACGGCAGACACTACCATAACGCATAAGTAACAAGCGATAGCGGATTAAGATATTTTCGCGTCTATCTAAGATATATCTGCTCAGGCATCTCAAACGATCTAGTCGTTTTTTATGTGTGCACAAATAAACAAACGTTCCCTCGAATATGGTTGAGCGAAGCAATGGCTGGATCATGCGTCATGCTCGTGAACGGGTGCCACCGTCGGAAATGGGGCTACTTTTGTTTGCCCTTCTTCACATGTGTAGAATTTTAAGCACTATTCCGAACCTGTGGTAGATACATTTGTCGATTGGTAAGCGCTTGTGAAAGTTTATCTGAATAAAATAAATATATAAATGATAAAAAGGCGTGGATTTGACTCGTTCCAGCAATGCGCGAGACGGCAATTCAATCATGTACTTAACATAAAATTGTTATATTGATATTTTAAATTTGGAAAAGAGCAACCGCCGAGTTTCTTTATTCTATTCTATTCACAATTATATAATAGTGTAGAGAGATATGTATTTCTGCATTGTATACTTCATTGCTGCTTGCTTACATGATAGCAGAGGTTTTCACGGTATAATAATAATTCGGAGGGTCACCAGACCTTTTTGTACATGACTTGACTGACTTAAGGGACTTCAAATTTTAGGTTTAACTATTCTCAGATGTTAGTAATAATAACAGTTAACGACATCTTAACATGCTCTCCAAGCAAAAGCCTGGACTGTAAAACCCTAGTTCAGACCTCCTAAGTTGGTCACACATTTAATTTGTGTCAACGATATACATATAACCAGTGCAATGAACCAAACATCTGCATATATGCCAATATGCATGGTTTCAAAGAGCCCACACATCCCTTAGATACAACTTTCCTATGTTGTTAGATAGTAAAATAATAACTGTTAAGCCATTATATTTTTTTAAACTTACATCCAAAAGGACAACACATTTGGCTCTCTGCTTTGTTGGTAAAAATTCTGCATACAGTGTAACCCTGAAATAGAGATGATATTACATTGTATTAAACATTTGGTGCAGTGATGCATACAGTGGTTTTATAAGATAAGGGCCTCAGCTTCAATTCCCTGCTGCCGCGCCGGCAAGGCACCTAGCGATTAGCTAGGTGTCACCTAGCACCGGTACGACGCCATGTAGAATCTGATTAAGGGTGTTATTTTAAACTTCTTTACCCCATTTTTTTGGTTGGCCAATTAGATGACAAGTTCTGCATCAGTCAATTCTACTAATTATGATTGACGAATGACTGATGGAACAGAGAATTAAGCAGATATTTGTCATGCAACCATCAGCCATTTGCATTATTAGGTGATTTCAGTTAAAAAACCTTTTCAGATTAAAAATAAAGTACATCATTTGAATATCAAATTCTTTATGCAATTTTTTTATTCCACTTAGCCTGTGTGGCCAAGTGGGGCCTCCTGATACAAGTATTTAAATATACTTACAAGGAGGTCCCAGCCTCAGTAAGATTATGTATACAATGTTTTTGGAATAATAAATTTATTTATTTAAAAAAAAAACTTTGCAATTTATTTTGAGGAAATTGCATATATTCACTTACGATTGTGGCACACATCCTATTGCAAATCCTACGAGTCCTCTCAAAAATAGCAGCCAAAGGAAGTTGGGAGCAATGGAGCTTAGCAACCCGTAGTAAAATAATAATACTCCACACATGCTGAGAGCCTGAAAACAGTTTAGTTCAAGAATTAAAACTATATAAACTATAACACTAAACTCTGTATAATAAATTTAAAGGGACATGACAGATCGTTTTATTTTGTTCTAGAAAACTTTTTCAATGGAGAGAGCAAAAATAATCAACTAATCTTTACAAATCAAATTCAGCTTTGCCTGCATGAATTTCGGTTATTCAAAAATCCCGAGAGAATCGTGGATTTCCAGTTCCCCTTCCCAGTTCCTTTTCCAACCTTTATACTTACTTTCAAGGAAGTTATATTAATCCACCTATAGCCGTAACTGTAGATTTATTATTTTTATTATTTACTATTTATATTTCGGTTTTTTCAAAATCCAGCAGGAACTGTGGATTCTTCCAAGATAAAAAGTAGCTTATGTATTATTTCAGATTATGAGCTATGTATGTTTTAAATTTCAGCCAATTCGGTTCAGTTGTTGCGCCATTAAAGAGTAACAAACAAACACACGCCACACACACCCACGCACGCACGCACGCACGCACGCACGCACGCACGCACGCACGAACCCGCCTGAAATTTCCGCCCGAATGTTTTTACTCACAGTTTTTCTTCCATATCTGTCACTGATGTTGCCCCAAAATGTAGAGCTCAACATCATTCCCATAAAAACTACTGTAGTGGTAAGAGCTTGTTGGTACCTGTTAAAAAATAAAATACTAAGCAAATAAATTACTTATTAAATTTACTTATACTTAAACTACTGCTAATTATGTAAAATTTTTTTTACAAATTATTGTAAAAACTGTGCTATATTAACTTAATCTTGAAGCCTCAATAGCTCAATGTACATGCAGTGGACTAAGTTCTAAAAAGCTCTTGGTTAAAATAGAACAACTGTCACCTTTAACTCATGTGTGAATATACAGTGTGTCCGGGATCGAATTAGCGATATTTTAGGGACATATTCTACAACTCATTACCTCTCTGAAAATACCACTTATTAGGGCCTGCCCCCCTCCCCCTCCCAGGGACAGCCATTTCAATTTGGTGTGCGTTTTTGTGGGTATGTGCGCACAAAAAATGTAATAACTCGAAAGTCTGCTGATGCACAGGTCTTCAAATGACCTTATTCGATTGGATACAATATTCTCCATCATTAAATACCAAACAATAGAATAAAATGTTAAAATAACTCGATCAAAAATGCTTCGGGAAAAAAATTATTTTTTCAAAAATATTGAAAACTACAAGTTTTTGCTGCATTTTGCAAAAACGAGGTCATTAAGACCACATTATTAAGTATTAAATCGACAGCTTTTGAGATAAGCAACAAAACGACATAAAAAATTTCACACTGTATATGTGACATCACATTACTGGAGACATTCAGAAAACTGCATTTGTAACACTGGAATACTCTGAATGTCGCACTGTGGTACTATATTATTAAGCCTACAACTTTTTTGTATAGAGGGATAATAAATAATACTTCTTGTGTGTTGTGTTTAATTCTGTTTATATATTTTTTTTATTTTTTTCCATTCTCCACACTTTTCTTGTCCATTTTTTAAACAATTTGGCTTACTTGTTTATATTCCATTCACAGTGTAGCGCTGGGGACAGTATACTCAGTATGGTCATTTCCATGGAGTCAGCCATCCAACACAAGCCAGTATACAGAGATAGTTTCACTTGGAACCAGCCAAACCCCAGCGCATTAACAGCTTGGGTCACAGTGAACGTATCTAAGGAACAAGCATATTGCATTTTTGTACACTTATTCTGGTATCAACAATGAAATTTTGACAGAACTTGAGTCGCAAAGCTGAAGTGGTAATGGGGGGGTACATTGCTTGAAGAGCTGATAGATGTTGGGGTCCCAAGGTGACTGAATGGTGACCCCACACCAGAAAACATTGGATTGGGAGTCCACTTCTATGTGAATGGATAATCTCAACAAAGATGTTGGGAACCTCTGGACACAAGTGGGATTAGATAGTGGCTATTGTTGCAAGAGATCATGTCTAGCAGAGGATGTTTATGGGTTGAGTCGACGACGATGTTGAATGAAGTATTATGCCTTAAATACTTTGGAGGCAAGTGACTTATTTAATTTTATATGTATAAAAATATTAGACAAAATGTCAGAAAGTAAGTACATAAATTGCAATATCTAATTATTCGCTTCAATTAAGTATAGAAAATCATTCGTAATCAAGCTGACACCTATTATGAAAGAGAATTGATTAATGTTATAAACTTTCACCAAGTTTCATGTGTGCCGTTTTCTTACTGTGAAGCTAGTTCTGTACTGTGCAGCTATTGGAACATTTTTAGTGTTAATTTTATATTGAGTTTCTCTGAATGAATGATGTATTTTGTGTGGGATTTAATTTCATGAGTGACATACCATCAGGGACTACTGAAACGGATGCCATCTCAATCTCTTGCGGTAGAGGCATCGGGAGGGCCGGTGAACGAGACTCTCCCACATTCTCGTCTATATCTTGGTATCCTTTAGCCCTGCGCATCGCTGGATTTACGTGAACAATTTATTCTGACGTGGTGTGTATTCAAGTAACGGGAAATCAAACTTTCTGTTATTTATTACTTATGTGTACTCTTAAACTATTCGACAATTCTACAACAAATAAGCGCAAATTAACGCTTAAACTAAGGCTGAGATTCATACATAAAATATTAAAATAACGTGTTACATTTCTAAGGATTTACAATGTTTTTATTTTGAAATTTGAAAATAGTAAGTTCAAAGCTGCCGTTGTCAATGTCTCAACTCAACTGTCAACTTGTGCTGTCAAGTGTCAACTATCATCTGTATTCTGTCATGTTTGTCCACAGACTTAGTCAGAATCTCTATGGAAAACAGGGTTAACATCTACGAAGTACGATTTTACTCCAAACTATTTTAATTCCCTGTCAACATAAATAAAGATCGACCATAATCTCATGAAAAATAGGGAAATTAAATTTTGTAGTAAGCAACACTAGGTTAACTCTGATGCCCTAGTGATAAACAAAGTAATTACATTCAGAACACCTTACTTGGGATCGTTTCACGAAACGAAAAATCAAGCAACTGCATTTTAAATACAAAAACAAAGTAATCAACATCCTTGGTCCAACGATTCTGGTCGACCTATAGTAAAAAACTACTCAACAAAAAAATTTTGTTAATGCAAAAAAGTCAATTTTACAAAAAATGTCAGTTACTTTGTTTATCGCTAGGACAGCCGTAGTGTTGCTAACTTTTGGAATTTCATTTCTGTATTTTTCATGAGATTCTGGTCGAGCTATAGCACTAAGCTAGCCGCGTCATAATATCTATTATCGTTTCGTCCTAAAATAGAAATCGTTAAGAGTGGAAACTAGAAAGTGCACACTAACAGCAATAGAAAATAAAGAAACACATTGAAAAAATTATTTAAAAATGGAAGTCGAATGACATTATCACCTTATAGTGTCTGTCAGGCATTTGTCATATCTACATGCGGCAGTTGATTTTTATTTACGTACGAAAGTAAGTTTTGAATTTTTTATCTTTTTTGTGGGAGTTGTTTTATCTTTGGTAACATTATGAAACGTCAATATTCTACGGAATTAAAAATCAGAGTATAAACAAAACTTAGATTAGGTATACCTAATCTAAGAAACAAAATTATGGCGCACGTTCATTCGTCTCGGTAGGTGGCGTTGGATGTCGGTATGTCACCGGGCAAGACGACGTCTGCCGGGTCCGCTAGTACCTAATCACTAATCTATACTATTATAATAAAACCGTAGACTTGCCGTGTCTGTGTGCTTAGTCTAAATCGGAGCACTCGAAAACGAACTCGAAAACTATTGATCGATTTCAGAGTAAAATGGACCTAAAATGGCTTGTATTAAGGTTTGAGTTCGCCAATACATTCAGCATTCGAACAATGCTGAATGTATTGGCGAACTCAAACCTTAATACAAGCCACTTTAGGTTTATTTTACTCTGAAATCGATCAATAGTTTTCGAGTTCGTTTTCGAGTGCTCCGATTTAGACTAAGCACATGTACATTAAAGACTTTCGCAAAATAATAACTGGGGGGTGCTAGGGAATGGAACGTAAAAAAGCTATTTTTGAAATTTTTGTCTGTTTGTTTGTGCGCACATCACGCAAAAACTACTGAATGAATAATTGTAATGAAACTTGGCATGATTTAAGTAGGTACATACTATGGAGTAACATTTAGGATACTTTTATCCCGAAATTCAGCATTCCCTTGGGAGTTTCCTTGGGAGATGTGGATGAAAGTCAAAATGTGTTATTAGCTGTACCTAATTCATTAACGCGTGTATCAAATTGTAGGAATTATCAAAATTTACAAACAGTCTTTCTTCATCTTTGCATAGGCTTGCTGCATTGTAGGCACACGTGTTTCATACAAGTATCACATCCTGTTCAGATGCCAATGCTCAATCTCCAGCAGTCAAATTCGGGCAGATATCCTCAGATTCGGACCCTAAGTTCTCATTTTAGCCATTTCACTAAACGTTCTTGGTGGTCTTTATTTTGTCGCAGTGTTTGATATCTTTTTTTACGGACATGAACACTTATTTTTATTTGTGGCTGCCCGTTTCATGCCTGAAGAACCTGGCTGATCCATTGTTATAACTGACTGAAAATAAAAAAGAAAAACAAAATAATCTGAAAAAGTCGCATCCAAAAATAGTTACTGTACCTATAAGTGCCGACGACGGTCTGACAGACCACTCGTGATCTTATAACAAGTATAAATTGAAAATTTAAAAAAACCCCGACATTCGCCATTTTGTAGCGGCGGTCATCTTGGATTTGCATAGTGCTATTCTACTAGTCAAGCCCTTTCATTTGATACCCATATTAAGGGGGTTGTGAAAAAATATGTAATCCGCCATTTTTTAACGGCGGCCATCTTGGATCAATTTTCATCAAACATAGCTAACAACACTCTCGACTAATTCACCTTTCAAACAAAAAAAAACCGCATTCAAATCGGTCCACCCGTTTGAGCGCTGCAGGGGAACAGACAGACACACACACACACACACACACACACAGACACGTCAAACTTATAACACTCCGTCGTTTTTGCGTCGGGGGTTAAAAATAAAAACTCACCGAAATCGTACGCGCTGTTCTGCGAGGGTAGAGAGAAGCACAGGAAGATACTTTTTCGCTAACATCTAAGGTAACCAGACTTTTCGACCTCTCGAAGTGTCTGTCAGTCCAAAGGTTAAAAACCTAAATCTACGCGGACGAAGTCACGAGCATCCTCTAGTAAGTAGGTACCTATAAATTATAATAATATACTTTAATTTTAATCTTAAAAGAGTGATTTGCTGTTATCTGTTGTGGGGTTCTTCTATCTCCGATAATAGGTACCTACTTATCTATTGCAAATCTTACTGATGCTTTTATTAAGTACCTACATCGAATACAGAAATGGTATTAAAAATTCCTAAAACAAATTTATACCTATAGATATTTAGTAGGGCACACAAAATAAATTTAATTATTGAAGTAAATTAAGTACGGTTTTTAATTAAAAAATTACATTAGGGCTGCTAAAGTATTCTTCCCTGACAATTGAATATTATACCTACTTAATACCTAAGTAGGCAATTGAAGGAGTAGGTATAGGTAGGTAGATATTGCTACAACCTATTTTTTAATGGTATCAAATATATGATAATAATAATAGTAATACATAAACATGTAAATATTTCTTTTGATAATTAAATAAATGGGTAAATAGATACGTAGCTTCTCATATTATTGGATAACTAAAGATCAAAAGAGCGCCGCGGCGACGGTTGTGTGGGCGATTTTATAAAGTTGCCTCTCTGTTCAAAGGTTAAAGGTTAAGTTAATGTTACTTAATACTCTCGAAGTAATGAATATTAACAAATTTCTAGAAAAAATACAGGCGATCTATTTTATTCAACTTAAAAAAATATAAATTAAAAATTTTATAAAAACCTCCGACATTCATCATTTTGTGGTGGCGGCCATCTTGGATTTGATAGGTACCCATATTGCGGGAGTTGTGAAAAAATATGTAATCCGCCATTTTGTGGCGGCGGCCATCTTGGACCGATTTTCATGAAACATAGCTAAGAACACATCCGACTAATTCACCTTTCAAACAAATAAAAACCGCATTCAAATCGGTTCACCCGTTTGAGCGCTACGGTGGAACATACACACACACATACACACACACACGCTATTAGTTACCTCTAGTGGCAAAGCTGTTGGCAAATAATAAAAAAACCTTCAAGTACGATATTGCGTAGAAACTGATAGGGAAGTGGGTGGATGGGCTCATTCTAACCTACCTTTACTTTACCACGTTAGCCCGCTTCCATCTTACACTGCATTGCATCGTCACAAACCACCGTGAGATCCCAGTCAAGGACTAGCTAAAATGTCATCGAATAAAATAAAAATTGCGGTCCGTAGATATTTTCTACTCAATTCCCTCACTTATAGCATTTTCGTCTCGCTCTTTGAATCACTGGATAAACTACAGATTTTGTGTAGGTACCTTTAATCTATATGTAAAATTAAACCTTCATACCTACCTAAATATTTAGCTACTCTAAGTACTTAACATTGAATTATTTTGTACTGTGTACTAAACGAGTTCTTGAAAAACTAATATTACCTGCTAACTAGGTACCGAAGAATAGCTCGAGATGAAAAGGAAATTACAGGACGGATAAGATATAGACGGATAGAGAAGATAAAAACGTTCGATAAAAGTATAAAAACAAAGTCATTAACTGACGTAATATATTGTAAGCGGAATTAATAAAAAAGTTTTATATTTCCTGAAGAAAAAGACTATCCAATCCGAAACTCAAGTCTTAAAAGTTCTACCGTCTACGGTAAGTAGGGTTTTCTTACCGGTTATCGTCCATTTAGTGGAGTTACTGAGTTTGAGAGGGTGAAAATATATGTTCTATAAAAAAAATTAAACAAAAACTTGTTAAAATATACTTCTAGTATAGTCTATTTTCATTGCATGTTAGTATTTTTTTAGTCAGATAACTAGTTTTTTTTTTATCCTAATAAAAAGCTCATAATGCCGATTTCACCGGTTATCGTCCACTAAATCTAGTTATCGTCCACCCTTGTACCTGTTATCCGTCCACTGATTTCTATGAGAAATTTACTATGAAAAAGTATGCATGTAATGAGTAAGTAATTGAATATGTAATATTAACACCACTTTAATATGTATTTAATATCTATACCAATTAAAATTAACTTCCTGTCCGTCTTTACGAAATATATGGGTTTTTATTAGTGAACTTATGTTTACTTATACATTATTAAAAAGCCACATAACCGTTTATAAAAAAATTGTTTTCTGTTTTTCGTCTATTCATAATATGTACTTACTTTTCAAAACGGCTGAACCTATTTTGACAGAACTTTCACAGGGTGATAAAGAACTTTATACAAAGTGAAAAGTGATGTGGTCTTTTTACGCATACGCAATAGCGGTCAACTGCTTGTTTTAAAATAAAACAGATAAAAAAACTATAACGCGGTTTATAGAGTCTACAATATGACATAATATCTTTACCAACTTTGCGCCTATCTATCTTGCATCGTCTTTTACCACATCGCACTTACATTATATAAAAGTAGGTACATATAATTTGGCAGCCTCTCTGGCATGGTGAGTCTAAGGCGTGGTGGTGGTAAGTCTTATTAGTGGAAGGTCCTCTACTTGATTCTCGGCAGACCAATTTGGTAAATTCAATTTAATAATTTCAAAATTGTCTCTAGTCTAGTATGCCTTACTTCCAAGTCATTTAGCGTTTAAGGGTACGGATTTTGCTGTACCTCTTTCAGATTATCCCACATCCATCTTAGACTGCATCGTCACTTAACATCAGATGAGATCGCAGTCAAGGACTAACTTGTAGATGAATAAAAAATAAATTATAGATATGAGTAATAATCAAAATTCGCCTAAATAATATCATAATATTAAAAAATATGTGTTTTTCATACAGTTTAAAATATAGATGGACGGATAACCGGTGCACTTCAGATTCTCTATTTTAAATTTCGTCCACAAATTATAATGATCGACAATACTATCTTAACTTATAAATATATCAAAGTTCCAAGGAGAAACACATAAAATATAAGATAATTCTTTTGTCAAACAAGTTTAATTATTTATATTTTTACTAAATCTATTTATTTTCAAATAATTGCTTGGTGGTCGAAACTTAGAATATTTATTCAATGCAAATTTAGATATCGTCCACGCATGATTTTGAAGACCCATAGTTTTATATACAATGAGAAAAAAGTGGACGAAGACTAGTCACTAACTAGTGTATGTGTATAGGATTCGAATTAATAAACTTAATTCCAATTTTGTGCACACCTCGATTGATAGCAAGACTACCAAAAATTAAGACGCTAAACCTGTGTTTGACCGCCCGGACGATAACAGGTTTTCTTAAGAAAATAGTGAACTAGTTGTCGTCCACCCCTTTTATTTGTATTGTAATGTAATCAAAAGTAAAAAAACACGTTCACAGTATTTTATGAAACATAAGAAAGTGCTACAAAGAAGAATCAAACTAAATCTTATAGTAAAATGATTAATAACTTCCCGTGATAGTTGAAGCATGCCACTAATTTTTGTGCTCCACACGGCTCATTTTCATTCCTTAATTGCATACTCAAAATTCGATCGCTTTGTTTTCAAAGAAACTTAAGTGAAATAGACTTTTTTCTTTCTCTGTGTCTTGATAAGACATTCAAGTTGGCATAGAGATGCATTATTTTTATGTAAGTCTTATAATGTTTCTATTTTTAAGAGTTTCTTAAGAGTGATCCGCTCGGTGGACGATAACAGGTGCGTGTCCGGAAACCGGTGTTCCTACCCTACTTTAATATATATATAGCTGTTCGTTCTGATTCACTGACTCATTCATCGCCTCTCCTGTAAAATTTTGTATGAAAAATTTTTTTTTCACAAATGGTTTCGTATAGAGGACAAAAATTCATTAAGAGGAAAAATATGGAGAGAGCTGATGATTGAGGATTTCGGAGACAGGTGAGCAGCACGCTTAAGGTATTGAAGATAGGTGGGGGGTGCTCGAACAAATGTCACTCGAAACGTCATCCAATTGGCAGTTAGCTGAAAAAAAATTCAAAATGGCGAAAAAAAGATGGCCGCCATACAAATTTCATCGGTCTCCATCTCGGAGGGTATAAAAGATGGAAGAGTGGTTTCTTCGCAAAAGATGATGAGGATCCAAAGGTCTACTTGATGAATTAAAAAAAAAAATCAAAATGGCGGAATTTATTTTTCCATAGAAAATGTATGGCGAATATTGAAGAGACTACAAGTTGTAAACTATGCAAGGCTTTGATGCGATTCTTTGGAGAACTCTCAAAGAAAAATATGGAAAGACATGATGATTGAGGGTTTGGAAGATGGATGAGGAGCCCGGGCAGGGTATGTTAGATAGATGGGAGGTGCTCAAACAAAAATTACTCAAAACCTCATCCAATTGGCACTGAGCTGAAAAAAAAACAAAATGGCGGATTCAAGATGGCGGCTATACAAATTTCGTCAGAGTCTATCTCACCAAGCATAAAAGATGGAAGAGTGGTTTCTGGGAAAAAGATGATCAAGACCTAAAAGTCTACTTGATGAACAGAAAAAAACAAGATGGCGGAATTTATTTTTCTACACAAAAAAAAATTATTGATGGAAAAATACGGAAAGAGCTGATGATCGAAGATTTTGGAGACGGATGAAGAGCACGGCGAGGGTATTGAAGATAGGTGGGACGTGCTCAAACAAAAACTACTCGAATCCTCGCGGTCCGCTTGCGGGCCGCGCACCCACGCGCCATACTAGTATAATATATACAGGCTATATATAGGGTAGATTGGTATATATGTAAGTATTAAGTACCACAGATATAAGAAGAAAGCATATTATGTAACATGCCTATGAATATTATTTAGGTAATAGGTGTAATAGGTTGTCTGAAATATGAATACTTACCTAAGTAGTGAATAGGTAGAACGTATTCGAGCTGAATGAATAGCTACTAGGTATATCTATAACAATATAATTTTTGTTAAGCAAAACATTCACAGTTACAATAAAAAGTGTGAACTACACGATAGGCAATTAAGAAATAGAAATAGACTCGTGATTCCTCAATTACGCCTCAAGAAGGTCCGAAAGTCGTTTGTGGGAATGGGCGTAATGTTCTATAATAAAATTCCACAAGCAATCTTAGACTTGCCTTTACACAAGTTTAAGAACTCTATTATTTAAAGTATGCATAAAAAAGAATATTATACAATTATTGAAGATTATATAAATGACTAGCGGTCCGCCTCGGCTTCGCCCGTGGTACATATATAGCCTATAGCACTCAAGTATCACGTACATATCCAACTACTACTAAATAGAATTTTATTGATTGTTCGGCAGAAATACACATTCTTTCGCTGAACTCGAAAATTAATAAGTATGTAACTCATTCGACTGTGGGGTAGGTATCTATATCTATCTATCTATCTATACATCTATACATATAATAAAATCGTAGAATTGCCGTATCTGTACATTGAAGATTTTTGCAAAATAATAACTGGGGGATGTTAGGGATAAGTAATAGAACGTAAAAAAGCTATTTTTGAAATTTTTGTCTGTTTGTCTGTTTATCTGTTTATCTGTTTGTCTGTTTGTCTGTTTATCTGTTTGTCTGTTTGTCTGTATGTTTGTGCGCGCATCACGTAAAAACTACTGAATGGATTGAAATGAAACTCGGCATGATTTAAGTTAATACTATGGAGTAACATATAGGATACTTTTTATCCCGAAATTCAGCACGGTTCCCTTGGGAGAGGGGATGAAAGGCAAAATGTGTACTTAGCTGTAATTCGTTAACGGGTGGTCCGATTTCATTCATTCTTTTTTTGTTAGAAAGTAGATACTTTAAAGACTACAGGCTAATCTCCGAAAGGCTGGACCGATTTTGATGGGACTTTCACTGGCGGATGTTTACATTTTGATGTACCTAAACATCCACCAATGAACTTTTAACAGTTTTTAGCAAGGTTTAAGCTCAAAGGAGCATAGGAAAAACAAAATGATTCCCACGTGATTATTAAAATCAATATCCACGCGAACGAAGTCGCAGGTATCCGCTCGTATTATAATAAAATCGTAGAATTGCCGTATCTGTACATTGAAGATTTTTGCAAAATAATAACTGGGGGATGTTAGGGATAAGTAATAGAACGTAAAAAAGCTATTTTTGAAATTTTTGTCTGTTTGTCTGTTTGTCTGTTTATCTGTTTGTCTGTTTATCTGTTTGTCTGTTTGTCTGTATGTTTGTGCGCGCATCACGTAAAAACTACTGAATGGATTGAAATGAAACTCGGCATGATTTAAGTTCATACTATGGAGTAACATATAGGATACTTTTTATCCCGAAATTCAGCACGGTTCCCTTGGGAGAGGGGATGAAAGGCAAAATGTGTACTTATGTAGCTGTAATTCGTTAACGGGTGGTCCGATTTCATTCATTCTTTTTTTGTTAGAAAGTAGATACTTTAAAGACGATTGACTAATCTCTGAAAGGCTGGACCGATTTTGATGGGACTTTCACTGGCGGATGTTTACATTTTGATGTACCTAAACATCCGCCAGTGAACTTTTAACAGTTTTTAGCAAGGTATAAGCTCAAAGGAGCTTAGGAAAAGCAAAATGATTCCCACGGGATTATTAAAATCAATATCAACGCGAACGAAGTCGCGGGTATCCGCTCGTTTTATAATAAGTATGTAAAACCATGTTGGAAAAGTCGCCATCAAGAGTTTGTAGGTAGGAAGGTAAAAAAACGCATGTTTTATATTGAATATATTTTATTACTTTTGTTTTTTGTAGGACACAATTGTCTTATTTTCCTCTGATAGTTCAGATTGTATCCATTTTTTATACACATATTTTTTTTACATACATATTACTTTAGTTAAGTTTCAAATAATAATGACACAGTACATACGCTAATACATTCTCTATAAAATATATATTGTACGGATAGTCGTGTATGTAAAGTGATATTTTGAGCCTACAAAAATTTTCCGCAAAAGTCTCCTAAACATTAAGTAGGCCTGTATAGATCATAACACTCACATGCCAAGTTTTGATATCCACTATCGGCTTATAATTAACTTGTACCTACACATTAACAAAAATAAATGCACAAACAAAAGGGAAATTTTTACATTCAAGAAAAACATTTATTTTATCATGATGATCTTCTACTCGTAGTAATACTTTATGGGTCACACTAACATTGTATTATATTATTACTTAAACTAACTTAAGGAATTGGATCAAATTTTATCTAAATATGGAAACTTAATTCATCACTATTATAAACAGATATGTACTTTAGAAAGATAATTATATTTAATTTTAAGTGAACAATATTTATTTCAAAAGTATTATAAAAGGACTATAATATATATGACATCATATCCAATGCGTATTAGGGAAATATGAATGAAACACATCAAGGGAATTGGAAAGTAAGAGATTAAGCAATAAGTAGGGGGGTATGATTTATAAAATCCATAAAATAGATTTGGAATTCATACAAATCCAATTTTAACAAAGGTCTCAGAGACCTGCTGTCTTACAAACATTAGTTACGAAGCTGTAAAGCTAAAATATCACCTAATCCTCTGCTCCTCGAGAGAATCATTTCATTCTTACAGTTAAAAAAGTATACAATATCTTTAATTTTTGCTTTGCAAAAATATTAACTGTATTGTCTGCTTAGACCGTAGAAGAAAAACAAAATCAAACTAAATTAGCACCGATGACAATATACACAGTTACGGTAGATATCTAATAATAGTAGACAGTTAAAAAATTGCGTAGTTTCAGGAAAGTTTCAGAAATGTTTTAGAAAAGTTAAGAAGAGACGATGTTATTCTGTATGACGCTTTATTACAGAAGTAATGGTAGTTATTGATTTAATTCACCGTGCTTTATTAATATAATGATTTCATGCACCCAAACGCCTATCTACCCTAGATCCGTATACTTATAAGTAATATAAATGCATCAAATGGGGTTGTATCGGAATGGACGAGATTTATCATTTCCATTTACAAAAGTAGAGTCCTTAGCCGTTCCTTAAATATATTAAAGTTTTGCGAAGAAAACGTTAAGTCTTTGCCCAGTTAACACAAACTATAAACTTTAGCAAAAAGTACATTACAAAAATTATTTAGTTTACAAAAAATAACAATTTCTTGTAATATTTTCTATCTAAGTCTTAGAAGAATCGTATCTAATATATTTACAAACGCACAATCAATAGTGCGACACGTTAGCTGCCAAATGAAGGGAACATTGGTAAGCTTTCATTTGAAAAACATATTATTTCCCTCACAACAACTCAACAACCGTTTCAGACATCTTGATTATAGTCACATTTTGTACGTTCAGACATTCGTAACTACTACGATATTTATCAAAACTAGTAAAGAATCGAAAAGGATTCGAAATCTGATATATATACATAGTAAATTGATTACTTTGTGGAGATTTATCTGTATCGATTTAATTTCTACAGAGATCTCGTACTAATCGCAAATCGAGACAAATGTTTTACATTGCGTTTGAAATGAGCGAGAAGTTACGTTTAAGTTAGACGTATTATGAATGCGGATAAAAATTTAGAAAATAACCTATCCTACTTTTTTTGGATTTTGATTGCCTGTTACTAGTTTAGTTCGTCAGGTCGCTGCTGTTAATATTTACTATTCTAAAATAATACTCAGTCTCATGTAAATTGGCGGTAATCAAGATGCATTAGTTTAAGTTGCGATGTGATGTTTTAATCCTCGAAGTTCAACTACAAGATCGGAGTCGCCGGCGACAAAACGTTTATCGATTCTTCGGCTTTTCGAAGTTTCCTGTGAACAAAAAATATTATGAATACCAGTTAACAACGGTGCACGGTAGGTATGTCAATTCCCTTTTTTTCCCACAATATCTAAGTTACCAAAAACTTCAATATTCAAATTTTGAATTTCCATCGAGTAATAAGTAATTCTAAATTATTTAGAATCCGGTCCGATGATTTACTGAACATGCTAAAAGCTATTTTAATACCCAGGTCGAACTTCATTCAGTATTCTAAATAGGTTAACCGGAGAGGCAATTTTAGCTGTTATCGGTTCTCCGCATCCCACCCTACCGCGATTGACCCGGCCTCAGAGCGTGTCACCCGCCACCCCCCTACCCGGGCAAGCTATTTTTAGACTTCGGGGTTTCACAATCTATACGTATGCATAAGCACCCCTACTCTACAGGGACGATTGCGTTTAAATATAAAAAAGTGTTCACACTTACGTGGCCCTGTTTTTGCAATAGCTGCGTGATGGTATTGTAAAACGGCGAGTTCTTCTCGTTTTGATCGGACTGGTGACTTTTGAAGATGTGCGAGGTCTGTGCAGGTCGCGGCATAACGACTTCCTTCTGGCCATCTGTCGCTTGTTCCGCTCTGGGTTCGGGCGCTGCAGTGGTGACACTTCTTTTATTTCCGTTCCAGTTAATGAAACTATCTGCATCGTCATCAGCGTAATCGTCTTCCTCGATCCTAGGAACGGTTTCCGGAACGTGGTACAGCGGTTTTTCCGCTAGGGCCTTCAACTCTCTGACGTCTTCGTCCTCGTTGTCCTTCTCTTCGTAATCGACGTTCGGGAACGCCGCTCGGGCGTTTTCCCGTCGTCTTTGCGCGTCTTGAGCCATTTGCGTGAGTATCAAGTTATCGAGGAAAGCTGCATTGACGTCATCGATATTGTTGGACCTCCAGCGGGGGGCGGCCTCGCTCTCGAACCACGTCTCCTGCCCGATCGGCAGAGCGGCCAGCCTCTCTTCTTGCCTCTTTGGCGCTTCGTTCGCGAAGTGACCGTAGGGGTCGTAAAAATACGTGTAAGGAACTTGACCGTAAACTTCAGGTACGTTTATGGCTGGCGCATCGTAATAATATTGAACCTTTGGAGCGTAATAGTAATCATCTTCGGGGTATTCCCGTGGTGCTTGCGAGTACACAGGCCATTCTTGCAGGGGATAAGTCTTAGCTTGTGCTAATAAATAGCAGAATAAGATCACCCACATCCTATAAAAAAAGGTTCAGCTATAGTTTTTTTGAACATAGAAATATTATATAAAATTTATCCATTAAATACTTAATACGTAAGTATATAATACGGAAGATGGCATTGCATTTAATGTGTATAAATTGACTAATTTCACAAAAAACAATCTATACATAACTATAAAACAATACCGTGACTGACTAACTGATAAATAACATACAACCTAAACCAGATTCCAAATTTGGAGAAAATTTCCTTGATTAATCATAGAGGTGCACTAAGAAGGGATTTTAAATTCCATATCTAAAGGGGTAAAAAGTGATAGCGAAGTTGCATAAACTTTTTTTCACGCGGACGTTAGTACTCCATATTAGGTATATTATTTTAATTTTAAAATCGATAGACGAAAATTAAAAAAAAAATTATATCGAAATATTATACAAAACCATTTTAATTAAGTAGCTATATTTAGTTAATAGAAAAACTAAATTACCTGAGTCCAGAGAGCATGATGCACATTTCACACAACGACTTTCGCATGGATGGTCCAGGACACGACTATGACGGCAGGGCGGGCCGCGCCGCTTTATAAGCTGGTCGCCCACGCGCCGCCTACACGTTCTCAATGAACGTCTCCCTGCGTACACCCTCGTCCCTCAGGGTGGCTTTCCACCGCCCTCCCTCCTCGCCCAACCCCTCAGCTATTGATCGCGCCCACAGATTATTCATCTTACTAAAATATCGTCCCACTATTTTTCTGGATACTATAGGCTCAAAGCATTATGATGTGGTAACAGTCGGCATAGTTATTATCAGTAATAGGTACTAAGAGTCTGAGTAATTTTTAAGATGTTTGAAATAGAGAAAAAAAATACTAAAATACTAAAACAAATTAATTTAACTAACACCAGCATGCATGTGAATATTATATACCTACATTTTGATCACACGAGTGAACATCAGAGTGAGCAGATGAAGACATTGGCACAGGTACTTATTTCGTAGTAATTTATAATTATATTTAACTGTTGTTGACATAATTGTAAATGTAAAAGTTTAGGAAGTTTGAAGGCATAACCATAAAAGAATTGTTATTTCCTCCAAGAAATAATAAATAATCGAAACACACAAAACAATAGCATTACGAGTACAAGAGTTGAAAAACAACGACGGAATATGAAGTACGTCACACTGGAGCGCGCGTCGACGACGCGACGTCAGAGGCGAGGCTCCAACGTGCGTCTTGCAGTTTGAACGCCTTCTAGAGTTCCTTGTTATGTTGAAAGAATCAAATCAAATCAAATCAAATAAACTTTATTCAAAATTGGTACACTGTACACTTTTTGAACGTCAATTACAGGTACAGGCAATGGAGTAGTACACCAAGCCGGTTCAACAGCACAGCCCCACACGTTTTCCACTGGTGTATTCTTATATAAAGAAACAAAATTCCGTCAGTTGCCACCCCCAAGCCGATTCAACAGCAATTTGATCAGATTGTTCATAAAAAAGTGCGCTCGCGACCCTACCTGCCGGTATGCGGTCCATGACAAAAGCGCAGGTACCTGAGGCAGGCAACCCTTACGTACACGCAGGTAGTAGACCCTGCGGCAACTATGGGCTCTTGCTTTGTTATGGTTTGCATTATTACCCGACTTCATATAAAAGTGTATTACGAGCTATGAGTTTATCTTGTTATTTCATGATAATTATAATGAATGAAAAATAGAATTTTATATTTATTTATTTATAGATTTAAATATGATTACTAGCTAATGTATGTTATACAAGCAATGCGAACAATTTCAATTTCAACTAACCTAACCTTTATAGTTCTTATTATTCACTATTTAATTAATTACAAAGAAAATATACTCGAACTTAACTGTCGAGGAATCGAACCCAAGACACACTCAATTATAAGACCGCCTACTGGCAGTGGTCAGTTTGTCCATAAATTCATTTCACAAGTATAAATTGAAAATTTAAAAAACCCCTGACATTCGCCATCTTGGATTTGCATACTGCTATTCTACTAGTCAAACCCTTTCATTTGATACCCATACTCTTGAAACGCGGCTGTCGAGCCGGCTCGACAAAAACATGTCTCCCTCTGTTGCGGCTGTCGGACCGCCTCGACAAGACTATGTTATCCTAGTTTAAACCTTATAGTTAAAATTATTAAGAGAGTTGTGAAAAATATGTAATCTGTCATTTTGTAGCGGTGGCCATCTTGGATCGATTTTCATCAAATATAGCTAACAATACTTTTAATTAATTCACCTTTCAAACAAAAAAAACCGCATTCAAATCGGTTCACCCGTTTGAGCGCTATGGGGAACAGACACACACACACACATTATTTGCCCGACCTGGGAATCGAATCTGGGACCTCGCGATCTGCAGTCGAATATGTTAATCACAAGACCAACGAGTCAATTACATCATAACTTACTTGCACGTTTCAAAGAATTTACCCTAATAATAGAATAATTTATAGCTCTATGCACGAATCTACCTGTTCGATTTTTTTCTCCATTAGATTTATGCATTTTACGATCTCACCAACCCCTTGACACGCACAAACTTGTCTGATTTTTTATTACTCTTTTATTTATGATCCCATTATCTTCGGGCAGGTATGTAGACACGAAAAAATATTGCGCGCAGGTGCAAAGCATGTTGATGCAAGTCTAAAATCATGTGTATAATAAGAAGGCTCCATCCAATTTTTCTAACACAAGTTTACCCAGTGCCACATCGTTAGGATCTCAGTGTAAAATAAGTCTTAAATATTACTTAGCAGTCTAGAGTCATTGTGTTGTGAACCTGCATAGTCATCATGACGGTAAGTGTGTTGCACCAGTTATTTAAATAATGATAGCTTAAAATATTTTTTAATTACAAAAACCCGGGGGGCATGCCAAAATTGCTCTAAAAAGCCAACAGTTCAAATCATTTATAAGGCTTAACCATATTGTGATAATAAACCCTCGTAGTTTTAGTTTTAAGTTTTCGTGAGTAATTATCACCATTAAGTGTATCACTTTCATGTTCTTAAATTGACGTTCAAAAAGTGTACAGTTTACTAATTTTGAATAAAGTTTATTTGACTTGACTTTGTAACTAACATCTTGATTCGTTAGTAATGGACTACTTTTATAAATTGAAGTTAATTTAATTATTTTATGTTATTTTATTAGTTGAAATACCATCTTTTTATTTCAGGACTCGCAGAATGATGAATTCACCTATAAACATTACTACTATCCACTCAATGTGTCAGACGATCAAGATGCGAGTGATTGTGTGTCAAATAATAAAAAGACTGCTTCAAAAAAGAGCAAAACAATGGAACAAAACAATATAGATGTATTTTTTGAACAACCAAAAAAAAAGAAGAGAACTACTATTTCTTCAACGGTAGCGCAAGCGACTGAAGGAGGTCTATCGTATATCTCATCCAATGATGGTGATGGTGCCAGTGCAACTCATCTCATCAAAATAGATGTCTATGACATGAAGAATCTGAAAGGGGTTTCACCTCTTGAGTACTGGAAACATGCAGATTTACGATTAAAGTACTACGCGAATTCAGACGCTGATAAATTTTATCACGCCACTCGAGATATTATTTACAACATAACAAAGCAGATCGCAGGAAGAAATGATTGTAAAAAATATTTTGTCGACAGAGATGTCAAGCAATAAAAATAGCTATAAATTATTCCATCGTAAAAAATATAACTATTTAAAAGATGTTTAGACGGATTCCTAATGATGGACGCATACACATGAGTTTTTAATAAATTCCTAAACCGAGTCCCCCACCTTTGTCCACAGAGCAAAGTATAAAAGTGTTTTGCCCTGAGAGACGAACTTCATATTCTATTTCACTACGTCAAACCATACAATGTCGTCTCAATTGTGTGAACTAAACGAGACCATTTATGATGAAGAAATGGTTTCACTATGTGAAGAAGTGGAAGAGGAAAATACACTCATTTTTGAGGACATCGAGATCGAGTTGTGGGAAGACATACAAGATGAAAATCATTATTCCAGTCCAAGTCCAAGCCTCTACAGCCCGATTGAATTCATTGAGAGGGAAGATGCTCTATTTGGAATACGAATACCAGCAACAGACTATGAAGACTCTGAGCAAGATTCACTCCATTCGTTCTCACAAGATGAAAATCATTATTCCAGTCCAAGTCCAAGTCTCTACAGCCCGGTTGAATTCATTGAGAGGGAAGATGCTCTATTTGGAATACGAATACCAGCAACAGACTATGAAGACTCTGAGCAAGATTCACTCCATTCGTTCTCATCACAGTGTACACTTAAGTTATCGTTACTTTAAGATTTATTTTTAAGAAATGGTATGTAAGATTTCATGTAAATAAAACAATAGTTATTCAAAACAATATTTTTTATTTCATTACCTTAAAAATAAAGTCATAAACATATATTGTACAAGTTGATCATTATACAAAGTATTATCAGAAAATATATTAAGAAATTGTGACATTGAGATGTTGTTATATTTGAAATATATATAAACTAAACAATACATTCCGCAAAATGGACTGAAATAGTTCTGAAGTACTTTATTATTATGACTCCACTTCTTACAGTTGTTTTTCAAAAACATTTCATGATAATCCATTGGTTTTCGACCAAACGAGTCAAAATATTCACCGACACCATTAGTATCCACGTATATTGCTACCCAGTGAGATCCAGGTTTTGTATCGGGATCTAAATTGGAAATTAAATAAGCCGGTGGTGTTAAATATATCGGTATCTTATTTGCTGCAAAAACATTGAAGTGAATATTTGGATCGATTATGTTTAAATATTTCCCAATCTCAGTGGTATTCATTGAAAACTTAAATAGAAATAAATTTAAAAGCAAATAAGATAATCTTCTTGATTGAATGAGTGGTTAACAAATGACTCAAAAATTAAATACCCACATTTATATTCATTTTTAACTATTGTAGTCTAAACTAACATCTCGATTTTTATTAATTTCAATTACATTGTCAAACTCTGCGTATACAATACAATTAAGAGTTGTAGTTAGAGCTCTTTCAAATCGAACTTCAAATCTTACACTACCCCGTTTTATGAGATTCCAGTGGGAGTTTGAATTAGCAGATAAATCGGGAGTTAAATCAAAGGCAAGCAGACAATATCCATTATTATACTCCTCCTTAGAGATGTCATTTCCATCATTCAAGAAATGAATTCCTGTTCCAGAGAATAAAGTATGATATGCACTCGTGAACATATTATTATCAAAAGAGGGTGTTAATGTTTTTGATGGTATAGATTGGCCATCAACATACAAACCAAACAGGTTAAGTCCGTGATTACCGAAATTAAAAGGGTTTGTATTTAAAGATCCATTAAAGGCCGAATTTCCTACGAAACCAACTATACATCTTTTGGGAATTTGTCCTAAAAATACATTATCAAGCATTTTTCCCTGAATCCCTGACGGAATCGTTAAGACTTTAACTTCAGCACGAGTGACAGGATATTTTGCAGTTGTAGTAGCTAATACTTTCTCATGTGCAATTAATACACTGGGATTGATTCGAACTTTGCGCATTACAAGGCTAGCACTAGATATATGCACTTTGAATTTACTATCTGCTGTTGAACACATAAGATTAAAAGTATCTTTAGAACGTACTAGTTTTAGACGCATTTCGACACCATTGATTAAAAACTTATCTTGATTAAAAATATCAGCATGTATGTGGCCAATCATCTCAATAGTTTGACTTTCCTTTGCTAATTCTTCTCTTTTTGTGTATCCTTGATTTGAAGCATCACATGAATCCATTTTTGAGGCTGTATCTTTATACCAAAGGCCACAAGTAAGATGAGATTTCTTAGCAGCCGCACCATAATTAAGCAAAGTCTCGATGTAAGCTCGATACCCATAAGTGTTGTTTGGAGGTGATACGAGCTTTTGATTTAAATATATGTCAACCTGACTAAAAAGTGAGTGTAGCCAATTATTAACTGGAGCAACATTAGTCGTCGCCGAAATGCTAGTTGCATCAGCATTCTGAACTTTAGCTTTTATGTGAAGTAGGGTATGAGATAAATCAATGTAATCATCTCCATTTCCAGGTACTAAAAACTCAATGGGTCCATCATCGGTCAACGATGAAATAGGGTTGTAATGAATCCACTGTCCTCCCTCAATACTAGTTTGAGTTGATGGTAAAGCAAACAAATCCAACTCAGATTTTACGCATTCACAGGAGTTATGATGTAAAAATGACATTATTTAATTTTAACTTTTATGAAAAATATCTTGAATATTACTCTGTTTAATTTTCTTAGTACCGCTCCGTTTGAGAGTATTCTTAGGAGTGATACGTTTCCTTTTTTGTCGTCTAATTTTATATCCTGATCCTCTCATTATTGAATCAATTTTTTTGTCAGCTTTTTGTTTTAGATTTGAAGTTGCTGTTTTTAAACGTGATCTGATAGATTCATCCATAGGTTGCACATTTAACATATCAGATAATAGACCCACACCAGCATTCAAAGCTTCTTTACCCACAACTTTTGCACCACTTTTCAAAAGTGGAAGAACAGATCTGAATAGTCCACCCAAAAAACTACCAATACCATGACCTCGCTGATAAGGTGCACCTTTATAAATTGCACCAATACCAGTACCAGCTTGATGAGAATAATAATGTAAGTACGGGCACGACATTTTAAATACACGTTTTCACTTGATTCTCTTAAAATGTACTTTAATACATGTGGTCCCAAACTGGAATGGTACTTTTCGACCTGTACTCGTTCTTATATCTATTTCTATCACATCGAACTCTCTACGCATGACAGGTACATAATGAGGTGGTGAAAAAATATGCATTTTATTAGCCCCGTATACATAGACTGTTGGATCTAGTGGTGCGATTCTGAGAAGAGGGGCCATAACATCTCCAACAATCTGTGGCTCTATTATATCACAATAAATGAACAACTGAGATGGCAATCCTAATTTTAAATTATAAGGATATGTTCCAGTTTTATTTTGAATTAGGTTTGTATTTGGTTCAAAACCGAGTTGTAAACATAACTTTGTTGACAACTTAAGTACATCAATGAAGGTATTCGTACATAATACCGATACTTGCTTCTTTATTTCATCATAATTAAACATTATTCCAGCATCGGTATTTTTATTTAATTCAGCTACAATATGATCAATGCTATCATAATTCATGACAGGAATACGGTTTCTATAGTGCACTAATGAACTTATATCTTCATCGGGTATTGTAATCCACTTTGATGTATAAATAACATTTTCATAATCTCGAACCGTATACATAGTGCAAGGATATTGAAATTCAACAACTCCAACGTGCCATTCTCCTTCCAAAATAAGTGATTTTGGTAATTTTGTTGAGAACATGGTCGTTGTGTTTTCCGGGAAGTATTCCATTGAACTATTACTAAGTAAAGTTAAATAAAAATTGTCTTCCATCATCCTATCTGATTAAGACTGGATTCTAAAATCCAACTGTTAAATTTATCAGGATAACCTTTCCACTTGACAAGTACTTCTTTTCTGTTACCTGAGTAGCGAGACCGTAGTATTTTATCAATTTTATATTGAGTGGTGGGGCTATATGTAACTTTTTGTAATTCATTCTCATAAAAAGTACCAACAATAGGTTCACTTTGAAGATCTTTAAGAGTATATACTACTCTGGACATGGTATTTTTTATACCAGTTATAATAAATATTTCATCACTCCAATTTGTCTCATATCCTTTTTGAAAAATGTGCTTATATTTTGTTATTCTTACATGATCTCCAATCGAAAACTTAGACTGTGGTATAGCACTGATTTTATTATTTATGTTTCCATATAAATTATTCCAAACTGTCATAATGTTATTAAAATTAACTTCAAATGGACACATTTTTATGCTTGAATGGAAGCTATGATTATAAGAATAGAGTAAATCTTGTAAAATATTAATATAAGTATAGGTATTTTTATGTGTAAAATAACGCCACATTTTAGTTTTTAATGTCCTCTGAAATCTTTCAACTACACTTGCTTTAATATCTGGGTTGTTGGTTGTGTAATAATTTACATTTTTACTTTTAAAGTATTGTCTAACATCTTTTGATACGAATTCGGTACCTTTATCTGATTGTAAGTGGGTGGGAGTTGCATTAGCTTCAGTAAATATGCTTTCAAATGCTTGTTTTATACTTTCAGAATTTTTCTTTTTTAGGGCTCTAGCGAAAGCGTATTTACTAAAAACATCAATAACACAAAGAATATAATTAAAACCTTCATTATATTGAGAATAAGTACGCATATCACTTAAATCTGCTTGCCAAAGTTCATTAAGATTAGACAATATATATTTATTCCGGGGGAATTTTCGATGCACAGGCTTATGTAATGTATAAGTTTCCTGAGCTTGCAACCATTCTTTCACTTGCTTTCTATTCATTTTACCTTTTAATGCTCTTGATAATTTCTCTGCGCTTCCATAACCAGCAGGATTGGACACATCGTAATATATATCTTTGATGTCTAATATGGATTCCATCTTTCCCAAACGTCCTGTTTTTTCCTTAGTTTGTATGATGTTAAAGTTTTTGGACTTTTATCATCAATTGGAGAACTATGTCTTCTGGATTTTGGTGATATATTACTAATATTTTCAGAAGCTTGAGGGTTACCAATACATATTAAGGGAACCCCTATACCTTTTATAGTTTGGATAAATTTTTCCCATCCATTAGGCTTGGGGCGTTTTAATGGTCTTAGAGTATAATTCACTAGATCCACTATATTACTACCATCTACAACTTCATTATCTACGACTATCAATCCATCCTTTTTCCAGCTAATTTTTTCTTTATTGTTTAACAGAGTATTTAACAATATTTCACCTTTTTTTCTATACGTTTTCGGTATAAGTTTGTTTATATAAGTAGGGGTATATAAAATTTCAATCGGTAGCCCAAGTACGTGCTTATCATCATCTGATTCCGCATTAACTGCTGAATCATTGTCTTTCATTTCCTTTTTAAATATACTGTTATTGTCATAGTTTCGATCGTCCTCTAGAGTGACTGGTAATTTAATTGGTTTTCTCTCTCCTTCGGTAATATGGAGATATCTTTGTAAAATTTGCGTGTATAACGTCCATTTTTCACGATCATCTAGTTTACTTTTCAGTATTTTTTGCATTTCTTTATCTAATCTTGACAAAGAATCGTCAGATGCAATATTTCTTGATTTTAGTCTTTCAATGACCTCTGGTTCAATAAGAACCATTTTTTTTGCGTGTTCCATTTTTATATTAAATTAAACAGCCCATTTAAAACAGCTCCCAAAATAATAGGCAGAAATGCTCCTCCTTTTTGAATGATAATACGTTTTCGTGATTTATTTCCCCCTTTCTTTATCAATTTTCTGAGAATAGTTTTGTGTTTTTTTAACTTAGTCTTCTCACAATCCTTTAAAGGTAGTTTACCATTTAGTATATTAAAAATACACTCGCAAATACAATTAATTTCCTCGTCCTTACAAACTTTCAATAAGGCTGTTCGGAATTTTGGTTGAAGTGTGTGTAAAGCCTTTAGTAAATTTTTGTGTGTTTTTACTCGTGCAGACATTGTTTTACAGTGAATCTGAATACATATTTATATTAACTTTGTAGAAAAGAAGCAATTCAATTTTACAGACGATTCTCTTGTCTCTTTATTGGGGGTATTTTCTTTAAATATTTCTTTGATATACTCACAAACACGATTAATTTCTTCTTTCTTAAGAGAGCGAAGTAAAATTTTACGATATTTTGGTTTAAATGTTTGTAATGCACACCTCAACTTTTTCGTGTCTTGCGTAGTGCTTCCTTCAACCATTATTTGCTACTGACAAGAATTGAGTCATGCAAACCATATTTAAACCCCTTTTTAGGGATGTATACTACACAATCATTAGAAGTATTATCAATCTTAGTTTTAAAACGACATGAATCATTTGTATTTTGCTTTAAATCAATCATTAAATAACCATGAGGTTCTGTAGTGGCATCTTTATAAGCCTCTTCAACAAACTTTGAATTCTCGGGAAATACTTGACGTGCTAAATGACGAATTTGTGTTCGGTCTCTGGGATTTTTAAAGTAAATTATGTAACTTGTATTTAGAGAAATATCTCGTTGCCCTTTCCCTTGATGAAAAAGATTTTGTGTGATATAAAATACACTTAAATTTCTGTGGTGACTACCTTTAGTAAAAATATCAACAACACGACCATCTGACTCCCTCATAAGATCATCAATTATGACTAATCGAGGATGTTTTCCATCAAACATACTCATTTCAGGAATTCCTTGAATGTAAGTTACATTTTCTAGATTGTATAGAGGCTGCATTTCATCGTAACACCACAAAACTTGATAAAATCGTGTATTGCATATATCATTACAGTGTTTCAAGAAATTTGTCACAAAATGTGATTTACCACATCCACTCGGTCCGGCAACTATAGCAGTAAATGGATGGAGAAAGTGATACATCTTCAAAAATACGTGTAGTTTCAGTTGAATTAGATATAGAAATGGGGAATAAAGTAATAAGACATTGATTTAAGTATACATTTATTTATAATTATATCTTAATTTTCTATACAATTTATAACTTAAAGATACATCTATACATTATACTACTTACTTAAAAAATAACATCGAGTCTTACCGCAAATCATTAGTAATCGACTTTATTTTGTAATGACCCCAAGCTAAAGTGTTGGTAGAGTTATTAATTAAAAACCGTTTAGTATCTGAATGTGATAATGATATTTTATTATTTTTTTGAGTAAATATTATATGCTTTATCGATCTGAATCTATACATTTCACATAACTCATTTTTTTGTTCAAATAAAACTGTTTTATAATTCTTAATTTTTAAATTTTTGGTAACCGATTTGTTTACGCCTTTTGCTTTAGCAGTGAATTTATTTTGTGTATTAAAAGCATACACTTTTGATCTCAAACCAACAAATTCAGTCATAATGGTACCATTATTTTCATCCTTAAAATAACCAATTTTTTTTTTATTTGTCTGAGGAATATCAAAACTATTATTAGAGGGGTAATCCGAAGTATCAAAGTATTTATTTAAGTCAGGTTTAATGTCATCATAAAAGTTATCAGTAAAAATCTGATATATGAAACTATCTGTGTCTGTATAAAGCATTTTACAACTTGAGCCATATTTCTTTTTCATATATTTGTAATGGAAATCATACATAAGAGTTTTAGAAATATCTAAAATACAAAATCCTAAGTAAATAGGTTTATTATAAAGTAATTTAGTTTTTTTCAATTGTATAGCAACCAAATTTTCCGAAAATATTGAGACACTATGAAACTCAGGTCTCGCAATAAGTTTTTGAGCACCAACAGATTTTCCCTTATCTTCCCAATGTGTACATAGTTTGACATCTACACGTTTTTCAATGTTCTCCATTGTTTTCCCAAATATTGAATTATTCATTAACTTATAGAAATCCTTTTCAAAATCAGATTGGGCAGATGTACGTAACTGTGTGTTTAAATCAATATATTTTTGTAGCCAAGGACTTTGATTGAATTTTAAAATCCGATGAATTTTTTTTAGTTTTAAACCCATTTCTAGACACTGTATAAGATTTCTATAATGAATTACATACTTAGTTTTATCGAATAGATTTGGAACTAATTTTAAAGTTTTACTCCCTCCAACAAGTATATTCTCTGGACAAAGAGGAAAATCGGTATGTAAGTCATGTAAAGCTTCGGGATATTCTAAGTCTACTTCTAGAATATAACCCACATCAGAATCAATCGGTATGTTGAAATTAGTCTCACAATTTACCCATTCAAATCCACCCGTAGGAAGGTATTGAGACATAGCCCAACCATATAAATTATTAGCGTCTAAGTATGCGAGATAAGATGATTGAATTTTCTCATTAAAATTTGACATGTACTTATTATTAGCTTGTGCATAGCGGTTACTGCACTGTGAAACACCGCCGCGTATACCTGATTTTACGAATGCAATTTTTTCAAAATCTGTTAATAAATCTAATGTTATTTGTGTGTACTTTAACATTGCATCCCAACTAAGACCTGGTGCTGTATAATAATGAGCAGGATCTAAATCATAAGTTTTAATACAAACATTTCTAAAATTTTCAAATATATCTGTTAAAAGTAACACATCCGTTTTCAGGTATAAATCAGAGTAATCACTCATATTAAGACATTTAAAATGATTCCAAACATCTCTAGCATGTTTATAATCTTCATTTGAAATAGTACTGTTTGTAAGTGTGCTGAAAAATTGATCCTGTGTTGGAAGTGATGTTAAATTTAAGGAGTCAAATGATGTCATATATTCGTATGGGTATACACCTTTACGTTTTAAATAATAAATATCTTTTTCACTTTGAAAATTTCTTCGCAATTCGATGAAATCTTCATCATTTAAATTATTTGTTAACGATTCTAGACTACTAGATAAAAATTTAAAAGAATCAATAAACCTCAATTCAATTTGTTTGTTCGTGATTTGTGTCTTTTTTGAAAACGAAATATATCGTTCTTTATTTTGAGGTATGACATTTATTGCACCTTCTGAGAAATTCAATGCATGCACAATGAAATGAGCATCGTAGTTACTAAGGTTATGTAAAATTATCGGTATAACTTGAGGAGTTTCTAACTTTTTACTACAACTTTTGTGGCAGACACCTACAAAAAATCCAGTGTATTTATTATATGCTATTTCACGATCCGATTTTAATTCTTTTTCACATATATGACATGTAGATATTGCAGATAATTTTTCGCTGTCATTTATCGTTAGAGGCAGTGGATTAACTTCAATTAAATGCTCATCATAAATTCGTTTTATATCATCATTTAAGGTCTCCATAAACACATTGGCACAATCAGTACCTGTATATGTTTTATATATTGATAGACTATCATCAAATGTACATTTGATATAGTATCCAAAGCTATATACTTCATGTTTTTGAAAATTTGTTGTGTATGAGGTAGTTGGATCATTATCACATCCTTGTATAGGATTTAGAAATGCTTCAAAATCTGCGTAAACAACAAAAGGCAATTTGAGCTTTCTTTCATATTTATTAAATGTTAATTTAGCTTTCGCGATATCGGGCATATCAGTTTTAATATGATTACAATCAAACTTTTGATGTGATTTTAATTTACTCTCCGATTGAAAATATAGTAAGCAACCATCGCAAATAAATGTGGCGTGGTGATGTTTGTTCAATTGTTGGCCAACTAGCCTGGAAAGATTTTTTATATAACAATAATGACCATTAGAACCATTATTTATGTATAATAAATTTATGTGTTTATGTTTTCGAGATTTTGTGAAATAGAGAGGACCAATAATCTTCGTAGAATTGCTTTTTGTGTCATGTTCAAGTCCAAAAACATTTATACTAATATTATTTAATGTCTCAAATTTACTGATATCTTTTAATTGTACTGGAAATGAAATATTTGTAAAATCTAAAGAATTTTGTTTCGATATATATGAAGTCACTCTGTTTGCATTCACTTTGACTGGATACAAAGCGGAAAGTATAGCCCATTGAAAGCATCTATTGTCATTATTTTTTACATTAATAATAGCATGTTTATGTTTGATATCTATTGGTAAATCTATATAAGAGTTCCCTTTTAACGGGTTTAATTTATTTATATTTAAATCCACATAATTTATTTTTTTAAGACTCCAACCACTATCTTTCTTTTCAAAATTACAAACTTTACTCGAAGTTTCAGCTAATAAATCCGAGTAAATGGTATTAATTTCATCACCTAAACAGAATGTATAGTTACACGTTTGAAAGTCAAATGAATTTTCTAAATTTTTTGATGCTTGAATAAAGTCCCCGTTTAAAATGAAGTTAACTTTAATAAAAGTGTGCTCTTTTAAAAGCGTATGAAGCAAGTCATGAACAGTATTTTTAATGGAATTTAAAAAAGCTTCAGGCGTCTCAAATTCTGAATTATTATTGGAAATCCTGTATGTTGCTATCCGTCGACCAAAAGCATTTTCTATTAATTGCACGTTGGTTAAGTTTTGTACCGAACTATTAAGAAGTACATTATTCATATGTTTCTTGCTTTTAAGGTGGTTGGTATAGTACTTTTGACTAACATTTATTTTACAGTAAGGACACTCGACACTATGATATTTTGTAGAACTTACAGATGAGGACGATTCTTCCTCCACTGATCTTGATGTCGTTAAAAACCCCGTAGATGTAGAAGGTTCTTGAGAACATGGTCGCTTACTCGTAGACTGTGTGACTGCAGTAGCCTCTCTTTTCACTCCGGCTCCAGTTTGCTTTGAACTGAAAAATAAAAATAGAATTATAAAAACATATTTTCTATAAAACAAAACGTTACACTAATCTTTATTTAAATATTTACCATTTGTAGCACACATATTACAATATGCTTTCATAGGAAATACACCGTCAATTTCATCCGAAAGAGGACAAATGGAGATACGATGACCACTACATGGTGTATAAAACGGTTTAATCTCTGGGTCATCTAACATCCATCTAGGTAGTTTTTCAGAGATATACCACAACCGTATGTATCGGTGCATCTTATTTAGCACAAATGATTTAGTAAATACACTTATTTCATCATTGGAAAAAGCTTCCATGATTAATATTTTTCTATCACAACTTCGCTCTGAATGAGTGTAGCTAACAATAAAGCCGAGTATTTATACGTAAATAGCCCCTCCCCATCAGCGTTGTGTTTAAACAAGTTTGAACTAGTCAGGGGATGAGGGTGTATGGGATGGTGGCCGTTACATTAATAAAAAATTATAGTCATGCACCTTATCTTCGATCAACCGTTTGGGATATAATAGATTAAAATAAACACTGTTCATGGAGAAAAAAAATGATGGATAAAAAATACTCACGCATAAACTTGATCTCGTTCGACTTCCACACATATGTTAACTAACTTAGCGTTCAATTCTGCTTCTTCACAATTTGCCAGCAATTCTTCATCGTCAACAGAGTCGTTAAAGGCACACAATTGACACAGCATTGTTGTAGATGGCGAGATGGAATATGACTTGAGTGTGTTAGAACAGGACTCTTTTATAATTTGTTTCGGCTGTGTTCACAGGCAAAATAGTAGGGAGAGTACATATTATTTTGAAATATATTTACGTTAAGTGACCTGGGTTACTAACTTTGTTATTTATTTGCAGCAGGCAACGATGTTATCTTTTAAATAGTTATATTTTTTACGATGGAATAATTTATAGCTATTTTTATTGCTTGACATCTCTGTCGACAAAATATTTTTTACAATCATTTCTTCCTGCGATCTGCTTTGTTATGTTGTAAATAATATCTCGAGTGGCGTGATAAAATTTATCAGCGTCTGAATTCGCGTAGTACTTTAATCGTAAATCTGCATGTTTCCAGTACTCAAGAGGTGAAACCCCTTTCAGATTCTTCATGTCATAGACATCTATTTTGATGAGATGAGTTGCACTGGCACCATCACCATCATTGGATGAGATATACGATAGACCTCCTTCAGTCGCTTGCGCTACCGTTGAAGAAATAGTAGTTCTCTTCTTTTTTTTTGGTTGTTCAAAAAATACATCTATATTGTTTTGTTCCATTGTTTTGCTCTTTTTTGAAGCAGTCTTTTTATTATTTGACACACAATCACTCGCATCTTGATCGTCTGACACATTGAGTGGATAGTAGTAATGTTTATAGGTGAATTCATCATTCTGCGAGTCCTGAAATAAAAAGATGGTATTTCAACTAATAAAATAACATAAAATAATTAAATTAACTTCAATTTATAAAAGTAGTCCATTACTAACGAATCAAGATGTTAGTTACAAAGTCAAGTCAAATAAACTTTATTCAAAATTAGTAAACTGTACACTTTTTGAACGTCAATTTAAGAACATGAAAGTGATACACTTAATGGTGATAATTACTCACGAAAACTTAAAACTAAAACTACGAGGGTTTATTATCACAATATGGTTAAGCCTTATAAATGATTTGAACTGTTGGCTTTTTAGAGCAATTTTGGCATGCCCCCCGGGTTTTTGTAATTAAAAAATATTTTAAGCTATCATTATTTAAATAACTGGTGCAACACACTTACCGTCATGATGACTATGCAGGTTCACAACACAATGACTCTAGACTGCTAAGTAATATTTAAGACTTATTTTACACTGAGATCCTAACGATGTGGCACTGGGTAAACTTGTGTTAGAAAAATTGGATGGAGCCTTCTTATTATACACATGATTTTAGACTTGCATCAACATGCTTTGCACCTGCGCGCAATATTTTTTCGTGTCTACATACCTGCCCGAAGATAATGGGATCATAAATAAAAGAGTAATAAAAAATCAGACAAGTTTGTGCGTGTCAAGGGGTTGGTGAGATCGTAAAATGCATAAATCTAATGGAGAAAAAAATCGAACAGGTAGATTCGTGCATAGAGCTATAAATTATTCTATTATTAGGGTAAATTCTTTGAAACGTGCAAGTAAGTTATGATGTAATTGACTCGTTGGTCTTGTGATTAACATATTCGACTGCAGATCGCGAGGTCCCAGATTCGATTCCCAGGTCGGGCAAATAATGTGTGTGTGTGTGTCTGTTCCCCATAGCGCTCAAACGGGTGAACCGATTTGAATGCGGTTTTTTTTGTTTGAAAGGTGAATTAATTAAAAGTATTGTTAGCTATATTTGATGAAAATCGATCCAAGATGGCCACCGCTACAAAATGACAGATTACATATTTTTCACAACTCTCTTAATAATTTTAACTATAAGGTTTAAACTAGGATAACATAGTCTTGTCGAGGCGGTCCGACAGCCGCAACAGAGGGAGACATGTTTTTGTCGAGCCGGCTCGACAGCCGCGTTTCAAGAGTATGGGTATCAAATGAAAGGGTTTGACTAGTAGAATAGCAGTATGCAAATCCAAGATGGCGAATGTCAGGGGTTTTTTAAATTTTCAATTTATACTTGTGAAATGAATTTATGGACAAACTGACCACTGCCAGTAGGCGGTCTTATAATTGAGTGTGTCTTGGGTTCGATTCCTCGACAGTTAAGTTCGAGTATATTTTCTTTGTAATTAATTAAATAGTGAATAATAAGAACTATAAAGGTTAGGTTAGTTGAAATTGAAATTGTTCGCATTGCTTGTATAACATACATTAGCTAGTAATCATATTTAAATCTATAAATAAATAAATATAAAATTCTATTTTTCATTCATTATAATTATCATGAAATAACAAGATAAACTCATAGCTCGTAATACACTTTTATATGAAGTCGGGTAATAATGCAAACCATAACAAAGCAAGAGCCCATAGTTGCCGCAGGGTCTACTACCTGCGTGTACGTAAGGGTTGCCTGCCTCAGGTACCTGCGCTTTTGTCATGGACCGCATACCGGCAGGTAGGGTCGCGAGCGCACTTTTTTATGAACAATCTGATCAAATTGCTGTTGAATCGGCTTGGGGGTGGCAACTGACGGAATTTTGTTTTTTTATATAAGAATACACCAGTGGAAAACGTGTGGGGCTGTGCTGTTGAACCGGCTTGGTGTACTACTCAATGGTGATAATTATTTACGGAAACTTAAAACTAAAACTACGAGGGTTCCAAACGCGCCCTGGTCTGAGAAGAGCCCACAACAAACTCAGCCGGGTTTATTTTTTTTTATTATCACCATCTTACAATATGGTATAATAGCCATAAAAATGATTTGAACTGTTGGCTTTTAGAGCAATCTATGTCCATGGATTTTTGTCATTAAAAAAATCTTTTAAGCTATAGTAAGACTTTTCAATTAATTTTCGTTTAATAAAACCTTTGAACTTATTGAGAGACATATCCAAAATGTTCTCTGGCAACATATTATAAAAAAGTACAGAATTACCAACAAATGATTTTCCAACTTTTCGCAGCCTAGTAGTGGGCAACACAAGTTTATCTTTATTTCTAAGATTAATGTTATGACAGTCACTTTTTTTCTTAAATTTATCGATATTTTTGTGTACATATATTAAATTTTCAAGAATATATTGGTTGTAAACTGTCATAATTTTAACTTCCTTAAACTTATTTCTCAGTGACTCTCTGGGTCCCATATTATATATTGCACGAACAGCCCTCTTCTGCAGCACGAAAATGGAATTAATATCAGCAGCATTACCCCATAAAAGTATGCCATATGACATAATGCTGTGAAAGTAACTAAAATAAACTAACCTCGCAGTTTCAATATCAGTTAGTTGACGAATCTTTTTAACCGCATATGCAGCAGAACTAAGTCTGTTCGATAAGTTATTTACATGAGGGCCCCATTGGAGTTTAGCATCTAACGTTATCCCCAGGAAAACAGCCGTATCCACTAGATCTAATTCCTCATTATTAAGCTGTACAGTGGTTTCAACTTGTTTAACATTAGGTAAAGTGAATTTAACACACTTAGTTTTTTTCCCATTAAGTAATAAGTTATTTGCTTCAAACCACTGTACCACTTTTGTGAGAGAATTGTTTACTTCGTCAGGTATTCTTTGGTATCTATCAATTTTAAACAAAAGTGATGTATCATCAGCAAACAATACTATCCCGTGACTATCCTTAGCGAGATAAGGAAGGTCATTAATATAAATAAGGAATAGAAAGGGCCCAAGAATAGAACCCTGTGGAACTCCTATTTTTACAGCTGATCCGGTAGACCGCTTTCCGTTCACATCTACTTTTTGTGTTCTATCATTAAGGTAAGAATTCATTAAATCCAAAGCTGCACCTTTAATTCCATAATGGTGTAGTTTTCTGAGTAATGTTTCATGATCAACACAATCAAAAGCCTTGGACAAATCACAAAAAACTCCAAGTGCATCATGTGACTCCTCCCAGGCTTCAAATATATGTCTAATTAACTCAACACCAGCATCAGTTGTTGAGCGACCCCTTGTGAAACCAAACTGTTTTGTATGTAATATATCATTAGTATGAAAATGTTTAAGCAATTGATTTAGTATTAATTTTTCAAAAGACTAGGACTTGTTATGCGTTTGGGGTTTTAACACCTGTAAAAATTTCTGCTCGCTAAAGCGCGTGCCAAGGTAACTCCACCTTTTTAGAGTTCTGTTACTTCTGTACCTCAAAAGTTAAAAAAAGGAACCCTTATAAGGTCACTTTCTTGTCCGTCTGTCCGTGTGTCATCACCGATTTTCTTAGGAACGGGTGGACCTACTTATTATGTTGTTTATACCAGATACTGAAGTCTATAGTCTCTATTAGGACTATAAAAATCAAGATCAGTTATTTAATGGTGTAGTTGGTAGGTTTAAGTCAAGTTTAAGTGTTATGTTGAGATCAAATATCTTGTACTTCATATATCGCTCTTTGAGGGATCGTACCCGGTAATCTGCAGATTACCTAGATAATGTATTCTAGAGGTAGGTAGATGAAAAGGAAAAGATGCAATAGTAGGTTCGCTAACGTTGTCTGAGAGGGGAACAGCTGTACAGTGTACAGCGTCTGTTTGTAAGAGGATTTGTAGGTAGGATTTCTAAAAGTGTCTATTTTGTGCATGAATTTTTTGTGAATGAAACAAGTCGGATACAGTTTCATGGGTAAAACATAAGTAGATATAGCCGGTTGTCGGAGGACATTTTGATTATGTCTCTCAATAAGTTCAAGGTTTTTATAAAACGCAAATTAATTGAAAAATCTTAATAGATAGCGTAGCATATTTAAACTACGGACATAGATTGCTCTAAAAGCCAACAGTTCAAATCATATTTTAGAAATTACAAATTAGACATATTGTGAGATGGTGATAATAAAATAAAAAAATAACTCGGCTGAGTTTGCTGTGGGCTCTTCTCAGACCAGGGCGCGTTTGGAACCCTCGTAGTTTTAAGTTTTCGTAGTAATTATCACCATTACCTCACTTTCATTTACTTTATATATTGACGTTCAAAAAGTGTAAGTACAGTGTAAGTAGGTAACACCTACTTTGAATAAATGAATTTTGAATTTGATATTATAAGTACCTATGTGTATAAAATTGCTGTGAAAAAAGCTGTGATAGCCTAGTGGTTAGGACGACCGACTTCTATTCGGAGGTCGTGGGTTCGATCCCGGGCACGCACCTCTAACTTTTCGGAGTTATGTGCGTTTTAAGTATTTAAATATCACTTGCTTTAACGGTGAAGGAAAACATCGTGAGGAAACCTGCACGCCTGAGAGTTCTCCATAACGTTCTCAAAGGTGTGTGAAGTCTGCCAATCCGCTTGGCCAGCGTGGTAGACTATGGCCAAAACCCTTCTCACTCTGGAGGAGACCCGTGCTCTGTAGTGAGCCGGTAATGGGTTGATCATGATGATGATGATGTATAAAATTGACGTGTATATAATTTTAGGGCTTGCTTAGTTTAGATTAGCTTATAGTATTGCATGAGAGTTACGTAAATACATATATCTACATCTGTAGGGAGATATGTAAAGTGATTGAAACAACGCAATATATTTTGAACCAGCTGATGCCAGCGACTTCGTCCGCTTGGATTCTTATAAATCTCACTTGGGGGGTGGAATTTCCAAAATGCCTGAAACACGTAATTCTTTATTTTTAACCGACTTCCAACAAGGAGGAGGTTCTCAATTCGGCACGTATTTTTTTTTGTTTTAACCGACAATACAAATACCGATTTTCATTGATATAACTTTAAAAATGACGGACTTTCATACAAACTTTCATCCCTCATTTAACTCACTTGGGGGTAGTTTTTCCAAAATTCCTTAAACACATAACTCTTTGTTTTTAACCGAAAACCTAAATACCAATTTTCATGGACATAACTTGAAAAATGACGGACTTTCATATAAACTTTCATCCCCTATTCAACTCCCTTAGGGATGGAATGTGAAATAATCCTTTTTTAGTGTGCGCCTACGTCAAGAAAGCTACATATAAGTGATATAAAAAAATAAGATGACCATAATATAATATAGGTACCATGGTGTAATAATAGCTAAGTAAGTATCTACGTAATGTTATTCTGAAAATTATTAAAATATGTCGGTTTTATCTTTTCTTTATCAATATGTAATTATGTACATACATGTAGATAACAAGCCTAATAAAGCTTGTTATCTTTCCTGAACTTGTAATTACCTACTAACAGCAGTATATCGCAAAATAACAATCCTGCCTTATTAGTAGATACCTACTTAATTAACCCTTAAACTTTACATTGTAATTAACTCGTTTACTTAGTAAGTATAAATACTTAGTAAGTATACTACAAGCGGACACCCGCGACTTCGTTCGCGTGGATATTGGATTTTAAAAATCCCGTGAGAATTATTTTGTTTTTCCTAAGCTCCTTTGAGCTTATACCTTGCTAAAAACTTTTAAAAAGCTTGCTAAAAACTTGCTAAAAAGTTCATTGGCGGATGTTTAGGTAGATCAAAATGAAAGTCAGTGAAAGACCCATCAAAATCGGTCCAGCCTTTCAGAGATAAGCCAGTAATCTTTAAAGCATTTCCTTTCTAACAAAAAAGAATGAATGAAATCGGACCACCCGTTAACGAATTACAGCTAAGTACACATTTTGACTTTCATCCCCTCTCCCAAGGGAACCGTGCTGAATTTCGGGATAAAAGGTATCCTCCATGGCAGAGGTTCCCAAACTTTTTTTTCTCGTGGACCACTTTCAAAATTTTGCTGGTTTCGGTGGACGCCCTGCAGCTACATTTCTACCATATTCCCAAAACTCGACAAAAAAATGTGAAGATGCGTTGCGGCTGAGTTCCAACCATAAATTAAGTAATAGTTTTCGAAAAAAAAAGTGAGAATTGATCGGTTATTAATTAAGTCATTGTGCTGTGAGTGGATGTCAAAAGTATAGTTGGCCAATCAAAAAAGTGATTCCTACCAACTTTACTTTTTTGACATCTACTCGCAGCACAAGGAACCCAATTAATTCTCCCTTATTTCATTTAGAAAAGTCCCCATTCGGAGTGGTAAAAATAAAAAGAAGATTTTGTTGTGTTTTTTTTTTTAATTCAAATATGTAATTATTACACTATTAATTATTAATAAATAAAAATTTTACATAATGTAATTAAAATTAAATATTAATAAAATTTTAATGCGAGGAATGTACATGATGTTTTGCCAGCAAATTATTAATATTTGGCTTTAATTTTGTTAAAAATAAACGCAAATCTCCCCGTTCAGTGATATTTAATCTACTTCTTTTTTTTGTTAAAAGGTTTGTAACGACGCTAAAACTTGTTTCGACAAGATATGACGAAGGAAACGCTATCAAAAGCGTTCTCGCAACTCCCCACAGTCCGGGATATTTTTCGGTTATTTCTGCCTGCAACCAAAATGTTTGATACCCTCTTTTAAATTTCACCTTCAGCTCTTCATTAGAGCTTAGCTCGAGTAGCTCCTCTTGTAAAATTACATTCTCAATTTCCGTTTCATCGAATGGATTTATGACCCATGATGGTATTTCCATTGTAAGAATATCTTCAAATCTGATTTTGAAGTCATCATGCAGGGCAATTAAATGTTGAACGTATGTTTGAATATCCTCATCAAGGCATTCTACCTGTGATAAGTTTATCTGCATTGAGAGGTGAAGTCAAGCAAACATTTTAGTTCTTCACTATCGAAAGCAGATAAATTTCCGTGGACCCCCGCTTACGAATTGTGGACCCCCATTTTTTTGTCATGCCAACGTAGACCCCCGTCGAGTCTCCCGTGGACCCCTGGGGGTCCACCTGGACCACTTTGGGAACTACCGCTCCATGGTATGAACTTAAATCATGCCGAGTTTCATTTCAATCTATTTAGTAGTTTTTACGTGATGCGCGCACAAACATACAGTCAAACAGACAAACAGACAAAAATTTCAAAAATAGCTTTTTTACGTTCTATTACTTATCCCTGGCGATGGAGAGAGCTATATATACCTGCGGGATCAAATCAGAAATGAGAAGAACCAGAGTTACTGACATAGCATATCGGGTCGCGAAGTTGAAGTGGCAATGGGCGGGGCACATTGCTCGAAGAACCGATGGACGTTGGGGTCCCAAGGTGCTTGAGTGGCAACCTTGCACCAGTATACGAAGTGTGGGAAGACCCCCCACTAGATGGACAGATGATCTCAAGCGAATCGCTGGCAGCCGCTAGAAAAAGCGCCGCAAGGTCGTGTTCTGAAGCGATCCTTGCAAGAGACCTATGTCCAGCTGAGGACGTCTATTCGTTGAGACGACGACGACGACGACGATAGAATACAAATGCTTGCAAATCTAATGTCAAAATGAAAAGAAATCATCCCTATTTTTTTATGAACCAAAATATTTTTTTAAAGGCTAATTACTTGTATTACTTACTTGCGCAATTGCGATGTAAAAACGATTTCAATGTACTTAACTCACTTATCAAAATGTAGGTAGATGTACTCGTACCTACATGTATATATTTCTGTCCGCTTCTATTTGTTCGTTTCGTTCCCTTAAATTATGAAAAAAACATTAACCACTTTTTGGGTTTCGCCGTAGTCTGTTGAAAAATAAGAATTTATAAACTGTATTTAAGTAGGTATAATTTTCCATGAGAAGCAGTGTAGCTCTTTGGTGACCTTTACATTAAATAACTAGCTGACCCCCGCGACTTCGTTCGCATGTTTATAGGTTTTATATAGGATCGGAACGGATCCCATAATTCTTTTATGTACTTAAACTAAATGTAGCCTAAGTTACTCCTTATAACAACACCTATCTGCCATTGAAAGTTCCGTCAAAATCAATCCAGCCGTTTCTGAGATTAGTTGAAACAAATAGACAGACCGACAAACATAAATTTAAACGCACGGCAGTTTAAAATAAGCCGTACGTAAGTACAAAGATCCGGGTCCCATGTTATTTGAACCCAATAAATGTCTGTCATTTCTGAACTAACAAACCTATGACCTTGAAATATTTACGGGACAATACATAAAGTAGTACCTTTCTAACAAAGAAAGAATGAGTGCAATCGAACAACGCATTAATGAATTACAGCTAAATACACGTTTTAACTTTCATCCCCTCTCCCTAGGGAAGCGTGGTGAATTTCGGGATAAAAAGTATCCTATGTCCTACCTCGGAGTATAAACTTAAATCGTACCAAGTTTCAATCAAATCCATTTAGTAGTTTTGGCGTGATGCGCGGCCAAGATACAGACGGACAGACAGACAGACAGACAGGCAAAAATGAAAAAAAATTGCAGTTTTGGCTTCAGTATCGATTATAGATTGCCCTCCAATAAAAAATTTCAAAATATCTTCAATGTACAGAATTGGATCTGTTACAGTTTTATTATATTATACTAGATGATGCCCACGGCTTCGCCCGTGTGGATTTAGGTTTTTAAAAATCCCGTGGGAACTTTTGATTTTCCAGAATAAAAAGTAGCTTATCTGTAGAAACCCGTCCCCAAAACGGAAAAATCCCGTGGAATCCCCACGATTTCGGAATACAATTCCTTCCAGCATCAGGGTTGAGGAGTTGGATATGTACCTACTCGAGTTCATTCAACGATAAAGTCTTTAATTGGTATGGCACACTGTACGTGACCATAAAAGATACATTTTTGTTATTCCATTTTATTATGTCAAATCAAATGTTTTATATTTGTCACCTTGCGGAGATAGCAAATACGTGATTACCACGATCTTCCGTAAATTCATTTCCTTGTAAATTTTAGTATATAAGATGTAAATAATTCTGTAAATACATGCTACTTCAAACACGGGCCTGGTGTACATTATTCACCTCTCCCTGCTCTTCAAGTTTGCGCCAGCAGCGCAACAGTGGTGACCCCGACGTGATTCTGCCCGACGTGATTCTGTCCGACGTGATTCTGCTCAACGTGATTCTGCCCGTCGTAATTCTACGTGAAAGCTATCGTCTCCAAGACAACGTGATCGCCAAGATCGTGGTAAGCCGACCTAATCGTCAAGATATCGCGGTAAGCCGATCTGATCACCAACAAGCTATCGTCGTCGCCAACGTGAAGACATCGTCGTCAAGACCAACGTGCTCGACAAGATATCGTGGTCAAGAACTCGACGTGAAACAACATGGCTCTTCCAATGCACACACCTTCAAGAAGCTCCGGCGCGGCCAACACTCCGGACCCATCCGACTCCAGCACCGACCTAGTAGCATCACTGACAATGGCCGAAAGAATACCACAATTCTGGACCGACTCACCGCGTCTATGGTTTTCGCAATTCGAAGCTATTGTCGCCTCGCAAAAACAGGGAGACGAGTACAAATTCAACCATGTAGTATCAAAACTACCAAAGGAGGCCATCCACCAAGTTAGCGACATACTTACCAGCCCACCTACAGAAAATAAGTACCATTGCATCCGAGAAAGGCTGATCGACTGCTATGAAGAGAGTGAACAGCGGCGTTTCCATAAACTACTCTCCGAAATGCACATGGGGGATCAAAAACCTTCACAACTATTACGGAAAATGAAGGAAGCTGGCTGCGGCAAAATCAACGACGACACACTCCGATTGTTATGGATGAGGCAACTTCCTTCCGCGGTAACCACCGTATTGGCTGTTACCGACAATTTGGCGTTAGAGAAATTAAGCGAAATGGCCGACCGTATTTATGAAAATACTCGAGGAAAAAACAATACGCCCGCCGCCGATGTGAACCTCATCACTCAGCTGACATCGCAAATCGCAAGCATGCAAATAGAAATCGCCGCAATACGCAATCACCGCGCGCGACCCAGCTATCGTCGCAGCAATTTTAATCGACGACCGTATTACCGATCGAGGTCAAGATCGCGTCAACATCAGCAAATAATACGAAATAATATGTGCTATTACCATCGAGTTTTCAAAGAAAAGGCGCACAAATGTGAACAACCTTGCTCTTGGGGAAGACAAAAACAGACGTCGGAAAACTAAAATCAGCACAGAATACGGCGGGACTCTGTGCTGTACATCCTTCAAACCGCCTAACTATAACCGACTCAAACAGTGGTTATACATTTCTGGTGGACACGGGAGCGAACATCTCAGTTATATGTAAAACACAACGGCATACGGGAAGCGCAAGCGAATTCAAATTATTCGCCGCTAATGGAAGCACGATCAATACATATGGTGAAAAAACCTTAACGCTCAATTTGGGTTTACGCCGAGCCTTCACTTGGACTTTCATCATCGCCGATGTCAAGATGCCTATAATAGGAGCTGATTTCCTAGAACACTACCGGTTATTGGTAGACGTACATGGCAAAACTTTGATCGACAAAACTACAGATATATCGCTACCCGTAACTTCAATGAAAATCAACATGCCGTCAGTTCGTTCCATCGATTCCAGTTTACCAAAAATCATCAAGCAATTACTGGAAAAATACGAAACTATCACAAAGCCGACGTCAATGAAAGTACCTACAAAGCACAATGTGCAGCATCACATCATCACGGAAGGATTTCCGGTATGCGCCCGAGCTCGCCCAATTCCTCCTGACAAATATAAAGCTGCCAAAAAGGAATTTCAGGAGATGATGGAGATAGGAATATGCAGACCGTCCAGTAGCCCATGGGCCAGTCCATTGCACATGGTAAAAAAGAAAAATGGTGAATGGAGACCTTGCGGTGACTACCGCGCATTAAACAAGATTACCGTTCCCGACAGATACCCATTGCCAAGGTTACTGGATTTCACATACATCGCGAGCGAAAAAAACATATTCAGCAAAATCGACGTGCGAAAAGCTTACCATTCAATAACAGTAGCAGAGCCCGAAAAAACCGCAATTATTACTCCGTTTGGACTATTCGAGTTTCCAAGGATGCCTTTTGGATTACGCAACGCTGGACAGACGTTCCAGAGATTCATGGATTCCCTATTTCGAGACTTGGACTATATATTTATTTTTGTCGACGACATACTAGTCGCAAGCGAGTCCGAAGAACAACATTACAAACATTTGGAAACTGTATTCAAGAGATTGCAAGAAAACGGGATTACAATAAATACAAGCAAGTGTGAATTCGCGAAGAAAGAATTGGATTTTCTTGGTTATCATATAACGAGCCAAGGAATGAAACCAACGCAAGAAAAAATTCAAGCAATCATCGATTATCCCAAACCTAAAACGGTCAAGGAACTACGTCGTTTCCTGGGAATGATCAATTTTTACAGAAATTCAATTAAACAAGCCGCCAAGCATCAAGCTCCACTCAACATATTTTTAAGGAATTCAAAGAAAAACGATAACACACCTATATTGTGGAATATAGAAGCCGAATGTGCATTTCAACAATGTAAGCAAGATTTACGCAAAGTCACGACCATGGCATTTCCCGGTGCAAATGCAACGATCGCATTAATGTGTGACGCTAGCTCAAAATGCGTAGGAGCCGTATTACAACAGAAGATTGAAAACGAATGGAAACCTATTGCATTTTTCTCAAAAACCTTATCAGAAGCGCAAGTCAAGTATTCCACTTATGATCGTGAACTCTTGGGAATATATATGGCAGTTAAACACTTTCGTCGATTGATAGAAGGTCGCAATTTTACAATATATACCGACCATAAAGCATTAATTCGCGCTTTTGACAAAAAGCCGTCAATTGATGACACACCAAGAAGAATAAGATATTTAGATTACATATCGCAATTAAGCACCGATATACAGCACGTAAGCGGAAAAGACAACATAGTCGCGGATGCTTTATCTCGAGTCGTCGAGACTATCACCACACGAGTAGAAAAGGAACAGAGAGGAAGCTACCTACAAGCGTCCCGCAGTAAGTACACTCACACATAGCGCCGCTCACGCACACACGAGCTGTCACGGACGCTCCGCTAGTGAACAATTAGTTGAATAACGTCAAGGCTGTCGTGTGGTCGTGAAGCGTGCGCATTAAATTATTAGCGAGAGTTATTGGCGAGAGTTTAGACAACTGTGTACTTAAAATAGTGTAAATTATACTTATAAAAAATTAAGTGTTGTGTTTAGACAAATATGCCTCAGTATTGTACAGTATGTTTAAGTTCCACTATAAAAAATAAGGATATTTCTTTTTTTTTGTACCCTAGAGATCAAGTGAAGTAAGTATACAAGTAAGTATACCTTTACATAATATTATATTATCTACACAAAAAATTAATGAAATGAAATTAATTGAAATGAAATGAATTTATTTATTGTAGGATAGCATGTGCCACTTATGATATTATGTCAAGACTCTACCACTGGTACGGAAATCAGATTCTACTCAATAGAATTAGGTAAAACATTGCCAGGTAAGTTAAAATAGCTCCTGTACACAATGGACCATTTCGATGGGCCTATCTAAGGTACCTATCTAAGCAACTAGGTACTTAATTCATTCAATTTACTAAAGTAAGTAAGTATCTAGGTACTGTCACTAGGGATACCTACGCATGTGCACACTTACTTTTAGTAGGTACCTACTAATGTCCTGACCGAATTTCAGCCACGGCGGCCAATCTCAACCGAGGCAGAGACTAGCCATCTGCGCAGGAGATATTATAGTGCACAAGTGTGTGCGCATACACAGGTGCACTCTCTATTCCCTCACTCTCATAGTCCGATGGGACGCCAATGCGACACGACCGGAGAGAGATTAGGCGCAGGACCGACGGATTTACGTGCTCTCCGAGGCACGGGGGTGTATCTAACACCGCCAACTTCCAGCTCCGGGCTGGCACTGAGAATTTCTTGACAGAAAAACCCAATACCTCATTTTTTTTTTGGCCCGACCCGGGAATCGAGCTCAAGACCTCGTGATCCACAGTCGAACGTGCTAACCGCTAGACCAACGAGGCAGTCAAGGTGGTACTACCTAGCTAAGCTAGTATAATATAAAAAACATTTTATTCCAATCATTACTACATATCTTGCTATACATATATACTAGTATATAATATTTTTATTTTTACCCATAATTTTTCACATGCAACAGGTGACAACCCTATCAGAATAGGTATAAATTTTGGACGTTCTTAGGTAGCTTCCCTTCTGGTTATTCTGTGCTATCACGTTACCCACCGCCATCGATTTCTCTGAACTAGAGAAAAATCAAGAGGGGGACATTGAACTACAGCAACTTAAACAAAATAAATCATTACAGATTACGCGCATTCAAGTACCAAATACAAACAGGAAGATATATTGCGATATTTCTACAGGAATCACTCGACCATATATACCACAGAAACTTAGAAAAACAATATTCGACAGTTATCACAATCTAAGCCATCCAGGAAAAAATACAACGAGAAAACTAATTGGAACAAATTACATTTGGCCTAACATGAATAAGGAAATAAATAAATGGTGCAATACATGTCTACAATGTCAGAGATCGAAAGTGCATAGACATACAATTTCGCCACTCGGCAAATTTATGCCAGTCCCGCGTTTTTCACATATCCATATTGATATCGTTGGACCATTACCTACCTCACAAAACAAAAGGTATCTAGTAACGATGATCGATCGATGTACATCATGGCCAGAAGCTTTTCCTGTTTCGGATATCACAGCTGAAACTGTGGCCAGACTGGTCTACGAAGGATGGATTTGCCGCTTTGGGACGCCGGACTACATAACTTCAGATTTGGGCCGCCAAATGGACGGGGAAATATTCAGGAATCTCGCAAAATTAATGGGATTCGAAAAATTCCGAACAACACCATATCACCCACAATCAAACGCAAAAGTAGAGAGATTGCACAGAACACTTAAAGCAGCACTAATGGCTCGCGCAAATACAACAAACTGGACAAAAGAATTGCCATCAGTTTTATTCGGTATACGCTCTAGTTATCGACAAGATACTGGATGTAGTGCCGCAGAACTCGTTTATGGCACAACGATCAAGTTACCAGCAAGCTTTTTCTGTGACGATTCGGAAACAACATACCCCGACTTCATTCAAAAAATTAAAGAAAACATAAGCCGAGTCACGAGCATTCCGCAAAGAGAAAATTCGGATCGTAACGTTTTCATACATCCACGCCTATCAGATTGTACGCACGTATTTTTGAGATGCGACAGACTACGTCCATCTTTAACTCCTCCATATGAAGGACCTTTCCGTGTCATCAGGCGAAATAGCAAAGTATTCACAATTGAACGAGACAACAAGGAGTACAACGTATCAATAGATCGGTTAAAACCAGCATTTCTGTTGAACGAAGAACGCGACGAGAGCACAAATAGAAACAGCAACATAGCAACAGATCACAGTAATTTGAAGAAGCAAAAGATAACACGTTCAGGACGCATATCTCGTCCCACCGTTCGTTTTGCAATAGACGATTAATGTAACATTCAATTTATGATCCTTATTTTCAATTTTCGATGTACAAATCTTTTTCAAGGGGGGAATTCTATGGCACACTGTACGTGACCATAAAAGATACATTTTTGTTATTCCATTTTATTATGTCAAATCAAATGTTTTATATTTGTCACCTTGCGGAGATAGCAAATACGTGATTACCACGATCTTCCGTAAATTCATTTCCTTGTAAATTTTAGTATATAAGATGTAAATAATTCTGTAAATACATGCTACTTCAAACACGGGCCTGGTGTACATTATTCACCTCTCCCTGCTCTTCAAGTTTGCGCCAGCAGCGCAACAATTGGTACCCCCAATATCAATTTAAATAACCGAAAGTTTCTAAAACCCATTAATTTTGGGGATTAGGTCCCCTACAGCATCAGGATTGAGAAGTTGGAATCCAATTTTTTTATAGAACAGGGTTGCAATGTTTCTCTATCGATTAAAAAAAAATTACGCAAATCGGTTCAGAAATCTCGGAGATATCGGTGTACATAGGTAGAAAAACACAACTCCTCCTTTTTTGAAAGTCGGTTAAAAAAGTAGCCTATGTTACTCCCTGGTTAATTCTCTACTTGTTTGTGAAAGTCCCGTCAAAATCGGTTCAGCCGTTCCGAAGATTAGCCCGTTCAAACAGACAGTCAGACAGACAGACAGACAGACATACAAAAATTTTAAAAACGTGTGATTCGGTTATGGTAGCGTTCAAATAACCATATGAGCTTAATATGAGGTAGTTATTTCGATATTACAGACAGACACTTCAATTTTATTTATTACTAGATGATGCCCACGGCTTCGCCCGTGTGGATTTAGGTTTTTAAAAATCCCGTGGGAACTTTTGATTTTCCAGAATAAAAAGTAGCTTATCTGTAGAAACCCGTCCCCAAAACGGAAAAATCCCGTGGAATCCCCACGATTTCGGAATACAATTCCTTCCAGCATCAGGGTTGAGGAGTTGGATATGTACCTACTCGAGTTCATTCAACGATAAAGTCTTTAATTGGTACCCCCAATATCAATTTAAATAACCGAAAGTTTCTAAAACCCATTAATTTTGGGGATTAGGTCCCCTACAGCATCAGGATTGAGAAGTTGGAATCCAATTTTTTTATAGAACAGGGTTGCAATGTTTCTCTATCGATTAAAAAAAAATTACGCAAATCGGTTCAGAAATCTCGGAGATATCGGTGTACATAGGTAGAAAAACACAACTCCTCCTTTTTTGAAAGTCGGTTAAAAAAGTAGCCTATGTTACTCCCTGGTTAATTCTCTACTTGTTTGTGAAAGTCCCGTCAAAATCGGTTCAGCCGTTCCGAAGATTAGCCCGTTCAAACAGACAGTCAGACAGACAGACAGACAGACAGACAGACAGACAGACATACAAAAATTTTAAAAACGTGTGATTCGGTTATGGTAGCGTTCAAATAACCATATGAGCTTAATATGAGGTAGTTATTTCGATATTACAGACAGACACTTCAATTTTATTTATTACTAGATGATGCCCACGGCTTCGCCCGTGTGTATTTAGGTTTGTAAAAATCTCGTGGGAACTTTGATTTTCCAGAACAAAAAGTAGCCTATCTGTAGTAAGTAGTAACCCGTCCACAAAACGGAAAAATTCCGTGGGATCCTTACGATTTCGGAATGCAATTCCTTACAGCATCAGGGTTGAGGAGTTGGACATGTACCTACTCGAGGTCATTCAACAATAAAGTATTTAATTGGTATCCCCAATATCAATTTAAATAACCGACAGTGCCTAAATCCCATTAGTTTTGGGGATCAGATCCCCTACAGCATCAGGATTGAGGAGTTGGAATCTAAATTTTTTGTAGGACAGTGTCGCAATGTTTCTCTATCGATTAAAAAAAAAATTACGCAAATCGGTTCAGAAATCTCGGAGATATCGGTGTACATAGGTAGAAAAACACAACTCCTCCTTTTTTGAAAGTCGGTTAAAAAAGTAGCCTATGTCACTCCCTGGTTAATTCTCTACTTGTTTGTGAAAGTCCCGTCAAAATCGGTTCAGCCGTTCCAAAGATTAGCCCGTTCAAACAGACAGACAGACAGACAGACAGACAGACAAAAATTTTAAAAACGTGTGATTCGGTTATAGTATCGTTCAAATAACCATATGAGCTTAATATGAGGTAGTTATTTCGATATTACAGACAGACACTTCAATTTTATTTATTAGTATAGATATAGACTAGATGATGCCCACGGCTTCGCCCGTGTGTATTTAGGTTTGTAAAAATCTCGTGGGAACTTTGATTTTCCAGAACAAAAAGTAGCCTATCTGTAGTAAGTAGTAACCCGTCCACAAAACGGAAAAATTCCGTGGGATCCTTATGATTTCGGAATGCAATTCCTTACAGCATCAGGGTTGAGGAGTTGGACATGTACCTACTCGAGGTCATTCAACAATAAAGTATTTAATTGGTATCCCCAATATCAATTTAAATAACCGACAGTGCCTAAATCCCATTAGTTTTGGGGATCAGATCCCCTACAGCATCAGGATTGAGGAGTTGGAATCTAAATTTTTTGTAGGACAGTGTCGCAATGTTTCTCTATCGATTAAAAAAAAAATTACGCAAATCGGTTCAGAAATCTCGGAGATATCGGTGTACATAGGTAGAAAAACACAACTCCTCCTTTTTTGAAAGTCGGTTAAAAAAGTAGCCTATGTCACTCCCTGGTTAATTCTCTACTTGTTTGTGAAAGTCCCGTCAAAATCGGTTCAGCCGTTCCAAAGATTAGCCCGTTCAAACAGACAGACAGACAGACAGACAGACAGACAGACAGACAAAAATTTTAAAAACGTGTGATTCGGTTATAGTATCGTTCAAATAACCATATGAGCTTAATATGAGGTAGTTATTTCGATATTACAGACAGACACTTCAATTTTATTTATTAGTATAGATATATTAGTATAGATTTATCTACCACAAAGTAACGAGTCACTTCATTTTTAACCCCCGACGCAAAAACGACGGAGTGTTATAAGTTTGAAGTGTCTGTGTGTGTGTGTGTGTGTGTGTCTGTCTGTTCCCCTGTAGTGCTCAAACGGGTGAAGCGATTTGAATGCGGTTTTTTTGTTTGAAAGGTGAATTAGTCGAGAGTGTTGTTAGCTATGTTTGATGAAAATCGATTCAACATGGCCGCCGCTACAAAATGGCGGATTACATATTTTTTCATAACTGCCTTAATATGGGTATCAATTGAAAGGGTTTGACTAGTAGAATATCACTATGCAAATCCAAGATGGCCGCCGCCACAAAATGGCGAATGTCGGGGTTTTTTTTAATTTTTAATTTATACTTGTTTATTAATTCCATCAGATGAGATTATGGCCAAACAATATTTTTGAACAAACCATAAAGCTACAATAAACGTACCTATCTCGTATGTTTGTAAGTGGAAATAAAAGATCTTTTCTATGTGAAATAACACTCTTAAAATCGTTATTGCATTTGAAATGAAAGCGTCTCGCGAAGTTAACCGCATTGGGTAGGTCGGGGAGGGTGAAATCGGTATTTCGGTGCAGTGGGATTGCATCGTCAGTTTTGGTACCTAGCGGAAGTCACAAATACTAGGGCATTGACCGACAGGCGCCTCTGTGTCGTCGTTTTGCATCAATATTGATACCTACCACTTACTCCATAGTGTGCTGACATTATATGTATTATGAAATGAATCCTTGTGTAAAATTGTAATTTGTAACTCTTTATTTTTGCAGTATAACGTAACTCGACTACTTTTCACGTTTTTAAATTAGAAAACACCAAAGTTGCGCGTCCACTAGGTTGGCGTCAGGGCATATGAAGCTTTATATTGATTCCTATATAATCGGCATTTCGTGTCGTTATTCATGTTGTTATTGAACAAGATCTACAAATGCCATCATCTGCAGTCAACAATGCTGTAAAATATGCAACAGGTAATTATCCTGGGTTTGCTATATTTTTATTGTTGCCATGTTATAGAAAATAATAGAATATATTTTCACTAACAGTCCTCAGTTCTATTTCCAGATTATAACAGAATGTAATTCTGTTAGGTACTGTCTGATAGGTACGATCATTTTGAAAATAAAAAATTCGAGAAAACCACGATAATTTTTCCGTAAATATCTAGTTCACGAATCTGGCAACACAGCCTGTGAACGCGAAAATGTCGACGCGATATCGATACCTAGACGACGCACCGCCCCATCAAGACCTAAGTAAACGCTCCTTACGCAGATGCCACAGATGCCGACCAAGTCGACGACGAACACCTTCCAAGCGAGAGAAAGGGTCGTTTTCACGTTATGAGGACCACTGTTAAATAATACAATACTGGCACTGAGCATATTATACAGGTGCACTCTATTCCCTCACTCTCACAGTCCGATGGAACTGCTAGCCGACAGGGGCGGGACCAACGACTTTAATCGACGACGCACAACTCTATCGACTTACTTGAGTTATACTTTAATACGTAAAATATTCATTGTTATCATTTTAACTCACTTAACTATTAAACAATATCACTCTAATTTTATTAGTTAGTTACTAGATGATGCACGCGACATCGTACGCGTGGATTTAAATCTATATCTATTCTATATCACTACATAGTATAAAACAAAGTCGTTTTCTCTGTCCCTATATCCCTTTGTACGCTTAAATCTTTAAAACTACGCAACGGATTTTGATGCGGTTTTTTTAGTAGATAGAGTGATTCAAGAGGAAGGTTTATATGTATAATAACATCCATTAAATTGTGGAGAAATACTGTTATTTTTGAGGTTTCTAATGTGATGTCGTAAATAATTACATTTTTTCCGCTTACATTGCAAACGCAGGCTGAACCCTACGAGATTTATCAAAATAATGTACTAAGTATTGTACACATTGAAAAGGTCTACAGAAAAGTCCGCGATGGTATATGTCTATCTCTTATGGATATCCCACAATAACATTTTTTTGTCATTTACTTTTTACGACAAATAATGGCTAATTTTCGAAGCGATTTCAACCAATACAGCATTAATCCTTATCTAATTAAATACCTTAAATGCATTGTTGATTTTATATAAATCCATATGGTCCTTTACAGCATATGATTTAAATGAATACTTTCGAAGATATTACAGATTTAAAAATTGCGGCGGCGCGGGAGCGTGCCTATAAGCGCGTCGGCGGCCGCGGTTCTCCCTATAGCCCATTGTCGATAATTTTTGAAACCAAAAAAAAAATCACAGTACGTAGGATGAAACCCATTGGAAAAGGAGGAGAATATTATAAAATACAAGGAAAAATAATTTACGGGCGATCTGAGCTCGGGAAAAAAGGGGGGGAGTTTTAAGGGTAAAAAACGGTTTATCTCGATTTCCGGCAAAACTAGAAGTCCTATGGAAAAAAATTAAATGGCAAAGTTGTAGGTAATAAAAAGATCTACAACTTTTATATTTACACTTTTTTCACATAACCTCAAAATTTATGTGAAAAGTTCAAAAAACCAAGTTTTTGGTTCTTTATTTTTATCTTTTAAAATAATTTTTTTTTTTCACGGAATCTGGTGAAAACTTACTTTCTTATGTCCCAAATACACTAATTTATTTGATTTGAAATATTTAGTTTTTCTCCTTATTTTTGACTTAATATCGACTTAATTCTGACAGCTGTCATTTTCATTTACAGATGAGTTATTTATATGGAGAACAGGGTTAACATCTACGAAGTACGATTTTACCCCAAACTACTTTAATTCCCTGTCAACATATAAAGCTCTAAGCCGCTTAATAATATTAATTGTTTCGCCCTAAAATAGAAATTGCTAAGAATGGAAACTAGAAAGTCATATCTACATGCAGCAATTGATTTGTATTTGCATAAGTTTTGAATTTTTCATCTTTTTTGTGGGAATTGTTTTATCTCTGGTAACATTATGAAACGTCAGAATTCCACGGAATTAGTAATTCGGGTATAAGGTGAGATATAGTAAGTTCATTGTGGAAAATATCGTAAAAAGTCGTAAAAGCCGCCTGGGAGCTTTCATCGAAAACGCTGCCTAATCCCTGAGCGGGTAGTACCTACGCATAAAATGCTCTACTACCCGTGCGAAGCCGGGGCGGGTCGCTAGTCTCTACATATAATAAAATCGTAGACTTGCCGTATCTGTACATTAAAGATTTTTGCAAAATAATAACTGGGGGATGTTAGGGATAAGTAATAGAACGTAAAAAAGCTATTTTTGAAATTTTTATCTGTTTTCTGTTTATCTGTTTGTCTGTTTATCTGTTTGTCTGTTTTTCTGTTTGTCTGTTTTTCTGTTTGTCTGTTTGTCTGTATGTTTGTGCGCGCATCACGCAAAAACTACTGAATGGATTTAAATGAAACTTGGCTTGATTTAAGTTCATACTACGGAGTAATATATAGGATACTTTTTATCCCGAAATTCAGCACCGTTCTCTTGGGAGAGGGGATGAAAGTCAAAATATGTACTTAGCTGTAATTCATTAACGCGTGGTCAAATTTCATTCATTCTTTTTTTGTTAGAAAGGAGATACTTTAAAGATTACCGGGTAATCTCTTAAAGGCTGGATCGATTTTGATGTGACTTTCACTGGTGGATATTTTAGTTTTGATCTACATAAACATCCGCCAGTGAACTTTTAACAGTTTTTAGCAAGGTATGAGCTCAAAGGAGCTTAAAAAAAACAAAATAATTCCCAAGGGATTTTTAAAAACCAATATCCACGCGAACGAAGTCGCGGGTTTCCGCTTGTTTATAAATATATTAAAATCCGTGGGAAGTCTATAATTTCCCGAGATAATGTTTGTCTCCGGGATGCAAGCCGTCTCTGTGTTTTTTGTCAAAACCGGCTCAGTGATTAGGCCGTGATTAACCTATTTATTGACATTAATATCAATGGTTTTGATTTTTTACGCTGCAGGATCCCTATATACTTTCAGGATAACATTTAGCCTTAGATCACTATCTTTATAATTCTCCTGATATGCCTGTAAAAGTCGCATCAAAATTGGTCCAGCAATTCCAAAGATAAGCACGAACAAACAGATGGGGACACAAATACAAAAATTAAAAAATCGCATGTTATGATATCATTCAAATAATAATATAATTATGAGCTTAAAAGATGCAGTTATATCAAAATCACAGATACTTGAATTTTATTTAATTGTATAGACTTATTTGCTAATGCATGCCGCTTGCGATTTCCTTGTAATATAATTTTGTAAAATAACTTTCGTCAAACACGAAACAAGACACAAGGGAAATATTTATCGGTATGGTCGCGACTTAAGTTTGTAAAATGAAAATTCATAACTCAGTTTCCTTTGAAAGAATTTCCTTTGTAGGATGTACCTAGCAGAATGCTCGATTTAAAATAGAATATTCATTTTGCCCGCCGTTATTGTTGCTTTGGATGCAAAATAATTGCCTTTCGAAGAGCTTTTTCTATTACGGGTATTCCAAGCACGTCTGTCTGTTGTATAGAGGCGATGGAAGGCACCGGAGGCCTTTGTTTTTCTCTCCCCCCGCATCGCATACAGCTCTGCTTTTAGTGGCGTGGGTGGGAGCGGATTCTATTAATAGAAATGGCATTCAGACTCCCTGATGTCGATTTTCGGAAGACCGTAATAAATTACAACTGAAAGGAATCCGTTCTACCAAAATTTTCATTCAACAAAGGATTTGCTTTGTGACGAGAATAGAACAGATGATCTCGTGTAGTAATATAAAACTTATGTTTTATATAAAGATATTTTTGGGATAAAAAGGAGCATTATTTCTCGGATGGTAAAAAGTTGAGAGCGTAACAGATTTTATCCGTAGAACCATGTCAAAGGCCTTTTGGACGTAGGCGTATACTTACAGAGGGAAATTTAAAATGTACTTTATTAATAATTCTTTATTACTAAGAGCTTAAAGGAAGCAGTTATTTAAAAATTCCAGATATTATTATAATTAAATGTTATTTAATTGTACTAGGTAAGTAAGTATAGATTTGTTAATGCCGCTTGCAATTTCCTTGTAATACATATAATAGAATCATCATCATCATGATCAACCCATTACCGGCTCACTACAGAGCACGGGTGTCCTCTCAGAGTGAGAAGGGTTTTGGCCATAGTCTACCACGCTGGCCAAGCGGATTGGCAGACTTCACACACCTTTGAGAACGTTATGGAGAACTCTCAGGCATGCAGGTTTCCTCACGATGTTTTCCTTCACCGTTAAAGCAAGTGATATTTAAATACTTAAAACGCACATAACTCCGAAAAGTTAGAGGTGCGTGCCCCGGGATCGAACCCACGACCTCCGATTAGAAGTCGGTCGTCCTAACCACTAGGCTATCACAGCTTATAATAGAATAGAAAAGTTTTTATTAAAATAAACTTTTACAAGTACTTTTGAATCGTCAATTGAATCTACCACTGGTTCGGAATGCCGTTCCAACCGAGAAGAACCAGCCAGAAAGTCAGAAACCCGGCGGTTGCTCTTTTTGAAAAACCGGCCAAGTGCGTGGCGGGCCACGTACAGTTCCGTAGTCACAATCCTCGAAAAGCAGATATAACCTGTGAACCCTACTTAGCCATGATAGTTTTCCTTTAAAATTGATTATATATACTACTGCTGTGAATTTTTTCAAGTTCCTATATACTGCCATTTGGCTGATAGAGGGGGGGGGGGGGGGGACACTTGACTCTAATAAAAATTATAAATAAATAAATAAGCTTTATTTCATTCCTTACATAATATTTTCCTTTTTTATTTTAGCTGAGTCTATTAATGTGTAAGGTCCGCCTGTAGCGGTGAAAGCCTCCTCCAATGATTTCCATTGGCACCTGTCTCTTGCTAGAGTGCACCATGTTTTAATTAAATATTGTGTGTGATGTTTTAAAGTGCTAATTCTAATAAAAATTAACACTTTAAAACATCATACTTAAGTATTTTAGAAACGGATCTAGAAATCGAAAAATGATGTTCCCACACCCACAGTATTTTTAAAAGACCTATTCAACGATACCCCACACTATAGGGTAGACGAAAAAAAAAATATTCATCCCCACTTTACAATTTACATGTAGGATAGCTAATTAGCTACCCTAAAAAAAATATTTTTAGGGTTTATTAAATTTTATTTCACCAAAGTGGTGAAATAAAATTCGGCGTAATTAATATCTATACCCATGCCAAATTACAGATTTCTAGCACTAATAGGCTCTGAGATTAACCGAGGACGGACGGACGGTCGGACAGACGGACGGACATGGCGAAACTATAAGGGTTCCTTGTTTACTACAGAACCCTAAAAATATTATTATAGTTTTGGAATAGCGTAGGTCATTTTATAAAACAATAAGTGCCTGTTTCACCACCTTCTGATATGTATTAGATAGCTATCTACAACTTTTATCTTTGTCACTCGACATACAGTAAGAAAGTGACAAAACATACGTTTAGGCTATCAGACACTTATCAGAAGGTGGTGAAACAGGCCGTAAATAATTTTATTTTACAATTTAGCTTGAAGGTATCTATTGTTTTGTTAAGTTGATACAGCTTTTATGTGCGTCAATAGATTTAATAGTACTGTCTACGGTGACAAAATGCTAGTCGAAATGACGTAATAGGTACGTTATATTGTGCTGTGTGGCTATCAGAAGCAAGCCAGCCAAGTTTAGGACTCTTCCATTCATGAGTATAGGTCCTTACGTCATAGCGCTTCCCGCTGGGAGGCGCGGTCCCCCCTTCCCCCCCTGGGTGAAGTCGCCGCGGTGCTAGCAGGGGGAGTGACGTCAAACCATTTAAGCAACAAGTGCTTCTACAAAAAACATAGTAGGTAAGTACAAATACTAGGTTATTTTTAACCAACCAAAAGGGGTTCGTGTACATAAATAAAGGATATTTTGGGGATCTTTTCGTAAAAGCAAACAAATTCACTTAGTCAATACTTTCATAAGTATTGACAGAATAACTAAGTAAATAATTGTACAAATAGGTATTACTGTTAATTAAAAAAATACGGTCCTGATTAAACTTTCCGCAAAGAAAAAGACGCATCTGAACTACATAAATAGGTACTTTGGAGCTGAATGGGTGTTCGTACTGATTTATGTATATGTTACAGCCAAAGTAATAAATCAGGATATTATATATACTATCCAGCTATTACACATAATATCAACTCAATTTGGATAAAGTATTAATTGACACAGAATTAATCAAATTATCTAGCTATTTTACATAATATCTTGGAAGACTTGGATAAAGTAATAAAATAAAGGCTTATGTTTAACTGATCACCAGATATAGCAAAATATAACTTCAAATAAACAGTTTATACCACCAAAAAACATACTGTCTGTCTGTGTATGTCTGTGTGTGTGTATGTGTATATATATATATATATATATATATATATATATATATATATATATATATATGTGAGTGTGAGAGTGTGTGTGTGAGTGTGTGTGTGACTGTGCGTATGAGTGTGTGTGTGAGTGTGAGTGTGTATGTGAGTGAGTGTGTGTGTGTGTGTGTGTGAGTGTGTGTAAGTGTATTTGTTACTTTTAACACCGTAACTACTGAAACGATTTGGCTGAAATTTTGAATGGAGATAGATTTTGCCCTGACTTAACACATATACTTTTTATCCTGTAAAAAACCACAGGGATTTTGAAAACCGAAATCTATAGCTATAGCTATTACAGATAGATTTATATAGCAAACTGCCTTGATAGTAGATATAAAGGTTGGAAAAGGTAGCGGGAACAGGAACGGGAACCGGAAATTCACGATTCCCTCGGGATTTGTGAAAAACCGAAATTAACGCGGATGGAGCCGCGGGCAGAAGCTAGTTAATAATACTTATTTAGGTGCAGTACTTATCTTCTAAGGTGTCTCCTGAGAAATTACAACAACAACATTATCACAACAGCTAGGTATAATGTTTCTATCATCGGCTTTGGCGCAGCCTAGCATCAGGAATTTTAGGCTAGGTTAGGTTAGGATACGGTAGGTTAGATTTTGAGATCGTGTTAATCACACCACACTACAAAGGAATGAGATGCGGGAGGGGAAGCAAGCCAAGCAAGCAAGGGGAAGCCGTATTTATCATTTTGACTACGTTGACCTGCTATTATGAATAATGTCTGGTTTGACATGATATTATGAATAATATCTGGACAATTTACATATTATTTATGATAGTCATTATGTATAATGACTATCATATAATTGCTATATATGCTAATTAATTACTTTGACTGTAACATATACATCAATAATGATATTATGACACAATAACATAGTGGCTTATATATTGTTTTAATTACTGCCTTTAATTTTTTTACATTTTTAGTAGATTTTAAGTAGCTAAATATAGCTACTGTTATATTATAGCTATATTAACCCTTTCAGACCGGATTTTTTGTTTCTCGGAGTTTGTAAGAGCCGATTTTATTCCAATTAAATTAGCTACTATTGAGCATAGAAACACTAAAAAAACTGGTATTTGTAGATTATTTTCCGAGAAAATTTATGTTTTCTTTATGTAACCAAATATGGACATCCGGCCTAAGTAATTGTAATAACTGATGTATGGGCTCTATGTCAATAAATAATAAATAGTCAGTTTTATAACATTTTTATTATAAAGGCATGAAATTTGAACAAAATTTAATCCAAAAAAAATAAATCTTCTAACAAAGCTAAGTGTCGGTGAAATTGAAGGAGTGTGAGCCATTTTGCTTTTGGTATCCAGATTACCTAAGCCGTTATCCATATCATATTTGCGATAGGATTGAACACAACTGCCAGATCTGATGTGTGAAATATCAATCGCAAAGGTCACTTTGTCAACTTTATGAAGGTCCTAATACCTAACTCATGTCGATCAAGGAGATCAACCCCTCCCATTACATGATTGTACTTCTTCACAATTTCAGGCCTCTCAACTTCTATAAATCTCTTCTCTGTTTAGGATCTTTTCACCATATCCTTTTCACATCATTCAACGTAGTTAGCTTGGACCTCCTCGCCCTCCTCAATATCCGGCTCTCCTGGCTCCTCAGGCTCAAGCTCGAAATCTGATCTATATCTTCGTCTTCATGTTCATCAAGAAGGGTCAAGTATGGTGTACTGTCTTTGACTCTGAGCTATTATATCGACCCAACCGACCATGTTTCGTAGGTACATGGGAAATTACTATTATTTCTCACATCCTCATCATCCAAAGATAGCTCCAAGTCCGACAGGTTACCATTTTCCAGAGCTCTCAAAGCATCCCTCGAGAAAATGATCATAAAGATCATGAATGAACCTGAAAAAAGACACTATTTAACATTTTACGATGTGAAATTTAGCATAAATTATAGCACTTATTGCAAAAAAATAACTTTATTCACTAACTGCAGCCTATGAACGTTTGAAAAAATATCTAATCAAAACCTACTGTCCGCGTTTGTTGACATTACGAATGTTCGCGATTTTGTGTACAAATAACTAAATAATTGTGTGTAAAACACGTTGTTCTCTGCCTATATAGCATAACTTATCAATATATATTTTTTTCAAGACATATCTAATAGAAACACTTAAAATTTCTAAAGTAAATAAATCACTTACCTACACACTGCAAAGTTTCACCGGTTACTGATCAAAATTGGCTCACTAGTGCATACACGTACTAATAGATAGCGTAAGCGGTATATTATTTAGTAATTTATAATGCTCGCAAGCGATAACAACAGTTTCTAGTTACATAAAATTTAATTTTAGTAGGATAATTTCACAAAAATGTAATGTCCTCAATTGTGCACGGTAGGTCTGAAAGGGTTAATGTTATGTTAGCATGCATTGAAAACTTTTAGATTTTCTTACAGCGCCATCTATTAAAGAATAGACAAATTAAGTAAAAGCTCAGGTGAAAGAAGATTTCCGATTCGAAAGCAACCTCAGGAATGTCCCTTTAGCATCTTGTTTGTAATGTGTCTGCGATATAGATGGAGTTCATTTTCGAATTTATTTCGTACTTTGGCTGAGTTTTTGCGTATTTTGAACTTTCAAGTTTCATAGAACATTGAAATACAAAACAAATTTATTTATTTATTTATTAACATACTTGAATCTATCCTTACAGGTGAACCTAATGCGATAGATAAGTACATATAGGTATACAATACGCTCACTATATTTTTTTGTGTTACAAATACATTATCAATACATCAATTATTACATACTATATACTTATTATATACCTAAAATAAATACGTATGTAGTAATATATATAAAATATACCTAATATCGCACTATACAATCATATTCAATACAAGTGGACACCCGCGACTTCGTTCGCGTGGATATTGATTTTAAAAATCCCGTGGGAATCATTTTGTTTTTCCTAAGTTCCTTTGAGCTCTTATCTTGCTAAAAACTGTTAAAAGTTCACTGGCGGATGTTTAGGTAGATCAAAATGTAAACATCGGCCAGTGAAAGTCCCATCAAAATCGATCCAGCCTTTCAGAGAGTAGCCAGTAATCTTTAAAGTATCTACTTTCTAACAAAAAAGAATGAATGAAATCGGAGCACGCGTTAATGAATTACAGCTAAGTACACATTTTGATTTTCATCCCCTCTCCCAAGGGAACCGTGCTGAATTTCGGGATAAAAAGTATTGTTACGAATGAACCTTATTTCTAGAGCAATAAGGTTCATAATTGCTCGTCACCTAATAAATACCTAATCACCCATCGATGTAAACAAACAACAACAACGAGACCTTTCCCGAATAAACATCGATAGGGGTGGAACTTTCTAGAAAACACTTAGTCACGCGGTAACGGGTATATAAAGGGACCGGCGAGCTGACGCAGGCAGTTCAGTTCTGAGAACCGAGCGAAGTACAAGCGAAGGAAGCGATTACAAGCGAAGAGGATTGGAAGCGAACAAGCGTGAAGTGGAAGTCTACAAGAAGATCAGGAGTACCAAGTGGAATACGGAAGTGCGGAATAAAGTCTGATCAAGGGTCACCAGGTGTTTTATTCCAAATCTTCGAACCCCAGCACGTAACAATTGGTGTCAGAAGTGGGATTTGGAAGCTATGCCATTGACTCCGAGAGACGACTTCGGCAGCGAGGGTGTCAAGACCAGGGCCCAGCGTGCAGCGGAATCCAGCCGAGCGCCTGTGGAGGAGCACCTGGAGGAACCAGCATCTGGTGGGTCGTCCCAGCTGGCCCCGCCCACTGGCCCCACCCACCAGGCCACGCCTCCTGAGACCACGCCCACCCAATCGGAGGCCCCGCCCACTGGCCACGCCCACCAGACCACGCCCCTTGAGACCACGCCCACTCAGCCGGAGGCCCCGCCCACTGGCCACACCCACCTGGCCACGCCCACTGAGCAAGCCACGCCCACCGTTGACTTGTCGAGTTTGATGCGGATAATGCAACAACAGTTTGCAGCGATACAGGAAAATCAAGAAGGGGTGCAGCGAAATGTTTTGTCGGCCGTTCACGAAGTTGGCGGCATGGTGGCTAAATTGCGAAAAGAGTTGGACCTCATGGACGAGCGAGTCACCTGCCTAGGAACGGACATAGATGGTGTGAAAACTGACCTCACCGAGCTACAGAAAAAGGTGATACGTCTTGAAACGACAAGGCTAACGTCAAGTGGAGCGATGGGCGCAGTTCAGGGACCTAATGTTAAGGTACCCCCATACGACGGAAGCACCTCCTGGCCTGCGTACCGGCAACAGTTTCAGACTGTTGCTACTGCCAACGGATGGACGGACGAACAGTGCTTGACTGCCCTCACTGTCGCATTGAGAGGGCAGGCTCTAACTGTTCTGGAGGCCTTTCCTACTTCAGGCTGTGGATACAAGGAACTGTTGGATGCACTCGAATCCAGGTATGGGGAGCGACATCTGGAGCATGTGTTCCGCGCCCAGCTGCGCGATAGAGTCCAGCGATCTGGAGAGGGTCTCCAGCAATGGGCGTTGGAAATAGATAAGCTTGTGCGGAAAGCTTATCCATCGGCCGACGATAAGATGGTAACCGCAAACATCGTGCAAGCTTTTGTCGACGGAATTAAAGACCTGGAGGTAAGAGCTGCCGTGAGGCTTCGTCACCATGCCTCATTAAAAGAAGCATTGGCGCATGCCTTAGAGGTCGAAGCAGTTCGACACGACATTCGGCAGACTCACAGACTACGTGAAGTTGTCGAGGAGGTGAAAGAGGTTAAGACCTCATTCAGGAAGAACTTTGGCGCTGTGTGCTATAGATGTGGTGAGAAAGGGCATCTGCAGCTGAATTGCCCACAGAAAGAGTCGCAGATGTCCCGACTAACGAAAATAGAGGAACGGTTGGAGGAGCTTGCGAAGAGAGGTGAGAATGCAAAGTTCCCTCAAAATCAGGGAAACTAGTAACAGCCAGGACTAAGGGGCGAGTACTGGCTGGCACGGAGGGAGCCCCAGCAACGGTTATCTCACAGGTATGCGATGGGAACGATTTAGCAATGCCAAGCATGGATAAATCAGGTTCTTGGAAGGATCCTACAGTCTATGAGCTTCTTAAAGACTGCAAAAGCAACCTGACTTATTCACAAAGCATCAAGGCAAAGAAGTTTCTATTACGCTACGCGGACATCTTTTCTAGTCAAGAAAGAAACCCAGGGAGAACATCGTTAGTGCAGCATAGAATCGATACCGGAAATGAGGGACCCATCCGTCAGCGAGCGAGACGGCTACCAATCGCGAAGGAAAAAGAAGTCGAGGATATGCTGAAAGAAATGGAAAGGAACAAAATAATAGAACCATCCGCAAGTCCCTGGTGCTCACCGGTTGTGCTTGTGAAGAAGAAAGATGGAAGCACACGGTTCTGCGTGGACTATAGGCGGCTCAATGACATCACAAAGAAGGATAGTTACCCGCTACCTAGAATCGATGACACTCTGGATACCTTGAGTGGCATGAAATGGTTTTCGACTCTAGACCTAAAATCAGGTTACTGGCAGGTAGAAATCCATCCAAAAGACAAGGGGAAGACAGCGTTTCCAACGGGAAAAGGATTATGGCAGTTTAATGTTATGCCTTTTGGATTGTGCAACGCACCTGCCACCTTCGAACGACTCATGGAATGTGTGCTAGCAGGGTTAGTAGGAGATGCCTGCTTGGTGTATCTAGATGACGTCGTTATCATGGGTCGAGACTTCGAGGACCATTTGCAAAACATGGAGCGAGTCTTCGCCAAAATACATGGGGCAAACTTAAAACTTAACCCGAAGAAGTGTCAGCTATTCAGGAAAGAAGTGAATTATCTCGGCCATGTCATCACAAGTGAGGGCATCCAGACTGACCCGGCGAAAGTTGAAGTGGTTAAAAAATGGCCTACCCCTAAAGACAAGACAGAGGTAAGGGCATTTTTGGGTTTGTGCTCTTACTACAGGCGTTTCGTCAAGGGGTTTTCTGAGATCGCAAAACCGTTACATAGACTGACGGAAGAGAAAAGACCATTTTGTTGGGATGAAGCCTGTGAGGATTCCTTTTCAAAACTGAAGAAATACCTATGTGAAACACCAATTCTGGGATACCCACAACCGGAAGGCCAGTTTATCGTCGATACCGACGCGAGCAACACAGCGATTGGAGGAGTGCTATCCCAAAAGCAGGGAGATAGAGAAGTCGTTATGGGGTATTTCAGCAAATCACTGTCAAGACCGGAACGGAACTACTGCGTGACACGGAGGGAACTTTTTGCCGTGGTAAAAACGTTGCAACACTTCAGCAAGTACCTAATCGGCCGAAAGTTTTTACTACGTACGGATCATGCAGCATTGAAATGGCTACTGCAATTTAAGAATCCCGAAGGTCAAGTTGCTCGGTGGATTGAACAGCTCCAGGAATATGACTTCGAGACTCAACATCGCAGCGGGAAGTCACATGGAAATGCAGATGCACTTTCTCGGAGGCCATGCCCGGAAGAATGCAAACATTGCATCAAACAGGAGTCGACGGAGCTATCATTGAAACTTACCAGGACGAGTTCCTTAGGACCCTGGGAGGATGATGCAATGAAGATGGCTCAAGAGGGTGATGAGGATCTACGGCACATCATCGTGTGGAAGAAAAGAGGAGATGCCAGACCAACATGGAGTGAGGTTGCACCTATGAGCGTTATCACTGAGGCATACTGGGCACAGTGGAGCAGTCTTACTCTACAAAATGGAATACTCTACCGAAAATGGGAAAAGACTAACGGCAGGGAGTTCCATCTTCAGATAGTCGTTCCGAGAGCCAAGGTACCCGATGTCCTACGTGAAGTGCATGACGGAGTTTCGGGAGGTCATCTTGGCGGCAAGAAGACACTAACGAAAGTACGGGAGAGGTTCTACTGGCTCCATTGTCGGGAGGATGTGCAGGATTGGTGCCGTAAATGTACCATTTGCGCTGCCGTGAAGGGACCACAGACAAGGAGTAGAGGTAACCTGCAGCTGTACAATGTTGGTGCACCCTGGGAACGTATAGCTGTTGATATAGCCGGACCATTCCCTGTGACTGAATCAGGGAACAAATACTTCATGGTTGTTATGGACTACTTCACTAAGTGGCCGGAAGTATTCGCGATACCTAACCAGGAAGCTACAACTGTTGCAACTAAGCTCGTTGAGGAGGTTATATGTCGCTTTGGTGTACCATTGGAAATCCACTCAGACCAAGGAAGGAACTTTGAATCGCAAGTGTTTCAGGAAGTATGCAGAATTTTGGGTCTGCATAAGACACGCACAACTGCATACCACCCGCAGTCTGACGGAATGGTTGAAAGATTCAATCAGACGCTTGAAAGGCATTTGGCAAAGTTGGTTGACGCCCACCAAAGAGACTGGGACAGGTACATTCCACTGTTTCTCCTCGCCTACAGGACTGCAGAGCATGAGAGCATAAAGGCGACTCCGGCGTTAGTCAATTATGGCAGGGAACTACGGTTACCAGTAGACTTATTGATGGGAGGGACACCGGATGAACCTTGCACCGTACAAGACTACGTCGCCAATCTGAGAGAGAAAATGCGAGAAATACATGCTACAGTCAGGGAAAACGGATTGCAATCAAGTGAGAACATGAAAACCAGATACGACCGGAAATCGAACACAAGCGGATTCGAGGAAGGCGCCTTAGTCTGGCTGCATAATCCGACTCGTCGAAAAGGGAAATCTCCAAAATTGCAAACCAGATGGGAGGGTCCATACAAAGTGGTTACCCGTATTAACGACGTCACGTATAGGATTCAACGTCAACCAAGGGGAAAATTTAAGGTTGTGCACATCGACCGCTTGGCAAAACATTACGGAAGCAACAGTGATGCTCGGGACGAGCATCGCTAAGAGGGGGGCAGTGTTACGAATGAACCTTATTTCTAGAGCAATAAGGTTCATAATTGCTCGTCACCTAATAAATACCTAATCACCCATCGATGTAAACAAACAACAACAACGAGACCTTTCCCGAATAAACATCGATAGGGGTGGAACTTTCTAGAAAACACTTAGTCACGCGGTAACGGGTATATAAACGGACCGGCGAGCTGACGCAGGCAGTTCAGTTCTGAGAACCGAGCGAAGTACAAGCGAAGGAAGCGATTACAAGCGAAGAGGATTGGAAGCGAACAAGCGTGAAGTGGAAGTCTACAAGAAGATCAGGAGTACCAAGTGGAATACGGAAGTGCGGAATAAAGTCTGATCAAGGGTCACCAGGTGTTTTATTCCAAATCTTCGAACCCCAGCACGTAACAGTATCCTATATGTTACTCCGTAGTATGAACTTCAATCGTACCAAGTTTCATTTCAATCCATTCAGTAGTTTTTGCGTGATGCGCGCACAAACATACAGACAAACAGATAAACAGACAAACAGATAAACAGACAAACAGACAAAAATTTCGAAAATAGCTTTTTTACGTTCTATTACTTATCCCTAACATCCCCCAGTTATTATTTTGCAAAAATCTTTAATGTACAGATACGGCAAGTCTACAATTTTATTATACCTATGTGTATATATATATATATGTATATATAGATAAAATAGAAGATCTTCGCCTAAAACTTAGGTTTTTGTTATAGATAGGGAGGTACATACCTACTCAACGCTTTTTCAAGAGATTGTAAACAATTATAAGAATCTAGACACTTGTATAGTTCGTTCGGTAACATAGTGTCGGTACAGGCGCAGGTGCTCTTAGTATTCTGCTTTTTTTTTCTGTTTGTATTTTTTTTCTATTCTATTTCTTCAGTAGCTGTATCGTATATTGAAAAAAGGATATGCCCCGTTGACCTACCTGCTTGAAAGGGATAGCATTAATACAAGTTAGCCGCGAAGTCAAAAAAATTCAAATTATATCGTTTCAAGTAGGTATACCTACTTAAACTATGATAATAATAATTATGAACGAGTGAAATATGAAAATTCTGGATTTAATTAAATTTTGTGGATTAAATATAAACTGGATTAAATATAAACTATACAAAATTTATTACTGTTTTCGATTAAAACTTAAAAAAAAACAAGATTTTGAGTGTTTGGATTTTGTGTTGGTTTGTCCTTCAATCACGCCGCACCAGAGCTCAACGTGAATCAGAGATTGACGTGATTTTTTCATGGGTAGAGATATAGGATATTTTTTATCCCAAGAAAATCAAGGGTTACCGCGGAATTTTCAAAACCTATTTCCACGTGGACTAAGTCGCGGGCAAAAGCTAGTACCTACCTACTAAATTCATCATTAAATAAGTATGAAAATGTAGTAGATGAATAATTATGAATATAAATTATTTTTTTATTTTAACAGTCCATTTTTCTAATGTACTTATTAACCGCGATACAGGAGTGCGAACAAAAGACATCAACGCGCTAATTGTAGACAATATAATTATGGTTTAAAGTAAAGCAAAGCTGTTTTAGATTTAATCTACCTATTAGATAAAATAAAAAAAATTATAAAATCACGTTAATGTTTTTTTTTATAATTTTATGTTTTTAAATTATTATAAGTAAGTAACTTAATTTTGTTACAGCCACTATGTCATTAAGAATTGCGACAGTTATATTTTATTGATATGTGAGTAATTTTTGAACTTTTATTTATTTATTTACATACACAAGAAAGTAATTATTATTATTATAGGTAGCCTACAGCAGTGTATTTAAAATGTTTTTACAACATCAATGATAATTGTCCCTCGAACAATAAATAGTAGAAATCCTTGGGCGGCCATTATCTTTGCATCGTCATCCCGAAGCTACGGTCTGTGTGCTTAGTCTAAATCGGAGCACTCGAAAACGAACTCGAAAACTATTGATCGATTTCAGAGTAAAATAGACCTAAAATGGCTTGTATTAAGGTTTGAGTTCGCCAATACATTCAGCATTCGAACAATGCTGAATGTATTGGCGAACTCGCGAACGCGATTTCGAGTTCGTTTTCGAGTGCTCCGATTTAGACTAAGCACACTGAGCTTTAAAAGCTGCGGGGAGGGTGGAGGCGCAAGGAGGGCCGCGGGGCGGCGAGAAAGCCTCCGCCCGCCAGTACCGTGCCGAGCGCGACGCAACCCGCATGCACGCACCGTTGCGTAAACCACACCACAAAGTGACAAAAACTTGACAGAATAGTGCTATTGAACTGTGATACTTTCCTTACTATAAGGATTAAACATATATTTACTGAGTGCATATAGAGTTTTAGTTAGAAAAACCGATACTGTGGCCTGTAACCGGTGTAAATAGTGAGTGTCACGTGTGTTTACGAATGAATGTGACGGCGTAGGCGCAACGGCGGGTCGCACTCTCTGTGAGATATTCGTGGTCGCGCAGGTCGCCGCGGCCATGTTGCATACCTGAGGCGAGCGAGCGCGCGGCACTGCGCGAACGGGACACAGTTAGATATCAGTCGCGGGTGAGTTTGCTGCAGGACGGCAAGTGTGCGATGTTATCACCGGTGTCATGACGAGGATGGGGCGGTGGCACGTGGTGCTGGCCGCGCTGGCGCTGCTGACCGGCGCGGGCGCTGGCGCCGCCGCCGAACAGATGCAGTCTCGCGCCGTGGACACTGGCGTCGACCTTCGCGTGCCTGAGGCTCAACCCATCGGAACGTTTGTTGGAAAGATCCCAATCAAACCTGGTTTCACCTATCGTTTTAACGAACCCCCGAAGGAGTTCATCTTGGATCCAGTAACCGGCGAGATAAAAACTAATGTGATTCTTGATCGTGAAAGTGTGGATCGTTATGCGTTTGTGGTTTTATCGAGTCAGCCTACGTATCCTATCGAAGTTCGGCTTCGTGTAACGGACGTCAATGACAACTTTCCAGAGTTTCCTGAACCGATTATAGCCGTAGCATTTTCGGAAAGTGCAGCTCCAGGAACCAAGCTGTTGTTAGACGCAGCGACTGATATGGACTTAGGGGAAAATGGGATAGCCAATGATTACAGAATTGTAGATGGTGATAGTGAAGGAAAATTTCGTTTAAATGTTACTGTAAATCCAAGCGGACAAACTTCCTACTTACACTTGGAAACTACGGGAAAGTTAGATAGAGAAACGAATGATTTTTATGTCTTAAATATATCAGCACGGGATGGTGGAAGTCCACCGAAGTACGGGTATTTACAAGTAAATGTTACTATATTAGATGTAAATGATAACCCCCCAATCTTCGATCAAAGTGATTTTTCTGTATCTCTCAATGAAAGTGTACCACCTGGAACTACGGTTCTGAAAGTTACTGCAACAGATAGTGATTTGGGTGACAATAGTAAAATAACCTATGAAGTTAACGATACCGAAAAACAATTTGCAGTGGATCCTGAATCTGGTGTCATAACAACTACAAAAAAATTAAGCTGTCCAAAGTATTGTAGCAATACGACATGTAATATGACCTGTGTTTTAACGGTTATAGCCAAAGATCATGGAGTACCGCGACAAGATGCACGAACGTATGTAACTGTTAATCTTATTGATGCAAATGATCACGATCCGGTTATAACTTTTACTTATGTACCACCGACGGCAAACTTTGCTACAGTCGATGAAAATGCCAAGAACGGATCACTTGTTGCTGCTATTACGGTTACTGACCTAGATGCTGGATTGAATGGTATCACGAGTGTTAAAATTGTATCTGGGAATGAACTTAATCATTTTCGGCTAGAAAATTCAAGTAGTGTGTATATTGTCCATGTTAATGGAATTTTAGATAGGGAAGAAATAAGTAAATACAATTTGAGTGTGGTTGCTACTGATCAGGGTGTACCTTCACGTACCTCTACTGCATTCCTTGTAATTCACGTTAACGATGTAAACGACCATGAACCTGTATTTGAAAAGTCTGAATATTCAACAGTATTAAGTGAACTTGCGCCTTCTGGTACTTATGTGGCTGGTATTACAGCGTCCGATGAAGATTCAGGTGTTAATGCTGAAATATTCTACGACTTTTATGATGGAAATCAACAACAATGGTTTCACATTGATCATCTCACAGGATTAGTAACAACAAGGTCAGCATTAGATAGAGAAATCCAAGGGACTGTGGAATTAAATGTGTCAGCTAGAGATGGTGGACCTAATCCAAAATGGGCTTACACGAGACTTAAAATAACAATTTTAGATGAAAATGATGAAGCGCCTACTTTTCCGCAATCTCAAATCAATGCAACTCTTCCTGAAAACGTAAAACCCATTAAAGAAATACTTATTCTAACTGCATCCGATTATGATCAGGGAACAAATGGTTCTGTCTCTTATTATTTGTCCTCGAATATAGAACGGAAATACCCTAATACATTTATATTGGATGCTATTACTGGACAATTAAGTGCGGCTAAAGAATTAGATAGAGAAAGAATTCCTTTATATGAGATTCAAGTAGTTGCTAAAGATCAAGGATATCCTCCTCAGTCATCAACAGCAACAGTATTTCTGAAAGTTCTTGATGTAAATGACAATGATCCAGTATTTTATCCCAAAAGATATTTTGAAAGTATAAGAGAAGATATGAATCCTGGATCAACAATCCTACAAGTAACAGCTCTGGACTTAGATGAAGGAGAAAATGCAAAGATCATATACAAGATTGAAAGTGGAGGGGATGGATACTTTGATATCGATTCGAGTACTGGAAATATCATTTTACAGAAAGATTTTCGCAAAGCACCTAAAGCTATGTATTCTTTAAAAATATCTTGTAAAGATAAAGGTAATAAAAGAGCTATTGAAGATGCCATTGTTGAGATTATAAAAGCTTCGCAACGCAAAAACCTAGAATTTGAGGGTTATAATGGTTATAATTTTAAAATAGTGGAAGATGAAGGAACAATGAAAACTCAAGTAGGTCGTTTTGTAGGTAAAATAAATACTAGAACTTCAAGTGAAACAATCTCGTATTATTTAATAGAAGGTGATCAGAAAAATGTATTCAAAATAGACGAAAAAAGTGGAATAATAACAACCAACTCAAACGTTGATCGTGAAGATAAGATGACTTACAACCTGAAAATTATGGCTAAAAGTGGTCAAGCCTTTGGATTTACGACGGTAAATATTTCTATATTGGATGTTAATGACAATTATCCAATTTTTATAGAGGGAAAAGATGAAATATTTATACCTGAAAATATGGCAGTTGGACAAGAAGTTTATTTTGCTAGAGCCACAGATCGAGATTCAGGATCAAATAGGACAGTTTCATATAGCTTAAGTTATAACGTGGAAAACAGTTTTCGGATATCAGAAACAACTGGCGTTATCTATTTGAATAAACCTATTACAAGTGAGCCAGGATCTATTTTACCGATTGAAGTAACCGCTACAGATAATGGAAAACCAGTTCTTGCTACTAAACATACAATATCAGCAATAGTAAAAGATGTTAATGATCACACTCCTGTGTTTGATCATACTTCTTACGAAACATCTTTATTGGAATCAACTGTTGTAAATACAAGATTTTTTGCTATATCGGCTTCAGATGCTGACTTAGGAATTAATGGTAGAATATCCTACGAAATTATTGAAGGTAATATGGACGGAAAGTTCGGTGTATTCCCGGATGGTTACCTCTATGTGAAAAGTTCACTCGATAGAGAAGAAAGAGATTACTATTCCTTGACAATAATAGCATCTGATCATGGCATGCCTCCAAGATCATCGCAGGTCCCAGTTGTGATTCATGTTTTAGATGAAAATGATAACAGTCCACAATTTACCAATACAACGTTCATATTTAAAATTAGAGAAAATGAACCACCCGATACTTTTGTGGGAAAATTGACAGCGACAGATAAAGATATAGGACGAAATGCTGAACTTACTTTTAGTTTACCTATTGTTCAAAATGATTTTAGAATCGATTCAAGAAACGGTTTTATAAGAACACTAAAAACTTTTGACAGAGAAAGTTTATCACAAAGCACTGGACAAAATTACATTACATTGACTGTTACAGTAAGTGACAACGGAAAAGTAAAGTTGTCTGATTCAGTTCGAGTTACCGTATTCATAACAGACGTAAATGATAATGCTCCAATTTTTACGAGGACACCATACTCAGTAGAAATTTCTGAAGGAGCTGCTGTAGGCGCTTCCATTATGAGAGTATATTCTTCAGATGCTGATGAAGGCCTTAACGGGGATATTTACTATAAGCTTATAGGAGGTGACGACCTTGGGAAATTTATGCTTGATGAAGCAACTGGTCAGCTGTCTATTAAAAAGCCTCTAGATCGAGAAACAGTAGATCGTTATATACTAACTATCATGGCTCATGATTCAGGACTAGCTATTCGTCTTTCATCCACCACAACAGTAACAGTTCATGTATTAGACGAGAATGATAATGCACCCATTTTTACTCAAACTCAAATGAAAGTTGCAGTTTTAGAAACAGAACCAGTGAATAAAAAAATAATTCAGTTCCATGCAAATGATGCAGATTTAGGTATCAATAATGAGCTACAATTTTCCATTACATCAGGCAATAGAAAAGAAACGTTTTTTATAGACAGCTATTCTGGAGAATTGTTTCTTCATAAGCATTTGGATTACGAAGATTTAACTTCCTATGTTTTAAATATAACAGCAACAGATAACGGAAGCCCAAGTCTTTCTTCGAGCATTTCATTTACGGTAAACGTAATCGATGCGAATGATAATGCACCCATTTTTACTAACACTGCTATTGTGCGACAAATAAGAGAAGGTATTCCGACACATACTCCAATAGTTACAGTGACAGCAGAAGATCCAGATTCAGGTTTAAATGGACAAGTTTATTACTCAATTACGCATCAAGACCCCAATGATGGTAGACGAAATTTTGCGATAAATAATGTCACAGGGGTCATTCACACTTTATTACCTATTGATAGAGAAAGCACCGACACGTTTAGGATAACTGTTGTTGCTTATGATAGAGCTGAACCTGCCTCGTTGAGACTTTCTGCAGAGAAACTAGTAACCGTTATTGTTGAAGATATTAATGATAACGCTCCAGTTTTTGTCTCCATGAATGCTGCCGTCATAAATTCCGAAAGATTAGGCCGAAGTTTGAACCATGGAATTTTTATAATGAATGTTTTGGCTCGTGATATGGATTCTGGAACAAACGGTCTTGTTACATACAAGCTAATTCATGGTGGTAATGACATTTTTGATTTGCATAGAAGTAATGGTGCATTGACATTGCGCTATCCTCCCGCTATGCCCGACGCGAGATGGAATCTTGTTATTAAAGCTACCGATGAGGCAGTGTTGAGTGAACAAAGGAGCACGGAAACGTATTTAACTGTTATAATGGGTGGGACGGAATTGGAGGGCATTTCTTGGACGAACGTTGGGTCTATTTCGGTGGCTGAGAATGAACCAGCTGGAACTCCTGTGCTAAATATGACTAATAACTACAAAGGTGGCTTAGAATATTATATAGTGAATGTGACTGGTGATAACAAACAAGTGGACAGGTTGTTTGATATAGATTCCTCACTAGGCATCTTGTCTACAGCTGTGACTTTAGATAGAGAAGCGGGTGTCGATCGATATGAAGTAGAAATCTGTGCGGTTTCTTCGGGGACTCCACTGCAATCTACTACTACAAAGGTAATAATTTAAAATCTTTTTCAAGTAAATCAAATTAAAAATTAAGTGCTGTAAGAACCGACTGGTGTGACAGATGTCGCGATTAAAGCATATTCGAATGAATATGGGTAGGTTTTGTTTATTTTAATGCGGACAATCCAATTAACTTTGCACAATCGTCGGTAGAAGACAAAACATCGGCACCATACTGTTGTCGAAATAAAAATAAATTTAAAAACGAATGCTCGTTAGCGTACGTCGGCTGGCGGACTCTAATCGGAGACTCTAAATTAACGATAAGCCGCGTCTCGCAACGATATCTCAACGTTCGTTCTGAAACCTTCTAAAGATTAAATGAAGCATGGATTTTGTTTGTAATTTGTTTGTTTCATGTAACTAGTCAATAGCATCGAATATAACCCATACTTACCTATTACTTATTTACTTGTATATATATACGTATACTTATAATATTATTAGTATTATAAATGTGAAAATAACTCTGTCTATCTAGACAGATAGACAGAGTTATTTTCACATTTCATACAGACGTAAATCATACAGACGTATGTTACGCTTCACGCCTAAACCGCTGAACCGATTTTGACGAAATTTGGTACAGAGATAGAGTAAACCTTGAAAAAGGACATAGGCCACTTTTTATCCCGGAAAATCATAGAGTTTTCAAGGGATTTTTAAAAACAAAATCCACTAAATCCTCGCAGACGAAGGGCACAGCTAGTAAGTAATTAATAATACAATAATAACCAATCAAAAACAAAAGAAACATTAATTCAATTGATTTCAATAACTTATTATTATATTACTTTTTTTACTAACATATACGTAGTAGAGTATCAAAATCACGAAATTCAACTTAACTTGGAAATTATGAGATCTATAAAAACGTACCTATCTAAGTACAAAGTTAAGGAATTTAGGCTACACAGTAAATGCACCATTTTTATTTTGAAGAAATGTTAAAAAAAAGCAAAATCGTATAAAGTATGCTCGTAAACCTCTCGTTGGATTACGGTTACGATAATGCCTTTACTCTTTGTCACATAAAAGTTGAACCTGAGCTTATGGTCTTAAAAAAACCTTTATTACACCGTGCGTGGCCGAACATATTTATAATTTTGAAACATTATTTTTCTGTAAGCATAAAATCATGCCGAGCACTTTGGGTATTTTTGGCTCTTTGTACTTTAAAGACAGGATCCTACAAAAGAACTCACAAGGATTATTTATTTTTCCGATATGGCCCGTGAGCTATATGGCTCACGGGCCATATCGGGGTAATTTTGAGAAGGTATTTTTTTAATTTAATAAGTTTGTAAGCTTACTTATCAAAAGAAATGATTCTTCTGCGTTGCCTGATTATGGCAAATTAGAACTGCCAGTCGAGAGCTCTAAAGGAAGAGGTACAATATCTACATCATAGATAAATAATCATTTTTAGTTATAATTTTATCACAGGTTACATTGTTATACTTATAGTAATTAATACCTTACCTAAATAAATTACCTTTGAAGTTATAAAACGACATAATATGCAGTGCCGCTTCAATAAATGTACTTAAATTAAATTTTGAAAATCCTAATATAAGGTGTTTCTAATGATACTCATATCCCAAGAAAGGACAGAGCGTTTAATTTGAAATACCTAATATCAGGAAAATAAGAAGGCATTCAAATATTCGGGATCGAGTTTGTACGCTAATAAGTTCCAAATATCTTATTTAATCAAAGCAAGGCTATTGACCGTGAAGTGCTTAAGTGTCACTCCAGACGCGCGGACTGTGTCGCGGCTTTAGTCGCGACTGGACTGAGTCCACCTAGCAATTTTGCTTTCAGACCAGACGGTCGAATCGGACCATCGGATCATATCATACCGAACCTAGGAGCGATCCTGCTTCGCAGCATAGATCTGAGCACAGAAATGCAATGATATAATATGAGCACATAATATGTATATTTTATATATATTTTACTCTGCGATGATATTATTACAGCATGTGTATACCACATACGTGCTGAACAGGCTTACATCGGATCTTGTACAGAGTGGACCAAATCCGCTGCAAAACATAGACAATACGACAAGACACGTCTTTCCTCAGAAAACAATCTACACAAGTGGATTATGTACGTAGCGGATCAAATTCGCTGGTCCAGCCGTATTGAATCCGCTCGTCTGGTAGCACTATTGATATTTTTAGGGTATCGCACCTTAAATAGATAAAATGAAACCCCTTGAAGGATCATGTTACTGTCCGTCCGTCCGTGTGTCAAGGCCCTGTTTCTCGCAAATTGCTAACAAACTGAACTAAAGTATAAAACCTTATTGTGCCTCATTTAAAAATTCAAGTTTCAATTAGTTTAAATGGAGGAATACTCGTAGATAGATACAACGATGAAAGTGTATTTACTAATCAAAATTTCTACTCATCCTATAACCTATAATCATAAAATTTATAGGATACTTCCTGATGATCTTGTAATTTGTCACGAAAGTAGATCTAGAAGCACAAATGATGGAAAAATCATGAAATCACTCATTTTGGATCGCGTATTTGAATACAATACATCTATACTAATATAATAAAGCGGAAGAGTTTGTTTGTTTGAACGCGCTAATCTCAGGAACTACTGGACCGATTTGAAAAATTCTTTGGATATGTACGTGATCCCTGAGTGCTATAGGCTATATATTATGTACCACGGGGGAAACGGGGCGGACCGCTAGTATAAAATAAAACGTTAAATTATACGGATCCTCTGAGGGCGCGAGACCTGCTCGCACTTACACTTGACCGTTTTATTTGATGTAGTGGTGTTTTTAGCACGTTTGCACGCAAACCTCTTATAAGAAATCTTTATGCTTATCGATTCCGATTTTGTGTTCAGGAGACAGGAGTTTTTAGCAATAAATTGTTCGGCAATATTACAGTTTTTACCTGTTAAGAAAAAGAAATACATACAGCAAAAGTTCAACCACCCGAACTAAATATAGGTACCTACCTAGTCTGCTTAGTAAAGCATAAAGTCATCAGATTCTCTATACTTACATATTATACCTACTCGTAAATGTAAATCAATATTATCTTTATCGGAAATATTTGTAAGTCTAAAACAATTATCGTTTCTTTTCATAAATTCAAAATTCTTTCTAATAAATAAAAATTTTACAATGGATCTTTAATCATCGCTGTGCTGGGATACTACCTCACGATGATGAATAAATAATAAATTAATATGAATTAATTGTAGGAGAAATAAAAATGTTAAACTTAATAGTTATTTATGATATAAATTCTGTAAGTTGAAAATTTCAAAGCGCAAATCAAATTTTAATACCAGGGCTGCAGATGAGGGTTTTACATGGCATGTGTATCATACAACATTTTTCAATACATTTGTTAGTTAAAACGGTAAAAACGATAAAATATTATGTTCACCATTGCAGTATCTAGTACAGTTTTAGTATTTAAGCTAGGCATTTCATAGTCCTTTTTTATATCAATACAATTTTAACCTATTATTTATCTACTTACAAACTATCATTATTATAGAAGCCGTACCAGAATCACTTTGTCATACAAGTGCGATTTCCAATTTTCATCGCTCGGCTTTTATAGGTGGCCAACTGTGCAAACCAATACTTTAATCTTACTTAATGGGGTAAAAGTCTTTTTACGCGATTTTGGCAGCGCTGTAATAATATCCATTTTACGAACAAACCGTTAAATTTTTTTTTATAATAAATACCCGCGTATGGATGTCGGGTTTGCGCTTAATAACGCACACATACACGAACATCCTCTCATCGTAAAAATTCCCTCAGCTACTAACGTAAGCTAAGCTAAATTAACGAAGCTTAGGCGTAAGTCAATAACCCGCTTTGGTGTACTTTCATCTTAGATATATGTATAGAAGAGGTATGGAAGTTTATTGGTACCATACCGATGGTAAAATAATACAGCACCATTCTAGTTTAATAAATAGTGATGCTATCTATCGAAACACAGGGGCACTCTCCCGTACTTACTCTATTACACACAAACGGGTTTTTAAAAGTGAATTCGCAATATTATTTGTGTTAAGATTATATGAAGGAACATCGATTTAAGGTAGACCGGGGAGAGGGGTGACTATCAACTGACATCGAAAGCGCATTAGGGCGCCAGCCTGCATTCCCCAGTCTGATTTATTCAACGCGCTCCCGGCGCGGGCATCGACACTCGCCTTAATGAACGTACAGGTTACGTTATACTGTGAAATAGCTTTCATTATTTCACGCCAATACTAATAGTCTTGTGTCTACGCATTGCGTATAAGAGCGTGTACACATGTGTATACCTATGTATTAAATTTCAAAATTGTTAAAATAAGTGTTTAAATATCGTAATCCATCAACAAATTAAGCAGTTCATTTTTAAGCAGTCTCTAGAGTTCTAGACTATGATTCAGTTGAACAGTAGAAGTTTTTTTGTTTATTAAAGTAAAGCATGCAGCCTCTCTTCTGTAACTTGGAGCGGTCCTGTCGGTGTACCTTTTCCCATCATTGTCAGCAGGCCCGGATCTAGGGGGGGGCAGGCCGGGGCCCATGCCCCGGGCGGCAGATTCAGAGGGCGGCAAATTCCAAATGCTGAGTACAACATTATCGCAACTTTGCGATGATTGAACGCGCAGTATAGTAGTAAAATAATCTATAGGTCAATGGCGGATTATCCTTAAGGCAAACTAGGCAAACTAAGGCACGCGCCTAGGGGCGCGAGATAACAAGGGGCGCCAAAATTAAGTAAGCAGGTGCTGCAAAGTTAGCACAGGTCTTTCGAAGCTGCAAACTTGGATTAGTACCTACCTATATCTACACGACTTTTATTGGTCCTAACAACATATAAAAAAATCAGAACTAGCCGTTAGTTCAGTTAGCCCAATCAGGGGCGCCGATGAGGTGCTGCCTAGAGCGCTGTCGACATCTAATACGCCACTGTATTGGTACATATTTCAAACTGTTACAGGTCATATTTTGTATTAAGTACATTGAAAAGATTTTGAAAATTTTTTTTTGATGGCACTGTATAATCGATACGGAACCTAAAACTGTAATTTTTTCATTTTTGTCTGTCTGTCTATAATCTTGGCCACGAATCACGTCGAATCTACTACGCCAGTCAAATCTTACATTAAAATCGCAATCAAACGGCAAGTTCTGATTTTTTTAATATGATGTTAGGACTATAGCTTCGAAAGACCTGTGCTAACTTTGCAGCACTCGAAAAACCGCGTAATTTTTGCACTTTTTTGGATTTTTCAATATATAAACCTAAACTATGCGTTTTTTAAAAAATGTTTATACTCTTTTAAAGTAATATAAAAATTGCTACAATTTAAGTCTACTAGAACCAGCTCTGAAAATTCAATATTTACTGAGATAGGTACAGCTCTTCAAAACTTGACAATTATTTCCAAAAAGTTAAATTTTAAGGTTTGGTCAATTTCAAACTCCGATATTGTAATTGGGGAAAATACTCATTTTACAGGTAAAGTTAAATGAAAAAAAGTTGTAGTAAATATTATTACTTAACTTTAATTTAAACATAAAACGACATTTGTAGGCCATAATATAGGTAGGTAGTATAGGTAGTTTATTTACAAATCCTAAAAATTAACAAGTATAAATTGAAAATTTAAAAAACCCCCGACATTCGCCATTTTATGGCGGCGGCCATCTTGAATTTGCAATAGTGCTATTCTACTAGTCAAGCCCTTTCATTTGATACCCATATCAAGGGAGTTGTGAAAAAATATGTCATCCGCCATTTTGTAGCGGCGGCCATCTTGGACCGATTTTCATCAAACATAGCTAACAACACTCTCGACTAATTCACCTTTCAAACAAAAAAAACCGCATTCAAATCGGTCCAGCCGTTTGAGCGCCACAGGGGAACAGACAGACACACACACACACACACACACACACACACACACACACACACACACACACACACACACACACACACACACACACAGACACGTCAAACTTATAACACCCCGTCGTTTTTGCGTCGGGGGTTAAAAAAATAAGAAAATTGCATTTTTCGCTTTAGTTTGTTTTGAAGCTACGCATTTTTTTAAATATTTTTAACCCCCGACGCAAAAACGACGGGGTGTTATAAGTTTGACGTGTCTGTGTGTGTGTGTGTGTGTGTGTGTGTGTGTGTATGTGTGTGTCTGTCTGTTCCCCTGTGGCGCTCAAACGGGTGGACCGATTTGAATGCGGTTTTTTTTGTTTGAAAGGTGAATTAGTCGAGAGTTTTCTTAGCTATGTTTGATGAAAATCGGTCCAAGATGGCCGCCGCTACAAAATGGCGGATGATATATTTTTTCACAACTCCCTTGATATGGGTATCAAATGAAAGGGCTTGACTAGTAGAATAGCACTATTGCAAATTCAAGATGGCCGCCGCCACTAAATGGCGAATGTCGGGGGTTTTTTAAATTTTCAATTTACACTTGTCTATAGTTATATTTTGAAAGTAGGTAGACCAAAATAGATTTTTTTTTTCTAAAAAAATGAAATTTTAAGATTTGGTCAATTTTCGACCGCAATGTTGGGAATATTGCTCATTTTACGGGTAGAATTTTATAGGCAAAAATGTTTAAAGGTTGAGGAGGGAAAAGTATACTTTTTTTTACATTACATTAATCTCGGGGGGGGGGGGGGCAACTAAAATATTGGTGGGGGCGGCATTTTTCAGTTTTTGCCCCGCCTCGAAAAAACTGAAGATCCGGGGCTATTTGTCAGTCCCTGACTATCTCTTTCATCTCTCCAAATTTGCCTTGACTGCATGCAGCATTTCTCTTGATTTGTTTCAGATTGGTCTCTTCGTCTTCTCCTTGCCGGCCTTTCCTATATGTATATCTTGTCTTCTATTCTAAATCAAACTACTAAACTAATTTATAAAGGTACAATGAAACTACCCACGAGGGACAGAAGAGCCTCAAGACATAATAAATAAATGTATGCACACATTATATTCTCGCTCGATTTTCACCGTAATAAAAGTGCATGTTGCGTCGAATTGTAAAATGGCTTCCATTATTTTCATGTTCGTACTTATGCTCGTGTTTCTGTATCTCTGCAGTAAGTTAGGGTAAAATATTATACTCCGAGAAACTACTTAAAACGACAATTATGATTGAAACAGATGGTAATTTGTAGGAAGACTTTACGAGTACACACTATTTTTTAAATAGCAGCTATATTAAGTATTCGATTTTGATTTGCATAGAACAACACCTGCTCTGCGGGCTTTTACTCTACAGGTAAATGCCTAATGCACATTAAGGTAATAAACAAAGTCGCCGACGTTGCTGAATCAGCATTAGTCTTTTCAACGTATTAACATTTTCTTTTTTATCAACAAATTTATTGATTGGGACGAATGTGCTCGCTGAGAGAGAACTTCGAATGTTAAATCAGCATTTATTTCAACCTGTTACGTTGTCTAATGCTTTTTGAGTCACAATTGATAACGAGTTTGGGTGGCGCGACCCTAAAAGCCTTATCGAGAGAAAAAAGTCACTTAGGTACCTTATACTTTTCGTCTCCATTGGATAAGACTGTACGCGTTGGTGACGGAATTATTTTAAGGCTTGATTTGTGGTCTTTAAAGACAGCTTAAGTAGTTATGTTGTCTTCATATCGAAATGTTAGTTTACTTGTAAATAAATACAATTTATTGTTTGAAAAAATGTCCTAGATACAGTTTACATAAATATACCTATTTGATCAGGTTATAATTTAACAACTCAAATATCCATGCATATTACTTAAAATATATTAATTTCAAATGTCTTTAGCTCAGTCTGTAGTTTGTTTAAAATTATTGTCTAGTTTTGTGATTGATGAGCAATCATTGATTTGCATTGTACAGATATCAAATCCGTTTTATCAGTTTGTGGGTATATTAAAGTAACAATAACTTTATCGTTATCTTTAGCGTCATTAGCTGACAAGAATCTTAGTACTTCACTGTTTAAACAAAGAATTAACGATATTTTATTGAAAAAGTGCTACTACTCAATCAAGGAATTTTTAGCTGATAGTTGGTAGATGTGCAATTGACATTATGGAATATTAATTTAGACATTAAGCATGACATTGTATATTATTTAAAGTTTTATTGGTTTTATTATAATTTATTTCTTTTTTTTTTGCACGAAGTTTGCACGCTACTCAGTGGCAGATTGAAGTGCTATTAATAATTATTTAAGATCTTGTTATTACTCAATCTGGGCAAATAAATAAATGATTATGATTATTATTTAAAATCATATAAATTGGACTCATATAAATTAGGTCATTAAAATAAACAAACTTAGATCTGTAAATTCTGTCAATGTTTTATGACTCTATAATATCGATAGATAAATTCTAGATTCGGTGGTCCACGTAAGTATTACAAAATGAGATTTTCTTCAAAACTTTCATTATTTCTTGACTTAGAGCTACGAAGGTAAGGTATTTCCAAATTGGCGTTGTTCCTTCGATCGTGTCGTGCGATCAAATTAGAAACTCATTCGTCTCAGAGAGAGCTGATCGTCTCGATACGACTTGAAACAGCATGCTCCAATTTAGTCATTAATCGTATTCCACAACAAGTGAGGTCAAGGAAAGTTACAACTACACTGCGTCAGTTAATTAAGTACATTATACAGGTTATATTGATGCTCGCGACTTTGCCCGCATAGATTCATACAAACATTCATCCCCCATCTAACCCACTTGGGAGTAGTTTTTCCAAATTTCCTTAAATACGATATTATTTATTTTTAACCGAAAACCTAAATACCAATTTTCATGGATATGAGTTGATAAATGACGTGAAAAAGGTCGGACTCTCATACAAACCTTCATCCCCTATTTAACCCACTTTGGGGTAGAATATTCAAAAATCCTGAAACACGTGTTTCTTTATTTTTAACCGACAATACAAATACCGGTTTTCATGAATATAATTTGAAAAATGATGTAATTTTATACAAACTTTCATCCCCTATTTAACCCCCTTAGGAGTGGAATTTGCAATAATCCTTTCTTAATGGACACCTACGTCATAAAATGAAGCTACTGGGAAAATTTCTAGTTTCTACATATTCTAATGTAAAAATTACGGGTACATACCACGATTAATTTTTTTTTTGATTTTGTCGATATTTCGGTCCAGTTACATGGACCGTGGTCGCGACGAGACTGCGGTGCTGCGAGGGGGGAAGTTTCAACTGTCACGGGCAGTATCGAACTACCCGCCTTCTCACTCTTTTCATCGAAACTTCACGGGCTGTCCGGCAAAATACGCTCACAACATCACTCTTTTCTTCTTTCTTACGACGCTGTCCTGGTTTGCATAATTCTACCACTGGATTCCACGTACTCGGCAGTTTGAAACCATCATCACGATTGAAATTAGGATGTTTGCGGATTTCAATCGCCTCGCGCACTAATCTGGGTATGTAGTGGCGGTCTGTGGAAAGAACTCGAGATTTATGCAGTTCTATCTAGTGGTTTGTTCCCGGTTGCAGAATATGCTCCGCGATCGCAGATTTCTGAGGATCGTTGTTTCTCACCGCTTTAATATGTTCCGATACCCGAGTGGCTATGGGTCTCTTGGTTTGACCAATATACGAGCTACCACAGCTGCAGTCTATTTTATATACACCCGGACAAGAAGGCGGATAAGAAGGCGGGTAGTTCGATACTGCCCGTGACAGTTGAAACTTCCCCCCTCGCAGCACCGCAGTCTCGTCGCGACCACGGTCCATGTAACTGGACCGAAATATCGACAAAATCAAAAAACAAATTAATCGTGGTATGTACCCGTAATTTTTACATTAGAATATGTCGATAAACCACGAAATAAGCCTTAAATTCTAGTTTCTAGCTTCAGTGGTTTAGGCTGTGCGCTGATGATCAGTCAGTCAGTCAGGACAAGCCTCTTTATACTAGTATAATATAGATAGATAGATGTTATACAATTAACATGGCTGGCTTTTATATTTAGTGCCTTTGGGTATAATACGTGTAGCTCTTGGTCCCTCCCAGAATTAATATTAGCTTATGATTTAGAGAAGAAGAAAAAACACACGTAAATGGTTATACTATGTACAACATCATATTATATTGTCTGTGTAGTACACCCCCAACACTTCATACAAGCAAACTCATCTAACTATATCTACAATTACTGAGAGTATGATATTCTACGTAAATCGAGCGTGACAAGGATAAATATACTGCTAGATAAATTAGTGGGGAGAGGGGGGAGGGAGTATCGCTACTTTAATTAGTAGGTATAACAGAGTACTTATATCTACCATGTTTATTATACCATGTAATCCAAACTTTTAACTTATTTTATCTACTCTCATATCTTAAAATCCCGAATATGAAATCAAAATGTGTCATATATTGGACTACTTTATTCACATACATCTATAATATTTAAAAAAAAAATTAAAAAAATTCATTATAACACTACTTTGTTAGGAAATTATTGCAAAGTAATGTTATAAAATAATTTTTTCTACATTATAGTACAGGCGAACTGGGTTCTGGTATTTTTGAGCCATGGCGGGAAATTCGTGCGACCTCCTTACAGTAGATGTGTGTAACTGTACAAACGCGTTAAACATTGTGAATTGTGTTAAATTGCAGAAGAGTAACTACTAAAAATTAAGTTTACTTAAAATTAAGTAACTACTAAAAATAACTACTAAAAATTAATACTTAACTATTAAAAATTAAATTTTTGATAAGCTTGAGCTATTTTCCGATCCACTAATTTCTATAGGACATTAGGACTCCTCTACTACTATTAATTTCTCTATGGTAACCCAGGCTGTATGGTCAACGATCTTGGCCTGTCCCGAAAGGGACAAACCGAAAAAGAAGAAGAATCTCTATGGTAACAACTGAATTTTGGCGCCATACGCTAGTTATAATATTTAAATTTTTTATTTGTTACTCAAAACTTTACAAGACATGGTTTTTATTGTGCGGAAAAATGTCTAGCAGTGATACTGAAGAGAATTTAACTCCACCTGACCACCGACCAACAATCTGTTGCCAGCAAAATCAAAGAAAACTCACGACAAATATTACCAAGATTTTATGGTTTGGATTTTAAGATATGAGTTTAGATAAAGTAGTGTATGAAACTCTACATAATTAGTTATTAAAACACTCGTGTAATACTATTAAAAAACTCGCCTGCGGCTCGTTTTTTAAACTAACACTCGTGTTTTAATAACCTCTATTATGCAACCGTTTCATAAACTACTATTTTTTTCTCTATACCTACGCCTTTTTCTTAACAATAAAGAAAACTCGATTCATACGTAGGTATACCTACAATATTATATTATTTTGTCAAATGTGCCTAATTGCTCGTGTCCGTGTTTAAATAACCGGTCCTCCGGCATTTCATGCTATGCAAAAATTTACAGACACACTTGTTATAGCCACATTATGTGTCCATTCGAAAGTCAAAATTATTTATGTTCAGTATATGTATGACAATTCGAGCAGTCAATAATTTATTTATGTATACTTAATCATTATAATATATTAATTTTCAACCTAATAGGGTAGGAACACCGGTTACCGGACACGCACCTGTTATCGTCCACTGAGCGGATCACTCTTAAGAAATGCTTAAAAATAGAAACATTATAAGACTTACATAAAAATAATGCATCTCTATGCCAACTTGAATGTCTTATCAACACACAGAGAAAGAAAAAAGTCTATTTCACTTAAGTTTCTTTGAAAACAAAGCGATCGAATTTTGAGTATGCAATTAAGGAATGAAAACGAGCCGTGTAGAGCAAAAAAATTAGTGGCATACTTCAACTATCACGGGAAGTTATTAATCATTTTACTATAAGATTTAGTTTGATTCTTCTTTGTAGCACTTACTTATGTTTCATAAAATACTATGAACGTGTTTTTTTACTTTTGGTTACATTAGAATACAAATAAAAGGGGTGGACGACAACTAGTTCACTATTTTCTTAAGAAAACCTGTTATCGTCCGGGTGGTCAAACACAGGTTTAGCGTCTTAATTTTAGGTAGTCTTGTTATCAATCGAGGTGTGCACAAAATTGGAATTAAGTTTATTAATTCGAATCCTATACACATACACTAGTTAGTGACTAGTCTTCGTCCACTTTTTTCTCATTGTATATAAAACTATGGGTCTTCAAAATCACGCGTGGACGATATCTAAATTTGCACTGAATAAATATTCTAAGTTTCGACCACCAAGCTATTATTTGAAAATAAATAGATTTAGTAAAAATATAAATAATTAAACTTGTTTGACAAAAGAATTAACTTATATTTTATGTGTTTCTCCTTGGAACTTTGATATATTTATAAGTTAAGATAGTATTGTCAATCATTATAATTTGTGGACGAAATTTAAAATAGAGAGTCTGAAATGCACCGGTTATCCGTCCACCTATATTTTAAACTGTATGAAAAACATATATTTTTTAATATTATGTTATTATTTAGGTGAATTTTGATTATTACTCATATCTATAATTTATTTTTTATTCATCTACAAGTTAGTCCTTGACTGCGATCTCATCTGATGTTAAGTGACGATGCAGTCTAAGATGGATGCGGGATAACCTGAAAGAGGTACGGCAGAATCCGTACCCTTAAACGCTAAATGACTTGGAAGTAAGGCATACTAGACTAGAGACAATTTTGAAATTATTAAATTAAATTTACCAAATTGCTCTGCCGAGAATCAAGTAGAGGACCTTCCACTAATAAGACTTACCCCTGCGCCATGCCAGGGAGGCTGCCAAATTATATGTACCTACTTTTATATAATGTATGTGCGATGTGGTAAAAGACGATGCAAGATAGATAGGCGCAAAGTTGGTAAAGATATTATGTCATATTGTAGACTCTATAAACCGCGTTAACAAGGCAATAGTTTTTTTATCTGTTTTATTTTAAAACAAGCAGTTGACCGCTATTGCGTATGCGTAGAAAGACCACATTACTTTGTATTTAAAGTTCTTTATCACCCTGTGAAAGTTCTGTCAAAATAGGTTCAGCTGTTTTGAAAAGTAAGTATTACGAATAGACGAAAAACAGAAAACAATTTTTTTATAAACGGTTATGTGGCTTTTTAATAATGTATAATAAGTAAACATAAGTTCACTAATAAAAACCCATATATTTCGAAAAGACGGACAGGAAGTTAATTTTAATTGGTATAGATATTAAATACATATTAAAGTGGTGTTAATATTACATATTCAATTATTTACTCATTACATGCATACTTTTTCATAGTAAATTTCTCATAGAAATCAGTGGACGGATAACAGGTACAAGGGTGGACGATAACTAGATTTAGTGGACGATAACCGGTGAAATCGGCATTTTCAGCTTTTTATTAGGATTTTAAAAAAACTAGTTATCTGACTAAAAAAATACTAACATGCAATGAAAATAGACTATACTAGAAGTATATTTTAACAAGTTTTTGTTTAATTTTTTTTATAGAACATATATTTTCACCCTCTCAAACTCAGTAACTCCACTAAATGGACGATAACCGGTAAGAAAACCCTAATCATTAATTTTATACTATAAATCACAAAAGAAATTAATACCAAATAGGCGAAGACTCAATTGTCTGAAATTTGCACGTATAGATTAACTACCTACGGTTTATAATTTTCCAATATCGAAAGCAATCACAACATTATAAACAGATTGTTCCCTGACAGTCTATTGGGGCCGCTTTCTTATCACACGACAGTGGTGACCAGTTCAACGCGACCTGCCTCGCCTCCGGACGCCCTTCACCAAGTTTCGAGCGGGGACTGGTATCACTGACTGTCACAGATCAAGTTTAATTGGACACTTGTATGTGTGCATTCATGTGAAGCTGAACAGGTTTCTAGTAAGCTTGATGCTTTCTACGTCACACATCGGTGTTTATGTATGACTAAGTTAAGATCGTAGTGTGCAGTTCATAACTTTAAACTCGCAGTAGGTACGAGTATGAGTTTATTATGATACTAGCCGACCCCCGCGACTTCGTCCGCCTGGATATAGGTTTTGTATAGGATCGGATTGGATCCCATAATCCTTTTTTGTACCTAAACTAAATGTAGCCTAAGTTATTCCTTATAACATCACCAGAAAGTTCCATCAAAATCGATCCAGCCGTTTCGGAAATTAGCTGGAACAAATAGACAGGTCGACAAACATAAATTTAAACGCACACCAGTTTAAAATAAGCCGTACGTTCAAAGATCCGGGTCCCAAGTTATTTGAACCCAATAAATGCCTGTCATTTCTGAACTAAAGAACCTATGACCTTGAAATATTTATGGAACAATATATAAAGTACTATCTTTCTAACAAAAAAAGAATGAGTAAAATCGAACAACGCGTTAATGAATTACAGCTAAATACACGATTTAACTTTCATCCCCTCTCCCAAGGGAACTGTGCTGAATTTCGGGATAAAAAGTATCCTATAACCTACCTCGGAGTATAAACTCAAATCGTACCAAGTTTCATTCGAATCCATTCAGTAGTTTCGGCGTGATGCGCGGCCAAGATACAGACAGACAGACAGACAGACAGACAGACAGACAGACAGACAGACAGACAGACAGACAGACAGACAAAAATGAAAAAAATTGCAGTTTTGGCTTCAGTATCGATTATAGAGTGCCCTCCAATAAAAATTTTCAAAATATCTTCAATGTACAGAATTGGATCTGTTACAGTTTTATTATATTATAGATGTGTATCATTCGCGAAGGCGTGATGGGAGTTTAGTAGGAACGGTCTTGTACCTGTCGTTTTTATTATCTGGTACTCCTTTATTACGGATTTGTTTAGGATATGGGCCGCTTGTTTATCTTTATATGGGTTTGTTGAGGCGAAAATGTGATGTAATAGATTCTCGGTGTTCCGTTTGCGTCAGTATTAATGACGTTGTTAAATAGTGCGGGTTTTAGATTAAGGATCTATGAATTGCGTGAGAGAGGAAAGGCGTCGCTTCTGTTAATTTACTGGGCCTGCGATTCAAGGCAGCAGGCGACAGTGGAAGTTTTATCAGGGCTTTGATAAAGCGTGCAGTTTTAAGAATAGGTAGGCAATTTTTATTGGCATTTCTTATGAAGGGAATGAATTACAGACACTATGTACCTACTACCTACCTATTGTACTACCATTTTAGTAAGTAACATCGATATAATATTCGCTATTGTTGATCGCCATCATAACGCGAGCGCAAAAATCAATAATCTAGCCGACGAAGATGAATTAGCGCCTATGAAAAAATATTTCTCCAGCGTAGATAGATATCTATAATATTATATCCTCATAACATTAAAAAGCCTAATGTATGTACAATATTTTGAATAATAATTAGTTATGTATATTTTTAAATACATTTCCAAATCGAGGAATCAGTGGGATTCCAACCCACAACTCCGCACTGTTTTGATTCTTACAGGTCGGTAATACGGCCTCGGTACGGTAATGCCTTGCAATGTTTTACTTTCTTCCATATAGATATTATTATATATTAAAGGTAAATACTTTAATAAAATGGTTTAACTTTAGATTATAAAAGTGAGGTATTAATTATTAATGTTGAATAAATAATGGTTAATCGACTTTTATTTAATGTAGGTTCCCAAGTTAAATATTGTGCAAGAATTCAAGCTGCTACTAAATTTTACTTTCATATTTTTTAACTTCGATTTTTTTACGCTGAACAAACTATGAACTAAAAGTCACTCAAAGCTTAACATTAAGTTAAGTGTTAACAGTAAATGTTTAAATAAAAACAAAAATATTTTAATAATATTACTTATTCAGATAAGTACAAAAAATAACAGTTATCTTGTCCATTCTTACTGACACCTAATTAAAATTCCAAGCATAAGCTCAATTTATTCAGAAAAACAAAGTAGCTAAGTAGATTGTGTGAAATTACATTTTTTATTGCATGTTTTACATGCAAATATTTTAATTTTTCATTCTGTAAATTTATTTTGTTGACTTCTGTTTTTTTTTTAGTTTTTAATGTCTCCTATAGTCAAGTACGTACATTAAGTCCACAGCTGGACATAGATCCTTTTAGGGACTTCATAAACACATTAATTAGGATAAAGTGATAAGCGCGTTCATAATGGCTTTCCGTCAGGCATATAAATTGGCGAGCGGTTTGGAGCGGAATTGGAGTCGCCAATTTTGCTTAAAAATATTTAAACTGGGCTTCTTCCGAGGCTACGCATTACGCAATGAAATGGTAGGGTACTATTAATTATCAGTATAATTCAATTAATGAACGTGTGAATAAGTGAACGTTCATAGTTAAAACAAAACTTGTTCAGGGTAAAAAAATCCTAAAATTATGTTCTTCTTTAGGAAGATATAATATATTATGCCGTGCTTTGAGTTCTGTTAGCAAAATATAGGAACTAACATACAGTGATACAATTGGAAGCGCTGTAGCTCCCAACGACTTGCATGAGATCACCCGTCGACCTAATGGGGCCTGCCTCCCAACGCCGTTGGGATGTCGAGAGACCTCCCAACACCGGTGTGGGGCCGTTAATACACCTTGGGAACCCAACTTTCATCGGTTTCTCGTGCTGTTCCCCGCCAACTGCCAATTCAGTTTCGCGACTCGTCTGCGAAATACAAATACTATAATGCTGATCTGGTTAGGTAGAGAACACCGAGTAGAGTTTACAAAATCAAGAAGTTACAAAAGATAAAATGCATTTATTAATACTGGCAGCATGTTATCGCACGTTATTTTCGGTTGCCAGTAGCTATTAAATGGGCATTACTGCCACCTGTAAGTTAGGGCTCGCAAACCTTACGCCTCCGCGACGTTTCACCGCAAAATTGATTCCCTGATGCTATCTAACCTCCCCGGGGAATGGATAAATAAATACTTTACGATAATCTCAAGAGATCTGAGACAGGCCAGAATTACAGCTCGCTGGATATATTATTGCATTTTAATTCCGTGCCCGGCACTCCTCCGTCGCATTATGATTGTATGATTTACTGGATTATTGTATGTATGTGCACAGATTTAAAGTAAGTAGATATAGTAAGGTACGAGGTATCTAGAGATTTCGTTCTGTAAATAATCTGCGCGATGATCTTGATTTCACGCGTTAACTTTTTGTTAACTTTTCATTTTACATATTTGGATTAAGTATTCGTTTTTAATTATTGTGCTTAAGTCTGGAAAAAATTCTTCCAAATATAAAAGCTAATTATTGTACTGAGTCATTTTCTTTCAAAAGTTATAAAATATTAATGTCGACTAGATTCCGGTAAACTCAGCATTTAATTACTACATCTAGTACCTACAAGTTCTAATACTCACATACATTTTACAATGTAGGTATGTATATACGTACAATTTCTAACGTTCGTGCCGATCTTGGCTTTTCAATAGCTATGTTCCATAGAAAATAGGGATCCTGCCTTTAGGCTCGCTGTACTAAATATAGTGACTACTGAATTAATTATTATTATTGAACTTAGTAGTTTTATGCTCGCAATCTAAATAACTATTGAACATGGCTGACCGGTAAACTGTGAACGCAAAGGATCATTGGCCCAAGGATATTTTATTTTAAAATGGTAGTAAGGCGTGGTATGGTGGCATTTCCGGGGAACGCTTGCATGCTATAGAATAGCAGATTGTGATGCGAAACATAATAATTATTATTAACACCTCTTTTTGTTTAGTTACAACTAAGACAATGTGGCTAATTCTGTTGTACACAATTCTCTAAACTAAACTAAAATGACAGGTTTAAAAATAGTGCTATCCCCTTCAGCAGGGAGGATTGTGAAAGAGACAGGAATATATTTAGACCTGTCATTTTAGTTTAGATTTAGAGATTGTGTACAACAGAATCGGCCACATTATTAAAGACAATATTATAATCGGAAGTATGTACTTACCTACTCAGTTTACCCACAATACGAACTTATTGGTTGAATATTCAAAGTAGAGTAAGGTATACTTATTAATTTTATAATAAACGTTACATCCGATTACATTTGTAATTCTTTTCCCTTTTCAGATCTTTTAAATATGAATCTTCAGAAAATACTACCTATTGATATATTAAGAAAATAATATTTTCCTAATAAAATGTAAACACAGGCATATGAGAACTGTACCTACTATTTAAAAACTTTAATTTTTTACAGTTATATTGGCGAGCTTACATATTATTATATAATTATTGAAATTGAAAAGAAACCGCATTTAATTAAAACACTTTGTATAGGTAAGGAAATACCCGAGGGAAATACGACCAGCGCGAAAACACTAAATAAAATAAATATCTTTATGATCGTCATAAGAAACACATTTTAATTCATTCTATAATATCACCGTGACTCTACTTAAAAGAGGTCCCCTAATTAGCGTTTTAACACCTAAATTTAAATATAAAATGTAAGCAGTATGGAGACGAGTCGATTCTCGCCTTTCTCGGCAAAATCTCGTTTACGTACATCGATAAAAGTTGTAAAATGCAAATGGGACTAGTCCAATGGTAAGAATCTTCCGCCCACGTATAAAATTTGCCGTTACCTTTTTCAAATACATAATTGCCGTAAAATACATCTATTATAATTTACCGAGCCAATTCGAACCCATACTACTTAGTTGCTAAAATTTTGATTAAAAAAAAGTTTTTACACGACTGCACAAAAAAAGAGTGTAATGTTTTCAGGGTTCTTGTATTGAGTTTTCTTCTAAATGCTTGAACAGATTTGGTGATATGTATCGTTAGTATCCTTACATCATCCCGAGTGGCACTGGCTTTTGTATTTTACTAGCTATTTTTTGGCAGGGCAGTCATGTTATTAATTTTTTTAATTATAGTTTATTTAATAGGTATATTTGCTGCGGGTGTTATTGCTATATAATTTTTGTTTATTTTATATGTGATAAAAAAACAAATAGCTAAAAAACATCCTATATAATAACAATGAACTTGGGAAATATAAAATGTCTCTACTATTTTTAAACTTTTAATTATATTATAGCAAGTATATTTAAGCGAGTCTCTTTTAATTTTATTAGGTACCTATTAGTCGATACCTATACGTATGTTGCAGCTGTTTTGACAATTAACCGTTTAAATTATACAGTATTAAGTTAATTTGTCCTTCCTCTTTTATCCTCTGACCTATTTTCAATCTCGTAATTTCCAGAGGAGAGTAGGAACAATTTATTTTTCGCACGAATTCAATTTTGATTTTAGACTTGTAAAACGGTTTTATCAAAGTGGGTATAATTTCACGGGTATCAAATTTAGCCGATAAATTTTGGGCCAACATTGTAATCAAAGGGTTTATACATATTTATGAGCAGTTATTCATTTTGTCTCTGAATTATCGATGCGCCTTTATTCTATTAAAGTAGAAATACAAGTAATATTTAAAGAATGATCTGAGTTTAGAAGATGGATCTGAATTAAAAAAATCGAAAATTCTTTTATATATATATATATATATATATATATATATATATATATATATATATATATATATATATATATATAAATATATATAGAACTTCAGTCGTAATGTCTTTACTTGTCTGCGAAAGTGTAGTCAGTTAAGCCCTTTTGAAAATTAACTGGGACAGACAGACAGACAGACAAAATTTAAATAACAATAGATGTTTGAGTTTTGATAAAACACCACTTAACCACATCGTTTACCTTGTAAGAAGTTATCACTGAGAAATCACAGAAAGGCACCTACCAACCAACTTCAGTTTTATTCATTTGTAAAATATACCTAAAGCTATGTCCACACTGTGCCTTTTTTCGTTCATCAAGGGCATGCGTCACAGCGCAGTCAACAGCGCACGTGAGGCATGCCCTTGACGCATGCGTTATTGACAGTTGAAAGCACAGCGCGCGCTGCGAAACACGTTTCCCGCGTCTGGTGGATTTCTGTGCCACAAAGCGTTCAACGACAAGATGGCGGACGAAGAAAAAAATATTACTTTGAAGTTTATTGAAGATTTTTAAAAAGGATATCTTTATCTTCTCTAAGTTCACTTACAACCACGTTACTTCGATTATTATAATAGCTTCGTATCCAAAACTTTCGCTATGTTCTTTTTTTCTGGATTTTCGTATGCCGCACATATTCCACCAAGTAAAATGTTCTCGTCACTCATGTTTTCAACACAGACAGAACCAAAATGACTACGTTAGCGTCGTGCGTTGACGCATTCGAATTAAATGTCAAACTAAAGTTGAATAGAAAGATGACGACGAAAGTTGAAGATGAAAAGGCATAGTGTGGACAAAGCTTAACATAGATGTATGAAAGGAAACTGAAAATGAAATGAAACATAGATGTAGGTGTAGGTGATAAAAGTGTGTTTTAAGACTTTTAGCAGTGAAAGTTGAAAATATGAATCAAATCATAAAAATATCAAAAGCTCGTTATGTATTTAGATCAAAATAATGTCGTAAAAATCCACTTTATTTCGTCGGTGATACCTACCTATGTATTATAATAAAATGTGATAACTGTCTAATGGTAATTATAATTATGTAATATGGTGGAACTTTGGAGATTTCTATGATTCTATGACTTTGTCCTCCTGTGCTTATACGCATTAGCGGTCAACCGCATACGCGGCTAACCGCGCGGCTAGCCGCTTTTATATTTTTATATGCAACCTCTCATTTTGTACGCACTAAACCGCGACGAAATTCTATACAAGCAGTTAGCCGCGCGGTTAGCCGCGCACGCGGTTGACCGCTAATGCGTATGAACACTTATAATTTATTATTTCAAATGTAGTACGTAGAGGTACCTATATAATATCAATTGGACATCTTTAGTAAAAACCGGCCAAGTGCGAGTCAAACTCGCGCACTGAGGGTTCCGTACTTCAGAAGTATAAGTGCAATCTGTTTTTCCTTAGTTGTCTTCAGAGGTAAACAAATCGCTAAAATCTTCTCGAAGAAATGTGTAAGTGACTCTCTTTCCTTTCCTTCTCTTTCCAATAGCACAATTTTATTTATTTACCTTATTTGAAGTGGATGCCAATTAAGCTAGGCCTCTTAATTGTATGAGCGCCCATACAACTCAGAGGTCTATCTTAATTAGCATCAACTAGGTACGTATCCATGGGGACACTCTTTAATTTTCAACTTTTTTATTTTTTGGAATTTTCCCTTTATTTGTGCTGTAAGACCTGGCTTTTTTCCAAATTTCGTAATTCTAGGTTAACGGGAACTACCTTTGGTAAGGAACCAATTTGGTTAAAAACAAGGTCTTACAGCACAAGTAAAGGGAAAATTCCGAAAAATAAAAAAAAGTTGAAAATTAAGGTAAATTTTGGTATCTACTTACAAGTTTTCGCGAAAATCTAAATTTGCGCATATCTTTTTATCGTGTTAACTCAGGACCTTGATTTTTATACACTTAATAGAGACTATAGACCTCAGTATTTGGTATAAATTTAAACTTAGTAACATATTCTTGAGAAAATCGCTGGTGACACACAGACAGACGGACAAGAAAGTGATCTTAAAAGGGTTCCTTTTTTTACCTTTTGAGGTACGGAACCCTTAAAATGAAAAAGAACTAAGAAAAATTCACTAGTCATTGGTAGAATTTCTTTGTTGTAGGTAAGAAGGTAGGTAGGTACCTTACTTTGGTAGTTTAAAGTAGAAACGTGTTTCGGACAATAGGTACCAGCTCACATTGAAATTTTTTTCAAAAGTGAACCATTTTTTATTTCTCCTGGAAGATTCGATTGTATTAACCTGTTACCTTGTGCAGGTAGAAATGCCGATACAGGTAGGACTCTTTATTACGAGTAGGTATACATATTTCGCATCCGTTACGTCACTTTAGTTTTTATCATTCTATCATGTAACAGAATATTTGTTTCACAAACAGCGTAATTGCAGTTTACAAATGAGAGAAAGCAACCTAATTCAGTTCTTGCTAGTAACTAACCGGATAGTCTGCTTGTAAAGATCTACATAAACGCAATGTTACCGAAATGTGTTTTCGATAGTGGTACCCTTATATGCCTAATAGGTACCCTGTAGGTTTTATTTTTTGTATTACCTACTCGTAATTATTAGATAGGTAGATCATCATCATCATCATCATGATCAACCCATTACCGGCTCACTACAGAGCACGGGTCTCCTCTCAGAGTGAGAAGGGTTTTGGCCATAGTCTACCACACTGGCCAAGTGGATTGGCAGACTTCACACACCTTTGAGAACGTTATGGAGAACTCTCAGGCATGCAGGTTTCCTCACGATGTTTTCCTTCACCGTTAAAGAAAGTGATATTTAAATACTTAAAACGCACATAACTTCGAAAAGTTAGAGTTGCGTGGCAGGGATCGAACCCACGACCTCCGCTTAGAAGTCGGTCGTCCTAACCACTAGCGACTAGGCTATCACAGCTTTTTAGATAGGTAGATAGTCAAAGGAAAATCCTACTAATATTATACCTAAATGTGAAAGTGTGAATGTTTGGATGTTTGTTACTCTATAACGCCGCAACTACTGAACCGATTTGGCTGAAATTTTGATTTTGAATGGAGATAGATTATGCCCTGGCTTAAAACATAGGCATAAGCATACTTTTTATCCTGGAAAAATCCACAGCTCCCGCGGGATTTTGAATAACCCGAAATCTATATCTACAGCTATAGGTAGATTACTATAGCGAACTTCCTTGATAGTAGGTATAAAGGTTGGAAAAGGGAGCGGGAACGGGAACCGGAAATTCACGCGGGCGAAGCCACGGGCAGATGCTAGTTAATAATAGCGCTAAGTTTTCGATAGCGGTACCCTTATATGCCTAATAGGTAGGTTGTATTTTTGGTATTACCTACTCGTTATTAGATAGGTTGTCAAAGGAAAATACATTATATTTTATATATAGGCTAATCATGATAAAAAGGGACGAAAGGGGAATAATGAGCAAGTGGTAGGCAATTTATAGCTTTAAGCTGCAAGTTATAAAATAAAATTCGAGAAAGTGAAAAAACAGTAGAGATATAGAGCGAAAATAAATACCTAATTATATTAGGTAGGTAGGTATAATAGGATACCGGTAATCAATCTCCGGATGCGATATCGGATGTCCGGAATAATTTATTTTAATTAGATTTGTAGTTAGCTGCATTGAACAATTAAATACCAGGGTAAAAGTTACTCATTATTAAGTATTATTTCCTGAGATATCGAGTAAGTTCCACTGAAATAACGACCTTATGTTAATGAAGTATGTACGTATATTAAATATCTAGGTAGGTACTTACCTTTTGTAGGGTTCCCTACATAAAGGGTAAAAACGGAGCCCTACTAATGTCACTCTGTTGTTTGTCTGTCTGTCTATCCGTCTGTCCGTGTGTCACAGGTCTGTAGCTCGTATAGATGAAATGAATTGCAAACCTGAAATTTTGGTATTTGGTGTAGAACGTTGACCCAAAACCAAATATTGAATTAGAAATTGAAATAAAAAAAATTAAGGGGGGCTCCCATACATGAAAAAGGAACCGGAAAAGTTTTTTCTTAACCCAGTATGTCGGGTATCATTGTTTAGAACTCATTGAGTAGAGTACGTACCTACCTACGAATATTTTTTTCAAACTGTTGAGACAGAAAACCAAAATTGGCTTACTTTTTAGGGTTCCGTACCTCAAAAGTTAAAGAAAGGAATTATATATAAGATCACTTGTCCGTCTGTCCGTCTGTCCGTCTGTCTGTCCGTGTGTCACCACCAATTTTATTAGGAACGGGCGGACCTAGCAAGTTGAAATTTATACCAGATACTAAAGTCTATGGTCCCTATTAGGTGTATAAATACACACATAATAAAAAGATATGGGCAAATTTAGATTTTCACGAAAACTTGAAAGTACCAAAATTTACCTTAATTTTCAACTTTTTTATTTTTCAGAAATTTTCCTTTACTTGATCTGTAAGACCTTGCTTTTGACCAAAATTGACAAATCTAAGTCAACCGGAAGTACCCTATAGGTTTTGGGTTGAAAACCTAAATGGTAGTTCCAGTTGGCCTAGAATTACGAAAGGCAAAAAGCCAGGTCTTACATCACAAATAAAGGAAAAATTCCAAAAACTAAAACAAGTTGGAAATTAAAGGATGTCCCCATACATACATAGTTGAGCCAATTAAGATAGACCTCTGAGTTGTATGAGCGCTCATACAATTTAGAGGCCTAGCTTATTTAGCACCTTACCTTTTAAGACAAACTAATGAAAAACAGATTGTACTTATACTTCTGGAGTACGGAACCCTCGGTGCGCGAGTCTGACTCGCACTTGACCGGTTTATTATGTGTATTTATCGGTCATTTATTGACGCGATTCGAACTCTTTCTCTATTCCAAAAACACCACTCTTTCTATAATACCTAACTATTTGTTTTATAAATTATAATTATCGATATTTTAGAGCATTTCACGATAACGTGGTAGCAGCTTTAGATTAGAGTAATAAATAGAAGGCTCTTGAGGATTTCGGCTGCTCTACTAGCTGCATATATTAATCACAACGGGCGTTTACGACACGGCTTCATTTAAACTATAAATAATTATGGGTTCGAGCACTGCTTCGACACTAAATCAAAGCAATTTATGCAGGAAAACATCTTCGCTATTAGGTACGAGTAGATCGGTAAAACAATACGCTTTTATTATATTTTTAAATGACTGCTGTCAGCCGATTGTTCGGCATTGCAGGCGATAGTTTTGATACCTGTGTCTGAAGTCTGAGTGCTTAGTCTAAGTTTGGAGCACTCCAAAACTTTGTAGTATACTATTGAACGATTTCAGAGTAAAATGGACCTAAAATGGCTTGCATTAAGGTTTGAGTTCGCCAATACATTCAGCATTCGAACACAGCGAGCGCCCCAAGCAGAAATGTTGTAAAATACATATTCGAACTATGGAATTACGACTTTAAAATAAGAGTGTTTGGGTTCAGTTTCTTAAAACGAGTGAGCAAACGAGTCGCAAAACTATTTATATGTGTAAAATCTTAGACTAACCGTACTGAACATTTATTTACTTGGCTTCATTAAACTTGAGACTTGTACCTATATCACATGAGTAGATATTCGTACAGAGAGGAAGCTTCATACAAACGGCCCGCTGTAGGTAGGTACACACTACACTCACACATGAGCTCTCACCAACTCCCGCGTCTGACCTCCTACCGGCTCAATTGGGTCACAAACGTGCCAGCGGGCCGCTTCTATGGAGCTTCCTCTCTGTACGGATATCTACTCATGTGCCTATATTATGCTTTCAACATCGTTTGAGTGGTAGGAAAACTTTACATAGACATGTAAACGTTTCATTTGATGGTGAGAATATTTTGTTTATTGAATGTCAAGTTACTAGCAGCGCATACTATACGTACCTACTGTTATTTCACCCAATTATCACCTCAAGGCAAGTGACAGATAGGAGCACACTAACCAGGTACCTCCTATGGTAGTTCAGGAGCTCTGAAATACTTGCCGATGATGGTTGTAACTAGCCGCGGCAGAATTGGTACCTACCTACTCAAGTAAAATAAAGAAACCTTTATTAATGTGGGATATAGTAGGTACTCGTATGTAGTAATAATGGAAATTGTTTAAAATATAGCTAATAGCTATTTTTTTAATATTGTTGTAAAAATGTACAACAAGAACAGAAGTCAGACGTCTATAATCTATTTTCAATCAAAGTCCAAACGGACTTTGCAATCGTCCGTTGTGAAGTCAACATCTCCTGAAGATGCTCCGCGAGCATCGATCGAAACGATCGTCGAGTTCATTTTGTGGTGAATTTGTGTGGTGTTGTGCCTACAAATTTGTCACTGTTAGCGGATTATAGCAAAGTAATTTTATATTCATTGTATATCATGGAATTTCGCAAAGTAACGCCTGCTTCTATTCAACATATAATCTATTTAATTATGTAACAACTAGGAAGCTGCTGATATTATAGATTCGTCTATGTTTTGATAGTGAAATACAAAAGATGTTTAATTGGATTTCCTAGATAATGGGTTTGAATTTATTGAAAACATGTAGGTATTTTTTCTATCACACGTTTGGCATTTTGTTTGATGTTTTCCGACGTTATTATATCTGTCTCAGATATTCAAGGCTAAATCTCAAATATCCAGTTATTTTACTTAACAATAATTTCAATAGTTACCTAGGTACCTACCTACTCGTTTCAAAAGTAGACTTGAACCATGTCGAAACATTGAACAATAGAAAGGTATGGCCGTAATATGTCATGAATCATGATATACATAGCTGATAAATTAAATTTACCATGTACGAGTAGGTATAGAAATCAAAATTCTTTCGCCGGTCGAACGAGAGTAGACCGGTTAGGAATAGTGATGTGCTTCTCATAGGCCGAGACGTGGCATCCGCCGCCGTCCGGCGACCATCCTTACGCACCCCGCGGCTATAAAGGTGTGCCATAAAACGGGTCGCATTTTACGACCATTCGAAGTTATATACGTTTTCGAAGTCATTTCTTAGATGAACCGACCATTGTAGTTGTGTGAGTTCTTGTTGCGTTCGCGCTGTCCATAATATAAAAATATCGCACAAAAAACGAACGAGCTTCTTTTTTCATAAATGTGCCTCCATCGCTATTTCTAATGCTTAACGAGAAACATGCATGCAAATATAAACGCTTTATTGTCCTTTATGTCGATGGTCGCTACCCTTTTATTGTTCGTAAGATCTAATGCTATCGTCGGATAATCGGTTCGGGATAATTCGTTTCCGAATCGTGCTCGTAGAAAGTAGCAGCTCGGGCTATCGGCGGGGAAATCTGCAATCTCGACAATGCTGTATCAATATTCATGCTTACGGTCGCGACCCCTACCATTTGCATAACTGCACATTGCATTCTCTCGGTTGCAACTGTTCTATTGTTTTATGATCTAAATGACCACGCGATATAGGGATAGTCACGATAAGGATGTAAACATACATCTGAGCTCCCTTCCGATTTCATGTACGATACTCGTGGTTCGTATAGATTATGAAGCATCGGTGCTTCGATTCAATTTATCATGATAATCGAGCATGGTCTCTTCGAGTTACCGATGCTCCCTTTAAATCTAAGCTTGCGGCCGCCAACGGATACGACAGGACGGCGGTGAGTCCGCGAGATAAGATCGACTCCTACAGTGAACTGTACGTCAAACTCTTCCTTACCAGTTCGGTCGTTTTCAATATCAGATTAGTACAATGTTGAGTTATGCATAGGAGTCAGAATAGAGCTCACGATTTTATGTGTGTAATAAATAAGAACCGGTCGAATGGGTGCTGCATTCAGGTCCACATAATTCTATAAACAAATACCTAACGAAAATAGCAGCATCTATGTATTTGTACTGCCTGGTATTCTTGATTGCGTGACCTCAAATTAGTTTAATACACTGATCTTCTGTTAGTGTGTCTGGCATATTCCGATGTACTTACGTAGGTACATCCAAAGAACAAGAAGTTAGATGAGTAAAATGGAATACACGCAAATAAGTAATGTAGAAGAGATCGTAGAAACAACATCCATTAAGCCTATGGAGAAGGTGTATGCACATCGCAATAAATTAAACTTAATGACTACTAAAACTAAAATACAAATACATATAATATGAAAATTTACAACGCTGAATAGGAATAAAACACTGCTTTTCATTTTAATGTGTGTATTATTAATGTGGTAAAGATATGATGAGATCGTTGCCTTATAAATTATACATTTTTCGTTTTACAGAATTCTATATAACGATACAAATATACTTCATTTATTATGTATCTACTACTTCTACTATTGGTTATAAATAATCATAACTAGAGATCTCTTTTTATATATTTATTACAATCATTGCACCAGGTATACCTTTTCTAGGTATTACTAATTTCGTAATGTGTATAAATACGTGTCTTAAATTATTTTCACGGCTCAACCGCAAGAAACCTTTCGGAGTTAGATTGTTTATGGAGACAGACATAATTGGTACTTTTTATCCCGGGACAACAAAATTTTGATACGAAATATACAAAAATCTTATTCTACGTGGACGAAGTCGCGGTAAAAACCTACGTCGAAATAAAGCAATGTTTATCTAGGCAATAAATATTTCACAACATTTTCATTTATTCACGGTAGCTAATTCAAAGACCAATAAGTCTATCTCATTACATTGCCAGTGGGCAAGCTAAATGCATTTTTGGTCAATCACGGATCTTCCCTCGTTTTAGTCTTCCGGAATGCTTATATAATTACGTAGGCCACGTTTATTTGGTCATTGGCACTGAGCAATCTTGGCTTACACGCCATTTTAGAACATCGGCACTTATGAAGACTGACAACGATCTCCGGTGCCTCGAGATAACCCGCCGACCCCTGTGGCACTCGCAATAAAACTGTGCGGTCGTTTACGACAAAGTTATGGTGTTATGATATTTTTCATAACTGAGAGGTTTTTATTACATACTAGATTCTGCCCGCGGCTTCGCCCGCGTGAATTTCGGTTTTGAACAAACTCGAGAGAATTGTGGATTTCCGGTTCCCGTTCCCGCTCCCTTTTCCAACCTTTATACTTACTATCAAGGAAGTTCGCTATGTATAGTAATCAGCCTTTAACTGTAGATATAGATTGCGGGTTTTTCAAAATCCCGTAGGAACTGTGCATTGTTCCAGGATAAAAAGTAATATCCTATGTGTTAATCCAGGGTATAATCTATTTCCATTCCAAATTTCAGTCAAATCCATCCAGTAGTTTTTGCGTGATTGACTTTCACATTTATAATATTAGTAGGATTAGTACGATATGACTGCAGAAGGTTTATGTGTTTAGCATGTGTGTGTGTTTGTCGATCCATCAGTTAACTCATAACTGCATAACTTAATTAAATGAAACTCTTTTGCTTCGTTATAGCATTCCGATGAGTACCTAATGAGTTTATAAGTAATAGAACGAAAAAAGCTATTTTTGAAATTTTAGTCTGTTTGTCTGTTTATCTGTTTTGTCTGTTTGTCTGTATGTTTGTGCGCGCATCACGCAAAAACTACTAAATGGATTGAAACGAAACTTGGTACGATTTAAGTTCATATTACGGAGTAACATCCAATACTTTTTATCCCGAAATTCAGCACGGTTCCCTTGAGATAGGGGATGAAAGTCAAAATGTGTACTTAGCTGTAATTCGTTAACGAGTGGTCTGATTTCATTCATTCCTTTTTTGTTAGAAAGGAAATACTTTAAAGATTACTGGTTTATCTCTGAAAGGCTGGACTGATTTTGATGGGACTTTCACTGGCGGATGTTTACATTTTGATCTACCTAAACATCCGCCAGTGAACTTTTAACAGTTTTTAGCAAGGTATGAACTCAAAGGAGCTTAGGAAAAACAAAATGATTCTCACGGGATTTTTAAAAACCAATATCCACGCGAACGAAGTCGCGGGTGTCCGCTTGTACATTAATACTATATCGAGTTTGGCATCAAATAAAAGTTTGTGTAAGTAGATCATGACTTTGTGTATTTTAAACATATTAAAAATTGGAACGTGGAGATATTCGAGGTTTTCGTTTTTCACTTTTATCACCCAAAGGTTTTTTGGTCTCAGTAGTAAGTAGGTTGTTTTAATTAAAACTACACCTTTTAATATTTAAACAGAAAATATTTTATTACACGATCTTTTAAAGTCATGAATTTGAGATTGGCTCGTTATAGACGATGAGTTTTCATAATAAATCTTAATTAATTTGATATTCAGAGATTTGATATGCAATATTCGTTATAATATGAATTAGATAAAAACGTCTATCTAACATGGGTGGCCTAGTACAGTTGGACACAGCAAATGCTTGTGTTAAGGCTATAAATTTTATGTTTTGTTTATCATGTGTGTTCGACTGTACATAGAATAAGCCATGGATGTTTTAATAACATTGTCGCTGTAAATCACGGCAAGATATTGATCGTAAATATACTTGCGATTTATGACAAAACACATAAATTCTCCACCGCCCGCGCTATATGCTCTGATACCCTTTGGTTTCATACATGTTTCATACGACTAATGAAAATGTTCATTCATAGCATTTGCTTTGATACATCGCTGGTCAAAACTTAACGGGTTGTTACTTATCAAAAATAATACAAAGAGTATAACAGTGTCAATCTTCAAAACTTTTTACTTTTAGTATCCAGTTAATGCTTAATTCACAATCGACTGCTCTAAATCTCCACAATTACCACAGAAGGAAATCATACCCTACCTACAGGAAGACATTACCCCTGTAACAGGAGTTGCAAGACTTGCAACAAGAAATTTTTCATTTCATAACCATAGATAAAAAAATCATACAAATCAGTCCAGACTTTAGACATTTCGGATAAATCGTTGTGAATACAAAGAAAAATAAAAAACGAGCTGAATTTAGATTATTTTTTAGAGATTTACTCCTTTTTGGAAGTCGGTCAAAAATATATTTGTTTGAAGGATTTTTTCCTTTATATATTAGAGGTACGATATAAAAAATCTTGTAGAGCTCTCTTCTTTCATTTAGTTACTTATTTAGAGATAAAACTAAGTAAAGTACCTACTCATTTCTAATACAGACAGATGAAAAATAATATCGTCAAATCACTAAAATTATCATTTATCATAAAATAATGAAACTGGTGAAATATTTACATCCCATTCATAAACAGGGTACAGGTTTCGTTCCTTTTCTTTGAGGTTACTGAAAATACGTGATCGAACCCTAAGGCAAAAGCTAGTAATGTAATAAAGGCATCCTATAGAGACGAGAATCCTTAATACCCACTTTAATTGATATGTTGCACGATGATATATGGCATCTGATCCAGAGCCGGGCGTGTAAGATGTACCAGGTACCTTGGGGGATTCTATTGGGCAATTTATTTATATTGAATCTCATACCACTTCCTATCCGTGCAGAGTGCAGACAACGCCCGACTACTTTATGCACCGCAGTAAACGCGAAATGCTATCATAAACAAATAAAATTGAACTGACCAATATTATAAATAGATATTATTATTATCTTCTTCATTAAACTAATGTCGACGTTTTATTACATCATGTTTCTGATTATGCAGTTATTATATTACTAGCTGACCCCCGCGACTTCGTTCGCGTGTTTATAGGTTTTATATAGGGTCGGATCGGATCCCATAATTCTTTTGTGTACCTAAACTAAATGTAGCCTGTTACTCCTTTTATCATTGAAAGTTCCATTAAAATCGATCCAGCCGTTTCGGAGATTAGCTGGAACAAATAGACAGAACGACAAACATAAATTTAAATGCACGCCAGTTTAAATAAGCCGTACATACAAAGATCCGGGTCCCAAGTTATTGGAACCCAATAAATGTCTGTCATTTCTAAACTAAAAAACCTATGACCTTGAAATATTTACGGGGCAATACTTAAAGTACTACCTTTCTAACATAAAAAGAATTAGTTAAATCGAACTACCCGTTAATGAATTACAGCTAAATACACGTTTTAACTTTCTTCCCCTCTCCCAAGGGAACCGTGCTGAATTTCGGGATAAAAAGTATCCTATGTCCTACCTCGGAGTATAAACTCAAATCGTACCAAGTTTCATTCGAATCCATTCAGTAGTTTCGGCGTGATGCGCGGCCAAGATACAGACAGACAGACAGACAGACAGACAGACAAAAATGAAAAAAATTGCAGTTTTGGCTTCAGTATCGATTATAGAGTGCCATCCAATAAAAATTTTCAAAATATCTTCAATGTACAGATTTGGATCTGTTACAGTTTTATTATATTATAGATATAGATTTACTAGCGGTCCGCCCCGGCTTCGCCCGTGGTACATAATATATAGCTTAAAGCACTCAGGCATCACGTACATATCCAATGGTGAAAGAATTTTTGAAATCGGTCCAGTAGTTTTCGAGATTAGCGCGTTCAAACAAACAAACTCTTCCGCTTTATTATATTAGTATAGTATAGATTATAATATTAGTATAGATTATAATATCATAAGTGACAAAGTGTAAGTATCATTTGAAAAGTGACATCGATTTGGTATTTTTCGAGACTAGACAATAATTCAGACTTGACTGAAAATTGGTAGGATTGTTCAAAACACTATTATCAATGAAATGTGAAAAGTCCTCATCGATCCGACACCTGGAAAAAATTACTTGGGGTCAAAGTTTTCACGGGGAGTTTTCAGCCAAACGGTACTAAGTAGAAGTCTTATCATAAAATTATCTCCGACAAAATTGTAGATTAATAGTAATTTTTTTTCCAGGTGTCGGATCGATGAGGACTTTTCACATCACTACATAGTATAAAACAAAGTCGCTTTCTCCGTCCCTATATCCCTATGTCCCTATGTCCCTATGTCCCTTTGTATGCTTAAATCTTTAAAACTACGCAACGGATTTTGATGCGGTTTTTTTAATAGATAGAGTGGTTCAAGAGAAAGGTTTATATGTATAATAACATCCATTAAATAGTGGAGAAATACTGTTATTTTTGAGGTTTCTAATGTGATGTCGTAAATAATTACATTTTTTCCGCTTACATTGCAAACGCAGGCTGAACCCTACGAGATTTATCAAAATAATGTACTAAGTATTGTACACATTGAAAAGGTCTACAGAAATGTCCGCGATGGTATATGTCTATCTCTTATGGATATCCCACACTAACATTTTTTTGTCATTTACTTTTTACGACAAATAATGGCTAATTTTCGAAGCGATTTCAACCAATACAGCATTAATCCTTATCTAATAAAATACCTTAAATACATTGTTGATTTAATATAAATCCATATGGCCCTTTACAGCATATGATTTAAATGAATACTTTCGAAGATATTACAGATTTATAAATTGCGGCGGCGGGAGCGTGCCTATAAGCGCGTCGGTGGCCGCGGTTCTCCCTATAGCCCAGTGTCGATAATTTTTGAAACCAAAAAAAAAATCACAGTACGTAGGATGAAACCCATTGGAAAAGGAGGAGAATATTATAAAAATACAAGGAAAAATAATTTACGGGCGATCTGAGCTCGCGAAAAAAGGGGGGGAGTTTTAAGGGTAAAAAACGGTTTATCTCGATTTCCGGCAAAACTAGAAGTCCTATGGAAAAAAATCAAATGGCAAAGTTGTAGGTAATAAAAAGATCTACAACTTTTGTATTTACACTTTTTTCACATAACCTCAAAATTTATGTGAAAAGTTCAAAAAACCAAGTTTTTGGTTTTTTATTTTTATCTTTTAAAATAATTTTTTTTTTTCACGGAAATTTCAAATTTATTTGATTTGAAATATTTAGTTTTTCTCCTTATTTTTGACTTAATATCGACTTAATTCTGACAGCTGTCATTGTCATTTACAGATGAGTTATTTATATGGAGAACAGGGTTAACATCTACGAAGTACGATTTCACCCCAAACTACTTTAATTCCCTGTCAACATATAAATATAAAGCTCTAAGCCGCTTAATAATATTAATTGTTTCGCCCTAAAATAGAAATTGCTAAGAATGGAAACTAGAAAGTACACACTAACTGCAATAGAAAACAAAAGAAGCACATTAAAAAAAATTATTTAAAAATGGAAGTCGAATGAGATTATCACCATGAAGTGTCTGTCAGGCATTTGTCATATCTATATGCAGCAGTTGATTTGTATTTGCATAAGTTTTGAATTTTTTATCTTTTTTGTGGGAATTGTTTTATCTCTGGTAACATTATGAAACGTCAGAATTCCACAGAATTAGTAATTCGGGTATAAGGTGAGATATAGTAAGTTCATTGTGGAAAATATCGTAAAAAGTCAAGCCGCTTGGGAGCTTTCATCGAATACGCTGCCTAATCCCTGAGCGGGTAGTACCTACGCATAATATGCTCTACTACCCGTGCGAAGCCGGGGCGGGTCGCTAGTTTCATATATAATAAATAGTGTTTTGAACATTCTTACCAATTTTCAGCCAAGTGTGAAATTATTATTGTAACCTCACCCCTATTTTTTCGTCATTTGACCGGACTATAGGGAATTATAATTAATATATATATAGCTGTTCGTTCTGATTCACTGACTCATTCATCGCCTCTCCTGAACAATTTTGTATGAAATTTTTTTTTTTCAATAATGGTGTCGTATAGAGGATAAAAATTCATTAAGAGGAAAAATATGGAGAGAGCTGATGATTGAAGATTTCAGAGACGAGGGAATGGCATGCTTAAGCTATTGAAGATAGGTGGGGGGTGCTCGACCAAATGTCACTTGAAACGTCATCCAATTGGCAATGAGTTGAAAAAAAATTCAAAATGGCGAAAAAAAGATGGCCGCTATACAAATTTCGTCGGCGTCCAACTCGGAGGGTATAAAAGATGGAAAAGTGGTTTCTTCGCAAAAGATGATCAGGATCAGAAGATCTACTCGATGCATAGAAAAAAAAATTCAAAATGGCGGAATTTATTTTTCCATAGAAAATGTATGGCGAATATTGAAGAGACTACAAGTTGTGAACTATCCAAGGCTTTGATGAGGTTCTTTGGAGAACTCTCAAAGAAAAATATGGGAAGACATGATGATTGAGGGTTTGGAAGATGGTTGAGGAGCCCGGGCAGGGTATTGTAGATAGGTGGGAGGTGCTCAAACAAAAATTACTCAAAACCTCATCCAGTTGGCACGGCGAAAAAAAAATACCAAAATGGCGGATTCAAGATGGTGGCTATACAAATTTCGTCGGTGTTTATCTCACCAAGTATACAAGATGGAAGAGTGGTTTCTTGGAAAAAGATGATCAATACCTAAAGATCTATTTGATGAGCAGAATGATTCGAAGAAAAAATATGGAGAGTGATAATGATCGAGGATTAGGAATTTGGGAAAGATAAGTGGAGGCTCCTCAAACCAAAATACCCGAAAGCAAAACCTCGCGGTCCGCTTGCGGGCCGCGCACCCACGCGCCCTACTAGTTTATTATATGCATAATTGAAAATAGTAAAACAATGCAGATTTTATTCTGATATACAGCTTATATTCTGAATTACAACTCTGTTCTCGTAAATTGAAAGTCATGTCCAAAAGCAAATAAGCAGCCAATCAAGGCACGGCGTATTTTGTTGTTATTACGTTTCAATTCAAATCGCCATTGGCCATTGATTACACGGTTCATTTGTTTTCGACGTGCGCGTTCATCATTACTTTCTACGACAGTATGAAGAATTTTATGTGATTATGCAAACTTTTATTTCTTCATCGTGCCTCCTTTAAAAATTGGTTGTGAAAGTGTGTAATGTAATAGTTTATTGCAATAGATTTTTAACCGACTTCAAAAAAAGTAAAAAGTAAAAGATACCCCACACGTATGGTTTTGATGAAAAAAAATTTTTGAGTCTCAGTTCTAAGTATAGGGAACTCCAAAAATTTATTGTTTTTTTCTATTTTTGTATGAAAATCTTAATGCGGTTCACAGAATACATCTACTTACCAAGTTTCAACAGTATAGTACTTATAGTTTCGGAAAAAAGTGGTTGTGATATACGGACGGACGGACAGACAGACAGACATGCCATTTGTTTTTTTGCCATTTGGCTACGGAACCCTTTTTTTTTTTTTTTTTACGCTGGGAAATGCATTTACGCACACCCTCCGGAAGCCCTACAGCGGACTGCAATGCTTCCGGAAGGTAGTGTGGGACTCAAGCAGGCCGATGGCCAGAATACCCACTAAAACCCAGCGATGTTCCTCCGTTACACTTGCGCAATCATCCGCGACCCAGCCGGCGCCGTCCGCCGAGGCAGACCCTCCACCGGGGGACCTAAAGGCCCCCTAACACCGTCTGAGGCGCACCAGGAACATAATGGTGCGCCTCCCGACCCGAGGCGTCTCAACGGGCGACGGATACACCATTCCATCACCCGGAGTTCCTCGCTAAAGGCAACCCTCAAGAGGGCCACACCCGCAGGCGACCCTCAAGAGGTTCACCCCTCGTGTAATTTTTTATAGAGGTTTTCTTCCTCGCGGCCCCTCGCTCAGTGCGTGGGGCCCCCGGTTCCGCTCAGTGCGGATTACGGGTTGCCCGACGGTGGCCGAAGCCAGCGCCCACCGGCCAAAAAGACCGGCGGACCCGCCGCGCAGGGCGTTTCCACCCCCTCCTGTAATTTTTTAACGAGGTTTTCTTCCTCACGGCCCGAAAGCCTCCCCCCCAATTGTCGCCGCCCGGAGTCTCCACAGTCCACTCTGATGAACAGAGAAGTACCAGGATCCTCCAAGCGGCAACCCCCTTTTTTTTTTTTTTTTTGACGTGGTGGAAACCTTTTATAGGTACCCCCGTTCTGCGGCCGAATGCGGCAGAACGAAGGTTATGTGGGACTCCAGCCGGGTACCCACTAAAACCACCACGGCATGACCCTCATGCTGTGTGCTGGACGCCTGGGGAACCCAAAGTATGCATCCCAGGTGTCCGGCAGCCGCCCCAGCTGGGGCTCCCGCTCGCCTCTGGGCTGTCCCTCCAGAGGCTCGCGCCCTCCCGTAATTTTTTAACGAGGTTTTCTTCCTCCCGCGATGGGCATCGCTGCCCCCCGCCCCGGGGTGTCTCACCCCCAGTTTCATCCGCAGTGCCCTCTGCTAATCAGAGGGACACGCGGAGAAACCTCCCTCCGCCAGGTCATTGGCCATGGCTAACAATATCCCCGAAATTATTAACCATGTTACCGGGGTGCACCGGCCCGAATACTGCTCTTCCACTCGGACGTATCCAAGAGGACCAGCAGCACCCAGGCACACTTGGAGGTTACCTGGCTAGCACCCCAAGCGGCAACCCCCTGCTGGTTTTGGTCCGCGCCGGGTTTCCCCGGTACCTCCCATATCTGGGAGGCGTTCCCCCATCCGCCACCGGGGGGACGCGCCCGATGGGGGCCCAGCAACCCCACACGGGTTGGCTACGGAACCCTTTTTTTTTTTTTTTTTTTTTACGCTGGGAAATGCATTTACGCACACCTTTCGGAAGCAGCGCAGCGGACTGCGACGCTTCCGGAAGGTAGTGTGGGACTCAAGCAGGCCAAGAAGTGGCCAGAATACCCACTAAAACCCAGCGATGTTCCTCCGTGTCGCCTGGTGGCTGGGTTACGGGTACACTTGCGCAATCATCCGCGACCCAGCCGGCGCCGTCCGCCGAGGCAGACCCTCCACCGGGGGACCTAAAGGCCCCCTAACACCGTCTGAGGCGCACCAGGAACATAATGGTGCGCCTCCCGACCCGAGGCGTCTCAACGGGCGACGGATACACCATTCCATCACCCGGAGTTCCTCGCTAGAGGCAACCCTCAAGAGGGCCACACCCGCAGGCGACCCTCAAGAGGTTCACCCCTCGTGTAATTTTTTATAAAGGTTTTCTTCCTCGCGGCCCCTCGCTCAGTGCGTGGGGCCCCCCGCGGTTCCGCTCAGTGCGGATTACGGGTTGCCCGACGGTGGCCGAAGCCAGCGCCCACCGGCCAAAAAGACCAGCGGACCCGCCGCGCAGGGCGTTTCCACCCCCTCCTGTAATTTTTTAACGAGGTTTTCTTCCTCCCGGCCCGAAAGCCTCCCCCCCAATTGTCGCCGCCCGGAGTCTCCACAGTCCACTCTGATGAAGTACCAGAAGTACCAGGATCCTCCAAGCGGCAACCCCCTGCTGGTTTTGGTCCGCGCCGGGTTTCCCCGGTACCTCCCATATCTGGGAGGCGTTCCCCCATCCGCCACCGGGGGGACGCGCCCGATGGGGGACCAGCAACCCCACACGGGATATTATACCTACTAGACTAAGTTCATACAAGTTTCAAAATATAAATAAGTCCACAAACAATGCTCGGTGTATTTGGTCGTATGTTTCAATTTAAATCGTTATTGGCCATTGATTACACAGTCCATTTGTTCCAGTGTCCATCGTTACTTTCTTCTACAGACAGTGTAAGAATTTTTATGTGATTATGCAAATTTCTTTATCATGTTAATGTATAAAATTGCTCGCAAAATTGAGTTTTCACAATGAATATTTATGAAATTACTTTTCAGAAATACTTAGGACAGAAATGAAACATTAAAAAAACGAAAACTTCAAAAATTTACTTTTGTTTTAAGTGAAAATTTTAGCGAGTCGTACTTAGGTGTTTGGTCTTTTTACGTCTTTACAAATGAAATAATATATTTCCGAATATTTTTATTTGTTAAAAAACGGAAGGAAACCTAATGCACATAATTATTTTAAAACTCAAAAAACGAAGTCTAATTGTTTATAAACACATTTTTTTTGCAAATGACTTGAAACTAAGTAAAACTAACTTAATTACTTATAATCTCTTTTCATTGTTCAGGTTGTAGGTAAATGTAATAAGTTAAAATTGGTAATATTTTGGTTATTCTAAATAAATTAAAATACAAAAAATTATTATGTAAGGTGACAAAATGATGAAAAAATGTGAACTGTAGACAGCTAGGCACTAACACTATAAAGTTATTCCGGTAACTTGTTCCACACACAAACTTTTCCACAGGATAAGAATCTTTACTATTATGAACATTATAAACTTGTCCATTCCTTACGGCTGGATATCGTATCGTAAAAGACATTTTTATAACTGCCAAGTACGAATGCGTGCGAAGCAAGTGTTTCCATGTATTGCTGGCTCTTTTGCTAACTAGTCACGCATCAAGGACGTGCATCGGACGTATTTAGAATTATTTTGAAGTGGTCACTGGCAGTTCTCACGCCATTGGCATTCTTATTTACTGGTAACGTATGCCTACACTTAATATATGAGCATCTTTTATGCTATTCAACACGATTTCACGTATCAAGAGCGTTTTAAGAGAAGTGTTTATTAGTACACATGGATTATTACACGCAGATTAGGGCCACAAGCGTGCTCTACGCACCACATTGTTTCATACAAAATTTCAGTAGGGCGCGATGCTGAAATCCGCATATCTCTGAAAAGGCTCCTAAGTACCTACTCGTAGATATTGAAATATCAAAGTTCTTTCTCTTTCTTCCTTCTATATTGTTCAAGTTAATAGTACCTATGGAGTAGTAGTAGTACCTATATGGAGCTTCAGACATTGTGTGTGTGCTAGGGAAAGAGGTATCCAAAGCAGTTGCTTACCTACTCCTTTTGAGTCTTTGTAGAGCACTCATGTCAAGATAATGCTTGTATACTAGTATTTTCACACTCCACAATCTTGTCACAGAGTACCTACAGAGGGGAAGCTTCTACAAGCGGCCCGCTGTAGGTACACTCATACATATGCGCATGTTTGTCACCAACTGTACCGGTTAGTGGAACGAGCGCGCGTCCGTGAACCGTTGGTGAGTGTGTTTGTGTGAGTATACCTACAGCGGGCCGCTTGTGGAAGCTTCCCCTCTGTAGGTACTCTGTGACAAGATTGTGGAGTGTGAAAATACTAGTATACAAGCATTATCTTGACATGAGTGCTCTACAAAGACTCAAAAGGAGTAGGTAAGCAACTGCTTTGGATACCTCTTTCCCTAAAAGTGTTTGTGTGAGTATACCTACAGCGGGCCGCTTGTGGAAGCTTCCCCTCTGTAGATTTACTACTCGTGTGATCTTGTGCCGCTGCGACGACCGTGCCGCTTGCCCAACGTGGTCTCTATTAAGGGCCGGCATACCTTGAGCGCGTAGTCAAAACTAGGCATATAACGCTACACACAGAGCCACCGTCGGCGCACGCACACATAGATACATTCAGCAGCGGTACTACGGGTGCGCGCACTCGATTCACGGCAGGCGATGTGCGAGCGAGTTCCTCACCTAGGCATACTTAGCTATCTTATTATCGAGATGTTTGTCGATATTATACCTACCGTGTAATAAAATAACAGCTACTACTACTTTACTGACTTATTAATATTATTTTTTATGTATCTTACTCTCACGTCCGTGTACAAAATGTTAATATTATTATTATTAACCTATTTGTTTCTAATCATCATGGGCGTAGGCGTTAGATTAAAAAAAAATCTAAATAATAGACACGGCTTTTGCAACTGAAATGTCTGCCACACTTTCATGATCAATGATCAACGTGAATTTACTGAAGTGTGCGTGAATTATTTGTATTGATTAAGTCGTATTTTGGCAGATGATGATGAGATGAGATGGCAGTGTAGGTATTTTAATTTAGCATAAAGTATTTTTTGCGCATTAATACATAAAACGTCGATTGTAAACTCTATTTTTTCTATGGGTTTAGGTATTAGGTAAATAGGTATTTCTTTAGGCCATTTAGGTATGGTTTAGTAAATGAAATTCAGATCTTTATTTATTTTTAAAGTGGAAATTTTATAGGTAGCCTTTGCCTTTTATGAGTACTAGCTTCTTCGACACTGCGTCATAATTCCACGAATTTAAAGATTGAGTATCAATTACTTTCAAGCAACATGGGGTTGTGGACCATAGTTTTGGAGATAAAAGCTTTCAAAAATAATGGTTGATCTCGACTGACCACGCGATCATACAGACATCACGAAAATAAAAAGATTGAGTACCAACAACATGGGGCTGCACCCTATAATTTCGGATATGTAAGGTTTTAAAAATCTGACCACGTGAGCACATAGATATCGCGAAAATAAGAAGTTTGAGTACCAACACCATAGGGCTGCACCCTATAGTTTCGGAGATATAAGCTTTTAAAAATCTGACTATGTGAGCACATAGATATCGCAAAAATAAAAAGTTTAAGTACCAACAACATGGGACTGCACCCTATAGTTTCGGAGATATAAGCTTTTAAAAATCTGACTACGTGAGCACATAGAAATCGCGAAAATAAAAAGTTTGAGTACCAACAACATGGGGCTGCACCCTATAGTTTCGGATATGTAATGTTTTAAAAATCTGACCACGTGAGCACATAGATATCGCGAAAATAAGAAGTTTGAGTACCAACAACATGGGGCTGCACCCTATAGTTTCGGAGATATAAACTTTTAAAAATCTGACTATCTGAGCACATAGATATCGCGAAAATAAGAAGTTTGAGTACCAACAACATGGGGCTGCACCCTATAGTTTCGGAGATATAAACTTTTAAAAATCTGACTATGTGAGCACATAGATATCGCGAAAATAAGAAGTTTGAGTACCAACAACATGGGGCTGCACCCTATAGTTTCGGATATGTAAGGTTTTAAAAATCTGACCACGTGAGCACATAGATATCGCGAAAATAAGAAGTTTGAGTACCAACAACATGGGGCTGCACCCTATAGTTTCGGAGATATAAGCTTTTAAAAATCTGACTATGTGAGCACATAGATATCGCGAAAATAAGAAGTTTGAGTACCAACAACATGGGGCTGCACCCTATAGTTTCGGAGATATAAGCTTTTAAAAATCTGACTACGTGAGCACATAGATATCGCGAAAATAAAAAGTTTGAGTACCAACAACATGGGGCTGCACCCTATAGTTTCGGATATGTAAGATTTTAAAAATCTGACCACGTGAGCACATAGATATCGCGAAAATAAGAAGTTTGAGTACCAACAACATGGGGCTGCACCCTATAGTTTCGGAGATATAAACTTTTAAAAATCTGACTACGTGAGCACATAGACATCGTGAAAATAAGAAGTGTAGTCATTTAGCTACACCATATAGTTTCGGAGATATAAGTTTTAAAATATGACCAATTTTAAATATGACAAAAAAATCTGACCATGTGAGCACATAGACATCCCGAAAATAAGGAGTTTGAGTACTAACAACATTGGGCTGCACCCTATAGTTTCGGAGATATAAGCCTTTAAAAATCTAACCACGTGAGCAATATAGACATCACGTAAATAAGAAGGTTGAGTAACATTAAGGGACCTATACTGCCGTCCTAACGAAGAGTGCAATAACTAGGTTTTGACTACTTTCGAGATATTTGCAGTTAAAGATTTAATTTTTGTTTTGTGTGTATCTTCGTAACTATATAAGCTATTGGTTTGAAACTTTTACTGAACGACAGATAAAATAATGCTTAATTTTATGTAGTATATTATATTTGTACATAAGTTTATATACACACTAAAAACGCAATAATGTATTTATCATTAGGACTTATGAATTGTTTTGATATAGCATTCCTAATCATAATTGCAATAACTACACTACTTATTGCAGTTTTTGTTAGTAAACCTACATACTACTTATTTGTGTAGCACAAACTATATGATGCCCTATAGTTTCTTCCAACCATATGTACGGTTTTCCTTAGTGAATTATTTTAATTAGATATAAGGTGATTGCAAGAACATAATAAGAATAAAAGAGATTTACCAAAATAATTTAAATAGGTTTTTATTATTTAAAACTAATCACTTACATGACGATTTTCGTATCTGTAACTGAATTCAAAAACATAGAACTTTCATATAACCGTCCTACCCCCATTTTACCCCCTTATATATTTTACATAGGGGAGAAATTTCCTATAATATTTTCTAGGCTGATATCTACGCCCTAGAAAGAACCTACCGTCCAAATTTCAAGATAATAATAACAATAATTAAAACTTCACAAAAACTTTCATCCCCTTTTTTACCACCCTTAATGGGAGATTTTCCAGAACAACTTATACAAGTTTTTATTATTTAAAATTCATAATCTAAATGCCTATTTTCATATCTGTAACTGCAAAAACATAGAACTTTCATATAACCTTCCTACCCCATTTTACCCCCTTAGGGGAGGATTTTCGTAAAATCTTTTCTAGGCTGATATCTAAGCCTTAGGATAAACCTACCTTCCAAATTACAAGTTGATAATAACAATAATTAAAACTTAACATAAAAACTTTCAACCCCTATTTTACCACCCTTAAGGGAAGATTTTTCAGAATAAAATATACAGGTTTATATTATTTAAAACTAATAATCTAAATGCCGATTTCAGGTCTGTAACTTTAAAAACATAGGACTTTCATACAAACTTTCTACCCCCATTTTACCCCCTTAGAGGAAGATTTTAGGAATGTTAAATAGCCTATAACCTTTCCGGAAAACTGTACTACCAAATGCAAAAATAATTTTTCAAATCCGACTGGTACTTCCAGAGATTAGCGCGTTCAAACAGACAAACTCTTCCGCTTTATTATATTAGTATAGATATCGAGTTTTTTTTTATTTTTGATAATTTTCATTTGTCTAATTCTAATTCTCTCTAATCAGCTGCATGTTTTTCTTTGACTTTCAATGAAAATTGTCCCCTTTCAGCCAATGACTTTTGACTTCCAAAATTTTCTTTAAGTGGTTGTGTTTCTAATTTTGTGCTTGTAAAAGTAAAAATCTACGAATTTGACAACATCCACAAAATCGTTAAAATCAAAAACTTTTTGTTTATTTTAACTTTACTTTAGTATAATACATTTAGTAAGCTAGACATTTTAAGTAATAAGTTTCCTTATGATAACTGCAATAACTCTTACTTCTTGCGCTTATGACTAGTAAATGTGCCAAAAATTTATAAAACGTACTATAGTCATAAGTGCAATAACTGGACTTATTGCGACTATTTTATGTAATATTACAAAATATCAAAGCTATCCAAGTCATAACTCAAGATATTTCGGTTATGATTAGCTCCTTACACATCGTTATATTAGATATTGCAGTTATGGTAACCAACAGAACCGAAACTATTGAAGATACAAAAAAGACGTCTAAGACGAAAATATAGAGTTCATTTTCCTGATTACGGATATGGTCTTAAGTCAATTTGACCAAAAACTCGACTTATTGCACTCTTCGTTAGGACGGCAGTATAGACCATGGTTTTGGAAGTAAAACTTTCAAAAATCTGACTACGCGATCATACAAACATCACAAAAAAAAATTGGTTGTCTGAAAAATCGGTTTACGGAAGATAATTTTACGTGACAACATAACGAGAAAACATTGATGAAACCAAACACTTAGGAAGATCGTGCCTCTCTATAGCTTGTTCCGCGCTCTCGCTTGCACGCTCGGCTCAAGTGTCATGCTTTTTCGTGCGTGCAGCCGGCGTTCATCGATTTATAAGACTTTATCACGTCAAAAAAAAATTAACACCAACACCATGGGGCTATGAGTCATAGTTTCGGCGATAAAAGCTTTCAAAAATGATTGATGAAATGATGACGACTGACTTAATAATTATACAGATATAACAAAAGTTAGAGTTCAAAAATTATGGGGTTGACAGGAAAAAAAAAATAATTTCTCTAAAATAATAAATTTTGGAATTTCACATACACATAGTGCAAGAATTTGGTATATTTTACATTTTTTTAATTTTATCATTTACTGAAGTTAACTAAATAAAGGTTAAAAAAATCCTAATTTATAGAAAAATATTATAATCTCGCGCGAACTACGTAGGTAGCAGCCCCTCACAGCGGAGCTTCTCGTCATGGTAGGTATTTAGTCACGTGCTTTTGTCCAATGGTACCGCTCCAGCGAGTTTTTGTGTTTGTACACGAGCAGAGATCGCGACAGGATTTTTGAAGCGACGAGCGCACCTTCCACCTTGACAGCCCGCGGGCGATTGAAACGCAAGCTTCGCGTTCCGGGAATATATAGGTTGAATTTTGCAGCGGTGCACGCCATAGTAATTTGTATGAAGAAATCGTGGATAAAAATGTGGTATGTTTGCTACCCAATTGCAAAAAAACTTAAAGTTGTATTGAAAAACAAATTTATTTATCGTGTTCCTTGGTCTTTTACCATTAATTTAAGACAATTTTTGTTGTTTTTATGTCTCAAACTAATTCAGGAGACTTCAAATGCGGCAACGCTATTTTAAAGTTTTCTATGAATTTCTCGATTTTTTTTCTATTATTAATATAAGACTTTATGACAATTTTTTTTAATGATCTTATACTTCATTTTATAGAGTAGTGCATAATATTTATTATGTTTAGAAATTTAAATATTTACTATTGTAAAAACTTAAAATGCTGGACCTTGTTTAACCCGATTTAGGTGTGCCGGTCCTTAAACAGAATCTTCAGGGGCTTATTATCTGTGTAGAAGATTATTTCTTGCAAACACCAAATCCCCAACAAACTGTAATACCTACTCACAAATATAGACGACTAGAGAATGCCCGCGGCTTCGCCCGCGTGAATTTCATTTTTTCACAAATCCCGAGGGAATCGTGGATTTCCGGTTCCCGTTCCCGCTCCCTTTTTTAACCTTTATACCGACTTTCAAGAAAGTTTGCTATAGTAATCTACCTATAGCTGTAGCTAGAGATTTCTGATTTTTCAAAATCCCGTGGGAACTGTGGATTTTTTCGGCATAAAAAGTCAGAGCATAATCTATTTCCATTCAAAATTTCAGCCAAATCGGTTCAGTAGTTGCGGCGTGATTGAGTAACAAACATCCAAACATCCAAACATCCACACTTTCACATTTATAATATTAGTAGGAAGTAGGATTATGACGTGGAGATTACAAAACATAGGTACGCGCGCATACTCGCGGCCGATCGGTACAACCTAATAGAGAATTTATCCATGACAAATTGCCCGCTTAACCGGCGCTCGGTGCACTGAATAAATTAGTTGCAAGCCACGAAAAAACTTGTTCGTCTGTTGTGACAGAACGTTAAGATTAAGGTGCACGTCGTTACCAAATGAACCGTATAATCAACGTCCAATGACGACAGAAATTGAAACGTTTATAAACGAAATAGCATTAAAACCGTTTTGATTAACTACGGATTGTAACTCCTAATTAGTAGTTATATTAGAGCGTATCCAAATCTATAAATGGTAAAATACAATGTACAGTGGCGCCTGGGGTTCTCCTGAGCGGCGGTAAAAACTTAACATCAGATTGTACGTTTTCTCGCTGGTTATGTAAAAAAATTGGCAGAGTTGCTCTTCGCTTTATGAGGGTTCCGTATTATATACGGTAAAATTAAATATTTTTGTCTGTTTTGGTCACAACATACACATTACATTATTGGTGTTTCCAGTATTTTTTTTTCAAAGAAAGTATAATGAGTAAGTATAATTTACAATTATTCCAAATTCCATATCTATCTATCTATACATATAATAAAATCGTAGAATTGCCGTATCTGTACATTGACGATTTTTGCAAAATAATAACTGGGGGATGTTAGGGATAAGTAATAGAACGTAAAAAAGCTATTTTCGAAATTTTTGTCTGTTTATCTGTTTGTCTGTTTGTCTGTTTGTCTGTTTATCTGTTTGTCTGTTTGTCTGTATGTTTGTGCGCGCATCACGTAAAAACTACTGAATGGATTGAAATGAAACTCGGCATGATTCAAGGTAATACTATGGAGTAACATATAGGATACTTTTTATCCCGAAATTCAGCACGGTTCCCTTGGGAGAGGGGATGAAAGGCAAAATGTGTACTTAGCTGTAATTCGTTAACGGGTGGTCCGATTTCATTCATTCTTTTTTTGTTAGAAAGTAGATACTTTAAAGACTACTGGCTAATCTCCAAAAGGCTGGACCGATTTTGATGGGACTTTCACTGGCGGATGTTTACATTTTGATGTACCTAAACATCCGCCAGTGAACTTTTAACAGTTTTTAGCAGTTTCAAAGGAGCATAGGAAAAACAAAATGATTCCCACGGGATTATTAAAATCAATATCCACGCGAACGAAGTCGCGGGTATCCGCTCGTAGGTAATAATAATAATAATATGAATATTTTTTGAGATACCCTCCATTTGTTTGTTTTTTGAACATAAAATATATTCGTACTCTATTTAATAAGTTCTAAATAATAATACCCCGCATGCTAGGATAAGAATTTTTTTCCGGCTCCTTTTTCATGTATCGGAGCCCCCTGAAAAATAATTTAGTTCAATTTCTAATTCAATATTAGATTTTGAGTCCACGTTCTACACAAAATACCAAAATTCCAGGTCATTTCCTCTACGAGCTGAGACCTGTGACCGACGGACAGACCGACAGAGGGACATCAGAGTGACATTAATTGGGCTCCATTATTACGTTGGTACGGAACCCTAAAAATGAGGGGAAAAGCAGTAGCAGTAGTACTAAAAAGTTTGTATCTACCTATCTACTTAGAAAGTATTGTTCTGAATAAAGCTCTTTGCTGTTTGTTGTAAACGCTTTCCTCCACTTTGGGGAACAAGGTGTTTTCTTTACAAAACACCACCTCTTAAGCTGGGCTAATTGTTGTGGGTTGCCTTGTCTAGCATCAGAGTGTTTTGTTAAATTAAAGGCCTACGTATTCACATGAACAGTATTTACTTAGTATACTTATATGTACCAGCGGGCTCGCTTGGGATACGGCTAAGAAAAACGTTTTATATTAGGGTTCCGTTGTCAAACACGGAACCCAATATATTATTTATTTCCATATGTCCGTTTAGATTAATGCATTTCTATTTTCTATATATTATCTTCTTTGTGCCTGCCGGTTTGTCTCTCAGTTAATAAAGTAGTAATCATTTTATTCAGGTAATGTATTTCTATATATATATAAAACAAAGTCGTGTTAGTTCGAATACTTATAACTCGAGAACGGATGGACCGATTTTCATGGTTTTTGATTTGTTTTGTTTTTCTCCATACCGAATAGCAGAATAACTATTAAAAACATTTGAAAATGGACGAAAAAATAAAATAAAAGAAAAAACATTTTCCCATACAAAATGTTCATGGGTTTCGTAACTTTCAAACATTTAATGTTCATCCCGCCGATACAGTAAACTCTCTCATCCGTACCTATATAATTCTTCTGTAAGTGTGTTTGTCATCTAACTCCTCCTAAATGACTGGACCGATTTGGATGTTTGTGGTGTGTATGTCACCGGGCAGAACGACGTCTGCCGGGTCCACTAGTATAAATATTTTTTTTTATTTGTGTATAAAGATTTGTTTCGCAAATCATCAATAATAATTCCTAATAATAAAAGTCTTGTTTAACATCTATCTTCTATCTATCTTCTATAATATAATAAAACTGTAACAGATCCAATTCTGTACATTGAAGATATTTTGAAAATTTTTATTGGAGGGCACTCTATAATCGATACTGAAGCCAAAACTGCAATTTGTTTCATTTTTGTCTGTCTGTCTGTCTGTATCTTGGCCGCGCATCACGCCGAAACTACTGAATGGATTCGAATGAAACTTGGTACTATTTGAGTTTATACTCCGAGGTAGGACATAGGATACTTTTTATCCCGAAATTCACCACGGTTCCCTAGGGAGAGGGGATGAAAGTTAAAACGTGTATTTAGCTGTAATTCATTAACGCGTTGTTCGATTTCACTCATTCTTTTTTTGTTAGAAAGGTAGTACTTTATATATTGTCCCGTAAATATTTCAAGGTCATAGGTTTGTTAGTTCAGAAATGACAGACATTTATTGGGTTCAAATAACATGGGACCCGGATCTTTGTACGTACGGCTTATTTTAAACTGGCGTGCGTTTAAATGTATGTTTGTCGGTCTGTCTATTTGTTTCAACTAATCTCAGAAACGGCTGGATCGATTTTAACTGAACTTTCAATGGCAGATAGGTGTTGTTATAAGGAGTAACTTAGGCTACATTTAGTTTAAGTACATAAAAGAATTATGGGATCCGTTCCGATCCTATATAAAACCTATAAACACGCGAACGAAGTCGCGGGGGTCAGCTAGTAATTGAATAAAGATAGAGATACCTTTATTAAGATGTCATTAAAAAGGCGCGCCAGTATCAAAAATTATACAGTTCAAAGGCTGAACCAAACCGCTCCGCGCCGGTGAGAGGAATCAACCTCGTAAGATTTGGCGAGAGCAATATAATATAGGTATATAATTAGCGGGACGGAAGCCGGGTAGTTAGTGAAGGGCGGGTTGTCGTCTTAACGATAAATCATAAGTGTGCTACACTCACTGGGCGTACTGTGGGCGGGGCGAGTGATTTTTAAACGGTTTTTTGAGTTTCACAACGGCCAATGCCCGAATACATTCGGGCATCCTTTTCTGGTGCCCCCGTCATCGTGGCGACACTTTTTCGTTAATTAGGAGAGCCATCATTAACGGCAATTTTCCGGACACTCGCCCTCAACTTTGATTCCATAAGAGGTCACATTCTTACATCTACGTATAGCTCCATGGCATTGAGTGCACTTTCCGTTTCGTACACTTTAATGTGCCTCGGATTTGTGCAAAAGTTTGGAGTAACAAAAGATGGTTGTTGGTTAATTAAAGATGTTTTTTCCACGTTTTTAGACAAAATTGTCACCCTACAATTACTAATTAATAACCCCGGGGCCGGAGCTCCGGTATGTTTCGGGTTTCGGCCTGTATTTGTGATTGCGTGCTTGTTTTTGTGCGGTACCTTTCTATTGTTCTCGGTCGCATCACAACATGTTGCCCTTAATTCGTTCTCACTGCCTCATGAGTTTGGAATACAGATCGGTATCAAACTTAGTTTAGTTTATTATCTTAATTTTATGTTGGTTGTCATTGTTTTACATAATTGTTGGATTAGTCATGCAAGGATTTCGATTAATTAAATAAACAAGATAAGTTAAGCACTTTTCCTTAATCTATACATATAATAAATCTATATCTATACATCTTCTACACATATAATAAAATCGTAGACTTGCCGTATCTGTACATTGAAGATTTTTACAAAATAATAACTGGGGGATGTTAGGGATAAGTAATAGAACGTAAAAAAGCTATTTTTGAAATTTTTGTCTGATTGTCTGATTGTCTGTTTATCTGTTGGTCTGTATGTTTGTGCTCGCATCACGCAAAAACTACTGAATGGATTAAAACTAAACTTGGTACGATTTAAGTTCATACTACGGAGTAACATATAGGATACTTTTTATCCCAAAGTTCAGCACGGTTCTCTAGGGAAAGGGGATGAAAGTCAAAACGTGTATTTAGCTGTAATTCAATAACGCGTGGTCCGATTTCATTCATTCTTTTTTTGTTAGAAAGTAGATACTTTAAAGATTACCTATCTCTAAAAAGCTGGATCGATTTTGATGGGACTTTCACTGGCGGATGTTTACATTTTGATCTACCTAAACATCCGCCAGTGAACTTTTAACAGTTTTTAGCATGATATGAGCTCAAAGGAGCTTAGGAAAAACAAAATGATTCCTACGGGATTTTTTAAAACCAATATATATCCACACGAATGAAGTCGCGGGTGTCCGCTTGTAATAAATTAATTAATTAATCATCCCTGATTGACAGTCGTTTTTAGGGTTCCGTACCCAAAGGGTAAAAACGGAGCCCTATTAATGTCACCCGGCTGTCTGCCTGTCTGTCCTTCTGTCCGCCGGTAACAGGTCTCTAGCTTGCAGACGAAATGAGTTAAATACCTGAAATTTAGGTATTTGGTGTAGAATGTTAACCCAAAACTAAATAACTATTGAATTAGAAATTGAATTAAATTATTTTTCAGGGGGGCTCCCATACATGAAAAAGGAGCCGGAAAAAAAATTTTTTTCTTAACCTAGCTTGTGAGGTATCATTCTTTAGAGCTCATTGAGTAGAGTACAAATATATTATTTTTTATTTTTTTGCTTAAAAATAAGGAAATGGGGGGCCATCAAAGTTGTCAGTTGTAGACCATTTTTGTGACGGGGGCTATTTCAAAAACTAAACTAGTTAGGAATATGATATTTCGGTATATTATGTACCATATGCTCTATTTAAACAACAAATACTGAAAACAACAAATTCATAAAATAGTTTATAAGCTGTGACCAAAACAAACAAACATTTTTTGAGTTTTTCTTTCACGGTTTGTTGCGATGTCTAGCTCGGAAATTAAATATTTCAGACCCAAAATATTATATTACTCATAATTATGTACGGAATCCTAAAAGAGCGAGGCCCGACTCGCACTTGGCTGATTTTTTATTATTTTTCCACATAGAGCCCTTATGTTTACCTTGCAGTGTGTATTAGATACTTTTATTATTCCGTACACTACAAATAAAACCGGCCAAGTGCGTTTCGGACTCGCGCACAAAGGGTTCCGTATCACCTAATGTATAAATTATTCTAATAAAATAAGAAGATACATAGATGCCATAACAACACCATGAAAATTTAAAACTGATACATAGGTTATACCTAACCAAGTTTCTACTGCAAAAGATATAACAAGTATATAACAAGAATACAGGATAAACAATTAAACACATAGGTAAATAGACTATAAATAGTATTCATACTATCACCACCATGACCACTACAGCTCTAACGTCCCACAGCTGAGTATTCGTATTCGATTGTATATCGGACTATGAGAGTGAGGGAATAGAGAGTGCACCTGTGTATGCGCACACACTTGTGCACTATAATATCTCCTGCGTAGATGGCTAGTCTCTGCCTCGGTTGAGATTGGCCGCCGTGGCCGAAATTAAGTCAGGAGGTTACAATTCGTATTCGATTATTCTTACTTAAAATATAAACCTCGAATATTAAAACTTTAAAAGTGTACGTCGTCGTCGTCGTAATCAACCAATTGACGTCCACTGCTGGACATAGGTCTCTTGAAGGGACTTCCACATGCCACGGTCTTGTGCCGCTTGTATCCAGCGGCTCCCTGCGACTCGTTTGATGTCGTCGGTCCACCTAGTGGGGGGTCTACCAACACTGCGCTTCCCGGTGCGAGGTCGCCACTCCAGCACCTTGGGACCCCAACGTCCATCGGTTCTCCGAACTATGTGCCCCGCCCATTGCCACTTCAGTTTCGCAACCCGTTGAGCTATGTCGGTGACTTTGGTTCTTCTACGGATCTCCTCATTTCTGATTTGATCGCGTAGAGAAACTCCGAGCATAGCTCTCTCCATCGCCCTCTGAGCGACTCTGAGCTTTCTTATAAAAGTGTACACTAATAAACAATTTATGAAATACAAGAGGCAATAATTTACAAGACAAATAAAACAAACAAGGCATAACTTGATACAGATACAAAATATCTCATCTTCCGATATACGAGCCGATATTAAAGAGTTCCAGCAACTGTGAATATACTCGGGGGCGTTACTTATCTACATATTTATACGAGATAAAAATTCAAAACCAGTTTCTTCACACCAGCCGTTTCTAACAAGAATTTTCGACTCACACAAAAATAAATACTGTTTACGAAACATGAGAAAGGTAACGTCCAATCCTCCACACAGTGAAACTTGCCAACCATAATTTGATCTGAAAATTTACCCTAATAAGGCACCTTTTTCGATAGCCGTCGTAACTGTAGTTAATTCTGAATCGAGATGGAAATGAAAAGCTGTATAACAGTATTTATTATGACATTCAATAGTAAAGTACAAAATTGATATTATCCAGGCTTACGGATGGATATAGTTTAAATTTCACAGTTTACACAGGCGGTGCGGGTGATGTTTTGTAGCATGATAATTTAATTATTATTTTAAATTTCACCTTGAATATCTTTTTCATTATTAAGGTATTTAACATGAGGTATTTCAAAATAAAATTATCAGTCTATTTTAATAACCACGTCTCCACAGATCGCATTCAAGTTAGGTTGGTACCTATATGTCATACGTGGTCGTTGGTCGTAAATATTCCTCTGTATATCTACGATCACGTGCTATGTAGGTAGGTATACATGGATATAGATCAAGCCTAACTAAACAATTTTTTTCATAAAGTTCACTCGTTCACGTAAAGTTCGTGGAAGACTTAAATAAAATGAAGGTTCAGACAGTCAACAAATATCGCGATATGCAAAATACTGACCTTTAATATCAATATAATATTATGGTAAATTAAGTACCTACCTACACTAACACACTAATAAATTTAGTATTGAACAGGATAAAGGAGCACGATATTTATTGATCGTCAGAAACTTTCATAGGTGACACTTGTATAAAATTCATCTATGACCTATTATGAAATAACGAAAACCTGTAGAATAAGTATTTCATATTATTATGAACTATTCAGGTTTTGGGTAGATTAAGTAAAAACTCATCATTTAACTTATCTCGCTATCAAAACGAGATAGTTTAAATTTTATTGCTCATAAAAATTATAATCCAGACGTGAGACCGTCACATAAAGTGGGCACTTTGTTCTCGGCTTGAAACAACCAGCCGAACGATAAGGGCTCGCTTTAGCGTGCCTCTACACTCACCGGCCCTGGTAGACCGGTCACCGGTCACCGGACACGCCAGGAAGTCGTATGTATCTCGGTGTCCTGCAACTTTACAGAGCGATTAGTAAACTGAACACGACTAATCCAAATATCGATCGTCTAGAAGACAAACACGCTAAGTGTTTTACTGATTTTGGACATTTTATTATCTAATATTAATTTCCAAATTTCATACATAGGTATTTATTCAAAATTAAGTAAATATGTATTGCATTGATAAATAATCTAACTAGTAGTGAAAAGTATATAAAAAAGTTCTAAAATTTCTTTCTTCTAGACTATTGATACGTTGATTAATTGATCCTTTCCTGACTACTCAGTCAGGTAGCTGCCTGCATCGATCTGGACTATATTTTAAGTTTTTCTTCTTATTAGCTCTCTCTTCTAATTAATATTAACACAATTTATTATTTTTCAATTAAATAATACAATAATTTCAAATAATGAAATTATCAGCCGTGTGTTATTGTACCTACCTAGATACTTTAGAGTACAAGCTTGTCGGTTAGTTGGAGGAGAAAAGTGCGTGACCAATAGTCATATTAAGCAAGCCCAATATTCTATTTAAAAAAAAAGATTTTCCCGGTTTCGGTCCGTTTTCGTAACCGGCCCAGACATACGGCATAACCGATCAGGAATCGGTATGTATGCATGCAGGCTTACATGTGTATGCCTCTGAATAATCGTCGAGATAGTTGCTATCGCACTTTGTGCACTTGAGGTGATTTTTATAGCCAGCGCTGGGCATTTGCAAGCTACGTATCTCCGTTGGGAAATAAACTGCGAAAATGTATGTACTCAATTCAGATATCAAGTAACTTTGTCAGGGTTTATTATAATGACGCGCATTATTGTATCTTTGTTTGCATAGGGAAATACTGAAGATTTTGTTTTCTTATTTACTGTGGGATTACGAAAAAAAAGAAACGATTAAGATTTTACACTTTTAATAGTTTTAAACACCTCTCTGACCCAGTGGTGTACCTACCTGTACCTAATCTTATCAGGGTCAGTATGGGAATTTATAATTTCTGAGTTAGCTTAGGTCTAGTCTGCTAGGAGGCTTTGGCCGTGGCTAGTTACCTATCACTCAACTGGCAAGGCTGTACCTACCGTACCTACTGTTCCGGTACGATGCAGCATAGGAACCGATTTAGGTATAGGTAGATATATGTATGAGTTTAATAAAACTGGCTATACTTATCCCTTTTAAGTTAGTAGTAGTATTAATTTAAGTAAACTAGTAGCAGTATTAATTTGCATTTGAATCAAGAGAAGTTTACTTTGTAATATGTTTTTTTTATAAATTCAAAACAATATAAGTGTTCTCTTAGGTAGTTTAGTATAGTTCAGATTCGATGAAAATATAAATTAACATTGTGGCTAATTCTGTTGTACACAATCTCTAAACCTAAACTAAAATGACAGAGCTAAATATATTCCTATCTCTTTCATAATGCTTCATGCGGAAAAGGATAGCACTATTTTTAAATCTGTCAATTTAGTTTAAGTTTAGAGATTGTGTACAGCAGAATGAGCCATATTGCCAAACAAAAACCGCGTCGAACTAAAAAATAACTTCTTTAGTTTGATGTCGATTAAAACATCAACTGCAGTGTTATTGTTAACTTGAGTTAACAATTTATAGCATTTAGCTTTGAAGCTTCAAAGCTAAAGGCTATAAGTACCTACCTACCTAAAGTATGCAGTTTATTTCAGTTCATAAAATTGATACATAACAAGATCTATTGGTACCAAGTCCATTTGTAGCAATGAGATCCTTTTAGTTACGAATCCTAATAAATTTAAAACTAATTAAGCTGGCCCTATTCAAGTCAATCATGTAAAGGAAATATACTACCAATAAATCATTTAGGTCTCGCTTGTACGCTCTACCTTTAGGGCCTGAACAGACGCAGATGCAGCGGTGGCGTGCGATGTATTTATTCCTTAGTGTGAATGCTTTCATACAGTTCCTTGCACATATCCAATACTGGATCTTCTACGAACCGCGGACAAGTTTCCATCGCGCGTTGCGTCTATCCAAGCCCTTAAAGTCATTTCGTATATTTTGCTGAGAACTTAAATGCGGGTTATTTGAGTGCGTGGACAATGCGGACGCGGGCGAGTGTGAGGGGAGAGGGGCGAAGGGGCGGGAGGTGCCCGTACGCAGAAAAAAGAGAAAGACTCAATAGTCCTCCACTGCCCACACGCCAGCCTATGGCCACTCAATCGTTCGTATTCACCTAGCAACGGACAAAAAGATGTAGAGACGGTGATAAGAATATAGTTATCTGTTTCATCGATTTTATTTATTGCACGGAAAAAGGCGAAAACATATTAATCAACAAGTAACTATTTATTTAAAATGTTTATCTGTATACATATTACATACTGTATAAAATATACACGTAAATATTATTATTTTAATTAGTAATTTTTATTAGATTATTTTAATTTTTTATTAATTTGTTTTAAACAAAATAAAGTTCGACAAATATTATACGATTACCTAGTACTCTTTTAAATAATCATCCTATTGAATAATTAATGAATACTAGGTTAAAATATTATATAATTTACTAGCGGACCCGGCAGACGTCGTCCTGCCTGCCCGCTATTAGCGCCACCTACCGGGTCCAATTTTTCTACTTATAAACCTTCCTCTTGAATCACTCTATCTATTAAAAAAAACCGCATCAAAATCCGTTGCGTAGTTTTAAAGATTTAAGCATACATAGGGACATAGGGACAGGGAAAGCGACTTTGTTTTATACTATGTAGTGATAATAAAAAAAAAACAACCAACATAGCAAAATATCCTATTAAATATCAAACTCGGTAGGTACATTTATATCAGTTTTTTCGTGGTAATTTCATGGCGTATTTTTGTCTGTTCACTATATTAGATTTATCATGGCATCATAGTCTCACCTCCTCCTATAATTTCTTATTTATCCCAACCTTTTCATTTATTAAATCTAATGAGTGAATTATACTTCTTCAGTACTTAGTCGGGTAAAAAATAAACAGACGCGACTCTATCGCCATCATTGTCCACAAGCAATGACACAGCGTTAATACTGAAGAGATACTTCAATGCTTCGGACTAACTCCAACGTCTCCACAGCTCGCTAACGAGGAACAATTGAGTCGAGTATTTTTAAAAATATCAATCGGGAGAGCCACCTCAATTATAAAGTTTATTGAAATAAATTAATTGAAAGCATTATGTTATGAAGGGACTTATGTTGCTTAGAATGTAAATATTATGAAAATTGGACAGTCTCTGAATAATAATAAAATTATGTAGTTATGTATTTCATTTGATATTTTTTACTGTACTGTAGATTATCATGTCTATTTTCTCTCCTTCCCTATTTTGAGTATTTTTGATGATGATGATGATATATTTCAATTACTGAAAAAGTAATATCAAATGTTTGTTTTGCTTTATTATGTATGAGTAGATACTTTTGGTTTCGGGAGCTTTTGAAATGCTTTTTAAATTAAATTAACCTGAGATTTTATCAGGGAGTATTTTAAATGAAAGACGTATTGCCGATACTGAGGCTAGTTTAATACTAAAATTAATAATGGTGTTACATTTGTCGCCGGAGCGGCGCGACGCTGACCATGCATTCTAGGACTTAATCTACAGCGGATGGGCAAACATAACTAGATATTCACGACGGATTTTGTTAGTAACGCCCACTAGTAGCATTGTTTATATTCAATTCAAATAAGGGACAAAGGGGTGGTCGTGATCTTCAAAACTTCTGTACAAAAATGGTGACTGCATTTCGATAATTTTAATGAGGACTTTTATTTTTGACTTCGTTTTCAAAGAAGAAACATTTAAAAAGTTACGGCCAAGTTACAGCTAAATATGTAGTAAGTACCTACTATTAATAAATAATAATAATCAGTTGACATAATTTCTTTCTGTTATTTTATTCATAGGTTTTGAGCATGATTTGAACTTTTGAAGCTTGCTCAAAGCTCAGTTGTAAACTACACAAAGTAAACAAAGTAATAAATAGTATTACTATTAATAAATATTATAGTAGTCTTATTAATATATAATAATCAGTTAACATTATTTATGTCGGTTATTTTATTGATAGGTTTTGAGCGGACTTGAAGCTTGCTCAAAGCTCAATCGTAAACTACACAAAGTACATTTTTCCTCATCAGTATGACTAAGTATTAGATTAAAAAAAAAGGTGCTTTGTCAATGTAATAGACGATATATGTAAGTGGGCACGATCATTAGAAACCCTAAAGTATAATGTACAGATAAGGCGCGTTGACTATTCCACTCGCTATCAGAACAATACTTTGGCTGGTCGTTGCGACGACAACGACGTGCGACTCAATGCTTTCAAGTCAGATTAAGTTAGAAAAGGCTTGTTATTAATAACGGCCAATAACTTAGCCGCGGTTTGAAATATCGAATCTACTTTTGCTTAAGCGACAGCAATATATTATGTGAACTAAGAATGTTTTTCCGGATCGAGAGGGTTTTGTCATTGGCCCGTGTGGGATTTATTTTCAAAGCGTAGGTATTTCAATGTGTGTATATGCGCTTGCTTAGAGGCCGTGATAAATGTATTACAAATGAATGACTTATTTATATTAATGTTCAATCTATACAAATAAATAAGAATATAGTGTTTTCGGCAAAGATGTGCCAAACAAACTGTCTTTTATTAGAATAATTATTTGAACGATAGTGACTCAAACATACGGTTTAAAATTTTTGTCTGTCTGTTTTTCTGTGATAATCTGGCTAAGGCTGGACAAATGAAGACGGGATTTTCACAAGCATATAAAGGATTATACAAGGAGTGATTAAGACTACTTATTATCTAAAGCAAATGGATTCTTACGGGATTTAAAAACCTAAAACTACGCGGACGAAGCTGCGGGAAATAGCTTGTAATATTTACTTACCTTCTGCAACCGACTGTATAATTAATTATCATGACACGGGTCTTGGGTTTCAAATATTTTGTAAAATATCACAAAAACATGCATTCAAATTACGCGCCGTGGGTGGAAGGCATCAAGATACCAGCGAAGGAAACAGCCCTTTTTTAAACACATCAATAAATTAAATTAAACAAGACATATCGTACAAGCATTACCATAATATATTTAAGTTATTATTTATTTATCAGGCCTCAATAGATGTTGCTCACAACTTTGTTTGACAGTTTTTGTCGATATCTCAATGTTTGGTATTTACGAGTACCTACCTACTTTCAGTGTGACTTCTAAACTAAAATGGTAACATATACAAAGGCAACCATGTACTAAGTAAAATTAACCCTAAGATTCTACGAATAAAAAAGAAAAACTTTATACTAATTGTAATTGTAAAGGTGGTACGGACATGTCATGCGCAGACCCGATGACCATATAGTGAAAAAGTGCCTTTCCATGGCTTCAAAAAAGAGAGGGAGAGGTAGACCACAAACTACCTGGATGACAAATGTTAAGAAAGACATGCAAAAGCTTAGCCTTACAGATGACGATGCTAACCAGCGAAGCGAATGGCGCCGAAAGATTAAAAAAGCCGACCCCGCATAACGGGAAGAGGCGAGGACAAATGAATGTTAGAAGAACTTCAAAGGAAACAAATCCAGAATTATTTTACAAAATTCACATGTATTCTACACATAATCTTCTTTCCTAAATTATGAGCAACTTTGATCTGGTCCAAGCACGCGAATTATCAGTGTAACAAAGCCAAGAAACAGAACATATTTATGGCGACAGTGTCGTCATCTATGGTACCCCTTTTATCTCCGCTCCGGCCTAATGCCACGTACTGAAGAAAGCTTTTAAAAGGCCCACTTCCTAAGTCCGGCGAACATTAGTTTTTTGTCAAGCTACGTCCAGCGAAAAATTTTAGTGAACCAAAATATCATCGCAATTCCGTAGTGCGCAAATATTTTTTGTCACACCAATTAAAGCTCCTTCGTTGAGAAAACTGTGATTTATGATTTTTCGCGAGCTCAATTTTTAACAAATATGCTTCAAATGAAGTCGGTTAATTACCACTGAAAATATCGATTGATTGCAGAATTTTTTCTCAGTTTTACAGAAAAGTTGTTTAGGTAGGTATAGGTTGACCAGATTCTCATGAAAAATACAGAAATGAAATTCCAAAGTTAGCAACACTGCGGCTGCCCTAGCGATAAACAAAGTAACTGACATTTTTGTGAAATTGACTTTTTTTGCATTAATAAAAGTTTTATGTCGAGTAGTTTTGACCACAGTTTAATATTTCAAATAACTTGAACCATTTACTGAAATTTGAATTGCTGAAACAAAGTAACTGCACACACTAACCCGGAATATAAATGCAAAAACCAAGTAAACAACAAGCTAACACAAAAACAAAGTAATTGGATGTTAATTACATTGTTTTTGTATTTAAAATGCAGTTGCTTGATTTTTCGTTTCATGAAACGATCCAATGTAAGGTGTTCTGAATGTAATTACTTTGTTTATCACTAGGGCAGCCGAGTGAACCTAGTGTTGCTTTCTACAAAATTTAATTTTCCTATTTTTCATGAGATTCTGGTCTACCTATACTCTTATGGAAAATTAATAGGAAATGAATATCTATCTAGATCTTAGAAAATATCATGAGCGGAATGAGCGTGATATCTTATTAGCCTTATAGAATTTACTTTCTCTAGATTAAACTAATAGAAAATAGTAATGCAACCATATAAACTAAGTATGAAGCATTACATTTTACTGTAATAGAAACGAAGTTTACTGAAAATGAAAGAGATCTTTGTATAAAAGGCTTCTTAAAACGATGTTGCATTTTGACACTCAGGACCTCCTCGTAGTTAAAATTTTCTTTATTTTAAACTTTCACTCATCTTGAGCGTAAATAAATCTAATGTTTCTGTAATGGGATATTTAAAGTGAAGACAAATAAATGCTTTTGCCAATGAGTACGCTTTAGGAAGAACGTGATGGGCTTGTTTTTCACACAATCTATCCATCTATACTAATATAATAAAGCGAAAGAGTTTGTTTGTTTGAACGCGCTAATCTCAGGAACTACTGGACCGATTTTAAAAATTATTTCACTGTTGGATATGTACGTGATCCCTGAGTGCTATAGGCCATATATTATGTACCACGGGCGAAGCCGGGGTGGACCGCTAGTATATTATACAGGGTGGAAACGTAATGTGTGTGTGCTCTGGCGATCATTTTCTCAATATTTAATGATTTTCAAAAATCAAATATCGGTAGGTATTAAAACTGCGTCGCACGGTACCTAAACAAAATGTCATTTTTAGGGTTCCGTAGTAAACAAGGAACCTTTATAGTTTCGCCATGTCCGTCCGTCTGTCTGTCTACTGTCTGTCTGTCTGTCTGTCTGTCCGTCCTCGGTTAATCTCAGAGACTATTAGTGCTAGAAATCTGTAATTTGGCATGGATATAAATATTAATCACGCCGACAAAGTGGTGAAATAAAATTTTGATAAATATTTTTTTTAGAGTAGCTCCCCTACATGTAAAGTGGGGATGAATATTTTTTTTCTCGTCTACCCCATAATGTGGAGTATCGTTGAATAGGTCTTTTAAAAATATTGTAGGTGTGGGAACATCATTTTTCGATTTCTAGATCCGTTTGTAAAATATGATGTTTTAAAGTGCTAATTTTTATTAGCGTCAAGTGTTCCCCCCTCTATCAGCCAAATGGCAGTATACAGGAACTTGAAAAAATTCACAGAAGTAGTATATATAATCAATTTTAAAGGAAAACTATCATGGCTAAGTAGGGTACACAGGTTAAGGAGTTATATCTGTTTTTCGAGGATTGTGACTACGGAACCCTACATTGCGCGTGGCCCGCCACGCACTTGGCCGGTTTTTTTAGATAACATTGACGCAATCACTCGATGTGTTTATTTGAAGTGCTCCCATACAACTGATGGAATAAACGCATGCGAATATTTTGTGTCACAGTCAGTAATATCAAAACACTAAATAGGAGAATTTACACTGCGTTTTCTAACTAAAACATTATGTAAAACATCTAAAAAAATAATCATAGCACATCTCATAATCACATTTACTAGGGAACTTTATTAAACCAATCGTAGTTTGTCATTTGTTTTTACTAAATATAGCACAGATTTAAAAATGTAAGTTATTTATATATCTAGCTGTTTTATTCACGTTACGTTGTTTAATATAACTTTTGATAAATTGTGATCACCCCACAAAAAGGCTACTTAATTTTGTACAGCGAATTGTGCTTTTTTCTCTATTTTTCAGTGAAATCTAACACGGCTAGTGGTCAGCATCCACATTGCTTTGCTACAAGAACGGGTGTTGATAGTGTAATGAATTGAATACTAATTATATTATTGCTCACGAGCGGATACCCGCGACTTCGTTCGCGTGTATATCGGTTTTTAAAAATCCCGTGGGAACTTTTTGTTTTTCTTAAGCTCTTTTGAGCTCATACCTTGCTAAAAACTGTTAAAAGTTCACTGGCGGATGTTTAGGTAGATCAAAATGTAAACATCAGCTAGTGAAAGTCCCATCAAAATCAATTCAGCCTTTTAGAGATTAGTCGTAATTTTTAATGTATCTTCTTTCTAACAAAAAAAGAATGAATGAAATCGGACCACGCGTTATTGAATTACAGCTAAATACACGTTTTGACTTTCATCCCCTCTCCCTAGGGAACCATGCTGAATTTCGGGATAAAAATATCCTATATCTTACTCCGTTGTATGAACTTATATCGTACCAAGTTTCGTTTCAATCCATTCAGTAGTTTTTGCGTGATGCGCGCACAAACATACAGACAAACAGACAAACAGATAAACAGACAAACAGATAAACAGACACACAGACAAACAGACAAAAATTTCAAAAATGGCTTTTTTACGTTCTATTACTTATCCCTAACATCCCTCAGTTATTATTTTGCAAAAATCTTCAATGTACAGATACGGCAAGTCTACGATTTTATTATATGTATAGATAGATTAAGATTCTTAACCACTTGATAGAGGCTCGCGTGTGCATATATTATTTAGGTCATATTATATAATTATAAATTATAAAACTGCAAGCACAAGACGTACCGTGTAAAATATTGAGACTATTTTGCATGTATTTTTTAAATATTAACTCTTAAAATATCACAAAAAAAAAAAAACAATTTCAGCCATCTAAGTAAGTAGTTAGGCTTTTAGTAAAATTACGTATGGGTTGCCTCGAACCAGACTGGAATTATAGAATTGTAAATATAAACGATTCTAATTTATAAACCATCTTGGTTATAAATTCGAATCATATATATACGAGTATAGATACGAGTATAAAGATACGAGTATAATATATATATATATTATACTCGTATCTATAAATAGTATGCTGTAAAGAAATAAAACGTGTAACATGAGAATAACTAGAGAATTGGTAACTATGAATTTTTCTTGGTAATAAAAAGGATAGGTGCATAATGTTTGCACATTTTATGATGCTTCAGTGTTAGACTTAACGATTCGATGTGGAAGGCTTTGTCGGATATTTAATGGTTGAATAAAGATTCTTGTACATTGTACAATTCTGTTAGATAATCTCGTTGTATATCTTGTAACTATATTCAGAGTGCATGTTAAGTTTATAGGTGAATGCGTTTTCAGAAACTATATGTAGATGAAATTGATTGATAAAGGCTTCTACGGAAAATTAAACCTAAGCCCTTATCCAGGCTAGAATTAAGAATTTTGTGGCGCAAACATATGAGGCTCTTTTGCAGCCAGAAGCTAAATTTTTATTAACGTTTTCTTGTTCTAAGCATCATTGGTATAAAATTTCATAGATTACATTGTCCGTTTCACTTCCACTATCGATTTTGCATACGTAATAGTGATTGAACAATTTAGTAGCCTCACATATCGACCGTATAAAAATGCTAGTCAAGCGGCCAAATCAATTTGTACGCGAGACCAGCCGACAGCTGAAACTAGTTTTTTTAGAATTATGTTCCTAGTTATAAATGCGCATCCGTAATTGCTGTGTAGTTGCATGGTATAGAATATTTTGCAAAATATGCATATTTTACTGCTGTAGCTTGAAGCCTAAATGAAAAGATGTTTAATCATTTATTTACCAGCAAAATATGCTGGTTAAAATAGTAATCCCTAAGTTGTTCTATTGACTGGTGACTATACTCTGATTTTTAATTCCGTGGAATTCTGACGTTTCGTAATGTTACCAGAGATAAAACAATTCCCACAAAAAAGATAAAAAATTCAAAACTTATGTACCTAATTACAAATCCACTGCCACATGTACTCGTAGATATGAAAAATGCCTGACAGACACTTCATGGTGATAATGTCATTCGACTTTCATTTTTGAATAATTTTTTTCAATGTGCTTTATTTGTTTTCTATTGCTGTTAGTGTGCACTTTCTAGTTTTCACTCTTAGCGATTTCTATTTTAGGGCGAAGCGACTAATATTATTGCGCGGCATATGGCTTTTTATGTTGACAGGGAATTAAAGTAGTTTGGGGTAAAATCGTACATCGTAGATGTTAACCATGTTTTCCATAATAATAACAACTCATCTGTTAATGACAATGACAGCTGTCAGAATTCCACCGAATTAAAAATCAGAGTATAACTTCTTATTAGCGTACTGCTTACTGATGTTTTCTGAGAGTTTTGGATTGATTTATTTTACAATCAATAGAGAAAATTCTCGAATAGATCCCATAAAAATTATATATTTTTTTCCTAATAGTCACACTTCACGTTTTAAAGGTGTCAAGCTGTTAGATATGTCATGCTTGTTCGTGTCTTAACCAATTCAAGGTTAACATTTCCCGTCACTTACCAATTCGCAGTCAAATAAAGGGCAGAGTTGCGTAATACCTAGGTAGCCTACAATTCTAATTTTATTATCTCCATATCCATAGATGAAGTGGCGCCGGTTCGAAATTTGAATTGCGGCTTATGATTGGCGGGCGCCGGGTGCGCAGGCGATGGCGTATTTAGGTCATCGTGTAGGCTGAATTTAGCAAATCCAGCTAAGCCATACCGGTCTCGGTATCGAGTTACGTGGATTTCGGAATGTATTGTGGGTTTGTTAAGTAACATGTTTAGTTTAATGTCACGACACAATAAAACGGTGTCAGTTTATAGGTTATAGGTAGAGTATTTGTAGTGAATTTTCATTCCGAAGGTGTGAAGTACAAAACGGTAGATATAATTTATATGATCGTTCAATTTGTCTTTAATATAATGTTCTCCTGATAGAATTTCGGCTTCGGCAGCCAATTTCACCGTAGACTAGCAAACTACACAGGAGCAGAACTTATTGTACAACTGCGTGCAATACACTTTTTATTCCCTCACTTCCATAGTCAGATGAGTCAGCAATCCGACACGACCGGAGACAAATTAGGCGCAGGACAATTGGATTTCCGTCCTCTCGAGATACGGGGTTATGAAACCTCTAATTTCCTAATGGTCTGCTACTGAGTATTCTTCATAGAAAATTCAAATTACATATTTTTCCAACCTGAGATTCAAACCTGGGACATCATAACCCGCAACTTAGCCACTAGGTACATAGATTATAGACCAATCAGGCAATCTACTATACTGTAAAACGAAATATCGTAATAGTTATAGGTACATAGTATATAAGTTACACATAATAGAGCTTTTAGTCGTCGACCTAACAAGTAACAATGGCATGTTGATTGTTGAAATTTTCATTTAAAACCCTAAGAAAAATCGTAAATTAGATTTATATTGGGAACGCGAGATTTATTTCATCTTAGGGTCGTAAAAAGGGTCCTTTGGTGGAAAAATGCATGCGGCTGAAATAATCATAGGAGGTCTGAGTACAATAGAGCCAGGCTCGTCTTAGCTCTGACGGCACGTAGGCTCGTAAATACGACGTTCCTTATTATTAGCAGCCATTGTTTGGGATCGCACTTGTACGGTCGGCAACGGCGGACACGGTGGGGGCCAATTACTAGAGTAAACCGCGATAATGAGACAATTGACGAGGCTTTTTTCCGGTAATAGAAAAATAAATTCGTAGTACCTACTTAATACAATAAAATATTAGAAATTAATTAGAATAACATTAGATACGTTTAAATCACCTAACTATGATTCTACAGGAAAAGTACGTAAGTAGTATGCGTAAAATTAATCAAATAAAGTTATCGTGAAAAAATACTACGAATGACGAACATATTTTTCTGTAGTCTGTACTAAGCTTAACGTCGGATATCCGACACTCTCCGCTTTAATACGCAGCCCTGGTACGTCCGAGCATTGCACAATTCAATTCTAAATAACCGCGATCTCGCCGTAATTAGCTATGGCATTGATGAATTCACTATCCAACATTTATACTTGTGTACATGGCTTAATTAAAAACTGTATTTCTTAAACTTTCTTTAGCGCGTTGAAACTTTACCTACCTATCTTGTTCACTATGGTTTCTGAATTCATCTGTATGATATACCTATACCTGGCTATAAGATACTAGCTGATGCCAGCGACTTCGTCCGCTTGGATTCTTATAAATCTCACTTGGGGGTGGAATTTCCAAAATTCCTGAGACACGTAATTCTTTATTTTTAACCGACAGTACAAATACCGATTTTCATTGATCTAACTTTAAAAATGACGGACTTTCACACAAACTTTCATCCCCTGTTTAACCCACTTGGGAGCAGTTTTTCCAAAATTCCTTAAACTCGTAACTCTTTATTTTTAACCGAAATCCTAAATACAAATTTTCATGGATATAACTTGAAAAATGACTGACTTTCATACAAAAGTTTATCCCCTATTTAACCTTCTTAGGGATGGAATTCGCAATAATCCTTTCTTAGTGTGCGTATATTATGTCATAAAAGGAAGCTACTGTAAAAATTTCAAGTTTCTAGCTTCAGTGGGCTGTGCGTTGATGATCAGTCAGTCAGTCAGTCAGGAGTTCAGGACAAGCTACTTTATATTATTATATAGATTTGGTGTATTCATACCTTTTAAATGTGCGGTGTAGCGGGCGGAACGCAGAAATTAAAATCATTCATCTTATAATCTGACATGTTCTATTGTTAGCGGTGTAGGTTTGGTGGGGCCTTCGGGTTCTTGTACCTCCGGTCGCTATTTGTTACCTGTTCTGATAGATACCATCTCGTGCCTCTCAAGCTCTCAAATACGAGGCAGGTATGTGCATATGCCACCACTTTTTGTGTTGATCAGGTTTCTTAGACTGTCAACTTAGTATTCACCTATCTACTATCTAGCTAGTAGCTACCTATCGGATTAAAATTAGCAATTCATTAAATTAAACGAATGATTTACAGTTCTTTATAATGAGAGTCTATCGTAGCATTTTATTTTTCTGTTCGCATGGTGATTATCCTAGTAAACATTATTCAAATCTAGATTTATCGAGGTCTATTATTTGCCTTGGATATATAAAATATTTTTGAATAATAAAAAGTTAAATAAAATAGTTATACTTACATGGAATACGCATAGAGCGTTACCTTAAGCTCCACTGTATTGGGACTTGGGAGTAGGCCATGTAACACCGGTTAAATAGGGACACAAATATAAGGAGGATAATTTGAGACACGGCGGCGGATACAAAGGGCGATAGCTTCGGGAATGGTCAAATGGACGAGTTAAGTTAATGGGAGTAACTGTATATTACATCGATCCATCAACCGCCGGCGTAGATAACGCACGCTTGACATACTGATAAGTAATAAGACGGACGTATTAAAACATTGTTATGGACCGGGCTTGGAACTAGGCAAATCATTCAACGATAAATAAATAAATAAATAAATAAATAAATACTCACACATACACACACGGTCGTCTGTTCCTAAAGTAGGCAACTTAATGCCTGTGTTATAGGTAACAGCCGACTGATAGACATATTTACATATAAATACATATATATTTTAATAAAGGTACATACATACATATTATAAATACACCCAGACTCGGGGCGGGAATCGAACCCGCGACCCCGGAGCGGAAGGCAGGGTCACTGCCAACTACGCCAACGGGCCAGTCAACGATGTTTTGATTTAAACAAATATAGCTCATAAACATGAGCCCATCGTGCTTTTTTTGCTTATTTTGCATTGCTTTGCTTTGTTACATTTAACTAGAACAGCATTTGACGCGTGGTAGAATTTTTATTTGTTTAACATAGTTGAATGTAATGCATTCGTCTAAATATTTATTTTTACGTTTTAAATTAGGTTCTATAATATATTATTGGGCATTTTTAAAAGAATATTAAAAAACAATTTGAAATCTCAAATTTCTTATAAATTGATGTTGAAAAAAAATTAAATACCTGTCAATAATTCAGTATCGAAAATTCAATTCTGTCGCTATGAAATAGAGGTTGATTTAAAATGGTTTCCAGTTTATGTACCGACTCACGTTGCATGTATTAAATTGAATAACTTTATTTGTAAATCGTGACTTGCTTTTCTATAATTCAAAATAGACAAACAACTGGGCAGTTCTATGCTATATTTGCTAACGTTAATTTTTTACTAAGACGGGTATCACGTCTTGTCATTGCTACTTAAAGTGATGTTTTATGTGTTGAGATTTTCTTGGACGCATAAAAATGTTTAAATCGTTAGCTATCTAACGATTTATAAAATCGATCGCTCGTTCGCACGACTTCATTCGTGTAGATTTAGACTTAAAAAAAAAGTTTTTTCATTAAAATTTTCCTCCTTTCAACTCCCATCCGCATTTAACGTCTTAGGGGGTTGAATTTCTGAAAATTTTGTAACGCGTATATATTCATTTTAACCGAAAGTCCAAATATCAATTTTCATGTTTACAACTTAAAAAATGACTGACTTTCATACAAACTTTCATCCCATAATCAGTTTATAATACCTAGAGTTTTTTTATTCCAAGCATGTTTGTGTTTTTGTAAAAGTATTACAAGATGTTTACAAAGCGTTATGAGGAATAATAAATTTTATGCCACAAACATAATCAGGGACACTTTATTTTATTTTGAAACATAACTAAAACTTGCATTCTCAGATGTATATCTTAAGTGAGTCCGAGTAACGGCTACTAATATGAAAGATCTCATTAAAGGGGCGATTTCATAGTGTAGACCAGTATCGAATTACCATGATGCAATGTTTTATACTTATTTTATTTTTTGTACCAATTTTTTGTATTTTATCAAAATTTAATCTTTATTTGGATCTAAACGAATGAGGTAATAATATACCGTCATGTTGTTCTATACTCTCTTTCAGTTCACCTTAGGCTGTCGTAGGGTACAGAGTACAGACGTGTACCTTAAGAGTAATCATAATGGTATTTTAATAATAAAAATATCAATTCAACGTCAACTAGGTTTATTTAGATTTTGTTTCCATTTCCAATACCAGTGAAAATCTCATAAACTATGTGAATATAAAGTAACATACATACTATTTTATATTTCAAATGAAGTAAATATTAATTCCAAATCATTTCACTTTACGTGACGTTAGGATCATTAAACTTTTAAACTGAATATGCAAATTGAATAGTTATTAATTGTTACATGTTTTTAGTAGGTAATATTTTTTTGCTGTTCGTATAGCTTTAGGACCTTAATGAAATGCTAGTAATTTATCCTTTTGCGTGTCATTTGTCATGTGTAAAGTACTGGTTTGTTATTCATGATCAACCCATTACCGGCTCACTACAGAGCACGGGTCTCCTCTCAGAGTGAGAAGGGTTTTGGCCATAGTCTACCACGCTGGCCAAGCGGATTGGCAGACTTCACACACCTTTGAGAACGTTATGGAGAACTCTCAGGCATGCAGGTTTCCTCACGATGTTTTCCTTCACCGTTAAAGCAAGTGATATTTAAATACTTAAAACGCACATAACTCCGAAAAGTTAGAGGTGCGTGCCCCGGGATCGAACCCACGACCTCCGATTAGAAGTCGGTCGTCCTAACCATTAGGCTACCACAGCTTTTTTTATTACACAGGTTTGTTATTACTCAATGCCAAAAAAGGAAGAAAAAATCGGAGCTTTTGACTGTCTTGGAAACGCAATGCTCACACGTACCTTAATCTTATGGATAAATCAGATAAAAATGTTGAGAGTGACAAGTAGGGGCACTTACTTGTCGTACAATAAATAATCTGTTTGACATACTACATATACATACTAAGTCTTCGACAATTATTAAAAGATATTTATTGATATTTATCCGGATATCATTTAGCGTTATACCTGTAGTAGTCAAACGCTCCTCATTTTTATAGACAGTTTAATCCTAAATGTGTTTAATGTTTTACATGAAGCCTAATCTCGACTTACGATGTTTAACTACCTACCTGTGATTCATTCAACATCCTCATATATTATATCTCAATGCTCAAATCTTTTGCATAGAGTCCGGTCAGAGTAAGTTGGTTGGTAGTTATCTCGATGGTACCTACTGCTTTTCACGTTCTCTGCGTGTCGTATTGTTTATTGTTGAGGGCTGTAACATCTTCAATTTATCACATAGCATAATATTTTTACTATTCATGACAATGCAAATATTTTATAAAAACAAAAAAATATGATAAGTTCTACGAGGAATATAATATATTTCATGTAAAAATATTGCGAAATCAGCTTCAGCGTATGTCGGTGCCATCGCCGTTATTGTAATATGTATCTGTGTAATGGACGTAGAGATGAACTCACATCTCTGGCATGGAATGTATTGACTGTATTATGACTTTCATTATTGTATGTTAATCATCGATTGCTGGCATCAGCCTAGTAATGCATTCAACGGCGGCCGATTTAATGCCGCGGTGGGCCTGCATTGAAATTAGGCTGTTGCTTCAGTATAAAATAGTATTTACCTACTAATAAATTATACGAAACAAACGAAAAAAGTCTAGCTTCGTCTGTACCTAGAATGCTTGTTTTACAAATTTTGTAAACAGGCACTCGCATTTTTCAGGTCCGGGTTAGAAATTAGACTAAATGAAACATATTTTATTCTTGTCTTAAAATCTTGTAGAACTATCAATATGAAAATTAAAAAAATATGCATAACTAGCAGATGCCAGCGACTTCGCCCGCTTGGATTCTTATAAATCTCACTTGGGGGTGGAATTTCGAAAATTCCTGAAACACGTAATTCTTTATTTTTAACCGACAGTACAAATACCGATTTTCATTGATATAACTTTAAAAATGACCGACTTTCATACAAACTTTCATCCACCATTTAACCCACTTAGGACTATATTTTCAAAAATTTCTTAAACTCGTAACTCTTTATTTTTAACCGAAAATCTAATTACCAATTTTCATGGATATAACTTGAAAAATGACGGACTTTCATACAAACTTTCATCCCCTATTTAACCCCTTTAGGGGTGGAATTCGCAATAATCCTTTCTTAGTGTGCGCTTACGTCACAAAAGGAAGCTACTGTGAAAATTTCAAGTTTCTAGCTTCAGTGGGTTTGGCTGTGTGTTGATTGTCAGTCAGTCAGGACAAGCTACTTTATATTATTAATAGATAGATTAATTCAGTTTAAACTTCTGTCAACATTTTGACTAGATAAAAATATCGTAATGAACTTAGTTACTTGATTGTCAACATGACAAAAACAATATTGCAAATAAATAATAGTTAAAAAAAACTAAAAAACACGCTTTTTGTAGAAAACCAAACTAAAAAATAGAAAATAAATTTTAATAAATTTTATTTTTATTTATTTATTTATTCAACAGTGATTGTATAGAGGATTATCATTTCGATAATATCTTAAAAGCACCCCACGCTTTTTTTAAATAAAATACATTTTTTTCATATGCACACTATTATTAATTTATATTTATTAAAATTTATTTTCTATTTTTTAGTTTGGTTTTCTATAAAAAGCGTGTTTTTTAGTTTTTTTAACTATTATTTATTTTCTACTTTTTGGTTTGGTTTATTTATAAAACACTAAAAAATCATGTCACTTAAAATACAACAGATATTAATTATTAATAAATTATTTTATTTGTTTTTTATTGTAAGTAAATCGTACAATATGATTAAAGTAAATAAGTACTAATTAATAATATTACTACATATTTTGTTTTAATATTGTTTTGTCTTCGCATTCGTGCGTTTTGTGCTTAGATTTTAGTTGTGTGTGACATCTATTCTGTTTACCCTAGTTAGAGTTGGTTACCGTGCGATTTTGAATGTTTATTGTTTTTCCTTACCGACGACTTTTGATAAATGAACACAAAATCTTATTTTCCAAATTGAATAATGAAATAATCTTATCAAATTAGTGTATTGTCATCGGTCGTCGATAAATCTACAAAGTTTGAATGAAATCTGACCGTTTAAAGTGGGTCAAAATCGCGTTCAAAGAAGTCGGTTACAAACATACATACAGGTGAAGCAAATATAAAGCGTGTAAAAATAGTGACGACTCAATTAAACAAGAAAAATAATATTATTATACTAGCTGACCCCCGCAACTTCGTCCGCGTAGATATAGGTTTTTATATATCAGATCGGATCGGATTTTATAATTCTTTTATGTACCTAAACTAAATGTAGCCTAAGTTACTCCTTATAACATTGAAAGTTCCATTAAAATCGATCCAGCCGTTTTGGAGATAAGCTGGAATAAATAGACAGATCGACACACATAAATTTAAACGCACACCAGTTTAAAATAAGCCTAACATTTAAAGATCCGGGTCCCAAGTTATTTGAACCCAATACTGAGGCTTGTAATGTCTGTCATTTCTGAACTAAAAAACCTATGACCTTGAAATATTTACGGGACAATACATAAAGTACTACCTTTCTAACAAAAAAAGAATGAGTGAAATCGAACAACGCGTTAATGAATTACAGCTAAATACACATTTTAACTTTTATCCCCTCTCCCAAGGGAACTGTGCTAAATTTCGGGATAAAAGGTACCCTATGTCCTACCTCGGAGTATAAACTCAAATCGTACCAAGTTTCATTCGAATCCATCCAGTAGTTTCGGCGTGATGCGCGGCCAAGATACAGACAGACAGACAGACAGACAGACAGAAAGACAGACAGACAGACAAAAATGAAACAAATTGCAGTTTTGGCTTCAGTATCGATTAGAATAGAATAGAATAGAATAGAATAGAATAGAAAAGTTTTTTATTCAAATAAACTTTTACAAGTGCTTTTGAATCGTCGATTGAGTCTACCACAGGTTCGGAATGCAGTTCCAGCCGAGAAGAACCTGTAAGAAACTCGGCGGTTGCTCTTTTTAAAAATAACATTATAACAATTATTATTATTAATGTACATGATTGAAATGCCGTCTCGCGCATTGCTGGAACGAGTTAAATCCAAGCTTTTTTATCGTTTATATAATCTTCAGTTGTATAATAAGCTTTTTTTATGAGCATACTTTTAAGAAAGTTCTTAAACTTGTGTAAAGGCAAGTCTAAGACATATTTTTTATTCGGATAAACTTTTACAAGTGCTTTTGAATCGACAAATGAATCTACCACTGGTTCAGAATGGTGCTTACAATTCCACACGTTAAGAAGGGCAGACAAAAGTAGCCCCATTTCCGACGGTTATAGAGTGCCCTCCAATAAAAATTTCCAAAATATCTTCAATGTACAGAATTGGATCTGTTACAGTTTTATTATATTATTATAGAAGATAGATGAGTAGCCCAGTCAATTTAGACTTCCAAGTTTACAATAATTCACACCTGGCTGAAAATTGGTGGGATTGTTCAAAACACTATTATAAATGAAATGTGAAAAGTCCTCATCGATCAAACACCTGGAAAAAAATATACTCCTGGACACGCACAGTTTATTCACACTTGGCTGAAAATTGGTAGGATTGTTTGAAACACTATTATAAATGAAATGTAAAAAGTCCTCATCGATCCGACACCTGTAAAAAACACATACTTTTCACATTTCATTTATAAATAGTGTTTCAAACAATCCTACCAATTTTCAGCCAAGTGTGACTCAACTGTGCGTGTCCAGGAGTAATTTTTTTTCCAGGTGTCGGATCGATGAGAACGTTTCACATTTCATTTATAATAGTGTTTTGAACAATCCCACCAATTTTCAGCCAGGTGTGAATTATTGTAACCTCACCCCTATTTTTAGTCTAATTAGACCGGTCTATGAGGTGTTGTTTTTACATTTTAAAATAGTAAATAAGTATACGTAGGTACATAATACATAGGGGGTATAATTTCAAGGGACAATAAAATATGTATTGCTGATTTGGTTAATGTAATGTACAAAATATGATGAAAGAACACAAGTTAGGAATAGCTTATGAAACATAGATAACATCTCTAAACGGTATAAAATGTTTGTTTGGCTGTGTCTTATAAAGTTCTAAGTGAATTCCACGTATATTTCACGTAAATGATTTATTTATGTAACCAATAGAGGTCTACTGCTGGATATAGGTCTCTTGAAAGGACGTCTTGTGCGCTTATATCCAGCGGCTTCCTTGGAACCCCAACGTCTAACAGTTCTTCTAACTTGTGTAACATATTCATACATCTAATTGTGCCATTCGCACCCGTCCATAGCCGAGGCAAGTCAGTGAGTCTTCTATTTTGAAAATTGTATTTTTCTTTGTCCATTTTTCTTTTTAACCCCCGACGCAAAAACGTCGGGGTGTTATAAGTTTGACGTGTCTGTGTGTGTGTGTGTGTGTGTGTCTGTCTGTTCCCCTGTGGCGCTCAAACGGGTGGACCGATTCGAATGCGGTTTTTTTGTTTGAAAGGTGAATTAGTCGAGAGTGTTGTTAGGCTATGTTTGATGAAAATTGGTCCAAGATGGCCGCCGCTACAAAATGGCGGATTACATATTTTTTCACAACTCCCTTAGTATGGGTATCAAATAAAAGGGCTTGACTAGTACAATAGCATAGCCGCCGCCATAAAATGGCGAATGTCGGGGGTTTTTTAAATTTTTAATTTATACCTGTAGAAAAAGACATGATCTACGTGGTTGTTTTTAGTAGTAATTACATACGGTGCACATTAAGGTTTGCTGGAGAGTGGAGCGCGCATATAAATCGGTTGTTTCATGAAATATCGAGTCGCAGCCGTGGGCTACGCGGCACGAACGCGTCGCCGCCCTTATCTCTGCAGATACGGTTTTATACGATACTCGATTTTTCTTTTTCTGACTTTTATGGATCGGTCGTTCGCGGTGTATCGATAATTCGAGATCGCTCTTTACATTTATACATCTAAGCGTCGTTTTAAGCTGACGCTCGTTCATGGTTTCCAAAAATTACAAACACATGATTCACGTTGTGCTAGCTCGTAAAGTAAATCTGGCTTAAGTTTGGGAAATTTATTTTTTCTGTTTAACGACGGATGACTTTTTCTACAAAAAGCGTTAAGCTACAAACCGGTCGCGGAGCGAGTTCTCACAGCGTATGGCTGCTTCATAACTGGCTACTTTATGCTATTGTAATGATCTAAGAGAGCTGCTACCGAGTATAAAAACGTTTGCATTGTCTCTAGCCTTGTTACCGTATACAGAGCCATATTTTACCATTTCGCGCGTCGACTTTGACAATTCATACAAAAAAGTGAGTGGTGTCATTTAGTAAGAAGTTTTATTACGAGGAATTTCTGGCACGTTAAGTGCTCTTCTATGAATGTTTATGAGCCCGTTCACGGCTTAATGCTGACACAGTTACGACAATACTGTTTTTGCCCTCGCCATGTTGCGTGGTTAATGATAATAATTTGTTTTGCTTACAATTACTGATTGTTATAATATGTAATGAGAAATATTGCAAATGCCTTTTAAATTGACTGCGTACACATCGTTAAAATTAAATAGACACTTGTTCAGATGTTATCATTTATTTTACCAAACATTGTAAGAAACTAAAAAAAAAAAAATAATATGACTAGGTGTGGCAGGATTGCGTTGCAATTTCTTAGTCTTTATACATAAAGTGCTTTTTTATGTAAATACTAGCTTCTGCCCGCGACTTCGCCCACGTGGATTTCGGTTTTTTTACAATCCCGAGGGAATCATGGATTTCCGGTTCCCGTTCCCGCTCCCTTTTCCAACCTTTATACCTACTTTCAAGGAAGTTTGCTATAGTAATCTACCTATAGCTAAAGGTCTGTATCTACCTAAGGCTGTAGCTATAGATTTCGGTTTTTTTTTTTAAATCCCGTGGGAACTGTGGATTTTCCAGGATTAGATTTATTAGATTAGCCTATGTGTTAAATTAAGGCATAATCTATCTCCCTTCAAAATTTCAGCCAAATCGGTTCAGTAGTTGCGGCGTTAAAGAGTAACAAACATACACACACATACACTCACACACACAAACTTTCGCCTTTATAATATTAGTGTGATTATTTAATCTGTTTGCGACACTAGTATAGATCGTAATTTGTCATCGTGAAATTTTTACTTACGCCTACGCTTATATACGCTTTAGTTGGTTAAATCTAGTTATTAACAAGGACAGGTAATTAAACAGTTTATTTTATATTATATTTTAAGTAAATTACTGTTTTCAGTCTTATGCCGTAATCAAGTGGCAAAAAGAAAACATTTCGGATACTGCCTACTTAAGGATTCGTCTTGTGTACCTACACATTATTCCAAAAAGTTTTACAGGCAAATTAATCATAATGAATAACGTAGAGTTCATGAAATTGAAGACGTATTGCTATGTTATTAGGTCTCATTTTTGGCTTGTTTTGAATTTCGATCAAAAATATGAGATCAAAATTTTAGACCAATAATATAAGTAGGTATGTCTAAATGCAATGGAGGGTGCGGATTTATTAAGTGCCTTTTGTTATTCATACATCGTGATAGCCTTGCGGTTGTGACATGCGAAACCATTCACCAAGGATTAGTTTTCAGATATACTACCAATAATACCACAGAATATTGTAGACTAAAAAAAACTATAAAGTGGGAAAGCGGGACAATTATGGCTTCATACAAAAAGACGATATATTATTATAGTGACATGATATTGTAATAAGTTGTTAATCGCTGAAACAACGTTAATATTTCACAATTCCACACAGGTATAACATATTTACATATTATATTCAAAATAGTAAAATAAACCTTCGTCAATAGTTTAAGAGTGATCATCATTAGGTAAACGATAGCCACCGAATAATTTCGATATACATTGCTGCTTTACTGTGTGAATTAATATAAACAGTGATTTCATTTCACACGGTAAAGCAGCAATGTAAATCGAACTGATTCGGTGGCTATCATTTACTGAAGAAAACGAAGTTAGAGAATTGCCCCGCTGCTGGTCACTCACTATTCAGGGCAGCGGTAAATAAAATCCAAATCCAACCTATGCTAGGAGAAGAAGAAAATGAATAAAAGATTTCGACGAATTGAGAACCTCCTCCTTTTTGGAAGTCGGTTAAAAATAGGTGTCAATAGTTCTACATTTTAAAAAATTAAGAAAAAAGTAAGGTCCATAGAAGTAGCATTTGGCATGTTTACAGATGTTCCATAGAAAAGACATCAACGCGTGACTTGAAAAATACGGACGCTTTACGAGGAACATACACTTATGGTGAAAGTATTATAAATTGGTTCTTTTTTATTTATTTACATAATACCTCTAGAGATTTCTTTTTTTTGTCTAAATGTTTACAATAAAAAAAAACTTTCATCACATTCTCGTACGTATAACTTTAGATCTTGATTTGTAGTAGTTTTCGACATAATATTAGGTACATATACCTACCTAGTACCTACCCATTAGATTTTGTTATAATCATGCAGTAGTTTTGGTCGACACAATGGTAAACGATACATTAAAATTATCTCGCCAACAATCGTTTCAGGCTAACAGGAGTAGGTACATATCAAAAATAAAGAAAGCCTTTATCACGTGTGTCGGCGTTTGTTGTCGTGTCATAACTTGTCGTGGCGAGGTTCGTTTCACCTCAGTAACGTTACACGACAAGCAATCGGACACCTCGTGGCATGCGTGTGGGGGCCCACTGCTGTTTCGGACTACGCAACTGATAAATTCCCGATGTGAAAATGTTATCTTCACAACCATTATTATTGGCTTGACCCTTAAAGTGTAAGGGGCTTGTTTCAACATCTTCTGATAAGTATCGGATAGCCTAAACGGATAGACAAAGACAAAAGTTGTGGATAAGCTAACCGACACTTATCAGAAGGTGGTGAAACAGCCCTAACAGTCAGTCTGTAAACGTAAGGATTCCACTAAATATTTTTTATTTATTTATTACAAGATAGGCTTTTGATCAAATATTTAAGAAGGTTAATATACGTACACAATTTTTTTAGCTACACAAAATTTTAGGCAAATTTTAAACTGCAAACGTTAATCAAATAGAAAATATTAAAATTACAGTGAATCAAAAGCCCTTCATATAAATAAAGTTTTAAGGCCTCGGGACTAAATAAACGATGCGTAGTACAATGTAGTAAGTACTACAATGTTGCTACAATTTTCTCGATCTTTTATTTAAAATAATAAAGATAAGTCATGCGTTGTAAGGGCAATCAGTTGTTTTGTCACCAATATATATCATAAAGATAGGATAATAGGTATAAGGAAATTATTATTTTATTTATTTGTAATTTTTTTTAATCAAAATTATTGATTTATAAATCTTTATTGAATGCTTATATTAAGTACAAGCGGAAACCCGCGACTTCGTTTGCGTGGATATTGGTTTTTAAACATCCCGTGGGAATCATTTGTCTTTCCTAAGCTCCTTTGCGCTCATACCTTGTTAAAAACTGTTAAAAGTTCACTGGCGGATGTTTAGGTAGATAAAAATGTAAACATCCGCCAGTGAAAGTCCCATCAAAATCGACCCAGCCTTTTAAGAGATTAGCCAGTAATCTTTAAAGTATTTCCTTTCTAACAAAAAAATAATGAATGAAATCGGACCACGCATCAATGAAGTACAGCTAAGTACACATTTTGACTTTCATCCCCTCTCCCTAGGGAACCGTGCTTAATTTCGGGATAAAAAGTATCCTATATGTTACTCCGTAGTATGAACTTAAATCGTACCAAGTTTTGTTTCAATCCATTCAGTAGTTTTTGCGTGATGCGCACACAAACATAAAGACAAACAGACAAACAGACAAAAATTTCAAAAATAGCTTTTTTACTTTCTATTACTTATCCCTATAACGTCCCCCAGTTATTATTTTGTAAAAATCTTTAATGTACAGAATACAGATACAGCGTCTACGATTTTATTATATGTATAGATATAGATGTTCTAAGATATGGAATGTGTTTACTGTTCAGGTAAGTAGGTACCTACCTACTAGTTTTTATAGCGATCGCCTATCCCTTTCAAATATTTCTCACGTGTGATATCAGAAAAATGACTTAATTAATAAAGCAATATGCGTGTAGTAGCAGAAAATCATCTCCAGCTATAAAATCACATCTCAAAAGTTTAAAAATAACAAGGCATAACCGCCTAATCGTATCGCGTTGCCCCCGTTCCTAAATCCACCATGCGGCGGAATGCCGGCGAACGAGTTTTCTATCCGTCCTTCTCTCTTCTACGTGATATTTTCGTCCGTCCCTGTCACTCGCTTGTCATTTTCTATAAGTTTTTCTAACATTCTCCGGACGCGCCGCCCCGTCGGTTTCGACCTAACGCCTGAGACTCCAGCGATAACTTTTGTTTGTTCAACAGTTAGGGCTATTGTTTGAGACACTTACGTTGTTACGCCTGGTTACGGGCGACTGGCTGTTTATTTACTAAATTGTAATAAAGCTCCATTACCACATTTACGCATTGGTCTTTAGTTACACATAGTGGGCGATTCTGTTGTACACAATCTCTAAATCTAAACTAAAATGACAGGTCTAAATCTATTGCTATCTTTTTCCGCAATGAGCACTGTGAAAGAGATAGGAATAAATTTAGACCTGTCATTTTAGTTTAGGTTTAGAGATTGTGAACAACAGAATTGGCCACATAGTGTACCTATAGTGTACACGTGTACTGTATCTAGTCCAATGTTTGTTGAGCCCAACGTTCTGTACCTACGAATTTATTCATTTACGTAATGCTGGTTTTGTAAGATAATTTTATACAATAATTTAGTATTAAAAAAACCATGGGTGATAAAACAGTCATTCATCAATTAAATTTTATGCTGCCGTATAATGAACGAGGCTATAAAAATTTACAATTTTGTCTAATGAAATAACGAACATAGGTAGGTAGGTACCTACCTAGGTACTTTATTTATGAATGTCTTAAAGGTATTTACTTTACCTACCATAGGTTACATACATACATTTAAAATGTAAGTATTTCAGGCTGAGAGCAACTTTGTTGTAAATGCTCTTTTAAAGTTAAATTACTTACCTACTTATTCATTCTTTTGTAAAAAATATTGAAGATGGTGCATTATTATTTTGCAAAATGTTGAGCCTTGATCATTTAAAGTGTTGAATGTGGTCAATAAAGTAAAGACATTTTTGAAATTACTCATTGAAACTGGTAAAATCTTAATCTCAACGCTGCCAGGGCCCGTTCAATACTAACCACTTACAAATTAAAGAGCCCGAGACGTGTGCCATTGGTTACTTTATGGGCTTTGCATGTCTTATATCAATAAATTATTAACTACGCGCCTTGTTTCATTTTATATTGTTAAACGCCATTTGACAAATCAAATTGAACTTTGTCTCCTTCGGTTATAGTTTAGAATTGTTTACTCTAATTTGAGGTGTCGTTATTGAAATTTGGTCTCTAAATCGAAGGCCGAATGCTTAATTTGTATTGATGTGGGTAAACGTGAGCAGGTACAAATGGTAGCGAGCGAGTCCGTACCGAGCGTAAGTGGGGACAGGCGAGAATCTTTAATTTTAATTAATACGCTAAATCTAGGGACTCTACTTGCTATTTTCAATTAGGCCTCGGCGCCAGTAGCGTGTTTTGAGTTATGTGATTTAATGGAATCCTGTACGCGTTTCTAGCTCAGTTAATATTCTATACAAATTTGAGTTGAACCGGGGTCAGAGCATGACAGCGGCGAATAACTTATTGCTTCCACTAATAACTTATAGGGATTACTGTTTACGGGTATCCAATTATTTAGCATCGTTAAGACCGTGGCCGCTTGTTCATTTTTCCATTTACTATTTAGAAAAACATACTACTCGTAAATGAATTCTTCCGAACTTCAGACTTAGGTAGACAGGGGGAAGTTTGCTACTTTACTGCTTTGTATCTAATTGTATCTATGTTATACGGGAAACTACAAGTCATAATGTTACATCTGCTACATTCCTATGATTTCTTGTATCCACATATTATATGTAAAATCTACAAAACCGCTACACATAACTATAACTTTATGATTAACTAGAGGATGACCGCGACTTCGTTCGCGTGGATTTAGGTTTTTAAATATCCCGCTGGAACTCTTTGTCTTTTCTAAGTTCCTTTGAACTCATAGTGTTAAAAGTCGCGCTTTGAAATGGCACTACCGTAATGAGTATCTATTAATTTTTTAATAGCTCTTTCCCATCACTAAACTTTTCTCAATGAAAGTCACATCAAAATCGATCCAGCATTTTGGAGACAGACAAACACAAATTTTATTGCACTCCAGATGATAATCTGGACGTTCAAAGTAAAATTCTTCACGATTCCCTTAACCGCGAAGAATTTCGAGATGAAAAATCCTATATGTTACTCCGTAGTATGAACTTAAATCATGCCCGTGATGCAAGCACAAACATGCAGACAAACAGATAAAAATTTCAAAAATTGGTTCTTTACGTTCTATTACGTCTCCCAGATTTTTTTTTTTTTGCAAAAATTTTTAATGTACAGACACGGCAAGTCTACGATTTTATTATATAAATAGATAATAATTAACTAGAAAATTTTAATGAGGCACTTCATTTAATGATTTCATTGCAACGGCACTTGCAACGCAGCGGAAGATTCTTAGCGACATTTATTATGATTTTAAGTTAAGTATGTAATATTTTTTAAATTATTGACAAAAAACGAGTCAAACAAATTACTTGGACAAATATTTAAATATATATTAGAGACATTTGTAGGTACTTACCTATGTCGATGAATAAAAAAATATGTATTCTAAGCAAACAAAGTCACAGGCAGTTGTTAGTGTAACTGGATATCGTAGCATCTACTAGTCGAGTGTTGTGCAAACTCTCACTTAAAAACATGTACTTTACACTGCACTTTATCTACTTAACGTGAGCAAAGTTGCGAGCAAAAGCTAGTACTTACCTAGTAATAATTACTTAGTAGTAGTTAGTAATATTATAAAGTGAGTATATTTTTTAATCTATACATATAAAATCGTAGACTTGCTGTTTGTACGTTAAAGATTTTTTCAAAATAATAACTGGGGGATGCCAGGGATAAGTAATGGAACGTAAAAAAAGCTTTTTTTTAATTTTTGTCTGTATGTTTGTGAGCTGTATGAGCTCAGAGTAGTTCAGGAAAAACAAAGAGTTCCCGCGGGATTTTTTAAAACCTAAATCCACGCGGATGAAGTCACGGGCATCCTCTAGTAAAGAATATTCTTTTTAAGAACTTGTTGCATACTTTTTAAATCGTTAAGGCTTCAGAATAAGATCGCATAGAGTTATATCGAGGCCCCATCGTACTGCGTTTTAAAATTCAACGAGTGGACATAATACAAAACAAACCAAAGGAGTGTCACTCAACTGGAGCCTGAATATTTTGTCATTTTCGACAACTGTGACATAATACATATAAACATTGATTCGTATTGATTAATTTTATTAATGGTAATCAGATGTACATATTTAGTTGAATTAAAAATTCAAACCGAAATATATGAGGTCCACGACCTCTGATCAAGTGGAAGAAAAGCAATAAACTTTTTATGGCCCAGCTAGCTTTTTCCTGTGCCTTTGGTTCGTATTATATATTATTTAATTTTATAATCTTATTCCAATCTGGTGTCGTGGCCCTATATGCGACATTATGATATTATAAATTGTAGGCAATTAGTTAATTATTTTATTTGTTTGTGGATTTACGTAGTAAGATCTCCACGATGGGGCAGATTTGCTAATGTGAGGGCTTCCCATCAATTCCTGGCTAGCTCATTTCATAAATTGATTTTAATTGTGCTACATCATTAAGGTCAAAGATATTTAAAGCACTAGCACATAAGATAACTACGTGAACATAGTTAAATCGCGGTTTGATAAAATGTAGTCCTTAGCACAGGAAAACTCGCAAGTAAACATAGCTTATTAAGCAGAGTAATGTAGGCCGACTAAAGCAACAAGCACAGGCTTCCGGAGCGCTTTCACTAGACAACCCATAATAATTGTGTTTCAATGAGAAGAGAACATACGTTTTGACTCTAATCCTAATAAAAATTAAAGTCTTCGTTATATTAAATAACACTCTTATATTTTTAACCCCCGATGCAAAAACGACGGGGTGTTATAATAAATTTGACGTGTCTGTGTGTGTGTGTGTGTGTGTGTGTGTGTGTGCGTGCGTGCGTGCGCGTGTGTGTGTGTGTGTGTGTGTGTGTGTGTGTGTGTGTGTGTGTGTGTGTGTGTGTGGGTGTGTGTGTGTGTGTGGGTGTGTGCGTGTGTGTGTGTGTGTGTGTGTGTGTGTGTGTGTGTGGGTGGGTGGGTGGGTGGTTGTGTGTGTGCGTGCGTGCGTGCGTGCGTGGGTGGGTGGGTGGGGGTGGGTGTGTGGGTGTGTGTGTGCGTGCGTGCGTGCGTGCGTGCGTGCGTGCGTGCGTGCGTGGGTGGGTGGGGGTGGGTGTGTATGTGTGTGTGTGTGTGTGTGTGTGTGTGTGTGTGTGTGTGTGTGTCGAGTGTTGTTCGCTATGTTTTATGAAAATCGATCCGAGATGGCCGCCGCTACAAAATGGCAGATTACAAATTTTTTCACAACTCCTTTAATATGGGTATCAAATGAAAGGGCTTGACTAGTACCTACCTACAAGAATAGCACTATGCAAATCCAAGATGGCCGCCGCCACAAAATGGGGAATGTCGGGGGTTTTTTAAATTTTTAATTTATACTTGTTAATGCTAGAACTAATCAGAGTTTAAAATACACAACCTGTTTTCTGATAGAGGCTGATGTATAGAAAAATATCAACTAGATATTAAGTATGTAAGTTGTGTGAGCGATTCCCGTGGAATATTTTCTTTAGAAAATCTTTAAATATTATTATGTAGGTAGGTATACGATAGAAAATCAATACCTTTGGTTGTTCATCTGTTGTCATTTTATAGAGGTGCAAACGTGATTTATTATCATACACAGAATACCCAAGATGGTGACAAAAAATTTTTTTGAAACGTTTATTGGTGTGGTGGGCACATCATAATCAGTTATTTGTGAAAATTTACACTCAAATAAAAAGATGTCTAGGCAAGTTATTATACAGACATTGAACGCTCTTGACATTTAAAATAAAAAGGTGTTATACAAAGATTATGTTAAATTCAATAATACGGAATCGAATACACAAAGAGCATAACGTAAAGAAAGACACTTTAAGTCGGACACCTAAATTGGTTTTATAATCAGAAGGCAGGGTCATTTCTGAAATTTATAGCCTCGTCAATACTTTAGTGTTTGTTTCCTCGATCAGACGGCAGGTAACATATTTCTCGTGGCAGCGGGGGGTGTCTGGGCCAAAGTTAGAGATGCGCGGGCTTGGTTCGATGTAGTTACATGCTTCGTAATCACGGTTGTTATTAGCCTGGGAGAGTAATGTTATGTCGTGTTAAATTTAATGATAATAATTACAGATCAAGAATATTTTCGTTTTGATTAAAATAATTACTGTGAGAGAAAAATAAACTGGTTATCGATATACCTATATTATATACCAATATGGAAACGCGAAATATGTCTGTCTATCTGTTGACTTGTTACAAATCAACCGCTGAATTTTGAAAAATTTTAGGACAGAGATAGCGTCCAAGATGTGGGTCACATTATAACATTACGCTTAAAAAAGCTAAGAGTTGTCGCGTGATTTTTGAAAACCTATTTCCACCATATTTCCACGTAATTTACTTTTTAATATTTATTGACAATTATTTCTTATACACAAACGATTAATTATTATTTATTTATAATACACATGGGAACATTTTTCGTATCATAACGTAATTGTTGAATGAAATTAACATAAAATACATAATATTTTCTTTTCGCACAATGATGCTAAACGAGTTTTTCGCCTCGGGTTCCATACAACTAATGCTCCCGAGGTTGTCATAGAGTAGCGTACTTTAATGTACATAAATAAATTTCTGCCTCCACTCCCCGATGCGCCATGTTTTTATAGAGCACCGTAAATTATGTAAAGGCCTCTACCTGTGGCCTCGCTCGAATCGATTAGTGCGTTTCAGAGATATTCATCGAGTTCCTCCAGATGACTCGGCCCCAACTTTTGTCGCTTGATTGCTTTTTGATGCGCGATAAATGTGACTTATGTGGTTTTGAGCTAACGGCCTGCATTTGTGTAATGATGGGTTTTGGCAGTTTAGGCGGGCACCGTTTAATGTGTGAACGTTATTATTATGTTTTTTTGGCATTTAACCGATGTAGTGGTGAGTTGATCCGGTCCAAACACTCGGTAAAATTCATGGTAATGTCGTGCGTTGTATATTTACTTTAAACAGGTTTGTTCGACCAAGATCTCACGTGGTGATAAGTGACCGTGTAGTATAAGATGGGCATATGGAATTCGTAGATAATAATGTATGCACCAACTTAATTAACTCCTTTAAGTTAATAAGTACCTAATCATTACCGGAATGCTAGTCGCATGCATTTGCTAACAGTAACATAGTGTAACTAATTATATATTTTTCTGTATTTTCAGGTACGATTTCATGTAGATTTTTACTACTTTAGAGGTATGTCGCTGTATATAAAGTGAGTATTTTTCTTTCCACCATAAAGGGATTATATTGGGTCATAGAATATAGAGTTAGACTATTCAACATTTATGAGATAGGTTCATCGTTGAGTTAATCCTATGTTTATGTTTCGACGTTGGCGATAAGGGTCCATTATTGTTGATTTATCTATTTTAGAAGATGATTGCAACTTCGGAAGCCTGAAACCAAGAAACTAATAAAACTTGGTCTTTTCGTAGGTCTATAGGTTTCGTAGGTAGCTTACATAAATCTTTCAACTTAATAATAATGACATGTAACAAAGATATTAATTAACTTAATTTAGCAATGTTTGAAATATTCGTAAGTTTGGAAACTAATTCAATTAAGTTTAAGTAATAATAATATATTAAAAAGTGATCATTATTTAGGTACTGACTGAATCATAACAACCATTTCCATCTATTCCTATAATATACATAATATCTCAATATACTTACCTACTATTGATGTTCAAGATAATAATATATACAGTGTGTCCGGGATCGAACTAGCGATATTTAAGGTACATATTCTTCAACTCATTACCTCTCTGAAAATACCACTTATTAGGGCCTGCCCCCCTCCCCCTCCCAGGGACAGCCATTTCAATTTGATGTGCGTTTTTTTGGGTATGTGCGCACAAAAAATGTAATAACTCGAAAGTCTGCTGATGCACAGGTCTTCAAATGACCATATTCGATTGGATACAATATTCTCTATCACTAAATACCAAACAATAGAATAAAATGTTAAAATAACTCGATCAAAAATGCTTCTGAAAAAAATTATTTTTTCAAAAATATTGAAAACTGCAAGTTTTTGCTGCATTTTGCAAAAACGAGGTCATTAAGACTACATTATTAAGTATTAAATCGACAGTTTTTGAGATAAGCAACAAAACGACATAAAAAATTTGACTGTAAGTTACTTACTTCTGGAGATATTGGTAATTGTAAGTACTTCGTCCCCAAGCATGAATTACGAGTATTGAACCCAAATTTAAGATTCATCATTTTTTTACTACAAATAAGGTAAAAAAATCTTAACTTTATAATTTAATTTTTGTTAGTTATAAACGCAATAACTCAATAACTCTGATATCCTACTCAGATATCCTAAAAACTAGGTTATTTCCGCCACAAACCGAAATTACCACCTCTGTTCTGTTAGCTAGTTGCTTCATGTTGGGAGGATCGTTGGATCATGTCCAAATACAATCTTATTTTATCTGCAACGGACAGGATCGTCTCCAATAATTATTTTCTGGTATTTGGTACCATATAAAAGACCTTCTGCTTCATAGGTCCTCATAAAAAGAAGTCCAAAGGTGAGCCAGTCATAAGGTCTGGAGAATGAGGTGGCCATTCCATTGAATTGCTGCCACGTCCGATCCAAGGCGAATAGTTGACATCTAAATGCTCTCTTATGGCTATAATAATACCAAGTAGGCATGTCTTTAAACTTACCAAACTTCACAAACCTGAATCACAAACGAAAATGAGTAATAACTTAAGTAGCGATCATAACGCCTCCTCGCCAGGAACAACAAAATAAAATGTCAGATATTTAAATTTTTAATACGAATTTTTAATCAGTTGAAGTAGGGGTCCGATCCTTAGTTTTAACCTCATTCACTGACTAATCAAAAACAATATTATTATTACCTGATCGCCCGATGTATGCGATGGAAACCCACATTCGAATAACATAAGAACTTACGCGCTCGCGGTTAAGTTATGTTTAAACAATAATATCTCCAAAAGTAAATAACTTACAGTAAAATTTTTTATGTCGTTTTGTTGTTTATCTCAAAAACTGTCAATTTAATACTTAACAATGTAATCTTAACGACCTCGTTTTTGCAAAATGCAGCAAAAACTTGTAGTTTTCAAGATTTTTGAAAAAATATTTTTTTTCCGAAGCATTTTTGATCAAGTTATTTTAACATTTTATTCTATTTTTTGGTATTTAGTGATGGAAAATATTGTATCTAATTGAATAAGGTCATTTGAAGACCTGTGCATCAGCAGACTTTCGAGTTATTACATTTTTTGTGCGCACATACCCCCAAAAACGCACACCAAATTGAAATGGCTGTCCCTGGGAGGGGGAGGGGGGCAGGTCCTAATAAGTGGTATTTTTAGAGAGGTAATGAGTTGTAGAATATGTCCCTAAAATATCGCTAATTCGATCCCGGACACACTGTATAGACATTAAAGCATATTCTACAAATTCAAGCATGTCCATTAAATATTTATAAGAAATCAATACGTTAAGGTCCAACATACTCGTTTATGCATTCCAATACAATAAAATTTTGCTTTTAAATGAAACGTCCATCGTACTAAAAGTTAGTAGGTACGGGTAATCGCGAAACACTTATCAAATAAAAAGAATTTTAATTTACCGAGGGCAAAGCTTCATTCCGTGGCAGGCTCAGTCGAGATAGATAGCTTCAGCCTAGATCGCCGTTGGCCAAGTATTCAGCTACCAGTCAATCTCGGGCAGGCATGCGGCAGCCATCTTGGCCGCGCGGACAGACGGATGGGAAGACGCTTTTGCTATAATTGCAGCGCTATTCCCCTTTAGCTGTTTTTCTAAAATAGACGGATCCCGCAAACATGTCTTATTCTTTAATTCGTTATATACTCTGCCGACGTTTAGAATACGCACGTTTTTATTGCATGATGCTATTGCAATACGTACAATACCTATATGTATTTTGTTATTAACGCCATTAATTCTTAGACTAAATTTCCTTAGGTACCTAATGACGAGTAGGTACATTAAAATTCTTAAGAGGAGTTTTTCTAGAGCGCCCCCATACAAACGATACTCTATTCTTATTTCATAAAATAATCAAATTCATAAAATTTTGTAGACACGCTCTTGAAACGCTGTCTCTGAGATTTTTGGAAAAATATTTAGTTTCCAAGTTACCTACACTGGCTTAAAGATTTGTAGGAGAATCTTCGTTTAGTTTGATTGGTTATTATTAAAGTAGAATTAAACATGGTCTGTATGTATTTGGGGAAGCGCTTGAAGGTGACTGCTATTAAAATACAGATTAAAAATCTTTATTAGCAAAAAAAAAGTTTGCATATTTTTGAACTTCCAAAAAAGTAAAAACTGATTTATACTGCTTATTATTAATTCTGTGATACCTTCTCTTTCCATATGTGTTAGTTCGCATTAATTATACTAATAATAATAATTGTTGTTTATTTTAGGTGAATAAACTTTATAGGGCAGTATTAGATTGTATCGGCTAGTTACGCCCGGCACGTAGGCTCTCCGTAGATGGTTGGTAATTGGAGGGGCATGTGACGCTTTTTGCGCCCGTGATTACTGTCACGAACATTTGACACCGCTTTTTAGGGTTCCGTAGTAAACAAGGAACCCTTATAGTTTCGCCATGTCCGTCCGTCTGTCCGTCTGTCCGTCTGTCCGTCTGTCCGTCTGTCCGTCTGTCCGTCCGTCCTCGGTTAATCTCAAAGACTATTAGTGCTAGAAATCCGTAATTTGGCATGAGTATAAATATTAATCACGCCGACAAAGTGGTGAAATAAAATTTTGATAAATATTTTTTTTAGGGTAGCTCCCCTACATGTAAAGTGGGGATGAATATTTTTTTTCTCGTCTACCCCATAGTGTGGGGTATCGTTGAATAGGTCTTTTAAAAATACTGTGGGTGTGGGAACATCATTTTTCGATTTCTAGATCCGTTTGTAAAATATAATGTTTTAAAGTGCAAATTTTTATTAGAGTCAAGTGTCCCCCCCCTCTATCAGCCAAATGGCAGTATATAGGAACTTGAAAAAATTCACAGCAGTAGGGTATATAATCAATTTTAAAGGAAAACTATCACGGCTAAGTAGGGTTCACAGGTTAAGGAGTTATACCTGTTTTCCGAGGATTGTGACTACGGAACCCTACACTGCGCGTGGCCCGCCACGCACTTGGCCGGTTATTACTATTTCCTATTGATGCATGGGCAAGTCTTTGAAAGCAGACGGGTAATTTATCAAGTTGTCAATGCGTTAAATTATATCTCATTTTTCTACCACACTTTTTCACTAAGCGCAGCTATTTGATAATAATCAATACGGTTTAGGTACAAATAAATCCATAGCTATAAAACAGAACCGCGACTGACTAATGGATACATAGAGATTTGAAAGGAGCAAAAATTTTTTGAATACCCTTGACGTACATTAAAGTGGGATTTTTTGGGTTGGTAAATTTTGTATGAAGAAGCATATTGTTTTCCTTAAACTTAACTTAACATAAATAAATTTTTAAATCTATTAAAACATAGCTACTGATTTTTTTTGGAATTAGATTTCTTTAAATTTTTTCAAACTTTTTTTTACAAAAACATGCCTGTTCATAGAGCATATTTCAATCATAATTCATTACATACATAATCTATAAATCGTGCTAAGGAATGAATGACTTCAGAAAAATGTCTTTATAGAAAAGGCAGTCTTCGTCGCAGCCTAACGCCTGGAGTGTAATTTAAAACTAGTTTGGTATCAGATAGCCTTATTTAATACTTAACAAATTTTATTTTATCTAAATAGTTTTACTTAGCCTATAATTGCTAGTCGTTAACGGTTTTTGTTTAGTTTAGTTTAATGGTGATCATGTATTAGGTATATATATGTATATACGTGGGCTAATGTTTTATTTTATTAAGGGCCTGTTTCACCACCTTCTGATAAGTGTCGGATTTTATGCTAATAAACGTAAGTTTTGTCACTTTATGTAAGAAAGTAACAAAGACAAAAGCTGTGATAAGCTCTCCGATACTTATCAAAAGGTGGTGAAACAGGCCCTTAGACTTTTATCTACAAAAATATATTTAAATGACAGTTAAAGTAATCTTAACATTTTCTTGTAGACGGTTCATTATTCTATGTTTCACAAGGTATCAAATGCATCAAAATGTATTGTCTACTTTTACTCAACGGTTTTAAAAGTATTAGGACCTTAACATTTATCATGAACCTTTCGAACAATGAAAGTGGTTATTTATATGGCTCTATTCTAACCCACGCAAGACAGCTACACTCTTAGTATGAACTCCCTTTATACGAGTATATTTATGAGTTCTTTATTTAATGATCTGAAGTTTATTATTTTCGTAAGTAAATAAACTAAAACTACGGAGGTTCCAAACGTGCACTGGTTGGAGAAGAGCCCACAACGGACTCAATTACATAAAAAAAAAACTTGAGAGGTGTCAAGGGACACCCGGATGGAACATCGTTCGGTTATATTGTATAAAGTTATTATTTTTTATTATTTATTATGTACAAAAAACCTGTATAAACTCAACCTCTACCTACCTACCTCTAACTACCTACCTCTACCTCTACCTCTACCCCTACCCCTACCCCTACCACTACTACTACCCCTACCCCTCAATGCGAAATAGAAAGACGAAACGAAAATAACTGGCTTGCTTTCCATAAGAGAGAGAGAGAGAACACGCGCACGCCGCACGGCTTACAACTATAGCAAAAAGTGTCGTTACTTCTTCTTCTTCTTTTTCTCTAAATTTTTTCCGTCTAGCCCCCTTTCGCAACGCGCGATAAGGAACTTCGGTCTAATATGCCACACTTGCCGGCTCTATCGTTGTCAGTTAGTTCAGTGAGAATCCCAACTAACTAGTAGCCGATGAGTCTTCGTCTGCTATAGGTAGTTTCCAATTTGGCACCCCATCCAATAGCACCATTAAGTATTTTACTGCCATCCATCAATTTCATCAAAATAATTCTGCTCTAACCAAGGATTATTGCTCCGTGCAATTTATTCATGATAAAATCAGTTTGTAATATTCATCTCACAGTTTATATCACAAAGCCTCTGTGTGTTGGACCTATATCCCCACGCAAGTTTTATAGGGCCGTGTAGAGTAAGAGTAGGTATACTCCCAGGAAAACATATTTCTCCAATAAAACATATATATTTATGTGTTTTATAACATATTATATACTTATGCATTCATCATCATCATCATGATCAACCCATTACCGGCTCACTACAGAGCACGGGTCTCCTCTCAAGAGTGAGAAGGGTTTTGGCCATAGTCTACCACGCTGGCCAAGCGGATTGGCAGACTTCACACACCTTTGAGAACGTTATGGAGAACTCTCAGGCATGCAGGTTTCCTCACGATGTTTTCCTTCACCGTTAAAGCAAGTGATATTTAAATACTTAAAACGCACATAACTCCGAAAAGTTAGAGCCCCAGGATCGAACCCACGACCTCCGATTAGAAGTCGGTCGTCCGAACCACTAGGCTATCCCAGCTTCAATTTATGCATTAGTATATACCTACCTAATTACGTATTTTTACAAATTCATTTTAGAATAACTGCAAATTAAAAATTTAAGTAATGACCTGTGGGGAAACCTGACATCCCTTCACCCTCTTGCTCCAAACCAAACCTTGATCACTATGACGTGTCTACTCGTCGAGACAAATCTAACCTAAGATAAAATCTAATAGTACGGCAGCCCTGGAACAAATTTTTTAGTGATTAATAACAAGCTGATTTTCGTGAGTATGTCCGTTTCGACGAGACGGACAAGTTTTCTATCCATGCAAATTCTCGATGGAGGTAGCTACTCGAGTGGGAAGGTGTTAAAAATTCCGATTCGCTCGGGTGGGAAATCGTTCCACTAAATTTGTAGGACTACATGGCCATTTTTAGGGTTCCGTACCCGAAGGGTAAAAAACGGAGCCCTATTAATGTCACTCGGCTGTCTGTCTGTCTGTCTGTCTGTCTGTCTGTCCGTCTGTCCGCCGGTCACAGGTCTCTAGCTCGCAGACGAAATGAGTTACAAACCTGAAATTTTGGTATTTAGTGTAAAACGTTAACCCAAAATCAAATATTGAATTAGAAATTGAATTAAATTATTTTTCAGGGGGGCTCCCATACATGAAAAAGGAGCCGGAAAAAAAAATTTTTTCTTTACCCTAGCTTGTGGGGTATCATTGTTTAGAGCTCATTAAGTAGAGTACAAATATATATTTTTTTAATTTTTATCTCAAAAAATAAGGGAATGGGAAGCCATCAAAGTTGTCAGTTTTAGACCATTTTTGTGACGGGGGCTATCTCAAAAACTAAACTAGTTGGGAATATGATATTTCAGTATATTATGTATTATATGCTCTATTTAAATAACAAATACTGAAAACAACGATTTATTAAATAGTTTATAAGCTGTGACCAAAATAAACGAACATTTTTTTGGGTTTTTCTTTCACGGTTTGTTGCGATGTCTAGCTCGGAAATTAAATATTTCTTAGACCCAAAATATTATATTGTTCATAATTATGTACGGAACCCTGAAAGAGCGAGGCCTGACTCGCACTTGGCTGATTTTATTATACAAGTGTCTACTAAGCTGCATACAAAAAAATTGGACTTGGTCTTATCCACTGATAAAATCACTTTATTATTTATTTTAATGTGAATCCTTCTGGTTAATACTCAACCCATTTTATATACGTAATTAAGATTCGATCATAAAATAGTGTTTCGATCATAAATAGCGAAACATACATTGGTTTCCATTATACGGAGAAACTGGTACGAGTTAATGAGTCAGCGTAGTTTATTTCAGACGTCTTAAAAGAAATATATTTGACGTGGTAACCTGAAACTGTTTTGTATATTTTACGTGGGGTTTGCGGGCGATAATTTCGATACGAGCCGGCCGTCCGCTGGCTAACCTGGCATTTATGATTTATAATCTGGCCCCCGACGGGTCCCCTCTTCTGAGAGACAGCGGACTTAAAAATAATTTTGATTTTAAATTGGAAGCAACTTATTAAGCTGGATTTTATGTTATGAGACACGGCAAATGAATGCAACTCGAAATACCTTTTCAGGTAATCTCAAGAATTCAAAACTAGTTTTTAACACTTGCAATATTATTAGCATGATGATCAGATACACTGGAAAACTTTTAATAGAAGTTTATTTGTATAAATTGCGCCCTATATAAACGAAGTTTCGTTTTAATTTAAATACTCACCAATTATTGTAGAATACGCTCTAAGAAAGTAATATTTGTGTCTGAGTTTTCTCTGTAAAAATATACACGGACTCACAGCTTACTTACAAATGTTATAAAAGTGTCTATAAAATTGCATTGAGTTTCATTGATGAATATTAAAATATGAATTAAACTTTGTTTGTATGGGATGCGCTCGGGAGCGCTCAAGGGTGGCTTATCTTAATTTTTGTAAGAAAAAAATCTGGGGCTTTGAGACAGTAGAGCAGATGGCAAATTAAATAGATATAGTTAGATTTATAGTTTATTCTGTTTTTTTTTTTTTCAAATTGTTTTAATATTAGCATTATGACATGAACAACAGAATTTCTTTATTAAAAAAAATTAATAACTTTAGGAACAGTGTCTATTCCACTAACTACCTATGTCGTCTGATTTTTCCTGGCAACATTTAAATATCACCCTTTATGATAATACATTGAACATTGTTTTATATTTTAACTTTTAATTGGGTACTGTTTGCTTATTTTTAAATAACTACATACAAAAAGCTGTGATAGCCTAGTGGTTAGGACGACCGACTTCTAAACGGAGGCCGTGGGTTCGATCCCGGGCACGCACCTCTAACTTTTCGGAGTTATGTGCGTTTTAAGTATTTAAATATCAATCGCTTTAACGGTGAAGGAAAACATCGTGAGGAAACCTGCATGCCTGAGAGTTCTCCATGACGTTCTCAAAAGTGTGTGAAGTCTGCCAATCCGCTTGGCCAGCGTGGTAGACTATGGCCAAAACCCTTCTCACTCTGAGAGGAGACCCGTGCTCTGTAGTGAGCCGTAATGGGTTGATCATGATGATGATGATGATGAGTATATGTTTGGATTCACAAACAAACAAAGCCTTAAGTACACTATTTATTATTATAGTACAACATAATACATAATTATTTTCGATGATAATTATTTCGTAGTCAATTGGTGAAGGATTAGAATACGTAATTCGAAGCTTAACTACGCGTTTCGATACCAAACGATTCGTCGACACGATCGCTTTCTCGCCACTTAATTACGACGGTCACGCTCCGCCTAAGAAAAACCTTTTGTACTCTTTTTCCGTTAAGAAATGTAACAGAACGGGCTGAGGATTTTTTTCTTCTGAAATGACTTTAGTGTCACGGCTCCGAGCGTTGACGGTTTAATGAGAAAGCTTTGTGATCGCGGACCAGTCGGCTCTGTGTCGAATTGTCGCTCCGGTGCTCTTTACAATTTTATTTAACAAGGATAACGCGAAGGGTCAAGACGTCCTGTAAATATGTATAACTTTAATGAACTGATGTATTCTGTTATGCTAGGTTTGCGGAATAATATCTGTATATTAATATTATAATTACCAAATAAAGCATAGGGGTATTCAGTATTATAATACTGGCCACGGCATTCATATCCGCGTGGATTTAGGTTTGAAAAAATCTTCGTAAAAACTTCACCTCTCCTTTTCATCCTTAATTAAAAGGGCATCTCTTAGCTACTCAAGCAATATTTCCTTCCTTTCAAATCAGGGAATCGTGGATTTCCGGTTCCCGTTCTCACTCCCTTTTCCAATTTTTAGGCTACTTTCAAGGAAATTTGCTATAGTGATCTACCTATAACTGTATATATTATAGCTGTAGATTGCTATGGATAATTTCGATTTTTTTTCACAATCCCGCGGGAACTGTGGATTTTTCCGATAAAAAGTAATATGTGTTAATTCAGGGTATAATCTATCTCCATTCCAAATTTCAGCCAAATCCGTTCAGTAGTTTTTGCGTGAAAGAGTAACAAACATACATCCATACATCCATACATTCATGTTTACAAACTTTCGCGTTTATAAGATTAGTAAGGATGTATGGTATCTTGTGCTTATTTACAACCGTGCATTCAGGTGCACTGGTGGGTACAAAGCTTTATCATTTAACTTTAGGTACCTGCTCAATTCCACTGAGATGAACACTATAACAAATTGTAGAAAAGTTTAAAGAAATTACTATAACAGTGAAAGTAATAATTTGTTTCTTAGTTACTATTTAGATAGTAATTATCTGAAACTACTATCAAGTACACGTTGTAATGATTACGTGGGTATATAAATAGCTCAAGACACAGTTGCGGTTCTGTATCAGATAACCTTACTCTCTGATCTAACCTCACCTAATTACAGTACCTTAGCAAGACAAGTATTTATGAATAACTTCAAGTGTTAATTCCCATTGAAATGCGTTCATTTCATAGAGACACCGTAAAGTAAGTAAAGTAATGGCCTATCAGCTGTATGGCGGGGCAAAGGCCTCGCCCAGCGCTTGTAGAACAATTTTATTGTGCTTAGTTATTGTGCATAGTTATTGTGCATTTAGGTTAGGGTTGCCATTTTGTTATTGTTAGTACTAGGATACTGAAGTTAAACAGTGAGACGTAGCATAAATACAATAGTTAACTATTAAATTACGTATTTAAATACGTCGACATCACGAAAAAGTTAATAAGTGAATAATACGTAATTCATGTAAAGCAAAAAGTCATTGGAGCTTTGACAATATTGCGTATTTTATAGAACCTATTGCATTATTTTCTGCATATTATGTGCAAAGAATGAGTCCATACATCGAGACGTTTAATATAGCGTGTTATTTGATGAATTATTTTTATTGGATTCTTTCACAATCGTGCACTGTAGAGTCAACGTCTTCACCTGCTGCTCTGGTGTCGGAGTTAAACTTGCGTAAAGTACGAGTACCTACATTATATTGTTGTAATTATTATTGGCCCTACCAAAATGGAACCCAAGATCTCGTGATACTACTAGACCGGTAATGTAGCCATAAAGTTTTTAGATTTCATTGTGTGTACATATGAGTTTTTTATTCCACCATCAACTTCTAAATGTCTGAACAGATTTGGATGTATCACCTATCGTTAGAATCCTCACATCGTTCTGTTTGCCAGGGTATTCTTATTTTTTTTTAAATTATAGCTTGTTTTTCTCCATGTTATTTGAAGTACAACTGGTTACCCTACGATATGCATATCATAAAACCAGGACATCATACTGCTCAGAAAACGGTACAGTTGGCAACCCTAATGTAGATAGATTTATTGTAGACTAAGTACACAGACGCACATTGTTCTTGTTCAAGAGACAATTAAAGGTTAAAGACTAACATGAAGGTAGGCTTGGGTCAAGCAAGGGACGCCTTGTCGCCGGATTCAATGGCATGATGAATATGGAGAAGCGTAGAAACGGTGATACTTTATATGTAAGGAAGCTATCTCCATATAATTTGTTAGACTACTGTATTCATTGACTGATATATACTGGTAAGAGTTAACTTGTGACTTAAAATGTGGTTGCGGCTAATATATGAACACTACTATTTTAGGAATTACTCATTGCAATCGTATAAGTGGGTATGATACCGGATTTTTAATAAGCATAAAGTTTATTTGCTACCTGGGAAGTGTACCCTCTCAAAAAAAGAAGAATTTTCCAAATCAGTCCAGGCGCCTTCTTCTTTTTTTATGTATGTTCTCCGATAACTCGAAGGAGTTATCGGAGAACATACATAAAAAAAGATTCAGACAAATTGAGAACCTCTTCTTAAAACAAGTATAAAGTTCGTAAACTAAAACCCGACTACGCAAGCGAAACCCGACATCGCGGGGCAAGCAGCTAGTGGCGCCATCTGTTATGTCTATCCGAAACTAAATAATAATAAACACTTGCCGCTCGCACGTCACTACTCGATTTTTTTCGTATATAAAATGTAGCCTATGTCAGCCGGACCCATAACAAAGAATTAATTGACACAGTATTCACCAAAATCGGCCCAGTAGTTTAGGCGCTACTGTGGTACACACAGAATCTCATACTAAAATCGGCCACATACATACATAGACTGCTAAAATCATAACCCTTCCTTTTGGCTTTGCAGCCGTAGTCGGGTAAAAAAAAAGTGAAATACCCTATTGATGCTAATTGCGAAGTGTTGTGCATTGCAGCCATTTATGTAGGGTTATGAATTATGATTTAAGAGCTAAGTTACGGTAAAATCCATCAAGAAATTGGCCATTGTATCGGGTGAATTCACAACTATCAGCCAGTGCCCTTTGCCCTCGCTCGCTTCGTGATGTCGCCTCGACCCCTGGCGAATCTGTTCTGCCCATCATAACAGTTTCAATTTGAAGCTATTCCATGATATATAGCAGCGCAGGGTTCCATATCGCTTAACCCGTTACTGGAGGTGCCTTGCTTGATTTATTGACTCCGCTTTGTATGAATATCTCAAACTAAGTATCATTGTATTTTGATCTGTATAGTTTGTAAACGTTGATTTCAATGACATTTTGATGCGACAAACATCCATTTTGTTTTTACAAATCTTTTGACTTAGTGTAATCAGTTTGCTATTATGTTTAAAATTAATTTATCTTTATATAATATGCGCCACAATTTATGTGCTGTTGGATGTAAAACTTCGTATATTAGGTAAAATTTGTTAATATATTATCAAAATATAAATAAATAAAATTTAACTGTCTCTCTGTAATTTAACGTAATAACTGCCTCTTATTAACCTAATGTTATTATTTGGAGAATAGCTTATCCCAAACATATGTCTTTCAACTTATTTTAGTCTGTTCCAAAAAATGCCTATTTGGGTTATGCAATCGATAAAATAATCACATAAGCTTAAGGCTGCTCTCCTCACGCGCTTCTCTATACAAACGTATTACGCCTATTATTCTAATATTTGTAGCAATAGATCTAAAGTTAAGCCAGATATCAATTTATATCTCCATTATCTATGCCATAAAATAAAATAAATAGTAAAAGTATATTTATTTTGAAAGTTATGACGCTTGAAAAATCACTATTTTTGGGCAAATTTTGAAGCAGCTTCGTGCGTAAATAAACTATATAAGAAATTAGAAAATTGAAAAACTTCACAATTTTTTTTTTTTTCGTTTTCGTTTTTCAATTTTCATAATAATTTCAAATGTCTTTAGTTCATGTAAAAAATTGCCAAATATTTGCTAAAATAGGCGTAATTCCAAACTTAGATTTGCATCTTTTTACTTTGCCGTTTTTTCACTAATAATCATGATATCTCAAGCAAAATTTATTTATTTAATTAATTTATTATTTATTTTTGTATATATTTTTAGTACTCTTCTTTACTGAAGACGTCTCGCTCTCTAAATGCAGAAATCACTGTTTTAGACTCCACTCACAAACGATTTGTCGCTCTTAATAAAAGGAATCATTATTTCAAAATCATAGACAGACACTTTATATATTTAAGTTAATTATACAAAACATGAACACTTCACGAACGGACATAAAACATAAAAGATTATTGTGAAACCGAAACAAAATTCCTGAACCAATTCTGAATGAATTTTTCTTTTTAGGGTTCCGTACCTCAAAAGGTAAAATAGAAACTCTTATAAGATCACTCTCTTGTCCGTCAGCCTGTATGTCCGTGTGTCACCACTGATATTCTCAAAAATAGATAGACCTAGCAAGTTGGAAACTTATGCCAGGTATTAAGGTTTATAGTCCCTATTACGTGTATAAAAAATAAATCTGAGTGAGCACGATAAAAAGATATGGGCAAATTTAGATTTTCGCGAAAACTTGTAAACTGTACCAAAGTTTACCTTAATTTTTCTCTAATCTCCCTTATCTCCCTTATCTCCGAAGTTTTCTAATCGAAAAATCTGAAATAATTATGGTCATTAGAAATTTATGTATATTTTACAGGAAAAATAAAATCAATGCTCTATCATATTTTTTTTGATATTTAGCAATAAACCTCTACAAACAAAGTTAATTTTGCAGTTCATTAAGAAGGAATGTGTGTTAACATCATTACATTAAATACTTTTACTTCTGGAGTACGGAACCCTTGGTACGCGAGTCTGACTCGCACTTGGCCAGTTTTCTTTAATATAGTTTCTTACAGCTTTTTTTTCTGTAAGACTGAGTAGGTAACGAAAAACCATTTTAGACATCGTGTAAAATTTTTAGCGGCTATCAGATCGATGGGGACTCTTGAACTTTTGCCTAGAACGACCACATCACGATTCATACTCGTAGCTAAATCTACGAAAATTTTTCCGAAGTCGAGACTTTAGTTTCCTTAATTTCATTCGGCTATAAACAAATTCAATAAAGCAAAACGCCGGTAACGGAAACCGATTCATACTCGTAGCTAAATCTACGAGAATTTTTCCTAAGTCGAGACTTTAGTTTCCTTAATTTCATTCGGCTATAAACAAATTCAATAAAGCAAAACGCCGGTAACGGAAACCGATTCAGGCGTATGAAATATAATAAATACCAGTTGTTATCATATAACATACGATTGTTATACGCGTGCGCTGTTATAAATTTCCCTTCGAGATATCCCCGTGCTTCCATATAAATTACATTAAATAAACTCAGAAGCATTCCAGCATACACGGGAAGTATGGAAACCTTATCAATAAGCCAACGGGGCGTCTGATGGTATCGCGGACACAGAATATCTTCGACGGAGTTACGAATAGTATCGAACATGACATTGTTAGGTTATCGTGACTTAAAATGAATCAGGTTTATCCAGATTAAGATAATATTTCGGATTATCGTCTATTTAATTTGCTTGTTTATTTTTATAGTGACTGTTAGTTTAGTGTTCTGATATTTTTTAACGACAATAATTAATTATTCTTTCTTGTGAACAGATAAATAATACCTATCTCTGTATGTGTTTTTGAAAATAAATGGAAATTATCAAGAGATTAGCATGATTTAAATTTTATGAAAGACAAGCGGACACCCGCGACTTCGTTCGCGTGGATACATATTGGTTTTTAAAAATCCCGTAATAATCATTTCGTTTTTCCTAAGCTCCTTTGAGCTTATATCATGCTAAAAACTGTTAAAAGTTCACTGGCGGATGGTTAGGTAGATCAAAATGTAAACATCCGCCAGTGAAAGTCCCATCAAAATCGATCCAGCCTTTTAAAGATTAGTCGGTAATTTTTAAAGTATTTACTTTCTAACAAAAAAAGAATGAATGAAATCGGACCACACGTTATTGAATTACAGCTAAATACACGTTTTGACTTTCATCCCCTCTCCCTAGGGAACCGTGCTGAATTTCGGGATAAAAAGTATTCTGTATGTTACTCCGTAGTATGAACTTAAATCGTACCAAGTTTCGTTTCAATCCATTCAGAAGTTTTTGCGTGATGCGCGCACAAACATACAGACAAACAGATAAACAGACAAACAGACAAACAGACAAAATTTTCAAAAATAGCTTTTTTCGTTCTATTACTTATCCGTAACATCCCCCAGTTATTATTTTGCAAAAATCTTCAATGTACAGATACGGTAAGTCTACGATTTTATTATATGTATAGATAGATAGATAATTAATTAATAATCAGTTGGCCTTAGTTTCCACTTCACGGACATATTTTGCTAATCAAGTAGTAAATACCGTAATTAGAATAGTTTTTAAATACTGAATTAATATATATTATAATAAAAATATTAAAACATTATATAAAGTGGGTATATTCAATTTCAACGATTTTCAAGTGAAGTCTACAGTGTAACGGTAAAATCATTAACATAAACTTAGTGATATCAGATTTTCAATAAAACTTTATGAAGGAAGATGTCCGGCAACGTTCGTTTTTATCACAAGTATTACAAACATAAACAACATTTTATTAGACAAACAAAATTATTGTTGCCACAGATCTGCGTTAGCTACTTATCTGATTTAAAATGGAAGTCGAAATATTTTCAGCACCACCACAATGGGTGTAAGATTTTTGTCTTGCCGGCCGACTATGACAAAATTTGGTACATATACGAAATATCTTACACATGATTGAATACCATTAATTTTGGAGAACTTCAATTAATTTTATCTACGTCCAAATGTTATTTATATGCGGAAGGGGAAACCATAATAATGGGACTTAGTTCTTCTATAAACTACTAAGTAATTGTGGCAACATCAAAAACGAAAGTAGAAAAATACAAGTAGGTAATATAAAATCCTTTATATACCGTTAAGAAATTTTCTCTTTTTTAATAAGAATTCTGAGTATAATCGCCTTTATCATTCCCTGGCCTGGTATGAATCGTGAACAAAGATGGCGGCCGGGAAATTGTTATTGGTAATGGTTGTACCCTTAGCCGTGAGCGAGTTTGTTGTTTGTTTTCTAAATTGTGATTCATCTGCACTTTATAGTACGATATTGTTAACGTTGAACCTCCAGCTTTCACATTTGATTTTAAAAGTTGTATAAATATAACAATAGTAATATTTAGGAATTTAAAACTGATTTTATTTTTTCTATATTATTCTACGCTAAAATATATAAAACCTTGACATTTTTAATGTCTTCCACTTTCAGTCATGAAACAAATCGTGAAACAATACTTATACCTACTGTTAATGTAGTATCACAGTATCTTAAACTTTTTATCTACCTATCTGCTAAATTATCTGAAGTGGAGTACTTTTTATCTAAATTGGACATAGTAACCACTTCCAACTCCACGTGAGTAAAAATACTAACAAAATAATCATATTAAAAAAAAAACACTTCCAAACTAAGTATATATTATTATGTAACATGAATAAATACAGAATAGGTATAAATAAATAGGAAAAATTGAAGTAACAATGATTACGCGCAAAAGCTTATTTTGCGCAAGAACATTGCAAGTTAGCGATACCGATATGGTCATATCAAGCGTTGAACACACCGGTTATTTAATCAATACCTTGATAGTGGCTTGTACGCTTTTATCAATCTAGTGCTTTCTAATCTGAAGCCAGACTGACTACCAACAAGTTTTGGCCGCCTGCAGGCTGACCGTAACAGGCTGTCTATACTATCAGACCTCCTGCTAAACTTGCAAATTAATCACGCTGTTTCAGCTTGGCTTCCTTTATTATTAGCTAATTTTAATATCCTGTTGAGCTTCGATGTTCTAGTAGACAAAGTACACAACATAAGACGCATACACCTAACAATTTGTACCGGCAGTTTTCAATATGCAATTTACGAATATTAACTGACTAGATTCTGCCCGCGGCTTCGCCCGCGTTAATTTCAGTTTTTCACAAATCCCGTGGATTTCCGGTTCCCGTCCCCGCTCCCTGTTCCAATCTTTATAGCTACTTTCAAGGAAGTTTGCTATAGTAATCTACCTAAAGCTATAGATATAGATTTCGGTTTTTTCAAAATCCCGTGGGAACTGTGGATTTTTCCAGGATAAAAAGTGCATACGCATACAGATGCATGCATAACTATTGTAATAATGTGCTACGTGAGTGTGATTTACCTAAGAACAGCCAGCGCCATCTATCGCGTTTTTGGAAGTCTATATCTATTTTAGTCCCACAGGAATACTTTTCCGGGATAAAAAGTAGGTACCCTATGTGTTAAGTCAGGGCATAAGCTATCTCCATTCAAAATTTCAGCCAAATCGGTTCAGCAGTTGCGGCGGAGAAGAGGAACAAACATACACACAAACACACACACACACACACACACACACACACACACACACACACACACACACACACACACACACACACACACACACACAAACTTTCGCCTTTATAATATTATTATGAATTGTGATTATTTGTGATATTGTGATTAGTGTAGCTGTGATAGCCTAGTGGTTAGGACGACCGACTTCCAATCGGAGGTCGTGGGTTCGATCCCGGGGCACGCACCTCTAACTTTTCGGAGTTATGTGCGTTTTAAGTATTTAAATATCACTTGCTTTAACGGTGAAGGAAAACATCGTGAGGAAACCTGCATGCCTGAGAGTTCTCCATAACGTTCTCAAAGGTGTGTGAAGTCTGCCAATCCGCTTGGCCAGCGTGGTAGACTATGGCCAAAACCCTTCTCACTCTGAGAGGAGACCCGTGCTCTGTAGTGAGCCGGTAATGGGCTGATCATGATGATGATGATCAATCAAACTGTGTCATTTATTTTAGATTATCTAACTTGTTGCCGAATGCAACCCAATTTAGAGGAATGATCAGTGCTTATACGGCCGATTTACTAATTTGTACTAACTTTAAGGGCCGGCATACCTTGAGCGCGTAGTCAAAACTAGGCATATAACGCTACACACAGAGCCACCGTCGGCGCACGCACACATAGATACATTCAGCAGCGGTACTACGGGTGCGCGCACTCGATTCACGGCAGGCGATGTGCGAGCGAGTTCCTCACCTAGGCATACTTAGCTATCTTATTATCGAGATGTTTGTCGATATTATACCTACCGTGTAATAAAATAACAGCTACTACTACTTTACTGACTTATTAATATTATTTTTTATGTATCTTACTCTCACGTCCGTGTACAAAATGTTAATATTATTATTATTAACCTATTTGTTTCTAATCATCATGGGCGTAGGCGTTAGATTAAAAAAAAATCTAAATAATAGACACGGCTTTTGCAACTGAAATGTCTGCCACACTTTCATGATCAATGATCAACGTGAATTTACTGAAGTGTGCGTGAATTATTTGTATTGATTAAGTCGTATTTTGGCAGATGATGATGAGATGAGATGGCAGTGTAGGTATTTTAATTTAGCATAAAGTATTTTTTGCGCATTAATACATAAAACGTCGATTGTAAACTCTATTTTTTCTATGGGTTTAGGTATTAGGTAAATAGGTATTTCTTTAGGCCATTTAGGTATGGTTTAGTAAATGAAATTCAGATCTTTATTTATTTTTAAAGTGGAAATTTTATAGGTAGCCTTTGCCTTTTATGAGTACTAGCTTCTTCGACACTGCGTCATAATTCCACGAATTTAAAGATTGAGTATCAATTACTTTCAAGCAACATGGGGTTGTGGACCATAGTTTTGGAGATAAAAGCTTTCAAAAATAATGGTTGATCTCGACTGACCACGCGATCATACAGACATCACGAAAATAAAAAGATTGAGTACCAACAACATGGGGCTGCACCCTATAATTTCGGATATGTAAGGTTTTAAAAATCTGACCACGTGAGCACATAGATATCGCGAAAATAAGAAGTTTGAGTACCAACACCATAGGGCTGCACCCTATAGTTTCGGAGATATAAGCTTTTAAAAATCTGACTATGTGAGCACATAGATATCGCAAAAATAAAAAGTTTAAGTACCAACAACATGGGACTGCACCCTATAGTTTCGGAGATATAAGCTTTTAAAAATCTGACTACGTGAGCACATAGAAATCGCGAAAATAAAAAGTTTGAGTACCAACAACATGGGGCTGCACCCTATAGTTTCGGATATGTAATGTTTTAAAAATCTGACCACGTGAGCACATAGATATCGCGAAAATAAGAAGTTTGAGTACCAACAACATGGGGCTGCACCCTATAGTTTCGGAGATATAAACTTTTAAAAATCTGACTATCTGAGCACATAGATATCGCGAAAATAAGAAGTTTGAGTACCAACAACATGGGGCTGCACCCTATAGTTTCGGAGATATAAACTTTTAAAAATCTGACTATGTGAGCACATAGATATCGCGAAAATAAGAAGTTTGAGTACCAACAACATGGGGCTGCACCCTATAGTTTCGGATATGTAAGGTTTTAAAAATCTGACCACGTGAGCACATAGATATCGCGAAAATAAGAAGTTTGAGTACCAACAACATGGGGCTGCACCCTATAGTTTCGGAGATATAAGCTTTTAAAAATCTGACTATGTGAGCACATAGATATCGCGAAAATAAGAAGTTTGAGTACCAACAACATGGGGCTGCACCCTATAGTTTCGGAGATATAAGCTTTTAAAAATCTGACTACGTGAGCACATAGATATCGCGAAAATAAAAAGTTTGAGTACCAACAACATGGGGCTGCACCCTATAGTTTCGGATATGTAAGATTTTAAAAATCTGACCACGTGAGCACATAGATATCGCGAAAATAAGAAGTTTGAGTACCAACAACATGGGGCTGCACCCTATAGTTTCGGAGATATAAACTTTTAAAAATCTGACTACGTGAGCACATAGACATCGTGAAAATAAGAAGTGTAGTCATTTAGCTACACCATATAGTTTCGGAGATATAAGTTTTAAAATATGACCAATTTTAAATATGACAAAAAAATCTGACCATGTGAGCACATAGACATCCCGAAAATAAGGAGTTTGAGTACTAACAACATTGGGCTGCACCCTATAGTTTCGGAGATATAAGCCTTTAAAAATCTAACCACGTGAGCAATATAGACATCACGTAAATAAGAAGGTTGAGTAACATTAAGGGACCTATACTGCCGTCCTAACGAAGAGTGCAATAACTAGGTTTTGACTACTTTCGAGATATTTGCAGTTAAAGATTTAATTTTTGTTTTGTGTGTATCTTCGTAACTATATAAGCTATTGGTTTGAAACTTTTACTGAACGACAGATAAAATAATGCTTAATTTTATGTAGTATATTATATTTGTACATAAGTTTATATACACACTAAAAACGCAATAATGTATTTATCATTAGGACTTATGAATTGTTTTGATATAGCATTCCTAATCATAATTGCAATAACTACACTACTTATTGCAGTTTTTGTTAGTAAACCTACATACTACTTATTTGTGTAGCACAAACTATATGATGCCCTATAGTTTCTTCCAACCATATGTACGGTTTTCCTTAGTGAATTATTTTAATTAGATATAAGGTGATTGCAAGAACATAATAAGAATAAAAGAGATTTACCAAAATAATTTAAATAGGTTTTTATTATTTAAAACTAATCACTTACATGACGATTTTCGTATCTGTAACTGAATTCAAAAACATAGAACTTTCATATAACCGTCCTACCCCCATTTTACCCCCTTATATATTTTACATAGGGGAGAAATTTCCTATAATATTTTCTAGGCTGATATCTACGCCCTAGAAAGAACCTACCGTCCAAATTTCAAGATAATAATAACAATAATTAAAACTTCACAAAAACTTTCATCCCCTTTTTTACCACCCTTAATGGGAGATTTTCCAGAACAACTTATACAAGTTTTTATTATTTAAAATTCATAATCTAAATGCCTATTTTCATATCTGTAACTGCAAAAACATAGAACTTTCATATAACCTTCCTACCCCATTTTACCCCCTTAGGGGAGGATTTTCGTAAAATCTTTTCTAGGCTGATATCTAAGCCTTAGGATAAACCTACCTTCCAAATTACAAGTTGATAATAACAATAATTAAAACTTAACATAAAAACTTTCAACCCCTATTTTACCACCCTTAAGGGAAGATTTTTCAGAATAAAATATACAGGTTTATATTATTTAAAACTAATAATCTAAATGCCGATTTCAGGTCTGTAACTTTAAAAACATAGGACTTTCATACAAACTTTCTACCCCCATTTTACCCCCTTAGAGGAAGATTTTAGGAATGTTAAATAGCCTATAACCTTTCCGGAAAACTGTACTACCAAATGCAAAAATAATTTTTCAAATCCGACTGGTACTTCCAGAGATTAGCGCGTTCAAACAGACAAACTCTTCCGCTTTATTATATTAGTATAGATATCGAGTTTTTTTTTATTTTTGATAATTTTCATTTGTCTAATTCTAATTCTCTCTAATCAGCTGCATGTTTTTCTTTGACTTTCAATGAAAATTGTCCCCTTTCAGCCAATGACTTTTGACTTCCAAAATTTTCTTTAAGTGGTTGTGTTTCTAATTTTGTGCTTGTAAAAGTAAAAATCTACGAATTTGACAACATCCACAAAATCGTTAAAATCAAAAACTTTTTGTTTATTTTAACTTTACTTTAGTATAATACATTTAGTAAGCTAGACATTTTAAGTAATAAGTTTCCTTATGATAACTGCAATAACTCTTACTTCTTGCGCTTATGACTAGTAAATGTGCCAAAAATTTATAAAACGTACTATAGTCATAAGTGCAATAACTGGACTTATTGCGACTATTTTATGTAATATTACAAAATATCAAAGCTATCCAAGTCATAACTCAAGATATTTCGGTTATGATTAGCTCCTTACACATCGTTATATTAGATATTGCAGTTATGGTAACCAACAGAACCGAAACTATTGAAGATACAAAAAAGACGTCTAAGACGAAAATATAGAGTTCATTTTCCTGATTACGGATATGGTCTTAAGTCAATTTGACCAAAAACTCGACTTATTGCACTCTTCGTTAGGACGGCAGTATAGACCATGGTTTTGGAAGTAAAACTTTCAAAAATCTGACTACGCGATCATACAAACATCACAAAAAAAAATTGGTTGTCTGAAAAATCGGTTTACGGAAGATAATTTTACGTGACAACATAACGAGAAAACATTGATGAAACCAAACACTTAGGAAGATCGTGCCTCTCTATAGCTTGTTCCGCGCTCTCGCTTGCACGCTCGGCTCAAGTGTCATGCTTTTTCGTGCGTGCAGCCGGCGTTCATCGATTTATAAGACTTTATCACGTCAAAAAAAAATTAACACCAACACCATGGGGCTATGAGTCATAGTTTCGGCGATAAAAGCTTTCAAAAATGATTGATGAAATGATGACGACTGACTTAATAATTATACAGATATAACAAAAGTTAGAGTTCAAAAATTATGGGGTTGACAGGAAAAAAAAAATAATTTCTCTAAAATAATAAATTTTGGAATTTCACATACACATAGTGCAAGAATTTGGTATATTTTACATTTTTTTAATTTTATCATTTACTGAAGTTAACTAAATAAAGGTTAAAAAAATCCTAATTTATAGAAAAATATTATAATCTCGCGCGAACTACGTAGGTAGCAGCCCCTCACAGCGGAGCTTCTCGTCATGGTAGGTATTTAGTCACGTGCTTTTGTCCAATGGTACCGCTCCAGCGAGTTTTTGTGTTTGTACACGAGCAGAGATCGCGACAGGATTTTTGAAGCGACGAGCGCACCTTCCACCTTGACAGCCCGCGGGCGATTGAAACGCAAGCTTCGCGTTCCGGGAATATATAGGTTGAATTTTGCAGCGGTGCACGCCATAGTAATTTGTATGAAGAAATCGTGGATAAAAATGTGGTATGTTTGCTACCCAATTGCAAAAAAACTTAAAGTTGTATTGAAAAACAAATTTATTTATCGTGTTCCTTGGTCTTTTACCATTAATTTAAGACAATTTTTGTTGTTTTTATGTCTCAAACTAATTCAGGAGACTTCAAATGCGGCAACGCTATTTTAAAGTTTTCTATGAATTTCTCGATTTTTTTTCTATTATTAATATAAGACTTTATGACAATTTTTTTTAATGATCTTATACTTCATTTTATAGAGTAGTGCATAATATTTATTATGTTTAGAAATTTAAATATTTACTATTGTAAAAACTTAAAATGCTGGACCTTGTTTAACCCGATTTAGGTGTGCCGGTCCTTAATCATTGAAAAGTTTTTCGAAAACCTAAGTAAGTATAATACTAGAATTTACTTTACACACAATATGCTAACCGCAAATATTTTTAATCCCCGACGCAAAAACGACGGGGTGTTATAAGATTCATGTGTCTGTGTCTGTGTGTGTGTGTGTGTGTGTGTGTTTGTGTGTGTGTGTGTGTGTGTGTGTGTCTGTTCCCCTGTAGCGCTCAAACGGGTGGACCGATTTGAATTCGGTTTTTTTGTTTGAAAGGTGAATTAGTCGAGAATGCTGTTAGCTATGTTTGATGAAAATCGATCCAAGATGGCCGTCGCTACAAAATGGCGGATTACATATTTTTTCACAACTCCCTTAATATGGGTATCAAATGAAAGAGCTTGACTAGTAGAATAGCACTATTGCAAATCCAAGATGGCCGCCGCCACAAAATGGCGAATGTCGGGGGTTTTTTTAATTTTTAATTTATACTTGTTTATTTTTAATACCGGCATTGCGTGTGTATATACGTGCGTTAAACGATGCGATAAATCCCGTCACGTCGTAAAAAACCACGATTAAAATAATAATTCGAGATTCCAAGACAAGCATCGATCAGTCTTTTAATTGACTTTTAAAACTTGGGACAGGCTGGCTCGGATAGAACATTTCCTTTATTTGTAACTTGTTTATATAAACATGGTTATCGTTTGTTAACCTTTTACGCCTCTCTTTATGTTCTCTATAAATAAGTTTTGACGTTGAAAGAAAAAAGGCTATAAGGCTAAAATAAGGCTTATATGTTTAAATATTGCAGATAGTTTAAGATTAGTGAGCATTGCATATCTAATAAAATACTATGGAAGTATAACTCTACATCTTCTTCTATTCCTATAGAACAGTATCATTCCTATAGAACAGTATCGAGACTGATTGACTGACTGATTGACAGGCAACTTATCTAGCCTAAATTCGTGGACCAAGAGATTTGAAATTTGGAAGAGATATTCTTCAGTAGGTACCCTAGATGTGCACTATATCGAGGGATTTTTTGAAATCCCATTCCTTAAGAGGTCAAGAGAACGGGGTGGTAAATATTAGTTTGTGTGAAGTTTTTATTTTTTTTTTTAGTTTGTGTGAAGTTTTTATTTTGTTTTTAAAGTTTTCTTTTTGTTTTTTGATCTAATTCCACGCGAGCAAAGTCGTGAATGGCCTAAATATACACATAACACTAAATAAATAGTAATGCGGTAGAGCTTATACTTTCTTTTTGCTAAAAAATAAGCGTCATTAGGTAGGTACATACTTACATACATAATTACATAGTTACATACGAATCGAATACAGAACCTCTTTTTTTGAAGTTTGTTAAAAAATAAGCGTTATTTTACCCTGTTGTGTAAATAGTATTAAGTATATTACTAATGAAAGTAGATACATATTAACTTAATTACTCAGTGAATATACAACGTTGGCTCATTGACCCAAACTTCATTAATTAAGTACTGATAGTTAGATGCAGGTTTTTTAAATGATGATTTACTCGTAGTATTACGCATCTAAATGACTTCTAAAACTGGTGACAACTCACCCGGTTCTAATAGAACACTTCCTTTATTTGTAACTAGATGATGCCCACGGCTTCGCCCGTGTGTATTTAGGTTTGTAAAAATCTCGTGGGAACTTTGATTTTCCAGAACAAAAAGTAGCCTATCTGTAGTAAGTAGTAACCCGTCTACAAAACGGAAAAATTCCGTGGGATCCTTACGATTTCGGAATGCAATTCCTTACAGCATCAGGGTTGAGGAGTTGGACATGTACCTACTCGAGGTCATTCAACAATAAAGTATTTAATTGGTATCCCCAATATCAATTTAAATAACCGACAGTGCCTAAATCCCATTAGTTTTGGGGATCAGATCCCCTACAGCATCAGGATTGAGGAATTGGAATCCAAATTTTTTTAGGACAGTGTCGCAATGTTTCTCTATTGATTAAAAAAAAAATTACGCAAATCGCTTCAGAAATCTCGGAGATATCGGTGTACATAGGTAGAAAAACACAACTCCTCCTTTTTTGAAAGTCGGTTAAAAAAGTAGCCTATGTCACTCCCTGGTTAATTCTCTACTTGTATGTGAAAGTCCCGTCAAAATCGGTTCAGCCGTTCCAAAGATTAGCCCGTTCAAACAGACAGACAGACAGACAGACAGACAGACAGACAGACAGACAGACAGACAGACAGACAAAAATTTTAAAAACGTGTGATTCGGTTATAGTATCGTTCAAATAACCATATGAGCTTAATATGAGGTAGTTATTTCGATATTACAGACAGACACTTCAATTTTATTTATTAGTATAGATGATAAACTGTATAATGTTGGTAAAGATAAGATAACATAATATAAGGTAATTGAATGCTCAGATACCATGTGATCCGTGATATCTTGTCTCCAATTATACATCTTATGGGCTTGTCTTGAATATATTACATGCTGATGGGGTTACATAGAAAACCGTGTTTTACTAGATATCATTATTACCTATTATACAACGAGAGTCGTAATCTCAAATGATTCTTTCTGATTATTACACAAATTTTAAAATACCGAAGCTGCGTCTTTCTTTCGCATCAAAAATCAACAATACATTGTATCGCTGCTCGAGTATAGAATTTATGTTTGCGTGGGCTGTATTAAGGTGTGCCTACATAAGACCTTATTAGTAATAAATGGTTATTAGTCCGGTCAAATTAGACTAAAAAATAGGGGTGAGGTTACAATAATTCACACCTGGCTGACAATTGGTAGGATTGTTCAAAACACTATTATAAATGAAATGTGAAAAGTCCTCATCGATCCGACACCTGGAAAAAAAATTACTCCTGGTCACGCACAGTTTACTCACACTTGGCTGAAAATTGGTAGTATTGTTTGAAACACTATTATAAATGAAATGTTTAAAAGTCCTCATCGATCCAACACCTGGAAAAAAATTACTCGGGGTCAAAGGTCACAAACACGGGTTTTACACGATTTTCAGCAAAACGGTCAGATTTATCATTAAATCAGCTCAGACAAAATTGTGAATCAGATAATACTTATATATGTGTAAGTTATGTCTAAGTTACACACTTACACATATAAAGTATTATAAAATATATCAGAATTTCGGGTAAAAAGAAACCCAGTCCCTCATTTTTATTTCGAAACTTATCTTTTTGAATCGTTATATCTCAAAAACGGTGGCTCTTAGGAAAAAAAGTATTCAAATATTTTTTATAAATAACTAGCTGACCCTCGCGACTTCGTTCGCGTGTTTATAGGTTTTATATAGGAACGGATCGGATCGGATCCCATAATTCTTTTATGTACCTAAACTAAATGTTGCCTGTTACTCCTTATAACATTGAAAGTTCCATTAAAATCGATCCAGCCGTTTCGGAAATAAGCTGGAACAAATAGACAAACCGACAAACATAAATTTAAACGCACAGCAGTTTAAAATAAGCCGTACGTTCAAAGATCCGGGTCCCAAGTTATTTGGGTTGTAATGGCTGTCATTTCTGAACTAAAAAACCTATGACCTTGAAATATTTACGGGACAATATATAAAGTACTACCTTTCTAACAAAAAAAGAATGAGTGAAATCGAGCAACGCGTTAATGAATTACAGCTAAATACACGTTTTAACTTTCATCCCCTCTCCCAAGGGAACCGTGCTGAATTTTGGGATAAAAAGTATCCTATGTCCTACCTCGGAGTATAAACTCAAATCGTACCAAGTTTCATTCGAATCCATTTAGTAGTTTCGGCGTGATGCGCGGCCAAGATACAGACAGACAGACAGACAGACAGACAGACAGACAGACAGACAGACAGACAAAAATGAAACAAATTGCAGTTTTGGCTTCAGTATCGATTATAGAGTGCCCTCCAATAAAAATTTTCAAAATATCTTCAATGTACAGAATTCGATCTGTTACAGTTTTATTATATTACTAGCCGACCCCCGCGACTTCGTCCGCCTGGATATAGGTTTTATATAGGATCGGATTGGATCCCATAATCCTTTTTTGTACCTAAACTAAATGTAGCCTAAGTTACTCCTTATAACATCACCTATCTGCCATTGAAAGTTCCATTAAAATCGATCCAGCTGTTTCAGAGATTAGTTGGAACAAATAGACAGAACGACAAACATAAATTTAAACGCACGCCAGTTTAAAATAAGCCGTACGTACAAAGATCCGGGTCCCAAGTTATTGGAACCCACTAAATGCCTGTCATTTCTGAACTAAAAAACCTATGACCTTGAAATATTTACGGAACAATATATAAAGTACTACCTTTCTAATAAAAAAAGAATGAGTGAAATCGAACAACGCGTTAATGAATTACAGCTAAATACACGTTTTAACTTTCATCCCCTCTCCCAAGGGAACCATGCTGAATTTCGGGATAAAAAGTATCCTATAACCTACCTCGAAGTATAAACTCAAATCGTACCAAGTTTCATTCGAATCCATTCAGTAGTTTCGACGTGATGCGCGGCCAAGATACAGACAGACAGACAGACAGACAGACAGATAGACAGACAGACAGACAGACAGACAAAAATGAAAAAAATTGCAGTTTTGGTTTCAGTATCGATTATAGAGTGCCCTCCATTAAAAATTTTCAAAATATCTTCAATGTACAGAATTGGATCTGTTACAGTTTTATTATATTATAGAAGACTAGCCGACCCCCGCGACTTCGTCCGCCTGGATATAGGTTTTATATAGGATCGGATTGGATGCCATAATCCTTTTTTGTACCTAAACTAAATGTAGCCTAAGTTATTCCTTATAACATCACCAGAAAGTTCCATCAAAATCCATCCAGCCGTTTCGGAAATTAGCTGGAACAAATAGACAGATCGACAAACATAAATTTAAACGCACACCAGTTTAAAATAAGCCGTACGTTCAAAGATCCGGGTCCCAAGTTATTTGAACCCAATAAATGCCTGTCATTTCTGAACTAAAAAACCTATGACCTTGAAATATTTATGGAACAATATATAAAGTACTATCTTTCTAACAAAAAAAGAATGAGTAAAATCGAACAATGCGTTAATGAATTACAGCTAAATACACGTTTTAACTTTCATCCCCTCTCCCAAGGGAACCGTGCTGAATAAAAAGTATCCTATAACCTACCTCGGAGTATAAACTCAAATCGTACCAAGTTTCATTCGAATCCATTCAGTAGTTTCGGCGTGATGCGCGGCCAAGATACAGACAGACAGACAGACAGACAGACAGACAGACAGACAGACAGACAGACAGACAAAAATGAAAAAAATTGCAGTTTTGGGTTCAGTATCGATTATAGAGTGCCCTCCGATAAAAATTTTCAAAATATCTTTAATGTACAGAATTGGATCTGTTACAGTTTTATTATATTATAGATAGATAGATTATCTGATCTACAATTTTGTTAAAGATTTTATGATAAGAATCCCGTGAAAACTTTGACCCCGAGTAATTTTTTTCCAGGTGTCGGATCGATGAGGACTTTCACATTTCATTTATATTAGTGTTTTGAACAATCCTACCGATTTTCAGCCAGGTGTGAATTATTGTAACCTTGGAATTCTAAATTGACCGGATTATATTATGTGTAAAACGGGTACCGTTCTTAGCTAAATAGAGGTAAATAATAACATTATGCTTGGAGCATTAAAATGGATCATATTGCAAAAGTCACGATCACGTTTGCTAACGAGGAGATTTTGGTTTTGCCGCTACGGTGGTCTGAAGATTCAATATAACTTAAGACATTTTTACGATAAAGATGACATTCCTTCAACAGATTAATATCTATATGCTTACAATATTTAACTAGCGGTTATTTACACAGTTAATATACTTAATTGAGAAATATAGTCGGTGATATTTAATGTGATGTTTACACTTTATTGCGACACGTATTTTAATTTCAATCGAAAAAAAAAGATCTGCGGAAGTTGAGAGACAGTAAATTATGTCTCAGATTTAAATGGAATCAGTAGGACTACTTTTTAGCTTCTTTAAGCAAGTAACATCCGTTCTTTAACTAGTTTGTAAACTTGAACGTTACTTGACCTGATTAGAAAGTTATGATCTATAATGGAGATTAAGATATCATGCAACTTTTTAACATGGCGACGAAGACAGATTTATGTGGACGTTTTAATAAGTAGGCATAAAGTAGGATATTTATGATAATATCAGCTGGTAACGATTGAGCAGTAAAGACATTAAGATACTATGAGTTATGACAGGAATTATGAAGATTTATTTTGTAAATGGCGCTTTTTAATGTGGACATTAATGCCAGTTGTATCGCACAAAAACCTTTAACTGAAATAAAACGGAGTTTAAAGCGGTTGTATCCTTATGTTAACAATAATATGTCTTATTCATATTTTATATCACATTTTCCAGTTACACTTACTTCTTTTTAACCCCCGACGCAAAAACGACGGGGTGTTATAAGTTTGACGTGTCTGTGGTGTGTGTGTGTGTCTGTCTGTTCCCCTGTGGCGCTCAAACGGGTGGACCGATTTGAATGCGGTTTTTTTTGTTTGAAAGGTGAATTAGTCGAGAGTGTTGTTAGCTATGTTTGATTCGGATTACATAATATTTTTTCACAACTCCCTTAATATGGGTATCAAATGAAAGGGCTTGACTAGTAAAATATCACTATGCAAATCCAAGATGGCCGCCGCCACAAAATGGTGAATGTCGGGGGTTTTTTAAATTTTTAATTTATACCTACTTGTTTACTGACTGATTCTAACAAAGAATAAACTGAAATAGGTATGAGCAAAAGAGTAATTACTTTATATCCCTTAAAGTAACCAAAGAAGAATAGGTTTCTTCTTTAGTTACTTTAGCATTGAAATGAGTACAATGTGCACTAAATAGTTAGTTATTCGTATTTACTTGTTTCTTAATCCCGTTTAAAATTACTTTGAATTTGGGCCCGCTATATATTTTCTACACATTTCCATAGGTCAAACGTTAATACAATCGGTACTCAGATGATATCTAGTCAATTTCCAGACTGAGACTGAATACAAAACGGATACACACAGGTCTGACTGCGGGCTCTATATCTGTTCTGTCCATCAATCTTTGACCTGATATGCAGCATGTAACTACATAAATACATACATACCTATTATCTAATAATAATAAAATCAAATAAAAATTTATGTTTGTATGTTTGTCCCCTATGTATTCCTAAACCATTGATCCGATTGTGACGAAACTTTTGTGGGTACTTCTGTGTACACCCGCGAGAGTTCCTGGCTCAAGAAATCTATATAAAAATGAATGTTTGTAACTCCTCTATGCGTTCCTAAACCTTGCTTTACGTGGCATCGCAACGCATGCGGGTACAGCTAGTTAGAACTAAAACATTGTTTTAACCATTGTTTAATTTTTATAACCTATGTATTTACATAAGATACATAAGCTACATCTACATAATGTATACGTAGCTACGTATATATAATGTGACGTATGTTTGTATCCCACCAGAGACAAACCTTCAGGAAAAATATTAGAACTAAATCTACTCCTCAAGGTTATGGTGTTATAATATTAATTGGTCATTTACCTTCATACTCGATGCCATTCTTTTTGGGTGAATTCATTCGGTTACTTGAAAACGGCTAAACAACTTATGTTATTTCTCATTCCGCAGAATCTACGTAAGGTTTTTAGATACAATATTGATTCCTCCTGTGTAAAACTATGAAGCAATACATAATTTGACTTATTATGTATGAAATACATTCAATACATTTTTTTGTTACCTATCTACGAATCGAGTTGATCTGACAAGCAGAAAAAATCTAAAGACTATTCTCAGAACCGTTGTGGCAAGCAACATCTCTACGAAATATTTTATCTCATCGTGCTAACTATATCCTGGGGCTAAATTTTCAGATGTAAAACAATGTCATATTGAAGAAAACGACGGCTAAGACGCTGCGTCTTAGGCCCGGACTCCACCAAAGCGGAAATGTGCGGAGGTGTCCTAATCGGAGACGAGAAGAGATGTTTTTATTGTTCATCGAAGCTGTGCGGACTAACTAGATACAGCGGAACTGAGCTGCATGCAGCGAGCGTCGTCTCCGCTTTCATGGAGTCGGGACCTTAGCATCGGCAAATATTTTTTTCGTGTTTTCTCACTTGTACATTAATTATAATGAATGATATTTTAATCTCGAATTATATAAATGGCCATATAGAAACCGAGATATTCCATTTCATAAGCATAGAGAATATTGTTAGCAGTTAATCCGTCTCATAGGTCAAAGCATAAAGAGGCATCGGTACATAAATGATAATTATCTAGTCAGATTCCAGGTAGAGTAAGAACGTCTAACGGGTATCTCTTCGTTCGTGATTGCTTTAGCCTGTGTCTATTCTGTCAGTCAATTTTTCAGCTGTTAGAGCGGGGCCGCACTGCGAAAATTATTCGCGCGGTTTATATTCCGCATTTTAATATATTTTTCTCGCGAATTTTAAATCGCATGTGCGTGCAGCTTCATACATTCCCATATGTCACAGAATTTTGCGAAAAAATTCGCGCGAATAAATTTCGCAGTGCGGCCTAGGCCTTAGTTTACAAAATAACCGTATTTCTGCCGTTATGTATTTAAAAAAAATTGGTTGTCTGTTAAGTCGGTTTACGGACGATAATTTTACGTGATAACGTTATAAGAAAACAAAGAGAGATAGATGCGTCACAAGCCGAACGCTTAGGCCGATTGTGCCTTCTCTATCGCTTGTTCCGCGCTCTCGCTCGCACGCGGTACGTGACAATGAGTCATGCTTTTTCGTGCGTGTAGCCGGCGTTCATCGATTTATAAGACGTTATCACGTCAAGAATAAATGTTCTCGAAGATATTTAAATCTATATCACTACATAGTATAAAATAAAGTCGCTTTCTCCGTCCCTATATCCCTATGTCCTTATGTCCCTATGTCCCTTTGTACGCTTAAATCTTTAAAACTACGCAACGGATTTTGATGCGGTTTTTTTTAATGGATAGAGTGATTCAAGAGGAAGGTTTATATGTATAATAACATCCATTAAATAGTGGAGAAATACTGTTATTTTTGAGGTTTCTAATGTGATGTCGTAAATAATTACATTTTTTCTGCTTACATTGCAAACGCAGGCTGAACCCTACGAGATTTATCAAAATAATGTACTAAGTATTGTACACATTGAAAAGGTCTACAGAAAAGTCCGCGATGGTATATGTCTATCTCTTATGGATATCCCACAATAACATTTTTTTGTCATTTACTTTTTACGACAAATAATGGCTAATTTTCAAAGCGATTTCAACCAATACAGCATTAATCCTTATCTAATTAAATACCTTAAATACATTGTTGATTTGATATAAATCCATATGGCCCTTTACAGCATATGATTTAAATGAATACTTTCGAAGATATTACAGATTTAAAAATTGCGGCGGCGGGAGCGTGCCTATAAGCGCGTCGGTGGCCGCGGTTCTCCCTATTATATAGCCCAGTGTCGATAATTTTTGAAACCAAAAAAAAAATCACAGTACGTAGGATGAAACCCATTGGAAAAGGAGGAGAATATTATAAAAATACAAGGAAAAATAATTTACGGGCGATCTGAGCTCGGGAAAAAAGGGGGGGAGTTTTATGGGTAAAAAACGGTTTATCTCGATTTCCGGCAAAACTAGAAGTCCTATGGAAAAAAATCAAATAGCAAAGTTGTAGGTAATAAAAAGATCTACAACTTTTGTATTTACACTTTTTTCACATAACCTCAAAATTTATGTGAAAAGTTCAAAAAACCAAGTTTTTGGTTTTTTATTTTTATCTTTTAAAATAATTTTTTTTTTCTCTGGTGAAAACTTACCTTTTTATGTCCCAAATACACTGTAATTTATTTGATTTGAAATATTTAGTTTTTCTCCATATTTTTGACTTAATATCGACTTAATTCTGACAGCTGTCATTGTCATTTACAGGTGAGTTATTTATATGGAAAACAGGGTTAACATCTACGAAGTACGATTTTACCCCAAACTACTTTAATTCCCTGTCAACTTAAAAAGCTCTAAGCCGCTTAATAATATTAATTGTTTTGCCCTAAAATAGAAATTCCTAAGAATGGAAACTAGAAAGTGCACACTAACAGCAATAGAAAACAAAAGAAGCACATTGAAAAAATTTATTCAAAAATGGAAGTCGAATGACATTATCACCATGAAGTGTCTCTCAGGCATTTGTCATATCTACATGCAGCAGTTGATTTGTATTTGCAAAAGTTTTGAATTTTTTATCTTTTTCGTGGGAATTGTTTTATCTCTGGTAACATTATGAAACGTCAGAATTCCACGGAATTAGTAATTCGGGTATAAGGTGAGATATAGTAAGTTCATTGTGGAAAATATCGTAAAAAGTCAAGCCGCCTGGGAGCTTTCATCGAAAACGCTGCCTAATCCCTGAGCGGGTAGTACCTACGCATAATATGCTCTACTACCCGTGCGAAGCCGGGGCGGGTCGCTAGTATATATATAAAACAAAGTCGTGTTAGTTCGAACACTTACAACTCGAGAACGGGCTGGAGCGATTTTCATGGTTATTGATTTGTTGTATTTGTCTCCATCCCGAATAGCAGAATAACTATTAAAAACATTGGAAAATTGACGAAAAAATAAAATAAAAGAATAGTTATTTTTTCGACAAGATAGCAAAATTATTGTTTGTTGCGAGTGCCTAGTACCTAATAAATTACCTATTAATTTTTTACTTGATACCAGAGGTAGGTACGACTCCTAAATCCTAATAAATCTACAATTTCAAAATTACTATCCGATTTAGTAGAGCCATATTAGTAAATCCATTCTTTCATTTCTAAGGATTGACTACATCGACTAATAACGTGTACGAGGACCTAATTTTTCAAGTTACAATTGAACACGTCGGTAATTTAGAAAATCTTAATATTTTACAGAAATCAATGTACTTTTATCGGTGATAGCCTAGTGGTTAAGACTTCAGCCTCTCTTTCGGGGGGACTGAGTTCTATCCGCGGCAGGCACATCAACTTTTCAGAGTTATGAGTATTTTAAGTAATTCAATATCACTTGCTTTATCGGTGAAGGAAAACATTGCGAGGAAAATTGCATGCCTGAGAGTTCTTCACAATGTTTTCAAATGCGTGTGAAGTCTACCATTCCGCACTTGGCCAAGGAGTACAGCCTAAACCCTTCTCACTCTGAAAGGAGACCCGCGCCCTGCTGCAGTGAGCTGGTAATGAATTGATCACTATCAGCTCTTATTTTTATGAAACTCTTATTTTTATGACGTTATGTCTTGTTAATATTTTTTTACTGAAATTTCATAACAATGCGACGGTCAAATGTATACGTCCAAAAGTGGCCTATTAAAATGGCTCCACTACAATTCCAATACTAGCACAGATACCTACTAGTGACATCATCATCCTATGATATCTAGTCAGATAGCAGAGGTTCAATGTCTAACGGATTTGTTTGGCCCTATAGTGCCTGATTGCCGCGCCGAGTGTCTGTCCTGTCAGTCGATCTCTCAGTCCGTTGCACGTTGTAGTAGGTAGCTTATAACTGTACCACTACATGCCACTACAAGCTTTTGCCCACAACTTCTGCACTTTATGTTGTAACAAAAACGAATACACACGAGTATTTTCAAATAATAATCTTAAATTAAACTATTTTATAATCTTAAATTAAACTATTAAACTTTTTTAAAAAAGCTGTGATAGCCTAGTGGTTAGGACGACCGACTTCTAATCGGAGGTCGTGGGTTCGATCCCGGGCACGCACCTCTAACTTTTCGGAGTTATGTGCGTTTTAAATATTTAAATATCACTTGCTTTAACGGTGAAGGAAACCTGCATGCCTGAGAGTTCTCCATAGCGTTCTCAAAGGTGTGTGAAGTCTGCCAATCCGCTTGGCCAGCGTGGTAGACTATGGCCAAGACCCTTCTCACTCTGAGAGGAGACCCGTGCTCTGTAGTGAGCCGGTAATGGGTTGATCATGATGATGATGATGATGAAACTATTTTAACATTTAAACTATCGTGAGTGCTCATGACTAAGGGCCCCGGATGGGTTCGAAACTAGTCGGGCACACTCCGACAAAATACACGTGAGTTAAGCCAGTTTTTTTCAATTCCTTAAAATTAAACTCAGTTTAATTTACGATTATTATGTTTCGGGGCCTTATGTTGTCATAACATGAATGCAAATAAATAAATGAATGAATGAATGAATAAGTATTTCATTATCCGACTATATGGGAGGGTGTATACTTTAGCAGTTATGAAGTTTGTTTGTGGTGGTGTCATTGGTTTAGTCTTAACATTGTGTGTCATATACAATCTAATATGAAAAATCTAATTTGTCGGATTATAACGAACAAAATTGTGTATCTACGTAAAGAAAATAAATTAAAAGTGGAGATAAAGCTATCGAGTATGTTATTTAATAATAGAAGATCTCATTTGGTGGATACGTAGAAATTTTTAGTTTTTCAACTTTATCGTGAATTTTATGTATTTAAAAATAAACTGCAGATATTTAATATAAAACCTAGGCGAGGCAGCAAATTGATACGAAATCAATATTCATAACTGATAGATTGCAGTAATTTTATTAATAGTACTACACATGCACTTTGATCGTAATTAATAACCAATCTGCTATACGGTCTATGCTGGTTGGATGAAAAGATTAACACGTTTTAAATGACTCTCCGATGAGCTGTCGACTCAATAATGTGTTAAGGCAATTTGAATATAACGAAAATAAACCGCCCTGTTAAAAATATACTCAGAGATGTTCCTAGTGGATTTATGTGAAACGCTTTACCCAATAAAGTAGGCGGTGTCTCATAAATTGTAGGAACACAGGGACGGATGGCGGCGTAGTTGGGCGACACCTAGAGTGGGCGCTGCAACCGTTAGCTGAGCTTCGAGCACACAAGCCAAAGGCTAAGGTGGCTAAGCGCGCACAAAGATCAATCGCGTGCGATTTTAAGTCGCTTATTATATGAACTAGAGAATGCCGCGGCTTCGCCCGCGTGAGTTTCGGTTTTTCACAAATCCCGAGGGAATCGTGGATGTCCAGTTCCCGTTCCCGCTCCCTTTTCCACCCTTTATACCTACTTTCAAGAAAGTTTGCTATAGTAATCTACCTATACCTAGCTGTCTATAGATTTCGGTTTTTTCAATATCCCGTGGAAACTATAGATTTTTCCAGGATAAAAAGTAGCCTATGTTTTAAGTCAGATCATAATCTATCTCCAATCAAAATTTCAGACAAATCGGTTCAGTAGTTGCGGCGTGATTGAGTAACAAACATCCAAACATCCAAACATCTAAACATCCAAACATCCACACTTTGACATTTATAATATTAATAAGTAGGATTAGCTATTCGTAATATTTTTGCTGCAATCTTCGATAAACACACTAGATTAGTCGTCGGTGGTCAAAAAGCTTTTATGAAAAATTTATTATCCATGGATGAGAACCTATTTTGTACGTTCATTGGTGAAAAATTTCAATGTGAACACATCTCTAGGTGCTGCGGTGTGCCTTTAAAGTTTGAATGAAAATGTTTGTTTCCTCGTATTTCTCACGACTAATTTTTCACAAACATTTTTGTAATTTATTTGATGTCACTACTACGGAATACATAAACAATTCACGCACAATTTCATTTTCTTGATCATTGATCATAAATGATGTCTCCGTTGACCTATGCGAATTCACTCTAGAAGAGAGAAAAATTCGGTCTACGTAAGCAAGTAGGTATTCACTTAGGTGAATACAGGTAGGCGCTTTTAGTTATTAGGAAAATACTAAAAAGGCTGTATATATTTTTAAATGCGTTATATTAGAAGGACAAACCATTGATAAATTTAGTGCAGTATGAAGTTTAATAGATTAGTAGGTACCTATTCGACATTAATTTCAGTTTTATATCTCAAGTCATTTTTGATTAAAAGGGCCCAACAAAGTTATCACTTACAATGATTTAGTTTTATCATTATTCTCTACGGAACAAATACGTGACTATTTTTTGATTTTAAGGTGTTATACTTCATTTTAAAGATAGAAATACATAGTTAATTAGCAGTTGTAGCTCGCATTTATAATACTTATTATTAAAGAAATTTTCTCTTAAGGTTTGCGTGATTGCTTGGAGCTTCCTATTTTGTATGCGATTCGTAATTTATTTTATTGGAATTAACGATGGAATGTGTATGTGGTGAGTCCTATGAAGTCAATCCTGATTAAATGATCTTTGTGAAATGCTCACCTACGTAAGGCCGAGCTGAGGTTTGCGGTTTCCGTGTTTCTTATTAATGTCAAAAGATTGTGCCACTTGATTTGTTAACAGTTTAAATAAAATTGAAGGTTAAGTGCTCTGTTTTTTTACATCATTTAAAAATATACCATATATTTAAACTGATATAAATTTTTTATCAATGAGTAAATACGACGGTCTATCCGAAACACGATGTTTCTAAAACGAAATAATAATAGAAAAAGCTCTATAATGTATTGGTAAGTAAGGCCTAGGCCGCACTGCGAAATTTATTCGCGCGAATTTTTTCGCAAAATTCTGTGACAATTGGGAATGTATGAAGCTGCACGCACATGCGATTTAAAATTCGCGAGAAAAACATATTAAAATGCGGAATATAAACCGCGCGAATAATCGGCGTGGCGAGGGCGGTGGGGTGAGGGTAGCTACTCAGTGTGTGTGACCAACGTCAAAAAAAAAAAAAAAACAATTAATTTATTATAAAATAACTCTAAAAGTGTGATAAAGGACAGCACAGACTAGCGTCTGCTGCATGTAAACCATAATCATCTTTGGGAGAAATGCGAAGTATAATTTTCGCAGTGCGGCCCCGCTCTTAAGTAGATAAACACTATAAACTCAAAAAAAATTATAACTACAGCAACGTTTTCTCGCTGATAAAATTATAAGAGACAGGTTAAATATAAATAATAATATTCTAGATTTGAATTTGGCGAATGCTCCTAAAACACCTCCTATATAGAGGTTTTTTTTTAATTTTAATTTAAAACATTTACTATCGACGTAGTTCGCAATGAATAGGTGCAATCTGTCTACAATAACACAATTCAATCTATTATGGTCTAAGATCCCGCTATACAACGACATTCACCGAGATGTTTATTTGATGAAACTTAGTTTATATTTAATTTAATATGTCAATAAATATGTTGCATATGGGTTGCCTAACTTTCAGTCCAGGATGTGATTAATTAATAATTAAAAAAAAAATTTTTTTAAACATTTCACCGCTTTGATTATTAGACAAATTCTATACCAGTCGAAAGTATGAAGTCCATAGAATATGCAAACGTTAGGTTGCCTATTCTTTTCCGGTCACAACTCTCGGGTAGCCAGGTGTAAACAGGTAAATCGATACTAGCATTTTGTACCGGTCTGATTATTGAATTAAAATTAAATGAAAATAAAGATTATTTCATTATGAATTTGTCTAATAATAAAACCAGTGAAATGTTTAAATTTTTTTTTTAATTAAGTAGGTATTAATTAATCATATCCTGGGCTGAAATTTGTTAGGCAACCCATATGCAATAGATTTATTGACATATTAAATTAAATATAAAATACGTTTCATCAAATAAACATCTCGGTGAAGGTCGTTGTATAGCGGGATCCTACACTATTAGTTTTCATATCTCATTTCACGTGACATCGACGCACAGCGTTGAAAGCAGCTATGAGTGGAATATCGTAAGCACCTCAGAACGGTACAAATAGGTCTACATATTATTATGTGCAGGCTTCGATGACGACCCAACAACAGTACGGCTATTCACTAAAATACCATCTCGATATCGAAGCTCACTCAAGTGAGATAGCTCACTTCGAAAGCAAACTCACTACACCTTTGTTTGATATTCTGTAAACATCTGCTACGCACTTGCGAAGTGAAGTGAGTTTGAGTGAGAAGACGTACTATCGAGTTTTACAGAATACTAATTAGCAAACTCATCTCGAATTCACTCGCTATAATTCGAAAATGGCTTTACAGAATAGCCCTGCAGGCAGCGGTGGCGAGGCGTGTCACAGGGCGAGCGAGGTCGGGAAATTGATGCCGACTAACGAACACACCAGTAGACGTATTAATTTTAATTAGTTGACAGTGAAGACCTGTTAGTCGATTTTACCTGGATTAGAGAATTGCGACAATGTTAGGTATTCTTGGATAGTTATTATAAATACTTACCTAGTAATTTAAGTTACTTGAACTTTAAACGTTAATTTTTAACTTTTAACGTTATTCAACATTGTGTAACAGAAAATGTATTTTCAAAGGAAGGACTATTAGATCACGGCAGTCAACGGTAGGCGGTAGATGCAAGGAAACCAAATCCATCCCACATAAAATCTATCCAATAAATCCCCAAAAAGCTTGTTTTCCGAGCATTCCTCGTCCATTGTCCCGTGTAGATATATATCTTGCGTAAGGCTCGCTATTCGCCAGCTTCTACCCACGTTTCTAGATCTCGGGTACTATCGACTGCAATATATCCATTACTTGTTGTATCGGACATTTATGCGGCGGTCGTCCAATGTGGAGAGAAATGAACGGGCGGGAGCGCAAAGGTGTCGTCGCATCGATTTTCATATTGAATGCATCGAATGGTTGCCTAATGCAATACTTGACAAATCGCTCAATTGTCCCTTGCTTGGATGTTGGCAGTCGGTTAGCAACTAGCGCGTAGCGGGTCGCGGGTTGCGGGTTGCGGGTTGCTCAACAAACTGCCTCCGTCCATGAAACGTCCGTTTGACGAATGCCGGAAGACATTCGACTTCACTGTAGGTACTTTATTGAGATTGACTGAATAGAAACTATTTGATGATTTTGTCTTCGTGGAAACAGTTTCTCGTGGAAAGTAATTGAATGGAACTGTTTTACAATTTTCTTTTACAATCGACGTTTAAAATATCCGATAGTGACTATTTATATTGTTTAAAAATTGATATAGATTTTATACGTATTAAAACCTATTACAGTAAAACATTTAGATTTACGTTATGAATAGGAGTTTTAATCATATACTGAATCAGTGTGCTTAGTCTAAAGCGGAGCACTCGAAAACGAACTCGAAAACTATTGATCGATTTCAGAGTAAAATAGACCTAAAATGGCTTGTATTAAGGTTTGAGTTCGCCAATACATTCAGCATTCGAACAATGCTGAATGTATTGGCGAACTCAAACCTTAATACAAGCCATTTTAGGTCTATTTTACTCTGAAATCGATCAATAGTTTTCGAGTTCGTTTTCGAGTGCTCCGCTTTAGACTAAGCACACAGGTTTAAGCTCATTCGGCAAGTAAATAATATCATAATAAAACTATTTATTCTTATTATGATATTTTATAGGATTTTTATATCTATGTACAACATATAATAAAATCGTGGTCTTGCCGTATCTGTACATTGAAGATTTTTGCAAAATAATAACTGGGGGATGTTAGGGATAAGTAATAGAACGTAAAAAAGCTATTTTTGAAATTTTTGTCTGTTTGTCTGTTTATCTGTTTGTCTGTTTATCTGTTTGTCTGTTTATCTGTTTGTCTGTTTGTCTGTATGTTTGTGCGCGCATCACGCAAAAACTACTGAATGGATTGAAATGAAACTTAGTAGGATTCAAGTTCATACTACGGAGTAACATATAGAATACTTTTCATCCCGAAATTCAGCACAGTTCCCTTGGGAGAGGGGATGAAAGTTAAAACGTGTATTTAGCTGTAATTCAATAACGCGTGGTCCGATTTCATTTATTCTTTTTTTGTTAGAAAGTAGATACTTCAAAGATTACCGACTAATCTCTAAAAGGCTGGATCGATTTTGATGGGACTTTCACTGGCGGATGTTTACATTTTGATCTACCTAAACATCCGCCAGTGAAATTTTAACAGTTTTTCGCATGATATGAGCTCAAAGGAGCTTAGGAAAAACAAAATGATTCCTACGGCATTTTAAAAACCAATATATATCCACGCGAACGAAGTCGCGGGTGTCCGCTTGTATTTTCATAAGTATAATTTTTTATATTACATAATATGCTCCCGACAAGAGAGACATACCGAATTCAGTCATTCCTTTAATTCAAAGCCGGTATTTCGTATTATTATTACCCATAATACAGTAGGTAGGCAGCTTGAAAAGCACGAAATTATAATACTTATCGTGTCGGCGACTGCACATCCCGAGCAACTGCTGATACCAATTCCGGAGGCATTAAGGATATTTGCATCTCTTATCGCGACCACTAACTAAGCAGAAACTGATTGACAACCGCAAATACAGCTGATGGTTTATTAAGATGATCGTATACCTCGACCCGCATAATGCGCAAGAAACAACTGCCGGGGCCCGGGGCCTCAATGAATTTCTCACAATTCTGTAATTGCCGATTTTGGCTACGATGACAGAATTGCAGGAGACGTCAGCAGTAAAATTCGGTCGCATGGGACGCGTTGAAGAAATGTTGCTAACCTCAGAAGAGTTCGGCGCTGACTTCTGTACACTGCTGTACATATTAATGGCGCGCCGCACGTGCAATGCTGTTGAAGTCTCTCTATTACACTTCTTGAGGGTCTGGCCGCGGCAATGTGCGACCTCCTTTATAATTTATAAATCGCAAGCTTAGATAGAGTTGCAGATTCTGAAACACATACGTACCTACAGGCGTCCGTTGTATATATTTCAGTATTTTATTTGGATTTGTATTGACTATCCAGTATCCGTGACTAACCTTCTGAATATAAGTATATTCTGTAGGTATTTTGAATTCAATTTAACTAAATGATAATAATTAGTAATTAGAATGGAACATATTAACAAAACTTAATGTGCTGTCCTGAATTACCTATATTTAATTATAGTATGTATAAAGAAAAATTGAGTCATTTTATTATGATAACGGTATGATATATATATATGTTACAGCCAAAGTAATAAATAAGGATATTATGTATACTATCCAGCCATTATAAATATTATCAACTCAATTTGGATAAAGTAATAATTGACACAGAATTATTAAAATTATCTAGCTATTATAAATAATATTCAGCTATTTTATATAATATCTTGCAAGACTTGGATAAAGTAACAAAACAAGGACTTATGTTTAACTGATCACCAGATATTGCAAAATATAACGTCAAATAAACAGTTTATACCACCCAAAAACATAGTTACTTCTGCAACAGCTTCGGCGCTGGGGGAAGTGCAGCCCCATCGCCCAGGTTGCGTAGCAAAGCCTAGGCACCCACGCTCACCACCGCAGCTTCGGCTTGCTGGTCGCCTTCGGCGACCTGCCTCATCCGCTACGGCTCGCGCGGGTGCCTGCGATTTTCTACGGCGGGCGGGGGCGCGTATTTACATAATATACATAGCCAGAATGCACCCATAGGATTCTGCTTATGTATACATTGTAATGCAGTTTTCAAATTTTGTACTACAAAGTATACACGAATTTTGTGTACTACTAGTATATATTTTGTAACGTGGATGCGCGCGTGCATCGTTCCAATATATACATACAAGGCCAAAACGCAACCATACGATGTTTTTTTTTTCAAAATTAATTAGGTAACTGTTTGAACTTAACCGACTTATTGCTTTGGGTTGGGGTGCTCAGATTTCGTTTTGGACCACATTCTACCTAGGATCCAATAGAACCTAAGTGCCCGGCCTGCGGCCGGGCACCTCAATATTTATGTTCTAACCTAACCTAACCTAGCTTCTGTAAGTGGCACGCATCCACTAGTTCAATAATAATACTTATTTTCGTGAGGTACTTATCTTCTGAGGTGTCTCCGGAGAAATTACAACAGCTATGCATATAATGTTTCTGTCATCAGCTTTGGCACGGTCTACATCAGGAATTTTAGGCTAGGTTAGGTTAGGATAGGGTAGTTTAGATTACGAGATCGTGGTGATCACGCCACACCACAAAGGAATGAGATGCGGGAGGGGAAGCAAGGCGGGCCGTATTTATCATTTTGACCAACGTTCATCTGCTATTATGAATAATGTCTGGTTTGACATGATATTATGAATAATATCTGGACAATTTAGATATTATTAATAATTGCCAGTCATTATGAATAAAAGCTAATTAATTACTTTGGCTGTAACATATACATAACATATGATATACATATATACATAACATACACAACAACAACATGTATATATCATATATATACATAACAATAGGGTTATTGAAAGTGCTTGATCAAAATTAAGTGAATTCTAAATATTTCCAAGTTACAGCCTTATTATCTAAGAAGGCAATGAAAACGTTTAGTGCATATCTTTTCACATTTAAAGGTCACATATAAACAGACCGTTCGAAACGAGTCCAATATTTCCATACAATATTCATTGTTACGTTCCGAGCTAATTTAAATAGGTACGAACATTTTGTCCGGAGATCTAAGCTCGTTACATGTTACTTAATTAGTAACATTGAACTCGCATGTAAGGTAGGGCTGACAAAATTTTTAAATATTTTTTTTTGGAACAATTTTAAAATGTAATAATATATTATAACAGACTACGCTAATTCTTCCTGTAAAAAGAGAGCAGTACCCACATAAGAGGGCCTTTTGTCATCAAAATAGGCAATTAACCGCGGATAAATATACTATTTTTTTTTGGTGAAATTATTATTAATTCGATTGTTTTAAGTTAAATAGTAAACCAATTTCTTTAAGGCCTTTTTTAGCCTTTTCTTAGCTTTAAGAGTCATATTAATTTATTTATAGCTTAGCTTTCATAAGTCCTATATTTCCTTTGTATAATGACTAGTGTATTCTAAGTTTTTTCACTGTGTTTTAAGAGCGAAATAAGTTAATGAAAAATAAACTTGATTTCAAAAATTGTAATAAAATAAAATACATAGGTCTAAATAAATTACTTAGGTACTAAACATAATCACTAAATCATCTTTACACAAGTTCAGAGATCAGATTGTATAACATGATTTGTGAAGAAACCAGCGACTATATTCGATATAATTATTAATGGTGTAGTTAGTGTATGTATTCCAATTTTAAGTATCTCACACTCGAGATTGTTAATAGCTCATTAAGTGCCTGTTTCACCGCCTTCTGATATGTATTAGATAGCTATCTACAACTTTTGTCTTTGTCAGTTGACATAAAGTAAGAAAGTGACAAAACTTACGTTTAGGCTATCCAACACTTATCAGAAGGTGGTGAAACAGGCCGTAAGTCCCGTAAAATTTTAATGCTAGGTTGATTTTGTATCTAATGTTTGTAAAACGTTTAGAACGTCGTGTTGTTTTAATTGAATTGTACGTTGTGTGAATTATAATATGTGTTCTATAATACGTGTATCAAGTTATTCATTAAAAGATGTTTTAGATTTATCTGAATAATCATAAAAGCTATAAAAAATATGAAAAAAATTAAATGCTGATATTTTTTACATACTTAAATATTCAGGGATATTTTATATTTTTATTTATAGAGCTTGGTCGCTTAGAGCGAGGCCGCACTGCGAAATTTATTCGCGCGAATTTTTTCGCAGAATTCTGTGACATATGGAAATGTATGAAGCTGCCCGCACTTGCGATTTAAAATTCGTGAAAAAAATATATTAAAATGCGGAAAATAAACCGCGCGAATAAAATTCGCGCGAATATATTTCGCAATGCGGCCCCGGCCTTAAACGAGCGATCACGTGTGCTTTTCTGGAAACTATGAGGGAAAATCTTTAATAACGACAAAATAGAAAAATCAACTACACACATCAACACTGTCTAGGGATATTCTGATTTTCTCAATTTATTCAAAATTGGTTATAACTAACATACAATATGTATATATTTTTGTAAAGCCTATTTATCATACTATCTTTTAGAATAAAACAGATTTAGTTTTTTTGGGTAAATAATTTTTTATTGAAATAAAGACAAAAAGTGAAATGATGGTAAACTTAAGGATAGATGTCTTTTTAAGAAAAAATATAATTTTAGCAAAATTATCAGGTTTTTTGCAGTTACGTGAAAAATTATTTAAAATTAGTAGTCAGTAAACCACCCATGGACGTTAACCACGGTCCTACAACGGCTTTTCATGCTTTGAATCAAGTTATCAAAGTCTTGCTGTGGGATATTGTCCCAGGTCCTGCTAAGATGCAAAAAAAGTTGCTTTGCAGTCGCAATGTTCGGAGGAAAACTCCTCAAAGCCCTTCTTTGGAGCATGTCCCATGCGTGCTCTATGGGGTTTAGGTCTGGTGATTCAGCGGGCCAGTCTAAGATCGACACATCGTGCTCTTGTAGCCAGCTGGTCACCACTCGCGCAGTGTGCGAACGGGCTTTGTCGTGCATGAGCGTGAAAACTTGGTCCATTTGCAGTCGATGGGGATAGATTATTGGTGCTAGCACCTGATTACGGTATTTTTCAGAAGTCATGGTGTTTCTGATCCAAACGAGATCTGTTCTTCCATCGATACGAATTCCCGCCCAAACCATAATTGTTTTGCCGTGGTATGGCTGGACTTCCTGACGGTGTCGCAGACGGTTGTCACGACCAGGAGCTCGCCATATACGTACTCTTCGTAAATCAGGATGAAATCCGAATCGGGACTCATCGGTAAACAGCACTACAGACCACTAGTTATCTTCCTAGAGCAAATGTTCGCGAGCCCACTGTAATCTTCGTCCACGATTTCCTCTGCGTAGTGCTGGAGTACGAAGCGGCCTGCGAGCATGAAGGTTAGCCTCGTGCAGTCTTCTCCTCACAGTTTCGTCACTGACAAGCAAATGGTGGTCTGACTGGAGCCTTTAAACCAACTGCATGGCTGTAGCATTTGGTTATCTTCTCGCGGTCATTTGCGAAAATCGGTCCTGTCTTCGGGCGGTTATGCGCTTCTCGCCTGGGTGCCGTTCAGCCACTTCACCAGTGGTGCAATAACGTGACCACAACCTTGATATCACGTTTTTTCTTGTTTCAATCGCCTCGGCAATACTTCGTTGAGGAGCCCCAGTTTGGAGCGTACCTACTGCCCTTAACATTTCGTCTCTTGTTAAATGGCGCCTCTGCATGATGCATACAGTTGCATAAATTAGAAATTAACCAATAATTTTCATTGAAACTTTCATTTGATACAAAAATATACCAAAAACTGGGTTAGGTCAATTGAAACTTTCGAACTTCGCTACAATTATGCCGCACAAATCATTTGTTTTCAATTTATTTTTTCAAATTCAAATTTAGAATCATTTAATATGGTCTACAAAATAAGCTTTCATTAAAATAATTTAAAACCGATTAATATTTTTCGAGTTTCAGAACTTTATACAAAATATCCCTAGACATTGTTGATGTGCATATATATAGACCATGAGCCCACCGACGGCCAGAATTTCGTTATTTTATAAAAGCTGTAAGTTTCTCTATGTATTGTCCCCAACACAGGGAGGAACGATCAGTGACAATGAAGTTGAGATCATGGTTACTTTGGGAGATAACAGGTAATGAAGGTGTAAAAATCTTACGTCAAAGTATAAGGTCTATTTTTTTATATTTTCTTTGGAATAGTAATGTAATAAGTAATGGATAACGTGATTTCTAAAGTTATCCTGAAGAAAATATAAAAAAATAGACTTTATACTTTGACGTAAGATTTTTTACACATTTATTACCTATTATCTCCCAAAGTAACCATGATCCCAACTTCATAGTCACTGGTCGTTCATATCTGTGATGGATACATACACAGAGAAACTTTCAGCTTTTATAAAACAACGAAGGTCTGGCCATCGTGGGCTCTTGGGCTAATAGATTTCAAGATTTAACAAACTTTACTATACTGTTGTTTAGGGGTTTATTTGAGCCTGCACAAATAATTTCAAATCACCGAGGAGGTTCCTCGATTACCTAAGTTTAGATCCATTAAGTAAATAATTCAATTTATAGCTACTTAATTTCTAACGGTCTAATCTAACGACCCCGTTCCTTATCAGTGACAATATTTTATTTAGAAAATAACGTTTCCGCTATTACCGGTAGATGCAGATGCAATCAGTGGGTAAATATGGTTAAAGTTATTTATGATATTTGGAGTCCCGATTCTATTACTGGAACGGAATCGTGTGAAACACAAAGAAATCTAGCAATCTCGGTCCGAGCGGCCGGCAGGGAGGCTCTACACCGCGAAATATTTCCCGAGATGCATCTGCACGAGTGGCGATGTGCGATGTGCCGATATCTTCGGAGCGCGAGTTCGAATCGTCTATCGAACCTATGATCGGCTCCGACGAGAGGTCACGCGCGTTAAACGTAAATCAACATATCTCGCGACGGGAGATCTAACCAGTATGCGCCCGACAAAACTGTTAGCCCCGGAGTCCACCACAAAAATTAACCCTGTTTGAGAAAAATTTAAACGAGATTATATACATCGAAAACATACATTTTTTTTAATAAAAATTGCGGGCAAACGAGTAAGCGGGTCACCTGATGTTAGGTGATTACCGCCGCCCATGAACATTTGCAGCACCAGAGGAACCGCTTATGCGTTGCCGGCTTTTGAGGAAATTCCTCAAAAGCCGGCAACGCATCATCTCCTAGAATAGCCCCATATCGAAGTTATGTGGAAATACCACCGAAGGGCGATGGAGAGAGCTACGCTCGGAGTATCCCTGCGAGATCAAATCAGAAATGAGATCCGCAGGAGAACCAGAGTTACCGACATAGCTCATCGAATCGCGAAACTGAAGTGGCAATGGGCGGGGCACATTGTTCGAAGAACTGATGGACGTTGGGGTCCCAAGGTGCTTGACTGGCGACCTCGCACCAGCAAACGTAGCGTTGGAAGACCCCCCACTCGATGAACAGACGATCTCAAGCGAGTCGCTGGTAGCCGATGGAAACAGGCGGCACAAGATCGTGTTCTGTGGCGATCCTTGCAAGAGACCTATGTCCAGCAGTGGACGTCTATTGGTTGAGATGACGACCACCGAAGGGAGTTGGTTCTACAGTTTTAGAGTGCGCGGAAGGAAAGACCTCACACAGCGCTTGGTTGTGGTGCGCCAATGATCCAGGTGGTGAGGATGATAACATTTTCGGTGGCGTGCGGTGTGGTGATAAAAAAGAGGAGGCGGATATTCCCTTCCTGGTACTGTTTTACACATGTTTATTTTTATGTTTTACACACATATTCATGAATGTTTGTTTCTGGTGTTGGGCTCTGCGCCTACAAATTTTATAGCTGTAACATTACACCCGGGAAAAAAGTATATAAATTGGACAAGCCCGTGTGAACGACCGGCTCCTGCGACGATCGTTATGAGTACATATGTTTCATTATCCCTTTTATGATTTGGTTCTTATTGTCGCATTTAAAGTTAAATTTAAAATACGGCTTATTTAGTATATGCCTGCTATTTATCATTCAAGTAAACTTGAACACACAAAAAAAGCAGGCTAGGTATGCGTAAATGATCGCAACGTGACATTGTGAGCATTGTAGAGTCTATATTACAAGTTTTGTCTGAACTAATATATTTGTGTGTATTTATGTGTGTGTGTGTGTGTGTGTTTGTGTGTGTGTGAGTGTGTGTGTGCGTCTCTGTCTGTCTGTTCCCCCGTAGCGCTCGAACGGGTGAACCGATATGAATGCGGTTTTTTTGTTTGAAAAGTGAATTAGTCGGGAGTGTTGTTAGCTATGTCTGATGATAATCGGTCCAAGATGGCCGCCGCCACAAAATGGCGGTCTAAATATTTTTTCACAACTCCTTCAATGTGGGTATCAAATGAAAGGGCTTGACTAGTAGAATATCACTATGTAAATCCAAGATGGCCGCCACCACAAAATGGCGAATGTCGGGGTTTTTTTTAATTTTTAATTTATACTTGTGTGAAAATTGGGTTAAGTACGAGTTACTATTATTATTGAAATAATTGCAAAGTTCAAAACATGAAATTCATACTCATAAAACCGAGTATCGAAGAGCTGATGTTACCTACTATACCTTACGTAAAAAAGTATTCTTGGTGTAAAAAGATTGTGGTACCAACTTGCATTCAACGTGAATAAACAATTAATAGTCTCTCTACCAAGATCACTAATTGAATCATCTGTATTTTTATTGCATCTAAGAAAATAGTAATAATCGAAATTACTGATATTAACGAGCGGATCGTATTTTGTATCGGAAAAGATTAAATTAAACGCGTCAAAACAAAGTCATCAAAGTGTTAAATACAACAAAAAAAATACCACATTGAAAATTACCAGCCGTATAATTTTACGTCTCGTTCATTAAGACCGTGTTCCATTAATAGCTGGATAGCTGGATAGAACGGTGCCGGAATGTCGGCCGAGCGTCTGTCGGACGGACCCGATCAGGACTCGATTGCAATCTTGGCGATCGATCGTTATCGAGACAGTTTTACGCGCCGCGCCGCAATGCAAAGGGTGCGTGCGACAGCGCGCGATGAGCTCGTGTCCTTTCGCATTTAATTACAGCCGGTACCACATTGTTAACCTTATTGTGCGGGTATTCTACGTACAGTGTTCACAAAAACATTGTAATCAACGATTATGTTGTAAGGGTTCTTGATGTTATGTTTACTTACGAGCGTTTTTGTGTGAAACTGCTTCATAAGATAAATAATAAATTGAATTTAACCGCGAGGACAGAGGCCACTCCTGCGGTCGTTACGTGTCTATCAATTCGTTTATTAATATTGAAAACACAAACGGTTCTTTATTACCTAACTGTTTACATTAATATATATATAGCTGTTCGTTCTGATTCACTGACTCATTCATCGCCTCTCCTGTAAAATTTTGTATGAAAAATTTTTTTTTCACAAATGGTTTCGTATAGAGGACAAAAATTCATTAAGAGGAAAAATATGGAGAGAGCTGATGATTGAGGATTTCGGAGACGGTTGAAGAGCACGCTTAAGGTATTGAAGATAGGGGGGGGGTGCTCGAGCAAATGTCACTCGAAACGTCATCCAATTGGCAGTGAGTTGAAAAAAAATTCAAAATGGCGAAAAAAAGATGGCCGCCATACAAATTTCGTCGGTGTCCATCTCGGAGGGTATAAAAGATGGAAGAGTAGTTTCTTCATAAAAGATGATCAAGATTGGAAGGTCTATCTGATGAATAGAAAAAAAATTCAAAATGGCGGAATTTATTTTATCATAGAAAATGTATGGCGAATATTGAAGAGATTACAAGTTGTGAACCATGCAAGGCTTTGATGCGGTTCTTTGGAGAAATGTCAAAGAAAAATATGGGATGATATGATGATTAAGGGTTTGGAAGATGTTTGATGAGCCCGGGCAGGGTATTGTAAATAGATGGGGGCTGCTCAAACAAAAAATACTCAGAACCTCATCCAATTGGCACTGAGCTGAAAAAAAAAACCAAAATGGCGGATTCAATATGGCGGCTATACAAACGTTGGTATCTATCTCACCAAGTATAAAATATGGAAGAGTGGTTTCTTGGAAAAATATGATCAAGAACTAAAAAACAAGATGGCGGAATTTATTTTTCTACACAAAAAAAATTTTTGATGGTTTCGTGTAGAAAACAAAAATTCATGCGGAGGAAAAATACGGAAAGAGCTGATGATCGAAGACTTTGGAGACGGATGAAGAGCACGGCGAGGGTATTGAAGATAGGTGGGACGTGCTCAAACAAAAACTACTCGAATCCTCGCGGTTCGCTTGCGGGCCGCGCACCCACGCGCCGTACTAGTATATCTATAGGCTAGCACTGGGCTGCAATTCCATTCGACACGTAGGTACTATGTATGTATTCATATGTTTGTATATAACTAAAATAAATACAATTTTTCTTTGATCGATGAATAGTACCTACAAAATAAAGGGCCCGTCACTACAACCACAGTTTAAAGAGCTACAACAATGCACATAATCGCGTTATCCATTATGAGTTTCAATTACTTTATATAAATCGTAGTGAAACAATGGAGCTGTCAAATGGAAGAAATTAATTGCAAGCCAATGTATTTGTCGTGCTTAAAAAAATCTTTCATTTCGTGATCAATAATTTTGTAAGTTTACCGTATAGTTATATTAAATACATTTTTGGAACCAACATTTCATTTCACACATATTTTGGTAGAAGAGATTCGACTAGAAACTCAGCACCACATACCAAAGTAAATAAATCTAAGTTTGTGTTGTTATCAAAACTACGCTACGCTCCGGGCTCCTGACGTAGGCATTGGTCCTAAGAGTTCTAGTAAAATTAGATATCTAGTTAAAATTACATAGCTCTAATATAATGTCACATTAGTTAAACGTTGTTATCTCATTGGTCTTCAGAAACAATCCTGTAATAATACAGCACGATAGTTTAATTTAAAGTTTAAACAAGTTAAATTAACTAAGGGAAACCCTTTATTGAAACAATTAAGCGTAAATCGATTTCAACGGGATTGTTGTACTTACTAGTGGAGTTAATTAGTTAGCGGTGCTAGCACAGAGTTTACGAAGGTAATTGGAAATGCTATCGTTCGTGGTAACCGTAACAGTTTAGAGGTGACAATTGACAACAAAGCTACGGATAGATACATATTATGTCGATGGGCCAAGGCACACATTATACGTTTAGTATTGATTATGCACCGCGTGTTTGCGACTAACTGAGATCAATCATGAATCACCTCGTTGGTCTAGTGGTTAGCATATTCGACTGCAGATCACGAGCTCCCCTGGGGCCTCAATTATTTGCCCGACCCGGGAATCAACCCGTTCGATTTCCGGGTCATGCTCTGCCCTGCGTGGACCTGCGTCGCCTGCGTCTCAGCATACGCCTAGCCTAATTGTTTGGTATTGGATTTTTGTCAAGTAATTCTCAGTGCCAGCCCGGAGTTGGTAGTTGGAGCGGTGTTTGCCTCGGAGAGCACGTTAAGCAGTCAGTCCCGGTTATTATCACTATCATGTGACAATAGTCGTTAAAGCCTGCCATTGGAGCAGCGTGACGGGTCTAAGTTCTAAATCCCTCTCTCCTATGAGAGAGGTCGAGGCCTGTGCCCTACAATGGGACGTTAAAAGGACCTAGTGGTGGTGGACATCGATCGAGGCATTTAAATCGCCCGTTTTAGCGACTAATTCGACGCTGAATCACGTTTCGATGACATGTAGCATATTGAAATGATAGCTCCCAGAGCCTCATTAAGAGCGTTGATGCGTTCTGCGCCATTTTTGCTCATTTTTAAGCTATTTCGACCCTTCATATGTTGTTAATCTATGCATTTACTTAAAAACTTATTTATACTACATTGTAGAAAATTTTGTGTTCTAGGGAATTGGAAGACAACATTTTGCAATTTATTGATAGTTTTTGTCTTATTGCCAAAATACCAAAAGCCTATTTATGAATTTTGGGATTCGTGGAATCTTTGACGTTCACTACGTCAAAAGTTACTTGTTCAATTCACACACAAAGATATATTTATGAAAGGAAATGTCCTGAACTAAAGACATGGAAGAAAACATTTTTTAATTTGGCATTTTTTACATCATAAAAATCCATGCAAAGGAATTATAATTTCAGTAAATTATAGACATGTAAAACCGTCATTTTAGTAGATTATTTTTCGCCATTTATAAGTAAAATTAAGTACATATAAAAGTTAACCATATTTGCAATAATATAAGTAAAAAAAAATCTAAAATTAACTACTGTTTGTTTCCAAAAAATAACTTTGAAACTGACACCAAAACTCAGAAACAGGCAGTAGGAAATTGAACTAGGAAACCAGTATGAGCCGAGGCCTCTCCGCGAACGGACGTAACGCTTTTTGTCTCGGCAATTCTTATTGGATTACATGGAATATACGTAAAATTGTAGTGCGACTGTCACTATTCAATACTAGATATTTTTAATGCTTGCTATTTTTTTCTTACAGATAGATGAAAACTTTTTACGTATTTTTAATAATTGTAATATATTATATTATAGTTATAGTTGAGGATTATAGTTGTAAATCAGTAATCCATACTATATAAAATTATAATTGCGAAAGTGTGTCTGTCTGTCTGCCGATTTTTATGTAATTAGGTACAGAGTTAGCTTACATCCTGGGGACGGATATAGGATACTTTTTAACCCCCGACGCAAAAACGACGGGGTGTTATAAGTTTCACGTGTCTCTGTGTGTGTGTGTGTCTGTCTGTTCCCCTTTAGCGCTCAAACGGGTAAACCGATTTGAATGCGGTTTTTTTTGTTTGAAAGGTGGATTAGTCGAGAGTGCTGTTAGCTATGTTTGATGAAAATCGATCCAAGATGGCCGCCGCTACAAAATGGCGGATTACATATTTATCACAATTCCCTTAATATGGGTATCAAATGAAAGGTCTTGACTAGCAGAATAGCACTATGTAAATCCAACATGGCCGCCGCCACAAAATGGCGAATGTCAGGGGTTTTTTAAATTTTCAATTTATACTTGTTATCTCGAAAAATTAAAGAAAAGAAGAGAAAGAATTCCGTGAGAAGAATTCTTAAAGGTCCGTCCATTTAACAAATTCGTTATACAAAATTTGGTAGGTACAGAGGTAGCTTGCGTCTCGAAAATTGACATAGCTCCCACAGGATTTTTAAAAACCTAAATCCACGCTGACGAACTCGCGGCCAACATATAGTACATAATATTATGTGGAAAATGAACTAGAAAATAGCTATCGTATACAAAACTATCGTCCGGTAACAACGGTTTTCAAACCATCCAGGAACCCATTGAAATATACACACAAAATATTATACAAATCAGTCCAGCCGTTTAGGAGTTAGGTGACTAACATACGTACCAAAGAATTATATAGGTACGGGTGAGAGAGTTTACCGTATCGACGCGATGGGTTGTTTGACAGTTACGAATCCCTTGAACATTTTGTATGGGAAAATGTATTTCCTCTTATTTTATTTTTTCGTCAATTTTCCAATGTTTTTAATAGTTATTATGCTATTCTGAACGGAGACAAATCAAAAACCATGAAAATCGCTCCAGCCGTTCTCGAGTTATAAGTGTTCGAACTAACACAACTTTGTTTAATATACATAGATTTTATTAATTCTAATATTTTAAGGTACATTGCGTCATTACAATGAATGATTTCTAATCGCATTTTTGTATTAGCGGTATATTTAATGTTCAAATTAAGTATACCTACAATCTACATACAGAAAATGTATTTATTACCTGTTTTGAATTACTTTAGTAATAATTTTATTTTGTAAATATGTAAAAAGATAAATCCACGATTCCCTCAGGATTTGTAAAAAACCGAAATTCACACGGGCGAAGCCGCGGGCAAAATCTGGTATGTAATAAGTAAATTAACAAGATTTTGAATGAATCTGCATTTTTCTTCACTATTTTACCCTTACACGAGTACGGAGTAGGTATATAAAAAAATCAATATCAGAAGCTGTACTATATTCTCCAATTATAATTTTTATGAACTGGTCTACTCTATAAGGTCTTTTTCAAGCATTATACATTAATTATGCCTGCTATATAAAATTAAAAATCTACGAACTAAAAACTTAGGTATAGGTGCCTAAGAATGTTGAAAAAACAAATAGCCCGTTTGAAAATGGTAAAAAGATCAAAACGGTTTGTTACACTACACTGCATTTGGAGCGGCGCGTTCATTCACGTAAACAAAGAATCCCAGGTAAATGCCTAAACTTGCGAAGCGGGTCCGTGCGTCAACGCTCTTAAATCGATGCAACTGGCAGCAGTTAATACCTCAATGCCTGAAGTCTTCAATAAATTTTTGTTTTCGTCCTCACTTATGGCACTGGTTTGATCCACTTAGAATAGATAGCTAAGCGAGCTATGGGCTGTGCTAGGAGTTTCCTTAGAGGATAAGGCCTAGGCCGCACTGCGAAATTTATTCGCGCGAATTTTTTCGCAAAATTCTGTGACAAATGGCAATGTATGAAGCTACACGCACATGCGATTTAAAATTCGCGAAAAAAAAATTATTAAAATGCGGAATATATATACCGCGCGAATAAAATTCGCGGGAATAATTTTCGCAATGCGGCCCCGCTCTAAGATTCGAAACGAAGAGATGCGCAGGAGACCCAAAATCACTGATATAGCCCAATATCAAGTAAGTTGAAGCGGCAGTGGGCAAGTCATTTGTAGCGCTGCCATCAGAGCCGAAAACTCTAGAGTACCAAATACTACGCATCGAGAAACTGTAATATGTAATGCAAAATAAACTCAAACGCTCTTATTTTAAAGTCGTAATTCAATACTTCGAATATTTATTTTACAACATTTCTGCTTGGGGCGCTGGCTGTTTTGGAATGCTGAATGTATTGGCAAACTCAAACCTTAAAATAAGCCAGTTTAGTTCCATTTTACTCTGAAGTCATTGTTTCGATCAGTAGTATTTAGTAAAGTTTTCGAGCTGTGACTAAGTATACAGCTGAGACTAAGTATACAGCTTAAATGATAGGTAGTTCCAACCAAAACACAGTTCCAGCACAAAGTAAGCTCCCTTCCACTTTCCTTGTTCTGTGACGCTCTGAGCATAATAAATCTTCACGTCATTCTCGTACTGTCTATGTTTATCGTCATATAATTTATTTGAAGGTATAATATGACAATATCTAATCTCATAGTTTGTCACCGTTACCTAATTAATTAAAGCTGGTGTATATTGATCTAATTAGCAATAAATAAATGACAACAACAGCTATGAATCAAGCGAACCACGCCTAAAAACGCCTCCGCCCACTGTATGGGAATGCACTATTACCGTAACTTGTTCGTCACTGGCATGACAAATTCCTCTGACACCCACAAAAAGTCTAAGCCCTCATACGCATTAGCGGTTGCGGTAGCGGTGCGGTTATATTTTTATATGCAACCGCTACCGCAACCGCTAATGCGTACGAGCGCTTAGTGCGTACAAAATGAGCGGTTGCATATAAAAATATAAAAAGCGGCTAGCCGCACCGCTACCGCAACCGCTAATGCGTATGAGGGCTAACGCTGCGTCCACACGCTTGTGACAAATGACAAAGACCAATATGTGGACCGGGTGTCGGGCTTGGTTGGTGTAGGCATGCAAGCGTTTTCCGTCAATCCGGTTGGCTGCCTGCATTTACCAGTGCTTGGTGTTCGGTGTGTGTGAACGCCGCATGACATGTTGCATAATATCGTCCCAGTCATTTGTGATGTAGATGTGAGTTACTTATAAATGAATGTTACGACGAGCAGTAGAGGTAAAAAGAATAAAAAATACAAAAGTTGTCTATTAAGTACTACTTAGTAGTATTTAGTACTATTGCTTTGTGGTATCCTACCCCGAATCCGTCTGGTTAGCGACCACAATTCAGCCGTAATCTGCCACAAAGCATCCGATGTGTTCCGGCAGCGAGTCTCCTTTTCTTCTGAGAGGCCGGCAACGCATTAGTGGTTCCTCTGGTGCTGCAAATGTTCATGGGCGGCGGTGATCACTTAACATCGGGTGACACGCTTGCTCGTTGGCCCGCATTAATACGTAATAGTACCTAAAGGCGCTAATATATTATTTATACCTATTTTTAAAATTTTGTCTAATACTACCCAGAATCTGCCGTAGATGCTCTGAAAAATATTTTTTTTTAGACCTAAGTGTTCGGCTACACATCTAATTAGAAAACTCAGGAGGCAGGAGCTAAGAGCTCCGAGTGATAATGCTTGTATACAATATCACGAATAGTCCGTGATACCGCTAATAAACCCGTGTTGCTGTCACACTACTTGAACGATGGCATAGATTAAGTCTAGCTTACACATCTGTCTACTTAGAGTTAAGCTTAGGTAGTTCAGCTTAGCTCTCATAGCTGTGGGAATTTTACGTATCACGGAGCTCAGCTCTTGGACGACAACATAATATCTGCTTCATCATCACGTTACATGGTCGTAACTTTTAATTATCATTAAAAATATGGTGGGCGTTGCTGTGTATGGTCTTATATAATGCCAACCTTTTCAAAGTACCAAATTATAGAGTTAGGACACTGTTTTCTATACTTAGTTACATAATTACAAAACATCTCCGACTTTCATTTTAGTTGGGTAGGTATACCTACGGCAATCTTTCCATATTCATATACTCACTGGTCATATTATATTAGGTACCTAATTCATAATGTTGTTATGTCACCTTAAGGACCGGCACACCTAAATCGGGTTAAACAAGGTCCAGCATTTTAAGTTTTTACAATAGTAAATATTTAAATTTCTAAACATAATAAATATTATGCACTACTCTATAAAATGAAGTATAAGATCATTAAAAAAAATTGTCATAAAGTCTTATATTAATAATAGAAAAAAAATCGAGAAATTCATAGAAAACTTTAAAATAGCGTTGCCGCATTTGAAGTCTCCTGAATTAGTTTGAGACATAAAAACAACAAAAATTGTCTTAAATTAATGGTAAAAGACCAAGGAACACGATAAATAAATTTGTTTTTCAATACAACTTTAAGTTTTTTTGCAATTGGGTAGCAAACATACCACATTTTTATCCACGATTTCTTCATACAAATTACTATGGCGTGCACCGCTGCAAAATTCAACCTATATATTCCCGGAACGCGAAGCTTGCGTTTCAATCGCCCGCGGGCTGTCAAGGTGGAAGGTGCGCTCGTCGCTTCAAAAATCCTGTCGCGATCTCTGCTCGTGTACAAACACAAAAACTCGCTGGAGCGGTACCATTGGACAAAAGCACGTGACTAAATACCTACCATGACGAGAAGCTCCGCTGTGAGGGGCTGCTACCTACGTAGTTCGCGCGAGATTATAATATTTTTCTATAAATTAGGATTTTTTTAACCTTTATTTAGTTAACTTCAGTAAATGATAAAATTAAAAAAATGTAAAATATACCAAATTCTTGCACTATGTGTATGTGAAATTCCAAAATTTATTATTTTAGAGAAATTATTTTTTTTTTCCTGTCAACCCCATAATTTTTGAACTCTAACTTTTGTTATATCTGTATAATTATTAAGTCAGTCGTCATCATTTCATCAATCATTTTTGAAAGCTTTTATCGCCGAAACTATGACTCATAGCCCCATGGTGTTGGTGTTAATTTTTTTTTGACGTGATAAAGTCTTATAAATCGATGAACGCCGGCTGCACGCACGAAAAAGCATGACACTTGAGCCGAGCGTGCAAGCGAGAGCGCGGAACAAGCTATAGAGAGGCACGATCTTCCTAAGTGTTTGGTTTCATCAATGTTTTCTCGTTATGTTGTCACGTAAAATTATCTTCCGTAAACCGATTTTTCAGACAACCAATTTTTTTTTGTGATGTTTGTATGATCGCGTAGTCAGATTTTTGAAAGTTTTACTTCCAAAACCATGGTCTATACTGCCGTCCTAACGAAGAGTGCAATAAGTCGAGTTTTTGGTCAAATTGACTTAAGACCATATCCGTAATCAGGAAAATGAACTCTATATTTTCGTCTTAGACGTCTTTTTTGTATCTTCAATAGTTTCGGTTCTGTTGGTTACCATAACTGCAATATCTAATATAACGATGTGTAAGGAGCTAATCATAACCGAAATATCTTGAGTTATGACTTGGATAGCTTTGATATTTTGTAATATTACATAAAATAGTCGCAATAAGTCCAGTTATTGCACTTATGACTATAGTACGTTTTATAAATTTTTGGCACATTTACTAGTCATAAGCGCAAGAAGTAAGAGTTATTGCAGTTATCATAAGGAAACTTATTACTTAAAATGTCTAGCTTACTAAATGTATTATACTAAAGTAAAGTTAAAATAAACAAAAAGTTTTTGATTTTAACGATTTTGTGGATGTTGTCAAATTCGTAGATTTTTACTTTTACAAGCACAAAATTAGAAACACAACCACTTAAAGAAAATTTTGGAAGTCAAAAGTCATTGGCTGAAAGGGGACAATTTTCATTGAAAGTCAAAGAAAAACATGCAGCTGATTAGAGAGAATTAGAATTAGACAAATGAAAATTATCAAAAATAAAAAAAAACTCGATATCTATACTAATATAATAAAGCGGAAGAGTTTGTCTGTTTGAACGCGCTAATCTCTGGAAGTACCAGTCGGATTTGAAAAATTATTTTTGCATTTGGTAGTACAGTTTTCCGGAAAGGTTATAGGCTATTTAACATTCCTAAAATCTTCCTCTAAGGGGGTAAAATGGGGGTAGAAAGTTTGTATGAAAGTCCTATGTTTTTAAAGTTACAGACCTGAAATCGGCATTTAGATTATTAGTTTTAAATAATATAAACCTGTATATTTTATTCTGAAAAATCTTCCCTTAAGGGTGGTAAAATAGGGGTTGAAAGTTTTTATGTTAAGTTTTAATTATTGTTATTATCAACTTGTAATTTGGAAGGTAGGTTTATCCTAAGGCTTAGATATCAGCCTAGAAAAGATTTTACGAAAATCCTCCCCTAAGGGGGTAAAATGGGGTAGGAAGGTTATATGAAAGTTCTATGTTTTTGCAGTTACAGATATGAAAATAGGCATTTAGATTATGAATTTTAAATAATAAAAACTTGTATAAGTTGTTCTGGAAAATCTCCCATTAAGGGTGGTAAAAAAGGGGATGAAAGTTTTTGTGAAGTTTTAATTATTGTTATTATTATCTTGAAATTTGGACGGTAGGTTCTTTCTAGGGCGTAGATATCAGCCTAGAAAATATTATAGGAAATTTCTCCCCTATGTAAAATATATAAGGGGGTAAAATGGGGGTAGGACGGTTATATGAAAGTTCTATGTTTTTGAATTCAGTTACAGATACGAAAATCGTCATGTAAGTGATTAGTTTTAAATAATAAAAACCTATTTAAATTATTTTGGTAAATCTCTTTTATTCTTATTATGTTCTTGCAATCACCTTATATCTAATTAAAATAATTCACTAAGGAAAACCGTACATATGGTTGGAAGAAACTATAGGGCATCATATAGTTTGTGCTACACAAATAAGTAGTATGTAGGTTTACTAACAAAAACTGCAATAAGTAGTGTAGTTATTGCAATTATGATTAGGAATGCTATATCAAAACAATTCATAAGTCCTAATGATAAATACATTATTGCGTTTTTAGTGTGTATATAAACTTATGTACAAATATAATATACTACATAAAATTAAGCATTATTTTATCTGTCGTTCAGTAAAAGTTTCAAACCAATAGCTTATATAGTTACGAAGATACACACAAAACAAAAATTAAATCTTTAACTGCAAATATCTCGAAAGTAGTCAAAACCTAGTTATTGCACTCTTCGTTAGGACGGCAGTATAGGTCCCTTAATGTTACTCAACCTTCTTATTTACGTGATGTCTATATTGCTCACGTGGTTAGATTTTTAAAGGCTTATATCTCCGAAACTATAGGGTGCAGCCCAATGTTGTTAGTACTCAAACTCCTTATTTTCGGGATGTCTATGTGCTCACATGGTCAGATTTTTTTGTCATATTTAAAATTGGTCATATTTTAAAACTTATATCTCCGAAACTATATGGTGTAGCTAAATGACTACACTTCTTATTTTCACGATGTCTATGTGCTCACGTAGTCAGATTTTTAAAAGTTTATATCTCCGAAACTATAGGGTGCAGCCCCATGTTGTTGGTACTCAAACTTCTTATTTTCGCGATATCTATGTGCTCACGTGGTCAGATTTTTAAAATCTTACATATCCGAAACTATAGGGTGCAGCCCCATGTTGTTGGTACTCAAACTTTTTATTTTCGCGATATCTATGTGCTCACGTAGTCAGATTTTTAAAAGCTTATATCTCCGAAACTATAGGGTGCAGCCCCATGTTGTTGGTACTCAAACTTCTTATTTTCGCGATATCTATGTGCTCACGTAGTCAGATTTTTAAAAGCTTATATCTCCGAAACTATAGGGTGCAGCCCCATGTTGTTGGTACTCAAACTTCTTATTTTCGCGATATCTATGTGCTCACGTGGTCAGATTTTTAAAACATTACATATCCGAAACTATAGGGTGCAGCCCCATGTTGTTGGTACTCAAACTTCTTATTTTCGCGATATCTATGTGCTCACATAGTCAGATTTTTAAAAGTTTATATCTCCGAAACTATAGGGTGCAGCCCCATGTTGTTGGTACTCAAACTTCTTATTTTCGCGATATCTATGTGCTCAGATAGTCAGATTTTTAAAAGTTTATATCTCCGAAACTATAGGGTGCAGCCCCATGTTGTTGGTACTCAAACTTCTTATTTTCGCGATATCTATGTGCTCACGTGGTCAGATTTTTAAAACATTACATATCCGAAACTATAGGGTGCAGCCCCATGTTGTTGGTACTCAAACTTTTTATTTTCGCGATTTCTATGTGCTCACGTAGTCAGATTTTTAAAAGCTTATATCTCCGAAACTATAGGGTGCAGTCCCATGTTGTTGGTACTTAAACTTTTTATTTTTGCGATATCTATGTGCTCACATAGTCAGATTTTTAAAAGCTTATATCTCCGAAACTATAGGGTGCAGCCCTATGGTGTTGGTACTCAAACTTCTTATTTTCGCGATATCTATGTGCTCACGTGGTCAGATTTTTAAAACCTTACATATCCGAAATTATAGGGTGCAGCCCCATGTTGTTGGTACTCAATCTTTTTATTTTCGTGATGTCTGTATGATCGCGTGGTCAGTCGAGATCAACCATTATTTTTGAAAGCTTTTATCTCCAAAACTATGGTCCACAACCCCATGTTGCTTGAAAGTAATTGATACTCAATCTTTAAATTCGTGGAATTATGACGCAGTGTCGAAGAAGCTAGTACTCATAAAAGGCAAAGGCTACCTATAAAATTTCCACTTTAAAAATAAATAAAGATCTGAATTTCATTTACTAAACCATACCTAAATGGCCTAAAGAAATACCTATTTACCTAATACCTAAACCCATAGAAAAAATAGAGTTTACAATCGACGTTTTATGTATTAATGCGCAAAAAATACTTTATGCTAAATTAAAATACCTACACTGCCATCTCATCTCATCATCATCTGCCAAAATACGACTTAATCAATACAAATAATTCACGCACACTTCAGTAAATTCACGTTGATCATTGATCATGAAAGTGTGGCAGACATTTCAGTTGCAAAAGCCGTGTCTATTATTTAGATTTTTTTTTAATCTAACGCCTACGCCCATGATGATTAGAAACAAATAGGTTAATAATAATAATATTAACATTTTGTACACGGACGTGAGAGTAAGATACATAAAAAATAATATTAATAAGTCAGTAAAGTAGTAGTAGCTGTTATTTTATTACACGGTAGGTATAATATCGACAAACATCTCGATAATAAGATAGCTAAGTATGCCTAGGTGAGGAACTCGCTCGCACATCGCCTGCCGTGAATCGAGTGCGCGCACCCGTAGTACCGCTGCTGAATGTATCTATGTGTGCGTGCGCCGACGGTGGCTCTGTGTGTAGCGTTATATGCCTAGTTTTGACTACGCGCTCAAGGTATGCCGGCCCTTAATTAAAAAACTTGTATCGGATTTAAAAAAAGAATAACAGAAGTAGAAAAATAATTAATACATGCAAATAAATTAGCCGTAAACATTATAAAAGCAGGCGATACTACAAGAACAGCTAATTAATAAATGAAGTTCAGGTTCTATAATAAGACACTAGACCTAACGCATGGTCAGTTTTTGTTCCACTATAGTTGTCTCTCATACGATACCGTAATCTTCTTCAGTTATGTGATTATGATGCTACAGGCTCTACCTTAGGATCTATTTTTGCTTATCTAAATATCTTTATTTTATGTAACTGAATGATGTACGGCACAGATAATTCTTAGATAGCTTTAAGGGTATGTTAAAGAAGCATTGCGCACGCAACTTGTTAATTAGTCAACGTTTAATTAAATTCTACATATCGGGCATTTTACTATTTGACATCGACTTTCTTGCCAAGTCACTATAATTTAATTTATTTAATGAAAATTTGATAAAGAGCCAGTTGCACCGTAGGCGGTTAAAGTTATTTTAGTTACCTTACAGTTTGACCACCGAAAAGCAAAATGGTTTGTACAAGATAATAATTCGTACAACTGAAGGTAAAATTTTTCGTCTAAAGATAGCGAAATTATGCGAAAATGTTTTGCTTTAATTAATGGTCAAACTTTAACGGTAACCATAACGTAATTTTAAGCACCTATGGTGAAACTGACCCTTAAAGGTACCTACTTACTGAGTAGCCTATAAGCGAAATTATAATATGTAGAACTACACGCGTGCCTACACTTTTTACTATCGTTTTTATGAATATTATAGCCGATATATATTATGTATACGATATATACGATATTCAATTATTCAATCAATGTCTCAGTGTCAATTTTAGAAACCCGTTGGCTCAACGAACAAAGAGCGGACTGAAATCATAAAGGTCGACGGTACAAACCCCGTGCATTGCATTAATATATATATAGCTGTTCGTTCTGATTCACTGACTCATTCATCGCCTCTCCTGTAAAATTTTGTATGAAAAATTTTTTTTTCACAAATGGTTTCGTATAGAGGACAAAAATTCATTAAGAGGAAAAATATGGAGAGAGCTGATGATTGAGGATTTCGGAGACGGTTGAAGAGCACGCTTAAGGTATTGAAGATAGGTGGGGGGTGCTCGAACAAATGTCACTCGAAACGTCATCCAATTGGCAGTGAGCCGAAAAAAAATTCAAAATGGCGAAAAAAAGATGGCCGCCATACAAATTTCGTCGGTGTCCATCTCGAAGGGTATAAAAGATGAAAGAGTTGTTTCTTAGCAAAACATGATCAGGATCCAAAGGTCTACTCGATGAATACAAAAAAAATTCAAAATGGCGGACTTTATTTTTCCATAGAAAATGTATGGCGAATATTGAGAGAGAGTATAAAGTTGTGAACTAGGTATGCAAGGCGATTGATGCGGTTCTTTGGAGAAATCTCAAAGAAAAATATGGGAAGACATGATGATTGAGGGTTTGGAAGATGATTGATGAGCCCGGGCAGAGTTTTGTAGATAGATGGGGGCTGCTCAAACAAAAAATACTCAGAACCTCATCCAATTGGCACTGAGGTGAAAAAAAAAAACCAAAATGGCGGATTCAAGATGGCGGCTATACAAATTTCGTCGGTGTCTATCTCACCAAGTATAAAAGATGGAAGAGTGGTTTCTTTGAAAAATATGATCAAGAACTAAAAAACAAGATGGCGGAATTTATTTTTCTACACAAAAAAAATTTTTGATGGTTTCGTGTAGAAAACAAAAATTCATGCGGAGGAAAAATACGGAAAGAGCTGATGATCGAAGACTTTGGAGACGGATGAAGAGCACGGCGAGGGTATTGAAGATAGGTGGGACGTGCTCAAACAAAAACTACTCGAATCCTCGCGGTCCGCTTGCGGGCCGCGCACCCACGCGCCGTACTAGTTATTTTATAGAGCCCATTCTAAACATCTAAACATAAACTTAACGCTTAAATAGGAGGTTAAAGGGGGATACTAGTCTATGTTTATTTTAACTTCGCTTGTATTCTATTAAAAACATTCTTTAGATCCCTTCCTGAATTACTTCTGTAAGATCTTATAAAACAGTATAAATAGTTGACTTAAGAGAGTACCTAGTTAACTACATATTTTTATCACAAAATACATAAAGGTATTGAAATGGCACACTAATAAATACTCACTTATTCAAATGGCGCATAAAATAGAGACTTAAATATCATAAAATAACAGGAATATTGTAGTAAAAACGGCCGTGGTAAGGTAGTAAATTCGCAGTTACTGACGCATTAAGCTTTCATGCTTAATGCGTCAGTAACTGAACATGCTGCGTGCGAAAATTAGTATAAAAATTTATTTATTCAACCCTGCGGACGTTCACATTCACACGGTGTTTATTTTCAGAGATCCGTTGATTTCCAACCTGCGACTCGATTTTTTACCCAACTAAGAACGTTTGTCCACCGCTACCGTCACCGGGACGTCTTTTTTATGTGCAGTTGTTGCAGGATCGAGACATTGGTTCTCTTGGCCGTCCACGGTATATGCAGCATCCTTCGCCAGCATCCTTTGCCAGCACCACATCTCTAGCGCGTCAATCTTCTTCCTCTCCAGTGAGCGAATTGTCCAGGATTCCGCGCCGTAGAAAATGATGGAGAATACCAGAGTCTGAACGAGCCGTTTTTTCGTTATATTCGATATTTTCCTGTTCTGCCATATTCGGGTCAATTTGTTCATTGCAGACTTGGCCATTTGAGCTCGTCGCCGGATCTCCTTTTCACAGCCTCCTTGGTTGGTCAGTAGTGAGCCGAGATACAAGAACTCAGAGACAAATTCGCTAAGGTCGCTTAGTTCTCCGGTTCGAGTTAGTGTACCAGCCCTATCTATTATTCAAACTTTAGTCTTTGTTCTGTTGACTGTTAGACCAACCTGCTCGCTTTCATATTGGACTCTTCTGAAAAGTTCGCCAAGTTCTTCTTCGGATGACGCGAACGGATCGCGCGACGGATCAAGCGGATGTGACATATACACACAAACCTTCGCTTTTATAATATTATAGTGTGATTCTATTTTAATTCTTCTTTATGAAATATTATAATAATATAATGTACAGAATCCTACGATATTTTATAATAGTGACGTGCATGACTGGTATTATTTTATAAGTATGTAGATAGCTAATAATAAGACGGAGACAAGTCAATTGATTTCAGATAAGGATAATGGACAAAGTTGTGGAGGTTTTATGTATTTTGTAGAGTAGAGTATGTTTTACTAAAAGAAAAAAAGAAAATGATAAAATATTAAGAAATCGGCCAAGTGGCAGTCGAGCCTTGCTCTATTAGGGTTCCGCACATAAGGTCAACCAAAAATTTCATTTACTTTTGGTCACAGGTTATAAACTACCTATGTATATTATTGAGTGTGACTGTGATAGCCTAGTGGTTAGGAGGACCGACTTCTAATCGGAGGTCGTGGGTTCGATCCCGGGCACGCACCTCTAACTTTTCGGAGTTATGTGCGTTTTAAGTATTTAAATATCACTTGCTTTAACGGTGAAGGAAAACATCGTGAGGAAACCTGCATGTCTGAGAGTTCTCCATAACGTTCTCAAAGGTGTGTGAAGTCTGCCAATCCGCTTGGCCAGCGTGGTAGACTATGGCCAAAACCCTTCTCACTCTGAGAGGAAACCCGTGCTCTGTAGTGAGCCGGTAATGGGTTGATCATGATGATGATATTATTGAGTCGGTTTTTCCAGTATTCGTTGGTTAAATACAGTGTATTATGTATGAAATATGATATAGGTGTGTAATACTGAAATTCCAAATTCCTAACTTGTTTAGTTGTTAAAATGAACCTCATAGCAAAAATTGTTCTACGACTGACAACTTTGACGGCTCCCCATTTCTTTTTTTATGAAGATAAAATTAAAATAATATATTTGTATTAGCCACAGACGTATAAAGAGAAGCAGACCTAACATAATCTTCACAACTACATCTAAAAGAATAAATAATATCTTCGCTTGTTTCTCTCCAAACAAAAATATAATACTCTATCTCTTTTTTTTCTGTTGTTGCAACACTTACGCACTCATAGAAAAAATAGGTCTTGAGGCAAACCGCCATCTTGCTAAGCACAGCTTAGCATGATGGCGGTGCAATATGTCAAATGATGTCAAAAACAAGATCTTATCTTGCGAGTTGTTTATTATTTTATTTTTGCATTAAAATCAAGTCTTAAGATCCAAGAATACTAAAATAAAATGGTTAAGTGTAGTGCACCTCTGTGCAGCAATTCTTCATAAAGGAAAACACCTGAAATTAATTGTTATCGGTAAGTTTTCATGTGCCATAGTCTCGTAATTTGTTTACATGGTTACTGTGAGATTAATAATAATCGTTCGGCATTTTAGAAGCAGTCCCTATTTATTATATGTCCAAAACTCGTAAATAGTTATAGTAATTTTGGTTCTATTAAATTATTGATAAATATTGCAACAGGGATCCTGTTGCAATATTTATCAATAATTTAATACTCTGATCTCGTTTGATGTTTCATATACTTGTGCAATTTCACAGGGCCGTATTCAGGCTCAAGGTTTGTTTAGTAGGTATATTTTGAAGGTTGATTAGATAAAAGTAGGTACGGACAAATTATAAAAATGAAATCATTTTTCAGGTTCCCAAAGGACGAAAACTAAGAAATGCCTGGTTGACCAACATGAATAAAAAAAATTGGCATCCCAAATCATCGAGTGTACTATGTTCTAAGCATTTTAAAGCACATTTAGTGGACAACAAAAAGGACAGGAGAGATTTGATTTACCCATCGAATGGTTTGATTAAAATAATTCAATCGTGTGAAGAAGTTTTGAAAATGATTAAAGGAAAATATATAAGTTATAATAGCATGATAATGTATATAGCTGATTTATCGAATAATTGTAGTGAGTTTAAGACCAATGATGAACATGATTTCAATCATTTGCAAATAATGATTAAGGTGATTGTTAAATTTTATTTTGATTTAAGAATGAAGCATAATGCAAAGCAAAGCAATCTATCGGAATGAAATTATTAAGAAAATACTTAGTTTTGTTTAAAAATAAATAATTGAAACTTTTGTTTGTTTTTATTTATTTTACTCATTTTACATAGGTAAGGTAGGTCGAATGAAATAGTTAGGTAGTTAAACTAGTAAAAAGTTAGTTTGATAAATAGTTTACAAACTAGCGTTTCACTAGTTTAACTACCTACCTATTTCATTCGAGTGAAGTGTCACGTCATAACATAGAGCACGAAGCGAATCATAAATCAGCAGGCCTATTCTGTATCTCAGTGGTAACGAAAACGTTAGAACCTATGAAAATGTGCCCATCAAATAATTATCAAACCATCATTTTACATTGTGTAACATCTGATGATGATGAACTGCACCCCAGTTGGAAATTAAGGTTACAGAATGTAAAATAAGGGTTTAACAATTTGATGCCACTTTACCGTAGTTTTCAAATTAATTTCATCACAGATTAATGATTAGTATCTACAATAAATTTCATATCACAGATACTTACTTAATAATTATAGGCCTGCAGGTCAGTCACTACGCTACGCTTTACTATCTATACTAATCTGGCAATAGTGTTATTTGACTATACTTTCAAGGGCCTAGTGACTCGAATAATAATCTCAATGTTCGCGCGATTATAGATACAAAATCAACCGCGCGATGACCGCGTAATCGCTTTCTAATACGGCGACGACGCCTAAGTCTGATTCCGCGTTACGAGTTCAGTCCCTCACCCTCGCTTGCATGAGTTCGGCCCTGTTTACTGTCAATGTGTGTGTGAAATTTGTATGTAGGCGTAATTGGCACGCCAATTTTTTTGTTATGTTAGGTCTGCTTCTCTTTATACGTCTGTGGTATTAGCACTTATATTTTTACTTGTAGATAGTGACATTCTACATGCGGTAATGAAACAAATGTTTGTCGTCTCCTTTTTCATGAATGTGACCCTGAAAAATAATTTAATTTTTCAAATTCATTATCGTTTTTGGATCAATATTCCACACCAATAATATGCAAACAAGTCTATAACAAATTTTGTCTACGAGCTGGAGATACGTGACATATAGACGGACAGATAGCTCCGACGGATAGATAGACTAACAGGGCTCCGTTTTGCCCTTCGGGTACGGAACCCTGAAATCTATACACAATACGAGTAGCTATTTATAAGCATTGCGAATATTTACTCCTTCACAGGAAACTACAGAACCCTAACAATTGTACTGTGCTGTAAAAAGTTGCACATATTTACTCAACAACCTGTTAAGAGCTGCTATTTGTCAGTCCAATTAGCTAATTTGCGAGTAAATCATTGATATCGCAAATGGAATGTTCCTACTGAATTGTAATTTGAACCAATTAAATACCAAAATGTCATTAGTAATGTAGATAAGACTTCAAACAATAATAATAAAATTGTTTTATTTAATTATACAAATCTATCTCTTTAAGGTATAAAAAGTAATCCTTATTGTGCAATTTCGTCCGTCTATTCGTCTATCACAATTTCTTTTCACAGTAAATATTAATGATATCAACTTGAAAGAATAAGTTTTAAATAATACTTGTCCAACTAAGTATAAAACAGTCCGAAATAATTTCTATATGGTTGCGTCAAAGTTTAATTTTATTAGGCGATTGCACTCACTGCATTTATAATTTCATGAACAAGTAGGCATTGCTATAAACTGCCGCTATTACAAAGTGCATAGATAGGCACAAATAAGTAATTTAAAGAATGAAGTACATTATATTGCAGCTTATATTATTATTGGTAGCCAGGCCAGGTTGAAGATATTTCGCACGTAAATGAGGTGCGTATGGTTGACTAAAATATTTTCGCTCCAACCAAAAAAATAACATCTTAGCACAGGTACATCTTTGTAATATAGAAAAGTGGTAGTCTATCTATTCTATACATATAATAAAATCGTAGACTTGCCGTATCTGTACATTAAAGATTTTTGCAAAATAATAACTGGGGGATGTTACGTATAAGTAATAGAACGTAAAAAAGCTATTTTTGAAATTTTGTCTGTTTATCTGTTTGTCTGTTTGTCTGTATGTTTATGCGCGCATCACGCAAAAACTACTGAATGGATTGAAATGAAACTAGGCATGATTTAAGTTCATACTACGGAGTAACATATAGGATACTTTTTATCCCGAAATTCAGTACGGTTCCCTTGGGTGAGGGGATAAAAGTCAAAATGTGTACTTAGCTGTAATTCATAAACGCGTGGTCCGATTTCATTCATTCTTTTTTTGTTAGAAAGGAAATACTTTAAAGATTACTGGCTAATCTCTCAAAGGCTGGATCGATTTTGATGGGACTTTTACTGGCGTATGATTACATTTTTACTAAAAGCCACGCGAACGAAGTCGCGGGTTTCCGCTTGTAGTGTAATAAGATACTAAATTATAATTTATTTAATTCATTGCAACGTAGTATATGCAAGTAACTTTTCTCGAACAAACGCAATTCACGCTATAGCTAACATAGCGAGATTGCTTAGAAACAAATAATAATCAGAAGCATGCTAGGGCGAAGATGAACGTCAAAAGACCGTCATGCCTACTATGCACGAACGTATAGATATCATACATAGGTAGGAACCATTTGAGTTTTGTGCACACGCACAAAGGATTGTCAAAGGAAAAAAATAATAAAAGGCTGGAGCAAATTCTTTACCTTCCCCTAACAAATGATTGAACGATCCTTAATGAACTGGCTTAAGCCCTTGGGTAACATAATACGCAGAATTAAGTCCTGTTCAGACTATTGGAGTAGGGTAATAAAATCTTTCAATTGTAGACCTGATTGGCCTAGTTATAAAAGATAGTGTGCATAATCTTACAGTTTATATTGGTATCTTGTTACTTATTGGTGTCATAAAGCCATTATAATTTTATATTTGGCCGATGCTATAACAAGACAATCTTCTATAGTTTAAAAAAGGTTCTTTGTATACATACATAGTCATAGTATGTTACAAACACAAACGATAGCAATTTTAAAACTTATTAAAGTATCTACTTTCACTTATTTGCGTCACGTTCTACGACTTTTTTAAGTGATTGTCACAGGAAAAATTATTCTCATACTTATAAACCTCTAGCGTTCCGGGTATGCGTTGCAATGCCACGTAAAATACCAGGTTTAGGAACACATAGACGACAAAAATATGTATAAACATCCATTTTTATATATACAGTATATTATTTTTGGCTAGAAACCTTCGCGGGAGTACAATCGGTTCAATACTTTAGCAGCGTACGACATTGATATTTATTTATTATATAGATGAACAGAGAACACGTTTTATTAATTCGCCCATTTCCGCCATTGATTTAAGTTAATTTCATTCATATATGTGCATCAGCCTTTACATTCGGCACTTGAAACAAGTGTGTGAATTATTCCAGCGGTGATGTCCCATAAATTTTTACTTTTTCGATTAAGTTTAGAGCAAGATAATCGAGCTCGCATATGCACGCTCAATTCATTAGACGTTTTGAGTGCAATTTTTCATATGATCCCCTCGTTAAAGAAGATATCTCCTTTGATTACTTTTCATTCCGATATAAAAACATTTAAAGGTACGTGTGTGTATTTAATTGATAATTACGCATTATCAATTTATAGTGTCATGTTAACTAAGTAATTAAAATTATTATAAATATTATAACCAGCCGATGGCCGCGACTTCATCCGCGCGGAATTTTTGTCAGGTTTGTCGCGCCAGTAGATTTACGTAAAAAGTAGCTATGTTCATCTCCGAGATACAAGTTATCTATTGTCAAATGGACAAATAGTTTTAATTAAGTGAATGAACTTGAAGTATTAAAAAGTATAGTAGGTATATTCACATTCAATTGCACACAAACAAGGGCTAGGTATATGAAGACTAACTTTTAAAATATTTTTATATCTTTAAAAAGAAGAAGACGGTAAAAAAGTAGCTGCTGCTATCGATTCATCTATATAGATCCGTTCGTTAACCTGATTTTCGTCGAACGGGAATCGAACCCGGTGTTGTAGCCATCGTGGCCGCGACAACGATCTCGCTCCCATTGTCTGCTTCACCAACGATAACATTCTCATTTGCTGAGGGAATTTTAACGAAACTTTAAAATTCTCCAAAATTAGCAGTTTTTAAAAGAGTGTTAGTTTGAGGAGAAGGTTGCGTACCTACAGTGTTATTATATCGTCGTCGTTATTGCGATTTATGTCGATACATCAAACGATTTCAACGATTCATAAAATAAGTAGTTTATAAGCGACCCTAAACAAACGATTTTTTTTGGGTTTTTCTTTCACGGTTTGTTGCGATGTCTAGCTCGAAAATTAAATATTTCTTAGACCCAAAATATTATATTGCTCATTATGTACGGAACCCTAAAAGAGCGAGGCCGACTCGCGCTTTGCCGATTTTTTAAAGGACATAACAATTATTACAAACAGATATTGATTGCCCTTGCAGATTTTCAGCAGAAAGAAAAACAATTTAGCTTGATACCTACTTTTTTAAGTAATAGAGCAAGATCCCAGGGCCGCCAGACATCACGTATTTTCTGACGGATGAAATGTGGACGATTGAGTAGTGTTGGTATGTACTATGATCGTATGCCTACCTGCTAGCTTGGTCAAACGGCCAATTTCCAGGTATCAGGTAATCAAGGTACATAAAAACATTACTTACTTCACGTAAATTCTCATGGCTGATTTTTATATATGTTTTCGAGTGTATAGTCTATACTAATAAATAAAATTGAAGTGTCTGTCTGTAATATCGAAATAACTACCTCATATTAAGCTCATATGGTTATTTGAACGATACTGTAACCAAATCACACGTTTTTAAAATTTTTGTCTGTCTGTCTGTCTGTCTGTCTGTCTGTCTGTCTGTCTGTCTGTCTGTTTGAACGGGCTAATCTTTGGAACGGCTGAACCGATTTTGACGGGACTTTCACATACAAGTAGAGAATTAACCAGGGAGTAACATAGGCTACTTTTTTAACCGACTTTCAAAAAGGAGGAGTTGTGTTTTTCTACCTATGTACACCGATATCTCCGAGATTTCTGAACCAATTTGCGTAATTGTTTTTTTAATCGATAGAAAAACATTGCGACACTGTCCTACAAAAAATTTGGATTCCAACTCCTCAATCCTGATGCTGTAGGGGATCTGATCCCCAACACTAATGGGATTTAGGCACTGTCGGTTACTTAAATTGATATTGGGGATACCAATTAAAGACTTTATTGTTGAATGACTTCGAGTAGGTACATGTCCAACTCCTCAACCCTGATGCTGTAAGGAATTGCATTCCGAAATCGTAAGGATCCCACGGAATTTTTCCGTTTTGTGGACAGGTTACTACTTACTACAGATAGGCTACTTTTTGTTCTGGAAAATCAAAGTTCCCACGAGATTTTTACAAACCACACGGGCAAAGCCGTGGGCATCATCTAGTTAAAAATAAATTGTCAATACTCCCAGACACTTTCCGTCGGCCATATTGCTTGACAGACGCTTTAAGGGTCTCAAAATAATTAGTCAACTTCACGTAAATTCTGACGCTCCATTTTTATATATGTTCATCCGACAACTATTTTCAAAGCTTTGACAAGAAGACAGACCGATCCAAGGGGCCAATCATCCCCTAAACTAAATTTTAATATCTCTGTGAGTGGGAGCGCGAGAGCATTATCTACGCGCATGAGACTGAGTGAATTTTTTGAATCTAAAAAATTTAAGAAAACAAGGAAAAACGTTCAATAGCATTAAAGAAAAAATAACAAAACTGGCAAAAAAATTAGAAGATTTATTGCTTAATCATGATGCTTTAAATATTATGACTGCAGAAGAATACAAGCAGCTTTTATAAGCACTTCGACAAAACGGACCCCTGAGTTTAGTTGGTTCAGTGGACAGAAAAAGTTTAAATAAATAAATAAACAAAATGTTTAGACAAAACTTTAAAATAAATGATCCAAATAATTACCTAATGTCTTAATTTATAACACCGACAGTAATTTTGTATTTTCATGTCCTGATTTATGAATAAATGAATCCAACAAATGTAGAGATTTGGAGTTTTTATTTAAAACTAGAGGTCCGTCCCGGCTTCGCCCGTGGTACATAATATATAGCCTATAGCACTCAAGGATCACGTACATATCCAACGGTGAAAGAATTTTTGAAATCGGTCCAGTAGTTTCTGAGATTAGCGCGTTCAAACAAACAAACTCTTCCGCTTTATTATATTAGTATAGATTCAAATCTTAGTAGCGACCCTAAAATGTCATTTAAAAAAATTGAAAAAAATACTGAAATACTTTCATAAGGTATAGAATCAAATTATGTAGTGCCCCGTGAATATAAGAAAAAAAAATTTTTTCTTAGGAATAAGGACCACCCTAATAGGCAGTCCATGACGTCACGGGTTGTTGAAAACGCCTTGTGTAAATAAATAGCAATTTCCGTTCGCCATGGGTTGCAGTACGGAAATTGGCGCGTATTTGTGCCAAAACTCAAAATAGGTTAAATCTCGCTTGGAATTTGATGATTGTTTTTAAATAATAATAATAATATGTCAAACAAATTGTATACTTAGTCATTATACTATACAGGGTGTCTGGGAAACTCAGTAAAGTAAAGTAAAGAATTTACGTGAAGTTGACTAATTATTTTGAGACCCTTAAAGCGTCTGTCAAGCAATATGGCCGACGGAAAGTGTCTGGGAGTATTGACAATTTATTTTTAACTATACACTCGAAAACATATATAAAAATCAGCCATGAGAATTTACGTGAAGTAAGTAATGTTTTTATGTACCTTGATTACCTGATACCTGGAAATTGGCCGTTTGACCAAGCTAGCAGGTAGGCATACGATCATAGTACATACCAACACTACTCAATCGTCCACATTTCATCCGTCAGAAAATACGTGACGTCTGGCGGCCCTGGGATCTTGGACCATAAGTAAAAAACAAACGCCAAGCACTTATATTAAGATGACAAACGAGTTAGATATAACTTGATTTAGTAAGAAATACCTATTCAATCAACTAATGGGTTTGCATTGTCGGCTGATAAGGTTTTTTATGTCCCGTGTTGGTTCCATTAACAACTGTCCAGAACCACCAATATTGATGGCTTTTGTGCTTTTGGAATTTTAAAGCATTTTACAAAATAAAAGCTGTTGCAAGTTAATTTATTAGTCACAGGGTTAAAAATAATTAATATTTCACTTTACTTTCCAATCAAGGGTACAAGTACTATACATAATAATATTTCCATTTTCATCCATGCATAATAATATTTCCTTAAGGAGGTAGTATTTTAGAGTATTTTATAATTATTAATATGAATTTGTAATTAGACGATCAAACGTTTAGATGTGAAATTGTCTCTAGGTTTTTCATAAAAACTGTAAGTACGAATTACCTACATCTTTGTTCAATGGCTGCATATTAAACTACAAAAGCTGTTTTACTAAGCTTCGTAGCTGTGGTAGATATCCTACAACTAAACACAATATAAAGACATATATTGTGTTTAGATTTTATATGTATACCTTAATCTGGCTTGGACATAAACAATTTCACTATTAAGGCGCCAAAAGTCTCATGTAATGGGTTGGCCTGTAGTCTTCGAGCTTCTAACAAAGAGCAATAACTAAAGCCTGAATGAGTAATAACCTGAAACTAGTTAGCATTTAGATACGGCATTAATTCCAAAGCTGTCACAATACTGGCCACTACGAAAAAGGTATTTATTATTCAATTTACGCGTAGATACATATCTATTGCTGGATATGTACGTAATTCGTGGGAAGGTACGAAACAGTGGTTAGAATCCTTGCTAGGAAACAATAATTAACAGTCTGAATCGCGTAGAGCGAGCAATTTATTCTTTTTCACGTAAATATATGATTCTACGACACGTATGTTTAACCTACTATTTATTTATTTATTTTATTTACAATACATATTAATATTTTTACAATGATTACTTCGTGCTCGTAAGCTCTAATGCTAGGCTTGTCTGAGCACTGCGCATTCCTCAGTTAACTTAGGTACATCTAGATACAATGGTTTACAATGAAAAGAGCATGAAATATAGCTACTCTAAATAACTGATTGAAAAAATATGTTCGCAGTATGTAGGTACTAGGTAGTATAAAATTATATAAAACAAGTGGGTAGTTCATTGAAAAATTTACGTGCAAACGAGTTATTTTGGTTAAAGCGTATATACAATTTAGTTGAGGTAGATTCTATACAGGCTGCTTCAAATAAGTACAAGATTTGTACAAAATTAAACATTTGTGTTTAAAAGATAATTTTTAACTTTATAGTTTATATTTTTTTCTGTTAGTTTTGATTTCAGATCTCTTGGTAATTCATTTATCAGTCTTGGCAGTATGTAGTCTGTAGTTCGTTCTCCGTAAAAATTGTTTGATTTTGTTGTAATCAATTTTTGATCTGTGATTTGTCTCGTCGTTATTTTATGTGTGATAAAGTTTTGATAGAAATTAAAGTAATTTTGTGTGATTAGGGCATATTTGACTTTTTTTTGTATGGGAAGTATTTTACAGTATTCAAATATTTTTTCTTCGTTTTGTCTGAATTTGTCTTTGATTTTTGTAGGAATAATCATTTTTAGAGTTCTTTTTTGTATATTGTGAATTTTATTTATGTGTGTTTTAAAAGTTCGTCCATACGCACTGAGACCATATGATACAACACTATCCATAAGGGCCATGTATAATAGTAGTATCGTTTTAAATTTCATTTTGTTTTTAACTAGGTATAATTTTGCCATAATTGCTCGTAGTTTGTTGCATACTGTCTCAATGTGTCTGTCCCAGTTAAATCTGTTGTCAATTACTAGTCCCAAATAAGTATGCTCAGCTACTTCTTCAATATTCTCGCAGTTGCATTTAGGTAGATTTACGTGAAGGCAATTGTGTGTATGTGATACTAGAGAAGGTTTATCAGTAGTTTTATTGTGACTCGATCGTATATGGAGCAGTTTAGTTTTTTGCGTGTTTAGCACTAGTCCCATGTCGTGCGACCATCTACAAAGAGAGTCAAAGTCTTGTTGGAGATCTTCAACAGCCATTTTTAAATTTTTGTTCGCAGCTATGATACATGTATCGTCCGCATACTGGAATAATTTACAATTGGTTACAATATTTTGTAAATCATTAACGTAAGCTAAGTAGTGCAATGGGCCTAGCACTGAACCCTGTGCTGTTCCTTCAGTAATTGCTATTTTATCACTAATTTCACCATCTACCTGTACTACGTAAGCTCGTCCCATTACGTAATTTTCAAACCATTTCAAGAGAGGCCCTCTTATACCCGTATCATTCAGTTTATCTATCAATATTTTATGTCGTAGAGTGTCGAACGCTTTGCTGTAGTCTACGAACACCATTAGAACATGTTTTTTACAATCGAGACATGTGTTTACGTAGTCTGTTAACTTAGATAGTAATTGAGTGGTGCTTTTTTTAGGTTGAAAACCGTACTGCTGGCTAGCTAGAATACCATGTTCGTTGTAAAAGTTGTGTACTTGATTGCATATATATTTTTCCACTATTTTGTCTATTACTGGTAGTATGGTAATGGGACGATAGTTGTTATATTCTTTTTTGCATCCTTTTTTAAAAATTGGTCGAACTACACCGAGTTTGAGTTCGTCAGGGTATTGGCCAGAAGAGATACTTAGATTAATCAGTGTGGTAATAGCTTTTGTAATTTTACTAGCGATATTTTTTATGTCAACGGGTTTTATTTTATCAATACCTGCAGATTTCCGCGTTTTGATATTTTTTATTAGTTTTAATATTTCGTTTGGCTCTGCCTTTTTTATTCTGATAGAGACGTTACTAGGATGTGTGTATGAAGCAGGATCTAGAATTGGTATTTTACATTTAGGTAACGTATCTTTTATACTTTTATCAAATCCTATCGCAAAATTATTTGCTATATCTTTAGTGGTTTGATTTTCATTAAACGCCTTTAGTATTACACTATCAAGTGAATTTTTTATTCTACCCATTATTTTATCTAAAAAATTCCATAATTTTTTTGGTTCATTTTTATATTCTCTAATATTATTTCGTGTATTTTTATCTTTTTGTTTTTGTACTAGTTTATTACATTTATTACGTATTTTCGTGTATTCCAATTTTAATATTTTATTATTTGTATCTTTTTTCCATGCAATAAATTTTCTATCCCTACTCTCACATAATTTAATTAATTTATTACTAACCCAACTTTCCATATTTCTTTTAGAATTTTTTACACGTAAAAAATATCCAAACAAAAACATTTCATGTGAATAATAAGGCCAACTTCCTATCAAAAAGTTTCGGCCATTAAAAGTACTGATATCAAAAATTATGACCAAGTCCTATGCTAGGCTCGATAAATGAAACCATACAGTTTTAGAAGGTATATCTTCTTCGATCACCCTCAAGCTGTCATACCATTCCTAATGATCCTGTTAAAATATTTTTAAATAATTTATGTCTTACTAATAACACTATAATATGAAGCTCATTTGGGACTGAGAATAGTTTTATTGTTTTCAACTTGACAACATTTTTGCACTCCTTTGAATTTGTTTAATTTAAAAAATGTTGCCAAGTTGAAAACAATAAAACTATTCTCAGTCCCAAATGAGCTTCATATTATAGTGTTATTAGTAAGACATAAATTATTTAAAAATATTTTAACAGGATCATTAGGAATGGTATGACAGCTTGAGGGTGATCGAAGAAGATATACCTTCTAAAACTGTATGGTTTCATTTATCGAGCCTAGCATAGGACTTGGTCATAATTTTTGATATCAGTACTTTTAATGGCCGAAACTTTTTGATAGGAAGTTGGCCTTATTATTCACATGAAATGTTTTTGTTTGGATCTCACTCCTTTTTTCTAAGTATTTCAAAGTTAATGCAATAAGTATAATGAAGTCTTTTTTCTCTCTTACGCTTCAGTATAATTAGGAATAGAACCCTATCACATTTTACGGTCTGATTAGATGTGGTTTAATCTTCAATACATAGTATAAAACAAAGTCGCTTTCTCTGTTCTAATTGGGTGAATTTTTATTTTGTTCGTCTGTCTGTCAAAATCACAGATAACAGAAACTCCACTCCAGAGTATTTCCACTCAGTGGTCAGTTTCAGAACTTAGAACCATACGGCTTAACTAAGAGAAGATTTTGAGTATTTGACTCTCATTAAGTTTAATGAATAGTATTAGATATTAGTGATACCTAGTAGCCGGAATCAACAGGACACCAAAGTCTCCTCCAAACCTCCAAAGTCGGCCACCCATCCATTTCCTGACTTGGGTCAAGGTTGCTTATCAAAATTATTAAGAAAATCGCGCTTCTGGTTTTATTGGCAAAGACGAATCTCAAACTACTGGAAGGAACGGGCTTAGGCACACAGATAGCTATTAATGTGGCGTACGACATCCGCAAAGAAAGGATTTTTGAAAATTCAACCCCTTAGGGGGTAATATAGGGGTTTGAAATTTGTGTAGTCCACGCCGACGAAGTCGCGCCCGGGACTTCGATAAAAAAATATACCTATTGGCGTTTTATTATTTACCTATACCTACACTTTACTTTTTATTAGAACTCAAGACCAGTAAGATTGACCCCTTGCTACAAAACTTAAAAAGTCACATCTCCCTAAATAGTGCACTGATTTCGATGAAACAAGAACCATATATAGCTTCGAATAAAGTAAAACACATTTATTAAAACAAAATGAAAATTTGTTCAGTATTTTTTGTGTGATGTGGGAACAGATAGATTTTTATATATCTTTGAATTGGTCAGTGTCTGATGCAACTTTTGGACATTTTTCGATTTTTTCCTTCATATACACACTAAGACTCATCTTCTTACCAAATTTCAACATTCCACATACACGGGAAGTGCGTCATAATTTTGATCAGTCAGTGAGTAGGTCTTGTTTTATGTGATTTTCAAACCTCTGTATCTCAGAAACGGTTCAACTTGAAAATTTGAAACTTTCAATTTATCATCACATCCACGAGTTTAACTTATATTTCAAATTTCGTAGGATTACTATCCCGCGAACCAGAGTTATGAGGGGGGTCAAAACAGCTCGAAATGGATCGTGTAAATAACACACTCATGCGACAAGGCCGGAGGAACTTGGCCTGGCGCACTTCGTGCGCCTAGATTTTCCAGATTCGTAACATTTAACAATAGTATTAAACTATAACTACCTACCTTCTTTTATGTCAGTAAGCTCTTACAGCGACTTTTTAATGAACAGCCCTGTATAGAAGGTTTAATTTATACATAATATGAAACGTGGAAAAAAAGTTAATAACTCTATCGCTTTATAACATTATGTTAATATGGCTCTGACAAATTCTAGTTTTTATAGTAGGTACATAGGTATCTTCGTAATGGCCATGCATTGGCTTATTGATTAGTCGGTTGACGCATTACGGATTATCCATGGTTCGTTAAAATAGATAAAATTATTATAAACACCAAACAAGTTTAGTGTACTATCACAGTTGATTGAAAATATAATTATTGTTTTGAAATCTAAATAAAACTATTAATTAAGTACTTAACTGTGCTAGCAACGAGCATTATAAATATTTTCGTTATACTTTTACCATACTTTTTTACTTTATTCGATGAAAATTAAGCTCTTGATTGCGATTTCATCCATGGCAAGTGCAGTCACGATGCAGTCTAAGATGACAAAGAGCTAACTTAGAATGAGCAGTTAAGATTTTAGCAAAAGTACAAAGTGTCCGCGTATGTATTTTTCCAACTAGGATTGGTTTAATCATGATGATGATCATCATGATCAACCCATTACCGGCCCACTTATAGTGCAAGGGTCTCCTCTCAAAATGAGGACTTCACACGCTTTTAAGAACATTATGGAGAACTCTCAGGCTTGCAGATTTCCTCACAATGGTTTCCTTCACCGTTAAAGCTATATTTAAATGTTTAAAACGCACATAGCTCCGAAAAGTTAGAAGTGCGTGCCGAGGATCAAACACGGCCCTCCAGAAACGGAAGCCAAAGTCTTAACTACTGGGCTATCACCACTTGTATTCCCACTTGTTGTTCCTAATAGGATACCTAACCATAATTTATTTTAATTCGTTGAGTATATTTAATAATCCTCGGCACACCTATTTCTCTTTTAATAAGCACCATACTAAACGAATGAGAAGATTTAATTTTATTTTCTTCGTACGATATTATTAAAAGAGCCTGCTCTTCATTCATTAGATATATGCATGGTAAATATAAACACAGTCTAAAGCTCAGCTTTAATTTATAAATATTAAAATTGTTGAAAAATATGAAATCTCTAGTTGTAGATACTGTACTGCACGAGTGAAGCAACAATAGTGTTGCCTGACAAGGAAAAAGTCGTGACCGAGTCGCGGTCGGGTCGGCGGGACGCTGCAGGCGTAAATAATGCTGACGTCCGATCTTAATTATCGCTCCATCGTTAGAGATGACCGACGGGCTGACCGAAATCGGCGAGCGGGCTGCGAGCGCGTCGCGCGGGGCGGGGCGGGCGGCGGGGCGGGCGGCGGCCATTATCTCAACGGTTAATCGCCCACCGATAAATCGGTCGGATCTAGAATCACCTGCGTCCGATAGTGCCGTTTTGGCAGCGCACATTGTAATTCTTTTGTTGTTATTGCTATTGTTTTGGCCGCGATGACTCGGAGCTTTCGTTCTGTAATAATCGATATTCCTAGATAAGCCAGATGAGAGGTGCGTTTATTATTATAATTCTCTGAACGTGAGTCATCAATGGATTTAGTGTTGTGGAAGGATACTATCATTAGTAGTATCGTAATTTACTGTCGTAATTTACCTGTACGCCTACGTACTTTATTGCTGAAACAACGTAGGAATGTATAAGAATAATTATTCGTGTAGGTAACAACACAAACATATATTTTCATTATGACTCATGCTGCCTAAAAATCTATAATATAATAAAACTGTAACAGATCCAATTCTGTACATTGAAGATATTTTGAAAATTTTTATTGGAGGGCACTCTATAATCGATACTGAAGCCAAAACTGCAATTTTTTTTATTTTTGTCTGTCTGTCTGTCTGTCTGTCTGTCTTTCTGTCTGTCTGTCTGTCTGTCTGTCTGTCTGTCTGTCTGTATCTTGGCCGCGCATCACGCCGAAACTACTGAATGGATTCGAATGAAACTTGGTACGATTTGAGTTTATACTCCGAGGTAGGACATAGGATACTTTTTATCCTGAAATTCAGCACGGTTCCCTTGGGAGAGGGGATGAAAGTTAAAACGTGTATTTAGCTGTAATTCATTAACGCGTTGTTCGATTTCACTCATTCTTTTTTTGTTAGAAAGGTAGTACTTTATGTATTGTCCCGTAAATATTTCAAGGTCATAGGTTTTTTAGTTTAGAAATGACAGACATTACAATCCTCATTATTGGGTTCAAATAACTTGGGACCCGGATCTTTGACGTACGGCTTATTTTAAACTGGTGTGTGTTTAAATTTATGTTTGTCGGTCTGTCTATTTATTCCAGCTAATCTCCGAAACGGCTGGATCGATTTTAATGGAACTTTCAATGTTATAAGGAGTAACTTAGGCTACATTTAGTTTGGGTACATAAAAGAATAATGGGATCCGATCCAATTCTATATAAAACATATTATAAACACGCGAACGAAGTCGTGGGGGTCAGCTAGTATTATATAATTACGGTTCTATTTAGTTTAAGTCTATATGGCACAAGTTTGGTAAAAACGGCTCTGACACTGCACGAAAACATGACAACTGGTGTCCTGTGCATTGCTCACCCCCTAATCTCCTTTATAAATTGAAAATATTTTGAAAGCTCAAAATTGGACCGAAATCGATCAATCGATCAATTTGATGCCAATTAAACCTCAAATTAGCCGATCTACGCAGTCGGCAGATAAATTACGTTCACAAATCGCTCGTTATAAATTTTTCGTCTGCCATACACAAACATCTGCAACGGAGTCGGAGGCAGGTAATTATATTTTTTCACTAATCGATATCAAATAACAAACAGCCTAAAACAAAAATGACATGTTCCGTGTTCTCATTTGGTTTCCGATCGTTAATCGTGAACCGAGCTTTGTAGTCGCCGCAGCGCCCGCGCGGGATCGCGATGCGAGGGGCGACGTTGAAAAATTCTGTGCTCGTGATTTTCGTTCGTGTACTTCATTTATTTGCCGGGGCCGTGAATATTGTTTACGGGAGATATTAGACGGTTTCCTGCTATCCGCTGAACTGACATTATACAGACTGCTATTAATGTTTTGCAACGTAACGGGCCAAGTTTGCTCCATTCTATTTGACAAGATCTAAGCGTAATATATCACGGTTATAGTGGTACTATGAATGTATGCAAGTCATTCATAGCTACTAATAAAGCTGAAACATGTGCATTGGTGAAGTATACTGTATAGTAGGTACTCTATACAGTATACTGCACAAATGCACAATGATATAATATTATGAGAATATACCTAGATACCACGGATGTATAGTGGTTGATACATAATAATTAGTGACCGACTCATTTGTACAGTTGTCATTTGGGCAATAATCTATCAGAATAATCTATACTAATATAATAAAGCGGAAGAGTTTGTTTGTTTGAACGCGCTAATCTCAGGAACTACTGGACCGAATTCAAAAATTCTTTCACCGTTGGATATGTACGTGATCCCTGAGTGCTATAGGCTATATATTATGTACCACGGGCGAAGCCGGGGCGGACTGCTAGTAATAATATATGTACATTATACATTTGATATAATAATAGTATATGCACTCGATCAATGGTCATAGTGGCTACTCAATAAAGTCAATTTAATATTAACATAGAAGTTAAAGATATTTTATCGAGAGTCGAGATTCTGCCTTTCCTAAAACATAACAAACATTTAAGGAATTCTCAAAAATGTACAATACTTGTTGTTATAGCAAAATTATACTATCGATCAAGCAGTAATACGAAGATAATGCCCCCAGGATGCGAATTTAGGAGAAATTGAGGGTGCTTGCGTGCCTGCCTTCAGGGCATAATCTTTACATGCATACTGATAAACATTATTATATCCTGAATCATATACCACAAGAAGGACATTTTGAGCCGAGGGAAAATGTAATAAAATTACACTTATTGAGATAAATATCGTAATATGGGCCACAATTTTGATGGCCGGCCGAATCATGTCTGAATTCATTAGGGAAGGCAATTTTGATTTTTTAAAACATTCACAATATTTGTACTACCTTAAATTTTCTGCTAAGTACTTACTTCTTTTTCACCATAACTTGGAACCAGCTTACATCAACTTTCACCGTATTTGTTGGGCAATTTTCACAAAAAAATTTTTGTTCTTCAACATTTTCTATCGGACTAAAAATTTATTTAAAAAACAAAAAAATCAAACTAAGTATTATAATATTGTTATATAAAGCTCTAAAATTTAGAGCTATAAAACAAGAATATAATATTTAGAGTGGATATGGAAAATCAATTCATAACATATATTTATAGGTTAGGTAGGCACTACTTCTCATAATTATCGAGCAATCTGCGAAGTGATGTCGCGTTCCCGAGTTTTTGGTAAACATAGCACCAAACGACCGATAAATGCGCTCAAGGCGATGCAAATTGCGTCGCCTCTTATCGATGCACTTTATCCGGGACTTTTGTGCATATTTTACATATATTTGTGGGGATATCGATAGACTGTGTGGGCGGACTCCGCGCCCGCATACTAATGCATGCGAGGAACTGCATGCGGATACGCACTTAAATAAAATTAAAGGGTGCAATTTTACAAAAATGCCTGTATGTAACTTAGCAGATTACTTTTTCTCGAGGACAGATTTATACTTTACCACTATCGAAGTTACTTCAGTATGTGATTACACATTCTGCTTTAGATACCTCGTTATGTATTATTAAATTTACTCTTAGTTGCTTACAAAATATCGTACCAGTACGCCAAATTATTTAGCACAAGCGGACACCCGCGACTTCGTTCGCGTGAATATTGGGTTTTAAAAATCCCGTGGGAATCATTTTATTTTTCCTAAGCTCTTTTGAGCTCATACCTTGCTAAAAACTGTTTTAAAAGTTCACTGGCGGATGTTTAGGTAGATCAAAATATAAACATCTGCCAGTGAAAGTTCCATCAAAATCGATCCAGCCTTTCAGAGAATAGCCTGTAATTTACAAAGTATCTCCTTTCTAACAAAAAAAGAATGAATGAAATCGGACCACGCGTTAATGAATTACAGCTAAGTACACATTTTAACTTTCATCCCCTCTCCCAAGGGAACCGTGCTGAATTTCGAGATAAAAAGTATCCTATATGTTACTCCGTAGTATGAACTTAAATCATGCCAAGTTTCATTTCAATCCATTCAGTAGTTTTTGCGTGATGCGCGCACAAACATACAGACAAACAGATAAACAGACAAACAGACAAAAATTTCAAAAATAGGTTTTTTACATTCTATTACTTATCCCTAACATCCCCCAGTTATTATTTTGCAAAAATCTTTAATGTACAGATACGGCAAGTCTACGATTTTATTATAATACTAGCTGATCCCCGCGACTTCGTCCGCGTGGATATAGGTTTTTATATAGGATCGGATTGGATCCCATAATCCTTTTTTGTACCTAAACTAAATGTAGCCTAAGTTACTCCTTATAACAACACCTATCTGCCATTGAAAGTTCCGTTAAAATCGATCCAGCCGTTTCTGAGATTAGTTGAAACAAATAGATAGACCGACAAACATAAATTTAAACGCACGCCAGTTTAAAATAAGCCGTACGTACAAAGACCCGGGTCCCATGTTATTTGAACCCAATAAATGTCTGTCATTTCTGAACTAACAAACCTATGACCTTGAAATATTTACGGGACAATATATAAAGTAGGGTAGGAACACCGGTTTCCGGACACGCACCTGTTATCGTCCACCGAGCGGATCACTCTTAAGAAACGCTTAAAAATAGAAACATTATAAGACTTACATAAAAATAATGCATCTCTATGCCAACTTGAATGTCTTATCAAGACACAGAGAAAGAAAAAAGTCTATTTCACTTAAGTTTCTTTGAAAACAAAGCGATCGAATTTTGAGTATGCAATTTAGGAATGAAAATGAGCCGTGTGGAGCAAAAAAATTAGTGGCATGCTTCAACTATCACGGGAAGTTATTAATCATTTTACTATAAGATTTAGTTTGATTCTTCTTTGTAGCACTTACTTATGTTTCATAAAATACTGTGAACGTGTTTTTTTACTTATGATTATATTGGAACACAAAAAAAAGGGGTGGACGACAACTAGTTCACTATTTTCTTAAGAAAACCTGTTATCGTCCGGGCGGTCAAACACAGGTTTAGCGTCTTAATTTTAGGTAGTCTTGTTATCAATCGAGGTGTGCACAAAATTGGAATTAAGTTTATTAATTCGAATCCTATACACATACACTAGTTAGTGACTAGTCTTCGTCCACTTTTTTCTCATTGTATATAAAACTATGGGTCTTCAAAATCACGCGTGGACGATATCTAACTTTGCACTGAATAAATATTCTAAGTTTCGACCACCAAGCTATTATTTGAAAATAAATAGATTTAGTAAAAATATAAATAATTAAACTTGTTTGACAAAAGAATTACCTTATATTTTATGTGTTTCTCCTTGGAACTTTGATATATTTATAAGTTAAGATAGTATTGTCGATCATTATAATTTGTGGACGAAATTTAAAATAGAGAATCTGAAGTGCACCGGTTATCCGTCCACCTATATTTTAATATGTATGAAAAACATATATTTTTTAATTTTATGTTAATATTTAGGCGAATTTTGATTATTACTCATATGTATAATTTATTTTTTATTCATCTACAAGTTATTCCTTGACTGCGATCTCATCTGATGTTAAGTGACAGTCTAAGATGGATGCGGGATAACCTGAAAGAGGTACAGCAGAATCTGTAAATGACTTGGAAGTAAGGCATACTAGACTAGAGACAATTTTGAAATTATTAAATTGAATTTACCAAATTGGTCTACCGAGAATCAAGTAGAGGACCTTCCACTAATAAGACTTACCCCTGCGCCATGCCAGGGAGGCTGCCAAATTATATGTACCTACTTTTATATAATGTAAGTGTGATGTGGTAAAAGACGATGCAAGATAGATAGGCGCAAAGTTGGTAAAGATATAATGTCATATTGTAGACTCTATAAACCGCGTTAACAAGGCAATAGTTTTTTATCTGTTTTATTTTAAAACAAGCAGTTGACCGCTATTGCGTATGCGTAGAAAGACCACATCACTTTGTATAAAGTTCTTTATCACCCTGTGAAAGTTCTGTCAAAATAGGTTCAGCTGTTTTGAAAAGTAAGTACATATTACGAATAGACGAAACAACAGAAAACAATTTTTTTATAAACGGTTATGTGGCTTTTTAATAATGTATAAGTAAACATAAGTTCACTAATAAAAACCCATATATTTCGTAAAGACGGACAGGAAGTTAATTTTAATTGGTATAGATATTAAATACATATTAAAGTGGTGTTAATATTACATATTCAATTACTTACTCATTACATGCATACTTTTTCATAGTAAATTTCTCATAGAAATCAGTGGACGGATAACAGGTACAAGGGTGGACGATAACTAGATTTAGTGGACGATAACCGGTGAAATCGGCATTTTGAGCTTTTTATTAGGATTAAAAAAAAACTAGTTATCTGACTAAAAAAATACTAACGTGCAATGAAAATAGACTATACTAGAAGTATTTTAACAAGTTTTTGTTTAATTTTTTTTATAGAACATATATTTTCACCCTCTCAAACTCAGTAACTCCACTAAATGGACGATAACCGGTAAGAAAACCCTACTACCTTTCTAACAAAAAAAGAATGAGTGAAATCGAACAACGCGTTAATGAATTACAGCTAAATACACGTTTTAACTTTCATCCCCTCTCCCTAGGGAACCGTGGTGAATTTCGGGATGAAAAGTATCCTATGTCCTACCTCGGAGTATAAACTCAAATCGTACCAAGTTTCATTCGAATCCATTCAGTAGTTTCGGCGTGATGCGCGGCCAAGATACAGACAGACAGACAGACAGACAGACAGACAGACAGACAGACAGACAGACAGACAGACAGACAGACAGACAGACAGACAAAAATGAAAAAAATTTCAGTTTTGGCTTCAGTATCGATTATAGAGTGCCCCCCGATAAAAACTTTCAAAATATCTTCAATGTACAGAATTGGATCTGTTACAGTTTTATTATATTATAGATAGATGTATAGAATAGATTATCTGCTAGTATAACAGCTTGCGAAAGCAAACCGAAATACCCAGTCATGAGATAATGTATAAAAGATAGTTTTAAAGTTTAACCCACATCCCCACAGTCGATCCGCTAACATACGTGTAACCCGCGACCCGACATGATGCCATAGATACGAGACTCACAATTTCACAGTGAGACAGATCTGGGAGAAATAAATGATGTGTCTGGTACGTTATAAACTTTGAGAGGGTAACGTAATTGTGAAAGTCCCGAGGGTATAGCGGTTGGTCTGCGGTCACGACGTGCACTAACCATAGAGGCTAACCCTAAACGATGCCACCATATCTGTAAGCCGCTCTTCGGCCTGCGCCTGTCGACAGATATGAACGAGTATTACAGTCCGGGGGCTAACTAACCTTTACCACGATTTTCTTACAATATTACCACGAATATTTTTTCATACGAGATACATATTAAATTCATTGACAAACTTTTGTAAAAAGGTACTTGACTGGCCCGTTGGCGCGGTTAGCAGTGACCCTGCCTTCCGCTCCGGGGTCGCGGGTTCGATTCCCGCCCCGAGTCTGGGTGTATGTAAGTATATAAGTATATACTATGTATTTATACATTTACTAAATATATATATAAATATATTGTAGTATATATGTAAATATGTCTATCAGTCGGTTGTTACCTATAACACAGGCATTAAGTTGCCTACTTTAGGAACAGTCGACCGTGTGTGTATGTGTGAATATTTATATTTATATTTTTTTTATTTATATCCTATAGCAGAAGCATTTCTTATTATACTCGCCGCAAAGTGTACTAAATTAGTCGCGTGTGATCCAAAACCACAATCAATTTTGGCAAATGATAAATTGGTTTACGATCGCCATAGTATCTAAATATATAATCCCCTTTGAAAGAGGTGCAAGGTGTAATTATATAAAAATGGGGAGAGGCAATCAAGGCGTGACGTCAAAAATTTGGAGGTAAATGAGTGGAATGATTGATGTTGTGAATTTACATTGCGTTGCGCCAAAACGACAAAATTGTAAGGTCATTTTTTAACTTCAAAGCGATCGCCAGCAGCTCGATCGGTAATAAGAAATAAGCTAAAGAACCTCAGAGTATGTTGAACATCATTAATTATTATTATTTTTTAACTTTAAAAGTTTTTGTAAAACTTGGGAACAGAAGTCGGTTTAAAATAGACACTAGGAACCTAGAAAATAAAAACTCATGTCTTTCTTTAAAGATATAATTGATTTGTTGATTTAATTGTTTCTCTAGGACGTAAACCGTAATATTTTACTTAAGAAGTTGATATAATATAAGTTATGCATCTTTGCAATGATCATTATTAGCCTTATTTATCTTTAGTAAACGAATTATGTAAGTAACAAAAATGTGGATCATTTATTAAATCGTGAGCTTACAACTTACGATATTTTGTATTAATCTAGTAGCGAACCTCTATCAATTATCGAAACTTGATTAATTGATGTTCTGCCTAAACCGACGTCTTGTCATTTCTCTTCCCTTAATCGATTACTTCAAACATGAACTCTAGGGGGTCCAACAGCAAAAAACGGACAACATGTAAGCTTTTTCATAATAAATCTTTTGTTTTTTACAAGCGCATTCTATTTTATCCCTCTGAACCTTGGGTTCCCTTGCCTTTAACAATACACGATTCGTTAATACAATTAGTGTAACATCGTTTCCGTATTCTATTACCGTTCACAAATTAATACATGCGCTGAGAATTTATACAGTAATACCAATAAAGCGCCTAATGTTTACAATCGGTCTCAAATTCTCTCAAGCTTTCTTATTTCTTGAACAATAAATTTTATTAACACATTTCAATTTATTCCCTCGCCTGACACGGTCGTGCAATCAACGTTAATTGCTGCTTCTCTTACGTAAAATATCGTAGGCGTCAGAAAAGATTCTTCTAGGCGCGCTTAACACGGCACCTCCTCGCACTCGCACCGATACAAAGGAAAGATTGAGTCATCATAACAAATGCGAAGCTTCTCCTCGTCGAGGGCAGAGAACTCTCGACAATCGCCTCTTCTTATCTGTGACGGCTCCGATCATTGTGCCCCGAATTCTTCGTGCTTCAGCGTTCGAATTACGAAACTATGGTGGTTTAAGTCTTTCGCTCCCCCGTCTCTTTGTTGACTTGTCGAGTTTTGTTCGGACGGCTTTTTGTAAACGTCCACCGGTTGCATTTGTAAAGCTCGCCTCTGACTTCGTAAATCTTATCTAACACATCTCATCAAAAGAAAATTAAACTGTATGCCGTCGTGTTAGTCTCAGACAGATGCGTGTATTTTTTTTAATATTGTTATTTTAACAAACACAATAGTATAATTAAACAAGTTTTATAAACAAATATATCATATTATAGTCAAAGCAAAATTCATATAGAGTCGATAACATTGAACAGCAGAAATAAAAGGTTGCCAGATTTCAAGAAGATTGAGATTTTAACAGCATGGGTACTTGAAATTCTGTTACGGGAACCACCAAGCATATATTTTTATCTTGGTGTCAGTCAGGAGAGACACATTTGTCGAGTCGACCGCTCGCAGGCTGCATTTTTAGAATTATTAATTTTGTTCGTGTTCTTATACTTTGTTAGTGGCCGATTTTCTGCCGGTGTTATAAATAAAACATCAGCCGTCCGAGTCGAGACTGTTTTGCCAAAGTCGATGTCTGCTTCAATACGTTATTGTTGCAATAGTTTCCTTTGTTTTGCTCTCGAAAACTCGTTTGACAAATCATTATATTCGTTGAAATATAATCTTTACTTATATCGAAACTTTCACTCATGTTATATTTTCTTTTTGCAGGTCGAAGTCGTGATTCTGGACAAGAACGATAGCCCGCCCGAGTTCAAAAATATTCCGCCAGCTTATTTTGCATCAGAAGATTTGGCTCCAGGGCAACTCATCGCCACGATCACTGCAGATGATCCGGACACTATTGGAACGATAACCTACAGCATACAGACAGAAGAACCTACGCCATTTGTGTTGAATGGAAAAAGTGGCCAGTTGACATTGAAAGAGCCACTTGACCGGGAAACTATATCGGAGTACCAGGTGGTAATACGAGCCAACGATGGAATGCAGTTTACAGATGTTACAATCATTATTCAGGTTAGTTAGATGATTTTTAAATAGGTCTTATTTATGTTTTGAATGACGTGATCCGCGCCGTCGCGGGTGTGGCAGACTTGAGTTGGAGGTCTGTGGATGAGACAGCTGCCACCATTTTGAAAATAGTGCTCTCTTATTGGTTTGTGCTTTTTTTTTTTGTAAATAATAAAACCGGCCAAGTGCGAGTCGGGCCTCGCTCTTTTAGGGTTCCGCACATAATTTTGAACAACATAATATTCTGGGCGTAAAAAATATTTCATTTCCGAGCTAGACATCGCAACAAACGGTGAAAGAAAATCCCAAAAAGTGTTCGTTTGTTTTCGTCACAGTTTACAAACTAATTTATAAATTGTTGTTTTCTGTATTTGTTGTTTAAATAAAGTATATGGTACATAATATACCGAAATTTCATATTCCTAACTGGTTTACTTTTTGAGATAGCCCCCGTCACAAAAATGTTCTAAAACTGACAACTTTGATGGCCCCCCATTTCCTTATTTTTTAAGTAAAAATTATAAAAAATATATATTTGTACTCTACTCAACAACTAATTTCGTCTGCGAGCTAGAGACCTGTGACCGGCGGACGGACAGACAGACAGACAGACGGACAGACAGACAGCAGAGTGACATTAATAGGGCTCCGTTTTTACCCTTTGGGTACGGAACCCTAAAAATGGATGTTGTAAATCAGAATTGTGCGTTTGCGTCCAAGAAAATTATACAAATTGTTCACACAGAATTAGCATGTTAAAGAATAAACTTTATGGGGTTTCTTTGCTTCCGGGTGGGAATATTGAGTGTATTTATTAAACTAATAAAATAAGAACACGTACGTTTACGGAGCAACACATGATTTTATTTCATTTGTCGATTCAGAATTTTATTTAGATAATAACTTTCTTATATTTATTTTTAGGTTACCGATACAAACGACAACCCACCAATCTTCAAAGAGAGCGCCTATTCCTTCGATATACCAGAGAACGCAGCAAGGGGCTCCGTGGTAGGGACCGTGGCGGCAATGGACCTCGACTCCGGACCCAACGCCCAGCTCACCTACACCGTCATATCGGATTGGGCTAACGACATCTTCTCGCTCAACCCGCAAACTGGCATCTTCACACTGACAGCAAGACTCGACTATGAGGAGGTAAGCATATTAGATTTTTTATTTATTTACAAACAAAATACAAACTACTAGCGGACCTGGCAGACGTCATCCTGCCCGGTGACATAAAGACATCAACGCCACCTACCGAGACCCGGTGGGTTACCTGTACCTACGCGGTAATTGTGTTTTCGAACCATTCAGGAACCCATTGATAAAAATGAAAAATGTGATAAATGAAGAACGTTCGACCGGTTTTGTGCAAACTTCACATAAACCATCTACTAAAATCTAAATAGTCCGAACAAAGCTTAAACATATTTTGGTTTAGATAGGTGAGCCCGTTCTTGAGTTATAAAATTACAACGAAAAGTGGCATTGATTTTTATATATATATTTATAGATATACAACTTTTCTTGGTACCTTAAGTCTTAGACTACTTATCAGAGTGCTGCATCTTTCCTCTTTATCTTAAACAAGTTACAAAAAGGTTATTAAGGTAACATCACAAAATTAAACGGATGATAAAACATGAAAGTGTTATTGTTAAAATGAGGGGTGATATTGTTAGATTAAAAATTTAGCCTGGTTCAGATTGAGATTCAGATCATTCATTTCAAAATTTGTATACTGTATTCTTAAATGTCAATCAATTTAACAAGTCTACGGAAGTGAGGTATTATGATAATTTAAGTGTATGATAACTTAAAAGTTAATATAAAGTTGAAGAAGCTTATATTCGTATACCTATTTTAAATTACTTATATCGCCAAATATAATGGAGCTTGTAACATAGTATATAGATCCTGGATGTTAGATATACCTAAAAAACCGATCTCATAATATTATTGTGGTCATAAGACTATAGAAAAAGATACTGTAAAGTGATAAAATGAATATGACACTTTTAACGCATTAACTTTATGGAATGACTTTTTAAACCTAATAAACTAAAGAATTATGGACTATTATATTGACATTAACTTGTATAGATTTCAAAAATACACTTGTAACGGTGCCTTAGCCACGATATAAAAATATAGTGGTACCCTTGTGAGTTTACGACGTGCGTACTTCTGTAGTTTACTTACAATTAAAAACACGAGGAAAGGTTAAACGATTAATATCATTCGTAAAAATATTCTCTGGGTGAAATAATAGCCAATTACTGTCGCACTTTTAACGTAGTAATCTGTATAATGAGGGCCTCATTCGCTAGTCGTTATGGGTGCTGATTCTAAAATTTGATTTCGTCTTATATAATAAAGTTTTTATTAAAGGCAAAATACCCAGTATACATACGGAACAATATTATACATAATAATATTCTAATATAAATAAAGATAAAAAGTAAAATATACATAAAACTTATAAACTATCTGGAAAGGTTAAAAAACTCTTCCCAGGCGTCTTGGTCAAAGCACCTTCTTTTATTTCCTATTTTTATTTTGATGCACAGATAGCCAATATGAAAAAATATTGCTAGGCATCCCGTCACAAACCGTTTGGAGAATGCGGTTCTGAGATTTTCGAAGTCTATCCCAGAAGGAAGCAACTCTTTGTCTCATCACAGCATAGAAATCAGGCACCCTCGATTCGGCAAACATACCTGAGGCACTGCAGTATCTAGGTAATCCCATCAATATGCGAAAAGCATCATTGTACTGCACGCGCATTGCCGTGTATGACTTTTTGAGAAATTTCGTCCAAAGTTGGCAGGTGTAGAAGCACTGGCAATACGCGTTAAACAGTACAATCTTGACGGGATTACTGCATTTGCCAAATCTTCGTGCTAACATGTTGCAACGAATCGAGAGTGCCCTCCTCTCTCTTTCAATATCACAGTCATCCTTCAGATGTTCTGTAAGAACATGTCCCAAATATTTAAACTTTGTCACAACCCGAACCGCTGAGCCGTCCAACAAAACCTCAGGTACCCTCTCCGGACCCTTGCCCGCACGAAACACCAGCATGTCTGACTTATTAACGTTATATTTCAGCCCGTGAGCATTGGCATAATGCTCACAGACTGAAAGTAACTTTCTAAGTCCCTTGATAGACGGGCTGAGAACCACCATGTCATCGGCGTAACTGAGACTGTTAAAACACGTGTTACCGATGTGACATCCGATTTTTGTGGTTCTCAACTCCTCTATCAAGTCATTTACATATAAATTAAATAGATCCGGAGAGGTGATACCTCCTTGACGTACTCCGCAGTCTAATTTATAAGAATTAGACGTCGCGTCGCCCCATTTAACACTGTTTATTTGGTTTCCGTACCAATATCTCAAGAGACCCACCACATGTTTTGGAACCTGAGATTGGTACAATTTCGCCCAGAGAATGTCATAATTCACCAGGTCGAAGGCTTGACTCAAGTCCAAAAAACATGCGTACACAGATGTTTCTCGACTTGTATAATAATCTACGGCATATTTTAAGCTAAGAATTGCTGAATCTGTCGAGAGACCAGGACGGAAACCAAATTGCGCGTCATCAATCACAATGTTCTTCAGCAGATCGGGTTGCAACAATCGCTCCAAGATTTTACCGGTGATGGTGCCTAGTGAGATTGGGCGGTAGTTATTTGCTGAACCCAAATCACCGGTTTTGTTTTTGACGATCGGTACTACCACTGTCCTCATTAGATCTTGTGGGAGGTAACAGTATCTTATACACAAATTGTATAACCTACATAATTTAATGTGCAATAGTTCACCTCCATAGAGTACATGCTCTAAACTTAGCTCATCATGACCTGGTGACTTACCACGCTTCATTTCACGAACTATTTTAGTCACCTGGTCAGGAGTAAATTGCACCACAGGTTTATCGGGTGCAACTGAAGGATGACTGTTTTTAGCTCTTAAATTAGCATCTATCGATCGAGGATGTACTTTAAACTTGTTAGCAAACATATTGGCTATCTGTGCATGTTCATGTAACCCATTCACCTTTATAGGCAGACTTTGTCTGTGGTTAAACTTTTTGGTTTCCTTCCAAAATTTTGGAAAGTTACATTCCTTTCTATACATAGCCAATATATCTAGTTTTATGGTCTCTTCATTCCTTTGGCACCAGCGAAGTCTATTTTTAAAGTCCTTACGTGTAATTACCATTTGATCATAATATATTATTCCAGTGGATGGTTTACCTGCCATTAACCATGTGTCAAAATTTAATCTATAAATTTGATGACTTTTCTGAACATGCAGATTCCACCCCGTCACTTGTTTTTTATTCTGGGTATTACCTTGATTATAAGATCTTCCTAATGAAGTTTTTGCACTAAGTTGCATGATTTCAACTATTTGACTATACAATTGATCTATAAAAACATAATGTTTACCTAAATTATCACAGTATTTAAAGCTTTCGCATTCCTTACATTCAAAATTATCAGTAATATTGACTAGATTATTTTTACAATAATTATAATATTTGTCTATTTGTATATTATCCCTAACACCCCAGCGGATGCCCGTCTTGCCAGCACGAACGTCATCAGTGATATATCCCTCTGCAACTTCGTTGAGGTTGCACGTGACACATAATGGAAAATGGTCTGACCATGTGACCTCGTACAAAACGTTGACAGATAGTATCGTGTCCCATGCTGCTTGGGTAGTAATACAGTGGTCCAACCACCGATGACTTCCATGGGCCTCACTTATAAAGGTGAATGCGTCCGAACTTATACCTAATTTTACAATATCTGCCCATATCCATTGCTGCTCGTCGCAAAAACTTTTCAACTCCTTACCAAAACTGGCAGTGGGATGAGCATTAAAATCTCCTAAAACGTACACTGCTGAGACGTCAGATTCTTCCGCAATGGCGCTAATTCTTGCTAAACAATTCGTGAAGTCGGGAAGGTTATCTAATTCATCTGTTGGCATATACACATTAAAAACTAAAAACGACCTTAAATTTAGCGTAATCCGAATAGCCATAAGTCTGTCCATTGAACAGTTGACTATAGAGACGTCGGAGAATCGAGTTTTTCGCCACATAATGGCAAGACCGCCATATGGTCGACCGCGCAATACGCCAGCTGAAACGTCAACAGAAGAAATTGCAGCACAAGCAAAGTCATTATCTATGCCATGTATAAAGTCCAAATCATGGGGCAGTAACCACGTTTCCTGCAAAAGTAATATATCTGCCTTACGGCATCGTCTTAGAACGACGTACCGCGCCGATTAAATCCTACATTAGAAACATTAATTCTGCAAGTTTACTTTTTAAAACAAGCATTACGTAAGAAACTTCACACGGTTTTGATGAAATTTGGATTTTTTTAGGTAAGTAAAGAGGGCATGCTTGTAATAAACTCATCTCTAAGCATCACAAAACTATTTACCCCCAGAAAAATTGACTTGAATAAAAATTACTATAGATCGACCAGAATCTCATGAAAAATAGGGAAATTAAATTTTGTAGTAAGCAACACTAGGTTAACTCGTCTGCCCTAGTGATAAACAACGTAATTACATTCAGAACGCCTTACCTGGGATCGTTTCACGAAACGAAAAATCAAGCAACTGCATTTTAAATACAAAAACAAAGTAATCAACATCCAATTACTTTGTTTTTGTATTGTGCTTGTTGTTTACTTGGTTTTTGCATTTATATTCCGAGTTAGTGTGTGCAGTTACTTTGTTTGGGCAATTCATATTTCAGTAAATGGTTCAAGTTATTTGAAATATTAAACTGTGGTAAAAAACTACTCGACATAAAACTTTTGTTAATGCAAAAAGTCAATTTCACAAAAAATGTCAGTTACTTTGTTTATCGCTAGGGCAGCCCTAGTGTTGCTAACCTTGGAATTTCATTTCCCTATTTTTCATGAGATTCTGGTCGATCTATACTCGTACTACACACTGCTCGTAGTTGCTGTGAGAGCAAATTACATCTCCACGCGTTTGTTCGGGTACACTTTATAGTAATCTTATTGTTTCCACTTAGTTCGATTAATGATCTTTAACATATAACAGTATCGTATCTCGAACTCGTTTTTTATTGAAGGCAGTTGCTCTGTAATTAAACACTTCACTCAGCAAGTTGTTATCAGATCTAAAAATAGCGAAAATGTTAATTGAAACATAAAACTGCCAACAGAGAATATTCTCGAAAATTCTTTTTGTCCTATAATGTTTAAGTTTTGTCGTTAGTCGTGATTTTGTGATAGATTTTAAAGAATGAAATAATACTGGAACATAATATTTTTTCAATATGCAAACAATCTATCTATAATATAATAAAACTGTAACAGATCCAATTCTGTACATTGAAGATATTTTGAAATTTTTTATTGGAGGGCACTCCTTAATCGATACTGAAGCCAAAACTGCAATTTTTTTCATTTTTGTCTGTCTGTCTGTCTGTCTGTCTGTCTGTCTGTCTGTCTGTCTGTATCTTGGCCGCGCATCACGCCGAAACTACTGAATGGATTCGAATGAAACTTGGTACGATTTGAGTTTATACTCCGAGGTAGGTTATAGGATACCTTTTATTCCGAAATTCAGCAGGGTTCCCTAGGGAGAGGGGAAGAAAGTTAAAACGTGTATTTAGCTGTAATTCATCAACGCGTAGTTCGATTTCACTCATTCTTTTTTTGTTAGAAAGGTAATACTTTAAGTATTGTCCCGTAAATATTTCAAGGTCATAGATTTATTAGTTCAGAAATGACAGACATTTATTGGGTTCAAATAACTTGGGATGCGGATCTTTGTACGTACGGCTTATTTTAAACTGGCGTGCGTTTAAATTTATGTTTGTCGGCCTGTCTATTTGTTCTAGCTAATCTCCGAAATGGCTGGATCGATTTTGATGGAACTTTCAATGGCAGATAGGTGATGTTAAGGAGTAACTTAAGGTACATTTAGTTTGGGTACAAAAAAGAATTATGGGGTCCGATCCGATTCCTATATAAAAACCTATATCCATGCGAACGAAGTCGCGGGGGTCGGCTAGTAGAAAATATTTGTGACTTCACCTGCTGAATGGAAGTCGAAAATCATAAGAAACAACTTAAACATTATGAAGTATTAGATTTTACGAGTAAAAAGACATAGTTCAGCATGAAACGTTACCTAAATGCCGTATCTATCATCGTGTTTTCTTTGAACATACTTAAATGGTTGACGATCAAATCAGAATGTATCCCCTTTGTTCAAGAATCTTCTCGTGCCACTTTTCGCGGGAGAAACGTGCATCTAACGTTATTATGGTGTGCCTAGAGGTTATGAATTTTCCGCCACAAAATTCATGTCAGGGCATTGACCAGTCCTTCTAGGTATAAATCGTGTGTACTTGTTTCTTCGTGTTTAGGTTTATCTGGTACGGTTTAACGACGGGGTGTTATAATTTGACGTGTCTCTGTGTGTGTGTGTGTGTCTGTTCCCCTGTAGCGCTCAAACGGGTGGACCGATTTGAATGCGGTTTTTTTTGTTTGAAAGGTGAATTAGTCGAGAGTGTTGTTAGCTATGTTTGATCAAAATCGATCCAAGATGGCCGCCGCTACAAAATGGTGGATTATACATATATTGTTTCACAACTCCTTTAATATGGGTATCAAATGAAAGGGCTTGACTAGTAGAATTGGAAATCCAAGATGGCCGCCGCCACAAAATGGCGAATGTCGGGAGTTTTTTAAATTTTTAATTTATACTTGTGTCCATGTTTTAAAATCAAAGTTAGCTCTAGGCTTCGCTTAGCAATATTTGTTACGGTTTGATTATTATCTTTAAACTGTTACTTTTTATGTGACATTCATGTTTCCATAGACCAGAGTAAATCCCTTCAAAAATAATAAAAAGTAAAGAAAAATCACAGTAGGATGAAACCCATTGGAAAGGGAGGAGAATATAATAAGAATTAAAGGAAAAATAATTTACGGGCGATCTGAGCTAGGGGAAAAAAATGGGGGGAGTTTTAAGGGTAAAAAACGGTTTATCTCGATTTCCGACAAAACTACAAGTCCTATGGAAAAAAGTCCAATGGCAAAATTATAGATAATAAAAAGATCAACAACTTTTGTATATACACTTTTTTCATTTAACCTCAAAATGTATGTGAAAAACTCAAAAAACCATGTTTTTGGTTTTTTATTTATATCTTTTACAAAAACATTTTTTTTTTCACGAAATTTGGTGAAAACTTACTTTTTTATATCTCAAATACATTGTAATTTATTTGATTTGAAATGTTTATTATTTCTCCTTATTTTGACTTAATATCGAAAAAGCACTCTAATTTTCAATCGAAAAATCATCCGTCAAAATGTCAGCTTTTTTCAAAAAGTAGATGTGCTTTCTGTTCGCTGAAATCTCTACTTTCCGATGGTGTAAAACCAACCATTTTCTGAAAACATTTACAATAGTAAATGTTTTCAGAAAATGCAAAAAATCGAAAAACCAGAATTCGAAATTTATTTTAATCATTATATATGTATACAATTTCATCAAAAATGTGACTGCTGCAATTTTTTTCAATTAAAAATTTCATTTATTAAATGCTAATTACATTTGTGTCATAGAAAACTCATCTATACTTTTTAATAAATAAAATTGAAGTGTCTGTCTGTAAGATAATAATAAAAAACCAAAAACATGGTTTTTTGAGTTTTTCACATACATTTTGAGGTTAAGTGAAAAAAGTGTAAATACAAAAGTTGTTGAACTTTTTATTACCTACAACTTCGTCATTAGATTTTTTTCCATAGGACTTGTAGTTTTGTCGGAAATCGAGATAAACCGTTTTTTACCCTTAAAACTCCCCCCATTTTTTTTCCCTAGCTCAGATCGCCCGTAAATTATATTTTTCCTTTAATTCTTATTATATTCTCCTCCCTTTCCAATGGGTTTCATCCTACTGTGATTTTTCTTTGTTTCAAAAATTATCGACACTGGGCTACCAGTATTATTTGCAGTTTTACTTGTTTTACTTTTTTGACGGGACTTCTTTATTTACAAAACATTTCCATCTTTACAAATTAATAAAATGTCTGTCCGTGATTAAACTCATAAAATTATAATGCAACAACAACAGCCTGACCCAAACACACGTCTTGATTTTGTTTGTCTATCTGTCTGTTTGCTTGTCGTGGTTAATATTCCAAACGGCTGAACCGATTTTGATGGGGCTTTCCCACACATGCAGAGTATTTTAGGAGGAGCGATCTAGAATGCTTATTATCTTGGAAAATCAAAAAGTTCCCACGAGATTTTTAGAATACTTAAATCTAGAATTGTAAGACACCTAGTATTTATAAATTAGTAAATAAATAGTGGACACAAATTATGATCAAAATTTTTTTATTGAATATCACTCTACGTTTCTAGATGCATAGGTACTTACTTAGTTTAATTAATAAGCCAGTTATACAAAATTACAAGCTAATTGTTCGTTGGTGCCTTCGTAGAAACATCGGCCGGCTGATGGCAACTCCGCGTGCTTGTACTCGCGGTTGATACAATTATCTTAACATAGATCTAAAGGGGCGTTGACCGTTCAAGTGGTTCTGTTGCACGACTATGTGACGTACCTACGTACTCCTACCAACCAAAAGTTGTTTGAATTTGATCACAAATATTTGCTTTCAATGTTTAAAATGGCGAGACTTCCTTTCCAACGCCCGAGTGCTACAAAGAGCTAACTGTAAGCGAATAATTATGACAACCGTCGTACGGAGGAAGGCTGCCTTCTTTGGTCACCTACAACGAGGATCCCTATACGAGTTTCCGAGGTTGATCCTCGAGGGCAAGATACCAGGAAAAAGGGCACCTGGGCGGCAAAGAAGAAAGTGGTTCGATGATATAAGGTAGTGGACCCGGTATAGATACAGTGAAATAAAGAGGGCGGCGCAAGACCGCAACCGTTTTCTCCGGCTGACCGCCGAGCTTCATTTTGAAGATGGCACCACATGATGAATGTTTAAAAAATCGATCAAGTGCGAGTCGAGACACACTATATTAGGGTTCAGTACGTACTCGTACGACTAACTAAAACATGATCATTTGTTTCGGTTACAGCTTACAAATTACATTATAAATCGGGGTTTTCGGTATTTGTTGGTTAAATCATAATAATTTATTATATCTACAGAAATTCCAAATTCCTAACCAGTTTACTTATCAAGATACCCCGTAACAAAACTGGTCCTAAACCGACATTTTTGACGGCTCCTCATTTCTTTGCTTATATAGAGATAAAAAATAAAAAAAATATACATATTTGTACTCAATGAGTTCTAGAAAATACGCATTGTACAATGTACATGTCCGGGTAAGAAAAACCTTTTCTTACTTTGGCGTTTTTCATGTCATAGGACCGCCTCTGAAAAAATAACTTAATTAAACTAACTCATTAAGTAATCGAATTTAGGTCAATATTCTACACCAAATATCCCAATTCCTAACTTAGGTTGAATGTCCAAATATCGTAGACATAAAGAGGTTTACAACTCATTATGTCTACGAGCTAGAGATCGGTGATATACAGACGGACAGACGGACAAGTAGGACAGACATAAGAGTGATACTATAATAGCGGTCCGTTTTTCCCTTTGGGAATTTAACCCTAAAAAACTATACTCTGATTTTTAATTCGGTGGAATTCTGACAGTTGTCAATTAAAAATAGAATAAGTTATTTGTATGAAAAACAGGGTTACCACCTGAAGTTCGATTTTGCCTGAAGTATCTGTCATACTCGTGCGTGTCATAAAAAATTATTGCTTCATGTAGATTACATGAAGCAATAATTTTTTAGTTGTGTAGGTAAGTTTGAATTTATTATATTTTTTGAGGGTGCTGTTTTATCTCTCGTAACATTAAGAAACGTCAAAATTCCACGGAATTAAAAATCAGAGTATAAAGGCGAGTCAAACTTGCGTAGGTAGGTACCGAGCTTTCCGCAGCTTAGAAGGGAACTTGGAGGGTTTCTAAGATCAATTTTATGTTGTAGCAATTACGCAAATATTGCAAATTGTATTAGGTAATTTAATAGATACCTACCTACTACTTGCTCCAACAAAACCTATTATGTTAATCACAAAAATGTTAAGGACAACAAATTTACCGCTCTTATAAAACATTTTGAGTCACTTACTTGAATGCCTTTTGGGCATAAAAATAAGATGCCGAGTGAAATTTATTACGAGCCGTGTAAAATATTGCAGGTTGTAGGTAAGATGTGCAATTCAGTGACCAAGGCCGATGATGCCCTTGAGCGGGTTTTTAATACAAGCCTGGCGAAATGACGACGTAAAGAGTTTGCTTTTTATATGCCAATCGATATGAAGGTCGGTTAATCTATTAAAAAGTGAAATAAAAAACTATTATAGTGTCGCTGAACTCGGTGCCGTCTGCTTTTGTGTTCTTTTATTGCTTGATTTGAGACAATGGGAATATTTAAGCTATTAACCGGTTATTCGATACAGCATAAAGAAATATATTAACAATACTTATTTAGGGAGAGCTTGTGCATATTATATACATCATATACTATAATATCATGGACGTGTGATTGGAGGGAAAAGGATTGGAGGGAAAATATTTAATCATAATATAGGTAGGTACTTTTATAAAAAAATATTTACCTATTTCAGTAAGTATATTATATTGTGGTAATAACTAACGTCACCTTCAAAAAATTGGCCAAGTGCGAGTCGGGCCTCGCTCTTTTAGGTTTCCGTACATAATTATGAATAATATGATATTTTGGGGGTAAGAAATATTTCATTTCCGAGCTAAAAATCGTAGCAATTAGCAAACCGTGAAAGAAAAACCCAAAAAACATTCTTCTGTTGTTCAACCATTGTTTTCAGTATTTTTTGTTTAAATACAGTAGTTATATGGTAGGTACATAATATACCGAAATTTCATATTCTTAACTGGTTTAGTTTTTGAGATAGCCCCCATCACAAAAATGGTCTAAAACTGACAACTTTGACGGCCCCCCATTTCCTTATTATTTAAGCCAAAAATTTAAAAAAATAGGTATATATTCGTACTCTACTCAATGAGCTCTAAACAATAATATCCCACAAATTAGGGTAAGAAATTTTTTTTCCGGCTCCTTCTTCATGTATCGGAGCCCCCCTGAAAAATAATTAAATTCAATTTCTAATTCAATATTTGATTTCGGGTCAACGTTTTACACAAAATACCAAAATTTCAAGTTTGTAACTCATTTCGTCTGCGAGCTATATATTATATATGTATACAATTTCATCAAAAATGTGACTGCTGCAATTTTTTTCAATTAAAAATTTCATTTATTAAATGCTAATTACATTTGTGTCATAGAAAACTCATCTATACTTTTTAATAAATAAAATTGAAGTGTCTGTCTGTAAGATAATAATAAAAAACCAAAAACATGGTTTTTTGAGTTTTTCACATACATTTTGAGGTTAAGTGAAAAAAGTGTAAATACAAAAGTTGTTGAACTTTTTATTACCTACAACTTCGTCATTAGATTTTTTTCCATAGGACTTGTAGTTTTGTCGGAAATCGAGATAAACCGTTTTTTACCCTTAAAACTCCCCCCATTTTTTTTCCCTAGCTCAGATCGCCCGTAAATTATATTTTTCCTTTAATTCTTATTATATTCTCCTCCCTTTCCAATGGGTTTCATCCTACTGTGATTTTTCTTTGTTTCAAAAATTATCGACACTGGGCTACCAGTATTATTTGCAGTTTTACTTGTTTTACTTTTTTGACGGGACTTCTTTATTTACAAAACATTTCCATCTTTACAAATTAATAAAATGTCTGTCCGTGATTAAACTCATAAAATTATAATGCAACAACAACAGCCTGACCCAAACACACGTCTTGATTTTGTTTGTCTATCTGTCTGTTTGCTTGTCGTGGTTAATATTCCAAACGGCTGAACCGATTTTGATGGGGCTTTCCCACACATGCAGAGTATTTTAGGAGGAGCGATCTAGAATGCTTATTATCTTGGAAAATCAAAAAGTTCCCACGAGATTTTTAGAATACTTAAATCTAGAATTGTAAGACACCTAGTATTTATAAATTAGTAAATAAATAGTGGACACAAATTATGATCAAAATTTTTTTATTGAATATCACTCTACGTTTCTAGATGCATAGGTACTTACTTAGTGTAATTAATAAGCCAGTTATACAAAATTACAAGCTAATTGTTCGTTGGTGCCTTCGTAGAAACATCGGCCGGCTGATGGCAACTCCGCGTGCTTGTACTCGCGGTTGATACAATTATCTTAACATAGATCTAAAGGGGCGTTGACCGTTCAAGTGGTTCTGTTGCACGACTATGTGACGTACCTACGTACTCCTACCAACCAAAAGTTGTTTGAATTTGATCACAAATATTTGCTTTCAATGTTTAAAATGGCGAGACTTCGTTTCCAACGCCCGAGTGCTACAAAGAGCTAACTGTAAGCGAATAATTATGACAACCGTCGTACGGAGGAAGGCTGCCTTCTTTGGTCACCTACAACGAGGATCCCTATACGAGTTTCCGAGGTTGATCCTCGAGGGCAAGATACCAGGAAAAAGGGCACCTGGGCGGCAAAGAAGAAAGTGGTTCGATGATATAAGGTAGTGGACCCGGTATAGATACAGTGAAATAAAGAGGGCGGCGCAAGACCGCAACCGTTTTCTCCGGCTGACCGCCGAGCTTCATTTTGAAGATGGCACCACATGATGAATGTTTAAAAAATCGATCAAGTGCGAGTCGAGACACACTATATTAGGGTTCAGTACGTACTCGTACGACTAACTAAAACATGATCATTTGTTTCGGTTACAGCTTACAAATTACATTATAAATCGGGGTTTTCGGTATTTGTTGGTTAAATCATAATAATTTATTATATCTACAGAAATTCCAAATTCCTAACCAGTTTACTTATCAAGATACCCCGTAACAAAACTGGTCCTAAACCGACATTTTTGACGGCTCCTCATTTCTTTGCTTATATAGAGATAAAAAATAAAAAAAATATACATATTTGTACTCAATGAGTTCTAGAAAATACGCATTGTACAATGTACATGTCCGGGTAAGAAAAACCTTTTCTTACTTTGGCGTTTTTCATGTCATAGGACCGCCTCTGAAAAAATAACTTAATTAAACTAACTCATTAAGTAATCGAATTTAGGTCAATATTCTACACCAAATATCCCAATTCCTAACTTAGGTTGAATGTCCAAATATCGTAGACATAAAGAGGTTTACAACTCATTATGTCTACGAGCTAGAGATCGGTGATATACAGACGGACAGACGGACAAGTAGGACAGACATAAGAGTGATACTATAATAGCGGTCCGTTTTTCCCTTTGGGAATTTAACCCTAAAAAACTATACTCTGATTTTTAATTCGGTGGAATTCTGACAGTTGTCAATTAAAAATAGAATAAGTTATTTGTATGAAAAACAGGGTTACCACCTGAAGTTCGATTTTGCCTGAAGTATCTGTCATACTCGTGCGTGTCATAAAAAATTATTGCTTCATGTAGATTACATGAAGCAATAATTTTTTAGTTGTGTAGGTAAGTTTGAATTTATTATATTTTTTGAGGGTGCTGTTTTATCTCTCGTAACATTAAGAAACGTCAAAATTCCACGGAATTAAAAATCAGAGTATAAAGGCGAGTCAAACTTGCGTAGGTAGGTACCGAGCTTTCCGCAGCTTAGAAGGGAACTTGGAGGGTTTCTAAGATCAATTTTATGTTGTAGCAATTACGCAAATATTGCAAATTGTATTAGGTAATTTAATAGATACCTACCTACTACTTGCTCCAACAAAACCTATTATGTTAATCACAAAAATGTTAAGGACAACAAATTTACCGCTCTTATAAAACATTTTGAGTCACTTACTTGAATGCCTTTTGGGCATAAAAATAAGATGCCGAGTGAAATTTATTACGAGCCGTGTAAAATATTGCAGGTTGTAGGTAAGATGTGCAATTCAGTGACCAAGGCCGATGATGCCCTTGAGCGGGTTTTTAATACAAGCCTGGCGAAATGACGACGTAAAGAGTTTGCTTTTTATATGCCAATCGATATGAAGGTCGGTTAATCTATTAAAAAGTGAAATAAAAAACTATTATAGTGTCGCTGAACTCGGTGCCGTCTGCTTTTGTGTTCTTTTATTGCTTGATTTGAGACAATGGGAATATTTAAGCTATTAACCGGTTATTCGATACAGCATAAAGAAATATATTAACAATACTTATTTAGGGAGAGCTTGTGCATATTATATACATCATATACTATAATATCATGGACGTGTGATTGGAGGGAAAAGGATTGGAGGGAAAATATTTAATCATAATATAGGTAGGTACTTTTATAAAAAAATATTTACCTATTTCAGTAAGTATATTATATTGTGGTAATAACTAACGTCACCTTCAAAAAATTGGCCAAGTGCGAGTCGGGCCTCGCTCTTTTAGGTTTCCGTACATAATTATGAATAATATGATATTTTGGGGGTAAGAAATATTTCATTTCCGAGCTAAAAATCGTAGCAATTAGCAAACCGTGAAAGAAAAACCCAAAAAACATTCTTCTGTTGTTCAACCATTGTTTTCAGTATTTTTTGTTTAAATACAGTAGTTATATGGTAGGTACATAATATACCGAAATTTCATATTCTTAACTGGTTTAGTTTTTGAGATAGCCCCCATCACAAAAATGGTCTAAAACTGACAACTTTGACGGCCCCCCATTTCCTTATTATTTAAGCCAAAAATTTAAAAAAATAGGTATATATTCGTACTCTACTCAATGAGCTCTAAACAATAATATCCCACAAATTAGGGTAAGAAATTTTTTTTCCGGCTCCTTCTTCATGTATCGGAGCCCCCCTGAAAAATAATTAAATTCAATTTCTAATTCAATATTTGATTTCGGGTCAACGTTTTACACAAAATACCAAAATTTCAAGTTTGTAACTCATTTCGTCTGCGAGCTAGAGACCTGTGACCGGCGGACGGACAGATAGACAGACGGACAGACAGACAGCAAAGTGACATTAATAGGGTTCCCCTTTACCCTTTGGGTACGGAACCATAAAAAACTACTTTATTACCAATCACATACCAGCTTTGACTACCATTATAGAACCATATAATATTATAAAAACATACACGCCGAATTGAGAACCTCCTCCTTTTTGGAAGTCGCTTAAAAAGTATAAATCATCATCACCATGATCTTAAGCGATCAGTAGGTACGCACCGAGATGTCGACGCAATTTATTGTGTACAAAGATAACCTTAAAAGTGCGATTTTGCGCTATTTCGAACTCTATATACAGACGTTCAGAAATGAATCGCAAAAAAGGAGGTATTTCCTATCAAACGTAAGTTGGCACGCGTGAATTTTATTAGTAAACAGTAGTGATCGCCGATCTACCCTATACCTATTTATGTATGTGGTTGATCGCTTCTTCGTGATATTCATAGATATAAATCCACACCTATTACTTGCTTAAAACAGAATACAATATGTGGTACGGCATCCTGTTATTAGTAGGTCTATGTGAGGTAATATTTGATCCCGCTATTCATGCAAACCCGTCTACGCCGAAGCGCGAGCGTGGCGAACTTCGCTAAACGTCGCCGTTGAGAAAATACTTTCATTTCAATGCTAAACTGAACCCATAAACAACGTCATGAACCGCTAAACCTGTTCTCTTTGTTAATTTCTTTAATTGCGCTTTTTGTAAGTACCAACTACCTAACTATCTCAAAATAAAAATATATAAGCACATTAAGTTTCAAAGTAACGATGATACTTAATGCTCTTTACACTTAAATCATTTACTACAGTAGTCATTTAGGTATCTCCATTATTGATAATGATTGCTTTATTATTTATTAAAACAATTTTTTTTAATCTCTAAGGGGTGAGCCGGCATGCACCTAGTTTTTCGAAATATTAAAGACCATGATGAGTTTTTAACGAGGGCGCGGCTGATGAAGTTTAATGCTTATTTGAATATTAAGTATTAACCAATTAAAGACGAAGAATATAGCTGTCTGTGCCAGACCTGTTCGCCAGATATCCGTAAAAATATGTGATTACAAAGTTACACGGACTCAGATTTGTGTGTAAATCTTTGAGCTCGTGCTCTTTCCCCCGCCCTTTGTCCGTGCCCGCCCGTCTTCCCTTGCCCGTGGTCTTTGAATCAAAGAATTAATGCGTATCAAACTTCAATTGTTTGGGGTACGCTCAGAAACGCTTGAGGGAAACTTCTCATGAGTTTTATAATATTTGATTTATTTCTCAGAATATTCAAAACATCCCTGTTTACTAATAACAATACATAAGTATTTAATTGTTCTTTATGACACTGAGCTAGTTTAACTGTCATAAACGGTGTAAATTCCGGAGTAGGTATCCATGCGCCTCGCCAGTTTGTGTTTCTCATCAAGCCAACCGGTCCGCTAATTAGTAAAAACAACAATTCGGTGTACATTCGTGTTGTCGACCGCCCGCCATTTCCTCGTACCCCGCTAGAGAGCTGCTAATTTCATCCCAGTACAGTTTTTTCGCGTCGCGCATCATATTCGGCATTTGCCCACTCGATCCGCCATCGAAATTAAGGTCCGAACAATGTCTGACAAAGCGACCGTCGGCAAAACATTCAGGAGCCGGATTCCGAGACCGCTGCCTGTTTTTTAAACCGCCATCTCGCTCCACGATTCGCGAACGGAGGAGCTCGTCATAGTTGGCAAGCTTCGCTGACCTATTATATGGAAAATCAGAATGCCAGCGCAGATTCCTTAAATATTGCTATTATAATTTGCGAATTGCGGACGAAAAACTTTATAACGTTAGAAGAATTATTGTAGTTATCATACCTACTTAATAATAGATATATATGATATAACATACGATACGATAAATATTCCTACACTTGAAGGAAATTTTCAAATACATTTTTAAGTACCTATCAAAAATTGCGAAGCCGGTGGAGTTCGAATCCACATCTCTATGGGAAACGCACCCTGATTGGATTGACCACTAATTGTAAGACCAAAATAAAATAAAAATTGGGAATAAATAGAGTATTATCTTATATAACACTCATAATGAAAATATTTTTAATAATTTCGATAATAAATTAATGACACAACACACACACACACACACACAATAAACTTAAATTTATCTTTGAAAGCGGTACCTACAGAGAAAAAAGAAACTTATTTATAGCTAAAATTGAGATATACTTTTATTTCTCTGGTTCACAAAGTTTCGCTGAAGTAGGCAGTGACGAATTTGCCTGTATATATTTATTAATAAATAATATCAATCCTAATTTCCTAATATAAACATTTCAGATGCAGCACTACATCTTGGTTGCCCAAGCTCAAGACAGCGGGCACCCATCCTTGTCTGGAACTGTCACCGTGTACATCAACGTTATTGATCTTAATGACAACGCACCAATTTTCGACCCCATGAGTTTCTCTAATGAAATTTTAGAAGACGTTCCCATCGGATCTTCAGTTGTTACTGTTAGCGCCACGGATATCGATGCAGGTATTTAGATCAAAAATATAATACTTTGCAAAGGAAATTGAATTAAGACAAAATTATCTTATTGAGTATTTCGACCCCCTAAATTTTCTTTTATGTCGCTCTTTACCACTGATTTATTGCAATTCTCTTTAATGTCACTATCATATTAATAGAAACCGAGTGAAAAATAACTTAAATCAAAATAAACTGTTAATCTTACACTTACAGGTCTAAACGGCAAAATAAAATATAGTATTACATCTGGAGATGATAACAAAGATTTTAAAATGACTGCAAACGGAACAATAGTGACTGCGAAATTATTGGATAGAGAAACAATTCCACTTTATAATTTGGTCGTCACGGCTAGAGATTTAGCTAAGCCACCAGAGCCACAATTATCAGCCACCGTGCAGGTAAAAATAAAATTGTCTTCACACACAACTTCAAAGCATGTTACCAAGTCTAAGAAACCATAACATTTTAAGGTTGTCAGGTCTTTAAATGGTCGATTGTGTTTACTTTCACATACTAGTGATACTTTTCACAACATAATAACAAGTATTTTACGGTAAGACATTGATTTTTGAACAGTAACTTTTTTGTCTTTTCTATCAATACTTCCTGGAATTATTATTTAGAAAAGTTAAAATAAATAAATAAATTTCATTTCCAGGTTACGATACAATTAAAGGATGTCAATGATATGGCTCCGGAATTTATTTCTGCTAATATGACTTCAATTTCTGAAAATATTCCTCTTAATACTGTGGTAATGACAGTAAAAGCTATTGATAAAGACGAAGGACGAAATGGATATGTCGAATATTTTATGTCTTCAAATCCAGAATCTACTGGTTACTTTACTTTAGGAAATGTTGATGGAATCTTAAGGGCAACTGGTAAATTAGACAGAGAACAAAAATCTAATTTTACAATATCCGTTACTGCTAAGGATAGAGGAGATCCTCCCAACATGACAAAAACTAAAATAAATATTAAAATATTGGATGAAAATGATAATAGTCCTGTTTTTGACCCAAAGCAATACAGTGCTTCGGTTCCTGAGAATGCTAGCATTGGCGCTAGCGTACTTCAAGTAAGTATGAAACAAAGAAAATATTTTAACAATTAATATAAATATATTTATAACAAGCGGACACCCGCGACTTCGTTCGCGTGGATATATATTGGTTTTTAAAAATCCCGTAGGAATCATTTTGTTTTTCTTAAGCTCGATACAAGTTCACTATCATCTACTTATAATCAAATCTATCATTTATCAACACACCACAAAGACTTGCACCCCACAATATTATATTGTTCACAATTATGTACGGAACCCTAAAAGAGCGAGGCCCGACTCGCACTTGGCTGATTTTTAAATATTTCTATATTCCTTCTATTTGAGGCATCTTTAAAATCACCCAATATTTTAATACTATTAAGAATATTGGAACCCAGTAATGATAATTTTAATATTGTTTTCCAGGTTTCTGCAACTGATGTTGATGAAGATGCTAACGGAAGAGTTAGATATTCAATAGAGTCTGGAGATGAAAATAGGGATTTTAGTATTAGTGAGGATACTGGAATTGTGAGAGTAGCAAAAAATCTTAATTTTGAAAGAAAATCTCGTTACATAATATCTGTAAGAGCAGAAGATTGTGCTAAAGATGATGTGAGATTTGATACAGCTGAATTATCTATTTCAATTCAAGATATAAATGATAATCCACCAACATTCTTGGACTCACCATATTTAGCATACGTTATGGAAAATGTGATTCCACCTAATGGTGGATACATATTAACAGTTCACGCTTATGATGCAGACTCTCCTCCATTCAATAACCAAGTCCGATATTTTATCAAAGAAGGTGATGCAGATCTATTTAAAATTAATGCTTCGTCTGGTCAGATTTCTTTGTTAAGGACATTAGACCGTGAATCTCAGGATGAATACACACTTTCGCTTGTTGCAATGGATACAGGTAAAATTTGTTTATTTTTGTCATACCAAAAAATGATTATTTTATTTGAGATTACAATATGTTATAAGTATAGTTAGACGCAATATTCAATAACGTCACTATTATTAACACAATCCATATTAACATGATTCAAATTGTGTTTTTCTAACAATTGTTTCTCAAATATTTTTACATCTTGAAAACGGTTTTTAGGTAGTTACGGTAGTTTTTATGCCGGAAAAATATTCTTTTGCACAAGAACACTTTTTTGAAAATTCATAAATTCCACACGAATTAAGTTGCGAGCAACAGCTAGCAAAATCATCGTAATTGTTTTACTATACAAAATTTTAAAATTTATTATTTATGGATTCCAGGTTCTCCACCGCTTACAGGATCTGGAACAGTAAAAATTGTAGTTCAAGACGTAAATGATAATAGTCCAGACTTTCAACGACAAAATTACAAAACTGTCGTTAAAGAAAACCTTCCACCAGAAACATTTATTTTGCACCCTAAAGCAATAGATAAAGATATCGGGAATAATGCAAAAATAAAATACAGTCTTCTTGGAGATAAAGCAGAAAGATTTCAAATAGATCCTGTGACGGGTATAATTTTAACTAATGTCACTTTAGACAGAGAAGAATGGGATGTATATTATTTAGTTATTATGGCTCAAGATTCTTCGACTACAGATCCACGAACTGTTACTGCAAATCTTACTATTATAGTAGAAGATGAAAATGATAATACGCCGAAGTTTCCACAGTCTGTGTATGAAGTTTATATTTCCGAGAGAACTATTCCAGGGGATTTCGTTTTTGGTGTAAAAGCGACAGATAATGACGTTGGACTTAATAAGAAAATATATTATGATTTAAAAGGTGAACATCAAAATCTGTTTACCATAAATAGGGATACTGGAGTTATAAAAGCCAAGGAAATTTTGGTAAAATATAAAGACAAGCATAACTCTATATTTAATCTAATATTATTAGCCACTGATGGTGGAATGCTACCAAGACAAAGTTCTGCTGAATTGATTCTAATAGCAAAATCAGGAAAGAACTTTCCTAAATTTACAGTAAACAATAAACTTACATTTACTTTTTCTGAAAATACACCTGAAGGAGTTCTTGTAACTAGATTATCTGCAACATCACCCAAGAATGGACCAACAGGATTATTACAGTACTCAGTTGCAGGAGGTAATGTTGGTGACGCATTGAGGGTAGAACCAATGAGTGGTGAAATTTTTATTACTGGCAAAGGTCTTGATTATGAAACAATGCCTCTTTATGAAGTTTGGTTTGAAGTTAAAGATTCAGATAATCCACCTCTGAAATCCTTCATTGAAATTGAAATTAAAGTTACTGATGCTAATGATAATGCACCTGTAATCGAAAATGCTTTGTATAATGCAACAGTACCAGAAGAAGAATCTCCACCACAAACTGTTATAAAAATTGAAGCCCACGACGATGACTCTAATGAAAATGGTAGAATTTCTTTTAGACTTGTAAATGATTATGAAGAAACATTTGTAATTGATTCTGAAAGTGGAGAAATCTATACTAACATTGCTCTGGATAGAGAATCAGTTCCATTTTATGAAATTTTAGTAGAGGCTGTTGATCATGGCGTACCTCAGCTAATAGGAACTTCGACAGTGCTTGTGTCAGTTTCAGATAAAAATGACAATCCTCCAAGATTTACTCGCCTATTCAGTGTAAATGTCACTGAAAATGCTGAAATTGGATCATTTGTTATCAAAGTAACAAGTTCCGATTTAGATATAGGTGAAAATGCCAACGCCACATATAGTTTTGTTGACAATCCAGGTGAAAAATTTGTAATAGATCCTATAAGTGGCAATGTCACAGTCGCTCGATCACTGGATCGAGAATTACAAGATGAGTATATTTTAAAAGTGGCAGCAATTGATGGAGCCTGGCGATCAGAAACTCCATTGACAATAACTATACAAGATCAAAATGATAATGCTCCTGAATTTGAATATTCCTATTACAGCTTTAACTTTCCTGAACTACAAAAGAAAAATAGTTTTGTTGGTCAAGTCATAGCAACTGACAAAGATAAACAAGGTCCAAATTCATTAATTTCATACTCTTTACAACAAACCTCAGATCTTTTCACTATCGATCCTGCAACTGGTGACATATTAAGCAAGTTTATGATGAATTATAAGAGAACGTCAGTTAACACATCGCCTGAAAATACATATTCTGTTATTGTGGTAGCTACTGATAATGGTAAACCACCTATGTCATCTGAATGTTTAGTTACCATTAATGTTGTTGATGCTAACAATAACAAACCAAAGTTTAAAGATCATGAAAAATTAGTACCAGTACCACAAGATGCTATACTTGGAGAAAATATTATAAAACTAATAGCAGAAGATGCTTTTGACTTTGGTATTAATGCTGAAATAGACTACATAGTTTCAGGAGGTAATGGGACTACATATTTTTCTATTGATAAAGTCACTGGTTGGGTTGTCGTAAGCAAACAATTTTATTATACGGGACAGTATTATGAATTAAAAGTTAAAGCAATCGATCGTGGTGTTCCACCGCAAATGGACGAAACAAGTATCACATTTGTGGTTACGGGAGAAAATATTTATAGTCCTAGATTTACAGCCCTGAGTTATCAAGTTATTGTTCCTGAAAATGAACCAGTAGGCTCATCTATACTTTCTTTAAATGCAAATGATGAAGACGATGGGCCCAATGGTATTGTAAGATATACTATAAGTTCTGGTAATGAAGATAAAGAATTTCAAGTTGATTCTATTACTGGGACAATAAGTATATCACGTCCACTTGACTACGATGAAATTCAAGAATATCGGTTAAATATTACTGCAAAAGATCTAGGCTTCAAACCCAAAGAAGCTACTGCAACTGTGACAATCATTTTAACAGACATTAACGATAATGCCCCACAATTTAATCAGTCAAAATATTTTGCATACTTACCAGAAAATTCACCAGTTAATAGTTTTATATTTAAAGTTCAAGCAGTCGACATTGACTCGCCTAAAAATGCAATAATTAAGTATCATATAAAAAATGAAATGGCATCGCTATTTCATATAGATCAAAACACGGGTAAAATTTTCTCAAGAGAAACGTTTGACTACGAAGAGAAAACAATTTATCGTTTAGAAATATTGGCTGAAAATCCGGGTTCAGTAATGAGAAGTACTACTGAAGTAGTTGTTCATATAACGGGAGTTAACGAATACTATCCAAAGTTTATTCAACCAGTTTTTCACTTTGATGTTTCGGAGTCTGCTGAAGTTGGAGCTAATGTTGGTGTCATACAAGCTACTGACCAAGATAGCGGGGACGATGGAATTATATACTACTTCTTTGTTGGTTCCAGTAATGATAAAGGATTCGGGATAAATTCACAAACAGGAGTAATAAGAGTGGCTAGATATTTGGATAGAGAAACTCAAAATAGGGTTGTTTTAACAGTATTAGCAAAAAATTCAGGTGGCATACATGGAAATGATACTGACGAAGCTCAAGTAATAATATCAATCCAAGACGGCAATGATCCACCAGAATTTTTAAGACATTATTATGAAGCGACAATATCAGAAGGAGCAAGTATTGGCCAAGAAGTCATTCAAGTAAAAGCTGTTGATAAAGATGTACGACCACAAAATAATCAATTTAGTTTTTCAATTATAGATGGTAACAAAAATCAAAATTTCAAAATTGACCCTCAAAATGGTGAAATCGAAGTGGCACGGCAACTCGATCGAGAAACTATCCCAACATATTCATTAATAATAGGTGCAATTGATACAGGTATACCTCCGCAAACTGGTACAACAACAGTTAAAATAACTTTAACAGATATTAATGATAATGGTCCAGTTTTTGATGTTAATAATTTCGATGGATCTGTCTATGAAAATGAACCACCAAATACAAGTATTACTACTATTTCTGCTACAGATCCAGATTTGCCACCTAATGGAGCTCCATTTTCATATTCTATTCTTGGTGGTAGGCATCAAAGCTTTGTAAAGATTCAAAAACATACAGGTGTTTTATTAACTACCAAACAGATTGACAGAGAAGTTACTCCATATTTAAATATTATTATTCAAATTGAAGATAGTGGTACACCGGTTATGCATTCCAATTATACAATTCAAATAAGGATATTAGATAGAAACGACAATCCACCTAGTCCAAGATCAGCTCATGTCTTAGTACACGCATTCAATGATAAAATACCACTTGGAAAAATAGCTGATGTTAAACCTAATGACCCCGATATAGTAGGAGACTATAAATGCAAAATTGTTAAAGATTCGTCATCTGAGAACGCATTGTCACTATTCAATATAAGAAAAGGATGTGACCTCTATACAAATGATGTTCGTCCAGGTCAAGGTTATTCATTTTCAGTGTTAGGTAATGATGGAATTCATAAAGATGTTATATCATCTATAAGTGTCGAATATTTTTCCTTTAATAATAGTACAGTGGAACAATCTGTAACAATAAGAATTATGAATATTACTGCATGTGACTTTTTAACACATTATTATAGAATTTTATTAGAAATAATGAAAGTCGGGTTGAAAAATAAGGAAATTATATATTTATATAGCATAAACGATGAAAAAGAAAACATAGATTTAACAATAGCAATAAAAGAACGCAATTCATTTTGGAAAAAAGATAGTAGTGAAAAGCATTTAAAGACAAAAGAATCAGAAATACGTAAGGTTTTGAAAAGACAAGTTATTATTCCATATTATCCCTGTTCTACTCATAGATGTCAGAATGAAGGTATATGTACAGATGCAATCAACGTTATGGATGTGACAAAAATTACTGAAAGTGCTACGTTGATACTTACTTCTCCTCTAGTGCGTCATGATTATGTTTGTCAATGCACTGATAGATTTATGGGTGAGAATTGTGAAAAGCGACAAGATCCTTGTTCACCTAATCCTTGTCAATTTGGAGGACAATGTCGCAAACAAGGACATGATTTTATGTGCACTTGTCCACTCAGACGAGAAGGCAAAACGTGTGAATTGGAGAGAGATGATGTTTGTAGTAGCAATCCATGTAAGAATGGCGGGTCTTGTAAAGAGAGTACCGATAGAAATTCTTTCTTCTGCTTGTGCCGTCCCGGTTATCGAGGCAATCAATGTGAGGCCCTTGTAGATTCTTGCAGACCAAACCCATGTATGTACGGAGGAATTTGTATAAGCCTTAAACCCGGATATAAATGCAGCTGTACAAATGGGCGTTACGGTACTCATTGTGAAAGTTCAACATTTGGTTTTAATGAATTATCTTATATACAGTTTCCTGCTCTTGATGCATCAACAAATGATATCACAATTATATTTGCAACAACTAAATCTGATGCTTTGTTATTATACAATTATGGTGCTCAGACTGGTGGCAGATCCGATTTTATTGCGATAGAATTATTAGGAGGTAAACCAATTTTCTCCTTTGGAGGTGCAAGGACTTCAATAACCTCTGTTGCTCTATTGGACACTGACAAAAATCTGGCTGATGGAAAATGGTACAAGCTAACAGCAACGAGAAATGGTCGTGTAATATCACTTAGTGTAGCGACCTGTACCGATCACGGTGATATTTGTACAGAATGCGAACCTAGTGATAAATCATGCTACGATGACGATACTGGTCAAGCGGGGTACGTACAAATTCTAAAAAAAAAATTATATTATTTGACCATTTGATTAAAGTGAATTATATTAAATTATAAATTAATTACGATTATAATGTTTTATAACTATGTAGAGAAATATACATGCATACATTTATAGTTGTATTCCATACTAAAATATATATACCTAAATGTAAAAAATTATAAATAAATATTTAAATAATAATTTATTATTACTATTGATCATACAATATTATTGTTACAGAACACTGAACTTCAATAACGAACCTCTTCTGATTGGTGGATTACACAAAGCTGATCCAGTGCTAGAACGTCCAGGACAAATTCATTCTGATGACTTCGTTGGTTGTATGCATAGCATTACCATAAATGGTCGTGTACTGAATTTAACGAATCCGTTACAAGCACGTGGAGTCGAACCTAACTGTAAACGAAAAGAAAAAGGAGCCTGTTATAAAGAAGATATTTGTGGAACGGGACAATGCTTTGACATGTGGAAAACACATTATTGTAAATGCGATAGGAATTTTATTTCACCCGACTGTCAGAATTCTCTACAAAGTATTTCAATTGGTGAAAACGGTTTTATTACATACGTGGTGTCAGAAAAGCACAGGAGGATGCAATTACTTGAAACATTTTATGGTGGTAATACAATATGGGAAAAGAAAATTGGTAAAAGCATTGCAAAAAGTAGCGTAAAAGTTAATAATCCTGCAAAATATTTATCATTTTTCTTTAGGACTCACAGAAAAGATGGAGTGCTTTTTTACGCAGCAACTGATAAGTATTACACTCTTATAGAATTATTAGGAGGTAAAGTATGTTATACTTCAAAACAAAACACTATTGTAAACATGAGCCAAACTGAACAGTTGGATATTGCGGATGGTAATTGGCACAATATTACCTTATTATCTCACGGACGAAGTATAAGGTTAATTGTAGACAATAGCAATATTGGTGAGGAACTTGACGCTGCTGGTGTACATGACTTCTTGGATCCTTATTTAACTACTATATCACTGGGAGGTACGAAAGCGGAGTGGGTATCATCTGTTAATAAGTTTGAAGGTTGTTTAGCTAATTTTACAATTAATAATGAAGTTCAACCATTTACTGGAAATGGTAGCATTTTTAAAGAAGTTATCAGAACTGGCAAGATTCTAATTGGATGTCATAGTGCTTTTGGCACAGGATTAGCCCAAAACCCAGATCCCCTGAGTATAGGATTGACTCTTGTAATAGTGTTTTTTATTATACTCATAGTCGCTATATTTGCCTCTTTTATTGTATTTCGTCTTCGTAAGCAAAAGAAAGAAAAAGGGAGTGTACCAGCAGGTAAAAGTAACGTTTTACATAGTAAACAAAATGGGGGTCCTGCAATGCTAAATGCACCTAATCTTATAGCTGGAACAAATGACAGTCTTATGAATAGAAATATTCATAATAATGAAACTAGTCTTAACAGTTACATGTCTGAAAATGCAGATATTATGCGAAATGTTGGTCACATTGTTGGACCAGAGCTATTGTCAAAAAAATACAAAGATCGTGAGATTATGAATTTGGATGCTCCTAGACCACAGCGTCCTGATATAATAGAACGTGAAGTTGTTGGTAAAAGCCCTGCACTTAGAGAAGATCATCATCCTCCACCAAATCTTTCAACAAATACTTCACATCATACTCATGATCATCCAAGTGGAATGGATATAAATTCCGAAATACCTGAACATTATGATCTTGAGAATGCTAGTTCGATAGCACCGTCTGACATAGATATAGTTTATCACTATAAAGGGTTCCGAGAAGCTGCTGGTGTTCGAAAATACAAGGCAACTCCACCACCAATTGCAGGTTATCATCATAAACATCAAACACCACAACATCGACATTCTCCGCACCATCCTAGTGGATACCCGTCTAGGGCAATGTCACAAACTTCACAACCACCGCCGCAACCAAGGCAACATCAGTCAACTCCCCTTGCTCGATTATCACCAAGCAGTGAACTAAGTCAGCAACCAAGAATACTTACTCTACATGATATATCTGGAAAACCACTCCAAAGTGCGTTATTGGCTACAACATCAAGTTCAGGAGGAGTTGGCAAAGATGCGTTACATAGCAATAGCGAACGCAGCTTAAATAGCCCTGTGATGTCTCAGCTAAGTGGACAAAGCTCTTCAGCTGGCAGAAAAACTCCTAGTGCTACAGCTCAAGTTACTCAAGTTGTTTCGGTGGGCACTGGTGCAGTTGGTCTTACTGCGGAAGAAATAGAAAGAATGAATGCAAGGCAACGAACTTCAAGTCTCGTATCTACGCTTGATGCTGTATCAAGCTCAAGTGAAGCACCTCGTGGAGGAGGCGTAAGTCACCATATGTCACATAGACATCATTCACAACAAGTAGATAATAGAAGCTCCACTGGCTCAGATGATGAAAGCGGAAATGACAGCTTTACATGTTCTGAAATAGAATACGATAATAACAGTATAAGTGCTGATAAGCCAGATGACGTGAGAAGGCCAATTGTAAATAGCGGAAATAATAACAAAAAACCTATTTTACCGCCTCCATACGAAAGTTTCGATTCTTCATTTCGTGGATCATTGAGTACGTTGGTTGCATCAGATGATGACTTAGCGCCACACGTAGGTTCGGCTCTTTATAGACAGGTAAATGGCTCTCCAGCACCAGCCACTCTCGGTTGGGACTATCTACTGAATTGGGGTCCTAATTTTGAAAGTATGATTGGCGTTTTTAAAGATATAGCTGAGTTGCCAGACTCCGTGAATGGCCGAATGTCTTCCTCATTGAGACTGCCCAATGGAACACCGAAACCGTCAGAGGAATACGTTTGAATCCTTACAATAAATTAAGTTCTTGTAAATATTTTATGATCTATGTAGATTAACAAATTGTTGTACAAAATTGTTGCGATCTTGTATCAAGGTCTTTTTATTAGTTTCATTTTTCTTGCCATATCTTGTTGAAATGTAAGTAATTAAATATAAATCTGTGTTAACTGAGTTAATATGTGAACCTCATTGTAAATAAATATCGAATAAGTTGTAAATACTTAGTATAAATTTTATAAGATTTTAGAATATTATTTGTATATAAATAATGCGTTGAGGAAGACTTAATTTTTTCAAAATGACTATAAGTAGGATTTGGAATAAACATACACTAAATGATAAAGAAAAACGATTTGTATTTTGTATTAAAATTGACAAATTAATTGAATTAATTGTGTTGTTATAGGATGATAAAAATATAGCCCAATATTAGGAAATTAAGTTCAAAAAAAGAAGTATCTATTCAAAAGCTTTAAAGCTTTTGAATAGATACTTCTTTTTTAACAGAGCTCTTCATATAATATACATAGGTGCTTTAATGCAGTTTTGTAATGAGCCATATTAATTATTATAGTGAACAACGTGCCAAATGCGTCTTCTTATCAAACGAACTGACTGATTTACTTGTACTTAATGAAACTGTTGTGTATAATAAATTCAATCAAATTATTTTGAGTAATTATTTACATACCTTTGTGTTGATGGAATGATGAAATGAATATTGAAACAAAGTCGAGTTTCTTTGCAAACTTATAACTCGAGAATGGCTGGACCGATTTTCATGGTTTTTAATTTGTTGTATTTGTCGTAGAATAGCAGAATAACTACAAAAAATATTGGAAAATTGACGAAAAATAAAATAAAAGAAAAAACATTGCATACATCGTAAATTTTGGAATAAAAGTTAAATGTTAATGATTATTACGTTCTTATTAAGTACATAAATAGATTTTCGTATTGTGCAAAGTTTACTACCTACCTAATTTGTTATTTTTAACACCATTTGTAAAAGATTTTTGACTAATAAAAATGTAACAAATTAACAACCCTGGAATAATAGAAAAACAATTTTATCGCAAAAGTCAAAACTAAATTTATACACTTTTATAAATAGGTATTTACTTAAGAGTGTCATGGTAAGTAAATGTTTTTTTTACAAATTTAATAGTTTTTGCTTTTTATTTTTTTAATTATTTATGTAAATACCAGGCTATATATATATATAGTTATATAAGTTCGTTTCAGTATCAACTGCAAGTTTTTGAATATCTCATATTATACTTATTGAGAAAGGAATCACCTGCGCACACTCTCTTGTTAACATGCCACATTTTATTAACGTGTTAACAAAGGGCCTTATAGCACGTCTAGTTCTAGCATGTTTGACTGTGGAGCACGAAGTCCAGAATTCGATTCCCGGATCGGTCTAAAAAAGTTTAGATATTGGGGTTTTCTGTCAAGCAATTCACCACGCCAGGCCGGATTTGTAGTTGGCGATGTTTCACCCCCGTGCTTCGGAGAGCACGTTAAGCCGTCGGTGCCGGTTATTACACTATCGTGTGACAATAATCGTCAAGCCCGCCAACCCGCATTGGAGCAGTAGGACGGGTCTTAGCTCAAAATCTCTCTCCTATAAAAGAGAAGTATGACGATAAAGAACTGTAGTGGTGGTAGTGATGCCACACTTATTGTTTCCGCTCTGTAAATCAATATTATTCGCAATTTTCCTAAATTTATAGCTTGTTGAATACTTATTACCTATACTCTATTGAGTTTGTCACAATTTTATCAAATGGAACCTCTAATACTATTCTAATTATGAGGCGATAAGCATTTGGAAATAAATACAACGATAAGCACAAAACAAGTAATGCCTGTAAAGTTTGATAAATAATTGGTGTAATTTACATATTTTCTAAGTATTTTCCATATTTTAGAACAGCGAAGTTGTAGAGCATAAGAACATAAAATTTTCATTACTTTTCAAGACTTCTATATTAACTGAAATCTTGGTAGGTAGGTACTATTATTCATATAAAACAAATTCGCCCGCTGCATCTGTCTGTTTTTTCGTCTGTCTGTTCGCGATAAACTCAAAAACTACTGAACGGATTTTCACGCGGTTTTCATCAATAGACACAGACACAGATTCATAAGGAAGGTTTATGTTGTGTTTGTTAAGGTTTTACGTAAATTGGTTGAAATACAAATATTGAAAATATCGGAAAAAGTCGAGCCACCTGGGAGCTTTCATCGAAAACGCTGCCTAATCCCTTTGAGATATAACAAAACTGATCCTACGACAGAAAAAAAAACATGTACCTACCTAGGTATCATACGCTCTACTATCCGTGCGAAGCCGGGCGGGTCGCTAGTAGGTAATACCTAAATCCGAAAGTAATTAAAAAAGTAAAGTTTATTAGTTCTTGTTAAACTTTTAATTTTAACAAACTAAATTTGTTGAACTTTTTTGTTAAAAAATTTACTGCTCAACGTACAAATACAACGTACCTACTCAATTTCAACGTATGTAGGTACAAAGCTTAAATATGGGGACCTTTTTTATTTTTTATTTACCCGACTGGGTATATGTGTTTCACCTGTGTGTATGTATGTCCATTCCTATGTCCGCTTGTAACTAATCAACGGCTCAACGGATTTTGATAAATGATACGTCATTAGATTTGTCTCGATGACGCGAGTGTCAATGGGTACCATAAAATATATTACAATATCTTAGATGGGTACCTAAATTTAAAAAAAAAATCAAAATGGCGGACTTTATGCGCTTTATTATGCGAGCTGAAAAAAAATTTTTTTTTCAAGACATTCGAGTGGGGTATCAAAATAAAGGACTTTAAAAGGCCAGTACGAAAATGTATACAATCTATATGTTTTAAATCAGTTTGGAGTGACAAATCATGAAAAACAAAATAAATAACAACTACACTGTAAGTGGTACGGTAGTAGTTTATTATTTTTTTAGTTCGTTTTATAGCATGGCAGTCGGGTTTTTTAATTTTTAAATTATAGCTTGTTAACAGGAAACCTTCTATCCAAGGAGAACTAAACTATTCCTATACGAAAATTTAAGTTATGGGCAAAAGATAGTTACTGAGTTTGTACAAAGTGGACTCTGGATTGTCTTGGTCCCTCCACGCTCCAATCATCGACACGATAGCCCTTTTACGTCCCACTTCTGGACACAGGCCTGCTCTCTTAAGGATGAGAGGGATATATAGCTTAGACTCGCCACGCTGCTCCACTGCGGGTTAGCGGAATTTAACGACTATTGTCACATAATATTGATAACTAGCGGACCCAGCAGACGTCGTCCTGCCCGCTATTAGCGCCACCTACTGGGTCCAATTTTTTTACTTACAAACCTTCCTCTTGAATCACTCTATCTATTAAAAAAAACCGCAGCAAAATCCGTTGCGTAGTTTTAAAGATTTAAGCATAGATAGGGACATAGGGACAGAGAAAGCGACTTTGTTTTATACTATGTAGTGATAACCAGGACCAACTCGAGGCTAGCACTGACAGAAAACTCAATACGTCTAACAATTTCTGGTCCGAACCGGGAATCGAATCCTCCTGGATTCAATTTCTCGTAACCCTCAGTCAAACATGCAAACTGCTAGAATCTAGCAGCGAGACTAAGAAGGCAGTTATATGGTCCCTCATACTCCCTCAATGGTCCCAATAACCAATGGTCCAACTGCATAATATTACCAGAGACACAGATTTAGAGCTTAGACTCGCAACACACTTCCTATGTGGGTTGGTGAGCTAGATGCAAATTATAAAGAATCCTGAGTACGTACATATCTACATAGTATTTCGTTGCATTGCACATAGATTGCATTTCAGACGCATATAGAAAGCAGTTACCTCGGTCAGCATATTAGTCTGGCCATTCAACGAGGTAACGCAGCCAGCGTTCTGGGCACCTTGCCTCGTTACAGTGATTTGGATGTTTTATTTGATTTGTAATTTTTTATTTTTATTTTTAAGTATTTATTGTTTTAAAAGCTTATTAACTGTAATAAATAAATCATAATATAGAAAGAATTATTTTTATGGACCATGAAAACGTGACACATAATATTATTACAATTCTTATCAATATTAATTTACGTTCAAATACAGTTAATATAATATCAACTTCGCTACTCCAGTCATGCTGAATTCTCGATATGAACTAGGCAAGATGTCCCCGTTAAAACGTCGTATACATTTTGTAAAAAATAATTATTGTTGTTACAGATGTGCGTTTAGAGGTTCTTCCTCCAAAAATGTAACCAACTACAAATTCGTTATTTATGATTAATGTTCGGTGTTCATCAGTTACCTACTCGTAGTGTTGAAATATTATCTAGACATTTTTACAGAAACCATAAATAATATAATATCTAATATTACGATGTGTTATAGAAAATTTTAATCAAGCTACCTACTTATTTAGCTTTTACAATGAAAAACAGAACAGTGATATTTTTCTACTTATGTATATTTTGTGAGTTTTGTTTTTGAATGCAGAAAGATAAATTAATGAAATAATGACTGAGTTCTATTTTTAACATAAACATAAAAAACAAACATAAAACTAACTTTTTTATATTAAATACACATTTAATAAATTATTGGTTTCAGCATTGAGAATAACAGGAACTGTTTTTTCGAATTGCGTAATACCGCCTTTAGAATGTCCTAATAAAAATATTACTTTTTGGCTGTACACTCGGTGAGTAGATTTTGTATTCTTTTAAGTATTAAAATAATTTATAATTTCTTGTAGTTATTAAAGTCTCAATGTCGATATTTAATATACATATACCTACTCAAGGCTTGGGAATTTTCAGAATTTTCATTTATCAAAATAAAAATATTAACAAGCTATAATTTAAAAAATTAAAAACAGGACTGTCCTACCAAAAGCTGAATTAAAAATTAATAATAAAAAGGAATTTAGAAGTTTTGATAGAATAAGAAACTCACATAGGTACATGAACCTTGAAAATATTAAAATTCTTTTTTATGACATTTTTGTGTAAAAATATACGAAATAAATAATATTTTCATTTTATTTATCTACTTGTACTCATGTACCAGTCAATTCTTAACTACTTAACCTACAATTTTGTATTAACCAACAGGGCAAATAAAAACAATCCAGTTGAATTAAAAGTAACTGAACCAGATTCAGTTACTTCTGCGCCGTGGGTCAAAAATGCCCCAATAAAAATATTAATACACGGATATACAGGGTACAGGGACTTTTCACCGAACACAGAAATAAGACCAGGTATATATGTACCTTGTTTCAAAAAGAACGTGAAAACTCACTTTATTTGCAGCCAAAAATTAGATATACCTGTACTGTGAAAGTAACGAGACTACAATATACTCGTACTTAGTACGACTCTGCATATTAAAACGTTTATTCATTTCGATTACTAGGCATATATTATTTTTTTTGTATTAATTTACATAAAATAGATATATCTAGGCCACAAGCTAGGGTAAGAAAAAAAAATTTTTTTGCCGGCTCCTTTTTCATATATGGGAGCCCCCCTGAAAAAATTATTTAATTCAATATTTGGTTTTGGGTCAACGTTCTACACCAAATACCAAAATTTCAGGTTTGTAACTCATTTCGTCTACGAGCTAGAGACCTGTGACCGGCGGACGGACAGACAGACAGACTGCAGAGTAAGAGCGAGGCCGCACTGCGAAATTTATTCGCGCGAATTTTTTCGCAGAATTCTGTGACATATGGAAATGTATGAAGCTGCCCGCACTTGCGATTTAAAATTTGCGAAAAAAATATATTATAGGCCGCACTGCGAAAATTATTCGCGCGAATTTTTTCGCAAAATTCTGTGACATATGGGAATGTATGAAGCTGCTCGCACATGCGATTTAAAATTCGCGAGAAAAATATATTAAAATGCGGAATATAAACCGCGCGAATAAATTTCGCAGTGCGGCCTCGCTCTAATAATGCTCCGTTTTTAACCCCCGACGCAAAAACGACGGGGTGTTATAAGTTTGACGTGTCTGTGTGTGTGTATGTGTCTGTCTGTTCCCCTGTAGCGCTCAAACGGGTAGACTGATTTGAATGCGGTTTTTTTGTTTGAAAGGTGAATTAGTCGAGAGATGTTGTTAGCTATGTTTGATGAAAATCGATCCAAGATGGCCGCCGCTACAAAATGGCAGATTAAATTATTTTTCACAGCTCCCTTAATATGGGTATCAAATGAAAGGACTTGACTAGTAGAATAGCACTATGCAAACCCAAGATGGCCGCGACCACAAAATGGCGAATGTCGGGGGTATTTTAAAATTTCAATTTATACTTGTTACCCTTTGGGTACGGAACCCTAATAGTGTGTTCAAGCATTGGCGAGTCCATCTTACTAGCAAAAACTTTCTGTATGCTGCTGAAGTCTGCTTGCCATCTCGTCAGCTGCAGCGATTACGATTTCTTTCGCATTATCGCGAAGAAATCGTCGGTTCACTCTTTCGCGAACATGCTTGACGCAGAACAAAACCGCGGCAAGCCCAACAGCATCCTGAATCCATTATTGCATTGTACTGTATGTCGTGTATTTAATCGTATCGGTTCTTTTATAAGAAAAATGAATTTACCTGTAACATTTAATACTCGTGTCTATACCTAATGTTATTTTTAGCATACATGGAGTGTTGCAATTACAACATAATTAGTGTCGACTATAACCCTCTAGCATTGGAACCTTGCTACATGCAAGCTGCCCAGAACACTGAATTAGTCGGGATGTGTATAGCACAGTTGATTGACAGTTTAGTGCAGAAATACGGCTTCTCGCTGCCAGATTTCCACGTCATTGGATTTAGCCTCGGCGGGCAAACGGCTGGCTACATAGATAACTATATAAAGTCGGGAAAACTAAGCAGAATAACGGGTAGGTAAAAGTCATTCACATCATTGTCTAGATTTTGAAACAGGTAGGTACAAATAAAAAGGAACTCTATGTAAAAGTATCCGTATAGATGTCGAGAGTTAAAATATTTAGCTAGAAGATTGGAGAAGAGCTATTGAATCGACCTAATTAGTAAAAACACTAATTCTAAGTTTGGATAGCATTAGATGGTGAAAACAAAATAAATATCAGTCTGAATTTGTTCTCGTTTCTTTTAAAACCAGGATGCGTAGCTTGTAGCTAATAGTCATCACTACATACAATGAAAATTATTATTATTAAACCTGCCTCTGTTAATCATCATTTAGATTTACTTTTTAGGGCTAGATCCAGCGCTGCCTTTGTTCGCAACAAGTGATAAAAAGCATAAAATTGATTCCGGTGATGCGTATTTTGTCGATATTCTCCACACAAACGCATTGAAGAGAGGGAAGTTAGAGGAGTGCGGTCACGTGGACTTCTATGCAAACGGTGGTATGGTTCAACTTGGATGCGATGCTACTGAAAATGAGAGTAAGTAAGTGTAAGTAGGTAAGTGTGAGTATGAGTAAGTAGGTGTATGGTAACTCAGCAGTGATAGCCATTGTGCAGTTTACAACTGTGTGTGTTTACAAATGTGTGTGTGTGTGTGCGCGCGTGTGTGTGTGTGTCTCTGTGTGTGTGTGTGTGTGTGTGAGTGTGTGTGTGTCTGTTCCCCTGTGGCGCTCAAACGGGTGGACCGATTTGAATGCGGTTTTGTTTGTTTGAAAGGTGATTTAGTCGAGAGTGTTATTAGCTATGTTTGATGAAAATCGGTCCAAGATGGCCGCCGCTACAAAATGGCGGATTACATATTTTTTCACAACTCCCTTTATATGGGTATCAAATGAAAGGGCTTGACTAGTAGAATAGCACTATTGCAAATCCAAGATGGCCGCTGGCACAAAATGGTGAATGTCGGGGGTTTTTTAAATTTTCAATTTACACTAATTGTAATCAATCAAATATCACTTACTTTAAAGCACAGAGCTTTAACCGTGAAGGAAAACTTTGTGAAGAAACCTGCACGCCTGAGAGTGCTCCATAATGTTCTCAAAGGCGTGTGAAGTCCGCACTTGGTGCGCTACGTGGTGCGTAGTGGACAGTCTAAAACCCTTGTCATTCTGAGAGCAGACCCGTACCCTATAGTGGACCGGTAATGGGTCGGTGATGATGACGATGATAAATCGTAGAGTATTTCTTCGTCATCGTCGTCGTTTAAACCGATAGGCGTCCACTGCTGGACTGCATGCACTAGGTCTCTCGCAACAATTATTTACACAGTCCTGTCTGTTGTCCTGTGCCGCTTTTGTTCAGCGACGCGCTTGGAATCGTCATTCCAAGAGCCGGGAGGGCTTCCAGATTTGAACTTGCAGAATTACGAAGAAGACGTTATTATAAGAAGACTACTTACAAAATTAATACATGATCTATCTATCCATTTTCTTTCCTTGTTACGTTACTTAGGTACAAGTATTTAGATACTATAAATAATAAGTGCTACCTGATACCCGTGAGTTTATTTGCGTGGTCTTTAATTTTCCATAATAAAAAGTACTTTTCAGATGCAAGCTATCATTTTATCAACATCGGTTCAGTGGTAGGTTTTTTAAAGATGCCTTGGGAATTTCTTAGAATTTTCCGTTATATCCTGGATGCAAGCTAACCGTGCAAATGTCATGATTCAGAGGTTAACCGAAAGTTAACCGACAGACAAAACTTACTTTTGCATTTATAATGTTAAGTCATGTCATCATGTCATGATCAACCCATTACCGGCTCACTACAGAGCACGGGTCTCCTTCTCAGAGTGAGAAGGGTTTTGGGCATAGTCTACCACGCTGGCCAAGCGGATTGGCAGACTTCACACACCTTTGAGAACATTATGGAGAACTCTCAGGCATGCAGGTTTCCTGACGATGTTTTCCTTCACCGTTAAAGCAAGTGATATTTAAATACTTAAAACGCACATAACTCCGAAAAGTTAGAGGTGCGTGCCCGAGATCGAACCCACGACCTCCGATTAGAAGTCGGTCGTCCTAACCACTATAGGCTATCACAACTTTTTTAATGTTAAGTAGTATTTATTAATTTTATTACATCATTTTAAATTAAAATGAACCAAATTAGTTACAATAACTAATATAAACTACAAAAATGTTCTATATTATTCCTTTTCCTTATAAGATCAAGATTTGATCGCGACTTTATTATGTCAAATATTATACCTGAGCTGTACATTTACATAATATACTTTTACATGTATCCCTACTAATCTAATAGGTAAATGCAAAATTGTATATTTTGTTTGTTGGTTTGTTGTTAGATCGAAGTTAGTTTTTGGATGGATATAGGTATTTAAAGACTGAGAGAGAAATAAAGAGTTCTCACTGGATTTTTAAAAAATAACACCGCGCGAACGAAGTAGCAGACACAAGCTATCCATTTCTATAGCTAATTCTAATTAACATTAATCTAACACTAATTAATATTACATACTGATATGTTATATCCATAGCTAAATCGAGTTGTGACCACGCTAGAGCTCCGCAATATTACGCGGAATCCATAACAACCACGAAGGGCTTTTATGCGACCAAGTGCTACTCCTGGGTCGCGTACATGCTGGGCTGGTGTGAAATAACTACTTCAGATGAAGACATTTTGTTCGGCGAGTACGTGCCGAGAAAGTAAGTATCTATATCTAAAAAATTAAAAACAGTAGGTGCAGAGAAATTTACTTACTTCACACGCCTTTGAGCAGTGATAGCCTAGTGGTTAGGACGACCGACTTCTAATCGGAGGTCGTGGGTTCGATCCCGGGGCACGCACCTCTAACTTTTCGGAGTTATGTGCGTTTTAAGTATTTAAATATCACTTGCTTTAACGGTGAAGGAAAACATCGTGAGGAAACCTGCATGCCTGAGAGTTCTCCATAATGTTCTCAAAGGTGTGTGAAGTCTGCCAATCCGCTTGGCCAGCGTGGTAGACTATGACCAAAACCCTTCTCATTCTGAGAAGGAGACCCGTGCTCTGTAGTGAGCCGGTAATGGGTTGATCATGATGATGATGATGATGAGAGAAATTTAAAAAGCTCATTAATAATAATGATTTAAAATTTGTTAATTGCGTTTCATTTATTTAATTTAAGAGTAGGTATTATAAATTTCATTGAGGTTGATGAGTGAGTATTAATATAAAACTCAAACTTCGTTTGTACTGAGCGTGCTAGTGAAAAACTTCACTTATATACTATACCTATAATTTTAATACTAATTATGTAAGTTCATTAAGTGGTTATTAATTTTATCTACTTTTCAGCGCAACAGGTGTCTATTTCTTTGCCACTAACTCAAAATCTCCATACGCCCTTGGCCCCAAGGAGAAACATTAAGAAGATGGCAATAATTCAAGTCCATTTTAACTCCATGATATTGAGAAAGATTTAACGTGTACCTACAAATAAAGGAGAAACACAGTATACGAGTAATCATTTCTTTTACTCATCAAAGAAAAAACTTTTTAAATAATTAACTTTTTCCTTGATAAAATATGTACTTTTAATTCAAACAAAATATATACATATACTTATATACAGTAGATATACGAGCACTCATTTCTTTTACCTACAACATCAAAGACAAGTATAAATTGAAAATTTAAAAAACCCCCGACATTCGCCATTTTGTGGCGGCGGCCATTTTGAATTTGCAATAGTGCTATTCTACTAGTCAAGCCCTTTCATTTGATACCCATATCAAGGGAGTTGTGAAAAAATATGTCATCCGCCATTTTGTAGCGGCGGCCATCTTGGACCGATTTTCATCAAACATAGCTAAGAACACTCTCGACTAATTCACCTTTCAAACAAAAAAAACCGCATTCAAATCGGTCCAGCCGTTTGAGCGCCACAGGGGAACAGACAGACACACACACACACACACACACACACACACACACACACACACACACACACACACACACAGACACGTCAAACTTATAACACCCCGTCGTTTTTGCGTCGGGGGTTAAAAAACATTCAAATATTTTACTTTTTTCTTGAAAAATTATCTAATTCAAACAAAAAATATATATTATACAGATTTCGTTCGAATAAATTATTACAATTTACTTCCGCAATTCATTTAACGTTGACCTTCGTACAGAAAATAAATACCACTATGTACCTAGATGATTGATTTATATTTTATACATACAAATGAGTAACCTGAAAATAGTTTTTCCAGAAAAGGTCTGGAATCAAATACCTAATCCATCGATCGATTTGGTGTACCTACCTAAGTATATGAGCATTGTCAATGCAAATAGTATTCTGTATTGAAGCGCATAATTTTATTTAAATTAAGACTCGTTTTCAGTGAACGTTAAGTAACAAGCTGGTAAAACCCTATTACACAAAAACGGATATGGCCGACAGTCTCTTGTACTTTGTCAATATCCTTATAGTCATCCTCAATTTTGATGCAGTTGCAAAACCTCTTCATTATAGGCACTTATTTTATAAGCCTTTTTTCCGTCGTAAATTGTGTAAGATGTGTTAGACAGTGTCTTGTATGGTAAGTTCATGGTTGACGTAGTGTTGTGGGTTTCTTGCGAAATGAGATGTCTACGTCCACAGAAATCCTAATAATAAGATATTAGAACTGCTGTGTACTACTTCAAACTATACAGAACGCATGTCGCCGCCTTACTACATACACAAACATAGTTTTACGCAATCACGCAAACACATTTATGCTCAATGCTATGCAGAATACAGAATTAAGCCGTAGTAGGATTAGCGCCTTAAGGTAGCAAATACATCGCACCGTTCGCTTACCTCACACATCGTTGCGCTTGTGACGTCTGCGTCCTCAGCACGGCGACAAGGTCAAGCGTATATAGCATTTCTAGTGCCTTATTTTTAGGATTTCTGTGTCTACGTCCAATGTCACCTTACAAGTATTTTTGTATTAAATAACAATAAATTAACAAGTGTAAATTGAAAATTTAAAAAACCCCCGACATTCGCCATTTAGTGGCGGCGGCCATCTTGAATTTCTTGAATTTGCAATAGTGCTATTCTACTAGTCAAGCCCTTTCATTTGATACCCATATCAAGGGAGTTGTGAAAAAATTTATCATCCGCCATTTTGTAGCGGCGGCCATCTTGGACCGATTTTCATCAAACATAGCTAAGAACACTCCCGACTAATTCACCTTTCAAACAAAAAAAACCGCATTCAAATCGGTCCACCCGTTTGAGCGCCACAGGGGAACAGACAGACACACACACACACACACACACACACACACACACACACACACACACACACACACACACACACACACACACACACAGACAGACACGTCAAACTTATAACACCCCGTCGTTTTTGCGTCGGGGGTTAAAAAGGGTTTCATTTTCTGACAAAATTACGTAGCGGTTGACCTTAGGCCAGAGGCTCTAGAATAACTTTTCAAGTAAACGTTTCTCTAGAGCCCTTAGGGAATAGTGTGAGTTTGCGTTGACAGTACATAAATCTATCATTTCATATGGGACATGTTTTTTCGTCCCTAAAGGATAGATTTACGCGCAGTTAAAGTTAACTTGAAAACTTGCACTAGGCCCCTCTGAGTGTATCTTTTCAAGTAAACATTAACTATAACTAGGTACGTACGTTCTCTTATTTTTCTGAATTCCCGAATTGGTAGGCTACAAGTTTTTACAGGGCGCGACTGCAATCGATCTTCGCAAACGATTAAGGAAAACACCACTCATAATAATATTATGTATTAAACAATATGGTCCGCTTTGAGTCGTCCCTATACCAAATTTATTTTATATTCCCATGTCTCTGTATGTACGCGTATAATAAAATTTTAAATATATTTTATTTAAGTATAAACTGAGAGCACGGTCATTTTATGTGATAGCGTACAAGATGCGGAACGGTCATTTTATGTGATAGCGTACAAGATACGGAACGGTCATTTTATGTGATAGCGTACAAGATGCGGAACGGTCATTTTATGTGATAGCGTACAAGATGCGGAACGGTCATTTTATGTGATAGCGTACAAGATGCGGAACGGTCATTTTATGTGATAGCGTACAAGATGCGGAACGGTCATTTTATGCGATAGCGTTCAAGATGCGGAACGGTCATTTTATGCGATAGCGTACTAGATGCGGAACGGTCATTTTATGCGATAGCGTACAAGATGCGGAACGGTCATTTTATGCGATAGCGTACAAGATGCGGAACGGTCATTTTATACGATAGCGTACAAGATGCGGAACGGTCATTTTATGCGATAGCGTACCTACAAGATGCGGATGCGATTTGTAGAAGTCAAAAGCCGAATCATGCTGTGGGTTTTTCTTTCATGGCAAGCTGTGAATATGTGGATTAAATGGGACGAGTGTCAATATGGGTATTGTATAGAGAAGGGTAAAATTAAATTAAGAACAAGCTATAATATACTTTACAAAAAACATACTTGGATCCAGCAACCTCAGCGAAATCGGTGACCAATCAAAAATATTACTGACATATGTACCCACCCATATGTCAGTAATATTTTTGACTAGCTGACCCCCACGACTTCGTTCGCGTGTTTATAGGTTTTATATAGGATGATCGGATCCCATAATTCTTTTATGTACCTAAACAAAATGTAGTCTAAGTTACTCCCTATAACATCACCTATCTGCCATTGAAAGTTCCATTGAAATCGATCCAGCCGTTTCGGAGATTAGTTGGAACAAATAAACAGACCGATAAACATAAATTTAAACGCACACCAGTTTAAAATAAGCCGTACGTTCAAAGATCCGTGTCCCAAGTTATTTGAACCCAATACTGACGGTTGTAATGTCTGTCATTTCTCAACTAAAAAACCTATGACCTTGAAATATTTACAGTATAATATATAAAGTACTACCTTTAAAACAAAAAAATAATGAGTGAAATCGAACTACGCGTTAATGAATTACAGCTAAATACACGTTTTAACTTTCATCCCCTCTCCCAAGGGAACCGTGCTGAATTTCGGGATAAAAAGTATCCTATAACCTACCTCGGAGTATATACTCAAATCTTACCAAGTTTCATTCGAATCCATTCAGTAGTTTCGGCGTGATGCGCGGCCAAGATACAGACAGACAGACAGACAGACAGACAGACAGACAGACAGACAGACAGACAGACAGACAGACAGACAAAAATGAAAAAAATTGCAGTTTTGGCTTCAGTATCGATTATAGAGTGCCCTCCAATAAAAATTTTCAAAATATCTTCAATGTACAGAATTGGATCTGTTACAGTTTTATTATATTATAGATAGATAGACTAGATGATGCCCACGGCTTCGCCCGTGTGGATTTAGGTTTTTAAAAATCCCGTGGGAACTTTTGATTTTCCAGAACAAAAAGTAGCTTATCTGTAGAAACCCGTCCCCAAAACGGAAAAATCCCGTGGGATCCCCACGATTTCGGAATACAATTCCTTACAGCATCAGGGTTGAGGAGTTGGATATGTACCTACTCGAGTTCATTCAACGATAAAGTCTTTACCTTTCTTATTGGTATTTATCTTCTGTCTTTATCTTATTGGTACCCTCAATATCAATTTAAATAACCGAAAGTTTCTAAAACCCATTAGTTTTGGGGATTAGGTCCCCTACAGCATCAGGATTGAGGAGTTGGAATCCAATTTTTTTATAGAACAGGGTCGCAATGTTTCTCTATCGATTAAAAAAAAATTACTTAAATCGGTTCAGAAATCACGGAGATATCGGTGTACATAGGTAGAAAAACACAACTCCTCCTTTTTTGAAAGTCGGTTAAAAAAGTAGCCTATGTTACTCCCTGGTTAATTCTCTACTTGTATGTGAAAGTCCCGTCAAAATCGGTTCAGCCGTTCCAAAGATTAGCCCGTTCAAACAGACAGACAGACAGACAGACAGACAGACAGACAAAAATTTTAAAAACGTGTGATTCGGTTATAGTATCGTTCAAATAACCATATGAGCTTAATATGAGGTAGTTATTTCGATATTACAGACAGACACTTCAATTTTATTTATTAGTATAGATTGGTCATTAATTATGTGTATAACTGCATACATAAAACCGACAACTAGATGTGTTATATACCTTCTTGAAACCTTCCTGAAAGTATGTAAGTTACGATAATGGAAAAACTATCAAGATCGGTTCATTGGTTTTTGAAATAATCGCAAACATACCTACTTACATTACATAAATACGAGTCGAATATGGAACCTCTTTTTTGAAGTCGGTTAAAAAGAAGCAACAGTTGCTAAAAGTTGAATTCCTATAATATTTAATAAGTTTTAAAATGGAGTACATGAAGGCCGTTTACCGTTACCAAGGGACACTTACACATATTGGTAAGTAGTGCGTACGTAAAATAAACTTGCTTACGAGTAAGACGAATTATTAAGGATTAATTTTTAATCAGTTCAAAGTGATGTAGACTTATTTTAATTTAGCATACTTATTTTTATCTTTAGTTGGTAGAAATAGGAATATACAACATATTGTGTTTTCGATGGTAATTTACATACCTACCTACCATCCCAACGATATCCAACAGTCTATCTACTACATTCGTATCGCACCTTATCGAAATCATACATATGAGAAACGTATCCTCATTGCATAAATTACGGTAGGTAATTGATATTATAAAAGTTTAATTTAGTAATTCGTCATAATAACATAATCTTTGTTTTGCAAAAGGAACTCGACAACAAGGTTCCTACATTTACTTTCGCTGTCAGTGGCTTTACCAACAACGCGCATGGCAGACGTATATGGGTTCCGTAAATTAACGCGACTCACGTGCTTTCGACTACTGCCTAACCCAAATACGTTCAAGTTTTTGGTTACTCAATTAAGTTTAGTATTCAAAAAAATAATCTGTGACAATTTTAATCTTACCTATCCGTTTAAAGAAAAATATTTATGAACTCAAAATTGGGAAAAAAGTGGAATTTTGTGAAAAATGGTGACCAATGCACAGTGGCTGTTAGTTTTTGGAATTACTGCTTTACAATTTTCTGGTAATTTATGCTCATTATATATTGATTAATAGCAAACATTTCAGCTACACTATATACGCATATTATACTTTTATTAAGGACTTCATTGATATAATATTGCTTAAGTAATATTTATTTAACATTCATTCTTAAAAATATTGTGGTTACGGCAAAAGTCTGATGCATACGGTAGCTTACACTACTAAATTCCTTCCCTGCAATCCGTTGCATAATCGTCCTTATTATTATTATTTGAAATAGATAGGTAGTTATTCCGATTTAATTAAGTGATTTGGATGACTTGCTGATTCAACTACTTAATTAGACAATTAATAAATAAGTTTCCAGTAAATCATAATTACCCCTGGCACTTGTCAGGCAAGTACAGGCAAGTAGTTAAAGTTTAGTTAAATACCCTAAGTATTAGGTAATTTGTGTTTTGAGAGTTACTCTAAAACCAAAATTAAACTAAGGGTCTATCAGCATTGTTACATTTATATTATCTATAGCAACATTTGCATAAATGCTCTTATCTAATAAAAAAATCAGTAGATACCTAGGTAACACACTGTAGGTAACTTGACATGACATCTATAATATAATAAAACTGTAACAGATCCAATTCTGTACATTGAAGATATTTTGAAAATTTTTATTGGAGGGCACTCTATAATCGATACTGAAGCCAAAACTGCAATTTATTTCATTTTTGTCTGTCTGTCTGTCTGTCTGTCTGTCTGTCTGTCTGTCTGTCTGTCTGTCTGTATCTTGGCCGCGCATCACGCCGAAACTACTGAATGGATTCAAATGAAACTTGGTACGATTTGAGTTTATACTTCGAGGTAGGTTATAGGATACTTTTTATCCCGAAATTCAGCATGGTTCCCTTGGGAGAAGGGATGAAAGTTAAAACGTGTATTTAGCTGTAATTCATTAACGCGTTGTTCGATTTCACTCATTCTTTTTTTGTTAGAAAGGTAGTACTTTATATATTGTCCCGTAAATATTTCAAGGTCATAGGTTTTTTAGTTCAGAAATGACAGGCATTTAGTGGGTTCCAATAACTTGGGACGCGGATGTTTGTACGTACGGCTTATTTTAAACTGGCGTGCGTTTAAATTTATGTTTGTTGGCCTGTCTATTTGTTCCAGCTAATCTACGAAACGGCTGGATCGATTTTGATGGAACTTTCAATGGCAGATAAGTGATGTTAAGGAGTAACTTAGGATACATTTAGTTTAGGTACAAAAAAGAATTATGGGGTCCGATCTGATTCTATATAAAAACCTATATCCAGGCGAACGAAGTCGCGGGGGTCGGCTAGTTTGTAAATAAATATTATTATGTATTATAACTTTAAATAAAATATGAATCTATCGAATACAAAACTTATCAGTAGAATAGAGGGTTTGATTATACACAATACAGGTTGGCAAGTTTAATATTTTTTTTATAAATTATAAAAAAAATATGATGATGATGCGATGATGATATAAATTTATAAAATTTATCATATTTTTTGTAAATAAAGTCTAAATTGAAACACTGGGTGTTTAATAATGAGAATGCAGTTAAATAATCAATATTTTTATAAGAAAATGAAATGAAGCATGCAGAACGCAGCCGCGTTGCGCACGCGCTACTTCCGAGTAGGTTACGTTACTAAAGTGAGTCGGCACAGCTTGTTGCATAATGCTTTGCTCTCACAGCATAGGTATAAGATGGCACTGCTGCTAGTGCAAGTGTACCGAGTTCATCGTCTTCTTTGTTATATTTTTAATTAAAAAAATATAAAACGTTTTCTAGTCTGATATGTCCAAAGGTTTAACGAAGTTATGGGTAGGTAAATAAGGAAAACGCTTCTGATTAATATATTATATTAATAAAGCGTGGATCTAATTTAAAGTATGAACATTGAAAAATGTACAGTCGTAAAGAAAAAGTTACCTAATCAAAAAATTTAAACTTACAATTAGATAGTTGCACTATTTGAACTTCCTCACTAATCAATTATACATTACACAAATAACATTTATAGACATTTACATGATAGCAGATGCATGTAGGCACAATACTTATTATGCAATCTAACGCAAGATGCGTTAACACGAGTGAAAATGGCTACAAAAATAATGTGTCTTTGTAGGTCGACGGCCTCAATTGTTGTGCAAGACAAGTTTATGTTTATAATGTATATTTTTATAAAAAAAATCTTTTAAATTCGACTAATAAGACCCAAACCCAACAATCATTAGCCATTAGATGAGAATGATTGTTGAGGCATCATCATTAGGCTCTTTTACAATTAATTTGTGGACATACTCAATAATTAATTATTGTAGTTGTACGTGCGCCGCAGAAGCGATAGTATTAAGATACTGACTGTAGTTTCGTCTTCTTTCTTCTTCTTTGCTAGCCTTTGTTAATCCATTGTTGGACATAGGCCTCCTCATGGGCAAGCCATTTCTCTCGATGTTGGGCCAGCCTCCTCCAAGTTTTGCTGTAGTTTAGTCCTGTGTAGTTCGCGAACGAACTAGTTCCTAAGAGCGCACTTTATGTAAACTACGCGACCTAGTTCCCAGATTGGCAGATCCGCAGCTCCTTAGAGAAGCGAGCAAAGATTATCTAATTGGAAAAGAGAGTGAGCGAGAGCGCGGCATCGGCCGAGCTACTGCATGATGACCTACTTACTGCACGTAGGTAATTCACATTGTTCGTTTAGTTCCTCGGTCAAAATTAGAATATTTTTTTTTATTAAAAGAACGCGTGCAGGACCAAGTGATAAAGTGAGCAAAAGGTCTGCCTTTCTCTGGTTCGAAACGAGAGCTGGTGAACTAAAAGAGCGACCTACCTAGTTCACTAAGGAACTGGGAACTAAACTGAGCAAAATACTATGCGCAAGATTAGACTACTGGTGTTGGGAACGTAGAAGGCAAGAGACCGAGCCAAAAATCTCTAACCCGGCGGTCAGATCTAGAAACTGGTGCATTTAAATACTTATAACTTTTTCAATGATTTTAACTCGCAATTTATGATTCGTAGTCGTGAGAGACCAACTAGAGGGACAAAATTAGTTGAGGCTCAGGCGAGCCTCGATATTTTACTGAAATACTCGAATATTGTCTGAGTGCTTAGTCTAAGATCGGAGCACTCGAAAACGAACTCGAAAACTATTGATCGATTTCAGAGTAAAATAGACCTAAAATGGCTTGTATTAAGGTTTGAGTTCGCCAATACATTCAGCATTCGAACACAACGAGCGCCCCAAGCAGAAATGTTGTAAAATACATATTCGAACTATGGAATTACGACTTTAAAATACGAGTAGGTATTTGAGTTCATTTTGCTCTGAATTCACTTGTGATTCGATCAATAGTTTTCGAGTTCGTTTTCGAGTGCTCCGATCTTAGACTAAGCACTCTGGTCATTTTTATCAGTAGACATATATTTTATGGTGAAATAATCAGCTATTCAAAGCGTATAACTAATGCAACATATGCAGTACGAGGGCTTGCAAAAATAAATAATTACCAACTTAGACAAAATATATAATTATTGAATTCAGTTCTGAATAGTAGTTAGGTATATGACTGCATTAATTCAGGTGTCAGCCTTTTGTGAGGTTGAAAATTGTCCTTGAAATGTTGTGAGGTAATCAAATTAACTCTAGTCATGTAGGCATGTACCTATCACTTCTTTTGCAATCACAGACATTAAAAATTCCATTGATTTTCTTATTGCGACAACTTTGAATATTCATTTTTTATAAAGTTTTTTACTTCGACTTCATTCGTGCGGATTTATAGAAAGAACTCAATGCAAAAAAGTATATATTTGAAGTTTTTAGACTCACTGGTTTGAAGTGAACATTGATATGAGTAATTGAACAGTCATTATCTTCTTTTAAATACCTGTAAATATTAGTCCCTAAGTTAACAAGTTACGAGTTTTTAGCATCAAAGTGAAGCGTCGTTTCATTAGGTAATAAACAAACGGATCTACATTAATATAATATTCAATCATAATCCAAATAAAATAATGGATGTGGTGCACCTTTTGCCTTTTACTTTCCGTAAAAAATTAACATTCAGTGAATATCAAGTTTTTATAAAAACTTGATAGTCACCGAATGTTAATTTGAATCCATATCTGTAGAATTCGGAGGACAATTTAGCGATCGGACTGGCTTTATTTAGTGTAACGGATCGAATACGGCAATAATACTAATAATAAGTATATGGATCAAATAAATCGTGGTTAAATAATAAAAATTATTTGCAAGATTTTGTTTTATAGGTAGGTGTATTGTATGTAAGTAGGTGCCTATAATTATTAATTTAAGATTACGTACAAGTAAGAAAATATATTCATTATATTATTATTCAAGTAAGAAGTTTGTATAAGCCAACTCAATTCTTGAAGTTTCTCAAAATTTCTCAAAATTTCTAAGAAAATCTTTTTTAGATTAAAATGTTGTACCTATTATGTATAAAGGTAAAAAATTACACACCTTTTGAAGCCACCTGATGAGGGCTACGATTTTTTTAATAAAAACTCAATTAAAACAACGATTATCGCATGGAAATGATTAAACAGAAAGTGAAAGTCCCCTGACCTGCCGCACTCTGAATTATAATCATTGAGACATCCAATAATATCAGATACTTCATAGTAAGGAGAAGATTCTCATAGAAAGATCATAAAATATTGGACGTGATGACATCTGTGGGAAATCTAATACGCTATTGCATAAACTTCTCATATCACTGTTCTCTTCATTGTAACCGTTTTTATTATACAAGAAATGTTTTTTGCGTAATCTGTTTGTGTATTGTTTACATCTTGTTTCATGCCTAATCAATGGCTATGCTCGTCGTTATCAACCGATAGACGTCCACTGCTGAACATAGGTATCTTGTACGGACTGCCACACGTCGCAGTCTTGTGCCGCTTGTATCCAGCGGGTCTCCGCGATGCCTCTTCCGATGTCGTCGGTCCACCTAGTGTGGGTCTGCCAACTGGCTGTGTTCATTTATTGTAGAAAATGTAAGACTGGAAAACTTTAATCTGAATAGGAATAGAAAAGTTATATCCTATCGTATAATCTGACATAAGTAGGTAATCTCTAACATTAATCTGCATCATCGAGGCGCGTATACCTCTAAAAGTAACAGTAAAGGCCAAATTAGACGATATGATATTTACTATGGCAAAGTGCCTGTGAACGATGAACGGTCGGTGTTTAGACGGTTCATTTTCGATGATTCACCGATGAAGCCTCGAAAATGAAAGCAAAATTCTCGAAAAATTAACCGTCTAATTTGGCCTTAAGTAATTAAAATAAAATTATGAAATGCGACAGATAGGTACACGTTCAAATGACAGAAACACACGCAAGTATTGCCCCGCTCTATTTATTATTTCAGCACCACAAATACAGTAGCCGGCCCACTAAATTAAAACACAGTATTTTCTACTTAATAACCGATTAAGATTCATACAAAATAAATATACTTTTCATTTCATTTATTTTAATCCTTTGACTGTTACAATAATAGATCTTAGAGCGGGGCCGCACTGCGAAAATTATTCGGGCGAATTTTGTTCGCGCGGTTTATATTCCGCATTTTAATATATTTTTCTCGCGAATTTTAAATCGCATGTGCGTGCAGCTTAATACATTCCCATATGTCACAGAATTTTGCGAAAAAATTCGCGCGAATAAATTTCGCAGTGCGGCCTAGGCCTTAGAGCGGGGCCGCACTGCGTTTGTTCGCGCGATTTTTATTCGCGCGGTTTATATTCCGCATTTTAAAGGTGCGTCCAGACTTGAACATTTCACCGAACCGAACAGCGAACATTTCGGCGAACTTGTTACGCTCAATGTGGACGGCGCGCTTGGAGCGCTTGAGATGGGTTACTGCGTAACAGTTCGGCGAAACTTTCGCCGAACTGTTACGCACCATCTCATCTCAAGCGCTCCAAGCGCGCCGTCCACATTGAGCGTAACAAGTTCGCCGAAATGTTCGCTGTTCGGTTCGGTGAAATGTTCAAGTCTGGACGCACCTTAATATATTTTTCTCGCGAATTTTAAATCGCATGTGCGTGCAGCTTCATACATTTCCATATGTCACAGAATTTTGCGAAAAAAATCACGCGAATAATTTTCTCAGTGCGGGCCCGGCGCGGAAATTAGGTATAGTAGAAACAGTCTACCTCTGACAGGCAAACGATACTAAGATTATAGATCTAGAGAGATTTATACGACATTTTAAAATTTTATTTTACTCGTAAATAATATCTACGGTATTTTTGAGGTAGGTACCTACATAGTTATTAGTTGTACAATGGGATTGCTTGTTCAATGTTGTTTGTTAATATACTAATTACTAGCGCAAATAGCTACGAAACGTTACGTTAGCCAAAATATTTAGATCACCGACTTAATTTGCCAAGACGTAAATTCCGAAGGAGCTGTTACCGCACTGGTAAAATTTCGATAAGTAAGTAAGTAGGTATCAGCTGTGATAGCCTAGTGGTTAGGACGACCGACTTCTAATCGGAGGTCGTGGGTTCGATCCCGGGGCACGCACCTCTAACTTTTCGGAGTGTATGTGCGTTTTAAGTATTTAAATATCACTTGCTTTAACGGTGAAGGAAAACATCGTGAGGAAACCTGCACGCCTGAGAGTTCTCCATAACGTTCTCAAAGGTGTGTGGAGTCTGCCAATCCGCTTGGCCAGCGTGGTAGACTATGGCCAAAACCCTTCTCACCCTGAGAGGAGACCCGTGCTCTGTAGTGAGCCGGTAATGGGTTGATCATGATGATGATGATGATGAGGTATAAGTAGGTATATATTATAGGTGAAAAATGATTTCCCTACGTATTATTTAAACGATAGAAAATGCTCTAGTAAAAAGTAGATATCAATAATAATTTGTGTAAGGACTTACCTACTAATTACTTACTTATTATTTTTGTTGTGGGTTAAAAATTTTTACATAGAGATTCGGTCTATTTATATAGGGTAGGTATTTGTATAACTTCTTATGTGTTTAAGTAGTAATAGTAATCAATCTCTATGTAGCTATAAAACTAACGTAGGACCTCTAGTTTGCAAGGTAGGTTAAGCTAGAGAATAAACATATTTTTCGATTTTACCTAGATTTTGTTAATTGAAAATACTTATAGGAAACTATATGCATGCATACCTACCTACTCGTCCATAGACCTTGTAAGTCAATGCTAAGCAATAACTGAGGCCAGGTTTAATAACTTGCACTAGATCGTAACATTACTGAGTGCTTAGTCTCAGTTTAGAGCCCTCCAAAACTTTATAGTATACTATAAGTATACTATTGATCGAATCCCAATGACTTCAGAGTAAAATGGACCTAAAGTAAGAGGCTTTGGGTTCATTTTGCTCTGAAGTCATTTGTGATTCGATCAATAGTATACTTAAAGTATACTTTTAGTTTTGGAGCGCCTCAAACTGAGACTAAGCACTCTGGTCCCGTTAATCATAATGATTTTCTTGTACACTTACATTTTTCAAATAGGTAGGTACATATTGTTATACTATACCTACATGTATAATATGTAGTTACCTAAGTATTTATTTCTTAACTTAGTACTTTTTCAGTTGTTTATCACACTAAAGTTGTTTATAAAAGCGAAAGTTTGTGTGTATGTGTGTATGTATGTATGTATGTATGTATGTATGTATGTATATATGTGTGTATGTGTGTATGTTTGTTACTCTTTAGCGCTACAACTACTGTACCGATTTGGCTGTTTGGAATGGAAATAGATTATACCCGGGATTAACACATAGGCTACTTTTTATTCCGGAAAATAATAGAGATAATACCTATAATAAATAGAGTTCCCAAGGGATTTTTAAAAAACCTAAATCCGACTAAATCAGTTAGTTAGAGATTTAATGCAAATCTATTGTATAAATATTTACTGTGAAATTCAAGAACTAATTATTTATATTACCCAAGATCTGATCTTCTGAAATAGGTACAGGCAATATAGTTCAAGCGTCAGTCTTCTCGTGAATATCTTTGCTATCAATATGTTAACCACTAAAGTTCGGAAACTAGTTAAAGTTAAGATGAAATAGTTATTCCACTGATTACCTGGCTATGCAGCTAGAGTGCGAAGAAAATTCTCAGATTAAATAGCTAACCTGCAGATTCCCTAGGTAATTTGATAGTAATAAAATAAAGAATTAATATTGAATTAATAAAATGTAATTAAGATTATTATTACCTTTTAAGGTACCTTTTAAATTCAATGTAAGTAATTTGTACCAATTGGTTTTGTAAAAAAAAAATTAAAGAAAAAAAAGATTAAATTAAAATCCCCGAATAAAAAACTATGGAAACGTAAATGATTATGCAAATAAGAGCGACCGCTTCGATTCCAATGAATAACCCAACGTCAGTCAAATGCTCAAAAGCAAGTAGGTAGCGCTTTGTTGGAATGTAGGCAGTCTCGAATAAAGCAATTCTGTCTTTACGGTCTGCCTGTTCAAAACATGAAACAATGCAACAACACGTTTACCCAAATAACCTTCACTCCTGCTTCCGTCAACCGTAGAACAATATGTGTTAAGTTTTTGAAATCGTTACGCAAGTTAGGCTGCCATTCCATCAAGAATGTGCGACGATGCTGACGATATGTGTGAGCCCCACCAATGTCGGAGGATCGCTTTATTTTTATTCGCACACTCCCAGTGAGCACATTCCCACGCACAACAGACCTGTGTGGTTTACGTGCGGATACCTGCCCAGAATGAAGATGAAGATGACTCCCAGTGAGAAGGCAGCCTTGGATACTATAGATCTAACGACAGACATCCATTTATAGGCGTTACATTTATTTTTCTAAAGACTTTTTAAATTCTAACTAATATTACAAATGCGAAAGTGAGTTTGTTGTTTGTTTGGTTGTTTGTTTGTTTGTTTGTTACGCTTTCACGCCTAAACCACTGAACTGATTTTAACGAAAGGTACAGAGATAGACTCGACCTTGGAGAAGGACATACAAGGACTACTTTTTATTCCAAAAAATCATAGAGTTCCTAAGGGATTTTTAAGAAACCTAAATTCATGCGGACGAAGTTGCGGGCATGAGATAGTAAAGAATAATACTTACACAAATACCTATCGTGTTCGTGTAAGCCTTTATTTCGAAACGTATCCAATCTATTGTCGTACACACACCTAGTAACACTTCAAAATTCAAAAAGCTATTGATAATTTACATCAGTAATATTTCATCTGTTAAAATCATTGAGCAATTTTAATTCCTCTTTCTTATTATGACAACACATTATATTATCTAAGTGCTCATACGCATTAGCGGTCAACCGCGTGCGCGGCTAATCGCGCGGCTAGCCTCTTTTATAGAATTTCGTCGCGGTTTAGTGCGTACAAAATGAGCGGTTCCATATAAAAATATAAAAGTGGCTAGCCGCGCGGTGAGCCGCGTAAGCGGTTGACCGCTAATGCGTATAAGCACTAAGTGTGTATAAATTTTCCTTGACATTTTCCGAATGTAATTTATTTATTTACAACATTAATGAAATGGTTGTTTGAATGACCCTGGTAAGAATATAAAGATACCACCACCACCACCACCACTACAGCCTTTTAACGTCCCACTGCTGGACACAGGCCTCCTCTCTCATAGAAGAGAGGGATTAAAGCATAGACCCGCCACGCTGCTCCAATGCGGGTTGGCGGGCTTTAACGACTATTGTCACATGATAGTGATAATAAGCGGAACGGACTGCTTAACGTGCTCTCCGAGGCACGGGGGTGAAACACCGCCAACTACCAACTCCGGGCTGGCACTGAGAATTTCTTGACAGAAAAACCCAATACCTAACAAATATTTGCCCGACCCGGGAATCGAACCCGGGACCTCGTGATCTGCAGTCGAATATGCTAACCACTAGACCAACGAGGCAGTTTATAGAAAGATACAAGTCCATTCATTGTTGAATGCGTTTCGAATTAATAATATTTTGGATTTATTTACCAATGAGAAAAGTCATGTTTTAATTAAAGAGATTAGAGATGATTAAAAAATGTGTTATAATAATTATTTATTTATACTTGAACATAATGTTTCAGTACTTAAAACTCAAGAAGAAAATGAAGTAAAAGAAGAGAGGAAGAAGGCTCAATCAATAAAAGATCTATTCAAAACAGGATCCTGTATTCCACCACCGTTCACATGCCCTCATCCTAACATGCTCTATTATTTATATACCAGGTATGTTAAAAACTAGATTTAGACATTTATGTAAATAGTCTTGTTTTTATTGAACTAGACTTTAGAAGGTTATCTTAGTAAAAAATTAACCGGTGTACCCAAATCCCTACCTATAAACACTATACCTAATGGCAAAGCTTTACTGCCCACCTGTCTCATTTAAATGTTCATACATGATGGTGTTATACTTAAATATAATTTTTAGAAGCCAATAAAGTTGCTACTACGGCAATATTTTATTGTCTTCTATGTTAGTGTATTTCGCGATATACCTAGGTATGAACCGGTTTAAATTTTTATCAATTTAGAGGAGACCGTCAAAATTGTGAAATTTCCCCTTTATAGTAGCCCCTCAAATTATAAATCTCAATTTTTTATGTATATGTCACCGGAAATGTATGTAATCCGTCATTGTATACAATTCCTAGGAAATGTATGTAATTCCTAAAATCGCACGGAAAAGTGTAAAATAAATTATATTAGACACATTTCCTAGGAAATCTATACATTTCCTAAATAGCAATCGGAAATGTAAAACATTTGGAGATATCAACACAACAAGATATCAATGGGTACGCGGGGATAGTGGGGCGAGGGATAAGGGTATTGCATCGTCTCGTCTGATCAGGCGATTGGGCTAGTGCCGCATAAACTGTCAGTGCACGGAAATCATATTTTTTCAAACATATTTCTTTTTTTCAGAAGTTAGGTTAGGTTAGGTTACAACAAAAATATTCATGTGCCCTTAGGGCACTTAAGTTCTATTGGGTCCTAGGTAGAATGTGGACCAAATTTTACCTAGGACCCAACATTCAAAAGAAAGCATTATTTTTATACATTTCCTAATACGATATAGGAATTGTACACATTTCCTAGGACATTTAAATAATAAATAGTTTTTGAAACAATATTTTATACATTTCGTATATAGCTTCGGAGTTGTATAAATTTCCTAGGAAATGTATACAATTCTCAGATTACATACATTTCCGGTAACATATACAATTGTTTAAATATAAATATTTACAATTGTGTCATTTTGGCATACTAATGTGCAAGACCATATTAAAGAAAAGTGTTGTAAGATAAAAGATTTTCTATACTTTGGTAGATAGATACGTTGATTCTGGTTCTTATATCGCAATTTCGTTTACTACAAAACAATATTATGATCACTAACACAAACTAAAAAGAGTTTAATTTGCATAATTCTTGTTAAGAAACATTACTTAATGAATTACGTAGAACGTAACTACCTGTATTGTTAAACATTGAAGGCCACTCACACGCCTGTCCTGTTTTTTCCCCAGATCGACCCAAGAGAAAGGCGAGTTGCTAAATACACTTGATAATGACTCGCTCACATATTCAAGGTTCAACACGAAACATCCCACGAAAATAGTCGTCCATGGTTTCGGGGGTGGAAGAAACCTGTCCCCGAGCACGGATATGCGACAGGCGTATTTCAAACGAGGCAACTATAATATAATAATCGTGGATTATGGGCCTCTCGTTAAAGAACCTTGCCTCAGTCAGGTTGGTAATCACACTTATATTATAAAGGCGAAAGTTTGTGTGTGTGTGTGTGTATGTGTTTGTTACTCTTTAACGCTGCAACTACTGAAACGATTTGGCTGAAATTTTGAATGGTGATTGATTATGCTCTGACACATAGACTACTACTTTTTATCCTGGAAAAATCCACAGTTCCCACGGGATTTTGTAAAAAACTGAAATCTATAGCTACAGCTATAGGTAGATTACCTACTATAGCGAACTTCCTTAAAAGTAGGTAGGTATAAAGGTTGGAAAAGGGAGCGGAAACGGGTTAACAAAAGTTTATTTAGAATTTTAAAAAATGATACGAGTGCAAGACTTACGCCAAGTTTCCAGTTCAACGACTTTTACAATAAATCTAATTTGATCACGTTGCAGAAATGCACATCAACTTTGTGAATGTCGAATCTATGATTAATCCAAAAAGTAATCTGTTATTACTGAATCGTTCTGACGTTCTGATTGCAGCCCAATATGGGAATTATCAAAAAATCTGATTAATTGATTTGATAATATTCATATTAATAGTATCGAAAAATTGGTATTAGGTTAAAAATTGGTTATTCTTAGGAAGAACCCTTTCTACTGACTGAGTTCAAGTTGGAAAATACACAAATACGACAAAACTTTTTTACTTTCACAAGTAGGTATAGGCTAACGCTTGACGACGATCATGCCAGCTGGAAAACGATGATGAAGTCTGCGTTGGAGCGCGCTTGTCTTGAAGATGCCTATTCACTGTTGCCTGCACAAAAATAATATTTTATTCGAACTTAATAACATCGGTGTTTCAGATAGAGTGGGCCCCGCGCTTCGCAAGCATGTGCATCGCCCAGCTGGTGGAGTACCTACAGTACCACCCCGTGAAGTCGGTCCGTCCGGAGAAGATTCACACTATCGGCTACAGCGTCGGTGCACACATCCTCGGTCTGGTCGCCAATCACATTGCCGAAGGAAAACTTGGCCGAATTACTGGTACGTTAAGTCAAAATCTGTTATAACGACATCGAAGGGACTACTCATATTAAGTCGTAAAAACCGATAGTTATAACAACCGGTTCCACCATACAACACCATATTCTTTTGCCAAGTCTTTGTTTAGAACTCCGCTCTCTTGCTTTGTAATAATACGCGATTTTTCTTCGATATTAATTTGCTTTCTTTTTGTTTACGACAAGTTAAAAGTTTCACAATTAATTCAACAATATGTTTTAAGTAAGATAAGTAAGAAACTGACTGAAGAAATTTGAAGAACTGGGCCTTGACTCTACGGCATGCACGTGTTTTGTTTTCTAAGAATTAGAAAAGACCCTAAACACGTGTTTATTTTTACGATAATAACCATTGACCATTATACTATGCCTATTCAAAGTTTACAATACAGATAAGCTGGTCGTTGTAGAACGACCTGTAGAGATACAATTCTCCGAAAACATTGGTCAAATGTGGTCGTTTAATGCGGTATGTCGAAGTAACCAGTGTCGTAAAAAGCAATGTTTTTGATAAGGCAGTCATATAGCATTCAGCCGGGACCTTTGATTACGGTTAATATAACCGGTATGTTATTCTAAACGATGTCGATATAAACGGTTTTGACTGTATTTGTATTACGGGGAGTGCACGTGATTTACCTACATAATATGTGGTGCGACGTGCCGGAAACGCGTGGTTTGCCGCATGCGGCGGTTAGTCCCAGACTGAGACCAATCGATGCATCATACCTACTCGTACCAAGCATTATACCCTCATAGACAGCTGGTAGAAAATCAATCCAGATGGCAATCTACGATGAATCTTACAGATTTCTTAAGAATCCACAGACCACAATCTGCCTATTAGAACAAATCTGGTCCTGGTTCTGGTAATTATACCTACATAAGACGGTCAACCAATAATAGGCCAGAATAATACGGTGCAATTTGTTCTAGCGCAGATTGTGTCTGTGATCTCAGTCTCACGTAATTTGTGATTTTAATCGTGGATCACGATTGACTGTCTACCGCAGGCCATAATATGTCACACACTCGTCTCTTATCACGTTATATCTATATAGGTAGGTAGTAACAGGTAGGTACTCCGATTGCCTGTGATAAGCTGTGTTAAGCTGTGATAGCCTAGTGGTTAGGACGACCGACTTCTAATCGGAGGTCCTGGGTTCGATCCCGGGGCACGCACCTCTAACTTTTCGGAGTTATGTGCGTTTTAAGTATTTAAATATCACTTGCTTTAACGGTGAAGGAAAACATCGTGAGGAAACCTGCATGCCTGACAGTTCTCCATAACGTTCTCAAAGGTGTGTGAAGTCTGCCAATCCGCTTGGCCAGCGTGGTAGACTATGGCCAAAACCCTTCTCACTCTGAGAGGAGACCCGTGCCACAGAGTACCTACAGAGGGGAAGCTTCTACAAGCGGCCCGCTGTAGGTACACTCACACATATGCGCACAGTTTGTCACCAACTGTACCGGTTAGTGGAACGAGCGCGCGTCCGTGAACCGTTGGTGAGTGTGTTTGTGTGAGTATACCTACAGCGGGCCGCTTGTGGAAGCTTCCTCTCTGTAGATTTACTACTCGTGTGCCCGTGCTCTGCAGTGAGCCGGTACTTAATGGGTTGATAATGAAAAAAATATATAAATATACCTATATAATAAAAATATTACTTGACCTGTGTACTTGCCTATATTATTTTCCAAGAAATATTTGCAACGTTTTGTATAATTACACGACTAAAAGATATTTTCTTACATAAACGACAAAATATTATAATGACGACAATAATTAAAGTAAGGTTTAAAGTTATATTTTGCGGTGTTACTAATATGTCAGTAAATATAGTCTGTTCGTTGGAAACTTGAGAAACCGGTGGTACCTACCTATATTTTGACGACTTATTTGTCTCGATTGCTGGTTGCGAAGCTGTTAAAACCGCAGCACAAATAATAATTATTGTGGTTAATAATAAGTTTGTACAACATTATTATTACGTACTAAGCATCGCCTGTCAAGGTTTTATTAATTAAAGCTAATTATAAAATGTGGAACGCCGCTTTGAACAACTTAAATGAAATTAAATACTTAATCACTACATAGTATAAAACAAAGTCGCTTTTTCTGTCCCTATATCGCTATGTATGCGTAAATCTTTAAAACTACGCAACGGAATTTGATGCGGTTTTTTTTAATAGATAGAGTGATTCAAGAGGAAGGTTTATAAGTAGAAACCGGACCGTATTGGACCCGGTAGGTGGCGCTAATAGCGGGCAGGACGACGTCTGCCGGGTCCGCTAGTAAATAATAATCCACATCCACACTATTAATATAAAATCGAATATCAATCTGTCCCATCAGCGGCTCAGCGACTGAGCTGTGAAAAGTTAAACAGACGTTCAATCTCTGAACCGATTTTGAAGAAATTTGATAAGCTTGCATTTTGGAGTCGGACACAGAATACAAGATTTAAAACCCAAATTCACACGAACAAAGTCGCGGGTAAAAGAACTTTATTCGACTTTTTTTATATATAAGTATAGCTCTACGTGCCACGTGGTGGTCTTTATGTAGCCGTATAGGCTAGGCAGGTAAACTTTTGTGTTATTGTAACATTTCTTCAATATTTAGGACCAGATGCAGTTCAGTCTAGCTCACAAAAACAAGCTAAGTGCTTTGCGCAAGTCCGAATTCATGGTTAGGTTTGGAATCAAATGATTAAAAATTTGAGCGCTTCGCAACCGAACGTGATTTTGATTGAAGTCTTTAACTCTAACGGTAACCTTACTTTAACCGCCTGATATGCAACTGTCATCCTCAATGTGTCAATCCAGGTCTAGATCCCACCATTTTCTTCTACATGGGCAACAACAGATCCCGCGACCTGGACTACACGGACGCGTTGTTCGTGGACATCGTGCACACGGGCGCAGGCATCCTCGGCCAGTGGGGGCCCAACGGCCACGCCGACTTCTACGTCAACGGGGGCTCCAGTCAGCCCGGATGCGCACATGATACCATTTTTCGTAAGGATTTTACATTTTACGTTGATCATTTCCTGCCAACCCGCATTGGAGCAGCGTGCCGGGTCTGAGTTCTAAATCCCTCTCTCCTATAAGAGAGGAGGCCTATGCCCAGCAGTGGGACGTTAAAAGGCTGTAGTGGTGGTGATGATTGATTATTTTATTTAATACTAGCTGACCCCCGCGACTTCGTTCGCGTGTTTATAGGTTTTATATAGGATCGGATCGGATCCCATAATTCTTTTATGTACCTAAACTAAATGTAGCCTGTTACTCCTTATAACATTGAAATTTCCATTAAAATCGATCCAGCCGTTTCGGAGATTAGCTTGAACAAATAGACAGAACGACAAACATAAATTTAAACGCACACCAGTTTAAAATAAGCCGTACGTTCAAAGATCCGGGTCCCAAGTTATTTGAACCCAATACTTGAGGGTTGTTATATCTGTCATTTCTGAACTAAAAAACCTATGTCCTTGAAATATTTACGGGACAATATATAAAGTACTACCTTTCTAACAAAAAAAGAATGAGTGAAATCGAACAACGCGTTAATGAATTACAGCTAAATACACGTTTTAACTTTCACCCCCTTTCCCAAGGGAACCGTGCTGAATTTCGGGATAAAAAGTATCCTATGTCCTACCTCGGAGTATAAACTCAAATCGTACCAAGTTTCATTCAAATCCATTCAGTAGTTTCGGCGTGATGCGCGGCCAAGATACAGACAGACAGACAGACAGACAGACAGACAGACAAAAATGAAAAAAAATGCAGTTTTGGCTTCAGTATCGATTATGGAGTGCCCTCCAATAAAAATTTTCAAAATAATTGGATCTGTTACAGTTTTATTATATCATAGATTTTTGAAATCGGTTAAAAATAAATGTACCTACTACTGTAAATAAACCAGGGTTCTTAATTCGTCGGAACCTTTTTTATGTAGGTACGAGTATAATATGTTCACTGAAAACTCAAAGATTCGTGGACCGATTTGGAAAATTCTTCTTTTGTTTGAAAGGGTACCTATACCTACTTCCCAGGTGCAGGTCATCAGATCAGAATCTGATGATGAGATCCTGGAAAAATCAAGGGAACTCTTAAAGTTTTATGGTATACTAGCGGTCCGCCCCGGCTTCGCCCGTGGTACATAATATATAGCCTATAGCACTCAGGGATTATGTACATATGCAACGGTGAAAGAATTTTTGAAATCGGTCCAGTAGTTCCTGAGATTAGCGCGTTCAAACAAACAAACTCTTCCGCTTTATTATATTAGTATAGATTAAAGTCGGTTTAATTTTTCCTAAAATAAGTATGGCTTGTTTTATGATTTATTTATGCGCTCAACGACCTCGCGTTATTGACGCCAAGTCTGCCTTTTACTTGAGAGTAGGTATATACACTTTATCATGGCAGTTAGCACTGATTTCATAATGTCGTCAAATGGTATTTAAAGTGAGGGAATCAGCGACCGTCTGGATTTTCGAGGTCTTTCTACCTAGCACGCGTGCTGTGTGCTTAGTCTAAAGCGGAGCACTCGAAAACGAACTCGAAAACTATTGATCGATTTCAGAGTAAAATAGACCTAAAATGGCTTCTATTAAGGTTTGAGTTCGCCAATACATTCAGCATTCGAACAATGCTGAATGTATTGGCGAACTCAAACCTTAATACAAGACATTTTAGGTCTATTTTACTCTGAAATCGATCAATAGTTTTCGAGTTCGTTTTCGAGTGCTCCGCTTTAGACTAAGCACACTGTCCAACGAAGACGCGTGGCGTGGGAAAAGAGAAGAAGATAAAAAATTAGTTCGTTAACATGTCACAGCTGACCTATAAATTATTATTTTTATGTCAATTGTTAGGGGTACAGTTTAAAAACAATTTATAAAATACCTAATAGGTAATTTTAATCAAGTCTTGCCTTACCAAACAGGGACTTCGTTTACTAACTGAATATTTATCCCTAATACTTAGTAAGAAAAACCAGACACCAAAACCCTTATAATATTTTAATAGCTAAGCAGCAGTTGTAGTCAGTAAGTATGTACTTCCAAATGTGATCGAGCATGCTCTCGTAGACTGTCGCTAGGACTGAGTGCTTAGTCTAAGTTTGGAGCACTCCAAAACTTTGTAGTATACTATTGATCGATTTCAGAGTAAAATGGACCTAAAATGGCTTGTATTAAGGTTAGAGTTCGCCAATACATTCAGCATTCGAACACAGCGAGCGCCCCAAGCAGAAATGTTGTAAAATACATATTCGAACTATGGAATTACGACTTTAAAATAAAAGTGTTTGGGTTCAGTTTCTTAAAACGAGTGTGCAAACGAGTCGCAAAACTATTTATTATGTGTAAAATCTTAGACTAACCTTACTGCTCTGATTCTATCCGCATAGAAAAGCGCCATCTTTGTGGCGGTAGATGTACTAATATGCTTTTACTACCTAGTTCAAGCGGTAGGAGGCCTAACCTCGATGCCAGTTCCCCTGATCGACTTCGGCCGTTGCGTCGGAGAAAGAAAGTCCGTGCTACCTCGTTCAAGTAATTCAAAGTAGATGGCAGTTAAGAAGTGTTTATGTAGTCACTTCCAGCACCTTGGCGGTTGGGACCCCAACGTCTTATCGGTCTTTCATTTTTAGGTCGAAAAGTAATGCCATCCTTTTCAAAATGCAACTGTTAAAAACACACACTACTTCGAGACTGGTCATTTATTTTGGGATTGGAGTAGAACCGAAACGGTACCTACCAGTATGTGGGAAGGAGTACCTAATTAATTAAGTATGCTTTCAGAAACTCTATCCTGCGACCACACAAAAGTAACCCCGTACTTCATCGAGTCCATCAACAGCCGGGTTGGTTTCTGGGCGGGCCCGTGTCCCAATCTCTTCTCCTACCTCATTGGCTGGTGCGAGCCTAAGGACACGGAGTACGTACTCATGGGTGAACACGTTACTCATAAGTAAGTATAATTCCATTACATCAGAACAATGGTATACGCACTTCGTTTTCTCTTGATCTCAGTCTGCGATATCACTCATACTATCGCCTTACATGTTCGACGAATTTTGTCCAGAATCTGCTTATTTATCGACAGAACAATATCCTATATCTGCGTAAACGATCAATGAACGAGAAGCTGATTTTGAATAGTTGTTAGCTATTTCTAGATGTAAAGGGACAATAATAATTGCTAAATAGGAAATGAAGCTGAGAGCACACTGCATTATTATCCTAAGAAAATTCCACCTTTTTGTGATATAGGGTGCAAAATCCATATCGTCGCTGATAGTGCAAAACTGCGTAACTAACAACAGACAATACCGCGTAAAATAGGTATGGCAAACTTTACAGGAGAGCCAAAAAATCAGCGACGATATGTTACAAGTCACGGCAAATAAGTCTAGCGTTGATCTTCAATGCGCAGAAGTCGAAAATGAGGTATCTCGGGTGGTGAGGGGGTCGCGGGGAGGGCGTGGGGATCGTTCGCAAGCACAGATTAGCTCACGCGGATCTCTCGTAAGCGCTGATTGGCTCTCCAATCGTATTGTGTCCCGCTCACTCGTACGACGCTGCGCGCACTTGAAGGTCAGCGCTCGACTTAAGTGCCGGGGGTTATATCAACAACCCATATGTTTCCAGAGCGCGAGGAGTGTACTACGTGACGACGAACGCGAACCCCCCCTACGCGAGAGGTTTCCCGGGGAGAGCCAGGCGGCTGAGATCCGTGTCGCCGTATACTTGATGGACGAACACAATAATTTACATATCATTTATCTATTTATTTAACTTAACCTCTTCCGTGTCTTCATTATATTGCCAATAATAGTTTTAGTTCCTACCTCACGGGTAGATATACCTAATGAAAGTGATATTGATATATTATAGCTATTAGATATTATACCTATTACTCTTATTTTATACCTGACTATTATTGTAGATTGGCTTTATTTCAAAAAGCGTAGGTATAATATTATAGGTACATTGAAAATATTAATTTATCTGTGGCATACATTTTAATAAGCTATTTAGTTAAGATACTTACTTTATGGGAATAGTTAAATTAATAAGTCCTGGAATATTACATAAATAATAATAGGTAATAATAATAAATAAGTGGTGGAAGTGTATTACTTTGAATAGTAAATGCTATGCATATCTACTGATAAGAGATTAGAGGTGTCACGTCAAGAATTTGAAAGAAAGAAAACTTCGTTTGTATGGTGAGAGCTTGGAAGAAATTCTACTGATTAGCAAAATAAATTAAATACTTAAAGAAGAATGGCATAAATATATCCGGAGTCCGCATCATAACGATGCTTATAAAATATGGATTTGAAAATCATAGGTAAAGTTACCTAATTATATTATTATTAACTAGTGGACCCGGCAGACTTCGTCCTGCCCGGTGACATACCGACATCGGCGCCACCTACTGAGACCCGCTAGGTTTTTTTTTTTTTTTTTTTATATTATCTTTCTTGGAGAAAGATGGCTAGAACCTCCGACACGGTGGTCGGAGACCTTGTATATCGAGTTTTTATTTGGCTTTGTTTTTTTTTTTTTTTTTTGATAATATGATACCTATCGCATTGCGTGTAACAGCGTTCGTAAGTATGCATTTTCATTCGTGTTATTTCTTATATTCTTATAATATAAAGCCAACACAGATTACTTAACATACTTTATTATTGCTGTTGATTGGTTATCATTTACTTGTATATATATGTATATGTTTGGTTAGATCGTACTAATGAAAACTTCTAATATTTCATTATTAGGGAGTTTCATTTGTATCTATATTATTATGGTTTTTAAATTTAAAGCCATTCGAGTCAGGAGAAAATAGAACTTCGATATAGTGAAGTTTCTTAAACATTCTGGTTTACTGGAGGTCTCTACGAATAAAGCTATTTTTGTGGACTGGTTTGCTGCATTTCGTTTCCGGAATATTGTACAGTAAAATTCGAACCGAAATCCTCTTTGCTTCTTTTCGACTCTGATTTTACAATAAGCCAGGGTTGCATCCGGTCCACTCTTTATTTTCCAGTTATTCGTGGACATCTCCAGTTCATCCGCCTTGCCAACACTATATTTCCTGAACCTACATGCATAAACCATCTTTCCCTTAATGTCCTCAGACAAACAGCCACTATAACCATGCTCCTTATATGTTAATGCTAATGCTAATGCGTGCTCAATTTGGATAATTTTTTTGGGCGCCCTTAGCAGTATGCCACCTTTGCCCTTGCCAGAGCATCCCACTTTTCCTTCACCGGACAGCATTCGTCGAAGGTATTGTGGTCTGCCCGGTCTAGTTTATTGCTCTGACAGTTCCGGCATATTGGTGGGTCTCCTGCGGCGTACGCTTGACAGTCGCTGCGTAGGTGGTGGCCTAAGCAATGGCTGCAGGCGTCTGTCGTTTCCTTGCAAATTTTCCGGCCGTGTCCATACCCCAGACACCTGGAGCACATTACTAGGGGCGATTGGTCCTTGACCACCACTCGCTGCAGGTCTACATGCGCCCTGCCCGCGCTTGTAAGGCTCTGCCATACTGGTGGCGACACCTGAAGGATCACATGGTTCTCTAGCGGGTTCCTTGCCTTTCTCCGGTACCTCACGCTAGCCCTATAGTCCCTGTCAGGTATCGCTCCCAGTATGTTCGAGTTCTGGTTTTTTAGGGCACCAAGGATGTCATCGTCACTGTTTATTTTAAGGACATTATGCAATATTATAAGGGGGTCCCTATTTTCCTTTTCCTCTAAAAGTAGTGTTGGACTGCCAGACTTGAGCCTATCTGTCACTTTTGCTAATTCTTCTCGCGTCTGGCAACCCAACACCACTTTTCCTTCCCTGGCTTTCCGCAGTCTGTCCACTCTTATTCCCGACGTTTTTGCATTCACGGCTGTTCGAATTTTTTTTAAGACATTCTCACTCGTGTCGAGAATGTCTGTGGATGACACGAGTAAGGAGTGGACAGGCTGTCGAGAAGTTGGCTGCGCTGCCAGTCTGGGAGTTGCAGCCATGGCTGCATACGAGATACCGTCGTGCACTTTGCTTCCTATATTCTCGTTCAGCTTAGCTACCTGCTCTTTGACGGCACTCATATCCTGCCTGGCTGCAACCACAAGTTCTCTCTGTTTTTTCAGCTCTTCTAACACCTCCTAGGCCCGCTAGGTTACCTGTACCTACCCGGTAATACCCACCCAGGATTGAAATATACAAACAAAATTTCATCCAAATCGGTCCAACCGTTTAGGAGGAGTTAGGTGACAAACACACGTACGGAAGAATTATATAGGTACGGGTGAGAGAGTTTACCGTATCCACGCGACGGGATGTTTGTCAGTTACGAAACCCGTGAACATTTTGTATGGGAAAATGTTTTTTCTTTTATTTTATTTTTTCGTCAATTTCCAATGTTTTTAATAGTTATTCTGCTATTCGGGATGGAGACAAATACAACAAATCAATAACCATGAAAATCGCTCCAGCCGTTCTCGAGTTAATATAAGTGTTCGAACTAACACGACTTTGTTTTATATATATATAGATTTATAATTTATAAGGCACGACCTGAAATCCGGTCTGTCCCTTGAAAGTGGTTCGGTATCCGAAAGGGTCGATTGAAACTAGTGGGACTAACTTACGGAACTTATGGAACTTATGGAACTTATGGTGGGCTGCATCAGTTAACCAGGAGCCAAAAACTACGAATTTCCAAGTTGTGATCCAAAAAAACTTCTCTTCTCTATGTATTAAAATGTTACATTTTGAAAGCTGATTTTAATTTTTTTGCAATAACCCCCAGAATTTCAAAGGAATGGGTCAAAATTATAGGTCACTATAACAATATGTTCTAAGTTTACCTAAGGTTTTTTTTTATTTTATATATATAATCTATGCTATTTAATTTAATTAATTATTATCTATAATTTAATTTGAATCAATTTGTTACCATTTTGCTTAGGGTTTAATTTTTAGGTAGGTGTATCTACAGTTTTTATAAGCTGTAGGTATGTATAATGTACCTAAGAGGGGTCTTACCAAATATCTGGATTAACTAACAGTCCCAGTTAATCATTTGGTCATATCAAATTTTTAATTCAATAGGACGTAATGCCAATTTTCATAATTTATGTACTTACTGTATTTTATATAATTATGTACAGCTAATTATTTATAATCAAAAATGTGATTTATTTATTTTAAAAATTAAAATAGTGTAAATTAAATCTGCTTCTTATTACATTCCTATTTTATTATGATATTTTATGTTCTTGCCATGTTTTGTGTCACAATGAAAGTAACAAAAAGAAAAGGATATTTTAGCAGCAATAAAACATATTTAAAATTTTCAAACATATATTGGGAAGATAATGTCTTCAATGAATACTTAATATTTACAATATGAGAACATTTTTTTTTCTAGATCAAAATGAACTTAATCAATAAATTATAACGTCAGGTACACTATGTTTGTATCATTAAAAAAACATAAAAAACACATCAAAACTAAGATGGCCCTAAATGTACCTAAATTACATTTTTACAATACAAATCGATATTCCCAAAATGCAAACATTAACAACTAATTAAAATTATTTAATCAAAAAAAAGTTTTGTGATACTATCCAACTTTCAATAATAATTTGATAACTTTCAATAATAGAAAAATATTCTATGTGCCATTTCCCTCTCTCTCTCGTTATTTTGGTAGGTATTTAGTACTTATACCTTAACTATATTTCATAATCATGCAAAAAATATTATTTTAATTAAAGCGATAATCCTAATCTTACGATCAATCTCCTAACAGAATTTTATAGCGCCAATAAAAATTTAAATATTAGGTACCTATTGCATTTGTTTTATGTATAGTTTATGTAGTTAAAGTAACAATATTATATACCTAATACTAATAAGTAGAGATAATTAATACCTAATGACTTCGAACAATGATAAATCATACAGTTAAACTTATTAGATATCTTTAGTTTTACTAAAGTTATTTCCTATTTAAAAAATTATAACAGACGAATACTAAAAAACCAAAGTGGTCAGTCACTTTGCTTTTGTTAAGCACTCGCTTCTTCTTTTATTATATATTTTGTGTTAATTAACAACTTTTAACAACAACAAACAAAAAATATTTGTGTTAAAAACAATAATATTAATTATTATCAATGCTATATTTTAATTTACATAATATTTTACATTATTAAAAGCTTGTAGGCCTGTTTGAAACTAGACAGTGCAGTGTGCTTAGTCTAAAGCGGAGCACTCGAAAACGAACTCGAAAACTATTGATCGATTTCAGAGTAAAATAGACCTAAAACGGCTTTTATTAAGGTTTGAGTTCGCCAATACATTCAGCATTCGAACAATGCTGAATGTATTGGCGAACTCAAACCTTAATACAAGACATTTTAGGTCTATTTTACTCTGAAATCGATCAATAGTTTTCGAGTTCGTTTTCGAGTGCTCCGCTTTAGACTAAGCACACTGAGTGCACCCGATAACGTTTAATAAGTAAACTTAGCAGAAATATATAACTTTTACCACAGAAGAGCTAGTAGTTTACTTTGCTATTACTTTCAGCAAGAAATTAGAGTAAACTTATGAATTTAAATTAGAAAAAAAACTATTCTAAGTAATACTAATTTCTTATCGCAGTTAGCTTATTATTATTGATTTGATGAGGATCAAAATACCTATGTAATATTTTTAGCATCATCTTTTGAATAATATCTAGTACAATAAACATACATCATTTATAAAAACCTTTCATACTATGTATTTGATATACATAACTACTCACTAAAATATATTTATACATTTTACGATTATTGTTACGTTTCTTGTCGAGCGGTTTTAATTTATTTACATGTACCTACTCGTACTTATTAAATATAGAGATATCTATTAAAGCACAACATAGGTAATAATTACAAATTACTATATTTAATATAGAAATAAAACGCTGCAGCAAACTGCTAATAATTAGGTAGGTTATATTTACGTATGTTCAAACAAATTATGAAGAAAAGTGAAAGCGAAGATTTTATGAGAGAATATATTTAAAATAACTACAGTACTTATAAAACAGAAGTACCATAAAATTGGAAATTAATTAACCAATCGGTTAAACCACAAAAAAAGATAAAAAAAAATAATAAACATGATGTACAACTATTTTCAGCTTCATAAAAAAGCAACAAATTATTTACAGCTTGCGCTACGACTTTCAAAGCAAATTCCTATCATGAGTCTAATCAGTAATTGACCAGTCAGTGCTTTCTTGCAGAAATACTTACACAAGTAAAGTTAAATCTAATTATAGTATCACTATCTACAATGTAATCACACACAGTTGACTGCTAAGTACCTACATATTTTTAAAATTATTGTGAGCTTATTGCTAATTTTCTTTAAACATTTTTATTTTCAAAATATCATCTCATTTTCAACATATCATCAATATCTCACTAGCCCAAAAACATCTCGTGCTTTTGTTGCTTAAAAACAGTATTTAAATCAATTTTGTTTCTTTCACTGAGTGAGTTGTTTAAAAAAATATAGAATTAGGTAATTATTATTTGATTAATTTGTGTTTTTAAGACTTTATTAATATTGTTTCTTCCAATCCAATCCAAGCCATCAGCCTGTAGACGTCCATTGCTGAACATAGGCCTTCTCAAGTGCGCGCCACCAAACACGGTCCTCCGTGTATTGTATTGTTTCTTAAATCTAGTATTTTCTTGGTAGTGAGTTGAAAAGTTGTACGTTGTGTCACACGAAAGCAAAATGGTTTATTTCTTGTAGCCTTGAATCCCTCATCATGCTCAGGATTCTAACTTGGATCGTTATAGGATTAATTACAGAATCTTTTGCTTGCTCGGAATTCAGTCAGTACTCGCAAGAAAAACAAAATCCTCTGTTGTTGCACAAGAGTCAAATCCGATATAGAAAATAAAAAAAGGATTGCGTACAGAATAATTATTATGAACCAGGTATGATAATTTAAATTCTGTAATTTTAAGTATTTCTTAGTATGTATGTATGTACTTATTATATTATTTAATTTTTTTTATATTTAATAACCTAACTATAAGTTATATTTATATAGAACTGAAAATTTCAATACAGACAAAAGTAGAAGTTTTGAATACAGCTAAAGATTACAATAATTAATTAAAATTAATTAAACAAACACATAAAAACGAAAAACGTAAAAAGTAAACCGTAATAATGTATTATTTACTAATTAAAAATAGAAATATTTTAAATATATATAGGATGGACGCTAAGCGACAGACAAATATTTTCCGTATTAATTAAAAATCTCTAATTTTGGTATACCGGTATGAAGCTTTCATCACGTGGTAAAAAAATTACACCAACGAAAGATAGAAAAGTATATACATATATAGGAATAAAAAAAAATCAAGCAGATTTTGGTTCATTTTTGAACACGTTTTGGTTAAAAAAATTGCAGTTGATTCTATTCCACTCTGTATAATTATATAATTATAATATAAAATTAAATAAATTAAAGTAAGTAAAGTTGATATAAATGTCGCGTCGCAGATTAATTATTATTGTGATATTATAATTTCACTATTGACATTATAAGCACACAGTTTTCTCAATCGTCATAAACATGTTACGGTCCAAGCGCGATTTTATACGAGGAACCAAGTTTGCCTAGATCAAATTAGAGGTTTTTTGGATCGAATATAAACTGCAAACAAAATTCAAACACTCCTTACTCACGTACGTCTTGTTTATCCTACCAGAATGGTTTAGTAAAGCGCGAAGCCAGAAATTCGCGAAAGAATTTCTGAAACGAGGTAGAGTAGGTAAAGCAGAATGAATGGGCGACGAAGTGTAGCACATATAAAACTTGACACCCTTGCTAGTTTCGTTATTTGGTAACATAATAAAACGATATTATAATTTCACTTATTATTATATAGAAAATAGTCCATGATATAGAAAAAGATTACTATACTGGTGAAATTACAATATAACAGCTTTTACAAAATTACTGCGACACAAACAAAGAACTTTGGTTCGAAAATTGAAGTATTTATCTTATATTCTAAAGTCTACACACTACAGTTGCTCCGTATAGAAGCTTTATTGTCAACACAGCCTTATAGAGTGAGATCACCCCGTATAAGTAAATTATTGTCTTATAGTTATGGCTTTATTTTACAATTATATGTATTTACCAATTACTTAACTACTTAAAAACAAAGAATTTTTTTTACTAAAAATTTGATAATAGATACAAAAATAATCACTTGATAATTATTGGTGTGATTTTATCTTTAAACGTCTTTTGTACTAAAATGTGTGCTATGATCAGACATAGTCTTTTTCTGAATGGCCAAGTGGTAGTTTTTTAGGCCAATGTTTTGGCATCTGCACGGTACCTATATTATATGAACGCTACACTAGAGGGATGGTCAAAAATGGCTACAAGAATCAATTCCTGGAAGTCAATTCCAGGATCTGAATTTTAATTTTTATTCAACATAATGAAAAGAAAAACTAAAGAAAAAGTTTTCATTACCTATTATAATTTTTCATAAATATTCAAGCCTTGTATTTTTTATTATAATCCTATGACATTTTATATCAATTATAGGTAGATATAATTAGCAATATAGTTAGCACAGTTTAACCAACCAGTAGCACCTATTCTAGTTTTTTATAACTTACCTATTTTTTTTTTCTATTTTTTTTATTACTTTTTTTTATTATGTTACTTTTACTTTTACAAACTATCCGAAACTGTGCACATACAACAAGTGCTGGGGGATCTTTATATACCCTTTCCGCCATAGTTTTGGACATCGTGAAAATTATCAATGCAGGTAACTCTACTTATTTTAAATTAAATTAACTCTACGGTGCACAAATCCCGGCCCTAGAAAAAAAAAGAGGCCCTAGAAAAAACAACACTAGTTTATATTTTATTTCAACTAGCTAAAGGCTATTTTATCTGGTCCAAAATTTGTTTTAATAACTTATTGCAATTAGACTCGTAGTTTTACTAGCCTACGAAATTTATTATCGGACAGTAACATTATAAAAAGGATACAACTAATGTCATAAAATATTTAAAAAATATATCAAACGTTGGTTAGTTTTTTTAAGAATCCAATCTACATAATTCTAACAGAGATAATAAAATAAATACTAAAGCAACAGCTAAGTATTTAGTACTTAAGTAAAATAAATTACAAAGATCGTCCATAAAAAAGTAAAAAAATGGTTTTTATTAATTTGTTTTTTGATGATGCTTGTATGAAAAACCTTAGTAACGAAAAAACATTTTTCGAATTCAGGACATAATCATTGTATTCCTTTCCTAATTCATAATTTTCTTTTTTGAAACAATGCGAAAGCCCAAGTTTTGCTTAGACACTAGTAAAACACTATGTCAGACATGTTTTGGCCTTTGGACTTCCATGCTTCCTATCTTTTGTTAACCTATAATATAACAATACATTATAAGTATAATTATGAAAATGATAATTAATTAAATGAATATGAATTTGCTTCTAATGATAGATAAATTTACATAGATATTCAAGTAAGATTTTTTATGAAATTTAATTCAATTATTTTTACAACAAAGAATTGACGGCGTAGAGATTCATTAAAATAACATTTACTCATTACTTTATTATTTATTCTAATAATCTAAAGATTTTTAGTATTTAACCGAAATTTTTAATAGGTAAGGTAAGTAACTATATTACATGTATGAAGTAGTGAAAAGAGTGATGAAATTAAACTATAATGGAAAATATTTTAATATTTTGCAGGTGAATGTTAGTAGGTATTTAATAAAATTTTTGTAACTAAGATGCGTCTTAAGAAATTGAAAACACTAAATAAGGAATGAAGATGATTTTAGTCACGATAATTCTCACCTATGTCCAAATAACTCCTTTAATATTTTATTCACAAATACCAAATATATTTTATTGGTTTATATATTTTATACATAAGCTTATTTAATCATCACCTTACATCATACTTTTATTGTCATGACTATACAGAGCAATAGATAGCAATATTATTTAGATGCCAAACTTCAATGGGGCCCTCATGTATAAATAACTTATTGAACACACTTAGTTCTGCTGCATATGCGGTTAAAAAGATTCGCCAACTAACTGATAATGAAACTGATATTGAAATAATAACTTATTCCTTAAACAGGGTACATAAAATTAAAGGTTTTAGAGCATGGTGTGACGCAACTAATTGCGTCAGCTTTATTTATCTATCCATCTTTATCTATCTTCACCAAATTTATAAAAAGGATCGTTTTTAGTATGTAGCGACAGTAAAATTGTAAAATACTGTGCGAAAAAAATATTCAAATTGTACAAAAAATTACGAAAATACGCTAATTTCCTTAAACCTTCGGTTATTTATACATGTTTCCAGTATTACATATTTTGATATAAGTAGTAGGCCTACATAAATATATTTCTTAAAAAAGTAATTTTTATAACCGCATCATGATAAAATGGCAGCGTAAATGATGTCTATACGATTAAATATAATTATTATTATTTTCGTTTCAATTTAGTTTAACTTTTCAATTTAGTATAACTTTAATTTATAGACAAAGTAATTACAAATCTACACTTTTCATTTTAACCTAAACATCTTTGTCTACAAGGTTAATTTTACTTGAAGCAAAACCTGAATGTACCTAGTTTGCTCAGAATCAGTAATAGAATCGAATCCAACTATTTTTATAATATGTTATAATTTTGTCCAAAAATATTTTAAAATGATGCAAGCTTAGGCACAGTGGTTGAAACGCGCATCAGCTGACGATCGGCATACAGCGCGCGGTCATTCAACTTGTGAGTCGAGGTGACGGTGGTGAGTTGGGGTGACCATTTTTTTTTTAGGACAATGACGCAACACAAGAAGCTTATAACTTCATAAGTTTACATTACATGTTTTCGAAATTTTGTGTAACTATGTATTTCAAATGTAAAAATATTTGACACGTGTTTCGGTTTTTGCGCAAAGTAAAACTAACGTTGTATATGCGTACTTATTTAAGCCTATAGCATTATATCGCTTTATTTTTAATATTTAACTTACCAGTGGGAAGTTTATGTAAGTAATAGGGCCGATTTTGTGTATCCCTGACATAGCTGCTGCCATTGAATTATTATGTACATGGCTGCTTCTAGAGTTTTTAAGTGGATGCATGTGTGTGTGTATGTAACTATGTACGTATGTGATACGATACGATACAAACTTGAAACTGTTTAGATTTTCATCAAAATCCGTCCGGCCATAATTTTTTTCCCACTGGGAAGGTAGTCGTGTAGACCTCGAGGGTCGCACCCAGACCACTTTATTGTAGGATCTGTAACTACTAAGGTACTATTAAAATATGATACTTAATATGACAATCAATAATTTTAAGTATTTTAAATAAATTAACAATAAAGTAAATATATGTATAAGTAGATAATAATTTAATAAAAATAAAATAAAATTTTTCAAGTTCTTATATTTAGGTGTTCTTCATAACGAGTGAGTTTGGTCTCGATTTTCAGTCCCATGTTGTTTATTATTGTCATGTCACGCCAGTCAATGCGTTGGCCCGAAAGCCCGTAGAAAATGGTAATTGATAAAAGCTGAGAAGATCCTGCCCCCGTAGCCAAGTTACTCGTATCTATTCTCTTTCTATGATCGTTAACGCTTTAGAGCAGGGTTTCCCAAAGTTATTTATATATTTCGCGTCATTTTTTGCAGTATAAACGCCTTGATTTTTATTAGGCATTTAAAATGCATAAATCATTAGTAAATTATATAATTTTATTATTGTGCAGAGTATGTTCGAGTATCAAAATCGCAAACTAGATGGCGATGCAATACTTTTAAATCGTGGTTAACTGCTTGAGGGTCGGCGACGCAGCCGTGCTGATGTTAAATAACGCTAACCATTCACTTAAAGATTATTATTGTTTCTAAATTAAAATAAACTAAGATAAAAAAAAACTTTGGGAAACCCAGCTCATAACAATCACGATCATAGAAAGAGAATAGAATGTAATTTGACTATGGGGGCTGTTCAGTTACCTTTGTTTTATGTGCATTTATTTTAATAAATTATAATGGTAAATATAAATGTTAGCTTTTGCATTCATAAAATTTTGCAGTTCATCTATGGAATCACTAACAATAAGTATAAGCTTTCAAAATTCTAGTGATAAACTAACTTGCCAAAACTAAAATATAGATCTGTCACTCAAATCGAAGTTCCTTCACAAGTAATATTTATTATTTTGTTATTATTAGGTATTATACGCAATTTTTGAAGTTTAGATTTTTATTTTTAGTAGGTAACAACCAACAACAAGACTGCGGTCTTCCTAGCAGATCTAGGCTTGACATAATCACAACGCAGTAAAACCATTCTAACAACTTTTAGATTGACGCTCCAGACTGAATTGGTTTGAACATGAACCGCATTTACTCGAAGTGATGACGTCTCTGTATACTATAGCTAAATATAGGGCAGTTTTTTTAGTTTACTTTATGATAATAAGTAGTCAAGTATGTTGTGAAATGTATAAACAAAATAACTCAGTTTTGTTATGATCAATTCGTGAATTGATCGTGAACAGCGGTGGCAGCAACCGTTGGTTAGAATAACGAAATAACGCTGCGTAGACATTATTATGTTTGACAGTTTTCAAATTAAAGTAAATAATTAGAATTTGGCCAAAATATGATCTAATTAGATATTGGATAAATATTGTATATAAATTAAATATTTAATTATCATAAAATTTTAGCGATAAGAATAATTATATTAATAGAAAATATTTTAACCTTAGTGAACAGTTACATACTTATTACCTACCTACCACTTACTATATTAATATGTCTAACACCACCATTTACAATATATATGTACAAAGTTAAGTGCTAATTATTTATTTAACAGTTTTCTATAAAATGTAAATTACAAACGTTATATCGAATATAACGAATGTAGAATCTTCTTTGAAGCACAAATAATTTAGTGATATATTATTGTATAATTTCATTGAGCCATTTTTAAGAAAAACAATAAAATAACCATAATCTGCAAGATTAAGGACGGTAGCACATCTACACCTTGAAACCATAGCAATGGAATGATAGAGATAATATATCACGGCAGAGATATGCTATCGCCCTTAGCAAAATTTCACATTTTAATAGTTCATAGTTTATTTAGTATAATTTGGTTTTCAAATATGGTAAACATATACTTAAATACTTTAATTGTCATATTCTTACTTATTGTACATAAAATAATATCAAAAATTATTTTAATAAATAGGTACTACATTTATAAATAAAAATTTATTACTGAGATTACGGAGATTTACATATAACACTCATTTGATAACGCCAACTTGAAAGAGCGTAAGAAGGAAATGGCCAATTAAACGTTAAAAGAAAACATAGAATAGTAACCTTAAGTAACCTATGTATTTTAAATTATTATCAAGAAAAGTGAACGCAATATAAATAGGTATATAAGAATGATATTAAAGTAAACGATTAAACAAAATTAATAAATACACTAAAAAACCATCCTAATCTAAGTAAACTTAAAATTATAAAAATAACATATTGAAAACATTACTTCCCTTTGTAAGTAACATTTTATTAAAAGTCCTACACCTAAACATATACAGTATGTTATCAATTTGAAGTATAGTCCTAAGTTATTCAAATTATATCGTAAATATATCATAAACATTTTACAACAACAAGAGATAGTAACAAGGACGAGCAAATGTAAGGTAGGTATGTTCTAAAAAGAGTAAAAACCTGCGACAAAATTACGTTACCGTATGCTGAGTTTTCTCAAATGGCACCGAATAATACAGAATACAAATACATATTATGTTTAAACATAATAATGAAACGCTAGCTGTTACAGCATATGCACAAACAATCTTTCAGACATCAACACAAAGCACGTAAAATATAACGATAAAACACAACTAAAACTAATTAGTATTGATATGCCATTGTAAATATATTATATTATACAATCTGTACGAATATATTGAGCAAATTAAATATTACACGTAATATTGTAATCCAAGCGTAATAAAACATTTGTATCTTCGAATAACAATTAAAAAAGAAATAACAAACCAATAGAATTTGCAAGTGTAAACAATACGTTATTATAGTTTTATGATAGAGACGCTATGAACGATGTGATTTTACACTAACCACCGAGAGCTATATAATTTGCTATAATTTTATGTGAAAACATCGGAATGACTAGCCACTAAGCGCAGAGGTAGGCATATACAACATGAAGAGATCAGCGGGATGCGGCTCGCGAAGAAAAAAATTTGTTAATCTGCTTAAAAATAAGAAGTTATGATGGTACCTATTGAATCTGGTATTAGGGGTGCTTGTCAAGTGACAGGAAAGACAAGTACAAAGTACAAACCATTGAGAAATTAATAATATTCTCTATGGTACAAACCATCGACGTCATACCCTGTAGACATGTTTATTTTAATTCTACTGAAACAATTCTGGCAACTAGCTGAAGTATGAAGGCGCGGGGAATCGCGTTCTGATTGGCCCGACCAAGGTCAGTACTTACCTAGGTTGCGAAAAGTACACGGACTAGGGATGGGACACGTTTGATTAAAACACGATAAGTAGATAATTACCTACCAAACATATTGTATGAATGTTATTTTATATTTTGTATTACAGATTGCTAACCAAACCTAGCCTACCTGTAAACTTTTTAAGTACCTACATAATTATTTTAGAGTTCTACATAGATACATATTATATTACAAAATATGAAATTTTAAAAACAGAGAAATATTAAAAAACTGGAGAGGTGTCAAGGGACAGCCGGATGGAACTTCGTTCTATCCGGGTTGTATTGTATAGTTATTATTTTTTATTATATTAGGTAGGGGTAGAGGTAGGGGTAGGGGTGAAGGTAGGTAGGTAGGGGTAGGCGTAGGGGTTGTGGTAGAGGTAGGTTGAGGTAGGGGTAGAGATAGGGGTAGGGGTAGAGGTAGGGGTAGGGGTAGGGGCAGAAGTAGATGTAGGTAGGTAGAAGTAGGGGTAGTGGTAGGGGTAGTGGTAGGGGTAGGGGTAGTGGTAGAGGTAGGGATAGAGGTAGAGGTAGGTAGGTAGAGGTAGGGGTAGGAGTAGGGGTAGTGGTAGAGGAGGGATAAAGGTAGAGGTAGGTAGGTAGAGGCCTACCTCTACCCTAGGTAGAGGTAGGGGTAGTGGCAGAGGTAGAGGTAGGTAGGTAGAAGTAGGGGTAGTGGTAGGGGTAAGGGTAGTGGTAGAGGTAGCGGTAGAGGTAGAGGTAGAGGTAGGGGTAGGTGTAGTGGTAGGTAGGTAGAGGTAGGTAGGTAGAGGTAGGGGTAGAGGTAGAGGTAGGGGTAGAGGTAGGTGTAGGGGTAGGGTTAGAGGTAGGGGTAGAGGTAGTGGTAGGGGAAGAGGTAGGTAGGTAGAGGTAGGAGTAGGGTTAGGTGTAGTGGTAGGTAGGTAGAGGTAGGTAGGTAGAGGTAGGGGTAGAGGTAGAGGTAGGGGTAAGGGTAGGTGTAGGGGTAGGGGTAAGGGTAGGTGTAGGGGTAGGGTTAGAGGTAGGGGTACAGGTAGGGGTAGATTTAGGGGTAGTTTTAGAGGTAGAGGTATAGGTAGAGGTAGCGGTAGAGGTAGTGGTAGGGGTAGGGGAAGACGTAGGTAGGTAGAGGTAGGGGTAGGGTTAGAGGTAGGGGTAGGCGTAGGATTAGGGTTACCCCTACCTCTACCCCTACCCCTACCCCTACCCTTACACCTACTAAGTATCCCTACCTCTACCTCTACTTCTACGTCTACCTACCTCTACCTACCTAAATGAAAATAACTGGCTTGCTTTCTATACTATACTATAGCAAAATATATATAACTATAGCAAAAAGTGTCGTTACAACTTTTTCTCTTAATTTTTCCGTCTAAAAAAAAATTCGCTCTATGGCTTTGATACATATAAAGTTTTGTTCATATTATCGACAATAGAATAGAATTAATGGTGAACATCACTATCGTTCAGACGCTAAATAATAAAACGAGAGAAATACTTACGAGACGAATGTGAATAAAAGAGATGCAATGATAACTCGAGTAGAGCGCGAGCTCCGCCTCCTTTGAACTAGACCAGCATAAGATGAACCCCGATATAAATTATTTCAATTTATGATTATTTTGGTAAAATTAGTTTTACTGACTCACCGATGAAATGTTATGCCGTCTTTGTTTAAACTCGATGTTGGAGTACTTTTACCACACATCTTACAGAACAGGAAGGCATCGTTGTATTTTTTGTCACTATATTTCATTCGCCAAAGCGGACGTGTTTACGGCGCTCAGAACTGGTCGAAACTAATTCGGAATTTTCGAGCAGCCACTTATATAATACGAAGAAAACTCAACTATTACCATCACCACGTGCCTGTTTTGTTCAGTCTATATGGGTATGTCGTCGATGGTACAAACACACTGACGTCACTGCCGTTTAGGTAAGTACGGGAGTGCGGGGAAAATAGCGAAATATTACCCTACTCTTCATCATGCCTTTGTTTAATATATCAATTACCGGCTCAGTTCGAGTGTTTTACCGGTAAGTCTGACAAGGATGTGTCTCAGTGAGCCGACTAATGCCCAGGAGCATGTCTTACAGAAATCTGATCGTATCAGTACAAGACTTTTAGTCACAATATTTTATTCTACGTTAAATCGCAAGCACGCTCGTAAATCATGAACAATGATAAAATATCAAATTTTGTTACAGGTTTGATTTAAATATTATTTCAATCATCTTATGAATTGTTGAACTAATGTAATACTTAAATATTATTATCTGCGAAGTGACTTGGTAAGCATAAGTTTCAGACTTCCATTATATACCTACCGCAAAGTGTAAAACATGCAGTGGTATAATATTGTAGAGAATGTACCCGGCATGGCAATATTTACAGAAACTGATTGATATAAATGCAATATTCAAACAAACATTGATGTACGTTAGTAAAAATTCGCTTTATTTAAACGTTCTTGGCTATATCTGAACGCGGTATAGTCGAGAACAAGTAAAATCCGCAAAAGTAAATTGGACAATAATAATGAATTTCTTTCTCTGCATTGAGGATTTATTGAGGATCTCTGTTACTCAACAGAGATCCTCAATAAATCCTTAGGATTTAGTCCGTTCCAAGTCCGTTCTCGCCGTAATGCACAGCTTCACGCCATTTGACGTGATTTCATTGCACAATGCACATGCATTTATTTTTTCCGCGGTTTGAATTTTTGAGTGAAGCCGTGAATGTATATTATTATTGAAGTCACGCCAAATAACTTGACCGTGAACGCCCAGCTCTAATCAAAAATGCTTTCAAAGTTAAATTATAACGAGTATTAGGTCACCGGATTTTACTGGTAGTTAAGAGGCTAGACATGTTTATTTTTTTCGCGTTGGCATGTCGCACATCTGGTTCTACGATTCATATTATGAAAACGTCATGAAGGGCCAAAATGTACAGAGATCCGTACTATGTTCATTGGATACTTATTAGTTCATGCTAGTTGTCTTAGGTACCTATCTCGATATAATATTATACCACCGGGTTTGTTTGGTAGGAGTTAATAGGTGCCGTCATCGGTGAGATCCTGGTAGGGCTCGGCGGGAGGCTGGATGGGCTCGGCCTGGTACAGGGCCCCCGACACGAAGGGGTTGTTGGGCACGTGCTGCGTCTGCGGCGGCGCGGGCGGGCGCGGCGGAGCGATGCTACCGTATGCGGGGGGCTCCGAACCACCCAGAGCGGACGACTTCTCCGACTGAAAACATTACAATTTTTGAGGACACCATTCTTAATTGTATACATACTTGAAAGATCACAAAAATATTTTAATAAAAATAGTAGGTATATTTACGGCCAAAGACACATACGTCTCTTTATGCTTAAAGGTGGGCATTCATGGAGCTTCCAATAGTCCAAATGGCGTGGCCACCTTCCAAAATCTGCCCGTGAATGTCGAAAACGTAAGCTGTTTTTAAACGGCGTCCAGACCGTGGATTTCCAAACGGATCAAAATCCACGACGCCAGTCCATTTGGACGTGTGGGCGTGGCTTGTTTGGACTGACCGTCAATGCGAAAAACGTGCGCCACGCTATTTGGACGCACTCCAAACGCTTCGTGAATGTGCAAAACTACGTCCATTTTTATTTCATTCAGCGCTGCACCTCCGTGCGCTCAAGACCTACAACAGCGAGCTCGCGCGCGCAGCTCTACGAAGTTATCAATTGAGAATCATCTTAATATCAGAATATTCAGATGTCAGGTCGTGATTTTGTTTTAGCCATCATCGACTTGTACAGAAATAGTCCGTGTTTATGGAATGTGACACACAACGATTACAATGACAAAAACAAAAGAAATGCGGCGAAGTTTTTCAACCACTCCTTTGTCCATTTGCTTTTTTGTTTTTTTCGTTTTTTTACGTAAATGGCTAATACCGTTCCCAATAATAACAATTTTTCGTCTGAATCTTCCATTCTTAATTAAATATTGTACTATATTAGGTACTCGATAATAGTATAATTCAGAATAGATAACACAATATCGCGCACTCTAGCTACAAGCGTGGTTGAAAGACTGGCACCGAGGACGTGATCCGATGGATGCATCGTGAGTGCGCCAAATAATTGGATACCGTCCATTTTAACCGCGTCTGTTTGGATGTACCGTCAGTGCCGGGCTTTAGATCGACTTTAGCGTGAGGTCTCTGATTTCTGACGATCCATTTATACATGTAACGATTGATCCATTTATCCATGTAACGATTGTAAAAAAATCGTCACTTAGGTGTTCAAATAAATAGGTTTCAACTTACAGTAGACAATGTACCGTTGTACAACTTTTTGTTGTTGTTGGTTTCAAGCTTAATTTTTGAAATTCAATAACATAAATAATATACTGAAAATATAATATGTATGATATTTATTTTAATAGCACTTACGAAAGTTGTCTCCTGGTCCAAAGGTTTGAGCGAAGCTTCGTAAGGCGGTGTCGGTTCGGCCCAAGGCTGCAGTTCTCCCGAGGCGAAAATACCGTATATTGTGATGCCAATGAAGTGCACTGCGGCACCCATTAGGAATACCGCACGCCATTCCTTTATTGCCATATCTGGCTTGTCCTGTATTCAAAAATAGACAGTATCGTAATATACCTAAAGCCGCAAATTGCTAATAAGAATGGATATATTTTTGTCGCATAATCTCGTGTGCTTTGCGTTGGCGACTGGCGTTAAAGTAGACAGATAGATTATATTTCTACCAGAGATTAGTGAGAAAAGTAACTTATCTCTATTTGTTAACCCCCGACGCAAAAACAACGGGGTGTTATAAGTTTGACGTGTCTGTGTGTGTGTGTTTGTGTGTCTGTCTGTTCCCCTGTAGCACTCAAACGGGTTGACCGATTTGAATGCGGTTTTTTTTGTTTGTAAGGTGAATTAGTCGAGGGTGTTGTTAGCTATGTTTGATGAAAATCGATCCAATATGGCCGCCGCTACAAAACTGCTTAATTCCGGCTCCAATCAGCGGCTTCCGGCGCCTCACTAGAGATCATAACTATATTAAGTATACATCCACGTAGCACGCTTTTAGTCTACAACAACGCTGTTAAATTAGTGCACTAAATATTATGATCATGATATTTTTACGAAGAAATATACCACGTAGGCAAAATCGGGGGAGAGACTATAGGTACGCAATAACTTAGCCAACTCTTGTGTCATATCGGCGAGGGAGAAACAATGAGTTTTATTATTTTGAATAGCGTTCAAATTCTTTGAAATCTACTCGTGCGTTGCTATCGAGCCGGAGTGACGCTCCCCCGCGAAGCCCTAGGTTTCTTGCCGCGAAACAAAAAGGACAGTGGGTCGTTGGTAATTTTAAAAAGGAAATCGAGCTCGGTTGAGCCGCCGCGTGAATTCGCAATGAGCGGGGTCTGGGTGCGCGACGATGCGGCACGGGTACATTGAGCGAGCTTTATTATCGGTAGACTCACGCTACACTGACTTTCGCCAGTTATACCTACTCGCCTCTCAATAGAATCGTGAATGGAATTTAGAACATTATTGCGTCAAATATACTTACAGGACAGGAATAACTACCCTTGGCTTTTTTTCACATAAGTAGGTCATGTATTGTAAAGATAAATTACATAATTAGCACAGAAGAGTGATAAACGAGGTGCTGAAGAATGTAGGTACGGTGTAAGAGTAGGTAAATAACTGCCTCGTTGGTCTAGCGGTTAGCACGTTCGACTGTGGATCACGAGGTCCTGAGTTCGATTTCCAGGTCGGGCCGAAAATTTATGAGATATTGGGTTTTTCTGTCAAGAAATTCTCAGTGCCAGCCCGGAGTTGGAAGTTAGCGCTGTTAAAATATACACCCCCGTGCCTCGGAGAGCACCAAAACCGTCGGTCTGCGCCTGATCTCTCTCCGGTCGTGTCGCATCAAGGCGTCCCATCGGACTATGAGAGTGAGGGAATAGAGGGTGCACTATAATGTCTCCTGCGTAGTTGGCTAGTCTCCGCCTCGGTTGAGATTGCCCGCCGTGGCCAAAATTCGGTTGGGAGGACATAAGGTAACAAGTATAAATTAAAAATTTAAAAAACCCCCGACATTCGCCATTTTGTGGCAGCGGCCATCTTGGATTTGCAATAGTGCTATTCTACTAGTCAAGCCCTTTCATTTGATACCCATATTAAGGGAGTTGTGAAAAAATATGTAATCGGCCGCCATTTTGTAGCGGCGGCCATCTTGGACCGATTTTCTTTAAACATAGCTAACAAGCACTCTCGTCTAATTTACCTTTCAAACAAAAAAAAACCGCATTCAAATCGGTCCACCCGTTCGAGCGCCAGGGGAACAGACAGACACACACACACACACAGACACGTCAAACTTATAACACCCCGTCGTTTTTGCGTCGGGGGTTAAAAAGGTAAATTGTGGTGTAAAAAAATTACGAATTAATTGTGGCCAATTCTGTTGTACAGTATCTCTAAACCTAAACTAAAATGACAGGTCTAAATTTATTCCTATCTCTTTCACAATCCTCCCTGCTGAAGGGGATAGCACTATTTTTAAACCTGTCAATTTAGTTTAGGTTTAGAGATTGTGTACAACAGAATTAGCCACATTGTCCGATTAAAGTAGTTACCTTATCTTGAGTGATGTAGTCAATGACAATGGGCACGAGGAAGCCGGCGATGGTGCCGATGCCGTTGGACAGGCCCATGAGGATGGACGCGTAGCGCGGCGCGATGTCCAGGTGGTTCACGTTGTACCCGGATATGGCGAACCCGCTGCACGCCACTCCCAGAGTCATTTCTATTGTAGCCACGTACTAAGTAGAACAAACGATCAATCCATACTTCACTACATAGTATAAAACAAAGTCGCTTTTTTTGTCCCTATATCCCTATATCCCTATAAAAGAGCAACAGCCGAGTTTCTTGCAGGTTCTTCTCGGCTGGAACTGCATTCCGAACCTGTGGTAGATTCAATTGACGATTCAAAAGTACTTGTAAAAGTTTATTTGAATAAAAAACTTTTCTATTCTATTCTATTCTATTCTATTCTATGTCCCTATGTATGCTTAAATCTTTAAAACTACGCAACGGATTTTGATGCGGTTTTTTTAATAGATAGAGTGATTCAAGAGGAAGGTTTATAAGTAGAAAAATTGGACCCGGTAGGTGGTGCTAATAGCGGGCAGGACGACGTCTGCCGGGTCCGCTAGTATATTATAAATGCGAAATTAACTCTGTCTGTCTCTCTGTTTGTTACGCTTTCACACTTAAACCGTTTAACCGATTTTCATGAAATTTGGTATAGATATAGACTAGACCTTGGAGAAGGACATACCTAAGCTACTTTCTATCCAGAGTGCTTAGTCTCAGTTTGATGCGCTCCAAAACTAAAAGTATACTATAAGTATACTATTGATCGAATCACAAATAACTTCAGAGCAAAATGAACCCAAAGACTCTTATTTTAGGTCCATTTTACTCTGAAGTCATTGTGATTCGATCAATAGTATACTTATAGTATACTATAAAGTTTTGCAGCGCTCCAAACTGAGACTAAGCACTCTGGATGATGGCGTTTGAAATAATTTTCCGAATTTCACTACCGCCGTCGTTTTCGTTATTAACATAGACGACCACTGCTGGACATAGTTCTCTTGTAGGGACTTCACACGCCGCGATCTTGTATCGCTTGTATCCAACGGCACCTGCGACTCTTCTGATGTCATCGGTCCACCTAGTGGAGGGTCTGCCAACACTGCGTTTTCCGGTGCGAGGTCGCCATTCTAGCACCTTGGGACCCCAATGTCTATCGGTTCGCTGTATTGATAAATTAAAAGAAAATATTTTAAGTATATACCTTATTATCAGCATAAGCGATGAGAACGAAGAAGAAAGCCTCAAAGCCGAAGCCACCGCAGTTGAAGAGTTTCCGCACGTTCGTTGTGGTCATGATGTTGTTCTTCCGCAAGTAGTCCGCCAGCATTCCGCCGATGGGCACCAGTGACGTCATGATTAAATGGGGTATCGCTCCGACGAATCCAGACTGTCGTGAATAAAACCAATGATCAACAACTAATTTAAAGTTTTGAGTCTGAGATACCAAGCTGTAAAATTACGTAAGCAAAGAAAAAGACATTTGGACAATAATGTAACTTCTACAAGATTTGAAAAATTGAAACTAAAGTACTCGTATATTATTTTCAAAATCGTGTTATACAAAGCAGAAATTGGAGTCCATTAGACAATTACGAATGAAGTAATAAAGCGACGTTATTGAATTCATCAGTTAATCATGAGTGATGATTTTTCATGTGAACATAAGTCATACACGGTAAGCTACCCGTTAATCAGTCAGCAGTGACTTAGGTTAAACTAACAGCAAAACTTGTCGTGGACGCCATGACGCCGTGACCGAAAGAGAAAAAGATAAAGATATACGAAGATTTGTATAATTTTTGAGTACCCAAAAGTTGTTTACCTCTGTGATTTGCATATTAAACCTGGTGTTAAAATATGCGGACTGGAAAATGACGAGCAAACAGAAGTTCCACGTTCTACAGAAATTCGCTACGATGATTGCATACACCTGAAATGAAAACCGTTTTGAGAAAAAAAAAATTAAGTATCAGATTCACTTTTTGGCGGTGTTTGAAGCAGCGAAAAATACGTATACTTAGGATGTTCCATAATAATTTAAGACAGTAGTGATAATTAGTTTTAAGAAATTGATTTGTAATGAGTGAGTTACATAGGTAGTCATTCCAGTGACTGAGCTCTATAAATGAGAAAAAAGATGGTACAGTCGCGAGGTAATGAAGCTGTAAAGCAAGTCTTACAAGCTCTTGATTTTACTTGACTGAAATCTTATAGACATAGTGATTATTAATTCTAAATCAAATGAGTTTTAGGACTTTCATTGCATAATATGGCTATATTTTTTCAAATCTCTAGGGGGCGCAGCTGCCCCTACCTGCACTCCCATGGCGACGCCCTGGCTGTAAACATATATATGAATGTAAACGAATGCTTACAGGCGGTGAAGTAGCGAACGCCTTCCAGGGCGTGTTCCAGAATCCTGGCATAGCAGCTTGTGTGGCTGTCCCCAGGGATTGTTCGATGTACGTGAGCTCCTTTCCGGATATGTGCGGGTGCTTGCTTGGCCTCTCGAACACCAGCCACAGCCACATAACATACCTGTTACCCGTCAACTAACATTATCTATACTAATATAATAAAGCGGAAGAGTTTGTTTGTTTGAACGCGCTAATCTCAGGAACTACTGGACCGATTTCAAAAATTCTTTCACCGTTGGATATGTACGTAATCCTTGAGTGCTATAGGCTATATATGATGTACCACGGTCGAAGCCGGGGCGGACCGCTAGTTTAACAATAAATGAACAGTTCTTCAATTTGATAGATTCATTCCAAAAAATTAAAAGCGGTTTGTTAAAGTTTCCATTATATTTACTTATACAGAGTTAATTTAAAAATAATATGAACAACCTTCAACAGGTGAAGTGGTATTACAGAAATTATTACAACTTCGGTACAAGAACTTTTGTCCAAGGAAATTTTACAAAACTTAATAATATATTCACCAAAAAAATATTTCAATGTAATTTTTTGTCGTACATTTAAACTTTGCTCAGGAGGTATATTGTGTAATACCTGTTATTAATTAGCTCCCATTTCTTTGTATCTTGCTGCGAAGAGTTTATGGCATTTTAGAACAGCCAATCTAAATATTATTATTATTTTATATTTAAAAAAAAAACGTTTTTTCCATAAGAATTTTAAAAGAGTCATGGAGAAAAAGTTATTCAGCATAATGTATAAAACTTACCTATAGAAGGTTGTTGGTATTTTTTTTTTTTTAATTATTCCTGTATATTAAAATCGTTACAGAAAAATATAATCAATATCAATAAAGAAATAATCCAACAAATAAATTTCATTAATCACGTAGTATATGTAGGTATATCTATTTATATACCTAGGTATAGGTTTTTTATAACTTCCTTAAAAGTTAATGCGTCATAGATATACCTAAGTATCTACAAGAACATTAATTATCACAATCAATTTAGTTAGAATAAATTTATGCACCGCAGTTTATCATTATTTCCTTTGGAACATCTCTAATTTTCCACTGTTTTATAGTATAACATTTACCATAACATTCCCGAAACTCCATAGAAGTAGAAGGGTGTTTGCCAAGATATGTAGTCAGTGAGAAGGCCAGACAACGGCATGCCAATGACAATGCCCGCATAGGTGCCGCAGAAGGCCAGCGTTGCCAGTCGAGACCGTTCCATCGGCGGCGCCCACATACGCCAGATGCCGTGGCAAGAGGGATACGTTACACCCTGAAAACGACATAATAAGTAGAATCATAGAACCATTACAGATAATAACTAATGCAATCCTTTGCGTTAGTTATTATCTCATAGTAGAAATGGTCTCTTTTCTCAATGATATTCAAATTGTAAGTATCTTATTCGTACTTATTAGTGCAATTTAAGACGTCAAGTTAGGCAGTTATGTAGTAAATAGTACAAGTTAGTATAGTTAAGTAGTTATAGGAAGTATAAAAGATTTCACAAAGTTAATTAAAATGGATGTCAAAAAATTAAATTTCATAGAGAATAATTATACGGGTCCTGATTTTTTTTTTATTTATTCGTTTACTTAATAACAAAGCTTTTTGAACATAATATTGGGTTTTTTCGTACTCATAAGCGTTTTTATAAGCCTTTTATGTATTACTACAGAAAGAAACTCTTGTAACCGAGCATGGCTAATAACATTTGCGTTACTCAGTTAATATTTTACGCTAAATCTACAATGTTTATTATATGTACCTACATGGAATCAATTTCACTAATATGATTTATTCAATACCTTTATCGCGGATAATGCGACATAGAAATCGAGATAAAATGTATTTTATACGACCGCTGCGATATTTCAATGTAAGATTTAATAGGATACCATGCTATTGACGACTCTGCTAAGCCGGGTACAGCCGAATAAATACATCGCCATGGTAACCGAGGGCCCAATAATCCTAAAGAGGCTTTGTACTTCGGAAGACGATTTCGACTGTACTCAAAGTACGATTGAAAATAGCGATCATTGAAAAAAAAAGTCGGCTTACGGATGATAATTTTACGTGATAACGTCTTAAGAAAACATTGCCTCTCTATCGCTTGTTCCGCGCTCTCACTTGCACGCTCGGCTATGCCGGCCGATCGTGCCTTCTCTATCGCTTGTTCCGCGCTTTCACTTGCAATTTTGTTTATAGTTATCGAGTAATTAACTTTTTGTTTCTTCGCATGCACTGGAGTTTAAATTACATTGTCTGTTACACAACTATCCGCAACTATCCCTTTTTTGAGAGTTCAAATATAACCGGATTTACTCAAAAACAATATTAATTACTTTAAAAAAAAATAGGATAAAACAAAAGATTAAAGACCAATGCTTTAATATACACGTAATATTTTGTAACTGGATACTTAATTTTTAAGTAATAGAGCTATTTCAAAAAGTGGGGCAACTATCCGGCTTTTACCCTACATAAATTGTGTTTAATTTTGAACTTTATAAGCTGCTTGTTAGGTAGGAAAAACAAAACAGAATTTAGCAAAAATTTAAATACAGTTTAACATTTTAGAAACATTGCTGATCTACTGTAAATATCTAAAGTACTGTTAAAAGGGGGATAGCACCAAACGTGCCGCGCTCCATTCGCCACGGGCTTGGGCTTCACAATTTGAGCATCCGTAATAAGCTGGATCATGCCCAGTCACGAACTGAATGCCAAATGTTCAAAATTAAAGCGTGTGACATGACACTTGTCCTTGTTACTTGTCTGTTTCACTTTAACCCTCCTAATCTTACTGTTAATATACATATTATATCTGATACATGTACATTTTATATTTTTTAGTTTTATGAATAAAATATCATAATCGTTAAGTTGATTTTGAAGTATGGTGGTGGTGGTTATGTATTGAAGCTCACAACAGAATTATTCAGTTATTTTACTCAATATTTCAGTTATTATTATCTGTATTGCTTTAAACATAATATGTACTTGATTCCTATTCTCTAGATGTAAAAACTCCTATATAGTTAGATAAATAACGCTCGGTTGAGAGCACTTTTTTTAAAGAATATTAGCCATGATGAACGTGACTAATATCCCCCTTTCCCCTCCAAATAAGCAAGAGCTTGTGTTAGGAGTGGGCACGCCAATAGTGTAACGGGTGGGGTTTGAACCGTTGACTTTTCGGTTTTCGATCCACGTCCGATGACCGTTGCGCTATTGAGGCTATAAACTTTAAAAGAACATTAAGGACCTGTTTCACCACCTTCTGATAAGTGTCAGATAGCTAAACGTAAGTTTTGTCTTTGTCAGTTAACATAAAGTAAGAAAGTGACAAAACTTACGTTTAGGTTATCCAACACTTATCAAAAGGTGGTGGAACAGGCCATCAATCTTTTTTCTTATCTAATTGTTAAAATAAAAAACATACCTCAACAAATCCCTGTGAGACTTTCAAAATGACGACCGCCACCGGACCGACGGCCATCGCTCCAGGGATCGCCATGTTGAATATGGCTGAAGCGAAAATGGCAGCGCCGAAGATCTTGTTAGCGGGGTACATGGAGGCGAGGAAGCCGCCCGGCACTTGGGTGATGAGGTAGCCGGCGAAGTAGGACGAGTCTATTGAGGATTCCACGCTGACGGTCCAGTTGAACGGCGTGTCCTCTCTCACTCCGGATGAAGTCTGTTGAATAGTTAAAATTATTTAACTTGTGGACCCGGTAGGCAACTGACTATCCTGCTACATTGATCGGAAAACAAAAATCTTGTCTCAGAATTCGAAAAAAAAAATGACAAAAAATAACAGCGCCATCTACCGGATCCAACTTAGCTTATCCCAGGTGAACCCAAAAGTAAATAAAAACCATCAAAATTGGTTAAACTTTTTAGGAGGAGAAGAAAATAATTACGAACACAAGCACAGCTGAATTTTATGTATAAACATTGTTACTTATTAATCAAAACTATTATTATTAGTAGTGTGTGTCTACTGTCTGTATGTTTGGTACATTTTCACGGCATGTTCACTGAGTCGACATAGGATGCTAAAAAATTTAAATCTACGCGTACGCGGATTAAGTCGCAGGTATTAATATATATATAGCTGCTCGTGCTGATTGGGTGACTCACTCATTGATCACCTCTCCTGAACAATTTTGTATGAAAAATTTTTTTTTCAATGATAGTGTCGTATAGAGGACAAAAATTCATGAAGAGGAAAAATATGGAGAGAGCTGATGATTGAGGATTTCAGAGACGAGCGAATGGCACGCTTAAGGTATTAAAGATAGGTGGGGGGTGCTCGAGCAAATGTCATTTGAAACGTCATCCAATTGACAGTTAGCTGAAAAAAAATTCAAAATGGCGAAAAAAAGATGGCCGCCATACAAATTTCGGCTTCGGCTAACTCAGAGGGTATAAAAGATGGAAAAGTGGTTTCTTCGCAAAAGATGATGAGGATCCAAAGTTCTACTTGATGAATTAAAAAAAAATTCAAAATGGCGGAATTTATTTTTCCATAGAAAATGTATGGCGAATATTGAAAAGACTACAAGTTGTGAACTATGCAAGGCTGTGATCCGGTTTTTTGGAGAACTCTCAAAGAAAAATATGGGAAAACATGATGATTGAGGGTTTGGAAGACGGTTGAGCAGCCCGGGCAGGGTATTGTAGATAGGTGCGAGGTGCTCAAACAAAAATTACTTGAAACCTCATCCAATTGGCACTGAGCTGAAAAAAAACCCCAAAATGGCGGATTCAAGATGGCGGCTATACAAATTTCGTTGGTGTCTATCTTACCAAGTATACAAGATGTAAGAGTGGTTTCTTGGAAAAAGATGATCAATACCTAAAGATCTACTTGATGAGCAGAATGATTCGAAGAAAAAATATGGAGCGTGATAATGATCGAGGATTAGGAATATGGGAGAGATAGGTGGAGGCTGCTTAAACCAAAATACCCGAAAGCGAAACCTCGCGGTCCGCTTGCGGGCCGCGCACCCACGCGCCCTACTAGTTAATATATATATAGCTGCTCGTGCTGATTCATTGACTGACTCACTGATTGATCACCCCTCCTGTAAAATTTTGTATGAAAAATTTTTTTTTCACTAATGGTTTCGTATAGAGGACAAAAATTCATTCGGAACAAAAATATGGAGAGAGCTGATGATTGAGGATTTCGGAGACAGGTGAGCAGCACGCTTAAGGTATTGAAGATAGGTGGGGGGTGCTCGAACAAATGTCACTCGAAACATCATCCAATTGGCAGTTAGCTGAAAAAAAATTCAAAATGGCGAAAAAAAGATGGCCGCCATACAAATTTCATCGGTCTCCATCTCGGAGGGTATAAAAGATGGAAGAGTGGTTTCTTCGCAAAAGATGATGAGGATCCAAAGGTCTACTTGATGAATTGAAAAAAAAATCAAAATGGCGGAATTTATTTTTCCATAGAAAATGTATGGCGAATATTGAAGAGACTACAAGTTGTAAACTATGCAAGGCTTTGATGCGATTCTTTGGAGAACTCTCAAAGAAAAATATGGAAAGACATGATGATTGAGGGTTTGGAAGATGGATGAGGAGCCCGGGCAGGGTATGTTAGATAGATGGGAGGTGCTCAAACAAAAATTACACAAAACCTCATCCAATTGGCACTGAGCTGAAAAAAAAAACAAAATGGCGGATTCAAGATGGCCGCTATACAAATTTCGTCAGAGTCTATCTCACCAAGCATAAAAGATGGAAGAGTGGTTTCTGGGAAAAAGATGATCAAGACCTAAAAGTCTACTTGATGAACAGAAAAAAACAAGATGGCGGAATTTATTTTTCTACACAAAAAAAATTATTGATGGAAAAATACGGAAAGAGCTGATGATCGAAGATTTTGGAGACGGATGAAGAGCACGGCGAGGGTATTGAAGATAGGTGGGACGTGCTCAAACAAAAACTACTCGAATCCTCGCGGTCCGCTTGCGGGCCGCGCACCCACGCGCCATACTAGTTAATATATATATAGCTGTTCGTTCTGATTCACTGACTCATTCATCGCCTCTCCTGTAAAATTTTGTATGAAAATTTTTTTTTTCACAAATGGTTTCGTATAGAGGACAAAAATTCATTAAGAGGAAAAATATGGAGAGAGCTGATGATTGAGGATTTCGGAGACGGTTGAAGAGCACGCTTAAGGTATTGAAGATACGTGGGGGGTGCTCGAACAAATGTCACTCGAAACGTCATCCAATTGGCAGTGAGCCGAAAAAAAATTCAAAATGGCGAAAAAAAGATGGCCGCCATACAAATTTTGTCGGTGTCCATCTCGAAGGGTATAAAAGATGGAAGAGTTGTTTCTTAGCAAAACATGATCAAGATCCAAAGGTCTACTAGATGAATACAAAAAAAAATTCAAAATGGCGGACTTTATTTTTCCATAGAAAATGTATGGCGAATATTGAGAGAGAGTATAAAGTTGTGAACTAGGTATGCAAGGCGGTTGATGCGGTTCTTTGGAGAAATCTCAAAGAAAAATATGGGAAGACATGATGATTGAGGGTTTGGAAGATGATTGATGAGCCCGGGCAGAGTTTTGTAGATAGATGGGGGCTGCTCAAACAAAAAATACTCAGAACCTCATCCAATTGGCACTGAGCTGAAAAAAAAACAAAATGGCGGATTCAAGATGGCGGCTATACAAATTTCGTCGGTGTCTATCTCACCAAGTATAAAAGATGGAAGAGTGTATTCTTGGCAAAAGATGATCAAGAACTGAAGATCTACAATTTGATGAACAGAAAAAAATCAAGATGGCGGAAATTATTTTTCTACACAAAAAAAATTTTTATTGATGGTTTCGTGTAGAAAACAAAAATTCATGCGGAGGAAAAATACGGAAAGAGCTGATGATCGAAGATTTCGGAGACGGATGAAGAACACGGCGAGGGTATTGAAGATAGGTGGGACGTGCTCAAGCAAAAACTACTCGAATCCTCGCGGGCCGCGCACCCACGCGCCATACTAGTTAATATATATATAGCTGCTCGTGCTGATTCATTGACTGACTCACTGATTGATCACCCCTCCTGTAAAATTTTGTATGAAAAATTTTTTTTTCACAAATGGTTTCGTATAGAGGATTAAAATTCATTCAGAACAAAAATATGGAGAGAGCTGATGATTGAGGATTTTAGAGACGAGCGACGGGCACGCTTAAGGTATTGAAGATAGGTGGGGGGTGCTCGAGCAAATGTCACTCGAAACGTCATCCAATTGGCAGAGAGCTGAAAAAAAATTCAAAATGGCGAAAAAAAGATGGCCGCCATACAAATTTCGTCGGTCTCCATCTCGGAGGATATAAAAGATGGAAGAGTGGTTTCTTCGCAAAAGATGATGAGAATCTAAAGGTCTACTTGATGAATTGAAAAAAAAATTCAAAATGGCTGAATTTATTTTTCCATAGAAAATGTATGGCGAGTATTGAAGAGACTACAAGTTGTGAACTATGCAAGGCTTTGATGCGGTTCTTGGAGAACTTTCAAAGAAAAATATGGGAAGACAATATGATGATTGAGGGTTTGGAAGATGGATGAGGAGCCCGGGCAGGGTATTGTAGATAGATGGGAGGTGCTCAAACAAAAATTACTCAAAACGTCATCCAATTGGCACTGAGCTGAAAAAAAAACAAAATGGCGGATTCAAGATGGCGGCTATACAAATTTCGTCAGTGTCTATCTCACCAAGCATAAAAGATGGAAGAGTAGTTTCTTAGAAAAATATAATCAAGAACTAAAAATCTACTAGATGAACAGGAAAAAAATAAGATGACGGAATTTATGTTTTCACAAAGTTTTTTTTTTTGTGATGGTTTCGTATAGAAGACAAAAATTCATGCGGAGGAAAAATATGGAGAGAGCTGATGATTGAAGATTTCAGAGGCGGGTGAAGGGCACAGCGAGGGTATTGAATATAGGTGGAAGGTGCTCAAACAAAAGTTACTCGAAACCTAATCCAGTGAGTGTGGCAGTGAGCTTAAAAAAATTCCTAAATGGCGGTTTCAAGATAGTGGCCATACTTTCGTCGGTGTCTATGTCACTGAGTATGAAAGATGGAAGAGTGGTTTTTTGGCAAAAGATGATTAAGACGTGGTTTACTTGATGAACAGAAAAAAACAAGATGGCGAAATTTATTATTTCATACAAAATATATGGCGAATATTGAAGAGAATGTAAGTTGGGAACTATGCAACACTTTGACGCCGTTCCTTTTCAATTTTTAAATTTTTTTTATGGAAGAACTCTCATTCTGACAAATTATTCGGAGAAAAAATATGGAGAGTGATAATGATCGAGGGTTAGGAATATGGGGTAGATAGGTGGAGGCTGCTCAAACAAAAAATACCTGAAAACAAAACCTCGCGGTCCGCTTGCGGGCCGCGCACCCACGCGCCATACTAGTCTTCTATATTTCTACGTAGAAGATAGGGCAAACATAACTTTTTTGTCTGGCATAATATTGAACTCCTCGTATAGGGTTGACACAAATCATAATTATTATAAACACTCACATTATGTTTCTCGGTCATCTTAAGTTTGGCCATGCTCATGTTGCACCGCATACCGAACATGATACTGAACCCGAAGCAAGCTAGCAGTGCCACAGTGTAGCGGGCCGTCAGGCATGGGCATTCCGCACGGACGTATTTATCTGCATAAATAAATAAATTGTACTTATTATTCAACTAAACACATCAATTATTAAGACATTGAAAATCTGTCTATAATAATATAAAGAAGCTAGTCCTGACTGACTGACTGATCATCAACGCACAGCCTATAAACCACTGAAGCTAGAAACTTGAAATTTTTACAGTAGCTTCCTTTTATGACGTAAGCGCACACTAAGAAAGAATTATTGCGAATTCCACTCCTAAAGGGGTTAAATAGGGGATGAAAGTTTGTATGAAAGTCCGTCATTTTTAAAGTTATATCAATGAAAATCGGTATTTGTATAGTCGGTTAAAAATAAAGAATTACATGTTTCAGGAGTTTTGGAAGTTAAATAGGGGATGAGATTTATAAGAATCCAAGCGGACGAAGTCGCTGGCATCAGCTAGCGCCCCAAGCAGAAATGTTGTAAAATAAATATTCGAACTATTGAATTACGACTTTAAAATAAAAGCATTTGGGTTCCTTTTTCTCTAAAGTCATTGTGTGTAGATACTCTAATTTCGATCATCGTTGCCACTATCTAAAAACGTGTTACCTATATGCCGCGGAGGTGGTCTTTCAGGCGACGGTGGCGTCTCGAGATCTTCGCCATCGTACATTTGATCGTAGCCCTTCTGATCCACGTGAAAGTTTTCATATTGGGTGTTTCTGCAACAATAGAAAAGGTATTTAAATAATTCAACAGTGTTTACAACGCAGATAAAGACGTCGATATAACATTATGAAGGAACCGGTGAAGTACCAAGTCAAATAATATTTGTTTTAAGATACAACGACTATGTGTTCACCTTCTCTTACCATTAAATATGTCAAGAGCCTGCTTTGAGATGATGCCTTATATAGGTAACGATGACACCTTACACAAGTTAAAACGCATCAAAATCGGTACAGTAGGTTTTATCTAGTACCTTGGTAGGTACTACTGGTGTAGTATACACCCCAAAACGGATATCAATACAGTCCCCGTTTGGTCGCGCAAGTGATAAAAATTTTACCATAGCAATAGTAGAAAATAGTATTCTGTATTTTTATAAATAAGAAGTATAACATTATTATTTATCGTATCTTTACATGTTTATGTAAGTTTAAATATGTTTTTGATGCTTACTAATGCAGTACACACAGCTTGTCTGGTTTACAATACACATTAACATCTTTGAGCGATATAAAATACGTGTAAATTTTTGTTGGCCTTAAGCTTTTTCATGAATCATTTCTTCTAACCTTGGTGTACCTATTCTTTTTCCCTTACACCCTCTCGCGGTACCAAGGGTCACTGGGCGAGATCTCTTATACAGATAAGTGTTTCCTTGTCCACCATTTTCTTTTTTCTTCTTACATTGTTTGGTACAAAAAAGTTTAATTAGTATAACGAGGGAATGTACGCACAGCTATTTATAGTGATCGTTCAAGTGCATATTGTATTACGCAACGTCGTGGGGGCGCAGTACTCGCGTCGCCACTTCACGTCTCACCCAGAGGCGTCTTCAAAAAGTGCAGAGCCATTTTCCGATCGTTCGCAAACCGATACGATGTAAATTTTTCACTTCGAAATTCAAATTAGTTAACTGTAGTACCGAAAACCATAGAAAGCACTGTTATATGGAACTTTTCACGGAGTATAAATGTTATAGATAGACCACCCAGAAACACTCGCATCTAAAAATCTTTCCCTACCTATGTTAGGTTCATATTCCATTTGCTTCGTGATTAATAACTATTTTTGAACTATTACGCTATTTATTCTAAGGCATTAAGCATGGAAAACTGGTCACGAAAGGTTCTTCATTTTCCTTAATATAGGTAATATTGTAAAATATTAAACGGTAGGTACAAGTAGTCTAGTGAACAAGTATTCTGGTACTATATATTATTTATATTATTATGGTTCTGGTACTATATTGAAAATGTGCACTCGAGGCTCTTTCGATGTCTCATCTCGTGGTGAGGTTGGCTTCTGCTAGCAAATTGTAAATTGAGTTCACTATTGCTCTTAAGTAACATTGTACGGTCACTAACTAAACTTTTGTACCGTCATAGTGTTTCAGGACAAAGTTAGTCACGAAAGTTGGTGTCTGCATGAGTGGAAGTCCGTCAGTGCTAATTACTGTCCAAAATAAATTGTCTACTGCTCCTGATTGATACTAACAAACGCATAATAATGTGAAACATTTTGTCATTTAGATAATTGTCTTTTGATTTTATTAATTGTAGGACCGTACGTACCGTATCCGACGACGTCACAAGTATCATCTATTACTTAATAACTATTAGGTAAGTATAATGTAATGTACAATGTGTTTATTAAAAAAATATATATTTTACATTTACAATGCTAATAAGAGTTGTTATGTTAAATAAGCAGGTATTCGATAAATTTACAAAATTATACGTTACGGGGTGTAGGTGTGACGGGACGAAACAGTAATTACAGCATTTAGTGTGACGTCACATAATTACAGGCGGTGTGTAGGGTGCATTAGCGGCACAATGGCTGAGCGATCAATGGGTTCCCCCAGCTGATAACAGATATTATCTGCATGTTTTATTTTTACCCTGCATGTATTTTTTTTTAATCTAAGTATCTTTTGGTTTAATAATACGACGTGATTATTGTCAGGAATTATTGCTCACACAGCTCCGGATAATATAACCACACATTCATTCATAATTATTATGTCTGTCTGTATACTCTCTAACCAGCTTGCTTTATTAATCTTTTTTTAATATATATATTATAGCTGCTCGTGCTGATTCATTCACTGACTGACTGACTGACTGACTGATTGATCACCTCTCCTGAACAATTTTGTATGAAAATTTTTTTTTTCAATAATGGTGTCGTAGAGAGGACAAAAATTCATTCGGAACAAAAATATGGAGAGAGCTGATGATTGAGGATTTCAGAGACGAGCGACGGGCACGCTTAAGGTACTGAAGATAGGTGGGGGGTGCTCGAGCAAATGTCACTCGAAACGTCATCCAATTGGCAGTGAGCTGAAAAAAAATTCAAAATGGCGAAAAAAAGATGGCCGCCATACAAATTTCGTCAGTGTCCATCTCGAAGGATATAAAAGATGGAAGAGTGGTTTCTTCGCAGAAGATGATCAGGATCCGAAGGTCTACTCGATGAATAGAAAAAAAAATCAAAATGGCGGAATTTATTTTTCCATAGAAAATGTATGGCGAATATTGAGAGAGAGAAGTTGTGAACTATGCAAGGCGGTTGATGCGGTTCTTTGGAGAAATCTCAAAGAAAAATATGGGAAGACATGATGATTGAGGGTTTGGAAGATGGTTAATGAGCCCGGGTAGAGTATTGTAGATAGATGGGGGCTGCTCAAACAAAAAATACTCAGAACCTCATCCAATTGGCACTAAGGTGAAAAAAATCCAAAATGGCGGATTCAAGATGGCGGCTATACAAATTTCGTTGGTGTCTATCTCACCAAGTATAAAAGATGGAAGAGTGGTTTATTTGAAAAATATGACCAAAAACCAAAAATCAACTAGATGAACAGAAAAAGAAAAGATGGCGGAATTTATGTTTTGGAATTTATGAAGATAGGTGAGAGGTGCTCAATCTAAAAGTACTCGAAACCTCATCCAACTGGCAGTGATCAAAAAAAAATACCAAAATGGCGGATTCAAGATGGCGGCTATAAAAATTTCGTCGGTGTCTATCTCACCAAGTATAAAAGATGGAAGAGTAGTTTCTTTGAAAAATATGATCAAGAAATAAAGATATACTTGATGAACAGAAAAAAAATCAAGAGTGCGGAATTATATTTTCACACAAAAAAAAAAATATATATTCATTAATGGTTTCGTATAGAAGAAAAAAATGTATGCGGAGGAAAAATATGGAAAGAGCTGATGATTGAAGATTTTGAAGATGGGTGAGGCACGGCACATCCAGGGTATTAAAGATAGGTGGAGGCTGCTCAAACAAAAACAACCTACTCGAAACCCCGCGGTCCGCTTTAGCGGGCCTCGCAGCCACGCGCCCTACTAGTCTGTATATATACTTTTGTTGTGCGGTGTACAAATATTGCACAAAATACACAAGGCGTGTACTTTTTATCATTGTATTCATTCACTAAATAACTAATTATTTAATTCATTCAACTAACTGCGTAACCAGTAGGCACGAATCCTCTTTAGCGATATTAACATATTGTATCCTAAATATGAGATTAATGTCATCTCGTCCCAGCAGAACTAAACGCATTATCCGGGTACGCGCGTCAGCGGCGGCCTTGCGCTTCCATTCCTCTAGTGCAGTAGTTCCCAAAGTGGTCCAGGTGGACCCCCAAGGATCCACGGGAGACTCGACGGGGGTCTACGTTAGCGTGACAAAAAATGGGGGTTCACGAGTTGTAAGCGGGGGTCTACGAAAATTTGTCCGCTTTCAATAATGAAGACCTAAAATGTTGGCTTGACTTCACCTAACAATGTAGGCAGATAATATTTTAAGAAGCTCAGCGACTGTTACTTGTAAAAACTTGCATATTCCATATTCAGTACTTAACTTTACTTTACAGAACTTTACTTTTTGACGTCCACTCACAGCACAATCAATTAACCAATCAATTCTCACTTTTTTCGAAAACTAATTTCGTGGTTGGAACTCAGCCGCAATGCAAATTTCCATAGTAAGATATAATATTCACATTTTTTTTCGAGTTTTGGGAATATGGTAGAAATATAGCTACAGGGGGTCCATCGGAACTAGCTAAATTTTGAAAGTGGTCTATGAGCAAAAAAAGTTTGGGAACCCCTCCTCTAGTGCTTTACCTCTTATGAATGATTAGTCCTCCCGACCGCATTTTGGCCGTGGTGACCAACTGGAATTGGAGACTAGTACCTACACAAGTGATATTATAGTGCAACAGTGTGTGCGCAAACACTATCGGACTTTTTATTTCCTCACTCTCATAGTCGCTGGGATGTTAGTGCGCCACGACCGGGGAGAATTCCCAGCTCTGTGCTGCGACGACCTGGACAAAAATCCACCACACATACACCAGAATCTAGGACCACAGCCGAACCTGTAGGAATCTACAGCCGAACAAGCTAGTTTTATGAAAGTATGCATATCTGTAGTTAATTAGTAATTACACACCCATTGGCTCTACGAGTAACTGAAGCTGTCTGGAATACATAAATATACCTACATACCTATCTATATTGAATTACATAGCCATTAACAATATCGCGGGCGGTATGAATCTGTCTAGATCGATGCGAGCAACCCTACCAGTATAACTGAACTGGTGAACGCTGGCGTGTCATCTCGTCCAGTCAGAACTAAACGCATTATCGGGGATCGCGCCGCGTCGGGGGCGTCGCGTCGCGTCGCGCGTCGTTTCCACTTGGTTATGCCTTTTATCCAACGATTCATTACAGCAAGGGGAGCGAACAGATAGCCACATTTATTACTTTTGTCAGCGGAAAAATGAATTTACACGCCAGTAACCTTGATTTTATGAATATTTTATAGGAGACTTTTCGCGTTACGATTTAAAGTATTTTTGTTGCCGAATATGCGAACGGTTTAATTAAGTGCACCTCCTGTTTTTAGGTGCTATTTCTTTGTCTTGTTATCACATAATATAATATGCTCTATTTTTAAATGTGTAAATTCTACAAGTCATTTTATAGCACTTCCCTGGAGTTACTTGCCGGCTCTTCTCGGCAGAATCCGTTTTCCGAACTAGTTGTAGAGCAATACATTTAAATAAACAATTATTTTGAATTTGGAATTGAGTAGCGTACACTTTTTACAACTGATTTTCAAAAAGGAGGAGGTTCTCAATTCGGTCCGTATTTTTTTAATAACTTTACGCAATACTTACTTACTTAAACGCATATACCTACTTAGTATTCTGTACTGTTCACCTTAATATTATAACCTTATGGTGAGTCTGTCATACTACTATATATGTTTATTTCAAAAGCAAGAGCTTGTCCTTGCACTTAACATTTATTAAATTGGAAAGTACAGCGCCATTATTAGTTACATCTACTCGTGCTGTCAAAGTCTCTAGCTGGTAATACTGTGACAGGAGGGAGAGCGCACTAATTCAATCGTGATGCATAATGGCTCCTGTGTTTAGAAATTGTAGAGTACAATACTTTAAAAATAAATGTTCGTTCCTAACTGTTAGTACTTAACCATATCATTACAGACTTAGAAACAGAAAAAAAAACCATGACAAAGATATAGGATCTAAAAAGATCTTAAAATAATTGCTTTTTCACTGGGACATAATTGATGTTAGGAATCTGTACAAAATCTATTACTCGCTATTTTCTCATTTTTTCACTTCTATTGACTTTTGAAACATCGCTTTTAGTGTCAAGATTGCCTTTAACTTACTTTAGTATATCTTTGCAAAATTTCAAGATCTATTTTTAATTTATCCTGAAAATACTATGCTCCTGTAAAAGCTATTTTAGAGTGTTTTATAACCGCTAAAGTTTGTAATAGGGACATCGATACCAGACGTTATAGAATTACAGCCATAATTTGCAGTTCAGTTACAGGCTCTCACACCTGTATGTCTCCTATTTGCTGTCGGCGCATTTTAATTCCATTTTCTTGCCAAGTACGTTCGAGCGAGCGTTTTAATTATCGGAGAATAAACGCGGACATATCACGCCTCTGAGTCTGCAGCCTACGACACGGTAATACGTGCTATAATTGCCATAATGTATCCAGGAAGCATCGTTTTTTTTTTCAGTTATGAGTATCGTCTATCTATACTATCTATACTTATATAACAGGAAGAGTTTGTTTGTTTGAACGCGCTAATCTCAGGGACTACTGGACCGATTTCAAAAATTCTTTCACTGTTGGATATGTAAGTGATCCTTGAGTGCTATACGCTATATATGTACCACGGGCGAAGCCGGGGCGGACCACTAGTGTGGAATAAAAACACTGGATCAACTGCAACAAAACTGTTTAGTGGGCAGTACAGTTTTGTTTAGGTATTATTATTCGATTATTTTGTGAAATAAAAAATTAAAGAGGCCAGATCCACCATTGTAGTCAAGTACCACAAATTTCAGAATTGGTATTGTTATACTCTAATTCAATGTGTTTTAATGGTATCTTTCTCTCCCACGAGTGTAGGGGTTTTTCGTCTTTCTTTTCATTTCGTTTTGGGTATTGAGTTTTATTTCTTTTATCTTAATTAGTTAGCCTGAACGTCAATTTATAGATTAAGACAAACAATTTAACTAATAGAGGTAGATTCTTCAATTTTGAAAGACATTTCTGGGCAGGACGTTAAGAGGCAGGGGGGCACTTTACGTATCACAATATGCACTTGAATACTCTCTGTGAATACCTCCGCTCAGGGACGCACTTTGGTAGTAGTGCATAAGTTTTATCACAGGAATTACATATTGTACCATTGGTAAAAGTTATACGTTATTTTAATTCATCTACGAGTTAGTGCTTGACTGCGATCACACCTGTGATAAGTGACGATGCTGTCTCAAATGAAAGCAGGCTAATTCGGAAGGGGTAGGTATTGCAGTTTTTGTTAGCTGCGATAGCCTAGTGGTTAGGACGACCGACTTCTAATCGGAGGTCGTGGGTTCGATCCCGGGCACGCACCTCTAACTTTTCGGAGTTATGTGCGTTTTAAGTATCTAAATATCACTTGCTTTAACGGTGAGGAAAACATCGTGAGGAAACCTGCATGCCTGAGAGTTCTCCATAACGTTCTCAAAGGTGTGTGAAGTCTGCCAATCCGCTTGGCCAGCGTGGTAGACTATGGCCAAAACCCTTCTCACTCTGAGAGGAGACCCGTGCTCTGTAGTGAGCCGGTAATGGGTTGATCATGATGATGATGATGATTGCAGTTTTTATTAAACCCATATCTCTAACCGGTTTCAATGCGTCATCGTACTGGAACGCTAAAGTGCTTTTCGGCACGGCTTTGCCGATACGGTGTTATTTAGCCATGGCTGAAGCCACTAGATCAGACGAGAGGCAATTTAGAAATAATATTAAAATCCCGAATTGCCTCTGCCGAGAATCGAACCCGGGACCTCCCTCTTATAAGAACCACAACGCTTGCTTCTGCGGGTGGTCGTGGTGGGTTAACATTCAAGTTAATGTACAGTAACTATTTATATTATATTTAATTATATTTAACTACTTATAATAGGTATTTGCTGTAGTTAGTTAAACACGGTCAACACGATTTTTTTGTTTGTCTATTCGTCTGCGCATTCTTTATGCGTTCGCGTATCGTTATGTATATTCATCAGCTATTTTACAAAATAAAATTTCAAATGAATATTACAAATTCTGTTTAATATTTTCTTTTCTTGTTTATAAGTAACCTACGTATATATTATGTACACAAAACCTTAATGTTCCAAAATTCTAATTAAACCTTTTAAATATACAGTATTTTTATTTTCACTAAATAAAACGCCGATTTCGGCCCTGATGGTGAGCACGTGGGAGGAGGGGGCAGCTATTACACCCCAGGAGTCACCCCCCCTCTAATTGATTTACAATTGTCGGTTAAATTTGTTTCCCGACCACCCAGCGATCGCGGGTCGTAAATGTATAACCACGGTGCACTGTGGACGAAGTCAAAGAGCTAACCGATTTATTGAATTATATATTTTGGCTTCTTTCCAATGTAAGTATTTTTGTCACACAAGAAAAAAACGGCCAAGTGCGAGTCGGACTAGCGCACGACGGGTTCCGTACCAATATTTATAAAAACGGCAAAAAAATCACGCTTGTTTTTATGTTTATTCTGTTTTAACCCCCAACGCAAAAATGACGGGGTGTTATAAGTTTGACGTGTCTGTGTGTGTGTGTGTGTATGTGTGTGTGTCTGTCTGTTCCCCTGTAGTGCTCAAACGGGTGGACCGATTTGAATGCGGTTTTTTTTATTTGAAAGGTGAATTAGTCGAGAGTGTTGTTAGCTATGTTTGATGAAAATCGATCTAAGATGGCCGCCGCTACAAAATGGCGGATGACATATTTTTTCACAACTCCCTTAATATGGGTATCAAATGAAAGGCTTGACTAGTAGAATAGCACTATTGCAAATCCAAGATGGCCGCCGACACAAAATGGCGAAGTCGGGAGTTTTTAGATTTTTAATTTATGCTTGTTTAGTACCTATTGTTTGATATAGCGGTAACAGAAATAGGTACATCATTTATGAAAAATTCAACTGCCTAACTATCACGGTTTATGAGATACAGCCTGGTGACAGACGGACGGACAGACAGACGGACAGCGGAGTCTTAGTAATAGGGTCCTGTTTTACCCTTTGGGTACGGAACCCTAATTACCTCAAGAAGTCAACAAAATCCAATCTGTTACGAATTTAAGCTAGAGATATCTTTTTTTTTTCTTTGTGAAAATATATAGGGCAACAGGCAAGAATAAAAATAAATACCAAAATAAAACAGACTCAACTATTTCTTCACTGTACTTCATTTAAATATAAATGAGATAAGACTGAATGAGAACTTTGACTGAATTAATTACTTCTTTCTTTCCTTCCTTCGTTCCTTTGTAAGCTTGTCCTATTCACTGGAAGTTGGTTAAATTCTTTCTAGAAATTTTAAGAGCAATCCAAGAATCTTCCTAACTATTTTATACCTGGAGAGTTGTCCATGAAACGCGTTTGTCAACAGAGGAAAACCGCCTTATGTGAATAAAACATGTAATAAATGTAGAAGCCTTATTAGGAAGCTACAGATAAATGCTACCACACGTCTCACAAAGCTTTGTAACTTTTAAATATTGTGTAAGTAACGTTACTAAGTAACTAAAAAAAGTTTAATTTAAGATATTTTTCTCAAGATATATAATAAGGCAAACTTTTCTCGTTTTTATTTTGCCTATACAAATGTAGGTCTTTTTCTGCAAAAAAAATTTCAGTGCCGGTCTGGAATTAGTAGTTGTCGGTGCATTGACCTCGTGTCTCGAAGATTACGTTAGGGGCCACTGGCCCGGTTCTTATCACTAATTATGTGGCAACAGACCTTAAAGCCCACCGGCCCGCATTGGAACATCATGGCGGGTCGAAACTATAATCCCTCTCTGCTATAAGAGAAGAAACTTGTTGGACAATAATCCCTCTCTACTATAAGAGAAGAAATGGGATTTAGGTATGCTACTTAGTTAAGTATACTATTGTACCTATTTCAAATAATCCTATCGTTTCTCTCTCTTCCTTTTTAATTAAGAAAATGCAGTAACGGCAAAATAAAAATAAACCTATCAATAAATCATCGTACATTCTCACATTTCACCCGCGGACATAATAGAGTTATAACAAAAATGGCGATGCTTCCCAAGAAATATCACTTGGTGAACCCGAGACGCTTGTTAGCGACTCTGCTTTTATTTATGGCCAGATTTATTTTATGACCGGGGCCAGAATACCGGCGGAATCGAACGAGGCGGAAATCTGTGACGAAAACCATATCCCATTGATATGGGAAATAAAAGTAGATAAATAATAAAATTATCAAAATAAACTGTTACCTGTTATTACGTAGTTCTACCACACTACTATATCCATATTAAGTACGTAGAGTGGCGAATTCATTCTTATACAATTGAATTTTATTTGCATCTCAGATTCGCGAGTTTATTTTCGAGAAATCTTTAATTTACTTAATGCTATTTTTGGCCAAACTTTAAAAATTCTAGTGTACATTGTCTGATGGAAACAGGATATTACATAGTATAATATGAAGTAGCTAAGTGAATATGGTGATATTTATGTGAAAGGTCAATCCAATTTGTACTATAAAAGTGCGGCTACTCGCATCTGTCTCATTAGAAGCGAGAGCCTTTGCCCCGAATTGCTTGCTATATATAGGTTTTTCTTTGCTAAATTAAGCAGTAACTAATTTGTCTCTAAATCTTGTATGTTTAAGCAATAAAAGCCTGATAAAACGAAAATTAAGCTCATGGGGTGTACCTACAGGCTTATCATTACACAGTATTTAAACAAAGATTTTTTTTACTTCATTGAAAGGACTTTTTTTTTTGATAAACTACTTAAATAAAAAATTCAGTATAAGCAATAACAAGTATAAATTAAAAATTTATAAAACCCCCGACATTCGCCATTTTGTAGCGGCGGCCATCTTGGACCGATTTGCATCAAACATAGCTAAGAACACTCTCGACTAATTAAACTTCTAAACAAAAAAAAAACGTATTTAAATCGGTCCACCCGTTTGAGCGCTACAGGGGAACAGACACACACACACACAGACACGTCAAACTTATAACACCCTGTCGTTTTTGTGTCGGGGGTTAATAAACTACTTAAATAGGATTTCAGCATAAGCAGTAAAAAAACTGTGTTCGCTTTCACAAAATACAAGTGAATAGCAAAATGGCAAACAAACGAAACGTGCTCCTAGCCACCATTCAGCGCAACTGTATTTCAAATTTTAATTTTATTTCATCCAACAAGGGAGTTCACCAAATAGAAATATCATAAAAATGGAAGGCAAACACAACAACACAGCGCTTATTTGCGATGATATTCGGTCCGGATTCTTATTCTCTTTGTCGGTAATCTGGCGGGAGGTGCGGCGCGCACGTTCCGGCTCGGCCTTTATTGTTTCTTGAATTTCTACGATCGGTAGACATCTCGCCTATACGTACAATACCCATACGGACCGTGTACTTCATATTGATTTTATTACGTTTTTAGGGTTCCTTACCCGAAGGGTAAAAAACGGAGCCCTATTAATGTCACTCGGCTGTCTGTCTGTCTGTCTGTCTGTCTGTCTGTCCGTCTGTCCGCCGGTCACAGGTCTCTAGCTCGCAGACGAAATGAGTTACAAACCTGAAATTTTGGTATTTGGTGTAAAACGTTAACCCAAAATCAAATATTGAATTAGAAATTGAATTAAATTATTTTTCAGGGGGGCTCCCATACATGAAAAAGGAGCCGGAAAAAAAAATTTTTTCTTTACCCTAGCTTGTGGAGTATCATTGTTTAGAACTCATTAAGTAGAGTACAAATATATATATTTTTAATTTTTATCTCAAAAAATAAGGGAATGGGAGGCCATCAAAGTTGTCAGTTTTAGACCATTTTTGTGACGGGGGCTATCTCAAAAACTAAACTAGTTGGGAATATGATATTTCAGTATATTATGTACTATATGCTCTATTTAAACAACAAATACTGAAAACAACGATTTATTAAATAGTTTATAAGCTGTGACCAAAATAAACGAACATTTTTTTGGGTTTTTCTTTCACGGTTTGTTGCGATGTCTAGCTCGGAAATTAAATATTTCTTAGACCCAAAATATTATATTGTTCATAATTATGTACGGAACCCTGAAAGAGCGAGGCCCGACTCGCACTTGGCTGATTTTTCTTACATGACCTAATTAATCACATTTGTTCGTAGAGCGTGAAAAGAGAACGTGTTAAAGATGTTTTAGACCCGGTTTAACTATATTATTGTTACTAGAGATAACATCCTATATCAAAACATAGACAGCACAATTACTATACACTAAAGATATTTGCCTAGAAATATAATATATAATTTTGGATGGTACTCGAACTTGTACCTACTCTCGCTACTGAGAAGAGATCCTCAAAAAAGTACTCAATATAAGATATTTAAATAAAAGTAATATACATAGATAGTAGAGACCTACTTTGATTTATTTAAAAGACTTTAAAAGATTTTCATCGCTTTAGCCGACTTTAAATGTAATCATTTCTTATACGGCACACTGTAAATAAATTGGAGAGAGCTCTCGAAGAAGGAAGATCCGTACAAATCCCCGCTTAATCCCGAAAAGCGTTTCGAAATCCAGGTTAGTTGTAAATATCAATTACGCAAATACCCTGGCTTAGGGTGTAAATGGTTTACACAGTACGAACGAATTGTGTACACTCAAGGGGTGAGAGTAATGACCTGTTGGATCTGTTTCGTAGCAGATGTTTAGACTACGTAGCAATTCGATTGAAGTGTTCCATAGACAGCGCGAAAAATTTACGTACGTACTAACTGCAAAGACTAACTGTATCTCGCTGCCACAGTACAACTAAGAAAACAGTGTGACGTTTTCATATAAACGGCCAAATCTACGCAACTCGAATTCTCATTAAACCTCGGTAGCCATCGCGAGTCGCGAGTGTTCTATAGTTACGTACGACTGGCATTCCTTACGTTAATTCTAGTTGAGTAAAAGTAGAGTTCCCTAGAATGGTAATCCTAGTTAAGTACTAACGCACTAGTAATAACGTTCTAGTTGAGTAATGTTTGCGTTAGAAAAACTTTAATTATAATGTTCGTCCATCTTAACTCTTACGTAATTTGAAGCAATATTTAATGAAAACAAAAAAACGAAAATTTAATGTACTTAGCATTTTCGTAATTCATAACACAAGAGTCAGTCAGCCCTATTGCGCGTTTGCTTACCGAGTGGTCGGTACGCTGTATTTTTTATTGCAAACGATAGAGACCCCTTCCGACTTGCGCGTAAACCGAACTTTAAAAACTTTGCCAGTTGCCTTAATATATTTTTAATTAAAAAAAAACATGTATTCTTTGAATGAAAATATTTTATACGTGTTTTCTATTAATGAAAAAATGACATTGTAAACGATAGATATTTATGAAATATTATAGAGATTAATATTTACGAGTACTTAAGTATAAATATCCAAATAAACGGTATGTAACCGTCGGAAGTCTCTGTGGGGGATGCTAATTAAATGGCGGAGGCTTCCGCAAGAACTCCATTTGTGAGACCTTAATTAGTGTGAAGCCGTAGCACAATAACCTGGCTCTTAGACGTCATAATGTCATCAAAAACGTTTTTTTTTAATTATGAACACTTCGTTAGCTATGATTCCGTACCTTTTATATAAAAACTAGTGGATCCCGCAGACTTCGTCCTGCCCGGTGGTGACATACCGACATCAGCATCACCTACCGAGACCCGGTAGGTTACCTGTACCTACCCGTTAATTGTGTTTCCGAACCATCCATTAAATGACGATTGATCAGTTATCGACAAAATGAAAAATGATTAAATTACTAAAATGACTATTAAAAAATAAGGGTTGATCGTAGAAGGGTGAAAATTTAGGATTGTATGTATTTTTGTATGTTGTATCATAAAAAAATAAAAAAATAAATTTAGGGGTGGACTGGACTACCCTTAACATTTAGGGGAGTGAAAAATAGATGTTGGCCGATTCTCAGACCTATTCAATATGCTCACAAAATTTCATGAGAATCGGTCAAGCCATTTCGGAGGAGTATGGGAACGAAAATTGTGACAAGAAAATTTTATATATTTATATATAAAATTCTCTACAATTCACTATAAATACTCGATTCACCAGCTAAGAAACTAATGAATTGGACTCCATTTAAACGATGTATAATGATGATTAAATCCATTTAAAAATAAATATTTCTCAAGCTCGAAAATGATCAACGACAATAAAGACACAAATGACAAAAAGTACCTCTAAGACACAGGCAATTGGATAGAGGTCCCACGGGCATACTCCCAATGATGTACCTAGGTTGACTTCGTTTCTTATAGACAATTTTAATATTCGTAATTGTGTCGCCAGGTTCCTACCGCTTGCTATCGATTTTCATCACCAATTCAACATTCGATGCCTGGAACCCGTAGGAAATTTTGAAGATGTGTTCGATAAAATCTGAAAATTGGTAGGGTTGTTCTTCCTGAGGATGGCTTAAAGAGGAATTTGTCTGTATCTACTTATGAGCATGCTCACATATTGGGTGTAAAAAATGTTACAGGGAAACTTAAAGGTAAGTAGTCTTATTTAATTACTGTTTTTCTTTATTTATTAGGTTTTATTCAAAAAAATCTTGAAAACCTATCGAAGTCCGGGCGGTTAGCTTAATCTAATCTTAATCTACATATAAAAATGAATCCCTATTTTTCTTGGTTACGGCATCACGCGTGAACGGCTGGACCAATTTCACTAATTATTTTTTGTTGTGTTTGTTATTGTCAGGAATAGGTTTTTATGAAATAATAAATGCTTTTAAAATGCGTTTTGCTTTGTGGTAGGATCCTACCCCGGTCCCCGAATCCGCCTGGCTAGCGACCACACTTCAGCCGTAATCTGCTGCAAAGCATCCGTGTGTTCCGGCAGCGAGCTGAAGAGCTAGTCCCCTTCATCAAAAGCCGGCAACGCATTAGTGGTTCCTCTGGTGCTGCTAATGTTTATGGGCGGCGGTAATCACTTAACAGAATCACTTAACAGAAAGTTGAGCGGAACATTTTTGAATCCACGCGGACGAAGTCGCGGGCTTCATCTAGTTTACCATAAATAGTATTACAGGTATTACAAACTTTCAGCTCTTATCAAGCATTAATAATCCTCAAAGTTTCGATAAAGTGTAATGATATGGTAACTAATTTTAGTTTAAAGATACTTATATTTATGTTATGGTTTAATATTTTCTATAGACAAAAATGATTGCAAAATGAAAACAAAAATCAATAGAATTCAGCATTCCATTAAAACACGTATTTAATGACAGGAAGTTCAATACTTATTATTTACATTTTTTGAATTTAGGTACTGAAATGAAAAAGTCTGAAATAATAGTAGATTGTATCATAAGGGAGCAAAATAATATTTTTACGGCGAGGGCGCTTTTTTGAATCCAGAGCGAAGTGAGGGATTGTATAGTAGAATCCCGAGCGTAGCGAGGGATTCTTTAGTACAATCCTGAACGTAGCGAGGGATTCAAAGTACGTCGCCCGAGCCAAAAATATATTGCGCCCGAGTGATACACTCTACTTTTCATCACCCTCTATGAGGAAATAAAAGGCGCCTCATATTTTTAACCTCCGACGCAAAAACGACGGGGTGTTATAAGTTTGACGTGTCTGTGTGTGTGTGTGTGTGTCTGTCTGTCTGTTCCCCCATAGCTCTCAAACGGATGGACCGATTTGAATGCGGTTTTTTTGTTTGAAAGGTGAATTAGTCGGGAGTATTTTTAGCTATGTTTGTTTGATGAAAATCGGTCCAAGATGGCCGCCGCCACAAAATGGCGGATTAATAATACAAGTATAAATTAAAAATTTGAAAACCCCCGACATTCGCCATTTTGTGATGGCGGCCATCTTGGATTTGCATAGTGTTATTCTACTAGTCAAGACGTTTAATTTGATACCAATATTGAGGGAGTTGTGAAAAAATATGTAATCCGCCATTTTGTGGCGGCGGCCATCTTGGACCAATTTTCATCGAACATAGCTAAGAACACTCCCGACTAATTTACCTTCCAAACAAAAAAAAAACCGCTTTCAAATCGGTTCAACCGTTTGAGCGCTATGGGGGAACAGACAGACACACACATATATACACACAAACGTCAAAATGAAAGGTCTTGACGACAAGACCTTTAATTTGATACCCATATTGAGGGAGTTGTGAAAAAATATGTAATCCGCCATTTTGTGGCGGCGGCCATCTTGGACCAATTTTCATAAAACATAGCTAAGAATACTCCCGACTAATTCACATTTCAAACAAAAAAAACCGCATTCAAATCGGTTCAACCGTTTGAGCGCTACGGGGGAACAGACAGACACAGACGAACATACATACACAGACGTCAAACTTGTAACAACAATAACAACAATCGATACTATCGTTCGCGCCTAGCCCGGTGGGACCACGGGCCCTTCATCTTCAATAAGTGCGCCGCAATTATCTTTTAGGCGCACTTATAAATAAGTGCGATTAAAAGATCTTTTACGCGCACTTATAAAACTGCGCCGAAAACACCACCTTTGGGTGCACATAAAGGCGAACCAAGTCGTCCTTTTCGAATAGATGGGATGAAAATGACTATTATTATTATTAATACATGTTCAATGTTCATATCGCGAGTCATATCATATCGATGTCATTAACTGTGATAAATTAAAAGCCTGGCTTCCCGGCATGCTGATAATTTATTATTAGAGGCATGAAGCCCTTCTAGGAGAACTAATGACGTTCGTCACTATTTACTAAATGAAAAAAGCTATAATGATTTTATTAATAGATATCTCTATAGATACGTCTAGCGTAGCGGTGAGTTATAGCACACCAAGAATCGTCTAGTGAACGCTGGCGGACATGGTAGCTCGAGTTATCCACTTAGGTACTTGTTTTTAAGAAATTTTCCTTTTTTTTTTTGTATAAATATCTGAACAACAATTTGAACATGACACATTATTAAGAATGTATGCCATTTTTGTAAGATTTATGAAGAATAACTTTCATATATTACCAACGCTATTTAAATTCGCTTTGAAATAGAAATAGTAAACAACGAGACAAATAGTTTCTCCAAACGCTGTTCCAAAATTTTGTTTTATTTAGTTGTAGTTAATTGGAAACGGTAATTAATTTGTGTAGATTTCCAAAAATGATTTTTTTTTGTAAGTACCTGCTTAGTTCAATTCTTAAAACCAAATAATATGATTTTCGCTCATTTCGCGGCCAACTAAGAGACCGAGAAAAAGATGGCAGAGATGGAGTGTGTAATCAATCCTTCTCAAATATTTGCCAAAAATCAGGATCGTTGTGGTATTTAATGCTTATATGCTTTAATGCGTATTTAATTAATTCTTAGGCTGCTATCCCACTGACGTTTTGCGAGCGTTGGCGTTGCTCCAACGTCTGCGCAGCGTTGTCGCGACGTTAACGTCGCGTTGACATTGCGAAGTCGAAGCGTGAACGGTTGCCATTATAGTAAGGGAGCCGAGGATGCTAAATGTGGATTTACTCGAGCGTCGTCGGGACCTAGTAGATTTTATAGATTAGTTGATAGGAAGAATAAAAGATTATATAAGGTTTTCCATTTCAGTGGCGGGGAAAGCTTTTAGCTGCACGCTCTCATCTTCAATAGACGATTTTTATAACTTCGGCTTGTGGAAATCGGCTGATTATATTTTTTTTGTTATTTTTGCATCATTTCTTTCAAAATAGAAAAAAATTCAACCACCCTCGAGATTCTCGAAGGTCAAGATAATGTTTTTTTTGCAACTTTGTAACGCTCCCATTCTCGTAAGTAGCTCCCATTCTCGTAAGTACGTTACGTTCAAATAGTCTAATTTTCTAAATATACTTTTCTTAGCTCGTAATTAAGCCACCATATCTTAATCTGACGTTTCTGAGTATTTCTGACCATAATTTTTTTTATTTTGCGCGCGGCTCTATTTAAAGGGCTTATATATGGTAGAGGGTACTCAGCAGGATGCAAGATGCCTCGCCTCTGTTATCTAAATCTGACGCGCTCGAGTAAATCTAAAAATCCCCTCTTGGGCTCCTCTACTATTGGACACTCTCAACGTTGACGTCGCGTCAACGCGACGTTGTCGCTGCACAGACGTTGGAGAAACGCCAACGCTCGCAAAACGCCAGTGGGATAGGGGCCTTATTGTATAGACAGCACGAAAGTAAGAGCACAATGTAGCGATTCTTATAAGGATAATTTAGAAAAAGATAAGTAATAAAATCCAGCACCGTAACAAACTCGTTGAAATAATGTAACAATAGTAACACAAATAAAATAAATCTCACAAAACAAGTTGCCAACTTTTCTCCCTACTAGTTCAATCATAAAAACAAATTGGCAGGCTTTGATTATCCACATGGCCAGATTGATAATGTAACTCACGAGTGCGCCCTAAAAAATGTTCACTTAAATTGGTAGGATCGCTCTCACCTACTTCAGTGTCACTTAATAAACTACGCAGTAAACAGCTCCCGAAAAATAAAAAAATATGCCGGTTTGTGCGGTGAAATTATGTCGTAATTATCCTTCACAACAAAATAAGAGGTCGAAGATCTCATATCATCAGTAAGTTTTTACATTTGCGTATGTTTTTTTGAGAAAATAGGATTTTTAATTTCGATGTTTTATAGGTACGTCGAACTGGCCGGTGATACCAGCTGAGCATTGTGGTATTTTGCACATTATTGTGCAAAAATATATTGTTGTATGTTATACGTGTGTGAACATTAATAATTATTAATAAAATCAATTTGTTGCCAGTAGTGAGGTAATTTGCCACAAATATAGGGAAGTCCCGGAATATAGTAAATATTTATTATTAATATTATACTTACTGAATTTTGACCTTCAATAATTTTTTTAAATAATAATTATCCTACTAATATTATAAATGTGAAAGTGTGGATGTTTGGATGTTTAGATGTTTGGATGTTTGGATGTTTGTATGTTTGGATGTTTGTTACTCAATCACGCCGCAACTACTAAACCGATTTGGCTGAAATTTTGAATGGAGATAGAATATGCCCTGACTTAAAACATAGGCTACTTTTTATCCTGGAAAAATTCACAGTTCCCACGGGATTTTGAAAAACCCGAAATCTATAGCTACAGCTATAGGTAGATTAATATAGAGAACTTCCTTGATAGTAGGTATAAAGGTTGGAAAAGGGAGCGGGAACGGGAGCCGGAAATCCACGATTCCCTCGGGATTTGTTTAAAACCGAAATTCACGCGGGCGAAGCCGCGGGCATTTCCTAGTTCTAAATAATTATGATTATAAATATAAATTATATAAAAAAAAATTAAAAATAAATTTTCTAATTAGTTTATAATTATTATTAATACTTAATTAATGTAGATTTCCAACGGATCCAATACTAAGACATCGCTGGACAGCTGTCATCAGAAGGACACGACATGACGACTGTTGGAAACGTATTATAAAAGTATTTGACTAAATCAAGAAATAATTTTTATTTAGTATCTAGTGTTACGAATTTGCAGCGCCACCTACCGGATTCAATTAGGTTATGAATCTAAACTCCCCAGGGACAAGAAACTTACAAAATTTCAACAAAATTTGTTCGTAATAAAAAAAATCCTAGAACATGACTGCAGCACCACCTACAGGGTCCAATTGTAGATACAAACTATCTTCTTACCCACACAAACACACACCAAAAATTCCATCATAATCGGTCCAGCCGATATTTAAATAATGAGGTAGATACCTAATGAATATTCTGTAATCAAGTAATTACTAATGCTGTTTCCATGGCAAACTATTGATTTACATTAAACAAACAGTTTTACACACACGTAGATTAAAGATAAATAATTAATAAAAACAAAATTTTATCCTACACCATACTTGATTTATCTATAAAAATTGTGCAATTGTCCAAATAACCGGTATCCCTAGGCGCGCACACATATGCGATTCGAGGTTGTATCGTACACGGCGCGATTACCGAGGTCACGCACACATAGCCAGTAGGCGCGGCCGTCTTGACGAGTAATAATATTTCGCGTTGCTCCCTCTTGGGAACTCTTTGTTGGCAGGGCTGACAACGTAATTCCGTCCCTGAGGACGGTTGCGTAGGGCACAGTACGTATGTACATGATCACATACTGTGATCGCGAAGGCATAAAACTTAACTATGACTTGATATACCGTAACAAGGGTCGGGAAATTACTTGACAATTGAAGACGTTTGGAGAAGTAATTGTGGCCCTTATTGAAAGGGTACCGAGAAGCTGAAATTGAACACACCTAATTAATTAGGGTCAAGAAATATATCTAAAAATAGTCTCTTACTAAAATTACCTACCAATTAAATATTACTTTCTCGCATCCGCGTCCGGTTAAAGGAAAATTCATGCTACACCGTGTTAGCGCCGTGGCATACCCATGACATAGCATAGATAATAATTTGTCTGTACCTGGAAGTCCTGTGCCACGGAGTTAGAAAGATCTAGCATGAATTATCCCCAGCACTATGCGTAGTGTTGCTCGAATCTGCCCTAACACACGGTGAGGTGGAATCCACCTTAACAGATGTTAAGGGCATCTGTTAAGTGTATAGTTATGAAATATAATAATATGTTATTTATATTAGAAGTACCACTAAATAGTACCCTAATTAATTAGGTGTGTTCAATTATTGCAGCTTCTCGGTACCCTTTCAATAAGGGCCACAATTACCTCTCCAAACGTCTTCAATTGTCAAGTAATTTCCCGACCCTTGTTACGGAATATCAAGTCATAGTTAAAACCTTACACCTGTATTAATGTTTAGTACAACAAGAGTAACAAAACGTGGCAATCAAGTAAAGTATTATAGAGGCTATATTGTATGCATATCGTAAGTTTTCCCGAGTAAAAATTCAAATGTGTATATTTTCATTTGTACATCGACTTTTCAGTTAATTATATTATATTCCATAGAACATAAAATTATATAGTATTAAAGAGTACTTACAGTAGTCTACGCCAAAACATTTTCCCTGTGGACTTCTTCGCGTTGAATCAACAGGTTATACTAGATATCACACCCTTCAGTTTCCTTAACAATTTACCACCTTATTCCCTACGCGTAGAGTGTCTATTTCAATTACAAATCCCAGGGGTAAAGCAAAACAACCTGTGGAATTACTTAAGTACATTAAAGATAATGCTTTTCAAGAGAAAAACTCATTCGTTTTTTTGTTACATTAAGGAGAAACTGAATTACATGTAATTAATTCTGCGTTATTTGGTGTTAAGAAACGTGTATTTAAACACGTTTTATTGCGTTTACACTGTTCTAAAGAAATACGTTGAGAAAACACTTGACTAATGGGTTCAGTAATTTATCGCGTTTGATCGCGAGCGATAGAACCGTAGTGACGTCACGGGAGCTGATATCAAACTAGCCAGAAATGCGTGCCACGCTCCCTCTGTCCTCACTCGCAGTGATATTCTACAATAATTTCATTTTCTCTCTTATCATTAAGATAAATTGTAATTACTTACTACACTTTTTTTCACTATTTATGTTAACGGAATTACATTTATGTTAACGCTATGTTGTAGAAAATAGTTATTCTCTTAAAAAAGAAGCGTGTATCATTTTTTTTTTCGATTATAAGTAAATAGACACATTTTTCTGTGATTACTTTTAAGTAACACTCTCCAAGTTAAGAGTATAATAATTATGCTTTAATTTTATTAAAGTCTAATATTCATTAATATATATCCGTACCTACTGATACAATCGTATTTCAGTCAAAACCAGTGTATCTAAATAATTTCCTCAATCAATTTTGTTTTTTATTATAAAACTAATTTTAAATCTTATAATTTTTTTCAGGAGTAAAAATTCGCCGATTCACTCAGCCGATTGATCTTATATTCCTGCGACAGGAGCTTATCACAAGCGTGGCGGGTAAGAAAGAAACGACAATAGGCACAGAAAGGGAAAACAAAGAGATTTCATTCAAGATCAGCAATCTCATTAAGGGAAGGATCCTGTAACGGTTTAATAGTTATTTTCTATGTGATGTTATCTCGCTTTATGGTAATCCCATTCCCTGAACTTTTCCCGTATTGGAACTGTAAAATACTTGATTGCTTTCTGTTTTTGTTTACAAAATAATCTATTCTTCCACCAACACAGCCTTTTTAACGTCCCACTGCTAGGCACAGGCCTCCTCTTTCATAGGAGAGAGGGATTTAGAGCTTAGACCCGCCACACTGCTGCTCCAATGCGGGTTGGTGGGCTCTTTTCTTCGCCTACATTAAATAACACTTATTTAGTGAACTAAACTGCGTGTTAAAATATCACATAAACCTAAATCTACGATGCAATGTTTCTCTACAATGCTCTACAAATAATTTTTTAGAGTGCTACCAGCGATAATAATTAGGTCTCTTTTGGAATTTTGTTTGTTTCTTCAAAGAAGGTTTCCACTAATTCATAAGTCATTACTTAGATTAAATTGCTTGTTTTATATCTCATAAAATAAGCCTTTTCTGAGGAACATATTCTAACTTAAACTTAAGATATTAAATGAAGTTATTTTCGTAGTAATAAAAATAAATCCAATACAGAAATAGTGATTTTCGCAATTTTTTGCAGAATGGCGTTCAAAGTATTGCGAGTGCTCCAGATTCACAGACAATGCCCCAATTTATATCCAACTCACTTACTAGAGTCAGGCGAGACGAGGTCGTGGGCAAAAGGGATGACGGACTTTTATATTACACTATTTATTACTTCGCAAGCTAGTTCTTTTTTGATATAGGCATAAAAACAACATTTAAAACCTTAATATTTATTAAATAACTAAACAATCTTGCAGTGTAAAATAAGTAGGTCGATATTCCTTTGAATCAAATTTTTTGTGGAGTTGTATTCCCACGCCTCGTGGGTGTAGTGACGAGCTTATTTGGCTGCGTATCATGAAGGTCGCTGGTTCTAGTCGCGGTTCAAGTTTGGGCCAAAAAGTTATTAGGCTTTTTCGTCTCTCAACAATTTCTCAGATCTATACATATAATAAAATCGTAGACTTGCCGTATCTGTACATTGAAGATTTTTGCAAAATAATAACTGGGGGGTGTTAGGGATAAGTAATAGAACGTAAAAAAGTATAATTGCCTACTACTTTCAATTTTGTGAGATCAGGACCTTAAAATCTGCATGGAACAAAATCAAATTGACGGAATAATATGAAGTAGTTAATAGTTTTCACAATTTTTTAATTGAAAAATGCATAGAATTTATGTATCCAGGTACCAAAGTTTTTTTTACCTAAGTATGAGGAAGGTATTTGCAATCGCTTGATACTCGTAGAGATCTAACAATAAACAAAATTATATAATTAAATTAACAGCCGAACATCTTCTAATATACTAACGTCCTATATATACAGGAAGAATGTTAAAAAACGTCGCAAAGCCAATTACATTAAAACATTCGGTCCGGGACAAAGAGCAAGAGAACAATGGCTCCTGCAAGCAACCCGCGATATGTCTTTCAATGCTTTTAACTTTCCACTGATGGCGTAGCGAGGGAAAAATGGTGACGGCCCGCGACAAATGCCCGTGACATAGTGCTGTGCTACTCACATCGATTGTCACAAATAGAACATTTTAATATTTGCATTTCTAATATTTTATTATTAGGGGCTACGACCTTCTGACTTTTATCAGAAATGTGAGAAGGATACATTCATTCACTGTAGCGTACCTAGACAGAGACGATATAATTTCAAGTTGGTCGCGAATTGACATCGCGACTTTCACATACAAGTAGAGAATTAACCAGGGAGTAACATAGGCTACTTTTTTAATTGACTTTCAAAAAAGGAGGAGTTTTGTTTTTCTACCTATGTACACCTATATCTCCGAAGTTTCTGAACCGATTTGCGTAATTTTTTTTTTAATCGATAGAAAAACATTGCGACCCTGTTTTATAAAAAAATTGGATTCCAACTCCTCAATCTTGATGCTGTAGGGGACCTGATCCTCAAAACTAATGGGATTTAGAAACTTTCGGTTATTTAAATTATACCAATTAAAAACTTTATTGTTGAATGAACTCAAGTAGGTACATATCCAACTCCTCAAACTCCTCCTACTGTAAGGAATTGCATTCCAAAATCGTGGGGATCCCGCGGGAATTTCCCGTTTTGGGGACGGGTTACTACAGATAAGCTACTTTTTGTTCTGGAAAATCAAAAGTTCCTACGGGATTTTTAAAAACCTAAATCCACACGGGCGAAGCCGTGGGCATCATCTAGTTAAAATTATACAATCGTTAGAGTTCGTCCAAGTTCGAGTTCAATATTTTTTTCTCTATACGTGTAGGTACGATTATGACAAAGCATTGAGCAAGTATTGCCAGAATAAGTATTAAGAAAAAACAATTATCGATAACGTTGATTATCGCATCCCTAATAAAGAAGTGAGACGTAACCAATGGGGTATCACGGGTTGGTTGCACCGCAAACTCATTTTATAAATCGTCCGTCCGTTCGCCCGGAACCACGCGTTAAGTCACCCTACTTCAATAATACACCCCCTTGCACTAGATTTTATAAATATTACCTTTGAAAACTAAACTAAAAGCTACTTATAAGGAAATAAAAAAAATTAAAATGTTTTGTATCGATATACCTACTATGTCCTCGTGAAACATTAATTATTCATTTAAAACTTCGTTAATTAGATAAATACACGAATTATTAGAAATAAATCACTACGTACTAAAAAACGCGGTTGATATATTTGAGTTTTAATTCTTTAAAAGGATAAAACACCGTATAAAAGAGTTACGATTTATATCGTTTAGAGAAGCAGAATAAAGAAGTCTCTCGTTTATTTAAGGGGACACTTAGCCACGGGGCCAACACATCGTATTATTCTTTTATATAAACGACCGTCGACCGTCCTCGTGAACCACTCGCTTAATAGACAGTATCAAGCCAAAGATCTTAAGTAAATCAAATCGCCCCATGAATGGGGAATGAACCCGGGGCTTTTCACGGAGTTTTCTTCAGATGGCTATCACAATGGCCGGGGATCAAGCAACTTATCTCCGGAGAGGCCAAAATGTTTCTTAATGCTTATTTAAGTTGCTCCCATTTTATTATATCAAGCTCGTATATCCCTATTAGAAAGGACAGATTTTCTCAAACTGTCTAGACACTAATAATCCGTATAGAAAAACTTTGAATGTTTTTAAGCTAGGTACTTTTATGAGATTTAGCTTTTTTCTTGTTTAAAAAAATATTTCTGTCGAACGATAAAAGTTTTGATATTAACATTAATATAACAATGAAAACTCCACCGCAAATACAGAACACATTTAAGAATTAAGTAAAAGACGTTAATTCCTAAAATCGTTCTATATCTGAGAATACAATTTATCTCCTAGAAAGCATTTTCGAGATCATAAAGTCCGAAAACACGACGTTATTGATCATTTTCTCAAACTCATCACAGTAAAAAGCGTAGCCATTCAACGAGGAATTCGTAGGAATCAAATTTACATTTTTATGGTTCCTAAACACTCAATAAAAGCGCCGCAAATATAAAAGCAGCGAGATCTTACAACAAATCTGTAAACGCTGAGTGAACCGAGTGAAACCATACGAAACCCCTTTCAGTTGGGCGAAACATTTTACCGTTACTATGGGCTTTGAAAAACAACAATGCCCCACGCCATACGTATGTATGAGGATACGCAATATACTTTAAAAGTACGACGACCATAGACTAAAGAATGATATAGAATTGCGCATTTAGGAAATTAATCTGTAAATACTGCACAGAAGAAGGCGATAAGGAAAAACAAGTTCAAGTTGAAAGCATTTTTTATTTCTTCAATTGTTTATTAACATCACAAAATCTTATATTTATATAATTTTGTTTGGTAAAATCATCTTCAAGTAAGTACCTACTCTTATCTTGATCCTTGACGTTAAAAACTAATTTGACACTAAAATTTTCTCGGTTTTCTTTAATTTAAATTTAAAAAAAGTTAGCTATTCATGACATATTTTATTATTACACTAGCAAAATTTAATTTGAATCAAGAACATTTGGATGAATAATTTGCTTACTCCATAAATCTTTTTGCTTCGCCATTTGTAGCGCTTTATCAAGTCTGCACAGAACCCCTCTCTGTTTAAGAGCCACGCTATTTTCATGTTTCGAGACTACAAATGGAAATCCATTTAAATACTGAGCCAACGTTTTACGACAATATATTATAATATATGCTAATTCCGACTTACTCATTGGACTCTGATACATTTGATTCGTTTGTATTATAGTCTCACTAATAAGATCTAAACTGTCTAAATTAAAACTAACTACTTACTTTATTTTCTAATTTCTGAACTTTGACTTTAAAAGCAAACAAAGAGTTTTCTAAAATATGTAATACTTTTAAATCTCCATTTAAATAAAATTTAACACATCTTGATGAACTAAATAAAACCAAATTACCTACATATACTAGTTGATCAACAGCAAGAAACACATACATTAACAGTAGTCCGAAAATTAAATTTCTGTCGTCGTTGTCAATCAATATACGTCCACTGCTGGATCACCCAGTTCCATATTATCTAGCAGCTTCTTACGACTCGTGTGATGTTGTTTGTCCACCTAGAGGCGGTTTTTTTAAAGCTTTTTTAGTATTTACCGTTATTAAGTATACCGTATTACTAATCTTCGTATTCTTAAGTACTTATACATATACGTACGTACAGACCGTTTTACATAATAATTTACAACAAAAAGTGTACTTATAGATTCTTATTTTATTTCTCCGTTGCAGCCCTTGCATGTGCGTACATAGATATACATCATATACATATCTACGTATAAAGTAGATATTCACAAAGAACCTTGTTAGCTCCAGTTGCAAACGCCTCATATAGAGCTTGTCGCAAAGCACTCCGTCTGATCTTCAGGCTTCTCTTTGAGCGACTCAGTTGAGGGGCTTACATGAAATAGATTCGATTGTGCCAGCGATATACTTATTTGTTTGCCGTTGATCGACTACGTCTGGAGGGTGCAATACGCGTATCGAAATGTAATTTCCAAGCGGTGTAATACTTCTCGTATTATGACGTCTACGACAGTCTGGTATCTAACTAAAGTTTTTTATTTCATTTTTTTCAAAATTCATATGATTGAGTGACAATAAAAATATTTGATGAATGAAGTGAAAATAAAATAAAAATATCTCGTGTCAACTTGGATAATTTCGATTTTTACTTGTGTGTTTTGTTGAGGTGTCTGTTTAGCCGTAGAGGCAGCGTAGCATCGTAGAAGAAGTAAGTACGTACGTTGACTGCCTCGTTGGTCTAGCGGTTAGCACGTTCGACTGTGGATCACGAAATGTGGAACCCAAGACGGGTTCGATTCCCGGGTCGGGCCAAAAAAAAATGAGGTATTGGGTTTTTCTGGTCAAGAAATTCTCAGTGCCAGCCCGGAGTTGGAAGTTGGCGGTGTTAGATACACCCCCGTGCCTCGGAGAGCACGTAAAGCCGTCGGTCCTGCGCCTAATCTCTCTCCGGTCGTGTCGCATTGGCGTCCCATCGGACTATGAGAGTGAGGGAATAGAGAGTGCACCTGTGTATGCGCACACACTTGTGCACTATAATATCTCCTGCGCAGATGGCTAGTCTCTGCCTCGGTTGAGATTGGCCGCCGTGGCCGAAATTCGGTCTGGAGGAGGACATTAAGTACGTACGTAGAAGAACTCGCTAAACAGTAAAATTGATGATCCAAGTTTTTTTTTTTTTTTTTCAAAGCACGTATACGTATTAGTACGTAATCAGTATACTTTCTAGTACTATACGTATACATATACAAATTTAAGATTTAACTATTGGTACTACAATTTCTACTACTTTCAATACTACTACTAAACTACTTTCAATAGTACTACTAGATACTACCTACAAAGTATTAAGTTTTCAAGTTAAAATTAACTAATGTTAAATTATAGCCATATACTTAACCGCGCTTAATCTTCATTATCCATTTATTTTTGATGTTGTAACTAAACAAGTTAAAACTTTTGAGATTCACTTAAATGTCTTAAAACAGATGGGGATTAAAATATCTTGTATTGTCACCAGTACAAAATAGTTGATGTTGGGTGTGCGATGCTCCGTTAGCAACAAAGGGTTGTGCTGATTGCTTAATGGACAGTGAAGGCTGATATACGAGTGATAAATCACCAGCGTGATTACCCACCCATTATCTAAAATCCAATCTCGGGGGCGACAAGTTGTAGAAAGTAAAGTTGATGACGTAATTAAGACGCTACAACGGAAGCTTTTGAGAGCTTAGTACGGAACGAAGTTATAATTTAATATAAAAAGTTTTGAAGCTTACTATGCGTTCTGAGTTTACGTATAATTTACTGAGAAAGAATGCTTCAGATAAATAGATTCAGATACTTTCGCATTTTTCAGTAAAATATAAAAATAATTTCGTTTAGCGATTATCAGTCACTCTCCTATGATTTGCTAAAATATACATAATAATATTTTATGTTGAAGTTAAATTAAAATTTTTCATTACGTGCAAATATTGCACTTCAAAAATTGCAAAAATGTTATTACAATTATACCTATCACCTACCCTTAATCTGTTTATATTTTTAATTTTGTTTCTTAACTAGCCATGGTTGTAGCCTTCAACCAGACCAAACGTGAGGCAATTTGGGAATTTACTTAGCTGGAAATCGAAATCGAAAACTTTCATCATAGCGCCACAGCAATGTGCTCATTTGCTACGCCTAATAATTATACAAACTAGCCTAAAGGTTATTTTAAAATCAGAATGTTTGTCAAAATGACTAAGTAGGTATAACAATTTTATTATTATTATTATCAATGGTTATTTTACTGCGCTAAAGATAACCCTAATAAATCTAATAATAAAACCGATAACGACTGTGGCTCTACTGGCTACGGCAAGATGGATGTCTGGCGCCAAACCGGCAGACTCAATGGCGTCTACTTATTTCGGCATCGGCTCCAAATATGTACAGAGTAGCTCACTGGCAGAAAGTCATTTTTTATAAATAACCTAGGGTTTAGTGGTTAGTTAGTGTGGATCCTGAACTGGTGGTAAAAAATAAATCAGTATGGTTATGCCGAGCTTGCACACTTCGAAAACGGTACTAGAATTCGAATATCGAAAAAGTATAATATTAGAGCAAAATAGACGCAAAGCCTCCTATTTTAAAGTCGTAATTCAGAAATTCGAATATTTATTTTGCCAAATTTCCGTTTGGGACGCTGGCTCTAGACAAATGGTTGAATATATTGGCAAACCCAAACCTTAAAACAAGTCAGTTTAAGTCCATTTCACTCACATTTCACTCTGAATATCGAAACACAATGTTTCGATATTCGAATTTCGATCATCGTTGCCACAATGTGCAAAGTCGGTATAAGGCCTCTGACAAAGTTTTCCGCGCAAAATCATGCGCGTAAGATGGTTTTAAAATTCTTGCAATCGATCAAATTAGGTACCTACTGATTCCGAACGGACTAGGTATTTAGAAAAGAATAGACAATAAAATCTATATTTTCAGTAGGTAGGTACTAAAGCACTTTTGTATAAAACTTTTTTTTATTTAGTGCAAAACTTACAGCAGTGCAATGTGACAAACAGGTTATTCAGGTATTTATTGTACAAGTATTTTTAGGTTATTCATTAACAACAAGTATAAATTAAAAATTTAAAAAAAAACCCCGACATTCGCCATTTTGTGGCGGCGGCCATCTTGGATTTGCATAGAGCTATTCTATTAGTCAAGCCCTTTCATTTGATACCCATATTAAGGGAGTTGTGATAAATTATTTAATCCGCCATTTTATAGCGGCGGCCATCTTACTTCGACTTTCATCAAACATAGCTAACAACACTTTCGACTAATTCAATTTTCAAATAAAAAAACCGCATTCAAATCGGTTCACCCGTTTGAGCGCTACAGGGTAACAGACTTACACACACACACACACAGATACGTCAAACTTATAACACCCCGTCGTTTTTGCGTCGGGGGTTAAAAATAACACGGGAGCGTATCTGTGCGCAAAGTGATCTGTGTTTATTAGACAGCAGCCCTCCGTAATACCGCGCCGCCGCCACTAATGTTCTCCGTGTGCAAATATTTAACTTCGGCAAGACTTATTGATCAGGAGTCCGGAGCTGGTGAGATCATGACGGCTCGCACTCTGCGGCACTTCCGTCACGTGTGGAGTGCTTGTAAGCACCTCGTGTGTGCAATTTTCCTGTCTTTTACCACTCGTCGTGGGGCGGCTGGGTACATATTCATCTTGGTCGGCTTAAATTTTACCCGCAACGGAACGGAAACGGTATACATAATATTATGTATATGCGTTTAACAAGAGATTGTGTTTTTACATTTGTATGCTATCATTTCTCAGAAAAAATACTGTCCCGATTTTGAGCCCAGAAGTAGGTACCACCTCAATGCAGATACTTATAATATGTTTTAATATTACAGGCCAACAGGGGGCGCTGAAGTAGTGTTTTTTTTTTTGTTTCAATATTAATAATTTAAAAGTGATTTTCATGGAACTTTGCAAATGAATTTCGTTACTATGAAAATACAAAAGAAAATGTTAACTCCGGGTTCAAACTTCTCAACCTGAGGCTGCAGTGGTTCTGCCCACTTAAACCGTAAAGATTCTTTCACCATATGGCAATTAACTGTACTGCAGTGAAATGTCTCGATTTTTTTTACAGTTAATATTAACAAATCAGAAATCAGAATAAAATAAAATATAATAATAAAGTAATAAATTAAAAATTTTAAAACCCCGACATTCGCCATTTGTGGTGGCGGCCATCTTGGATTTGCATAGTGCTATTCTACTCGTCAAGCCCTTCAGACCCCACACATACACACTCACACACACACACTCACACACACACAAACACAACACACACACACACACACAACACACACGTCTTACACACGTCAACTTATAGCACCACGTCGGGGGTTAAAAAGGTTAATAATAATGTAAAAAAGATAAAAGTAATATTTGTATTCACAGTAATTATTATTGTAGAATAATAGTTGTATTTAAAACGGCAATTTAGGTCAAGGGTCTACATTCGATCCGGGGCGACGCGTCGCTCGATTGAATTTCCGGGCGGTAACGACATTCTGCCGAAACGCCAGGAAATACCGCTAATGCATGTCAATTGTGCCCCGTAACTCTATTACTGAAATATTCACAGGGAAACAGGCAATACTTTAACTTTAAATGGTTTTAAATTCGTTGAATGGTCCAGTCGTTTCGTTTTTTGAAAAGAGCAAGTAAGAATTAAACTTCATTAGAAACATTTGAATAGGTATGTTTCAGAATATTTAGAAATTTATGTCAAGGGTAAGTATACTGAGATTATCGTCTGCTGAGTCGGATATCAGAGCTAGGAGATTGCCAAATTCGGTTAAAACAATAATTATTACATTGCTGCTTTATTAATAAAAATAAACTAAAGAGTGATATCAAAATAACTACTCTTTATCAAAATAATCTCTAGCTAAAGCTAAGCTCTTACAGATTATTTACCAGCATAGGTAGGTCTATATAGCATTTCCGTTAAAATAAATATTTCCTGAAGGATTTTTAGAACCTAAGTATTACACGCTTTTTGATTGATTAAAATCGCATTAATTCGTTAAGGCAACCATGCATACAAGCGTAGACTGAAAACAACCATAACTCCGGTCTGGCACTGAGAATTTCTCGATAGAAAAACTCGATACCTTATAATTTTTTGCCCAAACTTATAATCGAGCCCAGGACTTCGTGATCCGCAGTCGAATATGCTAACCTCTAGGTATACCAACAAGGCAGAAACTTCCATTCGTACGCAACATTCACGCTCCGATTTGTACAATAAGTACAGGTTGGCAGGATAGGGTATTTGACTAATTTTTGGAAATTGTTTTAAATTATTCTTTATTACTTATTAAAACACACTACATTGATATTTTTCGCAATATCTACAGTATTAAGAATTAAATCAATGATAAAGTTTAAGTTTTGAAAACCACGCCAAAAACGACATTTCTGATCACATGATACGCGTGACGTCACAAATCGCTATGCAAGTCACTTCTCTTGCTCGCTCCTTTTCGGAACTCGGTGCGTGCGACAGAGACGCTACACAAGGCGACTGCTGTATCGTAATGTTGTAAATTGAAGCGTTATTTACAAAAAGAACCAATGTCCATTTTTCGGAAGTTTTTTTTTTTTGATGATTGCAATAATTTAAAATAATATGCATTGACCTGTATACATCGTTTTTGCAATAAAAGCCTAGGTCCAGAGATATTTGACGTTGAAATTTTGGTAGTTTTACAAAAACAGCCAAGGTTTGCTTAGTCAACGTAAAAATTTTACAAGAAGAACCATAGTCCTGAACATAGGCTGTATTTGTAAAAAAAAACTGTCTATGACATTTGTGTTGCCTTGGCTCTTTATTGTCAATCTTTGTTTTCTCTGTGATTTTATGAGGTTATTTGCTATTTTTATCAAGGATGATTTTAATAGTAGAATATTAATGATAATGAAAATAAAAGGTATAAGAATGCTAAAAATCATACAAAATGACACACAAAATGTATTTGTAAAAGATTCCTATAATGGATGGTCCAATAGGAATCTTTTACATACTTATAGGTACATTTTGGATTTGGATTTCAATTTGTATTAGAAACAAAAAGATGATTATGGATGACATTAAATTTGAACCTCTATATACAGGCCCAATACCTTTAAAAGAAGGCAAACTAAACGACAAAAAGATTGGCTAAGTTTTTAACCAAACCAGTTAATACTAACTACTAATAAAATTATACCTAATAATCCTTGAAAAATATAGTTGATTTTCTATTAAATTGAGTTTAATTTGACCTGTATACATCGTTTTTTATTACTTAAGAAAGATAATTATTATTACTTATTATATTTAATTAATTACATAATTTATTTTTACTTAAGAAAGAAAACATACTATATTCATTACAAAAATAACCTTTGTCTGGGCAGATTTTTTTTTACAAAAACAACCATTGTCCAGGTAGACTAGATTTTGAAGGCTTGTTTCAGTATGAATAGTATTTATACCTCCAAAAAATATAATTCCTTCAGGTCAAATGGATATTCTAGTTTAATTTTACAATCCTTACTTTATTAATGAGAACATAGGAAAAAAAATATAGAGTTTTTTTGTCCTCCTGAAAACTTTCTGATTCAGGACAGTGGTTCTTTTTGTAAATAACGCTTCAATTGTTATACCTACTCATTTTAATATCAATCTTATTCTTTCAAGAATAAAGTTTAGTTTCGGTTGACTTGATAAACTTCAATTATAACAACCAAGTTACGTGCAATCGAGTGACGTCACAAACAATCCCAGAGCGTTCACGTTCCTGATGAAATTTCAAAAATTATTATGTTTTATTTCGTGCAAAATATCGCGTAAAAATTACATAGTTTAGTTTGATTGAGTGAAATATGTCTTTTTTAAGCTATTATCTGATAAGATGACCACAATCAATAGTATATTTTCAATGTTGTCAAATACCCTATTTCAGAGATATGTAGATAGATACATCCCTGAATATACCTATAAATAAAAATCTTGATCAAATATTGGCCACGGAGGCGGGGATTAGCCAACTATGCAGTAGATACTGATATAGATAGTAGATAGATATAGATAGTAGCACAAGCATATACGCACACACCAAGTGCACTCTCCATTCTCTCACTCTATTAGAATCTATTGGAACGGCACTCCAACATAACCGAAAAGAGATCAAGAACAGGGCCGTCGTCTTCACGTGGTCTCCTGGTCACCGGAGTGTAAAATCACCAGCTTCCCTTTCCCGGGCTACTGCTGAGAGTTTCTTGACACAAAATCCAATAACTTTTTTTGGTCGGATCCGGTAGTCAAATCCGCACACCCGGGAAACGGTCCGCAACCGAACAAGCTAGCCCCTAGACAAATGAGCCACTCATGGAATGTAAGGCTGATCTTTACAGACATTTTAAATCTGCATTTAGATTTTTTTTAATTAACATGATTAATAATCCTCTTTCCCCTCCGAATAAGCTCAAAACTTGTGCCAGGTAAAGGTACGACAATAGTGCAACGGGTGCGGTTTGACCCGTCGACCTTTCAGTTTTCCTTTCTCACTCGACGACTGTTACGATATTTTGAGGCTCAAATATTTGATGATTGATATTATATGCATAAAAGTTATTTGCACTCTCAATAACATGAAACATTGTGACTGTCTGTAGTTCCATATAGAATAGAATAGAATAGAAAAGTTTTTTATTCAAATAAACTTTTACAAGTACTTTTGAATTGTTAAATTGAATCTACCACAGATATGTACATATATGTACATATATGTACATATATATACATATATAAAACATAATATATGCACGTAATATAAAATTACTGTTAGATTAAAAAGTCATCAATAGGTCTCTGTTAATGAGAGAGTGTAATTCCAGTATCTCCTTTGAAGTTGGAATTAATCCGGCAGCGGGCACCGCCCTCTCTGCATCCCATCGGCGGCCGCAAATTAAATCCTGTCCTTTTAGAGGATTCTCATTATACCTAACAATTAGTGCTGTGCCGTGCTAGCGAACATAAACAACCGAAAGTAATCAAAAATATTTTTGATTTATTACTTAATTGCACTCTTCTACAAAATAAAGTTGAAATTCTATTTCGTTCCTACCAGTTGAACGATATTTATTTTTATTTACTAACTTTATTATAGCGATGCATTCGTACGCGATTGCGAAACGAAAACTTTTACGCCTAAATCAATCAAGCTTAGATCGCATATGAATTCATATATTATCTTTACAAAATATAGTTAAATAGAAAAGTTTGAAATAGATTTTCTTTTATTCAAATAAACTTTTATAAATACTTTATATTGTGAATTGAAAGAGAGGAACCGCCACCGAAGGGAGTTGATTCGACAATTTAGTTTTTAACGACCTCCCTGGCGCAGTGATGAGCGCTGTGGTCTTATAAGTGGGAGGTCCTGGGTTCGATTTGCGGCAGGGGCAATTTGAGATTTCATAATTTCTAAATTGCCTCTGGTCTGGTCTGGTGGGAGACTTAAGCCGTGGCTGGTTACCACCCTACCGGCAAAACCGTGCCGCCAAGCGATTTAGCGTTCCGGTACCATGCCGTGTATAAACCGATCAGGGGTATACCTCTTCCAAGTTAGCCCGCTTCCATCTTAGACTGCATGATCACTTACCATCAGGTGACATTGCAGTCAAGGACTAACTAATAGTTAAAAAAAAAATCGGCTAACATTGCTTGAACGCTGTGTTACCTGAAGAATGAAAGACAAGGTTGTAACTAGTAACGCAGTCTTCCGATACGATGAAGACAATCCAAGTGTGGTTTTCCACAGTTACCTTTGCCATAATTATTCCTGGAGAGCCTTCGGCTTCAAGAATTAAGTCTGAATTACTCCAAAAGGCTTTTTAGATCGTATCTAGAGAAATGGCTTGGGTGTTCAAATTTTGCTAGTGGATTAATCCTTAATAATCCTTAATAACATGGTGTTGAACAAATAGATTCGCCGTGAGGTCGACGTTCCTTAACACAGAATAAAACCGTACTATTTCATTTAGAAAATTAACTAAAAACTTAATTCCTCTCTAAACTTCCAATTCCAGTTATGTAACTAAGTTTATATTTGTCTGTACAGTTGTAAAAAATGTTCTGTGCAAAGTGCCGTGTCATTTTTAGGCATTTTTATCTCAATCGGCTTATTTATAAGATTCATCGTGCGTCCCCCAGGCGCCCGGCGCGGCGCCTCGCCGTCCCGACGGACAGACAAACTGGCTCCGATCTATCGATCTCAACGGATATAATAAATACTGTTGCCAACGCCAACACTAACATAATTTCAAGGGTACAATTTGGGGGTAAAATGTTATTGTGACACTTTGACTGCAAAACATTTACAACGATAAAATTAATAGTTTAACAGGGTACACTAATCGTTTTAATTAGACACGTAAAAAGATTTTTTTTTTTTTCACTTTAACTACTTATTTGCTTTAAGAAAATTATACACCAAAATTTTGTTTTGGAGTCACTTTCTTCAGTTTTTTGAAATGATGCATTTTATTATGATTTATGTATGTGCAATAACATTTGTACCGTTTGGATCATTAACCATAATTAATTAAATAGCAATGGATAATGATGAAGTTTTAAATAAATGACAAGTTCCGTTTTGAAAAAAAGAAATTGACGTTTGAATTGTATGAACAAAATGCCGAAAACTCGTCAACTAAAACGCAAGACTGTTTGCTTTTAATATGCTTTTCACTATTCGGTGGTTAATGAATCGATGAAAATTCATATTAGCCATTCCGTTTCTACTAAACATCCTTTTAACAGTTATTAGCAAACCAGTGCGCCAGCCGTGTCTAATTGGCTGCCGCAGCGGGACCACAAAAGGACTGCTCATTAAATTTAATCAAGCCTACAGGCTGCCACCATCACCGATCAGAAATGGAACACCGACTGCCAGTCAAAGGGAAACGTGAATGGAGACAGTCTGAATAGAACCGCCCACATGATATTAATTATCATGTTTCACATAATTATTATTTAGTTGCTAAACACTGTAAATACAACCGGCCAAGTATGAATTGGACTCGCGCACAAAGGGTTCCGCCCTACTTACCACACATTGAAATTCTTCTAGTAAACAAAAAGATATGATGCCACAGCAACATCAAGGCGAATGTAACGTCCGATCATCAATTCGGCCCCCTCTTTGTACGGAACCCTAATTTTTATAATTTGTATTTTAGAACTACATGTGACAAAGTAAGTTATTTTGTCAACAGGAATTAGCCTCTTGAAATGTACATATACTATATTTTTATCACGCGTCTCGAGCAGCCGTACGTACATCTAAAAGATAATAAAATTTCTCTGCGGCAGCTATGAAATACTCAAATAATTCGAACGCCCAAGTCGCTCCCGAGCATCTTCATGAAAGCCTACGTTGCCACAAATCAGACTCTCAGCCTAATTATTATTTTTTCTGAAGACAAAGAAAATCTTTCACAATAATCCAAAGCGAACTTCGATTCACGAAGATCAATTGTTTTAGGCACGACGCCGTAGGTTTTGTGTAAGACGAAATAAAACAAAGTGGCAGAGAGCAATTAATTTGGGGGCTCATGCAGCTGCCTGGAGGCTGTGGACCAATCCAGTAATTGTCGTTGGCAATATTCAAATGGCGGAAACAATTAGCGTGAGTGCTGTATACGTTTAGCTGTCTGCCCTAACGACTTAACACCCGGGACAAAAATGAATTTTACGTGATTAATCGTTGGGATGATAATAATTAATTTTTCTTGATTAGAACAATCCTAGCAGGCACTTTACCATTTTTACATGATAAAAAAGTAATTAAGTAAAAATGTTGACGAGTTTTATAAACTTTTGGTAAATAACCAACGTTTTCAAAATTTTATTCGTCGGTCAGTTCAAAATATTAAATTTAAGAAGAGAAGTGTTGAGTAAAAAAATGTATTATATTACAAAAACATAAAAAAATTGTTAGTTAGACTTAGACCTGATTAAAGTCAAAGTCATTTTACACGCTTTATATTAGCTTCACCGGTATGTATGTTTGTAACCGACTTCTTTGAACGCGATTTTGACCCACTTTAAACGGTCAGATTTCATTCAAACTTTGTAGATTTATCGAGGACCGATGACAATACACTAATTTGATAAGATTATTCCATTATTCAATTTGCAAAATAAGATTTTTGTTAAATTATTATTTCGTTGAGTAAGCAACGGAACGAGTTGTTTTGGGCGTATTCGGCGGAGTTTGGTTGGGATTTTCGAATAAATGTGTCAACTGTCGGGGGATTGACACACGGAGGTGAATTGACATGGACTTTTGAAAAAAAAGCTTGTCAAAAGATATCGCTCAGGCATTGAATCAACCTAAATCCGACACGTTTCGAAAGAAATCCGCTCATATCTGAACTACGTGTGTTTATTTAAGTGTGATTATGCGGTGATTCGTTGTAATCTATGAAATCTATCAAGCGTAACTCGAGTCTTATTTCCGTAATTTACAATGGACGAAGAGCTGATACAACCATCAATGATCATCGCCCACGGTAACGAGATGACACCTTCGGCCCTCCGTTACAGAAGTGGGACGCAACCGATATGAAAATCGGTGTGAATCAATTAATCGGCTATGACAATACAAAATGGCGCTTACTCATGGAACAGCAAAACCGTAACTGCGGCATTGGTCGAGGCAATGAAAGCGCCGTCTACTAGCAAAGATATCCAGCTACCTGAGTTTAATCCGAATAAGAACAAAGTGGACGCTCGCGCATGGGTTACGACCGCGGATATGTGCATCACAGATCCAGATTTGCAAGGAGCTTCTCATAATGGCTTTGAGTCGTGCGCTTATAGAACAGGTTTTGCAGGCAGGCAGACCAACTTGAAGCAGTTTCTGGTTAGGAAATATCAAGACTTCTCAATAAAGCAAATCGGTTGTGTGTTTCCGATGTGGTGAGCGGGCACACATATCGACCCAGTTATTTAGTCGTTGATCGACGGCGTTGGCAACAGCAGAGTCGGCGGTGGTGTGATCCAACAGCCGGTGTTAGTTGCGCTCTCATTAAAGAAAGTATTGCGCATAGCTTACCGGCTGTGCGTTATAATAAAGTGGTTAATATTTCCTACCGCTATTGGAAATTCGAGTGGTAATAGTAATATTTGCTAATTTTACGTGAGGTTACGATAGATGTACCTACAGTCGACTCTCGATAATTTGACACTCGTTAATTTGAATCTTTTGATAATTTGAACTTTTTTCCCAGTCCCTTGAAAAACACTCGATAAATTGAATAAAATCAATACTAATTGGTCCACTAGGTAATTTGAAGTTAAATCTTGCCCGCCAACATCCAATAATTTGAAGTCCGGGCTTCCGTACTCTCTATAATTTGAAGTGTTTATCATGCACAGACCTATCGATTGTTTACATAAATGAGATAATGAGACAAGAGTCATTTGCAGTTCATATTTCAGTCTTTCTTCAAATGTTAAAGTGAGTGAGAAGTGACGGTTAGGTACCTACTTCTCATCTCTCACCACTATCGAAAATTAATTGGACAATGATAGACTGAAGGCTTAACTCTTATTTTGAACTCTTGGTAATGTGATATTTTTCTTTGTCCCTTGAGTTTCAAATTATTGAAAGTCGACTGTAGTTTACAAATTTTGTTTCACGTTATAGGTATTAGAAGAGTTTTTGCGTTTTGAAAATATTACTCGTGATATTTTTATATATGTACTTAATACTCCTTTGTCATCGTTGCCAACTTTGAATAAGTTAACTATTATATTGAACTAGTGGACCCGGCAGACTTCGTCCTGCCCCGTGACATATCGACATCAGCGCCGCCTACCGAGACCCGGTAGGTTACCTTTACCTACCCGGTAATAGTGTTTTCAATCCATCCAGGAACCCATTGAAATAACTAACCGCACGGTAACTAACTGTAACTAAGGTAAACAAAATAGATGTCACACACAACTAAAATCTAAGCACAAAACGCACGAATGCGAAGATAAAACAATATTAAAACAAAATAATAATATTATTAATTAGTACTTATTAATCCTAATGTACGATTTACAATAAAAAACAAATAAAATAATTTATTAATAATTAATATCTGTTGTATTTTAAGTGACATAATTTTTTTAGTGTTTTATAAATCAACCAAACTAAAAAGTAGAAAATAAATAATAGTTTAAAAAAACTAAAAAACACGCTTTTTATAGAAAACCAAACTAAAAAATAGAAAATAAATTTTAATAAATATAAATTAATAATAGTGTGCATATGAAAAAATGTATTTTATTTAAAAAAGCGTGGGGTGATTTTAATTTTTAAGATATTATCGAAATGATAATCCTCTATACACCCATGCACCCCACGTTTTTTTTAAAATAAAATACATTTTTTCATATGCACACTATTATTAATTTATATTTATTAAAATTTATTTTCTTTTTTTTAGTTTGGTTTTCTATAAAAAGCGTGTTTTTTAGTTTTTTTAAACTATTATTTATTTTATTTGAAGATAATAAAGTACTTACTTACACTTTTTGAATGTCAATAATTTTACAAGTACTTGTAGAATTAAGTGAGGCAATGGTGATAATAATTATTTATTTACTACAACTTAAAACCAAATTGAGTGTCCCAATCACATCATGGTCTGAGAAACTCAGCAGCACAGCACAGCAAAGTCAGCAAAGATATTCTTTTATAAATTAATTTTATCTGTATCGAATTTGCCTACCACTGAATACCCAGAATTAAACTCTGTTATTGTATCACTATTACATACGTTAAAATAACGAGCACTCATAACGCAGCGAATAATTTAAATGAATTGGCTGTTCGTTTGCATCGAGCGCATAATCCCCGATAGCGTTATATCTATACTATGATATTAAGTCTCATAATTGACGGGAAGCTCCCCCTGTCAGCTCGTCGAAAATCTCTTTTGTGTACTGCGATAACGCTACAAAGCCTACTAATGTCTTTTAAGGACTTAGTGATTTAAACGGACTAAATAATGAACCAGCTACCCTTTCTCTCGCAACGCAATTTATGAGCTTAAAACGTTAGGGAAGTCTCGTGTAGAAACAAATAGACTCCTGTCTGGTCGAATTGAATTGTTACGGCCACAGGGGCTGAGATTCCACTGTGTTTACGGCAGTTTGAAACGGTCATCTTTCTTCTTCAAGTTAAACGTAGCTAACACGCAAAATAGAGAATAAGAATGATTCCTTCCTTGAATTATACCTAACCACAACTTATTCATTATCTTTATGATTTAACAGATTACAAGTAAAGCGAAGGGACTTTTCAAAAAAATTTAAATCTGTAATGAATTTTATCTCGGCTAATCAACATATTTGTGCCAAGCAAAATATCTTTGACCAGGGAACGAACGAGGCTTTGCGCGTTTTGTTTCTTTTACTTCACATTTTATACTTCACACACAGAAGTTCAAGTTCAGTAAGGTACTTTGTAACATTTTAATAATAAAAAAAAACCGCTTCGCTTGCGCCTTTATAGTTTGAATCTTACATCAGATGATTAAATTGAACGTAGAGTTATTGAATAGTATTTTTCACATTAGGTAAAAATTGAGAGAGAAAACGTCTACGATATATCTCGAAATTAGAAGGAAAATAAAAAAACCTACATGAAATAGATGTATACAGTCAATCAATCACTTTATTGTTTGATTTATATTTCCAGTGAAGAAAGACTTGTACACCAAATCGTAGCGGCTACAAACAGCAGCTCCCGGCTCGCATGACGACACAAATCCGGATCTGTCTGTTTGTTATCAGCGCAAAGCAGTCGCTGGCGGCCAGGGCTGCGAGCCGAATAATCGCATTATTTGCGACGTTCGCTCCATTTGGTAAAGAAATACTCCCGATATACATTTGGCTTTTTCAGATAATTGTCGTTTAGGATGTGCTTTATTATTTATTGATTAGATAAATATCATCGAATCACGAAACAGTCGAAACACAAATGTCAATGGCACATCTCTAAAAATCGACAAACGGTGAGATCCCGCGGTGCTCGAATGGAGATCTCACACCTGGAAACGTATCTTTGGAGACTATTAAGGGGACGAATGATCTCAATTATTATAAGTCGATGCAACCCGGTGGATACTAGTGGTACAAGATCATGTTCTGTGGGGCTCGTTGCAGTATCCTGTCCTGCAGTGAACATCTATGCGTCGATGTATATGAGAATCCAAATGTTTTGCCTAAATAGTATACTCCTAGATACTTGAAAAAGGATTTAAGATAGATTAACACAGGCACCATAGGTATGTACTTAGATACGAAATTTCAGCTCTGATTTCCGGTTCGGCTAATTTTACGTGTTTCATTTTATTTTCATCGACCAATACGGAAATATTATATATTATGCCGATTGACTGGCTTTAAAGTTTATAATAGTAGTTTATGAAACGGTTGCATAATAGAGGTTATTAAAACACGAGTTTTAGTTTAAAAAATGAGCCGCAGGTGAGTTTTTTAATACACGAGTGTTTTAATACCTAACTATGTAGAGTTTCATACACTACTTTATCTAAATTCATATATTAAAATCCAAACCATAAAATCTTGGTAATATTTGTCGTGAGTTTTCCTTGATTTTGGTGTCAAAAGATTGTTGGTCGGTGGTCAGGTGGAGTTAAATTCTCTTCAGTATCACTGCTAGACATTTTTCCGCGCAACAATAATCATTTGCAAAGGTTTGGGTTACAAAAACAATAAATAATAAATTAAAAATTTAAATATTAGGCGCCAAAATTCAATTGTCAATTTCGCATGTGCGGTGCATATGTGCGTGCATAAACCATAAACAATACGATTTCCCGCCATCGCTGAAAAAACCAGAACCCAGAGTCGTGACTCGACCAGACCTGTCAATAATGAAATAAAGTATAATGCAGTAGTAGTAATAGGGTAACTTTGATAGCGGGATAATAATTTGTAAGTAACAAAACTAAACACCCGCCATGGCTCAAAAATACCAGAACCCAGTGCCTGTACTATAATGTAGAAAAAATTATTTTATAACATTAGTTAGCAATAATTTCCTAACAAAGTATACCCTTTGGGTATACTTTGTTAGGAAATTATTGCTTTATTCCAACAAGTGTTATAATGAACTTTTTTTTTTTAATATTATAGATGTATGTGAATAAAGTAGTCCAATATATGACACATTTTGATTTCTTAATCGGGATTTTAAGATAAGAGAGTAGATAAAAAATAATAAATACCTGTAGCCAAAGTGGCTAACCCTGCACTATAAAGTATTCGCTGAAGACAAGTTCGTGATTCCACCCTATTCTTTATTTCTATTGCAACAAATATTATCCGCTGTCAGTATTATTGACGATCGACTTGCAGCCTCCCAACTAAATTGCTTTGCTTTGCAATATTTTGCCCAACTTGCTTGTTTTATAAGTAACAACAAGTATAAATTAGAAATTTAAAAAACCCCCGACATTCGCCATTGTGTGGCGGCGGCCATCTTGGATTTGCATAATGCTATTCTACTAGTCAAGCCCTTTCATTTGATACCCATATTAAGGGAGTTGTGAAAAAATATGTGATCCGCCATTTTGTAGCGGCGGCCATCTTGGACCGATTTTCATCAAACATAGCTAACAACACTCTCGACTAATTCACCTTTCAAACAAAAAAACCGCATTCAAATCGGTCCACGCGTTTGAGCTCCACAGGGGAACAGACAGACACACACACACACACACACACACACACACACACACACACACACAGACACGTCAAACTTATAACACCCCGTCGTTTTTGCGTCGGGGGTTAAAAATAAAATTAAAACAAAACGTTTGAAACTTAGTGTGAAAGCTGAAAAAATGTTTCTCGATATCGGTTTAAAATGTTTTATCCCGAAATGTTTTTAATGTTTGTCGATATTGCTTTAAAATGCTTTATCCTAAAAGCAGGCAATTCATCGTTAAGAGAATCGTGTAGTGACGAGACGCAGCAGGAGTAGGTATTTTCAAAAATGCTCCGTATTGTGCGATACAGAGAGTTGCAAGTCCTGAGACTGACCTACATTTCGTTACTGAAATATGGTTTCGGGCGTTAATGTTTTTACCACCCTTACGAAATAAGATGATTTTAATCTCATTGGATTTAGTACATCTTCATCTAGGTCTGTACGTTTTTATTTTTCAATAATTCAGTTTAGTTTAATTAAAATAAATAAAAACGCTGGAAGAAGTATTTACGTCAAAAATAGAGATATTTAGATGCTAATAACTTAGGTACATCGCATCGCAAGCAATAATTCTTTAAAATAAAAACGTACGGACCTAGCTTTTCACTATATCTACAACATTTCCAAAAATCATAAAAATTGGACAATATTTACGGGGAGAAAAACGTTATCGCTTTTTGTATGAAAATTTGTAGGTTCACGATCATCTTAAACATAATATCCCGATGAAGATAAGAAGTGGCAGCTAAACCTTGTAACGCATATTAAAAAAATCTATACTTTATAATCGAAATGTGTACCTAACTGGAGGAATTCTGTACATTAAGTGCCTGTTTCACCACCTTCTGATATGTATTAGATAGCTATCTACAACTTTTGTCTTTGTCACTTGACATAAAGTAAGAAAGTGACAAAACTTACGTTTAGGCTATCCAACACTTATCAGAAGGTGGTGAAACAGGCCGTAAGTGCCTGTTTCACCACCTTCTGATATGTATTAGATAGCTATCTACAACTTTTGTCTTTGTCACTCGACATAAAGTAAGAAAGTGACAAAACATACGTTTAGGCTATCAAACACTTATCAGAAGGTGGTGAAACAGGCCGTAAGTGCCTGTTTCACCACCTTCTGATATGTATTAGATAGCTATCTACAACTTTTGTCTTTGTCACTTAACATAAGGTAAGAAAGTGACAAAACTAGGCTATCCAACACTTATCAGAAGGTGGTGAAACAGGCCGTAAATATATTTTAAGCGAAGGAAGCTTAAATATCGACATAGAGCTCATAAAGTATTTTTTCTCTATAGATAATTAATGTGTGTCTCTACGCGCATCAAGCGGACGCGAACTACTGAGCGGATTTTAATGAAATTTGGTGTGTTTATAGCTAATATTCTAGATTATCATTTAGGATACTTTTTATCTAGAAATCAATAGAGTTTCTGAAAGAATAAAGGTTGAATGTATCTATTTGTCGATATCACTCCATAACTCTATGAATCGATTTTGATAATTATTTTTTAACCCCCGATGCAAAAACGACGGGGTGTTATAAGTTTGACGTGTCTGTGTGTGTGTGTGTGTGTGTGTGTGTGTGTGTGAGTGTATGTGTCTGTCTGTTCCCCTGTAGCGCTCAAACGGGTGGACCGATTTGAATGTGTTTTTTTTTGTTTGAAAGGTGAATTAGTCGAGAGTGTTGTTAGCTATGTTTGATGAAAATCGATCCAAGATGGCCGCCGCTACAAAATGGCGGATTACATATTTTTTCACAACTCCCTTAATATGGGTATCAAATGAAAGGGCTTGACTAATAGAATATCACTGTCACAAATCCAAGATGGCCGCCGCCACAAAATGGCGAATGTCGGGGGTTTTTAAATTTTTAATTTATACTTGTTCATAGAAACGATTCTACCATCAGGTCAGTTTTGCCTTGATTGAGATCTAATTATCAGAATCATAGTGTTTTGTGTGTGTGTCTAATTATCAGAATCATAGTTAGTGTTTTAAACTCTTATATGAGTGACATCAAGTCACTCATATAACAGTTTAAAACACTCAATACGTGCATACACACTACATTTATTTAGTGCTATATGAGAAGCCAGTTTAGTGCGGTTTAGGGTGTTAGCATAACACGTATAGAGTTTAGTCTATAGAAAACCTCACACGTGCCAATCCAAGGCGGGTCACCTAATATCAATAATTTAAATCCCTGCGCAATATACATACATGAAGCCTTATTCTTTACAATTTACCCGATGAATATTGTAGATAATTGAGACGCGCTTTGTTTTATCCTGTTAGTATATTAATATTAATGTCCTCTTAACCGAATTATATATATTATAGTATGTGTGTATCACACACAGGTGCATTCTCTGTTCCTTCACTCTCATATTCCGATGGGATGTCAATACGTGACGACCGGAGAGAGATCAGGCGAAGGACAGACGGCTTCACGCACACACGAAGCACGGGAGTGTATCTAACACCGCCAACTTCCCACTCCGGGCTGGCGCTACGAATTTCTTGACAGAAAAACCCAATACCTCATAATGTTTTAACCCGACCCGGGAATAGAACCCAGGACCTGGTGTCCGCAGTCCACTACGCTAACCACTAGACCACCGAGGCAGTTATATATGATATTATCACTATTCTCTGCTGGTACATTTCCAGTGTCACGTCCTGGCGGCTGCCATACCGTCGCTGCCATCGCGGGCTGTTCTCTTGAAAAATCACGTTCTCTTAGGGCAAGATCTTAAGAGGTTAAGGTGACTTACCTAAGCAGTAGGGGTTTGTTGGCGAACAGGCCAGCGGCGGCCTTCTCTTTCGCGGCTTTGAGCTCCTGCATTGCGGAATGCCGATCTTCCTCATGTAATCCCGCTCACACTTTGCTCACAAGGCTTTGCCTGCAAAACATGTTACATGTCATGTCATGAAAGAAATGGGTAATTTTAAATAATGCTCATCCCAATTATTATTTATAAACTAACCGGAAAGTCGCTGCGCTAAAGAATGTCAAATATATTAAGTATCAGATTTTGGACAATTTGCACATTTAACAATTGTCAAAAAACACATATTTTTAATTAAAAAACACACGTTTGGGATGCTCTAAGTTGCTGGATCTATAATAAAACTCCAAAATAACGTACTTAGATTTAAATAGGATGCGTGTCATTGGAAGCGAATAAAGGCAGGTTATGTATTTGCTGAACAAAAATCATATTCTCTTGACAACGTTTGATGGTTACATAATACCAAACCGTGATAAATACAATGATATTAATATAATTCTTCCTGTAGTTAGCTAAAATATGAAACCGAAAGCAAAATATCAAAAAAACTGTTACATAATAATCAATAAATCTGTTCACACTACATATAGATACCTATATTATATACGTATATATAGGTGCGAGTACCTACGTAACTACGCCAATCCATAGAAAACCTTACTGAAATCGTGGCAGAATATAAAATATATGTAACAAAAATTATTTTGTGCATTAATTAGTCGAATAAATGAATTTACTTACATTTTTTTCTGTTCCCAGGCGTAGCAGGACCGTCGTAGCGTCTGTCGATCTTGTAGCACCCCGCGCGGCTCGATCGTAGAGCTACGGCTGCGCGTAGCCTCAACCACCATTGGTCGATATTGCTACGGAACTAGACGTACATCCTCCAATAACAGCCTTCACTGTAAAAGGGGCGGGGTTTTGTAACATTTCTGAAAATTTTCAGGAGGTCCAAAAGTACATAGAGTTGGTATCGACCCCATCAATGTTTCCACTCGGATTTGCAAGCAGCGCAGATACTAAATGCAAAGCTAACTTTATTTAAATGGGATGCAGTTTTAGACAAATTATATTTGCACTGATTTAAGTTTGCATCCACTGAGAAAATAATGATGTTCTGTGAATCTGCGTCGAGCAAAATAATAAATTATGAAAAATTACGAGTGAAGCAATCATTGAAAGTCATTAATTGTATCATAATGAGAAATATGGCTTTGCATCATTTCAATCATTCAAATGCCAATGTTTAAAAATCTAATAAATATAAATAAACCATGCTCACAGACTACTGAGTTTATTTTGCAAGAATTCAAGAATAATAACAATTGACATTCTATCAAGATTAATTCTATGTTTATCCTAATTTTTCCTCAAGATTCTGTCAATCTGTTTATTTTGAATTATTTTGGTCATTAACTCTTCAACTTATATTTTAACAAGAGAATTATTTCATAATTTATCCAGTTTTACTCAAAAATTACTGGTACAATAGGAAATTTCTCCGAAAGACTAGCTGTTTAATGGTTAAAATTTTAATAAAATCCATTCAGCACTTTTTGATATGTTTTCAAACAAACAGACAGCGAAAATGAAGCTAAGTTAAAATAAATAACAACATGAATGTCTGGAAAGCAAATAATATAATTCTCTTAAATATTAAGGTCCATACTAATAAAAAATTACACACCACTACAGCACTTTAAAGTCCCATTGCTGGGCACGGGCCTCCTCTCTCAAAGGAGAGATTTGAGCTTAGACCCGCCATGCTACCTACTCTAGTGCAGGTTGTCAGGTAATAGTGATAATAACGTGCTCTCCGAAACACGGGGGTGAAACACTGCCAACGAGGTAGTCAATAAAAAAATATACACACTTATTATAAAATAAAAAAATTTAGATGCATTAAAAAGTTCAGACTACAAGATAAAAAATTACATGTCGTTTTAATATGGTCTTTACGCCGAATATATTATGACAAAAATGAGAACAGATCATGTAACTTTAAACAGATTGTTAATGTTTACTAATAAACTAGAAAACCAGTAGATTATTGTGTAAATTAAACGATTCAAACAAACATAATAAAGAATGGAACATAATGAAAAAGGATATAATATCAAAGAGGAATCGTTTAAAGGAAATAAATTTATGCTGAGAGCAGATGAACGACCCTAAAACCGCGCCGGGTTTGCTGACTGCGCCAGAATCGGCCTGACTTCATTTCACGGCTAGAGGATTTCACAAATGAAGTTTCCCCGGTCCACCGATCGCAAATCTGTGTAATATTTTACCTATCGTTATGGATATGGCGATATGAAAAAATGAGAGTCGCCCTTCCTCAGAGTTTCTTTATTTTGTTACCTTTATGATGCAATTTTGATGTATATTAATTCTACTATGTGATTTGTTTCTTTATTAATTTGTGTACGCATCCGGCATCGCACATAAACAAGAGGATTGATTGAGACACAGGTTATGTTACTACTTAAACAAATTGTCAGATTTTTCGTTAGTGACTAAGTCACACAAAAACTAGAGGATTAATTGAAATAAAGGTTTCATTGTTTAAAAGCATATCAATGGTCAAACTAAATTGTCTGTATGGTCGTTTATGCCTGTATAACGTACTGAAGCGAAACTAGACAATTAAGATACTTACAAGTTTCATTGCTTGAAAGCGTTAAGGCAGACTAAAAACTGCGCTAACTTTGTCCAAACTCAAAATAAAGTATGCTAACAATTTTTCAATATTCTGATATGAGCATGAATTCAAAGACTCAGGGCTGCCAACAAAAGAAATATGTACTTAAAACTACTTATTTTTGTTACAGATGGCTCTTTCTCCTCGTAAAACCTTTGTTTCAATCTATAAACAATATTCATTACTATAATTTGAAGTTATAGCAAAAAATACTAGCTATTAATACGTAGCTACAGGGTGCATTAGTTTAAATATTATTATTCGTAAGTAGGTAACAAAATTTGTGCTAAAATTAGTAACTTCCTGTGTGTTTGTTACACATTCGTAGCTCCTCGTTTTTAGGGTTCCGTGCCCAAAGGGTAAAAACGGAGCCCTATTAATGTCACTCTGCTGTCTGTCTGTCTGTCTGTCTGTCTGTCCTGCGGTCACAGGTCTCTAGCTCGCAGACGAAATGAGTTACAAACCTAAAATTTTGGTATTTTGTGTAGAACGTTAACCCAAAATCAAATATTGAATTAGAAATTGAATTAAATTATTTGTCATGGGAGCCACTCCCATACATGAGAAAAATTTATTTTTTTTACCCTTGCTTGTGGGGTATCATTGTTTAGAGCTCATTGAGTAAAGTAAGAATATTTTTTTTTTATTTTTTGCTCAAAAAATTAGGAAATGGGGGGCCATCAAAGTTGTCAGTTTTAGACCATTTGTGACGGGGGCTATCTCAAAAACTAAACTAGATAGGAATATGATATTTCGGTATATTATGTAGGTACCATATGCTCTATTTAAACAACAAATACTGAAAACAACGATTCATAAAATAGTTTATAAGCTGTGACCCAAAACAAACGAACATTTCTTGGAAAATTTTAAAAACTCCCGACATTCGCCATTTTGTGGCAGCGGCCATCTTGGATTTGCATAGTGCCCTTTCATTTGATACCCATATTAAGATAGTTGTGAAAAAATACGTAATCCGCCATTTTGTAGCAGTGGCCATCTTGAATCGATTTTCATCAAACATAGCTAACAACACTCTCGACTAATTCACCTTACAAACAAAAAAAACCGCATACAAATCGGTCCACCCATTTGAGCGCCACAGGGGAACAGACAGACAGACACACACACACACACACACAGACACGTCAAGCTTATAACACCCCGTCGTTTTTGCTTAATAAAACTGACCAAGTGTGGGTCAGCTCGCGCACCGAGGATTCCGTACTCCAGAAGTAAACGTATGTAACGTAATTATGTTAACACAAATCCCTTCTTAATGAACAGCAAAACTAACTTTGTTTGTAGAGATTTATTGTTAACGTCAACTATTGTATGTGTAATTACCCTTTAATCTTCAACTTTTTTTATTTTTTTGAAATTTTCCTTTATTTGTGCTGTAATACCTTATACTTTTTGCAAAATTTCGTGATTCTAGGTCAACGGGAACGGGTTTTCGACCCAAAACTTATAGGGTACTTCCGGTTGGTCTAGAATTGTAAATTTTGGTTAAAAGCAAGGTCTTACAGCACAAGTAAAGGGAAAATTTCGAAAAAAGATGAAAATTAAGGTAATCGCGAAAACTTTACCAAATTTACAAGTTTTCGCGAGAATCTAAAGCCCATATCTTTTTATCGTGTTGACTAAGGACCTTGATTTTTATACACTTAATATAGACCTCAGTATTCTGGTATAATGTTCAACTTGCTAGGTCCACCCGTTTCTGAAAAAATCGGTGGTGACACACGGATAGACAGACGGACAAGAGAGTGATCTTATAAGGGTTTCTTTTTTTACCTTTTGAGGTACGGAACCCTAAAATGGTATTAAACTGATAATTTTGACCGCCCTCGATTTCTTTGTTTTTGAAGATAAAATATAATATGTACCTAGCTGATGCCCGCGACTTCGTCCACGTGGATTCAAAAATGTTCCGCTCAAATTTCTTAATTTTTTATTTCATAAGAAGCTTCAATAATAAACACAACGAAAAAGAATTAGCGAAATTGTTCCAGCCATTCACGCGTGATGCCGTGACCAAGGAAAATAGGGAATCATTTTTATATATACCATAAAAATTATATAAGTATATTTGGATAATGAACTCTTAATAAGGACAGCTATGTGGGTGTCATTGTCTGGCTTGGATAGGAAAAAAATATTTTTTTCGGCTCCTTTTAATCCTTCTCCTGCTCGACAATATTCGATTTTGGGTCAACACTCTTCACTAAATATCCAATATCCAGCTCTGCGACTCATTCCGTCTACAAGCTAGAATGCGTGACATGTGGAAGGACTGACGAACAGACAAACAGACAGCAGAGTGTCACTAATAGGGCTCGGTTTTGACTTTTGGGCAGAGCCATAACAACCATGACTGATGAACCTGCCCTGGATCTGACCACTTACGTAAATTGCGCTGAGTCGAATATTCGGCACATTGGACCAAATTTGAACGGTCCATCACAGTAAGTAAAATATGTACGAGACAAAAGCTAGTCATACATAAATATCTTCACGCCAACTTTGCTTGACAAACTGCGGCAACCCTCTCTGGCGTGATTAATGCATTCTTTTATAAGTTGAAACGTCAGCGGGGGGTAAAACGCAATCTAGTTAAATGCTGAACTTGTGATTTTGTCCGTATTAATATTTTTTAATCTAACGGTATGGGTGTAATGAATTTCAAACTATTGTTCATTTTCTACACAAGTAGGTATAAATTAAAAATTTAAAAAACCCCCGACATTCACCATTTTGTGGTGGCGTCTATTTTGGATAGTGCTATTCTACTAGTCAAGTCCTTTCATTTGATACCCATATTAAGGGAGTTGTGAAAAAATATGTAATAATGTAATCCGCCATTTTGTAGCGGCGGCCATCTTGGATTTTCATCAAACATAGCTAACAACACTCGACTAATTCACCTTTCAAACAAAAAAAACCGCATTCAAATCGGTCCACCGGTTTGAGCGCCACAGGGGAACAAACAGACACACACACACACACACAGACACGTCAAACTTATAACACCCCGTCGTTTTTGCGTCGAGGGTTAAAAAGAATAAGAAATGAAAATTCTAATACACTATGTGAGTGTGACCCGTAGAAAAACGCCACGCCGTGGAATATTGGGTGCTTTTGCCTTATTCGTCTTCATCGAAAGTTCTAAGATGTTTTGGATATGGAAAGTACGTTAGATAACACATTAAATAAAGTCACCATACAATCTATACATATAATAAAATCGTAGACTTGCCGTATCTGTACATTAAAGATTTTTGCAAAATAATAACTGGGTGATGTTAGGGATAAGTATCACAAAGCAGAACTAACATAGCGCTGGTAGCAGGTTTAACAACTGGACACCATATGCTTAATAGACATCTTACAATAATGAGACTCGTAGAAGACCCATCCTGTCCAGAGTGTGGAGAAGAAGAAACCAGCTTTCACTTCATAGCTGAGTGCCCTATGTACTCATTGGTAAGTGGGAACTGTAAGGTAAGGATACTATCAAAGAAGAAGACTTAACAAACCTCTCTATAGGGTACATTGTTAGGTTTACGAAAGCCACGGGAAGGTTTGAGCGGGGTAAACTGCCAGGACACCAGTAACCTGTGTCCAAACACGGGGAACTGGGTGAAATGGTCCTTACATAGGACTGATTCCCACGGGATTTTTAAAAACCAATATCCACGCGAACAAAGTCGCGGGTATCCGCTTGTTTCAAATATTATTCGTCGTCTCAATCGAAAGACGTCCAAAGCTAGACCGATATAGACTTCCCTGTGATTCCATCGCCTATACTTAGTCAAAATGTAGGCCCACTTTCAACTATGCGCCGCCGCTTCGGTTACCTAAATTCCTAATTACTTACTTGATACTCTACTGTACTTGTGTACTTAACTGTAATTAATGAATTAGGTACAGCTAAGTTCACATTTTGTCTTTCATCCCCTCTCCCAAGGGAACCGTACTGAATTTCGGGATAAAATGTATCCTTTATGTTACTCCGTAGTATTAACTTGAATCATGCCAAGTTTCATTTCAATCCATTCAGTAGTTTTGCTTGATGCGCGCACAAACATACAGACAAACAGACAAACAACCAAAATTTAAAAAAATAGCTTTTTTACGTTCCATTACTTATCCCTAACACCCCCCAGTTATTATTTTGTAAAAAAAATTAATTATAATGTACAGATACGGTAAGTCTACGATTTTATTATATGTATGTATAGAAGATACATAATTATAATTATGTTTATTTTATGATGAATAATTTTTTGTGGCTAAAAAAGCCATTAAACGTTAGAAACATTTAGCGTGTCAGTGATATTTATACATGTTTGAGAGGCCTCCTTTCGACTGAGAAAGAGTGGCATCGAACGAGCACTTAACAGCGTTCGACCACTTTGAAAAAGCGCACTCAGCGCTTATCGCCTTTCAACGTTACCACTTTACAAGCTGAGGGGTGTTGTGAGTAAGGAAGCTTTGCCTAAAAATATTTTCAACTCTGATACAAAGATAAAAATTTGAAACCTATGAATAAATTAATTAGTGGTTCAGCTTCTAAGGCATGTTTGAGTGTATCAATGGTCCGTATCATATCAAAAGATCTAAAAACAACGGCGTGGACCTACTATGGCTCTATGGGTATATCCGGGGCAATAGGAATTTTCCGTTATTATTACTTTAAAAAGCTGTGATAGCCTAGTGGTTAGGACGACCGACTTCTACTCGGAGGTCGTGGGTTCGATCCCGGGGCACGCACCTCTAACTTTTCGGAGTTATGTGCGTTTTAAGTATTTAAATATCACTTGCTTTAACGGTGAAGGAAAACATCGTGAGGAAACCTGCATGCCTGAGAGTTCTCCATAACGTTCTCAAAGGTGTGTGAAGTCTGCCAATCCGCTTGGCCAGCGTGGTAGACTATGGCCAAAACCCTTCTCACTCTGAGAGGAGACCCGTGCTCTGTAGTGAGCCGGTAATGGGTTGATCATGATGATGATGATTACTTTAAACATCAGCCGTGAAGATGACAATTACGCCTATGGGTTTCTATTAGACTACGTATATACTGGTGACATCTGAAGAGGTCACATCTTCTGACATTATCACCACATGCACCTCTTTAGAGTCGTATATTTACGCGATCATTGAATTAATTTTTTCATATAGTACCTCAATGTACCTACGCGATCACCGTTACAATATAAATAGGTACGTTTAACAGGTACTAACATTCATATCGCTGGGTACTAAATATTTTGTTTCGGACATGTTAAATGTAGCGTATATTACAAGTGATAATATTATGAAAAGTATCAATTCCAGACCAAGTAAAAAATAACTTTTCCTTAAACGGTCTCAATCTACAATAGAACCCTAGACTACAGATATTTACTTGCAATTCAAACTTTTGCTCTGCTGCACGAATTAATTAATTAGTGGTAACAACAGTAGGATAGAATCTAAGTTTGAAGATAAAATGATAGGATAGTCACTTTCTAACTTAGATTAAATAACAGTACCTAATGGAAATAATCACCTGTCTATTGACACTTCACGACTTTTGCAGAAGCACCTTTTTCCACTCGATTGCATTCTACCACCTCTAACGGGGGGGTTGCATCCGTCCCTTTCTATCGCACCTCAATTCCCTTTCACCTGTCCCCGTCTCGCTTCTATTTATGACTTATTAACTTCTCTTAGGTATCATGGCAACCCACCCGCTCTCAAACGCTCTACGGATTTAATATACGAAATTGTGAACTCAGCCGAAAGTCAGAAGCAGTTTATTGAATCTGAAGTTATAATACACCCTCTTTAATATTCATCATTAACTCTATAATTTAAATTGACAGGTCAATTAAATTATAAAGCTTTTTAAAGCTTTTTTTTTCACTTTAATACTTGAAATTTAATATTTGAATTTATAATCAGAAATGATTTATTTGACTGTAAATAAAAGTTTGATTTATTGTTATCTAAGTATATAATAATATAAAGTAGCTTGCCTACTATAATAGTACCTACTACTTGATTACGGTACTACTTGCTTATTATTTGATACTAGCTGAACCCCGCAACTTCGTTCGCGTAGATAAAGGTTTTTATATAGGATCGGATCGGTTCCCATAATTCTTTTATGTACCTAAACTAAATGTAGCCTGTTACTCCTTATAACACTGAAAGTTCCATTAAAATCGATCCAGCCGTTTCGGAGATTAGCTGGAACAAATAGACAGAACGACAAACATAAATTTAAACGCACGCCAGTTTAAAATAAGCCGTACGTACAAAGATCCGGGTCCCAAGTTATTTGAACCCAATAAATGTCTGAACCAAAATACCTATGACCTTGAAATATTTACGGGACAATACATAAAGTACTACCTTTCTAACAAAAAAAGAATAAGTGAAATCGAACCACGCGTTAATGACTTACAGCTAAATACACGTTTTAACTTTAATCCCCTCTCTCAAGGGAACCGTGCTGAATTTCGGGATAAAAAGTATCCTATGTCCTACCTCGGAGTATAAACTCAAATCGTACCAAGTTTCATTCGAATCCGTTCAGTAGTTTCGGCGTGATGCGCGGCCAAGATACAGACAGACAGACAGACAGACAGACAGACAGACAGACAGACAGACAGACAAAAATGAAACAAATTGCAGTTTTGGCTTCAGTATCGATTATAGAGTGCCCTCCAATAAAAATTTTCAAAATATCTTCAATGTACAGAATTGGATCTGTTACAGTTTTATTATATTATAGATAGATAGACTAGCTCACCAGACAGACGACGCCCTGTCTGAATTCAAAAATGACATAGAGGAAAAAAGCACTTTCGGTTTTTCCCGAATTTTCCAATTTTCTTTTTTCCCTAAAATCCATATTCGGACTATTATGAACATTAAAAAAATGGTGTTTTTTGCAACGAACAAGCATTTAAATTTTATTTATATAAGGTTTCAATGTTAGTCACAGTCACAATAATTGTCTTAATTACGAAACACTTAACTCTGTAGAGACTATCAGAGAGTCAGACGTAAATTTTTTTACAGTAAACTAGCATTGAATATGTGAGCCGAAATCACGACACACATTGTTTTAATAATATTATTTAGAAATGTCAATACCAATTTTGGCTAGATACAGTTTATGTTATTTTAGAATTCCTAAATAAAAGTTCAAGTTTATTTTCCTATCTCAAATATCAAACACACTACGTGACCGTAGCGATTCGGCGACGGATCGCGGTGTTTGCCGACAGATCGCTCCTTGGGGACGCGAATCGAACGGTCTTGTGCTCACGATGCAATAAAAATCAAGATATCCCTAAAATACAAACTCAATACGAAGAAAATCTCGCGTAAAAAAAATCAACAACATGCATTACGTACCTATTATTACCTACCTACTCTGTCTACATTAAAAATGTTATTTTTGCTTTTTAACCCCCAACGCAAAAACGACGGGGTGTTATAAGTTTCACATGTCTGTGTGTGTGTGTGTGTGTGTGTGTGTGTGTGCGTGTGTGCGTGTGTGTGTGTGTGTGTGTGTGCGTGTGTGTGTGTGTGTGTGTCTGTCTGTTCCCCTGTAGCGCTCAAACGGGTGGACCGATTTGAATGCGGTTTTTTTTTGTTTGAAAGGTGAATTAGTCGAGAGTGTTGTTAGCTATGTTTGATGAAAATCGATCCAAGATGGCCGCCGCTACAAAATGGCGGATTACATATTTTTTTCACAACACCCTTAATATGGGTATCAAATGAAAGGGCTTGACTAGTAGAATATCACTATTGCAAATCTAAGATGGCCGCCGCCACAAAAAAGCGAATGTCGGGGGTTTTTTAAATTTTTTATTTATACTTGTTAGTATTACGCACTCGAAAAAAATGGACAAATTTCAATGGAATCATCTCGGTGTCTGTTTATCGCGGACGTTTTATTCCGAAACTATTGAATCTGTCACGCTGATTAGTACAAATAAAGTACATCAAAGAATATAAAGGCAGTGTACTTATATGTTTTCTTTCTAGAATAGAATAGAATAGAAAAGTTTTTTTATTCAAATAAACTTTTACAAGTATTTTGAATCGTCAATTGAATCTACCTGATTCGGAATGCCGAGAAGAACCAGTAAAAATCTCGGTGGTTGCTCTTTTACTATGCCGGCGCTATATATAGGGTAGGGTGGTGCAAGACTGCGCGGTCGATAAGACTGCGCACACGTCCTACCTAGACAACGGAGTTAAATTCGTAGCTAACTTCAGTTGTGTTTTACTTGTTATCGAAGCCGGTGCGTGCTCCAGAAAAAATATTGGAATTTCTTGAGAAATGCAGGAATTATGTGAGTTCAAAGTTTTTATATACGTTTGATCTTATTTTTTAACGAATTGAATGTATTATTACTAAAAAAGTTATTAAAATGTTGGTGTTTTATCCTTAATTTTGCACAACGGGTTAGGTCATGTTTATGATCCATACAAAATAGTATAGCAATTTTCTACGAAATGGCAGTAATATCGTAATGATTAAGCCGGCACCTAAGTGTGTAAGATTGCGCATCTTGAGTGCGTGTAGTACTGCGCGCAACTTTACACAGTACACACATTGTTTGTTGTTTATACATTAGTTTCTTTTTAACCCCCAACGCAAAAAGAGGTTTATAAAGACCACTGCGTGTGTGTTTGTCTGTTTGTGTATCTGTCTGTGGCACCGTAGCTCTTAAACGGGTAAACTGGTTTGAATGTGTTTTTTTATTTGAAAGCAGGTTTTCAGCAATGGTTCTTAGATACGTTTTATCAATAGGTATCGGTTGCAAATAATTTGTGATTTTTAGGGTTCCGTACCCAAAGAATAATAACGAAACCCTATTAATGTGACATTAATAGGGTAATTCTGCTGTCTGTCTGTTTGTCTGTCTGTGTGTCTGTCTGTCCGCCGGTCACAGGTCTCTAGCTCGCAGACAAAATGAGGTACAAACCTGAAATTTTGGTATTTTGTGTAAAACGTTGATCCAAAATCAAATATTGAATTAAAAATTGAATTAAATTATTTTTAGGGGGGGCTCCCATACATGAGAAAGGAGCCGGAAAAAAAAATTTTTCTTACCCTAGCTTGTGGGATATCATTGTTTAGAGCTCATTAAGTGGAGTAAATATATATATTTTTTTAAATTTTTGCTCAAAAAATAAGGAAATGGGGGGCCATCAAAGTTGTCAGTTTTAGACCATTTTTGTGACGGGGGCTATCTCAAAAACTAAACTAGTTAGGAATATAATATTTCGGTATATTAATTACTTACCATATGCTCTATTTAAACAACAAATACTGAAAACAACGATTCATAAAATAGTTTATAAGCTGTGACCCAAAACAAACGAACATTTTTTGGGTTATTCTTTCATGGGTTGTTGGGATGTCTAGCTCGAAAATTAAATATTTCTTAGACCTAAAATATTATATTGTTCATAATTATGTACGGAACCCTAAAAAAGTGAGGCCCGACTCGTACTTGGCCAATTTTTATGTTTATTAAAAGTGCGCAATCTTATCGATCTCAACGCGCAGTTTTACACACTAGGATGTGTAAAACTGCGCAATTCTCGTTAGTCGCTTTCTTTGATTTATTGTGAATGTTATTATTTTTTTTAATATTATAAGTATGTGGTTTTGTTGTCAGATAATTAATGATTATGAATACATAGTTTCATCCGGATAACCCTTGCACTTTTCATTTTATGTAGCTTCAATCCCAAACTGCGCCGTCTTGCACCACCCTACCCTACCTAAGTGTACTTTTCAAATTGTGAATATATAAATAGAAATAGATTATTTTAATTCAAATAAATTTTTACGGTTTTGAATTGTCAAGTGAATCTACACTAAATTAGAATGCAGTAGCGTAAAGAACCACCAAGAAACTCAGCAAAACACGAAAAAAAAAAAGAATTTCGTATTTGAGAAGGCTCCTTTTTAGGGTTCCGTACCTCAAAGGGTAAAAAAAGGAACCCTTATAAGATCACTTTCTTGTCCGTCTGTCCGTCCGTCTGTCCGTGTGTCACCACCGATTTTCTCAGGAACAGGTGGACCTAGCAAGTTGAAATTTATACCAGATACCTATGGTCCATGGTCTATGGTCCCTATTAGGTGTATAAAAATTAAGGTCCTGAGTCCACACAATAAAAAGATATGGGCAAATTTAGATTTTCACGAAAACTTATAAGTACCAAAATTTACTCTAATTTTCAACTTTTTTTATTTTTCGGAATTTTCCCTTTACTTGATCTGTAAGACCTTGCTTTTGACCAAAATTGACAAATCTAGGTCAACCGGAAGTACCCTATAGGTTTTGGGTCGAAAACCTAAATGGTAGTTCCAGTTGACCTAGAATTACGAAATTTGGCAAAAAGCCAAGCACAAATAAAGGAAAAATTCCAAAAACTAAAAAAGTTGGAAATTAAATGGTGTCCCCATACATACATAGTTAAGCCAATTAAGATAGACCTCTGAGTTGTATACTCATACAATTTAGAGGTCTAGCTTAATTAGCACCTTACCTTTTAAGACATAAACTAATGAAAAACAGATTGTACTTATACTTCTCGAGTACGGAACCCTCGGTGCGCGAGTCTGACTCGCACTTGACCGGTTTATTTGATTTTATGTTTCTGTATATTAGAAAGGGCTTTACCCTTTTGTTCTGGAAAATCAAAAGTTTCCACGGGATTTTTTAAAACCTAAATCCACACGGGCGAATCATCTAGATAATAAATTTAAAAAAAAGTGTTCGAAAGAGCACTTTATCGGCTTTTTCAGTTAGGTACTTAGTGCGCAGAAAATGTTTTAGACATAAAAATAAATACAAAAAAACCTGAGCATATGGCATAACACAATCCCTGTGTAAACATGAAATCCGACATAGAACCACATAATATCATGTATAGTTAAACGGCGAGTACTTATCTGTGTACGAGTAGAAAGCAGAGTTACGTCAATAAGGGTTACCACTGTCAAATGTTCAAACGCAGGACACGAAGATAGAATTACTAGGCAATCGTTAAGATTATTTGAAAACATAGAGGCCTCATAGATAAATAATAATAAAAATTACAGCTGGGTAAATAATAATCATTAATTAATTATAATTATTTATTTTGTATTGTGTATGTAACTTAAATATACTTACATACACAAAGTACAAATATGTAAGTAACTACTTATCTTTATGTGTTTAAATAAGTGGTTTATTATATATTTTTTGATAGTTGTATTTATCTGTTTATTTGTGAGAAGTACCGGAATACCTATTAATAGTCAATCTTTAACTTAAGAGTTGAAATAATAATTATTTCAAGCCACGCTTTCGTTCATCATTAGATGGCTCCGTATATATAAAAACTTGTAGAATCAATTTTTTTCTACAAATTTTTACTTGTAGAAAAAATTGTATTTTTAACCCCCGACGAAAAAACGACGGGGTGTTATAAGTTTGACGTGTCTGTGTGTGTGTTTGTGTGTATGTGTCTGTTCCCCCGTAGCGCTCAAACGGGTGAAACGATTTGAATGCGGTTTTTTTGTTTGAAAGGTGAATTAGTTGAAAGCGTTCTTAGCTATGTTTGATGAAAATCTGTCCAAGATGGCCGCCGCCACAAAATGGCGGATTACATATTTTTTCACAACTCCCTCATTATGGGTATCAAAAAAAAAAGGAAAGTGCTTGACTAGTAGAATAGCACTATGTAAATCCAAAATGGCCGCCGTCACAAAATGGTGAATGCTGGGGGTTTTTTTTATTTTTAATTTATACTTGTTTTACACCAACTGAAAAATCGGATTATAATACTAAGCTGACTTTTGTCAAAATGTCAGCAATATGTTAAGACAAAGAAGAAAACTAGGCCTCCCTCATTACCAGGAAATAGCCCAGATGTACAGGACAGCTGGAAGCCCTAGTCTATGCTAAATACGTGTACAGGTGTGCGGGCGGGCGGGCCGCCCAGGGCTCCGCCCCGCTTCCATTGTTTCATCGCTTACTCGCTCGAAATTGAATAAATTAAAGCCAAATTTAATAACTCTATTAAGTTTCTGCCGACATAAACAACTCTTGACGTATGCTGGTCCGGACGTTATCAGGGGCGATTTTATTCAATTAGTTTCGGATGCTTAGCGTGGGGTTGTTGAAAGCTTTTTATACTGATTATCATCTACGCTGTTTTATTACATTTTATGTTGCTTCTCAGTTTTAATGACTAGCTCAAACCGGGCGGCGGACCACTTAGTCGAAAATAGATAAAATCTCAAAACAACCATTTTAGACATTTATATGAATCATGTTTGTTTTTAAATTTTCATTTGTTAATGATTGATTAATATAGTGTCTCCAGTCAATAAGGGCACAACTCAAAATCATCATTTTTGAGGAGAGGCAAAAAACATAACTTTTGATGATTTATAGTACCTACTTCGGAATTGAAATTATAACTTCTTTTGATTTAAATTTGTATCTAAAAAATGCCCTTTTTATACAGTGGGAATTATTCCTACTTTTTGTCACTCTTGGTATACTTATATTTTTTTAGTTTTTCTTGAGTTGTTCTCTTTTCTTCTTCCCTTTTTGACAAATTATAAAGAAACAACCTTATTATCAGTTTGCTCGTATATAAATAAATAGGATAAGTTATTCATTTATTTTGACGTATTAAAAAAATCGGCTACGTGCGTATTAAAGTCACGCATTCAGAATAAATAAATAATTATTTGGTTTAAATTATTCCGCCACATCCAATTTGCTAGGAAACGCATTCAGATTATTGCTGATTTCTAAATACTGTGCTAGTTAACACAATTGTGGCTAATTCTGTTGTACACAATCCCTAAACTAAACTAAATTGGCCGGTCCTTTTCCGCTGGGAGCGTTATGAAAAAGATAGGAATAGATTTAGACCTGTCATTTTAGTTTAATTAAGAAATGGTGAAAAATTGAGTTAGCCCCATGTTTCTTTTTTTTTTTTTGTAATCCATACGTATAATAAAATCGTAGACTTGCCGTGTCTGTATATTAAAATTTTTTGCAAAATTATAACGGGGGATGTTAGGAATAAGTATTGGAACGTAAAAAAGCTATTTTTGAAATTTTTCTGTTTGTCTGTATGTTTGTGCGCGCATCACGCAAAAACTACTGAATGGATTACAATGAAACTTGGCACAATTTAAGTTCATACTACGCAGTAACATATAGGATACTTTTATCCCAAAATTCAGCGCGGTTACCTTGGGAAAGGACATGAATATCAAAATGTGCACTTAGCTTTAATTCACTAACGCGTAGTCCGATTTAATTCATTTTTTTTAGTTAAAAATTGTTTCATAAATATTTCAAGCTCATTAGTTTTGTAGTTCAGAAATTACAGCCATCACAACCCTCACTATTCCATATAACTTGGAACCCGGATTGTACAGGAACCTTTGAACGTCCGGATTATCATCTGTGTTGCATTAAAATTTGTGTTTGTCTGTCTCCGAAATGCTGGACCGATTTTGATGGGACTTTCATTGGGAAAAACCTAGTGATGGGAAAGAGCTATTAAAAAATTAATACACATTACTGTAGTGCCATTTTAATGCGCGACTATCAACAGTGTAAGCTCAAAGGAGCTTAAGAAAAACAAAGAGTTCCCGCGGGATATTTAAAAACCTAAATCCACGCGGACAAAGTCGCGGGCATCCTCTAGTATTGACATAAACTACAATCATGTAATTCGGATTTTCGGTTCGCAAACTCCATAAATTTTTACGTAAGGGCCTCTTCGAGAGAATGGTTGAAAAATAAAATTAAAATAATCTTCATATTAATAAGCAAGTAAGTAGTATCATTTTCCTGAGTCCTTAGTTAGATACATAATAGTAGATATTTTAAAATGATATATTTTTGTTTATTTCATTAACGAGCGTAGAAGACAGAAGCTTGTAACCTATATTACAGAGAACGAATAGTATTATAATTTTGACGTGATAATTAACGTCTTATAAATCGCTCAACGCCGGCTACACGCACGAAAAAGCATGACTCATCGTCACTTTCCACCTAGCCGAGCGTGCAAGAGAGAGCTCGGAACAAGCGATAGAGAGACAATGTTTTCATGATATTATCACGTAAAATCATCATCCGTAAACAGACTTTACAGACAACATTTTTTTTTGTTTATTCTTAACTCAAGTAAAGACCAGAATATAATACATACATATTTCAAGAATTAAACAACTGAAAAATATTATTTATCATTTATCAGTAAATTAATAATTAAAAAAAAAATATTAGGTACATGCATCAATAACTTTTCGTTAATTTGAGATATCATGCATTCGGTGCATATGAACGTGCCAAAGACAAGATTAATAATAATAAACACATGCACTTGAAAGAAAATCTTGGACTGTGCTGTACAACATTCAAATTAGTTTTTATAACAGACTCACCAAAGTTACATGTATAAGAAACACGAAGAGAATAGATATGTATCACCAATAAAATATGATTTTCCCTAATTAATTTAACCTATCATATGTTCTAGATATGCTAATTTAAATTTGATATGTTTCATACTGATATTCTTAAGAGTGGTTGTTGTTTTAGTATGTACGCTCAGATGTTACTTTATCAGTAGAGTATAATACGATTGATTACTTTATAAATACATACTTTACTAAATATACAGGTGAATCCGGAGGGCATCACTCTTAAGGATTTTATGCACTTGAAGGAACCCGTTTTGTGTATAGTTTGTGATAAACACTTTCACTTGTTTCATGATGTTTTTTAGTGTTATTATTTGCTCCTTGCAGCGATACCACCCTTAAGAGTGATGCGCCCCCGGCGAACGCCACGTGACTGCCGGCTTTGCACAACCTTTGTGTTTACATCCACCCCCATCCCCCGCCCCGTTCCTCCACTTTTCCCATCCCCTCTCGCTACGACTATTACATTTTTCCGGCAGCAAATACATTTTCAATTAAAAAATACATAATCAGATATTTATAATAGACTGGATGATGCCCGCGACTTCGTGCGCGTTGATTTAGGTTTCTTTAAATTCTATAGGCAATTTTCCGGGATCAAAATTGCCTATGTCAATTTCCGGGACGCAAGCTACCCCTGTACAAAATTTCGTATAAATCAGTTAAACGGATGGACTTTTAAGAATCCCGTGGGAACTTTTTAGTTTTCGGAGATAAAAAGTAGTTATGCCCGTCCCCGGGGTGTACCTAGACTAACTGCGTACCCATCAAAATCGATTAAACTATTTGACCGTGAAAAGTTAGCAGACAGACAGACACACTTTCGCATTTATAATATTAGTATGGATGAAATATACAGTACGTATTCGGAAATTCTCATGACAAAACTTTAATCTATACGTTCACATTAATGAAGGACACTGATTACTGATTCCGTTTCTTTTATTAATATTGCTCAGTGCTCACCATATTTAAAAAAAATATAATGGAATGGTTTCCACTGGCGACGGGATAGCATGCACTCACTTAGCATGCCAGTAGTCAGGGCTCCCTTGTGCTGTTTGAAGAAGTAGGTAACGCTTTCTGTGTCCCAGCCTCGATCTGATAAACGAAAGCTTGTTCAAAAACACGACTATTGGACCAATTTTATAGATAATCCAAACGCTTGCTAACATAAAGTCTGTCTGTCTGTTTGTGATAAACTCTAAAACTACAGAATGGATTTTCATGCGATTTTCACCAATAGATAAAGTGAATCATGAGGAAGGTTTAAGTCTAGATATGTTAGTGTTATGTATAAATTGGTTGAAATAATATGGCGATAATCTATATATATATAAAACAAAGTCGTGTTAGTTCGAACACTTATAACTCGAGAACGGCTGGAGCGATTTTCATGGTTATTGATTTGTTGTATTTGTCTCCGTCCCGAATAGCATAATAACTATTAAAAACATTGGAAAATTGACGAAAAAAATTAAATAAAAGAAAAAACATTTTCCCATACAAAATGTTCACGGGTTTCGTAACTGTCAAACATTTAATTGTCATCCCGTCTTCGATACGGTAAATTCTCACCCGTACGTCTCATACAGTACGTAATATATATTCTGTGCGTATGTTTGTCACCGGGCAGGACGAAGTCTGCCGGATCCACTAGTCATTGTTAAAAATGTCGGAAAAAGTCAAGCTGCCTGAGAGCTTTCATCGAAAACGATGCCTAATCTCTTTGAGATATAACAAAACAATGTATATGGTGGGATAGCGAGTAATTACTACTCATGCGAAGCCAGGGGCGGGTGTAATATTTAAGTAGTTTTTTTTTAAAGCAATGACAGCGAATATTGGATTTAGCCAGTGTACAGTTACATAGGTATGCCTATCTGTAGGTAGTAGGTTATTATAGTTCTTTACAAAATAACTAAGGTATAGGTACTAGTCAGGATTCCGGTGGACTGGAAACTGAGATAAGAAGCTTTGCGTCATAAAGCTGTGTGCGGGGGAACAAATGGGCTCCCCGACTGGTATAGAGTATTATTTATGATATTACATAATAATATATAAAGATGCAATTAGCTATTATTTTTTTTAGATCGAAAACTTTTTTGTATACAAAAGGATTGACCTTCTTGCAACTTATTCTGGCACGCAATGATCATAAATTTTTTGAAGTGTACGTGTTTATCTATTGCGTCGTAATTAATAATTTTGACTGACTGAATGACTGATTGACAAACAGACAGACAACGCATATCATAATGCGTTGGACCAAGAGATTTGAAATTTGGAAGATATATATATAAGTAGGTACCTACCTATTCCTTGAGTATCTTAGAGATTTTTGAATGCATCCTTAAAGGGTTAAAAAGGGATGGTAAGTAAATTGTATAAAGAACATTTTTAAGCCTTAAACCACGCGGACGAAGTCTTGAGCAAGAATTAGTCTATTTTGTGGCATTAAAATGCTTTTTCTGTATTATAATAATTTCCTTTGTCCCTGTCCGACGGAACAACATGCAGCATGCATCACTAATGGATTTGTGCCATAAAGCAAAGCTTGACGACACTGTAATTATGTGCAACACGCAACTCTAATATTACAAATATAACTGCCTCGTTGGTCTAGCGGTTAGCACGTTCGACTGTGGATCACGAGGTTCGATTCCCGGGTCGGGCCAAAAAAAAAAATGAGGTATTGGGTTTTTCTGTCAAGAAATTCTCAGTGCCAGCCCGGAGTTGGAAGTTGGCGGTGTTAGATACACCCCCGTGCCTCGGAGAGCACGTAAAGCCGTCGGTCCTGCGCCTAATCTCTCTCCGGTCCGCATTGGCGTCCCATCGGACTATGAGAGTGAGGGAATAGAGAGTGCACCTGTGTATGTTTACACGTGTACACTTGTGCACTATAATATCTCCTGCGCAGATGGCTAGTCTCTGCCTCGGTTGAGATTGGCCGCCGTGGCCGAAATTCGGTCAGGAGGACATTATTATTATTACAAATATTTTACTTTAAAATAGATATATGAATAACTAGATGATGCCCGCGACTTTGTCCGCGTGGACTTAGGTTTTTAAAAATCCTGTGGGAGCTATTTGACTTTCCGAGATAAAAGTTGTATAATATTATGTCAATTTCCGGGACGCAAGCTACCTCTGTACCAAATCACTACATAGTATAAAACAAAGTCGTTTTCTCTGTCCCTATATCCCTATGTATGCTTAAATCTTTAAAACTACGCAACGGATTTTGATGCGGTTTTTTTTAATAGATAGAGTGATTCAAGAGGAAGGTTTATAAGTAGAAAAATTAGACCCGGTAGGTGGCGCTAATAGCGGGCAGGACGACGTCTGCCGGGTCCGCTAGTTTCGTATAAATCAGTTATACGGATGGACCTTTAAGAATCCTAAGTAGACTATGTCCATCCCGGGATGTAAGCTACCTCTGTACCAAATTTCATCAAAATTGGTTCAAAAAGCCTAAAGAATATCTTCGTCTAGACTCTAGAGACATACCTACTTTGTACCTACCTGAGCTTGACAATATTTTCATAGGATTGACATGATCTCCCGTGTGGGGTTGCTGGTCCCCCATCGGGCGCGTCCCCCCGGTGGCGGATGGGGGAACGCCTCCCAGATATGGGAGGTACCGGGGAAACCCGGCGCGGACCAAAACCAGCAGGGGGTTGCCGCTTGGAGGATCCTGGTACTTCTCTGTTCATCAGAGTGGACTGTGGAGACTCCGGGCGGCGACAATTGGGGGGGCGGCTTTCGGGCCGTGAGGAAGAAAACCTCGTTAAAAAATTACAGGAGGGGGTGGAAACGCCCTGCGCGGCGGGTCCGCTGGTCTTTTTGGCCGGTGGGCGCTGGCTTCGGCCACCGTCGGGCAACCCGTAATCCGCACTGAGCGGAACCGGGGGCCCCACGCACTGAGCGAGGGGCCGCGAGGAAGAAAACCTCTATAAAAAATTACATGAGGGGTGAACCTCTTGAGGGTCGCCTGCGGGTGTGACCCTCTTGAGGGTTGCCTCTAGCGAGGAACTCCGGGTGATGGAATGGTGTATCCGTCGCCCGTTGAGACGCCTCGGGTCGGGAGGCGCACCATTATGTTCCTGGTGCGCCTCAGACGGTGTTAGGGGGCCTTTAGGTCCCCCGGTGGAGGGTCTGCCTCGGCGGACGGCGCCGGCTGGGTCGCGGATGATTGCGCAAGTGTACCCGTAACCCAGCCACCAGGCGACACGGAGGAACATCGCTGGGTTTTAGTGGGTATTCTGGCCACTTCTTGGCCTGCTTGAGTCCCACACTACCTTCCGGAAGCGTCGCAGTCCGCTGCGCTGCTTCCGAAAGGTGTGCGTAAATGCATTTCCCAGCGTAAAAAAAAAAAAAAAAAAAAAGATTGACATGATCTGATGAGCCTTGTCTCTTCACTATAGGGTTATATTTTCACATTTAAACATGATTTCCTGCTTTTTCGAACATTTCATAAAAGAATGTTTATTTTTTATACAACGTTAGTTTTCTGAAAGTAGTTTGTTCAGAATCAGTAACAAAATCGAATCCAACCATTTTTATATAGTGTTATATTTTTGTCCAAAAATATTTTGAAATCCTACAAGCTTAGACACAATGGTTTACCGCGCATCAGCTGACGGTCGGCACACAGCGGCGGTCATTCAACTCGCGTCGATCGCAAGTCGCTGCGGCGACGGCTTGCGGTGACCATTTTTTTCGAGGACAACGACGCAACATAACAAGCTTATAACTTCGTTACTTTTCATTATATTTTTTTGAAATTTTGTATAAATATTATTAATGTAAAAATATTTGACACGTGTTTCGGTTTTTGCGCAAAGTAAAACTAACGTTGTATATTTAGTTACATGAGTTTTCATTGATCTGTGGAGACATAAATTTTTTTTTTTTATTATCTAAGATACCGTTTCATCTAGTTGTTTTCAACGAATCATTTCAGGTCAATTGATATTATATTCTCAAAAATAATTTTATTTCATTGAATACATAATTATTATACTTCCCCCGCAATACGGCAGGTGAACGATAGCTAACGAGGCAATTGGAGCTGATATTTGCGACTCTTCAAAGGTACCAATTAGAACAGCTCAGAGTATAAGAAGCTTAACTAGTCATGAGTTGCAAACAGCGGATATTACAATATTGATGTTTCTACCTACACAGTATATTATAACTAATGTACTTTTTATGAATATACATACCTAATTATGTAGATTGAGAAATTTCCATATTTAATTTTGGAAAAGTATCAGCCTGGCTGTTCAGCACGAAAATGCCAACCATACGTATGTTTTAGCATCGATTCACACGGACATGTTGTGTTTAGTAAATAGATTGAACTAGCTACTAAGTTTTATTGAAACATTCAAAATCAAACCTCATTATGTCGATCTGTCTAGGCTAGAGAATTTTGTTTTATTTTGGGATTCAGTTATTTTCGCGCAGTAAATTGGTACAAATCTGTGCACTCATCGCAAATCTATCTATCTGCTTGTCAAAGTCCCTTCGAAATCAATTCTACCATTTCGAAGATGAGCCTTTTGTATTTCCGAGTACCTAACAAAGATTCTGATGGTTCATATTTTTATGGAATCCTTCCATAACTTTCTTACTGATCTCCCAATTAAAAGTCTTCCCTTTGAAATTAAATATTTTTCCGATATTTTTTACCCCATGCTAGACAAGACACATTCAAAGTAACACAGCCCGCGGACACATTAATGTGAGCCGGCATTCATCACCATGGTATTGAGAACGAATGAATAACCGAAAATAATCTCCGCGGGGCTCTACGGAAAATTGTAGAGAGAAGAGTAGTGTTGTGATCGACGCGATTTAAGAACGAGCCGTAAGAAGTTCCTCTTTCCGTGAACTACGATGTCGTTCTTTTTATATGAAGCCAGGTTGTTTGTTATTCCAATATCCAGTTAACTAGTTAGTTTAATTATTTTCCAAACGAAACTTTGAAAAAATCATTCCAGTTGGCTCGCATCGGACCTTGATATATTGTTTGTGAACCTACATAATTAGGGTTCCGTACCCGAAGGGTAAAAAACGGAGCCCTATTAATGTCACTCGGCTGTCTGTCTGTCTGTCTGTCTGTCCGTCTGTCCGCCGGTCACAGGTCTCTAGCTCGCAGACGAAATGAGTTACAAACCCGAAATTTTGGTATTTAGTGTAAAACGTTAACCCAAAATCAAATATTGAATTAGAAATTGAATTAAATTATTTTTCAGGGGGGCTCCCATACATGAAAAAGGAGCCGGAAAAAAAAATTTTTCTTTACCCTAGCTTGTGGGGTATCATTGTTTAGAGCTCATTAAGTAGAGTACAAATATATATTTTTTAATTTTTATCTCAAAAAATAAGGGAATGGGAGGCCATCAAAGTTGTCAGTTTTAGACCATTTTTGTGACGGGGGCTATCTCAAAAACTAAACTAGTTGGGAATATGATATTTCAGTATATTATGTACTATATGCTGTATTTAAACAACAAATACTGAAAACAACGATTTATTAAATATTTTATAAGCTGTGACCAAAATAAACGAACATTTTTTTGGGTTTTTCTTTCACGGTTTGTTGCGATGTCTAGCTCGGAAATTAAATATTTCTTAGACCCAAAATATTATATTGTTCATAATTATGTACGGAACCCTGAAAGAGCGAGGCCCGACTCGCACTTGGCTGATTTTTTTTATGTAACAAAAGTGTCAATTATTTTTTTGTATGATTAAGTTACAAATAGCCCTAAGATCTATATTATAAAGCTCAACAGCTCCTGACTTGGAGTGAAACCCGAAAGGTTGTAGGATCCAACCAACCGTAGGTCTTAAACTAAACTATAAACTAATAATAGTACCTACCTAATAGTACCTACACGTATCTCTCGCAGGTTACGCTCAACACTAGCGCGGGTGCGTGCAGGGACGGGGGAGGGGGAGGGGGAGGGGGGAGGGGTCTGAACAACGGCCTCGTTACGCCACTTCCGTCGGAAGTCGCCTCGCGATGCATTGTCGTCGCCTCGGAGGGTGGACACTGATGTTTTCATTTTCATCGCAAACATTAATATGTATATTCATCATTCGGGGGTATCCTCGTATTTTTGTGCCCCGTATTTGTAGAGGCTCATTTCCTTTATTGCACTAACAAAACAGCTTGGAAAAATAAAAATATACTTATACGGCCTAGTGGTTAAGACTTCAGCCTCCCTTTCGGCGGACAGAGTTCGATGCCCAGCGCAGTTTAACTGTTCAAATTCAAAAAGCAATTAAATATCACTCGCTTTATCGGTGAAGGGAAACATCGTGAGGAAACCTGCATGAGAGTTCTCCAACATGTTCTGAAAGGCGTGTGAAGTCTTACCAATCAACACTTAGCCTGCGTGGTGAATTACTATGGTCTAAACCGTTTTCATTCTGAGAGGAGACAATATGTGCCATGTAGTGGGCCGGTAATGGGTTTGATAATGATGATGATACAAATAAATGAATTAAACTGTTTTATGTATTTTATCATTAAAAACAAGTTGAAATTAAGTCAAAGTAACCGTAGTCCCCATACCCATATATCTACCACAGAAGAACCACTTTACAAAAGCTTAGTCTCCTGTCAAACACCTCAAAATTCCCTCGGGTTCCCCGGCCAGTATAACCGTCGTCTTTAACAATTATTATTAAAGTCAACTGTGGGAGTAAAAGTCTTATGCCAAATAATAATTAGTGGAAATAATTACAGATCTCAGAGGCTCTCCCAGCTGTCGGGGTATGGGAAAGTAATAATGTGGATGCAGAGAGGTGTCTTTTCGGTCCGAGCCCCCCGGGAAATCACGGTAAGCCGCGCGTCGACGACGCGTCGCGTCGGCGTCGGCTAAATCTGTCGATCGAACTAGGGCTGGGAAAACTTATATATTATTTCAAAATACGATTAAAATAATATTTAATATGTCTACATAATATTATTATCCATGTACATACATAAATATATTCTAAAAATGTAGTCTATTGATATTATTTGTTTCTAACTGCCTCGTTGGTCTAGTGGTTAGCATATTTGGCTGCGGATCACACATGTGATCCGCAGTCCTGGGTTCGATTCCCGGATCAGGTTAATTAATTATTAGGTATTAGATTTTTCTTTTCCAGCTGTCTGTTCCTTTGTGTGTTTTACCCCCGTGCCTCGGAGAGCACGTTGAGCAGTCGGTCCCGGTTAATACTTAATATCACTATCACGTGACAATAGTCGATAAAACCTACCAATCCGCATTGGAGCAGTGTGGCGGGTCTAAACTCGCCGCGACAATGCGACACTACCGGAAAGGTCAGGTGCAACACTGACGGCTTAACGTGCTCTCCGAGGCACGGGAAATCTACCATCTAACACCGCCAACTTCCAACTCTTTGGCACTGATAAATAATTTAAAAAACCTAATAATTACCTCATAATTTTTGATCCGACCCGGGAATCGAACCCGAGACCTCATGATCCGCAGTCGAGCACACCAACCAAGGCAGTTTATTCAGGATATTATGTCACATCACTAACCCAACCTAAACCGCGCTTGAATCCAGAGATCGCCGTGAATGGGCTCTGATGAATCACGCCCGCTCACGTGGAACGATGTGCAACGCGTTACAGCCCCGATAAGCGGCTAAAAAGGGTTCCAAATGTGGTGGAAGTTAATCCGTCATACAACAAGCTATATTTTAGGAAAAATTAAACGACTTCGGTCAGCAATATCAGAGAAATGAGTGTACCAATCAAAAATATTAGTGACATATGAGAAGGTACATTTTTTTTAATGTATGCACTCAGTTGTGCTCCTCCTTGTGGAGACCTTTGATAGCTGACATGGCTGGCATTCTTTTTTTTTTTTTGCTTTACTCTGTTGCACGAGAATGAGCAACTCTGTTTTTTTTTACATTGGGTACATTCCGTACATTTATGTGTGTAACTTCGTACTTAAGTATAAATAAATAAATAAATACTCACACATACACACACGGTCGTCTGTTCCTAAAGTAGGCAACTTAATGCCTGTGTTATAGGTAACAGCCGACTGATAGACATATTTACATATAAATACATATATATTAATAAAGGTATACATACATACATATTATAAATACACCCAGACTCGGGGCGGGAATCGAACCCGCGACCCCGAAGCGGAAGGCAGGGTCACTGCCAACCACGCCAACGGGCCAGTATGATAACTAATAGGTGTGTTAATAATATACTAAAACTAATATACTAAAACAAGTGTAAATTGAAAATTTAAAAAACCCCCGACATTCGCCATTTAGTGGCGGCGGCCATCTTGAATTTGCAATAGTGCTATTCTACTAGTCAAGCCCTTTCATTTGATACCCATATCAAGGGAGTTGTGAAAAATTATATCATCCGCCATTTTGTAGCGGCGGCCATCTTGGACCGATTTTCATCAAACATAGCTAAGAACACTCTCGACTAATTCACCTTTCAAACAAAAAAAACCGCATTCAAATCGGTCCACCCGTTTGAGCGCCACAGGGAACAGACAGACACACACACACACACACACACACACACACACACACACACACACACACACACACACACACACACACACACACACACACACACACACACACACACACACAGACACGTCAAACTTATAACACCCCGTCGTTTTTGCGTCGGGGGTTAATGATAGTGAAAAATCATCAATGTATAGATTTTCATGTATGTAAGTAGTCAAAAACGCGACTTCGTCCGCGTGGATTCAAAAATTTTGCGCTCAACTTTCTTAATTTTTTCTTTCATAAGAACTTTCTCATGATAATAACAAACACAACAAAAGAAAAATTAGCCGTGACCAAGTAAAATAGGGATTCATTTTTATATACATTAGAGATATATTATGATGGTAATGACGACGATAAAGTCAAAGACCAAAGCGGGCTGACCTGCAAGAGATATATTATGTATGACAATTTTTATTAAACCTAATTTTATCATCAAAAGGATATCATCCGCTACAGAGCATTTGGGAATTACCACCATAAACTCTAAATTCACAAAAAAATGTGAAGGCGCCGAGAATAATGAATCCAATTAAAAAACGAAGTATCAAATATGTCACCGTCATGGATTCTACTTCGATACCGTCTCAGCTCTAATAACCAAGATGACAATTATGAGTGAAGACCGGACAGGCGGGCGGACTGAAGACTCATAAGTCTTCATTACCCGGGTAAAAGTTGCTGTCGACGGAAAACTTTGAGGAGTCGATACTCAACAAGCTTTGAGATTATATCCGCCCTTCTTAACATAGTATTTTATAGGTAGGTAGGTTTAACGTTTTATTGAACTTGTGAAAGGAAACTTAGATCTTCTTCTTCTAAATATAATGTATAAAAAGATTGATCTATCAACGCACAGCTCAAACCACTGGCCGGATCGGGCTGAAGCTATTATAGACCAAAACGGTATTAAAATATAACGGTAAATACCATTATAATTTGTTCTCTATATCGTTGGTCTCTATATCGATAATATTGCTTCGTTCAATTAAAATTTTCAAAAAATGTACATAAATCGCTCTGTTTCCGTCCCATCTTGTTTTATAGAATAGGTACCTACTTACGCTATTATAGGTAAGCACAGAATACGGTATACGATTTATTTTATGTATAGAAGGGTGGGTTACTGGACAACTCGACCGCAATAAAATCGACCGAATGGTCGAGTTGTCCACATTCAATTTTATTAATATTTTTTGATGGTCAACTCGACCGCACGTACAAAGTACAGTCATTTACAGTAGCAGATAGGTTGGGATGAGGTATAAAAGTACAGTACAGGTATAAAAAGAAAGAGATAGCAAATCTCATTTTCGTTTAGAGACGTACCGATTATTATCTCTTGTATTCAGGAGAAAAAGACGGCTATTGGTGACATTTAAAAAAATTAGTAGGTGTAATTTATTTGTTATGAAAATCGTTCATAACAAAAAAATCCTGATCTGTGATTTTCTTATAAGATGACATGTTTGATATTATAGACAATAAGAGGCCAAATGCTATTTATGTATGTTTTTATTAATTGATATATGTGATATTTTTTTAGACTGATTAACTGACTGACTGACATAAATCCATGGAAATAGAAATTAAGGTTTTTAATATTGATAGAAATTAGAATACGCTACTACTTTTTATAAATCGTGTATATGCATTTGGGGGTACAATTTCATCTCGGAAATAACCACATCAACGAAGAGTTGATTTTCCAGAGTTAAGATTTAACTAAGCCACACAAATAAGAGCAGTCATTAAAAGTGACAAGTCATTACGTTACGGCGACAATGGGATCATGTTTCCCATTATAATCACGATACTTTAATTTTATTAATGTGCCTATAGATATGTCTTCCTTAATAAAATCAATTAACTTAATAGATTTTAGCTCCGCCGAAAAATCCCTCAAGCTGTTTCAAACATAAGTAAGTAGGTAGGTACATACAAATTAAAAACAAATGTTCTGCAAAGGTTCAGAAAACTAGGTTTAAGTAGCCTTCGCCAGTAAAGCTCTCAGGTACTTATAGCTTGATTTTCACCGATTTATCGACAATTATCATCATAGTAGGTAATAGTTCAGCTAATTTACACTAAACCTTTACCAATTATACCTACCTAGGCCTTTTCGTAGATTCAAGCCAGTCATGTCAAGAAACCCAATGAAAAGCCCTATTAACTACGTATAGAAGTTTCTGAGATTAACGCACACAAGATTGGCGACACATCGGCGAAAATCCAGCTAGGTACATGAGAGCTTTCGCAAGCTGTAAGTATATTATACAGTTACAATATACCTACTGTGGGATTGCTCCTCTGAAATAGTTGTAACTTGTAACAAAACGTCTACAACTCCACACGTTTTTCCTACAATAATAAAAAATAAATAAAAAAATGTTATTAATAATACCTATCATCGAAAATCAAATCTCTGAATAATTGTGCTACCTAAATGTGCGTTAAATGTCGGGGCGGGTCGCTAGAAATCTCGTATATAAAATAGCTACGATATCTATACATATAATAAAATCGTAGACTTGCCGTATCTGTACATTGAAGATTTTTGCAAAATAATAACTGGGGGATGTTAGGGATAAGTAATAGAACGTAAAAAAGCTATTTTTGAAATTTTTGTCTGTTTGTCTGTTTATCTGTTTGTCTGTTTGTCTGTTTGTCTGTTTGTCTGTTTATCTGTTTGTCTGTTTGTCTGTATGTTTGTGCGCGCATCACGTAAAAACTACTGAATGGATTGAAATGAAACTCGGCATGATTTAAGTTAATACTATGGAGTAACATATAGGATACTTTTTATCCCGAAATTCAGCACGGTTCCCTTGGGAGAGGGGATGAAAGGCAAAATGTGTAATTAGCTGTAATTCGTTAACGGGTGGTCCGATTTCATTCATTCTTTTTTTGTTAGAAAGTAGATACTTTAAAGACTACTGGCTTATCTCCGAAAGGCTGGACCGATTTTGATGGGACTTTCACTGGCGGATATTTACATTTTGATGTACCTAAACATCCGCCAGTGAACTTTTAACAGTTTTTAGCAAGGTTTAAGCTCAAAGGAGCATAGGAAAAAACAAAATGATTCCCACGGGATTATTAAAATCAATATCCACGCGAACGAAGTCGCGGGTATCCGCTCGTCTATAATATAATAAAACTGTAACAGATCCAATTCTGTACATTGAAGATATGTTGAAAATTTTTATTGGAGGGCACTCCATAATCGATACTGAAGCCAAAATTGCAATTTGTTTCATTTTTGTCTGTCTGTCTGTCTGTCTGTCTGTCTGTCTGTCTGTATCTTGGCCGCGCATCACGCCGAAACTACTGAATGGATTCGAATGAAACTTGGTACGATTTGAGTTTATAGTCCGAGGTAGGACATAGGATACTTTTTATCCCGAAATTCAGCACGGTTCCCTTGGGAGAGGGGAAGAAAGTTAAAACGAGTATTTAGCTGTAATTCATTAACGCGTTGTTCGATTTCACTCATTCTTTTTTTGTTAGAAAGGTAATACTTTAAGTATTATTCCGTAAATATTTCAAGGTCATAGGTTTTTTAGTTCAGAAATGACAGACATTTATTGGGTTCAAATAACTTGGGCCCCGGATCTTTGTAGGTACGGCTTATTTTAAACTGGCGTCCGTTTAAATTTATGTTTGTCAGCCTGTCTATTTGTTCCAGCTAATCTCCGAAACAACTGAATCGATTTTGATGGAACTTTCAATGATAGATAGGTGATGTTATAAGGAGTATCTTAGGCTACATTTAGTTTAGGTACAAAAAAGGATTGTGGGATCCAATCCGATCCTATATAAAAACCTATATCAACGCAGACGAAGTCGCGGGGATCAGCTAGTTACATCATAAATAGGTACGATTTCACGCATTTAATATAACCACCGCGCCTATTTGCACAGCGTTCCATTAAAAGCCCGGGTAAATTGCAATAAATCCGACACAAAGCTGTTTGAAGCACGCATCAGCAATCGGGGTCCATCATTATCATATCGGGCGATAGAAACACGGAAGCAGGGAAGCAGGGAAGCAGGGATTGCCGGGAGGCGCAACGATATTGCTGTTTGCCTTCGACAAATATTTGGCGGACGGCCCGCCCCGGTACTTACTGGAGTTATATCAATATTTAAATAATTTCAAACTTTGATTAATTCGCAGAGATTATTGTTTATACTGATGTCGTCCGGATTATTACTAGCGGCGATAACTTAGTTAAGCGGTGATAGCGTATTAAGCGGTGATCGCTTAGTTAAGCGGTGATAATCTAGGAAGCGGTGATCGCTTAGTTAAGCGTTGATCGCTTAGTTAAGCAGTGATAGCCTAGGAAGCGGTGATCGCTTAGTTAAGCGGTGATAGCCTAGTAAGCGGTGATCGCTTAGTTAAGCGGTGATAGCCTCGTAAGCGGTGATCGCTTAGTTAAGCGGTGATAGCATAGTAAGCGGTGATCGCTTAGTTAAGCGGTGATAGCATAGTAAGCGTTGATCGCTTAGTTAAGCAGTGATAGCCTAGGAAGCGGTGATCGCTTAGTTAAGCGGTGATAGCCTAGGAAGCGGTGATCGCTTAGTTAAGCGGTGATAGCACAGTAAGCGGTGATTGCTTAGTTAAGCGGTGATAGCCTAGTAAGCGGTGATCGCTTTGTTAAGCGGTGATAGCCTAGTAAGCGGTGATCGCTTAGTTAAGCGGTGATAGCATAGTAAGCGGTGATCGCTTAGTTAAGCAGTGATAGCCTGGGAAGTGGTGATCGCTTAGTTTGATAACATAGTAAGCGGCGACAGCCTAGTGGTTATCCACTCGGTGCCCCCGAAAGGGACGCCATAGCCTTATGGCTATGGCGTCCCTTTCGGGGGCACCGAGTTCGATCAATTCTAGTGCATTTCATATAGGCAGGAAAGCACTGCTTAGGTACTATTTTAAGAAAGTTAAGTAGGTAGTTTGAACATTGAAATAAAAAAACTTTATACTTAGTTAAGTACTATTGCATCCTCGTTTCGAACGCTGTGTTTGCAACTGAGCATAACTAACACTTCACATTAATGAAAAACTTATACCTACTTCACTAGCTTCTGCCCGCGGCTTCGCCCGCATGAATTTCGGTTTTTCATAAATCCCGAGGGAATCGTGGATTTTCGCTCCCGTTCCCGCTCCCTTTTCCAACCTTTATACCTACTTTCAAGGAAGTTTGCTATAGTAATATACCTATAGCTGTAGCTATAGATTTCGGTTTTTTTTTTTCAAAATCCCGTGGGAACTGTGGATTATTCCGGGATAAAAATGCCTATGTGTTAAGTCAGGGCATAATCGATATCCATTCAAAACAGCCAAATCGGTTGAGTAGTTGCGGCGTTAAAGAGTAACAAACATACAGAAACACATACACAAACTTTCGCCTTTATAATATTAGTGTGAAGTGTGATTAAATCTTTAAAATTATTTTTTAATGACCGCTAAACACAATACAATATACTCGTAGCTATGAGTCTCTAAACTGTGGCTATTAACAGGTTAAGGGCGTGAATGTTTTATGTCCCCGGTGTCAGCTGTATCCCGAGGGAAGGGTACATACTAAACTCTACTAGCACTTAATTACCTTAGGAAAGAGATGGTACGGACTGCGTTTTAATTAACTTTACAAAATTCTCAATATCTTCTTGATTCAAAATTAATATCAAACAAAGAAAACAGCTAAAATAAAGTTAAAATAATAATTGATTTATGTAGTTTAAAAAAACCAGCCAAGTGCGAGTCGGACTCGGGCACGAAGGGTTCCGTCCTATTATCTATAGAAATGGCGACAAAATCACGTAGGTATGGGAGCCCCCTTGAATATTTATTTTATTCTGTTTTTTAGTATTTGCTCTTACAGCGGCAACAGAAATACATCATCTGTAAAAATTTCAACTGTCTAACTATCACGGTTCATGAGATACAGCCTGGTGACACACGAACGGACAAACAGACAGAGAGATGGACAGCGGAGTTTTAGTAATAGGGTCCCGTTTTATCCTTTGGATACGGAACCCTAAAAACTAAAAAACACGCTTCTCGAGGGGTTCACTAGTAGCCATTGTGGAGTGCCTCTATACCCGAATTACTAATTCCGCGGAATTCTGACGTTTCGTAATGTTACCAGAGATAAAACAATTCCCACAAAAAAGATAAAAAATTATGTCATTCGACTTCCATTTTTGAATAATTTTTTTCAATGTGCTTCTTTGGTTTCTATTGCTGTTAGTGTGCACTTTCTAGTTTCCAATCTTAGCGATTTCTATTTTAGGGCAAAACGAGTAAGTAATATTATTACGCGGCATATGGCTTTTTATGATGACAGGGAATTAAAGTATAGTTTGGGGTAAAATCGTACTTCGTAGATGTTAACCCTGTTCTTCATACAAATAACTCATCTGTAAATGACAATGACAGCTGTCCGAATTCCGCGGAATCAGTAATACGGGTATACAGTAGGTAGGTATATCTATTATCTAGGTACTTCCCAGTTCCATTATCAGACCCGCGTCACTATAAGTAGACACAGACTTTATTGGAATTGTTAAAAGTTAAAACTAACCAAATGAGCTGGTTTGAGGGTTTTACTAGAAGCCATTGAAGAGTTCCATCATCCACCTCCTGGTTCCATCATCACATCAGCTCGATGGAAACAAATTATTGTATTGTCACAGGTAGACCGATTTTTTTTTTGCAATTTAAATTTCAAGTTTTAAATAGACACAATTATTTGGTTAAATTCGACTTACGTTAGGAAAGGAAGCGCCATTTATCAACGTTTAATGTAGTCAGTGTTGCCGTTAGGACAATCTAGTTTGTGGCTACTTCAAATAAAAAACCGGTCAAGTGCGTGGCGGGCCACGCGCAGTGTAGGGTTCCGTAGTCACAATCCTCGAAAAACAGATATAACTCCTTAACCTGTGAACCCTACTTAGCCGTGATAGTTTTCCTTTAAAATTGATTATATACCCTACTGCTGTGAATTTTTTCAAGTTCCTATATACTGCCATTTGGCTGATAGAGGGGGGGGACACTTGACTCTAATAAAAATTTGCACTTTAAAACATCATATTTTACAAACGGATCTAGAAATCGAAAAATGATGTTCCCACACCCACAGTATTTTTAAAAGACCTATTCAACGATACCCCACACTATGGGGTAGACGAGAAAAAAAATATTCATCCCCACTTTACATGTAGGGGAGCTACCCTAAAAAAAAATATTTATCAAAATTTTATTTCACCACTTTGTCGGCGTGATTAATATTTATACTCATGCCAAATTACGGATTTCTAGCACTAATAGTCTCTGAGATTAACCGAGGACGGACGGACAGACGGACAGACGGACAGACGGACAGACGGACAGACGGACAGACGGACGGACATGGCGAAACTATAAGGGTTCCTTGTTTACTACGGAACCCTAAAAAGTCGCTAGTTTTGTAATAAAAATCACCTTCAAAAAGTGGCTAGAAGTAGCTAAATATCATGACCTAATTTAATAATTTTTAAAATTTACCTAGGTACCTATTTTAATATCAAAAGTGATTAAAAACCTCGGCCCTATCTAAGTGTTATATGACGTCTCGTCATTCACCAGATTCTTTGACGTGGTTTTTTCTTTTTATTTTCATTAATATATACAAGTTATAATAATAATATGTATGTACTCACGTGTTTACAGTACGTAAAAGCGCTGACAGCAATTTCGATTTCTGTATCGGACAATCTTCACTTTGGCTATGACGCGACAGAACTCTAGTATTATAGCCAACATGTGAACGCCTCACGACAATATCGACCAACATTGGGGCGACCATTGGGACCAACGTGTGGAGCCAGCGTTTTTATTATACGGCCCTAGATACCAGTCTTTTAAGGTCAGTTTGCCTACTCAATCTATGAAGCTAACTGCTAACCATAGATTTCTTTTTAATCACTACAGATACCTACCTACTTAACAATATAAATAGATACAGAGCTGAGAGCTCAACTATTAAAAAGAAGCTAGAAAATACAAAACTAAAAATACAAAAAGTAGCTAGAAGTTGCTAGATTTATTTTGGTGGCTAGATGGATTTATTTTGTAGCTAAAACTGTTGAAAATCCGCTAGATCTAGCCACAAAGTGGCTAAAACGGCAACACTGAATGTAGTAAGTAGGTAGAACTTCAGTAATTAGGTATAAGCGGACTGATTAAATAAAGCAATAAACATAATGTACGTACCTAAGTAATTCAGTGTGCTCAACTAATAAGCCGGAGCAGTTGGGTATAACAAAAAACAAGTATCTATAAATTAAAAATTTAAAAAACCCCCGACATTCGCCATTTTGTGGCAGCGGCCATCTTAGATTTGCATAGTGCTATTCTACTAGTCAAGCCCTTTCATTTGATACCCATATTAAGGGAGTTGTGAAAAAATATCTAATCCGCCATTTTGTAGCGGCGGATTTTCCATTTTCTTCAATTCAAACACTCTAACAACACTCTCCACTAATTCACCTTTCAAACAAAAAAAACCGCATTCAAATCGGTCCACCCGTTTGAGCGCCACAGGGGAACAGACAGACACACACACACAGAGACACGTCAAACTTATAACACCCCGTCGTTTTTTCGTCGGGGGTTAAAAATAAACGGTATCGGAATACAAAATCAAAATAAGTAGATGTGTTTCAATAACAAACGGTAGAAACTCTAACCAACTCACTTAAGACTTCCGTAGCGTGAACAAAGTGGCCCGGAAGAGGGAATATTCTTTTAAGAATTTAAATAAATTTCGCTAAAGGGAGAGCCGCGTCCCGTTACAAAGAGCAAAACGGGAGCTAATAAAAATGCCGGAATAAAAACGCGCAATTTTAAGGCAGTGTCAAATGGACTTAAAATCCCTGTTATAAATTCACTTCTTTGTAGTACCTACCATACCTATTTAGTATGGCGATAAAGAGGGTTGCCGCGTGTGTCTGTCTGTTCGCGATAAACTCAAAAACTACTGAACGGATTTTCATCCGGTTTTCACTAATAGACAGAGTGCTTAGTCTAAGATCGGAGCACTCGAAAACGAACTCGAAAACTATTGATCGATTTCAGAGTAAAATAGACCTAAAATGGCTTGGATTAAGGTTTGAGTTCGCCAATACATTCAGCATTCGAACACAACGAGCGCCCCAAGCAGAAATGTTGTAAAATACATATTCGAACTATAGAATTACGACTTTAAAATACGAGTATTTGAGTTCATTTTGCTCTGAATTCACTTGTGATTCGATCAATAGTTTTCGAGTTCGTTTTCGAGTGCTCCGTTCTTAGACTAAGCACACAGGGAGTGATATATGAGGAAGATTTAGGTGTACCTATAATTTGTTAAGGTTTTGTATAAATTGGTTGAAATATGACGATAATCGTTGAAATGTTGGAAAAAGTCAACCCGCCTGCAGCTTCACCCGTGCAAAGCTGGGGTGGGTCGCTAGTCTATCTATACATATAATAAAATCGAGTCTTGCCGTATCTGTACATTAAAGATTTTTGCAAAATAATAACTGGGGATGTTAGGGATGAGTAATAGAACGTAAAAAACGTATCAAAATTAATTAGACGCGAGGCTCTCGCGAGTGCGAGGCCGTGGGCGAGGGCCCACATCGCCCACGCCAAGCTACGCCACTGCATGGGGCCCCCTGGGAAGTATACTCGTACTTACCTACCCTTTCAAACAAAAGAAGAATTTCCCAAATTGGTCTAGGCGTCTTTGAGTAATCGGGAAACATACTTACCTACTTACATAAAAAATATTCCGAATTGAGAACCTCCTCCTTTTTCGAAGTCGGTTAATAAAATAATAAGGAATATTATGTACAAAGAAAGTTTTAAGTCTGAATTCCAATCACTAGGTAGGTTGTCATTTAATAATAACAACAACAACAACAACAACAACAACAACAACAGATATACCTACAATAAAATACCAGCCCATATAAAAGAAATGAAGAACGATACCGCATTTATCAAAACGTTAAAAAAATTTCTTATAGACAAAGCCTACTATAAAATAAATGACTTTCTAAATGAATGTGAATGACATGACGTCCGTCTCCCTATTATAATTGCTATGCCTCAACGGGGCTCCAATATACTTAAGGACATTATACTATGATTTGTTAAGATTAGATAAGAATAATCATTGTAAATAATAATTATATTGGAATGCAATAAATAAATAAATAAATAACAATTCATCCCATGTTATCAGGCCTCCAAAGGCTAGGGTATTCCGTGATCCCGGGTGCGCCGCGTTGTCACCGGGCAGCGGCGGCGCGGCGATTCGTCACGGGGTCACAGAACCATTAATTTCTATAGAAAAAGTACATTGGGCGCTTTTACAGCACTTTCGATAACATCAAAACTACATTAGAGAGTAATTTTTCAAAGGACCAGCGTATAGTAGACCTGTAGCTTGAAATAGCTACCTACCTAGTTTGTTGATTTATTCTATACACTAGCGACCCGACCCGGTTAGCACTAGAGGAAACCGCAGACCTCCAACTGCCACCCATCCCGCCCCCTTCGCCTGATGATGGAGGCTATGTGGTAATTTTGGGGTGTAAGTGGCCCAAATTCCACCTAAGTATGTGGCCAAAGTCAACCTCACCTGCGCGCGGTGCACCATGCCAATATGCTAACGAGGCCCTGACGCTCTCAGTCCCCTTTACGGGTCGTTGTGCCTGATACCACACAACTTAATCTGGACGGTATCACCGCTTTGTGGTAGGATTCTACCCCGAATCCACCTGGCTAGCGACCACACTTCAGCCGTAATCTGCCGCAAAGCATCCGTGTGTTCCGGCAGCGAACTGAAGAGCCAGTCCCCTTCCTCAAAAGCCGGCAACGCATTAGTGGTTCCTCTGGTGCTGCTAATGTTCATGGGCGGCGGTAATCACTTAACATCAGGTGACCCGCTTGCTCAGTTGCCCGCTATTCCTATAAAAAAAATATATGAGGTAAGTGCGGTCCATTTTTGGTGACTTATACTTAGTTATAAAAATATATAATATTATAGCGAGTGGTAGTCGGTGGCGAGCGATCGGCGCTACGCCACGACACGACACGCCCTACAAGTGTGTTTCTAATCATACTACTTAAGTATATAAATCTATGAAAACGTATGCTACTGGCGCAGCACGACACGCCACGATACGTTAGTGTGATTCTGGTGGTCGGCACCACGCCAGAACTCGTCACGACACGACACGCCCTACAAATGTCTCTAAGGCTGAGCACGCACCGCGATTAAACGCGTACGTTTAATCGCGTGTGGTCGCGGTGCCTGCTAAGGCCGGATTCCGGAACCACACTTAGGCCGGAACCACACTTACGTGTCGTGGCGTGTCGTGACGCGCCAGAAGCCTATCGGTTTCATACATTTAGTATGGTTAGAGACAGACTTGTAGGGCGTGTCGTTTTTACTAAATGTATGAAACCGGCGCATCACGACACGCCACGACACATAAGTGTGCCGGCACCCTTAGGCTGCCGGCACACTTATGTGTCGTGGCGTGTCGTGACGCGCCAGAAGCCTATCGGTTTCATACATTTAGTATGGTTAGAGACACACTTGAAGGGCGTGTCGTATTGTGGCGTGGTGCCGACTGCCCGAGACCGATTGCGCCAGAGTCAAGAAGGTTATAACTGTATAAATGTAGACACTGGAGACTGTGACGAAAACATTACAACAATGTTTTAGATGCAGTCTCCAGTGTAAATATCACTAGATAATGTTAGATAGATACCTGTATTATCTTCCTATATAAGTAACTTTATAAATTTATGAAATTGTAGTCTGTAAAACATTAAATATTCTATGTCTCTTTTAGAGGTAGATTATTCCTACTAAATACAATTATTTTAAGATTTTATTTATCAGTCAAACGATTATAGGATTCGATTATACTCCAATCTTAAGCCCATTAATGCTGGTGTTCCACAGGGCACTGTGCTATAGCCCACACTGTTCATGGTGTATGCAGTATGCATATCAATGATATTATACTGTATGACAACACATTCCATTGATATGCGGATGACAGCACGGGTGATGCCCTATGCAAAGGCCACGCACAACTTTCCCGCGTAAAGCTGGAGGAGTATAGAGTCAAACTTGTGTCTGAAATTGAGACATTGTTAGAGCGGATCTCAGAATGGGGCACTCAAAATATAGTGTAATACAACCGCTCAAAAACACAAGTTTGCGCATTCATCGCTAAGAATACCCCCTTTACCACACCCCTTCTCTTTCAGAGCTTTCCCCTTACCCCTTTCAACAGCATTGGGATCCCTGGCGACCACATTTTGGACGAAGTCCAATTCCGGATCACTTGGAAGGTAAAGCTAAATTAGCTTCCAAAAAGCTTGGAGTACTCTACAGATCAAAGCGCTACTTTACGCCTGAACACAGGCTCTTGTTCTATAAATCTCAAGTCAGACCGCATATGGCCTGCTCACACCTGTGGGCCGGAGCACCCCAATACCAAGTCCTTCCATTTGGCCAGATTCAGAAGCGGGCAGTTCGATTTGTGGGCAATCCCAAACTAACCAGCTCATTGGAGGGCTTAGAGGTTCGCAGGGACGTTAGCTTCCCTTCCTTTGCGTATTCTATCGTCTCTATAACGTCAAATGTTCTGAAGAGTTATTCGACCTAATACCACCTACTTATTTCCAGCACCGCATCGCACGCCACCTAAAATGCTAATATCCTCACCACTTGGATCACTGGCATACATCAACCAAGCGTTGCGCGAGGTCATTCCTTCCGCCCAAAAACTGTGGAACCAACTCCTTTTGGAGGTATTTCCACATAGCTTTGACATAGGGTTATTCAAGGGGAGGCTAAACAAACTCCTTAAAATCCGGCAACGTGTTAGTTGTTCCTCTTGTGCTGCAAATGTTCTTGGGCAGCGGTAATAACTTAACATCAGGTGACCCGCTTGCTCATTATAATTATACCTAAATGAAATGAAATATACATTTAAACGACGCAAATGCTCGATATAAACTGTAAAACGCCACGACACGTAAGTGTGTTTCCAGCGACACGGCCGGCCGTGTCGCTGGAAACAAACTTACGTGTCGTGGCGTGTCGTGACGCGCCAGAAGAATATCGGTTTCATACATTTAGTATGGTTAGAGACACACTTGTAGGGCGTGTCGTGTCGTGGCGTGGCGCCGATCGCTCGGCACCGATTGCGCCAGAGCCAAGAAGGTTATAACTATATATTTTATGTAGACACTGGAGACTGTGCCTAAAACAATGTAGTGAAGACAACGTCATTCACCTGGATACACACCTCACACATTCTATTTAAATAGTTGAGGATAAATACAAAAAATATCCAGACCTATTTCAGGCCAAATTTCTTTGCTTCAACTTTTTGTTTGCGTTCGCAATTCTCCAGTGTTTATACTTTAACCTTCTTGGCCAGAGCGGTGGTGGGGGTTATGACGCGACCAAGAAGCTATAGGCCGGAGCCACACTTATGTGTCGTGGCGTGTTGTGACGCGCCAGAAGCCTATCGGTTTCATACATTTAGTATGGTTAGAGACACACTTGAAGGGCGTGTCGTATTGTGGCGTGGTGCCGACTGCCCGAGACCGATTGCGCCAGAGTCAAGAAGGTTATAACTGTATAAATGTAGACACTGGAGACTGTGACGAAAACATTACAACAATGTTTTAGATGCAGTCTCCAGTGTAAATATCTCTAGATAATGTTAGATAGATACCTGTATTATCTTCCTATATAAGTAACTTTATAAATTTATGAAATTGTAGTCTGTAAAACATTAAATATTCTATGTCTCTTTTAGAGGTAGATTATTCCTACTAAATACAATTATTTTAAGATTTTATTTATCAGTCAAACGATTATAGGATTCGATTATACTCCAATCTTAAGCCCATTAATGCTGGTGTTCCACAGGGCACTGTGCTATAGCCCACACTGTTCATGGTGTATGCAGTATGCATATCAATGATATTATACTGTATGACAACACATTCCATTGATATGCGGATGACAGCACGGGTGATGCCCTATGCAAAGGCCACGCACAACTTTCCCGCGTAAAGCTGGAGGAGTATAGAGTCAAACTTGTGTCTGAAATTGAGACATTGTTAGAGCGGATCTCAGAATGGGGCACTCAAAATATAGTGTAATACAACCGCTCAAAAACACAAGTTTGCGCATTCATCGCTAAGAATACCCCCTTTACCACACCCCTTCTCTTTCAGAACTTTCCCCTTACCCCTTTCAACAGCATTGGGATCCCTGGCGACCACATTTTGGACGAAGTCCAATTCCGGATCACTTGGAAGGTAAAGCTAAATTAGCTTCCAAAAAGCTTGGAGTACTCTACAGATCAAAGCGCTACTTTACGCCTGAACACAGGCTCTTGTTCTATAAATCTCAAGTCAGACCGCATATGGCCTGCTCACACCTGTGGGCCGGAGCACCCCAATACCAAGTCCTTCCATTTGGCCAGATTCAGAAGCGGGCAGTTCGATTTGTGGGCAATCCCAAACTAACCAGCTCATTGGAGGGCTTAGAGGTTCGCAGGGACGTTAGCTTCCCTTCCTTTGCGTATTCTATCGTCTCTATAACGTCAAATGTTCTGAAGAGTTATTCGACCTAATACCACCTACTTATTTCCAGCACCGCATCGCACGCCACCTAAAATGCTAATATCCTCACCACTTGGATCACTGGCATACATCAACCAAGCGTTGCGCGAGGTCATTCCTTCCGCCCAAAAACTGTGGAACCAACTCCTTTTGGAGGTATTTCCACATAGCTTTGACATAGGGTTATTCAAGGGGAGGCTAAACAAACTCCTTAAAATCCGGCAACGTGTTAGTTGTTCCTCTTGTGCTGCAAATGTTCTTGGGCAGCGGTAATAACTTAACATCAGGTGACCCGCTTGCTCATTATAATTATACCTAAATGAAATGAAATATACATTTAAACGACGCAAATGCTCGATATAAACTGTAAAACGCCACGACACGTAAGTGTGTTTCCAGCGACACGGCCGGCCGTGTCGCTGGAAACACACTTACGTGTCGTGGCGTGTCGTGACGCGCCAGAAGAATATCGGTTTCATACATTTAGTATGGTTAGAGACACACTTGTAGGGCGTGTCGTGTCGTGGCGTGGCGCCGATCGCTCGGCACCGATTGCGCCAGAGCCAAGAAGGTTATAACTATATATTTTATGTAGACACTGGAGACTGTGCCTAAAACAATGTAGTGAAGACAACGTCATTCACCTGGATACACACCTCACACATTCTATTTAAATAGTTGAGGATAAATACAAATAATATCCAGACCTATTTCAGGCCAAATTTCTTTGCTTCAACTTTTTGTTTGCGTTCGCAATTCTCCAGTGTTTATACTTTAACCTTCTTGGCCAGAGCGGTGGTGGGGGTTATGACGCGACCAAGAAGCTATAGGTATATATGGACGCGACACGACACGACAGGCAAATGTGTCTCTATACCCGCGCACGGCTCATGCACAGATTAATAATTAATATCACAGATTAATAAGGCTCGTGGCCAGCGTTGCCGACTTCTACGGTCTGGATTATTAGGGATTACCCAAAAATCTAACTGAAAGTCCCCAATTTTAGGGAAAATAAAATCGATGAAATTTGGGAATCCACAGATTTTCAGCAAAGAAATAAAAGCACTGTTCATTTAAATGAAATATATTTAGTACACTTATGAAAAATATGAACGAGATGTCGTTCGATTCGGAATAGCATGTAGATGATTTTTGAAAAAAATCAAATTCCGCTTTTAAAAATTGGATTCTGAAAACTTAAAAGTATCGTAACGTTACTAAGTAACGATAAAAAGGAACATAATCTTTATAAAAATACTACGATATTCTTAATGTTATATTAATTATCACACTAATATTATAACGGCGAAAGTTTATATGTGTGTGTGAGTGCGTGTGTGTATATTGTGTGTATGTATGTTTGTTACTCTTTAACGCCGCAATTACAGAACCGATTTGACTGAAATTTTGAATGGAGATAGATTATGTCCTAACTTAACACATAGGCTAAGTACTTTTTACTCTGGAAAAATCCACAGTTCCCACGGGGTTTTGAAAAAACCGAAATCTTCAGTTACAGCTATAAGTAGATTACTATAGCAAACTTCCTTAAAATTAGGTACAAAGGTTGGAAAACAGAGCGGGAACGGGAACCGGAAATCTACGATTCACTCGGGATTTATGACAAACCAAAAAAATATAATCGGGGTACACTTGTTTCAGAAGGATTGTACACTATTAAAGTTAATATAAAAACTATGATAAAAATTTGGAAAATACGATAAGTATATGTTTAGTGAGTATAAACATTACAAATTCATTGTAAAATTTAAAAAAAACAATTATCAGAAAAAAATGATAGTTCAGTATACATAGTATAAGCCCCGCAAATTGGTATTGTGCCCGGCCGCCATTTTAGTAACGTCAGCACTAAATAGATGTTGACAAAACTGTTGGCAGAGTACACGTATCGAGTATTGAATATTGAATAATTATTACTTTATCCACAAATTTTGCTGACTGTATATTTTCGTGTCATCTAGCGTCACGCCAATGTTAATGTGACAAGGTTCCAGCGCAATAGCAACTAAAATAGCAATCTACGGGGGTTATATTAAAAATATCTTCGAATACGTAGTAAGTATTAATGTAATAACTTATTAAACTGTGAAATTATATTATTATTTAATTTATCTACCCATTTAAACAAAATTTGTTTTTTTTAATCTTCAAAGATTATATATTTGAAATCATACTGTGACTGTTTTTTGAATAACGAGTTTGGTAAACTCTAACATAAGTCATCCGTGGCTCAAATTATTGCACTACTTCCACGTCACCGTAGCGAAATTTTTGCGTCACTACTGCAACATTAGTGGGAAAATTGGCGGCTTCACCCATATACTGTTCATTTCTGAACGCAACGACACGACACAGTAGTGTGCACACTCACCGTCACGCCAGTAAGCGCCACAACACGCCACGACACTTAAGTGTGGTTCCGGCCATAGGTATATATGGACGCGACACGACACGACAGGCAAATGTGTCTCTATACCCGCGCACGGCTCATGCACAGATTAATAATTAATATCACAGATTAATAAGGCTCGTGGCCAGCGTTGCCGACTTCTACGGTCTGGATTATTAGGGATTACCCAAAAATCTAACTGAAAGTCCCCAATTTTAGGGAAAATAAAATCGATGAAATTTGGGAATCCACAGATTTTCAGCAAAGAAATAAAAACACTGTTCATTTAAATGAAATATATTTAGTACACTTATGAAAAATATGAACGAGATGTCGTTCGATTCGGACTAGCATGTAGATGATTTTTGAAAAAAATCAAATTCCGCTTTTAAAAATTGGATTCTGAAAACTTAAAAGTATCGTAACGTTACTAAGTAACGATAAAAAGGAACATAATCTTTATAAAAATACTACGATATTCTTAATGTTATATTAATTATCACACTAATATTATAACGGCGAAAGTTTATATGTGTGTGTGAGTGCGTGTGTGTATATTGTGTGTATGTATGTTTGTTACTCTTTAACGCCGCAACTACAGAACCGATTTGACTGAAATTTTGAATGGAGATAGATTATGTCCTGACTTAACACATAGGCTAAGTACTTTTTATTCTGGAAAAATCCACAGTTCTCACGGAGTTTTGAAAAAACCGAAATCTTCAGTTACAGCTATAAGTAGATTACTATAGCAAACTTCCTTAAAATTAGGTACAAAGGTTGGAAAACAGAGCGGGAACGGGAACCGGAAATCTACGATTCACTCGGGATGTATGACAAACCAAAAAAATATAATCGGGGTACACTTGTTTCAGAAGGATTGTACTCTATTAAAGTTAATATAAAAACTATGATAAAAATTTGGAAAATACGATAAGTATATGTTTAGTGAGTATAAACATTACAAATTCATTGTAAAATTTAAAAAAACAATTATCAGAAAAAAATGATAGTTCAGTATACATAGTATAAGCCCCGCAAATTGGTATTGTGCCCGGCCGCCATTTTAGTAACGTCAGCACTAAATAGATGTTGACAAAACTGTTGGCAGAGTACGCGTATCGAGTATTGAATATTGAATAATTATTACTTTATCCACAAATTTTGCTGGCTGTATATTTTCGTGTCATCTAGCGTCACGCCAATGTTAATGTGACAAGGTTCCAGCGCAATAGCAACTAAAATAGCAATCTACGGGGGTTATATTAAAAATATCTTCGAATACGTAGTAAGTATTAATGTAATAACTTATTAAACTGTGAAATTATATTTTTATTTAATTTATCTACCCATTTAAACAAAATTTGTTTTTTTTAATCTTCAAAGATTATATATTTGAAATCATACTGTGACTGTTTTTTGAATAACGAGTTTGGTAAAATCTAACATAAGTCATCCGTGGCTCAAATGATTGCACTACTTCCACGTCACCGTAGCGAAATTTTTGCGTCACTTGGGAAAATTGGCGGCTTCACCCATATACTGTTCATTTCTGAACGCAACGACTGTGCACACTCACCGTCACGCCAGTAAGCGCCACAACACGCCACGACACATAAGTGTGGTTCCGGCCTTACGTGTCGTGGCGTGTCGTGACGCGCCAGAAGCCTATTGGTTTCATACATTTAGTATGGTTAGAGACACACTTGTAGGGCGTGTCGTATCATGGCGTGGCGCCGACTGCCCGAGACCGATTGCGCCAGAGTCAAGAAGGTTATAACTATATATTTTACTAATGTAGACACTGGAGACTGTGCCTAAAACAATATAGTGAAGACAAGGTCATTCACCTGGATACACACCTCACACATTCTATTTAAGTAGTTGAGGATGAGACAAAAAATATCCAGACCTATTTCAGGCCAAATATATCAGTAGGTATAATTTGACAAAGAATATCAGTAGGTATAGTTTGACAAAGAATGCTAAAAAATCTCGATGTTTGAAACTTTTCATGAAAACACAATAATTATACGTTTATTTGAAGATCATGCAAATGTGGCAAAATTGATGGCCTCATCCATTTAACAATACAGCAATACTATCATGATTTTTATTTATAAACTAGATGATGCCCACGGCTTCGCCCGTGTGTATTTAGGTTTGTAAAAATCTCGTGGGAACTTTGATTTTCCAGAACAAAAAGTAGCCTATCTGTAGTAAGTAGTAACCCGTCCACAAAACGGAAAAATTCCGTGGGATCCTTACGATTTCGGAATGCAATTCCTTACAGCATCAGGGTTGAGGAGTTGGACATGTACCTACTCGAGGTCATTCAACAATAAAGTATTTAATTGGTATCCCCAATATCAATTTAAATAACCGACAGTGCCTAAATCCCATTAGTTTTGGGGATCAGATCCCCTACAGCATCAGGATTGAGGAGTTGGAATCCAAATTTTATGTAGGACAGTGTCGCAATGTTTCTCTATCGATTAAAAAAAAATTATGCAAATCGGTTCAGAAATCTCGGAGATATCGGTGTACATAGGTAGAAAAACACAACTCCTCCTTTTTTGAAAGTCGGTTAAAAAAGTAGCCTATGTTACTCCCTGGTTAATTCTCTACTTATATGTGAAGGTCCCGTCAAAATCGGTTCAGCCGTTCCGAAGATTAGCCCGTTCAAACAGACAGACAGACAGACAGACAGACAGACAGACAAAAATTTTAAAAACGTGTGATTCGGTTATGGTAGCGTTCAAATAACCATATGAGCTTAATATGAGGTAGTTATTTCGATATTACAGACAGACACTTCAATTTTATTTATTAGTATAGATACGGCAATCTGAAGTATCAAATACGGCAACTCTATCAAACTTGATGGCAGCACATCCCAGAGTAAATATTATGTTCCTTGCAAAGTTGCAACACACTCTCAACTCAACCCATAAAGTAAACAGACAATAGAGTTGGCATAACTACCTTAAAAACGTGCCAAAAATACACTCACACACGCACAATCCTGTAACATAAAATGGCGCGTGTTCATTGTGATGTCTCAAGTTGTGCGTGTGTGAGTGTTCATGTATACATTTTAGGGAGGCCATCTTAAGTCACGAGTGTGCCGCAAACTGTTTTATTATTATGTCAAAAATGTAATGTTGTCTCTTTCACACTTATGAAAATTTTGATAAGCTTGAGCTATTTTCCGATCCACTAATTTCTATAGGACATTATGCCAGCTCTATTTATTATTATTATCATTATTATCTCTATGACTCAACCATTGACTCTATAGGAAGCTCTCAACAGACAACACTGGTCTATGGTGTGGACTGTGGTCTATGGTAACAAATTAACAATCAATAGATATTAAATTATAGATGTGCCGATTCGATTATTTTGATAATCGATTAATCGATTATATTAATCGATTATAAAATAATAATCGATTATTAATCGATTATTGATCGATTATGAAATAATTCTTAGAAAGAACTGAAAAAACAATTCTGGAAAAAATTCTGAACCCTTGCATTTAGTAGCAACATCTAAATTATAACCTTTTAGACTGTTCTGAAAAAACAAAACAAACACTATTGTTTAAATTTTTGAAATTGAAATTAGAAAATTAAATAGATTAATTAAAAAATAATGTAATTGATCAAAATTAAATATACATACCTATTAGGTACCTATTTATTACACTAAGGCGAAAGTTTGTGTGTGTGTGTGTATGTTTATTACTTTTTAACGCCGCAACTACTGGACCGATTTGGCTGACATTTGGATTGGAGATAGGTTATGTCCTGGAATAACACATAGGCTACTTTTTATCCCGGAAAAGTGTTCCTGAGGGACTTAAATAGATATAGACTTCCAAAAACGAGATAGGTGCTGTTAAACGCTGATTGTTCTTAGGTACATCACGCTCACAACGCGCTCACATAACAAATTATTGCAATAGTTTGCTGTCGTTGCATGCATTTGTATGCTTTTGCATGAATTTGCTGTCGTTCTCGTTGCTAAGTTACTCTTAGATGATTTTGTTCAATAGTAGATTGTATCATAAGGGAGCAAAATAATATTTTTACGGCGAGGGCGCTTTTTTGAATCCAGAGCGAAGTGAGGGATTGTATAGTACGTCGCCCGAGCCAAAAATATATTGCGCCCGACGGCCCGAGTGATACACTCTACTTTTCATCACCCTCTATGAGGAAATAAAAGGCGCCTCATATTTTTAACCCTCGACGCAAAAACGACGGGGTGTTATAAGTTTGACGTGTCTGTGTGTGTGTATGTGTATGTCTGTCTGTTCCCCCATAGCTCTCGAACGGATAGACCGATTTGAATGCGGTTTTTTTGTTTGAAAGGTGAATTAGTTCGGGAGTGTTTTAGCTATGTTTGATGAAAATCGGTCCAAGATGGCCGCCGTCACAAAATGGCGGATTAATAATAAAAGTATAAATTAAAAATTTAAGAAACCCCCGAATTTCGCCATTTTGTGATGGCGGCCATCTTGGATTTGCATAGTGTTATTTTACTAATCAAGACCTTTCATTTGATACCCATATTGAGGGAGTTGTGAAAAAATATGTAATCCGCCATTTTGTGGCGCCGGCCATCTTGGACCGATTTTCATCGAACACAACTAAGAACACTCCCGACTAATTCACCTTTCAAACAAAAAAACCGCATTCAAATCGGTTCAACCGTTTGAGCGCTACAGGGGAACAGACAGACACACACACATACACACATAGACGTCAAAATGAAAGGTCGTGACAACAAGACCTTTCATTTAATACCAATATTGAGGGAGTTGTGAAAAAATATGTAATCCGCCATTTTGTGGCGGCGGCCATCTTGAACCAATTTTCATCAAACATAGCTAAAAATACTCCCGACTAATTCACCTTTCAAACAAAAAAAAACCGCATTCAAATCGGTTCAACCATTTGAGCGCTACGGGGGAACAGACAGATACAGACACACATACATGCACAGACGTCAAACTTGTAACAACAATAACAACAATCGATATCATTCGCGCCTAGCCCGGTGGGACCACGGGCCCTTCATCTTCAAAAAGTGCGCGGCAAAGATAATTGCGGCGCACTTATTTATAAGTGCGCCGCAATTATCTTTTACGCGCACTTATAAATAAGTACGCCGCAAACACCACCTTTGGGTGCACTTAAAGGCGAACCAAGTCGAATAGATGGGATGAAAATATTTTTTATGTGTACAAACTTATTAATCACGGGTAACATCGCGGGGCACAGCTTGTACATATATAGATACTCATAGCGGGGGTAATTTCACTACAGTTGGTAAAGGCGTATCGTCGGTTCGGTATGTTCGAAAAGTTGAGTATGTATGAAAAAGCTGTAATAGCTGCATAACGCTCGCTCACAGTCGGCGGCTGACTATCCGTTTGGTGTGAACAAAGCCTAAAACTAACTTTGAGGGAATACCCTTTTTGCAATGATAGGGTTGCCAAACCATATTATATTTTAGCAAGCAAATTAATAACAGAAAGCTGGTAGTAAAGTTTGGTAATTAACGTATATCTTTATAATCGATCATGATCGATTATGCAAAATCATAATCGATTGCAATCGATCATTTTAATAATCGATTAATCGATTATTGATAATCTATTCCGCACATCACTAACACTGATTAAATCAATATTTTCAATTTTTCTTTTCTACGAAGAACGTCGCGAGAGATCGTCGAATATTGCAAAAAGGCGAATAAATTTGGGTAAGATTTGTTAAATAAACATGATTTTTATTCCAAGGTATCTTAACGGTCCCAATGATGCAGTTTTATTGTTTTCAAGACTTCCAAATACTAAAGCATGGCTGAACAAGCATAGTCAGCCATTTTCAAATCCCAAATTGTAGCTTGTAAAACCGAACTTCTATTGTGATTGTCGATAATAAGAATAACAAACAAAAAAAAAATTAACATTACAATTTACAATATGAATTAAACTAACTTAAATATGCGTTTTGCGTAAAACCGCCGCCATCTTAATTTATAATTTGTAAGTTTGTAAAGCTTCAGGACTTATCTTATTTAATTCGAGATTTCTTTATTAAACTCCCTTTGTTTCGTAAATATAATACTTAATTTAAAAGTAACTAAAAGTAAGCGAAATAGATAAATTATAAGACCTACCTTGTAGACTAGCTTCTTCCTTGACACCTGTGGTTGAAACGCATTATTTTTAAACTCCCATTTCATCCAATTTGGATACAGGTTACTGATGTCCAGGTAGCCTACCGCCCTCAAACCTATCCATGAATAGAATAGAATAGAAAAGTTTTTAATATAGAAATATAATAGAATAGAAAGGTTTCCCTAAACCTAACAATATACTCCTAGGTAACCTATCCTCACCATGGAGTTTCCCATCTTACCAATGAGTAGGTACATAGAGCTCTCCAGCTACATAGAGCCTTCACCACACTGGACAGGATGGGTCTTTGAGTAGGTATCATTATTGTGAGATGTCTGTTTAGCAGTGTCCAGCTGTTGTAATGCCTGCTACCAGTGCTACGTACCTATATTAGTTCTGCAGTGTGACATTAAGTTATTTTCTCTTGTTCTTGTTGAATGATATCAGGAACAGCTTCGACTACTTGTGTTGTGTTTTTCCATTTTGAGTTTGATTCTCTTTCCACAATTCCCTCTATTACTCTCTTGGTGCATGTTCAGAATGTCAAGGTTCTGGCTAATTCATCTGCTTTTCATTGCCAACATTTCCTCGATGTCCAGTAACCTAGGCAATCATCATTTTGTTTTGATGAGTTGCAGTACACGTTTGCATCCTTTATGCAAGGCGAAAGGATGCAAATGTGCACTGCATTTCATTGAAAGGATTAAAGTGATGTTGCCTAAGTTAGTTTTAAAGCTGCTTGGCTTTCCCTAAATAAATTCATTGCTTACAGTATCCATCAAGCTGATAAGCACACTCCATGATCGCATAGGTCCCGTCCTAGAATATATCTTCAATTTTGTGCAGGCTGATTATTTGGTCCTTTTCTAGGAAGGTATAGAAGATAGCACTACTTAGGCTAATAGATTCCTACCTTGAACCATCTAATTAATTGTTACTTCATTAGTGTTTTCTATCTTCCAAAGTTCCAATTGTCTTGGTAAGGATGCATTGTTTACTTAACCAAAAAGTGTCCATGTATCAAAGTGAAGACTAGTAATTATCAAAATATTCCTGTATGTTTGTTTAGATAAATTTGGAGAAATATGGATCGTGGTCGGGGAAGAGGTCGCGGGCGCGCGGGGAGGGCAGCAGCGGGGGACGCAGGCGGCTCTGCGCCTCCGAGACGGCCCGGCGAACAGCCCGCCCAACAGCAGCAGGCTGGCCCGTCGGGGCCGAGACCGCAGCCTCCTTCCGCTTGGGGTCCGCCGTCTGTTGCCCCGCCAGTCAGAGCGACGGTGCCTGCCCCTGCCGGCCGCGCTTCACACCGAACACCTGCTTCACCCCACGATCACCCGGGCAATGTAGAAGTTGTCCAAGAATGTATAAAATCAATGGCTATCGGTATGTCAACTTTATACAAGCTTCTTTACTGACAAGAGTTGAATTTTTAAAATTATACTGTAAATCATACCTAATGGTACAAATGTGAAATAATTGTTTTAAATATCTAACTCAAGTCTATGCTGCACTCAGTGTCCTTCAATGGTTACATAAAGAACTCCTTAATATAGAATAAAAAATTCGCATTTTAGTACGGCCATAACTTAGAGACTTATTATATTTTGGGCCAGTTTCACCACTTTCTGATAAGTATCAGATAGCTATCTACAACTTTGTCTTTGTCACTTGACATAAAGTAAGAAAGTGACAAAACTTACATTTAGGCTATCCGACACGTATCAAGTGGAGAAACAGGCACTTAATGTCTCTGAATTTCACTGGTTGAGTAAGAATTACAATTTGACTTGTGAGATTTTAAACTAAAAATTGATTGTGAACGTACCAACACCTGTAACCCTTGAATATGGGATGATGAATCCAGTGGGAGCTCTTAGTGTAAAACTAAAAAACATTCCTTTGTTATTTTGAGATTGATAGATTTGAGAGACATACACTGAGCGGTCTTTCAATGTGATGTATTCTTACAAAATCTTTTCATAGCAAATACATAAGTAGATTGTACAGTACGACCTAAGTGTATTGTACAATGTTAATTATTTATTTAATATTATATAATAGCAGAACTAGAGCTTAATAGATGTTGTGTTCTTAGAGAGCTTTATTTGTGTGCACAGTGTGAGGTAAAAAAAACGCATATTTCATGGAAAATCCGATGAAAAATTTCACCACTGGGGAACCTAGAATCTTGTACTGAATCTATGGGACGCGTTTTGAACAACATGTCTCTTACACCCTATATCATGATTAATCAATGTTTTTTAAAAATAATATATTGCAATAATTACATATGTGTTTCTTGATTATTCTATTATTTTTTATAAAAAAATAATCGCTAGATAATTTTAGTATGTTTAAGTAATATAGCAGATAGTATTCAAAAATAATACAATAAAATAATATGACTCATACAAAATGGATATATATAAAACTTGATATATATCATAAATATCCGATATTTTGATATTTATAATAAATAACGGATATTTTCGAGGTTTTGACACACAGTTTAAATTTGTGTAGTGGCACTTTAAATTTGTGTATTGTGCTATGTTGTAGCATTTGCTTATGTCCCATCCAGACCCGCCGCAGCATGCGGGAGGTGATGCTGGAGTCATAGGACGCGGGTCTCGTCGGGGCGGAGGCAGAGTTCTGCCAGAACAGACCACAATTATGAGAACAAGACCCGCTGCAGTGACCTCAAAGAAAGGTAAGTTACTTTACTCAAATATAGGTTTAGTTCACTGTAGACTTCTGACTTTTACTCAAATATAGGAGTGATTCGTCCTGAACTTAAAATAAAACAACTAAAGATGTCACAAAAAAAGACTTGTTTATTTGCCCTGCCAAGAACTGACTAAAAAGTTAAAAATAATAATAGCTTGGGATGACATAAGGATTCTAAGATACTCTCATACATACATTACATGTTTTTGAGCAAAAGTAAAACAGGTATTAGGGTTTTCTTACCGGTTATCGTCCATTTAGTGGAGTTACTGAGTTTGAGAGGGTGAAAATATATGTTCTATAAAAAAAATTAAACAAAAACTTGTTAAAATATACTTCTAGTATAGTCTATTTTCATTGCATGTTAGTATTTTTTTAGTCAGATAACTAGTTTTTTTTAAATCCTAATAAAAAGCTGAAAATGCCGATTTCACCGGTTATCGTCCACTAAATCTAGTTATCGTCCACCCTTGTACCTGTTATCCGTCCACTGATTTCTATGAGAAATTTACTATGAAAAAGTATGCATGTAATGAGTAAGTAATTGAATATGTAATATTAACACCACTTTAATATGTATTTAATATCTATACCAATTAAAATTAACTTCCTGTCCGCCTTTTCGAAATATATGGGTTTTTATTAGTGAACTTATGTTAACTTATACATTATTAAAAATCCACATAACCGTTTATAAAAAAATTGTTTTCTATTTTTCGTCTATTCGTAATATGTACTTACTTTTCAAAACAGCTGAACCTATTTTGACAGAACTTTCACAGGGTGATAAAGAACTTTATACAAAGTGGTGGTCTTTCTACGCATACGCAATAGCGGTCAACTGCTTGTTTTAAAATAAAACAGATAAAAAAACTATTGCCTTGTTAACGCGGTTTATAGAGTCTACAATATGACATAATATCTTTACCAACTTTGCGCCTATCTATCTTGCATCGTCTTTTACCACATCGCACTTACATTATATAAAAGTAGGTACATATAATTTGGCAGCCTCCCTGGCATGGCGCAGGGGTAAGTCTTATTAGTGGAAGGTCCTCTACTTGATTCTCGGCAGACCAATTTGGTAAATTCAATTTAATAATTTCAAAATTGTCTCTAGTCTAGTATGCCTTACTTCCAAGTCATTAGCGTTTAAGGGTACGGATTCTGCTGTACCTCTTTCAGATTATCCCGCATCCATCTTAGACTGCATCGTCACTTAACATCAGATGAGATCGCAGTCAAGGACTAACTTGTAGATGAATAATAAATAAATTATAGATATGAGTAATAATCAAAATTCGCCTAAATAATAACATAATATTAAAAAATATATGTTTTTAATACAGTTTAAAATATAGGTGGACGGATAACCGGTGCACTTCAGATTCTCTATTTTAAATTTTGTCCACAAATTATAATGATCGACAATATTATCTTAACTTATAAATATATCAAAGTTCCAAGGAGAAACACATAAAATATAAGGTAATTCTTTTGTCAAACAAGTTTAATTATTTATATTTTTACTAAATCTATTTATTTTCAAATAATAGCTTGGTGGTCGAAACTTAGAATATTTATTCAGTGCAAATTTAGATATCGTCCACGCGTGATTTTGAAGACCCATAGTTTTATATACAATGAGAAAAAAGTGGACGAAGACTAGTCACTAACTAGTGTATGTGTATAGGATTCGAATTAATAAACTTAATTCCAATTTTGTGCACACCTCGATTGATAACAAGACTACCTAAAATTAAGACGCTAAACCTGTGTTTGACCGCCCGGACGATAACAGGTTTTCTTAAGAAAATAGTGAACTAGTTGTCGTCCACCCCTTTTATTTGTATTCTAATGTAATCAAAAGTAAAAAAACACGTTCACAGTATTTTATGAAACATAAGTAAGTGCTACAAAGAAGAATCAAACTAAATCTTATAGTAAAATGATTAATAACTTCCCGCGATAGTTGAAGCATGCCACTAATTTTTTTGCTCCACACGGCTCATTTTCATTCCTTAATTGCATACTCAAAATTCGATCGCTTTGTTTTCAAAGAAACTTAAGTGAAATAGACTTTTTTCTTTCTCTGTGTCTTGATAAGACATTCAAGTTGGCATAGAGATGCATTATTTTTATGTAAGTCTTATAATGTTTCTATTTTTAAGCGTTTCTTAAGAGTGATCCGCTCGGTGGACGATAACAGGTGCGTGTCCGGAAACCGGTGTTCCTACCCTACTACTGGGACAAAATATTCGAACTCAGGTGCAGGGAATGCACGGGAATATAAATACAGAATGCATGCATGGCAGCCTTTTTGATAACTAAACTAAATTTACTAAAGTATAAGGTTAAAATTGGCATACAACTTCAGTCTTTTGACATGCCTGTGCTGGGCACAGGACCTGCTCTCTATTAAGAGAAAGATATTCAGACCTTAGACCCCTCACGCTGCTCCAGTGCGGATTGGCGGGTATCCTTATACAAACATGAAGGAGAGTTGATCGTTTTTCTTTCAACTTGTTTTGCATGGCAGTGATGTGCTTTTCTGAATACAATATTTACATTAAAACTGGCACAATGATTCACACAGCATATTCACTCTGATATCTACTATAGGCTATATTTAATTTTCTGTACTAGCACTTGAGTTACTCCAGTCAAGCAAGTTACTAAAAAAAATATTCTTCCACCAGGGGTCACCGGAGCACCATTGAATATTGCTGCCAACTACTTCACCGTGCAGACCACACCCCAGTGGTCTTTGTATCAATACCACGTCGACATAACGCCGGAAGAAGACCGCACCGGTATTCGCAAGGCTCTCATGCGAGTACATCAAAAAACATTCGGGGGGTAAGTCATCGATAAGTAAATTATCATTCGGAATGATTAGTAAATTATCATTTGGAAAAATACTTTCAGAAGAGAGAATTGTATTGATTTTCTGTTTCAGTTATTTATTTGATGGAACTGTGTTGTACACAGTAAAAAAGTTGCACCCTGATCCGCTTGAATTGTACTCTGATAGGAACGATGGCGAACGGATGAGGATTATGATAAAGGTAATTTGACTCCATTTGTTTGATTACTAACTAGCAGCTAGCTTCCACTGCCTGGATTAGCCTTTAAATATCCCACAGGAAAAATTAGTTTTACCTGGCAAAAAATCTCCTACCTTGTCTCGAAGATGCAAGTTTAGTTCCTAATGATCAGTTCAGTAGTTTAGGTAACAGATTGACACACTAAGCATTTATGCACATAATAATAAATACTAAGTACATAATTATAAGTGTGTATATTATAAAGCAAATAAAGTATGGTAAAAAGAATTTTACAAACTAAAATTACATTAATTCCTCTTCATTTTTTGTTTCAGCTCACGTGCCAAGTGAGTCCAGGGGATTATCATTACCTGCAAGTGTTCAATATCCTGATAAGAAAATGTTTTAGTCTTCTTAATTTGACTCTCATGGGGAGAGACTTTTTCGATGCTAATGCAAAGGTATTTATTATTCATATTTCAGTAATATCGTATTTAACTGTTCCACAACAAAACTAAACCTAAAGGGCTCCAAACGCGCCCTGGTTTGAGAAGATATGACAAAATTAAATTTAGTTTTGTTCTGTCCAAGTTATACAACTAGAATGTAATATTTGTACATGTTACATATATTTCAGGTTGATATTCCGGAGTACAAGCTCCAAATCTGGCCCGGATACAAAGCCACAATCAATCAATATGAAGATCGACTGCTCATGGTGACCGAGATCGCCCATAAAGTGAGTGTCTTGAATATTATGTTTCAGTACTACTTTAATTTCGTTCATAAATAATAGATTTATCAAAAAGTTATCATTGCTAAATGTGAAATTAATGTCAAAGATGCCCTAGAAATTGGCTCTGATGTAATCATAAATTGTTTTAGGTCTTGAGGCTAGACACTGTGCTTCAAATGCTGAGAGAATACAGCAGCTCAAAAGGAGGCGATTACAAGAAGATATTCATGGAGGACATTGCTTCTAAAATTGTTATGACTGACTACAACAAAAAGACATATAGGATTGATGACATCTCGTGGAAGGACAACCCAATGTCCACTTTCAAAATGAGGGATGAAACTATAACGTACATGGATTATTATCAAAAGGTAAGATACTGATTTTGCCACTTTACAGTTTAGAGAAAAACTGAAACTTGTAAGTAGGTTAGACTTAAACAGGTTTAACAGGTTTAAAGGATCTACTGGAGCAAAAAGGAGCTGTGTGGTCAGTTGCAAATAATATGTTTCAAAGAATAGACAATCCATAAAAAACTAATGTGTATCTTACATTGTTTGAGGAAGAAGAGTTTAAATCCAAGCAATTACTATAAATTTACATATAAAATTCGACAAAAACACTTTCCGGTTAAGAGTACTCAGTGACATTTTCTCAATAAATTCAAAATAAAATAGGCATAATAATTTGCGCATAACTAGAGGTAAATGTGTATGATGAAATGTGTCAAGATAACGCGGTCGCTGCGGGAACGTTCAACCTAAAGCTTGAAACTGCGGAAACTCCTTCTTTACACTTGCATAATCGTAATCTCGGCCACAATCTGGCGGCAACCAGTACCGGACGGGAGCTGTAGATAGTGGCGATCAAAATAGATCGATCGATACAGGGACTGCAAACAGCTTTGCATGTAGCGCATATTATTAATTGACACTTGTATTTGTAGAAGTACAACATAAGAATAACGGACAAGCAGCAGCCGTTGCTGATCTCGCGCTCGAAGCCGCGCGACGTCCGCGCCGGCATGCCGGAGTTGGTCTACTTGGTGCCGGAGCTGTGTCGCCAGACCGGCCTGTCGGACAACATGCGCGCGGACTTCCAGCTCATGCGCTCGCTCGACGTGCACACCAAAATCGGGCCCGCCATACGCATCCAGAAGATGCTCAACTTCAACCGACGACTGACCCAAACTAAGGAAGTGGTAGAGGTGAGTTTACTTTTAAATCTTGAGTCTTATAATCTACTTGCTGATGCCAGCGACTTCGTCCGCGTGGATTCTTATTATTTCAACCCATTTTGGGGTTAGTATTTCCAAAAATTCCTTAAAGTCAGCTCGGAAAAGTTAAAGAGAGCATGACACTACTAACTTCAAATTAATCTACTACTAAGTAATCGTAGATATTTTTGGTTTTGTAATACTTAACCTAATTAAAGAAATAATTTCAGGAACTGAGCAAGTGGTCCCTGAAATTGGACTCTGATTTGGTTCGCTTCAAAGGTAGGCAGCTACCAGCTGAAAATATTATCCAGGGTGGCAACATGAAGTACCCTGCTGGAGATACTAACGAAGGTTGGACCCGCGATATGAGGTAAATATATAAAAATTGTATAATTCTTATTTTACTGTTTATTTTTGTGACATGAAACTATTCACTGTAATGCCTTTTATTGCATGAAAATAAAAATGAAGTAAATTCCATTTTGAGTTCTTATTTTTGTTTCTTTAATTTAATTTTTTATAAACACAGTGCAAAAAACTGAAACATGCAATTATTGTTGCAGATCGAAAAACTTGTTCACCTTGGCCCAACTACCCTCCTGGGTTGTGATATCACCCGAGCGTCAGCGCAGAGACACCGAAAGTTTCGTGGACTTGATAATGAAGACCGGCGGCGGAGTCGGCTTTCGCATGCCCAGGCCCGAGATAGGTGAGTTCATCTTAGGGTTCGCGCACATTGCCTACACTAGATAGAGCCTGCTCGACGATGCGTTGTTTGGCACGACCTGCCTCTAATGTGCGATGGTTCGTATAAAATGTATGAGAATGATGCAGGACGATTTTTGCAATGCGCTGTGGCGCGACCTGCTCTATTTTGACTAGTAAAATACGACCACAAAAAAAAATACATACTGATTGATTCACCATGAAATTTGACATCTGAAATATTTGCATTGCAGTGACCATTCAAAGGGATGGCGTCATGGATTATGCTAACATGTGTGAAAACGTCATAGCCAGGAAAAACCCGGCTATGATAATGATCACGCTCGCACGCAGTAACCCAGAAAAGTAAGTTCAGATATTTAAGTAGCTGCTTTACTTCAATCACACGTGATGGCAAGTAACAATGCACACTAACTATTCAGACATACGTAAACGTGGGTATAAGCTGCATTACTCCCATCGCGCGTACGTACCGCGCTCCTGCAGTCGAGCGCCGTGACGTTCTTGTGCAGTTCTCTTGTGTTACAAATTGTACAAATTTTACCGGCTCATTCAGGGCACTTGCGGCAGCGTTACAACTAAGGTAAAATGCTAACCTAACCTGAAAGTTTGGCATGCAGCATGGAAGGTATTTAAAAACCTGTTTTTTGATGATACAGTTTTTTCTTTGTAGTATTGTGTGGGTGATGAGCGAGTTTGATATGACTATACTCCGACTTTTAACTCGATGCAGTAAACTGACTTTGCAAAATATCATTTCGTAGAATAATGTTGTCAACCTAATTTTAATAGTGATATGATGCACTCATGTCATTTCATTTATAAAAATGTTTGACTTACTTATATAGTAGATCTTAAATTAAGTATTGTAATAGTAGGAACAATCTACCTCTAACCAGGCATACGATTAACGTTTTACAGATAACAATTTCATAAAGTTAGTTTCATAAAATTTTATTGCAACATAATTAGAAAGTTATTACAGGTATCTATCTAACACTATCTACTGGGGCCCTCATGTAAATAACTTATCGAACAGACTTAGTTCTGCTGCATATGCGGTTAAAAAGATTCGCCAACTAACTGATATTGAAACTGCGAGGTTAGTTTATTTTAGTTACTTTCACAGCATTATGTCATATGGCATACTTTTATGGGGTAATGCTGCTGATATTAATTCCATTTTCGTGCTGCAGAAGAGGGCTGTTCGTGCCATATATAATATGGGACCCAGAGAGTCACTGAGAAATAAGTTTAAGGAAGTTAAAATTATGACAGTTTATAACCAATATATTCTTGAAAATTTAATATATGTACACAAAAATATTGATAAATTTAAGAAAAAAAGTGACTGTCATAACATTAATCTTAGAAATAAAGATAAACTTGTGTTGCCCACTACTAGGCTGCGAAAAGTTGGAAAATCATTTGTTGGTAATTCTGTACTTTTTTATAATATGTTGCCAGAGAACATTTTGGATATGTCTCTCAATAAGTTCAAAGGTTTTATTAAACGCAAATTAATTGAAAAGTCTTACTATAGCTTAAAAGATTTTTTTAATGACAAAAATCCATGGACATAGATTGCTCTAAAAGCCAACAGTTCAAATCATTTTTATGGCTATTATACCATATTGTAAGATGGTGATAATAAAAAAATAAACCCGGCTGAGTTTGTTGTGGGCTCTTCTCAGACCAGGGCGCGTTTGGAACCCTCGTAGTTTTAGTTTTAAGTTTCCGTAAATAATTATCACCATTGCCTGTACCTAAATTGACGTTCAAAAAGTGTACAGTGTACCAATTTTGAATAAAGTTTATTTGATTTGATTTGATTTGATTACTATATCCTCTTAAAAATAAATCTTGTACTGTAGTAAATAAAGGTAAAATGAAATAATTGATGTTGTGATGATGAGAATAATTCAAATCACTAACTTTCACCCCATCCCTATTATTAACTTTTCTTTTTCAGATATAGTGCAATAAAGAAGAAGTGCACGGTGGACCGAGCTGTGCCCACACAAGTTGTGTGTGGACGAAATATGACGAGTAAATCTGCGATGTCCATCGCCACCAAAGTGGCTATCCAGATCAATTGCAAGGTAATAACAAACTTTGTGAAAGCAGCATTTGGAGTTGATATTTTTTTCTGTGCTTATATCGAGTCACAATCAACCTCAGAGCAAGCTTGCGAGTACCGTCGTAGCTTGCAGTATCAGGATTGAAAAGTTGGGATCTGGAGTTGAATGACCAAGAGATATACTTGGTAGTTGGTACCTTAAATATGGATTAACAATCAACAGTACATTAATAATCCCCACTGCTCAAGTATTTGGTACCTGGAGTTTTTGTAAATTTTTTTTTGTGAGTTTTTGTTTGTCTAAATTGTACCTACAACTACAGTGCAGTTCATAAATTTTCAGTTTAGTTGGGCAAGTATCCTTCAGCATCAAGATTGAAACAAACAAAATTTGTTGAAATTGCTGTTCATACCTAGAAAAATATACACCTGGCTAATAGAGAGCCACCTCTTGTTTTGAAAGTCGGTACTCGCTGCTGTCGACGCCTCGTGTGCGTTCAGAACTTATACTCCACTACTATAGGTGTGGGTATATGCTTTGATTTGAACTAGTGTTGCGCTCGGTGCGCGAGCTGCAAGCAGCTCGCGTGCCTTGTAGTCTCTTCAATATTCGTAAAATAAAGAAATGGGAGGCCATACCAAATACCAGAATATTCTGGAGAGTCTCTTGAAAGATAGAAAGAAATATTGGTATCACGTTTCGTATCTTTTCTGAAAGGACACTAATCAGTTCTATGCATGCGTTTAGTGGGAAAAAATGGATCTAACTATACAAAAATGTTCTGGAGAGCCACTTGAAAATTAAAAAGAAATTTTGTATGGACACGAATTTTTTTGATCCGTAGCTGTCTTTTTTTTACTGGCTCACCAAAGGGCCTAAGGTCTTGAACATTTTTAGTTTCAGGACCATGCCTCTATCATTGATAGTTTTTGAGGGTCGTTAGGGTACTCTGGTAATTTTTCCACATTCACTACGTTTTGTGATTTTTGTGAAAAAAAAAATCTTTAAGTTCTATTTATAAGTGTAGTAGGGGGAAAAATTTTCATACAAAAATGTCTAAGAGAGCCACTTGAAAAGAACCCAAAAAATTTGTATGGAGAGAATTTTTTTTTGTTCGGCGGCCATCTTTTTTTTACCGGTTCACCCAATGGCCTAAGGTTTTTAATAACATTTGTTTGGGACCATGTCTGTATGACTGGTAGTTTTGGAGGACCCATGAGGTACTCTGGTAAATTTTCCACATTCATGACGTTTCATAATTTTCGTGAAGGAAGACCCATAAGTTCGACGTATATAAATAGTTAAGGGAAAAGTTTCCATACAAAATTGTTCTGGAGAGCCTCTTGAAAAGAACCCAAAAAATTTGTATGGAGATAATTTTTTTTGTTCGGCGGCCATCTTTTTTTTACCGGTTCACCTAATGGCCCAAGGTCTTTAATAACATTTGTTTGGGACCATGTCTGTATGACTGGTAGTTTTGGAGGACCCATGAGGTACTCTGGTAAATTTTCCACATTCATGACATATCATAATTTTCTGAAGGAAAACCCATAATTTCTACGCACATAAATAGTGAAGGGAAAAAAGTTCGTTACAAAATTGTTCTGGAGAGCCTCTTGAAAAGAACTCAAAAAATTTGTATGGTGAAAATTTTTTTTGTTCGGCGGCCATCTTTTTTTTACCGGTTCACCCAATGGCCCAAGGTCTTTAATAACATTTGTTTGGGACCATGTCTGTATGACTGATAGTTTTGGAGGACCCATGAGGTACTCTGGTAAATTTTCCACATTCATGACATTTCATAATTTTCTGAAGGAAAACCCATAATTTCTACGCACATAAATAGTGAAGGGAAAAAAGTTCGTTACAAAATTGTTCTGGAGAGCCTCTTGAAAAGAACTCAAAAAATTTGTATGGTGAAAATTTTTTTTGTTCGGCGGCCATCTTTTTTTTACCGGTTCACCCAATGGCCCAAGGTCTTTAATAACATTTGTTTGGGACCATGTCTGTATGACTGATAGTTTTTAGGACCCATGAGGTACTCTGGTAAATTTTCCACATTCATGACGTTTCATAATTTTTTGAAGGAAGACCCATAAAATCTACGCACATAAATAGTGAAGGGAAAAAAGTTCCATACAAAATTGTTCTGGAGAGCCTCTTAAAAATTAGGAAATTTTTGTATGGCGACGAAATTTTTTTTTGTATGGTGGTCATATTTTTTTTACCGGTTCACCTAATGGCCCAAGGTTTTGAACATTTTTTGCTTCGAGACGGTACCTCTCCGACTGATAGTTTTCGAGATCCCTTAGGGGACTTTAGTCAGTTTTCCACGTCCAGTTCTCTCTATAATTTTGGTGACCTAGAATTTTTGAATTTTACACACACAGAAAGTATGGTGAAAAAGTCCCATACAAAATTGTTCAGGAGAGGTGATCAGTCCGTAACTTCAAGTAGCTTTATATATATGTTACAGCCAAAGTAATAAATAAGGATATTATGTATACTATCCAGCCATTATAAATATTATCAACTCAATTTGGATAAAGTAATAATTGACACAGAATTATTAAAATTAACTAGCTATTATAAATAACTAGCGGACCCGGCAGACTTCGTCCTGCCCGCTATTAGCGCCACCTACCGGGTCCAATTTTTCTACTTATAAACCTTCCTCTTGAATCACTCTATCTATTAAAAAAAAACCGCATCAAAATCCGTTGCGTAGTTTTAAAGATTTAAGCATACATAGGGACATAGGGACATAGGGATATAGGGACAGAGAAAGCGACTTTGTTTTATACTATGTAGTGATATTCAGCTATTTTATATAATATCTTGGAAGACTTGGATAAAGTAACAAAACAAGGACTTATGTTTAACTGATCACCAGATATTGCAAAATATAACGTCAAATAAACAGTTTATACCACCCAAAAACATAGTTACTTCTGCAACAGCTTCGGCGCTGGGGGAAGTGCAGCCCCATCGCCCAGGTTGCGTAGCAAAGCCCAGGCACCCACGCTCACCACCGCAGCTTCGGCTTGCTGGTCGCCTTCGGCGACCTGCCTCATCCGCTACGGCTCGCGCGGGTGCCTGCGATTTTCTACGGCGGGCGGGGGCGCGTATTTACATAATATACATAGCCAGAATGCACCCATAGGATTCTGCTTATGTATACATTGTAATGCAGTTTTCAAATTTTGTACTACAAAGTATACACGAATTTTGCGTACTACTAGTATATATGTATTTTGTAACGTGGACGCGCGCGTGCATCGTTCCAATATATACAAGGCCAAAACGCAACCATAGGATTTTTTTTTTCAAAATAAATTAGGTAACTATTTGAACTTAACCGACTTATTGCTTTGGGTTGGGGACTTCAGAACTCCAGGTACCTCCAGCTTCAATGAAAACAAAATGTCTCATGTCCAAAACGAAATCTGAGCAGATTTCGTTTTGGACCACATTCTAGGATCCAATAGAACCTAAGTGCCCGGCCTACGGCCGGGCACCTCAATATTTATGTTCTAACCTAACCTAACCTAGCTTCTGTAAGTGGCACGCATCCACTAGTTCATTAATAATACTATTTTCGTGAGGTACTTATCTTCTGAGGTGTCTCCGGAGAAATTACAACAGCTATGCATATAATGTTTCTATCATCAGCTTTGGCACGGTCTACATCAGGAATTTTAGGTTAGGTTAGGTTAGGATAGGGTAGTTTAGATTACGAGATCGTGATGATCACACCACACCACAAAGGAATGAGATGCGGGAGGGGAAGCAAGGCGGGCCGTATTTATCATTTTGACCAACGTTCATCTGCTATTATGAATAATGTCTGGTTTGACATGATATTATGAATAATATCTGGACAATTTAGATATTATTTATAATTGCCAGTCATTATGAATAAATGCTAATTAATTACTTTGGCTGTAACATATATAATGTTGGCATTAGTATGTATAGACCGTGTGTGATGTGGTCGGCAGCTCGGCGGCGCGCCGTGGACCGTGGAGATCCCGCTGCCCACGTTGATGGTGGTGGGCTACGACGTGTGCCACGACACGCGCAGCAAGGAGAAGAGCTTCGGCGCGTTCGTGGCCACGCTGGACCGCCAGATGACGCAGTACTACTCCAGCGTCAACGCGCACACCTCGGGCGAGGAGCTCAGCGCGCACATGGGCTTCAACATGGCGTGCGCCGTCAAGAAGTACCGCGAGAAGAACGGTGAGTCTGTTGTAACCGCCCGGCGCCCACGCTGATGGTGGTGGGCTACGACGTGTGCCACGACACGCGCAGCAAGGAGAAGAGCTTCGGCGCGTTCGTGGCCACGCTGGACCGCCAGATGACGCAGTACTACTCCAGCGTCAACGCGCACACCTCGGGCGAGGAGCTCAGCGCGCACATGGGCTTCAACATGGCGTGCGCCGTCAAGAAGTACCGCGAGAAGAACGGTGAGTCTGTTGTAACCGCCCGGCGCCCACGCTGATGGTGGTGGGCTACGACGTGTGCCACGACACGCGCAGCAAGGAGAAGAGCTTCGGCGCGTTCGTGGCCACGCTGGACCGCCAGATGACGCAGTACTACTCCAGCGTCAACGCGCACACCTCGGGCGAGGAGCTCAGCGCGCACATGGGCTTCAACATGGCGTGCGCCGTCAAGAAGTACCGCGAGAAGAACGGTGAGTCTGTTGTAACCGCCCGGCGCCCACGCTGATGGTGGTGGGCTACGACGTGTGCCACGACACGCGCAGCAAGGAGAAGAGCTTCGGCGCGTTCGTGGCCACGCTGGACCGCCAGATGACGCAGTACTACTCCAGCGTCAACGCGCACACCACGGGCGAGGAGCTCAGCGCGCACATGGGCTTCAACATGGCGTGCGCCGTCAAGAAGTACCGCGAGAAGAACGGTGAGTCTGTTGTAACCGCCCGGCGCCCACGCTGATGGTGGTGGGCTACGACGTGTGCCACGACACGCGCAGCAAGGAGAAGAGCTACCGTAGTACCTATTCAATCTTTTCAAATGCCTATATTATGTGCCCATCGAGCAACTAAAGATGCAATAGCTCTATTTAAATCCACAAGTCTCCATTAGATTAAGATGCAATATATGTTTTTAGGACATTTTGTATTAGCACATAAGATAACGCTTTGCGATTTTATCTTCCGAGTGAAATGCACTTGTGTTGGGGAAACTTCGAACTTTAGTTTTGTATTATCTTTTTTGCTATTATTAAGAATTTTGTTTTTATTTTAGTATTTGATATTATAAAAAAATTATATGTATAGAAGTTAAAAAGTAGAGTTATTAAGTATAAATAAAGGAAAAAACTTTAAAGCAAAAGTGACCAGGCATCTTCCTCATACTATTTTTAGTTCACCAAAATAATAGCTTACAGGTGTATTATCCTTGTTACAGGTGTATTACCCGGCCGCATTTTCATCTATCGAGATGGTGTCGGCGATGGACAAATTCCATATGTGCTGAGTCATGAGGTAAGATTGTGTTTATGTTCATTCACACTCGCAAACTATAACATTCATAATACCAATTCAGAATTCAAAAATTCCAAAGTATTTATAACCCCCGACACGTAAGTCGACCGGCGGCGACCTTCAAGTGCGCGCAGCGTCGTACGAGTGAGCGGGACACAATACGATTGGAGAGCCAATCAGCGCTTACGAGGGATCCGCGAGAGCTAATCATTGCTTACGAACGATCCCCGCGACCCCCTCACACCCCGAGATACCTCATTTTCGACTTCTGCTCATTGAAGGGGTCAACGCTAGACTTATTTGCCGTGACTTGTATTTCATGCAGACCAACTTGTGTCTCTTATGACGAGTCAAGACTTACCACTGGTTCGCAAAATAGGTTCATGTAACCCTGGCGCCCCACGCAGACAGACGCTTGAACATAGTAGGTCCGCTTCATTTGAATTTGAACTTTTAACGCTTCGATGTGCGGTCGTAAAACCGATACCGAATGGCAACGTGCAAATGTGTGTTCAAACTTTCATACCAAGGGCCCTTGCCACAAGTGTTCGTGCTATGCGTGGCGCCGGGGTAGTACACAGTATATTGCTGATTCTGATAGTATCGTGTATTGCGCCAGGGTAGTACACAGTATATTGCTAATTCTGATAGTATCGTGTATTGCGCCAGGGTAGTACACAGTATATTGCTGATTCTGATAGTATCGTGTATTGCGCCGGGGTAGTACACAGTATATTGCTGATTCTGATAGTATCGTGTATTGCGCCAGGGTAGTACACAGTATATTGCTGATTCTGATTCTGATAGTATCGTGTATTGCGCCGGGGTAGTACACAGTATATTGCTGATTCTGATAGTATCGTGTATTGTATTGTATAGGTGGCCGAGATCAAGGACAAGCTTCGGGATCTGTACGGCGGGGCTGAGGTCAAGATGGCCTTCATAGTGGTGTCGAAGCGCATCAACACCCGCGTGTTCATCGACACCGGCCGTTCGGGCGAGAACCCGCGCCCCGGCACTGTCATCGATGACGTCATCACACTGCCGGAGAGGTGGGTTGCGTAATGCGTTCCCTCCATACAGCTGTACATTGTACATTGTGTCCTAGTGAGATAGTGCCCTGACTGTCGATACTACTATTTAGAATTATACAAGTAATTATAGATGTTTGTTCCCTTTGTTCCTAGGTTTTATTTATAGTATTTTTGTTTCAGATACGACTTCTACCTAGTGTCGCAAAATGTTCGCGACGGGACCATAGCTCCCACTTCGTACAATATCATATACGATACAGCCGGCTTGGACCCCGACCGCGTAAGTATTGTCGTCCCTAGTTGTTCAGTAACATTCAACTTTACCTCTAGCTTTGAATCGAGATAGCTCACCGAGATGCGCTTAATGAGACACGGTAAAAACACACTTTTCATGCGCAAGACCTAAGAGGAGTCACCTCAGACTCTTAATCTTAACTACGCTGTTAATTATAATAAAAGAATTGAATGTTCCAAACAAATATACAAAGGTATGTTTGTTTGTGCATTTCTCCGTTCAGTTGTAGTGGTAAGCTGTTGTCAGATGATTGAGCCGTGATACGATGACTGTGTGTCGTTGCAGATGCAGCGGCTGACGTACAAGCTGACGCACATGTACTTCAACTGCTCGACGCAGGTGCGCGTGCCGTCCGTGTGCCAGTACGCGCACAAGCTCGCCTTCCTCGCGGGGAACAGCCTGCACGTCGCGCCGCACTACTCGCTCAGCGAGACTCTCTACTTCCTCTAGACCTAGACTCTACACGTACACACACGTCTCACGTGTCTCAGCTAATACTAAATACTCTCAGACTCATAGTGATTACAATACCTCAGTGTTTTCTTGCGCCATACGCGGCCGAATACTGGCTACTTGAGACGGAATCGTTTCTTGACAGATTCTTGCTTGCACATTAACCGATCAAACTGCGCGAAATTTTGTAGACACACGCTTTAGAAACTTATATGTCTGGTTGTGCAAATCACAAACCACAGATCACAGAAACAGGATATTAGATTTTAGAGCCTGTCTGAATGATTCAAATACTACCGAGGTGGGCTCGAGGACTAATATTTAGCGTGTCAGTATTCGGCTTGGACGTAAAAATGGCTTTAAGTGCTTTAATTTGAATTAATTAATATTAAGAAATGTAACGCATGTTCAAACATGATAGTTTTGCATGCGAGATGCTCAATGGTAGTGTGAGCTTATCTTGAACACTGGTCCTTACGTTATTAACGAGAACCACCTTTAATATACAGGTAGTTTATGATGAAAAGTCAAAATTATTTTGCTACAATCCGCAAAACAGTCAAAGTATGGTACAACAAGCAGCATGTGCTATGCCCTGTCAGTCCTCCTGCTATTAAATATGCAGGAAAGCAACCAAGCAGACCCCAAGAACCTCCACCATGTAACACCACACAAATCCACCACCAAAATAAACTCTACGATCGTTTCACTCCGACACCGGAGCATCCTCAGGAGATGTACCATACATAGACTGTTTTACGGATTTTAGCAAAATAATTTTGACTTTTCATCATATATTATGGATTTCCGCAAAGTAACGCCTACTTCTATTCAATATACAGGTAGTCTTTGTAGCACATTACAAGTGCATTTATTATTTTGCCAGGTTATCAACAAAACCACCGTTAGTATAAGTTTTAGCACGCTTTTCGAGTGCGTTTATTATTGGCCGTTCAAGCTTTCTTAAGGCCATTTATTGCAAGCTTTCTTAAGGTTTTTTCAAGCAAGATGCATGACATAAATAAGTGTGAGCATCTCTTGAAAACTGGTCAATAGGTTATTAAGACCTTAAGTATAGTTCGTTTAGCACATTTCGAGTGCATTTATTGTTTTTGTTTAGTTTCATAAGTCCAAATATAAAGCGCAGGCCACATTGGGAGCGAAGCGAAACGAACTTCAGTTTCGTTTGTCGCTACCGCGTCCTTTCATACTTTGGCTCACACCGCGAACTACAGAGCCAAACGAAGCCAGCGATTCAAACTTGCGATCTCTAGCGACATGAGGTCTGGCTCTAGCGACATCGCTCCCAATGTGGGCCTGCGCTTTAATAGCTAAAGAATTTTTGACGATTTCAATAAATCGTTGTTGTATTAATGCTTGCATTGCAAGTACAATAATGTGTCAAGTGTTCCTAGAGTTTAAACTAATCTGTAATTTTAGTGGCCATAAATATTTTCCCCGCGAATTACAGTGAATGACTCAGCTGAACGTCACACATTCGCGGTATATTTTCCATTTGGAATGAGATATCTCAAATCAAGATCTGTTGATAGTTTTCGTAAGTGTCGCGTATTTGAATGTTTCATATATTTCAACGCGATTCGTTGGTATCTCTTTCAATTGTGTTCTATATCTTAAAGCTGGTGGTGCAGCTGTTTGTTCTGCAGCTTTGTGTATTACACGGCGCATTTCTTAGTGGTTAAAGATTATCTTGAATGTGACTGTGATAATTCTATAAGCTGTCTATTTTTAAATAGATTTAAGTATGTAACTGTGGGCCCAATTTTAAAATTGTGTATTTGTGTGGTTTTGAAAGTCATTCGTCGGATAGATCTTTCCTGTTGCATCAAACATCATTGATAAACAAAAAAGCAAATAAAGATTAATTTTCTCAATAGTTGAAACTGGTGTTGATACTGGGTTGCCTGGTGATCAGAACACCAGAATTAAACAAAATTCGTTTGTGTACTCGAAATAATTATTCGAAGTTTTAAAGCGCGCTTATAGTTTCCATATAGTTGACGCCAAACAAATAGTGAGCTGAGGTGCGAGAGCGAAGTCGCGCAGGTTCGCGCTAGCTCGCTCTGTCCGCCACTGATATCTAAAATATACTATTGCGACGCGTCTTGCGGTTATATTCAGAGGCGAAGGCGTTAACTATACCAAGATGATCTTTCTACATCATACGCTTGCAGTGTTGCCGTTTTAGCCACTTTGTGGCTAGATCTAGCGGATTTTCAACAGTTTTAACTACAAAATAAATCCATCTAGCCACCAAAATAAATCTAGCAACTTCTAGCTACTTTTTGTATTTTTAGTTTTGTATTTTCTAGCTTCTTTTTAATAGTTGAGCTCTCAGCTCTATATCTATTTATATTGTTAAGTAGGTAGGTATCTGTAGTGATTAAAAAGAAATCTATGGTTAGCAGTTAGCTTCATAGATTGAGTAGGCAAACTGACCTTAAAAGACTGGTATCTAGGGCCGTATAATAAAAATGCTGGCTCCACACGTTGGTCCCAATGGTCGCCCCAATGTTGGTCGATATTGTCGTGAGGCGTTCACATGTTGGCTATAATACTAGAGTTCTGTCGCGTCATAGCCAAAGTGAAGATTGTCCGATACAGAAATCGAAATTGCTGTCAGCGCTTTTACGTACTGTAAACACGTGAGTACATACATATTATTATTATAACTTGTATATATTAATGAAAATAAAAAGAAAAAACCACGTCAAAGAATCTGGTGAATGACGAGACGTCATATAACACTCAGATAGGGCCGAGGTTTTTAATCACTTTTGATATTAAAATAGGTAAATTTTAAAAATTATTAAATTAGGTCATGATATTTAGCTACTTCTAGCCACTTTTTGAAGGTGATTTTTATTACAAAACTAGCGACTTTTTCATTTGAAGTAGCCACAAACTAGATTGTCCTAACGGCAACACTGTACGCTTGTCTTTTATAGAGATTTTGGTTTTGTAGTGATGACACAAAAGCACACAAATACTATGGCTTCCTTTTCCCTATGGTTGTAATAGGAAATTACGCATATATTATAGTAAAATTAATTATAATTGTGTGTAATTTTTATTCATCAATTATTGTCCATTGTAAGTTTGACATGATGGCGTGATTTGGGGTGAAGTTCCAATGATATCGTGTGTTGGTATAGCACTATGGTTCATTGCATTAGCTCGCCCTTCATGACAAATTGTGAAGAGGGGCTTTAAAGATATATTTTTATAAAGTGGGGCATACCGAGAGACGTCGCCCTTTACCTATCAGTATAATGTGCGCCCGCTAATAAATAAATTTATATGTAAGTTTGGAACTTTTCTCTACTGAACAAACTACAACTACGGAACTATTTGCCTGTATTGACGAGGTACTCTGTAAAACATAAATAATTTGAGTCAGTGAGTAGTTTTGATTCTGTAACGAAAACCCTTATTCATTGTTGATTTTTGTGATAGATAAGGTATTTTAAGAAATTACTTTTGTTACTTGATATTTCAATAAAGTTCTAATTTTTTCTTTATCAATGTTTTATTTTTAAAACCCAAGGGTCTACTAGTGTCCGTCTGAACCGCGGACGGAAATCTTAAAATCAAGTGAAACCTTATCTATAATTTGTGTCCGTCTGAACCGCGGACGGAAATCTTAAAATCAAGTGAAACCTTATCTATAATAGGGTATTTGACTAATTTTTAGAAATTGTTTTAAATTATTCTTTATTACTTATTAAAACACACTACATTGATATTTTTCGGAATATCTACAGTATTAAGAATTATATCAATGATAAAGTTTAAGTTTTGAAAACCACGCCAAAAACGACATTTCTGATCACATGATACGTGTGACGTCACGAATCGGTATGAAAGTCACTTCTCTCCATAGAGAAGGACTATAGTATAGAGTTATCACTCCCACGAACTAAACGATATATGGAAATCAGCGCTCCAAGCGATTTGCGCACTAACTAACTTTCTCGTGTATATATCTACAACTATCATCGTGTACGTATATTAGGTTCATGACGTATATAGCCCCCCCCCCGCCCTGTACTAAAAATTAAAGGGGAATATTTTTGGCACAAGTTTAACTCTTTCATTGTTAGTTATGTAGGTACATGTTTTTATTGTCTTATATTATCTTGTTAAATAACTAATAACTAACATAGCTGAAAGAGTTAAACTTGTGTCAAAGCTTTAAGACAAATAAAATAAAAACGATTCATTTTTTTACCCGACTGGGTATATGTGTTTCACCTGTGTGTATGTATGTCCATTCCTATGTCCGCTTGTAACTAATCAACGGCTCAACGGATTTTGATAAATGATACGTCATTAGATTTGTGTTAATGACGCGAGTGTCATAGGGTACCTAAATTAAAAAAAAAAACAAAATGGCGGACTTTATGCGCTTTAATGTGCGAGCTGAAAAAAAATTTTTTCTTCAAGACCCTCGAGTGGGGTATCAAAATAAAGGGATTCAAAAGGCAAATACAAAAATGTATAAATTTATATATTTGGAAACAATTTGGAGTGATAAATCGTAGAAAATGACCGTTTCCTATGTCAGTTCGTAACTACTTAACGGCTCAACCTATTTTGATAAATTATACGTCATTAGATTTATCTTGATGTCGCAAATGTTACTGGGTACATAAAATTCATAAAAAATCAAAATGGCGAATTTTATGCACTTTAATGTGCGGGCTGAAAATTTTTTTTTTCTTCAAGACCCTCAAGCAGGGTATCAAAATAAAGGGCTTTAAAAGGCGAGTATGAAAATGTATACAATCTATATGTTTTAAATGAATTTGGAGTGACAAATCATGAAAAACAAAATAAATAACAACTACACTGTAAGTGGTACGGTGGTAGTTTATTAATTTTTTTGTTCGTTTTTTAGCATGCCAGTCGGGTTTTTTTAATTTTTTAATTATAGCTTGTTTCTTTTAATAAAATATTGTAAAGAACAATTATTTTGAATAAAATCTTCTTTATCGATATGCTTGATCGTAATTCGTAACACTTATCACAATTACACAGCACTTTTTAATTTTATCAAGCGGAATCGTCGAAATTAATTGACATGCAAATTAGAATCCAAAAGAGATAACATGGGTCAAAACGGGTCCGTACTCCGTCGGTTTCCAAATAAAGCTTAGTCGCATAAAACTCAACAAAAACACAGAAAACAATGAAATAAAACGAATTAATTATTACGCACAAAAAATATGTCGAAGGAAAATACCATAGACTAATAATTAGCACAGATGATTACAAAAAAATACGAATGACAAGATGTTAATCAGTGAAACGAAACGTGATAAGATAAAATTATGCTAAAATTAATAGGTAATTAATATAATGTATCTGGGCCAATCGCCCCTGAACGATATTAAGAAATGTCTTTAAATATTATATTTCTTACTATCAAAATTATTTATCAAACAATATACTTTAATTTGTTTTGTTATTTTTTTTGTATAAATTATATAGCTGCGTGAAATGAAACGTGTAACGATTGTAGAAAAAAGGACAGCCAACATAAGAAAATTTACCATTTTCAAAATTATTAACGCGGTAACGCCCATTAACGCCGTCTGACGCTTTGTGCACGAACTATATCAGATTGAAGATTCTTCATTGTATAAGATTTTGTTTGAAGTGAAAACACCGTGCTTCTCTCGCTCGCTCCTTATCGGAACTCGGTGCGTGCGACAGAGACGCTACGCAAGGTGAATGCTATATCGTAATGTTGTAAATTGTTATACCTACTCATTTTAATATCAATCTTATTCATTCAATTTTAAAGTTTAATTTCGGTTGACTTGATAAACTTCAATTATAACAACCAAGTCAAGTGCAAATCAAGTGACGTCACAATTAATCCCAGAGCGTTCTGGTTACCGATAAAATTTCAAAAATTATTATGTTTTATTTCGTGCAAAATATCGCGTAAAATTACATAATTTAGTTTGATTGAGTGAAATATGTCTTTTTTAGGCTATTATCTGATAAGATGACCACAATCAATAGTATATTTTCAATGTTGTCAAATACCCTATTTAGTAGTTTTTTAGTAGTATTTGGTAGCTAAGCTAAAATATTTAGTAGTTCAATATAACCAAAATTAAATGAAAAATAAAGTGCGCCGCCAAGCTGACGTCAGGTTGGCGGGTGGAATTTAAACGGCGTACTTTGAAAATATATATGTCAAATTTTAGTAGTCTTTTGGTAGTTTAATAAAATTACGTTAAATCTTATTCACGCCTTTGTTTATAGACTGGAAAATATATTTTCTTTTTCTTCATCGGAAACGCCTGTGGAAATTAAATTAGTTCTGCTGAAAGATTGCTATGATAATTTCCACAGCCATAATTGCCACGGCCACAGCCAGCTCTCCGCGCCGGTCTATCTGAACGGTCCCTAAATTTTGTTTAAAATTAAAAATATGGTTTTCCTAATTGCAAATAAAATACAAAAAAATTAATGTTTCAACTTTAAAAAGATGTTAAGTCATTTACTTCGTTTGTATATTGCTTGATAGTTGATAGTTGCTGTTACATCTCACCGAACTGTCAAATAACAGAGTAAAAGAGATGTAAACGAGCTTTGGGATATCCTTAAAAAACAGCGAGGACAAATACTATAGTTCGGCCGTTCAGAGAATGCGTTCCTGACACCTATCAGTTAGTCACGACTAGTGATGGGCACAACATAACACTGAGTTCGTTACCGTTCCTCCAAAATGAACCGGCGCATTATTTTAAGATTATTTTCTTTTTAAATTGGCGGAATCATTTAAAATTTATATTTTAGTTATTTAAGTAGAAACCAAAGAAAGGTAATATTCATATAATAAAATTGTCAAATAAAAACAGATCGAAAACACTTGAAGAACGTGGTCTATGCGCACGAAACGACAACAGACGACTGTTTTAGCGTCACAAAATGGTGGCCCAACGCCATTTGGGGTTACCATTTTCAACCTAAATATAAAAATGCTACTTTCTTTTGCGCGTTCGGTTTGGTCATAGTTTTATTTTTATATTTCATAAAAGTTATCTTATAGTCCATTATTTTCAAATTCTTAAAAAGAAAAACAAAGCGTATTATTTTATATTATAAGTATAACTATATAAGAACAGATTACGATACTTGCCTGTTATTTTTAGCACAGCACTATTATACAAATATAAAGCGCTGACATAACCTTGTAATAGCGCAGTATAGATTTAGAAAAATATTGTTTACCAAGTTATTTGACACTCAGTTTGGCACAAAATTATAACATTCATTGATTATTGATATAATAATGTTGTTTTAATGCTCATCAATTGTTAAAACGGTAAACAACCAGCAAAAATATTTTTATCGTAACTGCAACGCCATTACAAAGCTACGTCGTCAGTTCAATCGCGATGTGTCAGGAACGCATTCTCTGAACGGCCGAACTTTAGTGGCGGGTGACTTTAATGCATCTTCACAATCATGGGGAAGCAGAAAAGGTAACCACAGAGGAAATTACTTGTTAGAAATGGTGGCGGATCTGGATATGGTAATATTAAATAAAGGTGACTCTCCAACATTCGAAAGAGGCTCTAGAAGTTCAAGACCCGACATAACGATAGCCAGCCAAGAACTTGCTGGAAGAATAAGTACTTAACTGGAAAGTCTTAGAAGAGGAGACAATGAGCGGCCATAAATATATCACATATGAAATACTCGAAAATGAGCCCGAAATCTGTCCAGTAAATGGAAAATGGAGTCTCAAAAAACTCGACATCGAGAAATTTGCAAAGGCGTTAAAGCAACAAGAAATAGAATCACCGGAAGACCTAGTAAACGCGACTACCAAAGCTTGTGATAAGTCAATGCCACGGAAAAAAGTAAAAAAGAAGAAGGAAGTATACTGGTGGAATAGTGAAATAGCAGAGGCGAGACGAAAGTGCATCGAGTGCAGAAGAAGATACACAAGAGCAAACACAAAAAAAAAGAAGAAGCAAAATGAGCGTGATCTGCATTCCGATATGTATAAACAGGAATATAAAGAAGCTAAGTTTATACTGCAAAAATTAATAATGAAAGCTAAAGATAAGCGGTGGGAAGCTATCTGCGAAGAGGTTGATCAAGATGTCTGGGGCCTTGGATATAGGATTGTTACCAAGAAATTAAAAGGCACTACTCCCATTCAAATTAGTATGAAGAAAATACAGGAAATAGTTCAGGTACTTTTTCCCGAGCATGAAAAGTTTGAGCGAGAGGAGGTCCCGGTACAAGCAGTGCCAGAAGTCACTGACGACGAACTCAGGAAAGTGCGAGATCGGATCAAGCTGAAAAAAGCACCAGGCCCTGACCAAATACCACCAGAAATAATAAAACTGGTCACGGAAATCATACCCGAAAAGATAAAACAAGTTATGACTGGTGTGATTCAATCGGGCATATTTCCAGCGATGTGGAAAACGGCGAAGTTAGTATTGCTGCGAAAGCCAAATAAAAGTGCAGATGATCCTGCGGGGTACAGACCACTGTGTTTACTAGATTGTTATGGAAAACTACTTGAGGGAATATTATTAAACAGAATAGAACAAGCCTTGCCAAACCATGGTAATCTAGCGGACTCACAGTTCGGATTCAGGAAGGGAAGATCCACGCTGGGTGCCATTGAAAAGGTAATTGCAGCTGCGGAAGCAGCTAAGCGAGGCGCGCAACGTAATAGGAAGCTATGTGTGTTAATCGCGCTTGACGTAAGGAATGCGTTCAATTCAGCGCCTTGGCAAGCCATACTTCAAGAAATAAAAAGAAGAGAGTTCCCGCATTATATGTATAAACTCATAGATAGCTATCTGAACCAAAGGCGTATCGTTGTAAGAGACGCTGAAGGAACGACAAAAACGTTTGAAGTAACTAGTGGAGTGCCACAGGGTTCCATTTTGGGTCCAACGCTGTGGAATATACTTTATGACGGGGTACTACGATTAGATTTGGGTGGCGATGTTCAGCTAGTAGGCTTTGCAGATGACCTAGCACTGATAGTCTCAGCCCAAAAAGAACATGTATTAATGAGAAAAGCCAACACTGCCCTCAATAGGATAAGCGTCTGGATGCAACAGAAGCGACTTAGACTTGCCCCTGAGAAGACCGAAGCCATCATGCTCAGCGGAAAGAAAAGACACGGCCCTATCTCATTCTTAGTAGAAGGGGTAGAAGTCAAACCGGGAGAAAAACTGAAATACCTGGGCATTTGGTTTGATAGTAGTTTGAAATTTAACAAACATATTGAAGAAATATCGGGTAAAGCAGAACGCTTGACTGCAGCCTTAGGTCAGCTAATGCCTAGAAGAGGCGGACCACGGGCGAGTAAGAGGAGATTATTGGCATCAGTAGCCCACTCAGTAATGCTATATGGAGCACCTATATGGGCTAAAACACTTAAAATGGTCAAGTACAAACAAAAGCTCTCTAGAATACAAAGACTGCTGGGCTTAAGAATATGTGGCGCCTATAGAACAACTTCGTTGGAGGCCGTACAAGTAATAGCTGGCCTGATACCCATAGAGCGGCTGGCTTTAGAACGTACGCGGCTATACCTTAAAGAAGACCCAAAAACACCCGACGAAGAAAGACAAAGAACGCTTAACGAATGGGAGGCAGATTGGAGAAGCAAAGGGAAAGGAGCTTGGACCCGAGAACTCATACCCAACCTTAAAGAGTGGATAGATCGCAAACACGGGGAAGTCGATAGATGGATTACGCAGGCTCTGACTGGTCACGGAGTATTCAATACATATCTACATTCTATTGGAAAAGCTATAAGCGACGAATGCTCATACTGCGGAGAAGAGGATACCCCGCAGCATGCGATATTTGAGTGCCGTGTGTTTGAACAGGAGAGAAACTTAGCAAATGGAAAGGAAGATAAATTAAATCCGAAAAACCTTATACCTAGAATGCTAAAGAGCGAGGAAGAATGGGAAAGGTGCGCTAAGTTGATCAAGCACATCATAAAAACGCGAGAAGATGATGAATGGGAGAGAAACAGGATATCCTAAAATAACAGCTGCCTTCCTGACGCAATGCCTCGTGCAATACCGGGAAGCCGTGAGCGGAGATATCGAAGAGTGGAGGAGGTTTTTAGTCCGTAGGTCACTGCGCAACACCTGCGCACGGTATCCATGATGATTTTCCTCCTCCGAAGAAAAAAAAAAAAAAAAAAAATATTGCTTGATAATTTCTTCCAAAAATAATTTTTCAATTTATTACAAAGAGTTTACTATGTTATTCAGATACAAATAGTTACCTACCCCAAAAATTAATGTTCAAATGTGCGTGTGCGTTTGTGTGTGTGTGATATTGTGATATTGCGACTAATAAAATTGTCCCCCCCATTTGCTTTAATGGGCACCCGGGCCCTCCCCAAATAACTCAAATAACTATTTTTATTATTTTTAGGGTTCCGTACCCGAAGGGTAAAAACGGAGCCCTATTAATGTCACTCGGCTGTCTGTCTGTCTGTCTGTCTGTCTGTCTGTCCGTCTGTCCGCCGGTCACAGGTCTCTAGCTCGCAGACGAAATGAGTTACAAACCTGAAATTTTGGTATTTAGTGTAAAACGTTAACCCAAAATCAAATATTGAATTAGAAATTGAATTAAATTATTTTTCAGGGGGGCTCCCATACATGAAAAAGGAGCCGGAAAAAAAATTTTTCTTTACCCTAGCTTGTGGGGTATCATTGTTTAGAGCTCATTGAGTAGAGTACAAATATATATTTTTTTAATTTTTATCTCAAAAAATAAGGGAATGGGAGGCCATCAAAGTTGTCAGTTTTAGACCATTTTTGTGACGGGGGGCTATCTCAAAAACTAAACTAGTTGGGAATATGATATTTCAGTATATTATGTACTATATGCTCTATTTAAACAACAAATACTGAAAACAACGATTTATTAAATAGTTTAAATAAGCTGTGACCAAAATAAACGAACATTTTTACCCGACTGGTTTTGGGTTTTTCTTTCACGGTTTGTTGCGATGTCTAGCTCGGAAATTAAATATTTCTTAGACCCAAAATATTATATTGTTCATAATTATGTACGGAACCCTGAAAGAGCGAGGCCCGACTCGCACTTGGCTGATTTTTTATGTAATCACTGGCTTTAGGCCGTAATTCTGAATGTTATTCTACATTATTATCGGTGAATTTGAAGTAATTCTGTTCATTAAATCAGAAGTTATAAGGCTGTGACAGTCAGACGGACAAAGCATATCCAACCTAGTTCACTCAGAGACTTAAGTTAGAGCTTATTACAACTCAAGAATCTATACCATATCTATACTTACCTACTAATATTATAAATGCGAAAGTATGTCTGTCTACTAAGTCTTCACGCACCAACTGTTCAACCGATCTTAACGAGGTATAAAGATAAGTTTCATTTTTGGAAAGGACATAAGCTACTTTTTTATCCTGGTAAATTACAGAGCTTAGACTAGAATTTCAAAAAAACCTAACTACACGCGGACGGAGTCGTGGGCATCAATCAACTATGTTATCTTGTAAAGTTATAATTTACAGTATTGTGTCTATTTTTAGTTATATTCCTGTAAAGTAATGTCCCTATTAGTTAATTATGTACGTAGCTATCTAAAATTCTGCATCTACCTTCAGTAGAAACATTTTAAAATAGTAAGTAACCGATAACAATTAAAACGATTATTTATAAGTACATAAAGTAATACCCAAAATTCCAGTCTCAGTGTGGCTAATTCTGTTGTACACAATCTCTAAACCTAAACTAAATTGACAGGTTTAAAAATAGTGCTATCCCCTTCAGCAGGGAGGATTGTGAAAGAGACAGGAATATATTTAGACCTGTCATTTTAGTTTAGATTTAGAGATTGTGTACAACAGAATCGGCCACAGTGTGCAGTTATTTGTTTGGGCAATTCAAATTTCAGTAAACTGTTCAAGTTATTTGAAATATTAAACTGTGGACACTGTGGTAAAAAACTACTCGACATTAAACTTTTGTTAATGCAAAAAAGTCAATTTCACAAAAAATGTCAGTTACTTTGTTTATCACTAGGGCAGTCGAAATCTGTCATATTGAAAAGTCACTTTGAAACTTCAAAGTTCATTGTTTACAATTTACATCGTTACGAAAATTTTGTGAAATACATAGCAGTAACCATCTCTTATGTGATAAAAAGTAGTGCTAGAAAAATTGTTATGGTAGTACGTTCGTTTTGTGCTCCAGAATGTGAGAGAAAATAACAAATATCTCCAAATTCTAAATCATAATAATAAATATGAGGCTGACGGCTATGTCAAATAAGTGTTGTCAGCTTCATGTGAAAAATTTCCATACATATTGAAGCCATCACGCATCGTCAGATATTGGTTAAAACGGCCTCTCAATTACTATAAAAATACTATAATGTGGACCAATAATTTCAACACAACATTTTTAATTATTTCGCTGGCGTTTCAAAACAAAAATATTAAATCTGGTGCAAGATGCTTTTCAAGCTGTAACGGAGGCTACGTGAAGTCACAAGTTCACGTTGAGAGATTGCAGAATGACGACGATGAATTAGTGAATTATAATATAGTTATTGATAGCGGGAGATATAGTTAGTGGGAGCTTTGTAATTTATGTGTCAAAAAATTTTCCTGGTTTTTTCCCTATTCACCTCTGCATCCCTATTCACCCCGTTTCACGGTATTTTACCTTTTTTTGACTAAATCTAAAAGCTAATTGCAAAGTTTTATCTAAAATATTAAAGATACCCATAAGACTCAAACATTTCAATCCTGCTACACCAATATTTGTTAATAACTGCCTTAAAATTCTTCATGAAGTTGGAATTTGTCCCTATTCACTCCGTTTTACGGTACCTTTTCTACTCGTGTGACCACGGCTCCGACACCCTTGGTTTTTAAAAATAAAACATTGATAAAGAAAAATAAGAACTTTATTGAAATATCAAGTAACAAAAGTAATTTCTTAAAATACGCTTATCTATTACAAAAATCAACAATGGTGAAAATCAACAAGGGTTTTAAAACTACTCACCGACTCAAATTATTTATGTTTTATAGAGTAGGTACCACGTCAATACAGGCAAATAGTCCAGTAGTTGTAGTTTGTTTAGTAGAGAAAAGTTCCAAACGTACATATAAATTTATTTGCGGGCGCACATTATACTGATAGGTAAAGGGCGACGTCTCGGTATGCCCCACTTTATAAAAATATATCTTTAAAGCCCCTCTTTACAATTTGTCATGAAGGGCGAGCTAATGCAATGAACCATAGTGCTATACCAACACACGATATCATTGGAACTTCACCCCAAATCACGCCATCATGTCAAACTTACAATGGACAATAATTGATGAATAAAAATTACACACAATTATAATTAATTCTATTATAATATATGTGTAATTTTCTACGATAACGTACATATGTGTATTGTGTAACGACCATAGGGAAAAGAGCCATAGCATTTGTGTGCTTTTATGTCAATCACTAAAATACCAAAATCTCTCTCTGTTAAAGATAAGCAGGATGTAGATCATCTTTAAATACAATAGGTATGGAAACTATAAGCGAGCTATGAAACTTCGAATAATTATTTCGAGTACATAGACGATTTTTTTTTGTTTCGTTATGGTCTTCTGATCACCAGGCATCCCAGTATCAACACCAGTTTCAACTATTGAGAAAATTAATATTTATTTGCTTTTTTGTTTATCTAATTTCGCTAGAATTCTCAAGATGTTGGTAGCAATATTTGGCTCTATGCTTGGCTCGGCTCGTTGTTCAATTCGACAAAAATAAAAACGGCGAATGCTCGATGTTCTGTTACAAGTGAATGCTCAAGTCTATCAGCACCTTGACGGCAACAGGAAAATCTATCCGACGAATGACTTTCAAAACCACACAAATACTCAATAATAAAATTAGGCCCGCAGGTTACATACTTATATCTAAAATCTATTTAAAAATAGACAGCATAAAGAATTATCACAGTCACATTAAGATAATCTTAACCACTAAGAAATGCGCCGTGTAATGCACAAAACTGCAGAACAAACAGCTGCACCACCAGCTTTAAGATATAGAACACGATTAAATGAGACATAAACGAATCGCGTTGAAATATACGAAACATTCAAATACGAGACACTTACGAAAACAACCAACAGATCTTGATTTGAGATGTCTCATTCCAAAGGGAAAATATACCGCGAATGTGTGACGTTCAGCGAGTTTCTGAGTCATTCACTGTAATTCGTTTAAACTCTAGAAACACTGACACATTACTGGCAATTCAAGCATTAATACAACAACGGTTTATTAAAATCGCCAAAAATTCTTTAGCTGACTATTAAAGTGCAGGCCCACATTGGGAGCGAAGCGAAACGAGGTTCGTTTCGCTTCCCTCATGTCGCTAGAGATCGCAAGTTTGAATCGCTGGCTTCGTTTGGCTCTGTAGTTCGCGGTGTGAGCCAAAGTATGAAAGGACGCGGTAGCGACAAACGAAACTGAAGTTCGTTTCGCTTCGCTCCCAATGTGGCCTGCGCTTTATATTTGGACTTATGAAAACTAAACAAAAACAATAAATGCACTCGAAATGTGCTAAAAAAACTATACTTAAGGTCTTTATAACCTATTGACCAGTTTTCAAGAGATGCTCACACCTTAAACGGCCAATAATAAATGCACTAGAAAAGCGTGCTAAAAAACTTATACTAACGGTGGTTTTGTTGATAACCTGGCAAATAATAAATGCACTTGTAACATGCTACAAAAACTACCTGTATATTAAAGGTGGTTCTCGTTAATAACGTAAGGACCAGTGTTCAAGATAAGCTCACACTACCATTGAGCATCTCGCATGCAAAACTATCATGTTTGAACATGCGTTACATTTCTTAATATTAATTAATTCAAATTAAAGCACTTAAAGCCATTTTAACGTCCAAGCCGAATACTGAAACGCTAAATATTAGTCCTCGAGCCCACCTCGGTAGTATTTGAATCATTCAGACAGGCTCTAAAATCTAATATCCTGTTTCTGTGGTTTATTATTTGCACAACCAGACATATAAGTTTCTAAAGCGTGTGTCTACAAAATTTCGCGCAGTTTGATCGATTAATGTGCAAGCAAGAATCTGTCAAGAAACGATTCCGTCTCAAGTAGCCAGTATTCGGCCGCGTATGGCGCAAGAAAACACTGAGGTATTGTAATCACTATGAGTCTGAGAGTATTTAGTATTAGCTGAGACACGTGAGACGTGTGTGTACGTGTAGAGTCTAGGTCTAGAGGAAGTAGAGAGTCTCGCTGAGCGAGTAGTGCGGCGCGACGTGCAGGCTGTTCCCCGCGAGGAAGGCGAGCTTGTGCGCGTACTGGCACACGGACGGCACGCGCACCTGCGTCGAGCAGTTGAAGTACATGTGCGTCAGCTTGTACGTCAGCCGCTGCATCTGCAACGACACACAGTCATCGTATCACGGCTCAATCATCTGACAACAGCTTACCACTACAACTGAACGGAGAAATGCACAAACAAACATACCTTTGTATATTTGTTTGGAACATTCAATTCTTTTATTATAATTTACAGCGTAGTTAAGATTAAGAGTCTGAGGTGTTAAGAATATTATCTGTGGTCATGTGTGATGACTTAGTCTATAGTTGTTCTCTATTGTCTCTCTGCCAATAAAACAAGTGAAGTGAACAAAGATGGTTATTTTATTTAATTAAAGAAAATATTTAATACGCTTCCACTGCGCAATAATTAAAATAGCATTATTGCTAATAAGGAATGAAAATATGTCCACGAGTGATTAAAAGTAATATAAAGAAACGAGTCAAAGGCACAAGATGTCTACGGCTACTACGAGCAACGCGTTGTTGCTACCAAAATTAAAAGATGGCCAGGGCGGATTTTCAACGTGGAAATTTAGGTTGAATCTTCTTCTAGAAGAAAAGGGAATAAGTATTAAGGTGAAGCCAGAAACACCAGAAGATTTGCAAGCTGATATCAAAGCGCGTAGCTTAATTGCGCAATGCGTATGTGACAAATATATTGAAATTATAAAGAAATGCAAGACAGCAGCAGAGATGATTACAAAATTAGAGGAAGTGTTCGAAAGGAAAAGTGTATTTAACCAATTATACTTAAGAAAACAATTATTATCAATGAAAGCTACATCTAGTGAAAAACTACAAGATCATTTTTTGAAATTCGACAATATTATATCAAGTTTAGAATCAACAGGAGCGACATTAAAGGATAATGACAAGGTGTGTCACTTATTGCTCACCTTGCCCAGTGAGTATGATACAGTAATCACAACTCTTGAAACAATTGACACAGTGCTCACAGTTGACTTTGTCAAATCAAGATTACTGGATGCAGAACTGAAACTCAAAGGTAAAGAAGGTACAGCTGCAGTAGAGAGTGATCAATACAGCTTCATGACGTGCTACAGATGTGGCCGTAAAGGACACAAATCCTTCCAGTGCAGAATGGGACAATCTGTACCAGTACGAGACATACCTAGAGGCCGGTTTACAAGAGGACATCAAAGTTATTCCAGAGGCGTTAGTCATAACAGAGGTCGAGGCGTGAACTCCTACAGGACTTCATGGCAGTCTACTCGAGCAGCTCAAGCACAAGAAGAGGTTGACGAGGGTCAGGTGACATTCACAGCGTTCAGTACAAGCGATAAAAGTCAAAGTGTCAGTGATGATATTGTACGTTTAGTAGTAGATTCCGGAGCCACAGAACATATGATAATGGCTAAATATGAACAGTATATGACAAATATAGTGCACCTGGATAAGGAAATGAAGATTTATGTTGCTAATGGACAATACCTAACTTGTGTTAAAAGAGGTAAACTTAAATTAGTCTATAATGGTAAAGTAAAGATAGATATTGAAGGATTGATCGTTTCAAACTTGTCGCATAATTTATTGTCAGTAAGAAAATTGCTTAGAAGAGGTTTACAGGTTAGATTTTATAATGATAATGTAAGTATTAATAATACAAAAATTAAGGTTATTGGTAACTTGAGAGATAAATTATATATCATAGAAATGAAACTTCAAATAGAAAATTGTTTAATCTCTAAAGATTTGTGGCATCAGAGGTTAGGTCATGCCAACAGGCATCAACTAAAACTTCTGCAACTGCCTTACAGCGAGACTCCGTGTGAACCCTGCATGAAAGGTAAGTCAACAAGATTACCTTTTAAGCCAGTGCTAAAGCCACGTTCAAAATGTATCGGTGAGCTAATACATACAGATATATCTGGACCAGTGTCCGAGCCCGCATTAACAGGTGAGATTTACTATCATACAATAATTGATGATTTTACACATTTTTGTGAAGTGTACTTGTTGAAAAGGAAAAGTGAAGCTACTGATAGGTTAATTGAATACATAAACAGATTAGAAACACAGACAGGAAATAAAGTCAAGAAAATAAGATCAGATAATGGAGGTGAGTTTAAAAATGAGAAAATACAGAAATTTTGTCAGGATAAAGGCATAGTGATACAGTATACAAATCCCTATAGCCCTCAGTCAAATGGAGTTGCTGAAAGAATGAATAGAACCATCTATAATAGAGCGAGAACATTATTAATAGAGACAAGCTTACCAAAAATGTTATGGGGAGAGGCTGTTAGATGTGCTGTTTACCAACTAAATCGATGTCCATCATCAGCAATCAATTTTCAGATACCAGTAGAGAAAATGTATGGAAACAAAAATCTATCAAGATTAAGGGTCTTTGGATCGAAGGCATGGGTACACATTTTACCAAAACAGGATAAACTTCTAGAAAGAGCAAAAGAAATGCGATTTGTAGGCTATCAAAATAATGGTTACAGATTATGGGATGCTGAAAGTAACAAAATAATTGTATCAAGAGATGTCAGATTTGATGAGACACAAGTACAGTACAAAGAAAAGAATGATATTGAGAATAATGAGGAAAATATTCTGCATGATGAAGATGTGAAAGATGATACAAATAAAAACACTGAAAGTAGTCAAACAAAGAAAAAAGTTGAAGTTAAAGAAGGAACTAGTAAAGACAAAGATGATGTAAATGATGAAATAGATGATGAAAGTGAATATGAAGATACTGAAGAAGGAATAGAAGAATCAAAGAAAGTATCAAGGTCAGGAAGGATAGTGAAGAAACCAAGCAGATATCAAGATGATCAAGAAATCTACACAGCATATTGTTTATTGTCAAGTGATCCGCAAGATTATAATGAGGCAATAGATAAAGGATGGAATAAGGAAATAAATAAAGAATTAAATTCACATGAAAAATTGGGAACATGGGAGGTAGCAGAATTACCAGAAGGAAAGAAAGCGATAGATACAAAGTGGATTTTCAGAACTAAACAAGATGGTACAAGAAAAGCGAGACTGGTAGCAAAAGGCTTCCAGCAATTTACATTAGAAGACAACTACGCACCAGTTGCCAAAATATCTACTATAAGATTGATGATGAGTATAGCAGTGCAAAAGGATTTACCGTTGAAACAGTTTGATGTGCCAACTGCATTTTTAAATGGGAAATTAGATGTGGATGTTTTCATAAAATGTCCTAGTGGATTGAATATAAGTGAAGGTAAAGTTCTTAAACTTAAAAAGGCACTATATGGTTTAAAAGAAGCACCCAGATGCTGGAATACAAGGTTTCACGAGTTCATAACTAACGAAGGATTTACACAATCAAAACATGATTCATGCTTATATGGAAAAGGAGACAATTGGATGTTATTGTATGTGGATGACATATTATATCTTGGAAAAGACAGTGAAATAATAAAACAAATGGAAAAAGAATTTAAACTGAAAAGCTTAGGAGAAGTTAGTAACTATCTAGGATTAGAAGTTACAAGAAACAAGAATGAAATGCACATAAAACAAACAAAAATGATCAAAAGGTTATTAGAAAGATTTAATATGCAAGACTGTAAAGGAATTAAAACTCCAATGGAAACAAATTTTTGCGAAATAACATCTTCAAATGTGATAGATGTACCTTTTAAAGAACTCATAGGATGTTTGCTATATATTTCAACACATACACGACCAGATATCACTTATGCAGTATCATATTTAAGTAGATTTTTAGACAAGCCAACACAAGAGTTATGGAAAGCTAGTAAAAGAATTCTGCGATATCTCAAGGAGACTCAGGAACAGGGGCTGCAATATACCAAATCAGGTGATTATAATAAACTTCAGGCTTATTCAGATGCAGATTGGGCAGCAGACAAAATGGATAGAAAAAGCACTAGTGGTTGTGTCGTATATCAAGGTAACAATTTAATAACTTGGTTCTCCAGACGGCAGACATGTGTCGCATTGTCAACAGCTGAGGCTGAGTACATTGCAGGAGCACACGCAGTAAGTGAACTTATGCACCTAAAAGGTCTACTCTCTGAATTATTATGTCATAAAACCATTTATGCCCATATCTTTATAGATAATCAAAGCACTATAAGGTTAATTCAAAACCGAATTAATACAAAAGCTTCAAAACATATTTCAATAAAATATCACTACATAAAAGACATAATTAATAAGAAAGAAGTGTCTATGTCTTATATACCCACAGAAGAAAATGTTTCTGATATTTTCACTAAAGCTTTGTCAGCCAATAGGCATATCTATTTTTGTAAAAGGCTTAACTTATGTAATATGTTATTAGGTAACTAAAAGTATAAATAAAACAATGTTTGTTTTTACATAAAATTTATTGTATTAGTAACTTAAATTCATAATTCATATTTTGTTATTTTTCTGCATAGAACTACAACTAAGACAAGCATGTTAATGTTAATGTTATGGTGTTTGTGTATAATTACTCACTCTTTAATTCTAGTACAATTTATGATCTTTATATTTTAGCATAAAGTTTAATTGTGATAATATAAAGCTCTATAAATTGAGGGGCTGTGTTAAGAATATTATCTGTGGTCATGTGTGATGACTTAGTCTATAGTTTTTCTCTATTGTCTCTCTGCCAATAAAACAAGTGAAGTGAACAAAGATGGTTATTTTATTTAATTAAAGAAAATATTTAATATGAGGTGGCTCCTCTTAGGTCTTGCGCATGAAAAGTGTGTTTTTACCGTGTCTCATTAAGCGCATCTCGGTGAGCTATCTCGATTCAAAGCTAGAGGTAAAGTTGAATGTTACTGAACAACTAGAGACGACAATACTTACGCGGTCGGGGTCCAAGCCGGCTGTATCGTATATGATATTGTACGAAGTGGGAGCTATGGTCCCGTCGCGAACATTTTGCGACACTAGGTAGAAGTCGTATCTGAAACATAAATACTATAAATAAAACCTAGGAACAAAGGGAACAAACATCTATAATTACTTGTATAATTCTAAATAGTAGTATCGACAGTCAGGGCACTATCTCACTAGGACACAATGTACAATGTACAGCTGTATGGAGGGAACGCATTACGCAACCCACCTCTCCGGCAGTGTGATGACGTCATCGATGACAGTGCCGGGGCGCGGGTTCTCGCCCGAGCGGCCGGTGTCGATGAACACGCGGGTGTTGATGCGCTTCGACACCACTATGAAGGCCATCTTGACCTCAGCCCCGCCGTACAGATCCCGAAGCTTGTCCTTGATCTCGGCCACCTATACAATACAATACACGATACTATCAGAATCAGCAATATACTGTGTACTACCCCGGCGCCACGCATAGCACGAACACTTGTGGCAAGGGCCCTTGGTATTAAAGTTTGAACACACATTTGCACGTTGCCATTCGGTATCGGTTTTACGACCGCACATCGAAGCGTTAAAAGTTCAAATTCAAATGAAGCGGACCTACTATGTTCAAGCGTCTGTTTGCGTGGGGCGCCAGGGTTACAAGAACCTATTTTGCGAACCAGTGGTAAGTCTTGACTCGTCATAAGAGACACAAGTTGGTCTGCATGAAATACAAGTCACGGCAAATAAGTCTAGCGTTGACCCCTTCAATGAGCAGAAGTCGAAAATGAGGTATCTCGGGGTGTGAGGGGGTCGCGGGGAGGGCGTGGGGATCGTTCGTAAGCAATGATTAGCTCTCGCAGATCCCTCGTAAGCGCTGATTGGCTCTCCAATCGTATTGTGTCCCGCTCACTCGTACGACGCTGCGCGCACTTGAAGGTCGCCGCCGGTCGACTTACGTGTCGGGGGTTATAAATACTTTGGAATTTTTGAATTCTGAATTGGTATTATGAATAGTGTTATAGGTAGTTTGCGAGTGTGAATGAACACAAACACAATCTTACCTCATGACTCAGCACATATGGAATTTGTCCATCGCCGACACCATCTCGATAGATGAAAATGCGGCCGGGTAATACACCTGTAACAAGGATAATACACCTGTAAGCTATTATTTTGGTGAACTAAAAATAGTATTAGCCCAGTGTCGATAATTTTTGAAACAAAGAAAAATCACAGTAGGATGAAACCCATTGGAAATGGAGGAGAATATAATAAGAATTAAAGGAAAAATAATTTACGGGCGATCTGAGCTAGGGAAAAAAATGGGGGGAGTTTTAAGGGTAAAAAACGGTTTATCTCGATTTCCGACAAAACTACAAGTCCTATGGAAAAAAGTTTAATGGCAAAGTTGTAGGTAATAAAAAGTTCAACAACTTTTGTATATATACTTTTTTTCACTTAACCTCAAAATGCATGTGAAAAACTCAAAAAACCATGTTTTTGGTTTTTTATTATTATCTTTTATAAAAACATTTTTTTTTCACGAAATTTGGTGAAAACTTACCTTTTCATATCCCAAATACGCTGTAATTTATTTGATTTGAAATGTTTACTATTTCTCCTTATTTTGACTTAATATCGAAAAAGCACTCTAATTTTCAATCGAAAAATCATCCGTCAAAATGTCAGCTTTTTTCAAAAAGTAGGTGTGCTTTCTGTTCGCTGAAATCTCTACTTTCCGATGGTGTTAAAAAAAATATATATTACTATAGTAAATATTTTCAGAAAATGCAAAAAATCGAAAAACCAGAATTCGAAATTTATTTTAATCATTATATACAATTTCATAAAAAATGTGACTGCTGCAATTTGTTTCAATTAAATATTTGATTTATTAAATGCTAATTACATTTGTGTTATAGAAAACTCATAATATATAAAAATAAATGTAAATCGTACTATATTGAATTTAGATACTTTATTTTGATTACGCTATATAGTCATTACAATGTTTTTAAATGCATTAATCTTGTTATTCATAAATACTTTATCTTTAATAGAATAGAATAGAAATGTTTTTTATTCAAATAAACTTTTGCAAGTTTTACAAGTTTACTTTCGAATAGTCAATTGAATCTACCACTGGTTCGGAATGCCATTCCAACCGAGAAGAACCAGTAAGAAACTCGGCGATTGCTCTTTTTTAAATTAACAATATCAATATAACAAAAACATTCACAGTTACAATAAAAAGTGCGAATTACACAACAGGCAATTAAGAAATAGAAATAGGCTCGTGATTCCTCAGTTACGCCTCAAAAAGGTCCGAAAGTCGTTTGTGGGAATGGGCGTAATGTTCTATAAAAAAATTCCACAAGCAATCTTAGACTTGCCTTTACACAAGTTTAAGAACTCTATTAAAAGTATTTTCTCAATTGAAGATTATATAAATGATAAAAAGTGTGGTTTTGACTCGTTCCATCAATGCGCGAGACGGCAATTCAATCATGTACTCAACATAAAATTGTTATATTGATATTATTAATTTAAAAAAGAGCAATCGCCGATTTTCTTACTGGTTCTTCTCGGTTGGAATGGCCTTCCGAACCAATGGTAGATTCAATTGACTATTCGAAAGTAAACTTGTAAAACTTGTAAAAGTTTATTTGAATAAAAAACATTTCTATTCTATTCTATTCAAGATAAAGTATTTATGAATAACAATATTAAGCATCATTACATAGTATAAAACAAAGTCGCTTTCTCTGTCCCTATTTCCCTATGTATGCTTAAATCTTTAAAACTACGCAACGGATTTTGGTGCGGTTTTTTTTAATAGATAGAGTGATTCGAGAGGAAGGTTTATAAGTAGAAAAATTGGACCCAGTAGGTGGCGCTAATAGCGGGCAGGACGACGTCTGCCGGGTCCGCTAGTTACAAATAATGCTGTTATATAAAAATAACAGCATTTAAAAATACTGTAATGACTCTAAAGCGTAATCAAATTAAAGTATCTAAATTCAATATAGTACGATTTACATTTATTTTTATATATTATGAGTTTTCTATGACACAAATGTAATTAGCATTTAATAAATCAAATTTTTAATTGAAAAAAATTGCAGCAGTCACATTTTTGATGAAATTGTATATAGGTATAATGATTAAAATAAATTTCGAATTCTGGTTTTTCGATTTTTTGCATTTTCTGAAAATATTTACTATAGTAATATATATTTTTTTTAACACCATCGGAAAGTAGAGATTTCAGCGAACAGAAAGCACACCTGCTTTTTGAAAAAAGCTGACATTTTGACGGATGATTTTTCGATTGAAAATTAGAGTGCTTTTTCGATATTAAGTCAAAATAAGGAGAAATAGTAAACATTTCAAATCAAATAAATTACAGCGTATTTGGGATATAAAAAGGTAAGTTTTCACCAAATTTCGTGAAAAAAAAAAATGTTTTTGTAAAAGATAATAATAAAAAACCAAAAACATGGTTTTTTGAGTTTTTCACATACATTTTGAGGTTAAATGAAAAAAGTGAATATACAAAAGTTGTCGATCTTTTTATTATCTACAACTTTGCCATTGGACTTTTTTCCATAGGACTTGTAGTTTTATCGGAAATCAAGATAATCCGGTTTTTACCCTTAAAACTCCCCCAATTTTTTTTCCCTAGCTCAGATCGCCCGTAAATTATTTTTCCTTTAATTCTTATTATATTCTCCTCCCTTTCCAATGGGTTTCATCCTACTGTGATTTTTCTTTACTTTTTATTATTTTTGAAGGGAATTACTCTGGTCTATATGAGGAAGGTGCCTGGTGACTTTTGCTTTAAAGTTTTTTCCTTTATTTATACTTCATAACTATACTTTTTAACCTCTATACATATAATTGTTTTATAATATCAAATACTAAAATAAAAACAAAATTCTTAATAATAAGCAAAATAGATAATGTGGCCAATTCTGTTGTACACAATCTCTAAACCTAAATTAAATTGACAGGTTTAAAAATAGTGCTATCCCCTTCAGCAGGGAGGATTGTGAAAGAGACAGAAATATATTTAGACCTGTCATTTTAGTTCAGATTTAGAGATTGTGTACAACAGAATTAGCCACAATACAAAACTAAAATTCGAAGTTTCCCCAACACAAGTGCATTTCACTCAGAAGATAAAATCGCAAAGCGTTATCTTATGTGCTAATACAAAATGTCCTAAAAACATATATTGCATCTTAATCTAATGGAGACTTGCGGATTTAAATAGAGCTATTGCATCTTTCAAATCATCAAGCAGGTGCTGGAAAAATACGGAGAATATGGTCTGCCATTTTACTGTTGCTTTATTGACTTTTACAAGGCCTTCGACTCCCTGGAACATGACAAAATATGGAATGCACTGAACAAGCAAGGAGTAGAAGGAAAATTACGAATAATAAAGAATATTTATACCGGCAGTACAGCAACAGTGAAATTAGATAGAGAAGGGGAAAAGATAAACATAGAGAGAGGTGTACGCCAAGGAGACCCGTTGTCGCCAAAACTCTTTACAGCAGTGCTAGAAGAAGTATTCAGACAAATTGAGTGGAAGCAACATGGCTTAAAAATCAACGGAGAATATCTTACTAACTTAAGGTTTGCAGACGACATAATTCTCTTCACTAAATCTCCACAGGAATTGCAAGAAATGCTCTCAGACCTGGACGCTCGTAGCAAGCAGGTTGGCTTGACCATGAACATTCTTAAAACTAAAGCTATGACAAATAGAGAGGAAGAAACAATTACACTAAACAATAACAATATAGAATATGTAAAAGAATATATGTACCTTGGCCAACTAATCACAACAAAGAACATATTATAGAGCAAAGAAGACAAGAATAGGGAATGCTTGGAAACAATATTGGTCATTTAGGGAAGTAATGAAGGATCCGAAAATGAGCACTATAGAAAAGTGTCGCTTACGATAATTTGGCGGTAATGGCTCGATATAGAGCAAAGAAGACAAGAATAGGGAATGCTTGGAAACAATATTGTTCATTTAGGGAAGTAATGAAGGATCCGAAAATGAGCACTATAGTAAAGGGTAAACTATTTAACTCCTGCATTCTTCCTATACTGACATATGGGTGCCAAACATGGGCGCTCACTAAGGCTCATTTATCCAAACTCAGAACCTGCCAGCGTAGCATGGAAAGAAGCATGTTGGGCAAGCGGAAAATAGAAAAAATATCTCATTCCAAAATCAGAAAAGCCACACGAACACAAGAGGTAATACATAAATAAAGCTCCTTAAATGGCGATGGGCTGGCCACATCATTCGAGGTGAGGATAAGTGGAGCAAAACCATTAGTTTGTGGTACCCCAGGGAAGGAAAGAGGAAGAAAGGTCGACAGACTAAAAGATGGGTAGATGAAATAGCTGCTGTGGGGGGAAAAACATGGACCAGAAGGGCAGCAGATAGAGGAGAATGGAAGAGGTTGGAGGAGGCCTTTGCCAAAAGGCACACAGATTAGGGGGAAAATTAGAAATAAATTGTACAATGCATAACAATGTTTAATCTGATCGAGGCTTAATAAAAATAATAAATAAATAAAAATTGCATCTTTAGTTGCTCGATGGGCACATAATATAGGCATTTGAAAAGATTGAATAGGTACTACGGTAGCTCTTCTCCTTGCTGCGCGTGTCGTGGCACACGTCGTAGCCCACCACCATCAGCGTGGGCGCCGGGCGGTTACAACAGACTCACCGTTCTTCTCGCGGTACTTCTTGACGGCGCACGCCATGTTGAAGCCCATGTGCGCGCTGAGCTCCTCGCCCGAGGTGTGCGCGTTGACCCTGGAATAGTACTGCGTCATCTGGCGGTCCAGCGTGGCCACGAACGCGCCGAAGCTCTTCTCCTTGCTGCGCGTGTCGTGGCACACGTCGTAGCCCACCACCATCAGCGTGGGCGCCGGGCGGTTAAAACAGACTCACCGTTCTTCTCGCGGTACTTCTTGACGGCGCACGCCATGTTGAAGCCCATGTGCGCGCTGAGCTCCTCGCCCGAGGTGTGCGCGTTGACGCTGGAGTAGTACTGCGTCATCTGGCGGTCCAGCGTGGCCACGAACGCGCCGAAGCTCTTCTCCTTGCTGCGCGTGTCGTGGCACACGTCGTAGCCCACCACCATCAGCGTGGGCGCCGGGCGGTTACAACAGACTCACCGTTCTTCTCGCGGTACTTCTTGACGGCGCACGCCATGTAGAAGCCCATGTGCGCGCTGAGCTCCTCGCCCGAGGTGTGCGCGTTGACGCTGGAGTAGTACTGCGTCATCTGGCGGTCCAGCGTGGCCACGAACGCGCCGAAGCTCTTCTCCTTGCTGCGCGTGTCGTGGCACACGTCGTAGCCCACCACCATCAGCGTGGGCGCCGGGCGGTTAAAACAGACTCACCGTTCTTCTCGCGGTACTTCTTGACGGCGCACGCCATGTTGAAGCCCATGTGCGCGCTGAGCTCCTCGCCCGAGGTGTGCGCGTTGACGCTGGAGTAGTACTGCGTCATCTGGCGGTCCAGCGTGGCCACGAACGCGCCGAAGCTCTTCTCCTTGCTGCGCGTGTCGTGGCACACGTCGTAGCCCACCACCATCAGCGTGGGCGCCGGGCGGTTACAACAGACTCACCGTTCTTCTCGCGGTACTTCTTGACGGCGCACGCCATGTTGAAGCCCATGTGCGCGCTGAGCTCCTCGCCCGAGGTGTGCGCGTTGACGCTGGAGTAGTACTGCGTCATCTGGCGGTCCAGCGTGGCCACGAACGCGCCGAAGCTCTTCTCCTTGCTGCGCGTGTCGTGGCACACGTCGTAGCCCACCACCATCAGCGTGGGCGCCGGGCGGTTACAACAGACTCACCGTTCTTCTCGCGGTACTTCTTGACGGCGCACGCCATGTTGAAGCCCATGTGCGCGCTGAGCTCCTCGCCCGAGGTGTGCGCGTTGACGCTGGAGTAGTACTGCGTCATCTGGCGGTCCAGCGTGGCCACGAACGCGCCGAAGCTCTTCTCCTTGCTGCGCGTGTCGTGGCACACGTCGTAGCCCACCACCATCAGCGTGGGCGCCGGGCGGTTACAACAGACTCACCGTACTACTCGCGGTACTTCTTGACGGCGCACGCCATGTAGAAGCCCATGTGCGCGCTGAGCTCCTCGCCCGAGGTGTGCGCGTTGACGCTGGAGTAGTACTGCGTCATCTGGCGGTCCAGCGTGGCCACGAACGCGCCGAAGCTCTTCTCCTTGCTGCGCGTGTCGTGGCACACGTCGTAGCCCACCACCATCAGCGTGGGCAGCGGGATCTCCACGGTCCACGGCGCGCCGCCGAGCTGCCGACCACATCACACACAGTCTATACATACTAATGCCAACATTCAAATCAAAGCATATACCCACACCTATAGTAGTGGAGTATAAGTTCTGAACGCACACGAGGCGTCGCCAGCAGCGAGTACCGACTTTCAAAACAAGAGGTGGCTCTCTATTCGGCTGGCGTATATTTTTCTAGGTATGAACAGCGATTTCAACAAATTTTGTTTGTTTCAATCTTGATGCTGAAGGATACTTGCCCAACTAAACTGAGAATTTAGGAACTGCACTGTAGTTGTAGCTACAATTTAGCAGGGTTCGAGGATATATATCAATGGATATATATCAAGATATACATCCGATATTTATAATAAATATCCGGATATCATATATATCCGATATTTAGATATATATCCGATACTTAGATATATATACAATATTTATAATAAAGATCGATATATATCCGATATTTATAATAAATATTGGATATTTACGAACCCCGCAATTTAGACAAACAAAAACTCACAACAAAAAAAACAAAATTTACAAAAACTCCAGGTACCAAATACCAGCAGTGGGGATTATTAATGTACTGTTGATTGTTAATCCATATTTAAGGTACCAACGACCAAGTATATCTCTTGGTCATTCAACTCCAGATCCCAACTTTTCAATCCTGATACTGCAAGCTACGACGGTACTCCCAAGCTTGCTCCGAGGTCGATTGTGACTCGATATAAGCACAGAAAAACTTAAATATCTACTCCAAATGCTGCTTTTACAAAGTTTGTTTTATTTATTTAATTACCTTGCAATTGATCTGGATAGCCACTTTAGTGGCGATGGACATCGCTGACTTACTCGTCATATTTCGTCCACACACAACTTGTGTGGGCACAGCTCGGTCCACCGTGCACTTCTTCTTTATTGCACTATATCTGAAAAAGAAAAGTTAATAATAGGGATGGGGTGAAAGTTAGTGATTTGAATTATTCTCATCATCACAACATCAATTATTTCATTTTACCTTTATTTACTACAGTACAAGATTTATTTTTAAGAGGTTATAGTAAATAGTGTTAGATAGATACCTGTAGTAACTTTCTAATTATGCCGCAATAAAATTTTATGTAACTAACTTTACGAAATTGTTATCTGTAAAACACTAATCGTATGCCTGGTTAGAGGTAGATTGTTCCTACTATATACAATACTTATTTTAAGATCTTAATAAGTAAGTCAATCATTTTAATAAATGAAATGAATGCATCACATCACTATTGAAATTAGGTTGACAACATTATTCTAAGAAATGATATTTTAAAAAGACAGTTTACTGCATCGAGTTAAAAGTCGGAGTATAGTCATATCAAACTCGCTCGACACCCGCATCATACTACAAAGAAAAAATCAGCCAAGTGCGAGTCGGGCCTCGCTCTTTCAGAGTTCCGTACATAATTATGAACAATATAATATTTTGGGTCTAAGAAATATTTAATTTCTGAGCTAGACATCGCAACAAACCGTGAAACAAAAACCCAAAAAAATGTTCGTTTATTTTGGTCACAGCTTATAAACTATTTAATAAATCGTTGTTTTCAGTATTTGTTGTTTAAATAGAGCATATAGTACATAATATACTGAAATATCATATTCCCAACTAGTTTAGTTTTTGAGATAGCCCCCGTCACAAAAATGGTCTAAAACTGACAACTTTGATGGCCTCCCATTCCCTTATCTTTTGAGATAAAAATTAAAAAAATATATATTTGTACTCTACTTAATGAGCTCTAAACAATGATACCCCACAAGCTAGGGTAAAGAAAAAATTTTTTTTTCCGGCTCCTTTTTCATGTATGGGAGCCCCCCTGAAAAATAATTTAATTCAATTTCTAATTCAATATTTGATTTTGGGTTAACGTTTTACACTAAATACCAAAATTTCAGGTTTGTAACTCATTTCGTCTGCGAGCTAGAGACCTGTGACCGGCGGACAGACGGACAGACAGCCGAGTGACATTAATAGGGCTCCGTTTTTTACCCTTCGGGTACGGAACCCTAAAAACTATGGTCAAAAAACAAGTTTTTAAATACCTTCCATGCTGCATGCCAACCTTTCAGGTTAGGTTAGCATTTTACCTTAGTTGTAACCCTGCCGCAAGTGCCCTGAATGAGCCGGTACAATTTGTACAATTTGTAACACAAGAGAACTGCACAAGAACGTCACGGCGCTCGACTGCAGGAGCGCGGTACGTACGCGCGATGGGAGTAATGCAGCTTATACCCACGTTTACGTATGTCTGAATAGTTAGTGTGCATTGTTACTTACCATCACGTGTGATTGAAGTAAAGCAGCTACTTAAATATCTGAACTTACTTTTCTGGGTTACTGCGTGCGAGCGTGATCATTATCATAGCCGGGTTTTTCCTGGCTATGACGTTTTCACACATGGTAGCATAATCCATGGCGCTATCCCTTTGAATGGTCACTGCAATGCAAATATTTCAGATGTCAAATTTCATGGTGAATCAATCAGGGAGTATGTATTTTTTTTGTGGTCGTATTTTACTAGGCAAAATAGAGCAGGTCGCGCCACAGCGCATTGCGAAAATCGTCCTGCATCATTCTCATACATTTTATATGAACCATCGCACATTAAAGCCAGGTCGCGCCACAACGCATCGGCGGCTCGAGCAGGCTCTATCTAGTGTAGGCAATGTGCGCGAACCCTAAGATGAACTCACCTATCTCGGGCCTGGGCATGCGAAAGCCGACTCCGCCGCCGGTCTTCATTATCAAGTCCACGAAACTTTCGGTGTCTCTGCGCTGACGCTCGGGTGATATCACAACCCAGGAGGGTAGTTGGGCCAAGGTGAACAAGTTTTTCGATCTGCAACAATAATTGCATGTTTCAGTTTTTTGCACTGTGTTTATAAAAAATTAAATTAAAGAAACAAAAATAAGAACTCAAAATAGAATTTACTTCATTTTTATTTTCATGCAATAAAAGGCATTACAGTGAATAGTTTCATGTCACAAAAATAAACAGTAAAATAAGAATTATACAATTTTTATATATTTACCTCATATCGCGGGTCCAACCTTCGTTAGTATCTCCAGCAGGGTACTTCATGTTGCCACCCTGGATAATATTTTCAGCTGGTAGCTGCCTACCTTTGAAGCGAACCAAATCAGAGTCCAATTTCAGGGACCACTTGCTCAGTTCCTGAAATTATTTCTTTAATTAGGTTAAGTATTACAAAACCAAAAATATCTACGATTACTTAGTAGTAGATTAATTTGAAGTTGTCATGCTCTCTCTTCAACTTTTCCGAGCTGACTTTAAGGTAACAAGTAGTTTGTTACAGAAACATGTAAAGCCTGGTTGGCTGGTTTGCACCAGTGCACCTGCATAGTGCAGTGCAATATTATTAAAACTGCATTTTGTGACATGTGTAATGTGCGTTTACTTATAGTATGCTATAAATGGAAACATTCCTTAAACGTGTAATAGTTTAATTTTTATTTATTAATTAAAAATAAAGAATTACATGGTTAAGGAATTTTTGGAAATACTAACCCCAAAATGGGTTGAAATAATAAGAATCCACGCGGACGAAGTCGCTGGCATCAGCAAGTAGATTATAAGACTCAAGATTTAAAAGTAAACTCACCTCTACCACTTCCTTAGTTTGGGTCAGTCGTCGGTTGAAGTTGAGCATCTTCTGGATGCGTATGGCGGGCCCGATTTTGGTGTGCACGTCGAGCGAGCGCATGAGCTGGAAGTCCGCGCGCATGTTGTCCGACAGGCCGGTCTGGCGACACAGCTCCGGCACCAAGTAGACCAACTCCGGCATGCCGGCGCGGACGTCGCGCGGCTTCGAGCGCGAGATCAGCAACGGCTGCTGCTTGTCCGTTATCCTTATGTTGTACTTCTACAAATACAAGTGTCAATTAATAATAATAATTAAGTGCGCTACATGCAAGGCTGTTTGCAGTCCCTGTATCGATCGATCTATTTTGATCGCCACTATCTACAGCTCCCGTCCGGTACTGGTTGCCGCCAGATTGTGGTGGAGATTACGATTATGCAAGTGTAAAGAAGGAGTTTCCGCAGTTTCAAGCTTTAGGTTGAACGTTCCCGCAGCGGCCGCGGCATCTTGACACATTTCATCATACATATTTACCTCTAGTTATGAGCTAATTATTATTATTTTATTTCCCATTGGTGTGCGTACTCCCAGCGGAATGTTGTCGAATTTCTTGATTTTAAGTATGCAGATATTTAGTGTGTTAGGACGTGTAAATGTGTGTGATAGTTTCAAATTTGTGCGTCCAACCGTTTTTGAAAAATTCGCCAAAAACACTTTCCGCCAGGAGAACGTTCTCCCAGCGGCGTTTTTTTTCCAACGTGCGCACGAAAAAAAAAATTAGTGCAATAATTAGTGCGTAGCGAGAGGTAAATGTGTGTCTGTAAATGGAATTTGTGTGTCTCAAGACTCCGGAGATATTCAAGATTCCGCTGGGGGAACGTTTCGCTGTTTGCTAGATCTCGTAAACGGCTACGCGTGTAGATGTGATTTTTTGTACACATGTTGCTATGAATTTGTGTGTAATGTTTGTGAAAATAGAATTAGAAAAAAAATTGCCGTTCCGAAATTATGTGTATTAAAGTGAAATCCAGTTATTAGGTCCTAGCACTTCGAATAGGAGTTCTGAAGTTTAATTTCTAACACTAATTTGTTCTTTATGACTGTTTACAATGCCTTCTTAAGTTTCATTGGTCTACAGTAGGTAATACTTAAGTTATGATCCAATATTACTATAACTTAGCCACTATTTTGTTCGACATTCGATTGGACGAGTTTTCTATGGATTTGCGAATGAAAATGTATTCCGATAATTAGTGTGTCGGTTCATTTATATATGTGCAACGTTTTAACTTAATAAGCTTAATAATTAAAGAAATATAATTAAAAAACCAGAAAGAAACGAAATGCAGACACAAACCGACCAAGTTTGAATGGTAACAAAAAAGCGGCCTTGTCATATATGGTGCTAACTTACCGAAATTGACAGCATAATAACGTTATTGATATTGTACAATCGCGTACACAATAATTAGTGAAAATTTTATTTATTTATTTTATTTATTAGGTTCACAAACAGTCACTTACAATATATTTTTAAATCTATACCAATTTCAAGACATATGCATGCAAAATGTAGGGACCACATACAGCGTTTCCAAAATTTACCAGTCAGCAGATACGATTTAGAAAAAATCAACAAAATATAAAAAAAATGTACAAAGAAATTTTTCAAAAGTTAAATTATTATCTTAAACTATGCAGCTACTTAAACTAATACTACGAGAGGTACAAATATAGTTGAACAAGTCATTTCATACCGACTGAAAATTTTAACAATAATAGTTTTCTCCTAACCCATGACAGCTCCAAACCTCAGCTGCTTCGATAATGGTGGAGCTCACACTTCACAGCACGTAAAAGTGATTGGAAAAAAAAGAAAACTTATTGATACTTTAATTTTTTTAATTGTCAAATGAACATTCTTACACATTAATAATGGGTACAGGGTATAAAGGGATCGCTCTTGAAAATTTAGCGCTATTATATTATACTACTTATCTGAACACAATCCAATACCAATAACCATTTGTCTTATACTTGTAGTATTAGTGGTTTAGTATTTAATTTTTTTCAAACCCGCGATGTATATCGTGCAAAACGCATTGCAAATTTTATAGGAAATGTTTTAATTTTTTTGGGTTTCGCACCTAGGGTTGTGATTTTACAACATACAAAATGTCATCGTGATACGAAACAAGAAAAAGTTCGTAAACTAAAACCCGACTAATAATTTAATGCGAAAGCGTGGGGCAAGCAGCTAGTAGCGCCATCTGTTATGTCTATCCGAAACTATAATTTCATTAGAATAGAATAGAATAGAAAAGTTTTTTATTCAAATAAACTTTTACAAGTACTTTTGAATCGTCAATTGAATCTACCACAGGTTCGGAATGCAGTTCCAGCCGAGAAGAACCTGCAAGAAACTCGGCTGTTGCTCTTTTTTTAAAAATAACATTATAACAATTATTATTATTCGTTCGTTCGTTCGTTTCAACCAATGGACGTCCACTGCTGGACATAGGTCTCTTGCAAGGATCGCCACAGCACACGATCTTGTGCCGCCTGATTCCAGCGGCTACCAGCGACTCGCTTGAGATCGTCTGTCCATCGAGTGGGGGGTCTACCTACGCTTCGTTTGCTGGTGCGAGGTCGCCATTCAAGCACCTTGGGACCCCAACGTCCATCGGTTCTTCGTGCAATGTGCCCCGCCCATTGCCACTTCAGCTTCGCGACTCGATGAGCTATGTCGGTGACTCTGGTTCTCCTGCGGATCTCCCTCCTCATTTCTGATTTGATCCCGCAGGGATACTCCGAGCATAGCTCTCTCCATCGCCCGCTGAGTGACCCTGAGCCTTCTTATGAGGCCCATTGTTAGCGACCATGTCTCAGATCCGTAAGTCATCACTGGCAACACGCACTGTTCGAAGACTTTCGTCTTCAGACACTGAGGGATATTGGACGAAAATACATCTCGAAGTTTCCCGAACGCTGCCCAGCCGAGTTGGATTCGGCGGTTGATTTCTTTCTCAAAATTGGACCTACCTAGCTGGACCGTGTGTCCCAGGTATATGTACTCGTCTACAATTTCGAGTGCTGAGTAGACGTGTGCGCCGCGCCGACCCGCCGCCGCCGCCGTCATTTTTTCGACGCCGCCGCCGCCGATCTGCGGATCGGCGTAAAATCGGCGCGAGTTCTAAATGTTTTAGAACACCCTCCAACATCATTCACCCTCTTCTATACCAAATAACCTAACGATACACAATTCATATTCCATATTTCTATACAATGAATTCCAAAAAAAAATCGATCGATATGAAGTTACACCTTCCTATTCATAATAAAATTTAACTAACAAACTTACCTAACTAAAAAACTTAATCCGACAACATCTGCTTCATCATCTTGTAAAAGCCAAAATAAATATCCATTTAGTTTGGCTTTCCGAGAATCCTCTCGCTAGGGATTTATGTTTGTCGATTTGTAGATCACTCATGCCTTTCGATAGTGTATCTAACGAGGGGTTAGAAGACTTATTAGAATAGAATAGAATAGAATAGAAAAGTTTTTTATTCAAATAAACTTTTACAAGTACTTTTGAATCGTCAATTGAATCTACCACTGATATCAATCTATTGACGAAATATGACGTCAATAATTATTGTAGAAAAGAAGATAATACCGACTCGAACTTCAGTTTCGCGACTCGTTGAGCTATGTCGGTAAATCTGGTTCTCCTGCGGATCTCTTCATTTCTACGAGCATAGCTCTCTCCATCGCCCGCTGAGTGACCCTGAGCCTTTGTAAGTTTGTATGAGGCCCATTGTTAGCGACAATGTCTCAGATCCGTAAGTCATCACTGGCAACACGCACTGTTCGAAGACTTTCGTCTTCATACACTGAGGTATATTAGACGAAAATATATCTCGAAGTTTCCCGAACGCTGCCCAGCCGAGTTAGATTCGGCAGTTGATCTCTTTCTCAAAATTGGACCTGTCTAGCTGGACCGTGTGTCCCAGGTATATATACTAGTCCACAATTTTGAGTGCCAAGTTCTCAACGATTACCGGGTGGAGCAGAACATGAGCATTAGTCATGACCTTCGTCTTACTCATGTTCATTTTTAAGCACACCTGTTGAGAAACTGCTGAGATCATTGAGCATTGTACTGAGATCTTCCAGAGTCTCTGCCATCAGGACTATATCATCGGCAAACCGTAGGTGAGTGATGTTTATGTTGATGCCAAGTCCGTTCCAGTCCAGAAGCTTAAAGACCTCTTCCAACGCAGCGGCAAATAGCTTCGGGGAGATATCATCTCCCTGACGCACTCCTCGCTGCAACTGGATTTGCCTCGTAGTCTGGTCCTGTATACGGACTGACATAGTGGCGTTTCGTACAAACACTTCAACGCTTTGATGTACCGATAGTCGATCTGGCATCTCTGCAGTGATCTCAATACAGCCCAAGTTTCCACCAAATCAAAGGCTTTCTCATAGTCCATAAACGCTAAGCAAAGTGGCCGGTTATACTCTTCAGTCTTCTGTATAATCTGCCGCAGCGTATAAATATGGTGTATAGTACTGAAGCCTTTTCGGAACCCGGCCTGTTCGGGAGGCTGGAAGTCGTCACCTGGCGCCTTGTTGTCCTTAAATTTTTTGAGTACCTAGTAGAATAAAATAGCTATAATTTAAGACCAGAACTAGCTCTGTAGATACATTACTTACTGAGATGCTCATGACTTCGCCCGCGTAGATTCTTAATGTCATACAAACTTCCATCTCCTATTTAACCAACTTGGGGGGTAGTTTTTACAAAATTTCTTAAACACGTAATTATTTATTTTTAACCGAAAATCTAAATACCAATTTTCATGGATATAACTTGATAAATGACGTGGAAACGTGACGGGGTCTCATTTAAATTTTCATCCCCTATTTAACGTACTTGGGGATAGAATTTTCAAAAATCCTGAAATATTTTTATTTTTTATCGCAAGCCCAAATACCAATTTTCATGGATATAACTTAAAAAAATGATAGACTTTCATACAAACTTTCAATTACAACCCCTTAGAATTTTCTAAAATTTCCAATAATCCTTTTTTAGTGGACCCCTACATCATACTCATTTACTTATTTATCATAAACGGAAGTTATTGTAAACGTCCTGAAAATGTACTATCAAAAACTAGTCCTTTACGGTTCGCCAAAATCGCCAAAATCTGAACGCACGGTAACCCATACTTGCAAACGTTAAATTTACTGGACTATTTGGCAAGTTTTATTTTTTTGTACCTATCTGATTTTCAGTAAAAATAATTCTACAAGTTAGACAGTTTTATTAAAATTATCCGCGCCGAAATTACGCCGAAAACACGCCGCCGCCGCCGATTTTTGATCGGCGTGCGCCGCCGGAGATTTTAGCATCGGCGCACACGTCTAGTGCTGAGTTCTCAACAATTACCGGGTGGAGCGGAACATGAGCATTAGACATGATCTTCGTCTTACTCATGTTCATTTTTAGGCCCACCTGTTGAGAAACTCTGCTGAGATCATTGAGCATTGTATTGAGGTCTCCCAGAGTCTCTGCCATCACGACTATATCATCGGCAAACCGTAGGTGAGTGATGTACTCGCCGTTTATGTTGATGCCAAGTCCGCTCCAGTCCAGAAGCTTAAAGACGTCTTCCAACGCAGCGGTAAATAGCTTCGGGGAGATAACATCTCCCTGACGCACTCCTCGCTGCAATTGGATTGGCCTCGTAGTCTGGTCCTGTATACGAACTGACATAGTGGCGTTTTCGTACAAACACTTCAGCGCTTGGATGTACCGATAGTCGATCCGGCATCTCTGCAATGATCTCAATACAGCCCAAGTTTCCACCGAATCAAAGGCTTTCTCATAGTCCACAAACGCTAAGCAAAGTGGCCGGTTATACTCTTCGGTCTTCTGTATAACCTGCCGCAGCGTATGAATGTGGTCTATGGTACTGAAGCCTTTTCGGAACCCGGCTTGTTCGGGAGGCTGGAAGTCGTCGAACCTACGAGCGAGACGATTCGTAATGACTCTTGAGAACAACTTATAGACATGGCTCAGCAGCGAGATGGGTCTATAATTCTTCAGCAGGGTATTATCGCCCTTTTTGAAGAAAAGAACCACCACGCTTCTGTGCCATGCCTCTGGCATTATGCCCTTGTCGATGACGGAATTGAACAATCGCTGAAAGACTTTAAGAACCGGTTTTCCACCTGCTTTCAGGAGTTCTGCTGTGATTCCATCATCACCTGGCGCCTTGTTGTCCTTAAGTTGTTTGAGAGCCATACTAATCTCGTATAGGCTGACGTCCGGGATATCTTCGGTATAGTGTCGGGTCAATTTGGCTCTGGGATCTTTAGCCAAATCTTCAACAGGCTTCTGTGTTGACGTGTACAGCTGTCCGTAGAACTTCTCGACCTCTCTCAAAATCTCAGGTTTAGACGAAATGAGACTACCGCTGTCGGTCTTCAGTCGCGTCAGCTGGCTATGACCGATAGACAGATCTCTCGCGAAGACTTTTGAGCCTTTGTTTCTCTCGATCGTATCTTTAATACATTCTGTATTATAGTTACGTAAGTCGCGTGTTTGCGCTTTGGAGATCTGCCTATTAATCTGCCGGTAAGCAGACGCATCTGCTGAAGACTGCAGTCTCATTTCATGTCTCTGTTCCATGAGACTGAGAGTATGGTCTGAGAATTTTTTGGTTCTATTTCTACGGTGGGTCTTAAAGAACCTAGACCCAACCGCATGGACAGTTTCCAATTGTCCCACTTTCAACTCTTCACCGCTTCGCTTACCCAGCCTTGCGTTGAAATCCCCCATCACAACATTGTAGTAGGTATTAGAGGCATGCATGGCTTTTGATATATCCTCATACATGACCTCTACCTCCTCGTCGGGATGTGTCGATGTCTGTGCGTAGACCTGTATGACCTTCAGCGAATACCGTTTGGTTATTCTGATTATAAGGTACGCTACCCTGCTCGACACACTTTCGACTTGCACAATGTTGTTAACGAGGGACCTGTGGACGATGAACCCAACACCACCCTGGGATTGTTGATCACCCTCCCGGTAGTAGAACAAGTTGCCGGATTTAAGGATTATCGAGTCCTCCCCCTCTCTTCGGACTTCAGATAACCCTATGACACCCCAATTCAACTTGCTCACTGCTTCTTCCAGCTCGATGATCTTTTCGTCGGTCCTCAAAGTGCGTGCGTTATATGTTGCCAGGTCCAGTCGTCGGGGTTGGCAGCGGAATCTCTTCCGGAGATTCTTGACACCCCCTGCCCCGCCGTTACCGTAACCGCTGCCAGAGCTAGGAATAGCGGGGCCGCCGGGGACTAGGGGCTGTGGCGTAATTATTATTATTAATGTACATGATTGAAATGCCGTCTCGTGCATTGCTGGAACGAGTTAAATCCAAGCTTTTTTATCGTTTATATAATCTTCAATTGTATAATAAGCTTTTTTTATGAGCATACTTTTAATAGAGTTCTTAAACTTGTGTAAAGGCAAGTCTAAGACATATTTTTTATTCAGATAAACTCAAACGACAATATTTTTTATTCAAGACATATTTTTTATTCAGATAAACTTTTACAAGTGCTTTTGAATCGACAACATTATCTAGAAAACCGCGCGAAGGTCACTTCTCGTTTTTTTTCGTAAATAAAATGTAGCCTATATCATCTGGACCATAACAACGAATCAATAGACACCTCATTCATCAAAAGCGGTCCAGTAGTTTAGGCGCTACAGTGGTACACACAGAATCTCTTACATGCATACATACATACATACATAGACTGCTAAAATCATAACCCTTCCTCTTGGCTTTGCCGTAGTCGGGTAAAAAAGCGGCCAAGTACGAGTCAGACTTGCGCACCGTGGGTAAAAGTATTTAACATAAGTCATAATTTTAACACAAATCCCTACTTAATGAACTGCAAAACAAATTTTGTTTGTAGAGATTTATTGTTAATATTACTTATTTTTAACCCCCGACGCAAAAACGACGGGGTGTTATAAGTTTGACGTGTCTGTGTGTGTGTGTGTGTGTCTGTCTGTCTGTTCCCCTGTAGCGCTCAAACGGATGAACCGATTTGAACGCGGTTTTTTATTTGTTTGAAAGGTGAATTAGTCGAGAGTGTTGTTAGCTATGTTTGATGAAAATCGATCCAAGATGGCCGCCGCTACAAAATGGCAGATTATATTTCTTTTAAAACTTCATTAATAGGGCTAAAGGGCTAAATAAAGGGCTTGACTAGTAAAATAGTAATATGCAAATCCAAGATGGCCACGACCACAAAATGGCGAATGTCGGGGGTTTTTTAAATTTTTCATTTATACTTGTTTTCTTTGTAATCTACGTAGCCTTAATATTTATTTCTATAATACATTAACTGTATGTACATATAATATTATTTTGAACGCTGTTTATTACTAATAAATAAATAAATATCAAAAAACTATGATACTTAGAGCGTTGGCTTTATTTTTCGTCCCATTGGCTCCTTGTAACACAAATAACTATTGCTGTTTTTTTGTATGCAAAAAAAATGCTGACTGTTGCTGGATGCATTTCAGTTATTTCATATTTCATTATATTCATTATATTCAGTTATTCCATCTGAACTCGATTTATATAATCGAGTTCAGATGGAATAACTGAATAGTTACCTATGCCTATGCTAATTCTTAAATCACAGATTTAGCACATAAGTATTATACACCTAAATATTATTATTAAGATATATATAGACTAATAAAAATATAAGTTAAGAACTGTGTTCGCGATTGTACAAAATCACTAAAAATATTAAAATGATATAGTATCAATTTCGGTAGGTTAGCACCATATATGACAAGGCCGCTTTTTTGTTACCATTCAAATTTGGTCGGTGTATATCTGCATTACGTTTCTTTCTGGTTTTTTAATTATATCTCTTTAATTATTAAGCGTATTAAGTTAAAATTTTGTAAATAGATAGTTGAACCGACACACTAATTATTGGAATAATTTTTCATTTGCCAACCCATAAAAAACTCGTCTTATCGAATGTCGAACAAAATAGTGGCTAAGTCATAGTAATATTGGATCATAACTTAAGTATTATATATATAAAGCTACTTGAAGTCAGGTACTGATCACCTCTCCTGAACAATTTTGTATGGGACTTTTTCACCATACTTTTTGTGTGTGTAAAATTCAAAAATATAAGGTCTACAAAATTATAGAGAGACCTGGACGTGGAAAACTGACTAGGGTGCTCTAAGGGATCTCGAAAACTATCAGTCGGAGAGGTACCGTCCCCAAACAAAAAATGTTCAAAACCTTGGGCCATTGGGTGAACCGATGAAAAAAATATGGCTACCAAACAAAAAAAAATTTCATCTCCATACAAAAAATTCCTAATTTTCAAGAGGCTCTCCAGAACAATTTTGTATGGAACTTTTTTCTCCTTACTATTTATATACGTAGAACTTATGGGTCTTCCTTCAGGAAAAATATGAAACGTCATGAATGTGGAAAATTTACCAGAGTACCCCAAAGGCTCTCAAAAACTATCAGTCATAGAGACATGGTCCTGAAACTGAAAATGTTCAAAACCTTAGGCCCTTTGGTGAGCCAGTAAAAAAAAGATAGGCACCGAACAAAAAAAATTTTCGCGTCCATACAATTTTTTTTTTTAATTTTCAAGAGGCTCTCCAGAACATTTTTGTATAGAACTTTTTTTACCTCACTAAGCGCATGCATAGAGCTCATGAGTGTCCTTTATGGAAAAATACGAAACGTTATGAATGTGGAATATTTACCAGAGTACCTCATGGGTCCTCCAAAACTACCACTCATACAGACATGGTCCCAAACAAATGTTATTAAACACCTTGGGCCATTGGGTGAACCGGTAAAAAAAAGATGGCCGCCGAACAAAAAAAAATTTTCTCCATACAAATTTTTTGGGTTCTTTTCAAGAGGCTCTCCAGAAAAATTTTGTATGGAATTTTTTCCTTTCACTATTTATGTGCGTAGAACTTATGGGTCTTCCTTCAGGAAAATTATGAAACGTCATGAATGTGGAAAATTTACCAGAGTACCCCATGGGTCCTCCAAAACTACCAATCATACAGACATGGTCCCAAACAAATGTTATTGAAGACCTTGGGCCATTGGGTGAACCGGTAAAAAAATGATGGCCGCCGAACAAAAAAAAATTTCTCCATACAAATTTTTTGGGTTCTTTTCAAGAGGCTCTCTTAGACATTTTTGTATGAAAATTTTTTCCCCCTACTACACTTATAAATAGAACTTATAGATTTTTTTTTCACAAAAATCACAAAACGTAGTGAATGTGGAAAAATTACCAGAGTACCCTAACGGCCCTCAAAAACTATCAATCATAGAGGCATGGTCCTGAAACTAAAAATGTTCAAGACCTTAGGCCCTTTGGTGAGCCAGTAAAAAAATGATAGCTACGGAACAAAAAAATTCGTGTCCATACAAAATTTCTTTTTAATTTTCAAGTGGCTCTCTCCAGAACAATTTTGTATAGATCCTTTTTTTTCCACTAAACGCATGCATAGAACTGATTAGTGTCCTTTCAGAAAAGATACGAAACGTGATACCAATATTTCTTTCTATCTTTCAAGAGACTCTCCAGAATATTCTGGTATTTGGTATGGCCTCCCATTTCTTTATTTTACGAATATTGAAGAGACTACAAGGCACGCGAGCTGCTTGCAGCTCGCGCACCGAGCGCAACACTAGTTACCTACTGCAGACCAATGAAACTTAAGAAGGCATTGTAAACAGTCATAAAGAACAAATTAGTGTTGGAAATTAAACTTCAGAACTCCTATTCGAAGTGCTAGGACCTAATAACTGGATTTCACTTTAATACACATAATTTCGGAACGGCAATTTTTTTTCTAATTCTATTTTCACAAACATTACACACAAATTCATAGCAACATGTGTACAAAAAATCACATCTACACGCGTAGCCGTTTACGAGATCTAGCAAACAGCGAAACGTTCCCCCAGCGGCATCTTGAATATCTCCGGAGTCTTGAGACACACAAATTCCATTTACAGACACACATTTACCTCTCGCTACGCACTAATTATTGCACTAATTTTTTTTTTCGTGCGCACGTTGGAAAAAAAACATGCCGCTGGGAGAACGTTCTCCTGGCGGAAAGTGTTTTTGGCGAATTTTTCAAAAACGGTTGGACGCACAAATTTGAAACTATCACACACATTTACACGTCCTAACACACTAAATATCTGCATACTTAAAATCAAGAAATTCGACAACATTCCGCTGGGAGTACGCACACTTCCCATTGCGGGAAAAAATGCCACTGAGTACTCTTCACCGGAAAGTATTTTTGATGAATTTTTCAGAAACAGTTCTGCAATAATTATTGATGTAATGTCTTAGCCAGAACTGTTGTCTTGTATAGAGCTATTCAAATAATAAATGGAAATTAATAGTAATGGCTTGGATTTAAACTCAAGCTAAATACACTTTGAAACATTGTTTGCAACTAACCGCTCCGCTCCCTTTTTGTTCCAGTGGATCCCTAAACCTGTTTTAGTCTAACCTATTTACAAGTTTCAGTTTTTCTCTAAACTGTAAAGTGGTGTAACATCATTATCTTACCTTTTGATAATAATCCATGTACGTTATAGTTTCATCCCTCATTTTGAAAGTGGACATTGGGTTGTCCTTCCATGAGATGTCATCAATCCTATACGTCTTTTTGTTATAGTCGGTCATAACAATTTTAGAGGCAATGTCTTCCATGAAAATTTTCTTATAATCGCCTCCTTTTGAGCTGCTGTATTCCCTTAACATCTGCAGCACTGTGTCTAGCCTCAAGACCTAAAACAATTTACAAGTACATCAGAGCCAATTTCTAGGGCATCTTTGACATTAATTTCACATTTAGCAATGATAACTTTTTGATAAATTTATTATTTATGAACGAAATTAAAGTAGTACTGAAACATAATATTCAAGACACTCACTTTATGGGCAATCTCGGTCACCATGAGCAGTCGATCTTCATATTGATTGATTGTGGCTTTGTATCCGGGCCAGATTTGGAGCTTGTACTCCGGAATATCAATCTGAAATATATGTAACATGCACAAATATTACATTCTAGTTGTATAACTTGGACAGAACAAAACTAAATTTAATTTTGTCGTATCTTCTCAAACCAGGGCGCGTTTGAAGCCCTTTAGGTTTAGTTTTGTTGTGGAATGAAATTCAAAAAGTGTAGTGTACCTATTTTGAAATTTAAATATCTTGAATCTTGAAAGAGATGATATTACTGAAATATGAATAATAATTAATACCTTTGCATTAGCATCAAAAAAGTCTCTCCCCATGAGAGTCAAATTAAGAAGACTAAAACATTTTCTTATCAGGATATTGAACACTTGCAGGTAATGATAATCCCCTGGACTCACTTGGCACGTGAGCTGAAAAAAAATAATTAAAAGGAATTAACGTAATTTTAGTTTGTAAGATTCTTTTTACCATACTTTATTTGCTTTATAATCTACTAGCTTTGCCCGTGTGCTTTTTGCGCGTGTAGTTAGGTTGTTAAGAATTTCGCGGGAACCCTCTGTTTTCCAGCGATAAAAAGTACCGTCACTCTCTTCAACTAAATCCTTTCAAAAATCACGTCTTTCAATAGTGTGATTGAAACATACCAACCAACAAACGCACTTTCGCATTTATAATATTAGCAGGGATAAAGACATAATGTGGCTAATTCTGTTGTACACAATCTCTAAACCTAAACTAAATTGACAGGTTTAAAAATAGTGCTATCCCCTTCAGCAGGGAGGATTGTGAAAGAGACAGGAATATATTTAGACCTGTCATTTTAGTTTAGATTTAGAGATTGTGTACAACAGAATCGGCCACAACAATTACTTATATTATGTAAAGGTATCGCCAAACAAATATTCGCCTCTGAATATAACCGCAATGCGCGTCGCAATAGCATATTTTAGGTATCACTTTTTTTATTTATTTTTAGGTATCACTGGGCAGATAAAGCGATGGAGCTAACTCGAACCTGCGCGAGTTCGCTTTCGCACGAAGCTCAGTGACGAATATTTGTTTGGCGATACCTATACATAAATGCTTAGTGTGTCAATCTGTTACCTAAACTACTGAACTGATCTTCAGTAACTAAACTTGCATCCTCAAGACAAGGCAGGAGATTTTTTTGCCAGTTAAAACTAAATTTTCCTGTGGGATATTTAAAGGCTTAATCCAGGCAGTGGAAGCTAGCTACTAGTTAGTAATCAAACAAATGTAGTCAAATTACCTTAATCATAATTCTCATCCGTTCGCCATCGTTCCTATCAGAGTACAATTCAAGGGGATCAGGGTGCAACTTCTTTACTGTGTACAACACGGTTCCATCAAATAAATAACTGAAACAGAAAATTAATACAATTCTCTCTTCTCAAAGTATTTTTTCAAATGATAATTTACTTATCATTCCAAATGATAAATTACTTATCGATGACTTACCCCCCAAATGTTTTTTGATGTACTCGCATTAGAGCCTTGCGAATACCGGTGCGGTCTTCTTCCGGCGTTATGTCGACGTGATACTGATACAGAGACCACTGAGGCGTGGTCTGCACGGTGAAGTAGTTGGCGGCAATATTCAATGGTGCTCCGGTGGTCCCTGGTGGGAAAATAATTTTGTTTTAGTTAGTAACTGCTTTGCTGGAGTAACTAGTTAGCTAGGAGCCAGTACAGAAAATTAAATATAGTCCATAGTAGATGTCAGAGTTAATAATATATACTGTAAATCATTGTGCAATGTTTTAATGTAAATATTGCATTGAGAAAAGCACATCTGAGGGCCAAGATATAACACCACTGCTTGACGCCGCTGCTGTGCAATACAAGTTAAAAGACAAGTACAAAAAATTAAAAAAAACCCCCCACATTCGCCATTTTGTGGTGGCGATGAATGATGGATCTTGGACTGATTTTCATGAATCATAGCTGTTTGATGAAAATCAATCCAAGATCCATCATTTTTTAAGTTTTTGAATTAGTGGAGTGTTCTTAGCTAAGAACACTCCACTAATTCACCATTCAAACAAAAAAACCACATTCAAATTGGTTCACCCGTTTGAGCGCTACGGTGGAACAGACAGACAGACAGACAGAAACACATACACACACACACGCAGACGCACACACAGACATACAGACACATGTCTCCTGTATAATTTAACAAGTATTCCTGAATATAATAACTCTGGAATATTTTAATTTTTAACTAGTATTAAGTAACACCTGTTTCACACAACTGCCCAGAAACGTAATGTTTTCATGGTTTATGTACATATGTATGTATGAGTTTCTTTATTCCACCATAACTTCAAAATGTGTAAACAGATTTGAATGTATGAGGGTAGTTTAGAATCCTTACATCATCCCAGTTACGTCAGGTAAAACAAACAATGTGTCTTTTTTCGCGAGATCTTAGTTGTTTAAGGTCTCGACGAACCACTTCCTGTATTTGGGTAAAACTTGGGTAACTTACCTTTCTTTGAGGTCACTGCAGCGGGTCTTGTTCTCATAATTGTAGTCTGTTCTGGCAGAACTCTGCCTCCGCCCCGACGAGACCCGCGTCCTATGACTCCAGCATCACCTCCCGCATGCTGCGGCGGGTCTAGATGGGACATAAATAATACATACATTAGGGTGTCCCTTATTTTTCAAAGTTTTAATTTTACAACGCATAGGCTATTATTTTATTCATTTGGACCTAAAACACTCGAAAACAATTTTTTTTCTTATTCGGAACAGTACAACCCGTGCCGACTTATACGGAAACATGTTCATACAAATTGCGTTACATGAGCGGCACGTGCCCGCTGTATTGTCGCTTATTTTCGGCTGTTGGGTAGTTACCATGGATTGTTATATATTTCGAAGATGTCAGTGGAATTAGAAAGCAATAAAAAAAAGTATTTTTTTGGTTGGTGAAGTATCACCAAGGAACAGGGCCACAATTACCGTCTAGTCGTCAAGTTCTCGCAGTTCTAATTTTTCAATATAGGCAATGTTAGTGAAAGCGCAAATATTGTCTTCGGGGTGCATTCAATTCTAGGAAAAGGCTAGAATACCTACCAGAGCTATTCCTATTTGTGTTAAGAAGTTAGTGGATCTTCATCAGTTCTGGCGAGAGCTGCAAAAAAATTGCAAGAAGATTCAGGATGTTCATAGGCGTCGAGAAGAGAAGTTTCGACTCGAATAGGATAATTTACTTGATATCGCACACGCTGATGCTGCAGCTCTTGAAAGAATAAAAATCCGGCGTCCGGGATGCCTTTAGATGTTGGCAAAAAATTGGCTGAAATTGAAGAAAGGGCAAGGCTGAGAAAACTAGCAGAAGAGGAAAAAAGACTAAAGTGAATGCCTTCCGAAAGCTTATTGTCATTTATTACTTTACACAGCTTTTATACACATGAATAAACAGAAGAACAATCTACAAGCCCTGAAAAAAGCCTGAAAGAACCTCTGCCATACATCTCAATCTGTAAGTTCTCTACCTACTTGTACATCGAAAAGAGGAAGAAATTAGTTGCAACTTTAGACAGGTGTTGACAGGCTTCCATTATGCACTGAATTAAATTGTAATTCAGTGCATAATGGAAGCCTAAGATATTGTAATATATACCCTGAAGCCCTTGGTCTTATGTGTGACGTTTAGCCAATCAACAAATCAAACCAATTTTCGCGACTGAAACTTGACAGTGTGGCTAATTCTGTTGTACACAATCTCTAAAGTGACGAGTGTAAAAATAGTGCTATCCTTTCCCGCAGGGAGCATTGTGAAAGAGATAGGAATAGTTTTAGACCTGTCATAGTTAGTTTAGAGATTGTGTACAACAGAATTAGCCACAGTAATTAGATTTTCCGTAAAGAAAAGAAACTGTATTTTTGTAGTAAGAAAACGGGGTGTTTGTGGAAGCTAAAAAGAAGGTTTCTAGCTTAAAAGCAGTTAAAACACAGCTGAAAGAGCTGTAAAAACTTACATTAGCAAGATTTTGATTACCGCAGACGAAAAACAGAAGCAGTTCTTATTACGTTGTACTTATTCAAAAACATAGAAAAATGTATGCTTACAGACTGTAAAAAAGAGACTTTAAAGAGGAAATATCCAAATGAATAGTAAAAAATTGTATCTTTTTTGATAAATATAAGAAAGGCAATAATATCAATTTGTGTTTTTATCAATATTTATTTAACATAATAGATTTCAGGGACGATTTACAGCTACATTTAAGAGGCACTTTAAGCATCTATTTTGTATAACTTTGAGGCCCAGTCGGCACGGGTTAAAATTAATGTAGGAAGTTGAAATTTTTTATTCGAGTAACTAGTCAAGTAATAAACACAAATAGAGGGTATGCATTTCGATATCTGAGAAAAAAAATTTTTCGACCATATAAGGGACACCCTAACATACATACATAGACAAAAGCAAACTTCATTATTTTAAAGAAAATGGCAAGTCAGTAAACAAGCTTGTACACCCAAAGCTCTAGAAACACATCTATTTAGCTCTAGTTCTGATATTATGTAATAGTAATAAAATAAAATGTTAACATGGTACAATAAACTTAGGTCATGGTACAATAAACAGAATAATCTACTTATGTATTTAAAGATTTTTTGTAATTTGAATACATAGTTATAAAAGTGCATTGAAAGACCTTTCATTTTATGAGATATAGAGAGAGTTATTTGAGAGATCAAATCTATCAACCTCAAAATAACAGGGAAAATAAGGGTAAAACTAAGAGCTCCCACTGGTTTCATCATCCCATTCCAGGCGACTCTGCTTGGTAGTAGGTACCTTCGCAATCCATTTTTAGTTTAAAATCTCACAAGTTAGATTATAAACTAAGAATTCGTACTCAACCAGTGAAATTCAGAGACATTAATTAATGTAGTCTCTAAGTGAGGTGTGATATGGCCGTACTAAAATGTGAATTTTTTATTCTATATTAAGGAGTTCTTTAAAGTAACCATTCAAGGACACTGAGTGCAGCATTAAGACTAATAAATACTAAGAGTTAGATTAGTTACAATTCAAAACAAAGATAAAAAACATCAGGCTAATGATTTGCAGTATAATTTAAAAAAATTCAATACTTGTCAGTAAAGAAGCTTGTATAAAGTTGACATACCGATAGCCATTGATTTTATACATTCTTGGACAACTTCTACATTGCCCGGGTGATCGTGGGGTGAAGCAGGTGTTCGGTGTGAAGCGCGGCCGGCAGGGGCAGGCACCGTCGCTCTGACTGGCGGGGCAACAGACGGCGGACCCCAAGCGGAAGGAGGCTGCGGTCTCGGCCCCGACGGGCCAGCCTGCTGCTGTTGGGCGGGCTGTTCGCCGGGCCGTCTCGGAGGCGCAGAGCCGCCTGCGTCCCCCGCTGCTGCCCTCCCCGCGCGCCCGCGACCTCTTCCCCGACCACGATCCATATTTCTCCAAATTTATCTAGACAAACATACAAACCAATATTGTAGCAATATTTTGATCACTAGTCTTCTGATGACTGCTTTATACTTCAGTTAATACTGTACTATAGGCCTGCTTTTTAATTGGAATGGCTCCTGGAATGAGGTGCAGTGTGAAGTGCACCTGTCACCACTGCCTCATGAATTGTCGCATAATCATTGTCAAATAAAAATAAAAACCAATTTAGTGAATGAAGGTATGGATGACATTCAAGCAACTTTTTGTTAAGTAAATAATGCTTTGCTTACCAAGAAGCAAAATCTTTTATATAGATGCATTATAAGTCTTATATTGTATATCATACAAAAGATAAGAGTTGAACATTATAATGAGGACCAAAATAGACTCGAGTACCTATTCTGCCACTACACATTAATCAACATGCATATACAATAGTATATTAACTTTCCACGCCTAACTGTTAACCCTCTATCATCTGTCACCACGCCAATCCTCAGTAATCCCCACGATTTAACTGACCTCAATAATCTGATGGTTAGGATTGAAATATCAGTGAATAGTTTCACTGATAGAGAGAGAGAGTTTGTTCTCTGATGTTTCTTTAATGAAGAACTTAAGGAACATTCGGGAAGCAATAAAAACAACACTACACAGAGATGGCATAGAGAATGAATGAAAAAGAACCAGTAAATAATTGTAAAAAAAAAACAACCAAAAAAAATCACATCTTTTCATCAAAATCACATCATGGTAGGTACTTTAAGATAATTTTAAGTTAAATGCATACTTAGCATACTACTATATATTATAACATTGTGTATGGGGAATGTTTCATGAACTTTGCAAAATAGTAGATGTATAAAATAAAGAGCAAACAGAAAGCAACCTTGGTAGCTGATCTAAGTACCAACCTAGAAACAGTCTGACCCCCAGGTCGAAGGAAAAAAGGGAGACAAATGGAAAAAAACCTGGAATATGAAGTTCTGGAGGTTCTTTTGAGACTATATCCTTTGGCCTGGTACCTGGTAGCCAGGAGAACAGCACTAGAACATTAGTACTGTACACTGTATAATTCTGTACACAATCACCAAGGGAGTAATAGAGGAAATCATTGAAAGAGAATCGAACTTAATTGGAAAAACTCAACTTAATACAGGCAGTCAAAGTTGTTTTTAAATCATTCAAGAAGACAAAACAGCTGTCACAAAGCAGAATACTAATATAGCACTTGTAGCAGGCATGGAATCTCACAATAATGAGACTCAATAAAATTAATGCGTTTCAACCACAGGTTTCAAGAAGCTAGACCACAGAACACAAATACTCTCTAACGAGAGATGAGCTATGAGATAATGAGCTAGACTGGCTAGACCTATTTCGCTTACATAACGAACATGTAAGTAGGTTTAGTCCAGAAACAAAAATTTATATTTATATTTTAAAAATTTTATAATAACGAAACAAAGGGAGTTTAATAAAGAAATCTCGAATTTAATAATACAAAGTTTCATACCTGAAGACTACCCGAGTCCTGAAAGTGAAGTGTGTCCTGAAGGTTTCAAACTTGAAAGTTGCAAAATAAGATGGCGGCGGTTTTACTTACTTGTGCATAATTATATTTCAGATATGTAGTAATTCGTAAAGAAATAAATTCATATTGTAATGTTTTTGATTTGTTAATTAATCTTATTATCGACAATCACAATAGAAGTTCGGTTTTACAAGCTAATATTATCTGAAAATTGCTGACTAGGAAAGAAATGCATGTTTTACTTTTTCAACCAAGCAAATTTAGTATTTGGAAGTCTCGAAAACAATAAAACTGCATCATTAGGATCGGTACGATACTTTGGAATAAAAATCATGTGTAATTAACAAATCTTACCCAAATTTATTCTCCTTTTCGCAATTTTCGACGATCTCTCGCGAAGATTTCCCGCAGAAGAGAAAAATTAAAAATATTGATTGGTTACCAAATAGTCAATACCATAGTCCATAGAGCTCTAATATATAGGTCACAGATGACAGATTAATGATTAGTATAGATCGACCAGAATCTCATGACAAATAGGGAAATGAAATTCCAAGGTTAGCAACACTACGGCTGCCCTAGCGATAAACAAAGTAACTGACATTTTTTGTGAAATTGACTTTTTGCATTAACAAAAGTTTTATGTCGAGTAGTTTTTTACCACAGTTTAATATTTTAAATAACTTGAACCGTTTACTGAAATATAAATTGCCCAAACAAAGTAACTGCACTCACTAACCCGGAATATAAATGCAAAAACCAAGTAAACAACAAGCACAACACAAAAACAAAGTAATTGGATGTTGATTACTTTGTTTTTGTATTTAAAATGCAGTTGCTTGATTATTCGTTTCGTGAAACGATCCCAGGTAAGGTGTTCTGAATGTAATTAGGTACTTTGTTTATCACTAGGGCAGCCGAGTTAACCATGTGTTGCTTACTACAAAATTTAATTTCCCTATTTTTCATGAGATTCTGGTCGCACTATAGGTAAAGATCGACCAGAATCTCATGAAAAATAGGGAAATGAAATTTTGTAGTAAGCAACACTAGATTAACTCGGCTACCCTAGTGATAAACAAAGTAATTACATTCTGAACACCTTACCTGGGATCGTTTCACGAAACGAAAAATCAAGCAACTGCATATTAAATACAAAAACAAAGTAATCAACATACAATTATTTTTTGTATTTGTGTTGTGCTTGTTGTTTACTTGGTTTCAGCCCCGGATCTTCAGTTTTTTCGAGGCGGGGCAAAAACTGAAAAATGCCGCCCCCCACCAATATTTTCGGTATACACCAGTAGGTATCGGTCACCAGTATAAACTATGCATTTTTTAAAATATTTTCTATAGTTACATTTTGAAAGCAGACTAAAATTGTTTTTTTTTTTCTAAAAAAGTGAAATTTTAAGATTTGGACAATTTTTGACCGCGATGTTGGGGATATTACTCATTTTACGGGTAGAATTATAGAAGAAATGGTGTACCAAATCTAATTAGCTTTATTTTAAGGACAAAACGATGTCTCTAGGCCATATACTTAGTTTAAAGTGTGAGGAGGGAAAAGTATACTTTTTTACATTACATTAATCTAAAGGGGGGGGGGGGAGGGGCGACTGTTCATCTTAACGTCTATACACGTCAATGTATTTTTGGAAAAAATATAGGCTACACAGAGAAAGAGCAGCTTTTTGCTCGGCACTCTATAATGTTCTAATTATTTTTTTTATAAATAAATAACATTATAAATACTTAATAGTAGTTTAAACATACATACATATATTTGGTGGATGTATATGGTTTTTTTCTTTCAATCTATCTTCAAAACAAACTAAAGTGAAAAATGCAGTTTTCTTATTTTTTGAATTTTCAGGATTTGTAAATAAAATATATGGCCTAAAAATTTCGTTTTATGTTTAAATTAAATTTAATTAAACGAAAATTACTACAACATCTTTTCATATAACTTAACCTGTAGAATGAACTTTTTTGGAAATAATTGTCAAGTTTTGAAGAGCTGTATCTCAGTAAATATTGAATTTTCAGAGCTGGTTCTTGTCTTAAATTGTAGCAATTTTAGTTTACTTTAAAAAACTATTGACATTTTTACATTTTTTTAAAAACGCATAGTTTAGGACTTATATTGAAAAATCCAAAAAAGTGCCAATAATTTCGCGGTTTTTCGAGTGCTGCAAACTTAGCACAGGTCTTTCGAAGCTGCAAAATTAGATTAATAGGTACTACTGGTAGTAGTCCTAACATCATATTAAAAAATCAAAACTTGCCGTTTGATTGCAATTTAATTTAATGTAATATTTGACTGACCTAGTAGATTCGGCGTGATTCGTGGCCAAGATTATAGACAGACAGACAAAAATGAAAAATTACAGTTTTAGGTTCAGTATCGATTATACAGTGCCATCCAAAAGAATTTTCAAAATATTTTCAATGTAATACAAAATTGGACCTGTAACAGTTTGAAATATGTACTTACCTGATACCAAAGAATTCCTGATTAACAGTGGCGGATAGATGTCGACAGCGCTCTAGGCAGCACCTCATCGGCGCCCCTGTTTGGCTGAACTAACGGCTAGTTCTGATTTTTTAATATGTTGTTAGGACCAATAAAAGTCGTGTAGATATAAGTAGTACCTAGGTACTAATCCAAATTTGCAGCTTCGAAAGACCTGTGCTAACTTTGCAGCACCTGCTTACTTAATTTTGGCGCCCCTTGTAATCTCGCGCCCCTAGGCACGTGCCTAGTTTGCCTTAAGGATAATCCGCCATAATTGACCTATAGATTATTTTACTACTATACTGCGCGTTCAATCATCGTAAAGTTGCGATAATGCTGTACTCAGCATTTGAATTTGCCGCCCTCTGATTCTGCCACCCGGGGCACGGGCCCCGGCCTGCCCCCCCCTAGATCCGGGCCTGCTTGGTTTTTGCATTTATATTCCAGGTTAGTGAGTGCAGTTACTTTGTTTGGGCAATTCAAATTTCGGCAATCAAAGTAAATGGTTCAAGTTATTTGAAATATTAAACTGTGGTAAAAAACTACTCGACATAAAACTTATGTTAATGCAAAAAGTCAATTTCACTAAAAATGTCAGTTACTTTGTTTATCGCTAGGGCAGCCGTATTGTTGCTAACCTTGGAATTTCATTTCCCTATTTTTCATGAGATTCTGGTCGATCTTTACCTATAGTGCGACCAGAATCTCATGAAAAATAGGGAAATTAAATTTTGTAGTAAGCAACACAAGGTTAACTCGGCTGCCCTAGTGATAAACAAAGTACCTAATTACATTCAGAACACCTTACCTGGGATCGTTTCACGAAACGAATAATCAAGCAACTGCATTTTAAATACAAAAACAAAGTAATCAACATCCAATTACTTTGTTTTTGTGTTGTGCTTGTTGTTTACTTAGTTTTTGCATTTATATTCCGGGTTAGTGAGTGCAGTTACTTTGTTTGGGCAATTTAAATTTCAGTAAACGGTTCAAGTTATTTGAAATATTAAACTGTGGTAAAAAACTACTCGACATAAAACTTTTGTTAATGCGAAAAGTCAATTTCACAAAAAATGTCAGTTACTTTGTTTATCGCTAGGGCAGCCGTAGTGTTGCTAACCTTGGAATTTTATTTCCCTATTTTTCATGAGATTCTGGTTGATCTTTACCTATAGTGCGACCAACCTTTCTGTGAAATGCATGTGAAATGCCGAAAAGTGGAACTACCTACCTACGGCCGCCATCTTGGAAAGATTTGACAACATGTTAGTGTTGTCAGTTCCTTAAATATAAAATACCTACCTAATTAATTATACTATGAAAAATCTTTTCGGAAATTATTAAAGAATCTCCTCATTCGTAATTATTTCTTAGCTTTAACGATACCAAAAGATATTAGAAGTGATGAATAAGATTTAAGAATAGAGTTTTGAAGTTAAAGACATTTTTTGCACAACATCAGGCTCCGATCATTCCATATAATTCATATAATCAAATATAAAAGCGAGTATCTGCCGGTACAGGGGGGTTATTCTGTAACTTAGTTAGCAACTGAAAATAGTTGCCAGCGAATTAGTTCGATATACATTGCTGCTTTACTGTGTAAAATTATGAAAACACTTTACATTTCCCACAGTAAAGCAGCAATGTATATCAAACTAATTCGTTGGCAACTATTTTCAGTTGCTAATTATGTTACAGAATAACCCAGCAGGTCAGTGCTATCAAGTAACCGGTTTGCGACCTGTAAAAACCATTTTAAAACAGACTTTTACCATCAATATACCTACGTAATATGTAAAATATAAACATTATTAAAGTGACGGTATAGTAATGCGTTTTGGCGGGACTGCATGTGATGCGACGAGTCGCAGTGAGTCCCACATTGGGATTACTAGTCGTGGACGACTTGCCGCACCTCGTAAGTACTGCTATGGTATTTCCGTAAGTTTGTCGAAAAAACGATTGTATGGCAACACTAAAGCGACACTAACGACCTCCCTCAGTTCACAGATAGGTAGATTGGTCGCTCTGTAGGTACCTACCGTAAAACGGGGTGAATAGGGATGCAGGGGTGAATAGGGAAAAAACCAGGAAAGTTTTTCGACACTAAAATAATTTGCAAAGCTCATTACAATTTTTACCATTTTTGGTAGCATGATAGTAGAGAATTAGAAGGGCTTACGGCGACACTGAACTATGCATCACACAGTGATCACATTAGCTACAAATTATGAAAAACGACATTTGAAAATACCATGTCGGGATACCAGTTTATTACAGCTTAAAAACTTTGCTCTCTAACATTTGTTTTGTAGAAAAAAAGACAATTGTGAATGGAATACGTTATTTTGTATTTAAGCTATCTTATGCATAAAAGCTAAGTCTCATTTGTTGATTAATTTTAATATATTTTGATATATTAGAAAGATACTGAAAATCTGTTGTTTTTGGGGTGAATGGGGACGGCTCAGTGGCTGAATTGGGATGAAAGAGGGGTTAATAGGGATGAGAATGAGGTGAATATGAACGACTTATGGGTGAATGGAAACAGCTTTGTAGGGTTGTCACTAATTAAGTTATAATATTTTTTTAAGGAGGCTGTACTATGTATTAGCAAATTATGTGGTTTATTTCGTGTTTTACTATAGTAAATACTAATCTATACCATAATATTAAAAAGATGAAAGATGTGTATGTTTGATATCGGTAAACTGAAACTAATTAACCAATTTAATTTTTTTAAAGAAAACATTAACCACGTTGAACATGACTATTACTCCTCTTTCCCCTCCAAATAAGCGAAAGTTTATGTTAGGATTGGGGACGAGTGACAACAATAGTGTAACGAGTGAGGTTTGAACCATCGATCTTTCGGTTTTTCAATCCACTCCCGACTATAAAGGGTGTATTCAGACATGTTGTTCAAAACGCGTCCCACGGATTCAGTACATGATTCTAGGTTTCCCAATGGTGAAATTTTTCGTCGAATTTTCCATGAAATTTCCGATATTTTTTTAACTGAATACTGTATAAAATCATTATTACTATCTGTCTCAACGCAATTTTAATTAAAAAAGTAATTATTTCATTATTTTCACCTAAAACAGAAATGTAATCAAATTTAAGATTTATGTAGATCAGCTGACTGTTAACCTAGTGAGTAGGTACAGGTCGCTAACCTACAATGATAGTAGGTACATTCGGCAGTCGGTACGCGCATAGAATTTATAATGAGGTTCGCGGGCCGGCGCCGCGGCATTGTCAAAAAAAATGCCGCGCTGACTCCGTACCTACATAGGTACTTACGTCGGTACCTACTAGGCGGCGCGGCATGTAGCGTGGGCCGCACCGCCTACTAATTATAAAAGTCTAGTGTAACTTTTGCGCGGAGCGTTGCGTTCTGATCGCCTTGTATACAATACATTGCGCGCTCAAAAATGGCAATATTTGAAACCAATCATTTTCGACATAAATGATTTCAGTAATTTCACATAACACATTAAATGCAACCTTACCTCAAAGTTTTCATTAAGATGTCATTTACACCCTGTATAGTTCCAGGTATATAAGCTATAATAAAAAAAATCAATATACCTACCGAAATAAGCTAGGCCTTCACGCTTACACGTGTTTGTCCATATCTTAAAAATTACTGAACCGATTTTGATTAAACTTGCAATTTTCCCTAATTAGAAGTAAACGTAAGCCAATAAAAAGAATGGCCACATTCCGTTTTCAGCACCAACAGTTTCGGAGAAATGCATGGACAAACATATATACATACAAATATACACCTATAAAATTTTGTATATTTGTTTGGCAGCTCTAATAAATTAAGTATATATATTGCGTTTCTAATAATATTACTATCGTGTTGAAACCTTTTTTTAAGTCCGCTAAAATGATTAGTGTAGGTACTTATGCCAGCCCTGGCGAATTTCCCTATTCACCCTATTTTCGTCCCGTCACCCCAACTTCTGGGTGAATAGAAATAGCATATATTTTACCTTTCTTTGACTAAATCTAATTGCTAATTGCAAAGTTTTATTTAAAACTAGCTTTTGCCCGCGGCTTCGCCCGCGTGAATTTCGGTTTTTCACAAATCCTGAGGGATAAGTAGATTTCTGGTCCACCCGCCCCCCGCCGCGCGTCGGCGTACCGCGGTACCGCGTACGACGGGAGCAGGGCACAGGGGCGCGCGGCGCGCGGCGCGGGGAGTTCCATGCAGCGCGAGCGTGCGTCGGCCGTCGCGCGCAGCGAAAATACCTATCAGGGCGTTTTTTACCGATTTCAACACAACTCCTTTTTTGAAAGTCGGTTAAAAAAGTAGCCTATGTTACTCCTTGGTTAATCCTCTACTTGTCTGTGAAAGTCCCGTCAAAATCGGTTCAGGCGTTTCGAAGATTAGCCCGTTCAAACAGACAGACAGACAGACAAAAATTTTAAAAACGTGTGATTCGGTTATGGTATCGTCCAAATAACCATATGAGCTTAATATGTGGTAGTTATTTCGAAATTACAGACAGACACTTCAATTTTATTTATTAGTAAGTATAGAAGTATAGATATTAAAGATACCCATAAGACTCAAACATTTCAATCCTGCTACAGCAATATTTCTGTTAAAAACTGCCTTTTTAGGCTTCTTCATGAAGTTGGGATTTGTGCCTATTCACCCCGTTTTACGGTACCAATACCATAGACAGTACAGTGCTGCCAACCCATGAAAATATTTCTCCCTAAACTTAAGTCAAAATCCTAAAATCCATCTAATAAAATAAAATTATTTAAAAAATCTATACTAACTAGCTGACCCCCGCGACTTCGTTCGCATGTTTATAAGTTTTATATAGGTCGGATCGGATCCCATAATTCTTTTATGTACCTTAACTAAATGTAGCCTAAGTTACTCCTTATAACATCACCAATCTGCCATTGAAAGTTCCGTCAAAATCGATCCAGCCGTTTCGGAAATTAGCTGGAACAAATAGACAGATCGCCAAACATAAATTTAAACGCACACCAGTTTAAAATAAGCCGTACGTTCAAAGATCCGGGACCCAAGTTATTTGAACCCAATAAATGTCTGTCATTCCTGAACTAAAACGCTTATGACCTTGAAATATTTACCAGACAATACTTAAAGTACTACCTTTCTAACAAAAAAAGAATGAGTGAAATCGAACTACGCGTTAATGAATTACAGCTAAATACACGTTTTAACTTTCTTCCCCTCTCCCAAGGGAACCGTGCTGAATTTCGGGATAAAAAGTATCCTATGTCCTACCTCGGAGTATAAACTCAAATCGTACCAAGTTTCATTCGAATCCATTCAGTAGTTTCGGCGTGATGCGCGGCCAAGATACAGACAGACAGACAGACAGACAGACAAAAATGAAACAAATTGCAGATTTGGCTTCAGTATCGATTATAGAGTGCCCTCCAATAAAAATTTTCAAAATATATTCAATGTACAGAATTGGATCTGTTACAGTTTTATTATATTATTATAGATAGATAGACTAGATGATGCCCACGGCTTCGCCCATGTGGTTTGTAAAAATCTCGTGGGAACTTTGATTTTCCAGAACAAAAAGTAGCTTATCTGTAGTAAGTAGTAACCCGTCCACAAAACGGAAAAATTCCGTGGGATCATTACGATTTCGGAATGCAATTCCTTACAGCATCAGGGTTGAGGAGTTGGACATGTACCTACTCGAAGTCATTCAACAATAAAGTCTTTAATTGGTATCCCCAATATCAATTTAAATAACCGACAGTGACTAAATCCCATTAGTGTTGGGGATCAGATCCCCTACAGCATCAGGATTGAGGAATTGGAATCCAAATTTTTTGTAGGACAGTGACGCAATGTTTTTCTATCGATTAAAAAAAAAATACGCAAATCGGTTCAGAAATCTCGGAGATATCGGTGTACATAGGTAGAAAAACACAACTCCTCCTTTTTTGAAAGTCGGTTAAAAAGTAGCCTATGTTACTCCCTGGTTAATTCTCTACTTGTATGTGAAAGTCCCGTCAAAATCGGTTCAGCCGTTCCAAAGATTAGCCCGTTCAAACAGACAGACAGACAGACAGACAGACAGACAGACAGACAGACAGACAGACAGACAGACAAAAATTTTAAAAACGTGTGATTCGGTTATAGTATCGTTCAAATAACCATATGAGCTTAATATGAGGTAGTTATTTCGATATTACAGACAGACACTTCAATTTTATTTATTAGTATAGATTAATAAATAAAATTGAAGTGTCTGTCTGTAATATCGAAATAACTACCTCATATTAAGCTCATATGGTTATTTGAACGCTACCATAACCGAATCACACGTTTTTAAAATTTTTGTCTGTCTGTCTGTCTGTCTGTCTGTCTGTCTGTCTGTCTGTCTGTCTGTCTGTCTGTTTGAACGGGCTAATCTTCGGAACGGCTGAACCGATTTTGACGGGACCTTCACATACAAGTAGAGAATTAACCAGGGAGTAACATAGGCTACTTTTTTAACCGACTTTCGAAAAAGGAGGAGTTGTGTTTCTCTACGTATGTACACCGATATCTCCGAGATTTCTGAACCGATTTGCGCAATTTTTTTTTTAATCGATAGAGAAACATTGCGACCCTGTTCTATAAAAAATTTGGATTCCAACTCCTCAATCCTGATGCTGTAGGGGACTTAATCCCCAAAACTAATGGGTTTTAGAAACTTTCGGTTATTTAAATTGATATTGGGGGTACCAATTAAAGACTTTATCGTTGAATGAACTCGAGTAGGTACATATCCAACTCCTCAACCCTGATGCTGTAAGGAATTGTATTCCGAAATCGTGGGGATCCCACGGGATTTTTCCGTTTTGGGGACGGGTTTCTAACAGATAAGCTACTTTTTGTTCTGGAAAATCAAAAGTTCCCACGGGATTTTTAAAAACCTAAATCCACACGGGCGAAGCCGTGGGCATCATCTAGTTATTTTGATAAATCTCGTAGGGTTCAGCCTGCGTTTGCAATGTAAGCGGAAAAAAATGTAATTATTAACGACATCACATTAGAAACCTCAAAAATAACAGTATTTCTCCACTATTTAATGGATATTATTATACATATAAACCTTCCTCTTGAACTACTCTATCTATTAAAAAAACCCGCATCAAAATCCGTTGCGTAGTTTTAAAGATTTAAGCATACAAAGGGACATAGGGACATAGGGATATAGGGACGGAGAAATCGACTTTGTTTTATACTATGTAGTGATAATATAAAGTAGCTTGTCCTGACTGACTGACAATCAACGCACAGCCAAAACCACTGAAGATAGAAACTTGAAATTTTCACAATAGCTTCCTTTTATAACGTAGGCGCACACTAAGGAAGGATTATTGTGAATTCCATCCCTAAGGGGGTTAAACAGGGGATAAAAGTTTGTATGAAAGTCCGTCATTTTTCAAGTTATATCCATGAAAATTGGTATTTATGTAGGTTTTCGGTTAAAAATAAAGAGTTATGAGCTTAAGTAATTTTGGAAAATCTACCCCCAGGTGGGTTAAATGGGAGATGAAAGTTTGTATGAAAGTCCGTAATTTTTAAAGTTATATCGATGAAAATCGGTGTTTGTGTTGTCGGTTAAAAATAAAGAATTACGTGTTTCAGGAATTTTGGAAATTCCACCCCCAAGTGAGATTTATAAGAATCCACGCGGGCAAAGTCGCGAGCATCAGCTAGTAGATAAATAAAATTGAAGTGTCTGTCTGTAATATCGAAATAACTACCTCATATTAAGCTCATATGGTTATTTGAACGATACCATAACCGAATCACACGTTTTTAAACTTTTTGTCATTCTGTCTGTGTCTGTCTGTCTGTCTGTCTGTCTGTCTGTCTGTTTGAACGGGCTAATCTTCGGAACGGCTGAACCGATTTTGACGGGACCTTCACATACAAGTAGAGAATTAACCAGGGAGTAACATAGGCTACTTTTTTAACCGACTTTCAAAAAAGGAGGAGTTGTGTTTTTATACCTATGTACTCCGATATCTCCGAGATTTCTGAACCGATTTGCGTAATTTTTTTTTTTAATCGATAGAGAAACAATGCGACCCTGTTCTGTAAAAAATTTGGATTCCAACTCCTCAATCCTGATGCTGTAGGGGACCTAATCCCCAAAACTAATGGGTTTTAGAAACTTTCGGTTATTTAAATTGATATTAGGGGTACCAATTAAAGACTTTATCGTTGAATGAACTCGAGTAGGTACATATTCAACTCCTCAACCCTGATGCTGTAAGGAATTGTATTCCGAAATCGTGGGGATCCCACAGGATTTTTCCGTTTTGGGACGGGTTTCTACAGATAAGCTACTTTTTGTTCTGGAAAATCAAAAGTTCCCACGGGATTTTTAAAAACCTAAATCCACACGGGCGAAGCCGTGGGCATCATCTAGTTATAAATAATTAAGTAAATTGATTAAGGCAAAAATCTTGAATTGAAAAAATTTGAATCTAATTTCGAAATGAATGGTTTAAAAGTTTGATACTACTAAGTACTACTACAGCTACTAGTTACTACTACAGCGAAAATGTTTGTGTTATAAAAAAGTTTTAAACAAAACTTGTAGGAAATTTAATTTTCTATAAAAAATTAAAAAAATGTCTCATTATTTTTATACGACCAATATTTTTACCGTAATTCCAAAAATATGAGAAGTCAAAAAATCCCTAAAAATATATCTCCCCTAAAAAACACCACTGCATTTGTTTACAAATGCGGTGACAAAAAATGGGTTACCCCTATTGGGGGGGAAACCGAACCGAAATTGGCAACATTGAGACAAAAAAAGTGTTGCAAAAAGAGATAGGCCATAGCCCATAGCTCCTAACCATAGCTATATAAAATTAAAAATATAGTAGAAAATATAGTATTCTCTCTTCTGGCAATAGCGTATTGAAATAGGGTTGCTAATGTACAAGCATAAAATTACTATCTATCTTCGGCGTAATAATCGTAAGACAGGTAATAATTGATCCATTATTATAAAAAAGGTAGATTGATCTTACATAGGGGTTAAACTTAATACGAATGAAAAAAATGTCACGAAGAAGTATTCAATAAATATATAATAATAAAATATAAAAAATTCAATAAGTATAAATAAATCTATAATAATATAAAGTAGCTTGTCCTGACTGACTGACAATCAACGCACAGCCAAAACCACTGAAGCTAGAAACTTGAAATTTTCACAATAGCTTCCTTTTATAACGTAGGCGCACACTAAGAAAGGATTATTGCGAATTCCACCCCTAAGCGGGTTAAATAGGGGATGAAAGTTTGTATGAAAGTCTGTCATTTTTCAAGTTATATCCATGAAAATTGGTATTTAGGTTTTCGGTTAAAAATAAAGAGTTACCAAATTAAAAAACTTTGGAAAAAATACCCCCAAGGGGGTTAAATGGGGGATGAAAGTTTGTATGAAAGTCCGTCATTTTTAAAGTTATATCAATGAAAATCGGTATTTGTACTGTCGGTTAAAAATAAAGAATTACGTGTTTCAGGATTTTTGGAAATTCCACCCCCAAATGGGTTAAATGGGGGATGAGATTTGTATGAATCCACGCGGGCGGAGTCGCGAGCATCAGCTAGTATACTATAAGCTCGTTGAATAATGAACTAAGTATGAATGGTTCAAGCCTATCATCACGATTTGTTTTTTTTTTTTGTAATAGCAACGGTGCGACAGGGACATCACTCTTTAGTTTGTGGCTTTCACTGGGCACGTTTTCCCTACTTGATTATCTCATCGAAAAATGACTTTTAAAAGAATGGAATAGAGTCTATTTTTAACCGACTTCAAAAAAAGGAGGTTCTGTATTCGACCCGTATGTATGTATGTAAGTATGTATGTAAGTATGTATGTAAGTATGTATGTATGTATGTAAGTATGTTCGTGATTATCTCCGCAACTAATGAACCGATTTTGATGATTGTTTCACTATCGTAATCTGCATACTTTCAGGAAGGTTTTAGTATACTTATAACACATCGAGTTATCATTTTTAAATACGAAGTTATAACCATAAATGTAATACATACATGTATGTCACTAATATTATGTTCTCACTTCTCTGATATTGCCAGACCTATTGCTGAAGTCTAATATACCTATTCTGTCCAAAGACTTCACTCTGCTACGCCTACGTAGGTAACATTGACTTTTTGCAAAAACTTTTGAGCTGAAGTCAGTACAGCTGTAGGTACTATAGAGTGATTCCTTGGAGTTAGTGCACGGTTACGTGTATTTGCATCCTATACAAAGCCAAACCGCAACGGTGTGAAACTGGTCGCGTATAGATTGTAAATTACTTTATCTACTCTCATATCATAAAATTCCGAATATGAAATCAAAATGTGTCATATATTGGACTACTTTATTCACATACATCTATAATATTTAAAAAAAAAAATTAAAAAAGTTCATTATAACACTACTTTGTTAGGAAATTATTGCAAAACAATGTTAAAAAATAATTTTTTCTACATTATAGTACAGGCATTGGGTTCTGGTATTTTTGAGCCATGCCGGGTGTTTATTATTATTATTATTATTTAATACTTTATTGTACACCAAAAAAACATAAATTAAACAAAAGAAACATTTTAAAAGAAATAGGTACAATAGTTAGTTTACAATAGTTAGTTAGTTTAATTTTGTTACTTACAATGATTATCCCGCTATCAAAGTTACCCTATTACTACTACTGCGAAAGTGTGGCGGTAGCAAGATGCGGCCAGAGGACAGAGTGTAGTGCTACCATAATTGACCATAGACGCACTGCACGCACCGCACATTCGAAATTGACAATTGAATTTTGGCGCCTATTATTTAAATTTTTAATTTATTATTTATTTACTATTCAGTTTTTGTAACTCAAAATTTTGCAAGTGATTTTTGTTGCGCGGAAAAATGTCTAGCAGTGATACTGAAGAGAATTTAACTCCACCAGACATTCTGGAAATAGCATCGGGAATGACAAATAATCTTTTGCCAGCAAAATCAAAGAAAATTTACGATAAATGTTACCAAGATTTTATGAGTTGGAAAATTTTGAAAAAAACCACTTCAATTTCAGAAAATGTAATGCTAGCATATTTCCAAGAATTATCAAATAAATTTAAGTCTTTGTCCTTATGGGCTAAATACTCAATGCTCAAAAGTATATTGAGTATCTACAACCAAATCGATATTATTAAATACACAAGACTGATTGCTGTTTTAAAAAGAAAATCGCAGGGCTTTAAGGGAAAAAATGCAAAAACGTTCTCCCATGAAGAATTGAGTACATTTATAAATTGCAATATCCAAAACATGAATACTTATTATAATAAATAATTTTGTTAATTTCTTAGTCTTTTCTTTTATACGTAAGATACCTATTGATGAGCTTAGATAAAGTAGTGTATGAAACTCTACATAATTAGTTATTAAAACACTCGTGTAATACTATTAAAAAACTCGCCTGCGGCTCGTTTTTTAAACTAACACTCGTGTTTTAATAACCTCTATTATGCAACCGTTTCATAAACTACTATTTTAATCAAGGTCTTCCAAATTATATAAGAGTACCTAGTACGCATACAAACTAATCTTGTATATAGATCGGAAGTTAGGTTAGGTTGGGTTAGAACATTATAAAACCATTCATCTATACTTAGTATGACACATAAAATGTATGTAATATGTCACAAGATATTTAATAATAATTAATATATATAGGTCATAATCTATTTTACATAGTTCTCATTTATATTACCTATTATTAATATAAAGAAAACAAATCACTAAAAAGCATAAAATAATTTTTTTCAAAGAAAAATGAACCGACTTCAAACCATTCGAACTAAAAAGTTTAAAATATTTTTTTATTCATTTAGATTGACGATTAAACTACCTAACTCAAATAATATATAATTTTTTGGAGTCGGCGCCAAACCACATTCAATTCGTCGGAATCGAATTCGGGGAGCATATTTTCGACTTAAAAAGTATGAGTCATTTGGCGCCGACTTCAAAAAATTATATATCATTTGATTTAGGTAGTTTAATAGTCAATCTAAATGAATAAAAAATTATGTTAAACTTTTTAGTTCGAATGGTTTGAAGTCGGTTCATTTTTCTTTGAAAAAAATTATTCTTTCTGTGATAATTGATATCCTAAGTACTCTGTGATCTGTCCGTCTTGAATGTAGGTTCGTGCCATCCAGTGCCATCATGGTTCAAAAATCAAACCTTACTCCCGTTTTGAACCAGAGAAAGGCAGATCTTTCGCTCACTTTGTCACTTGCTCCTGCACGCTGTCATTAACTGACTTCCAAAAAGGAGGAGGATCTCAATACGGCCCGTTTAAAAAAAAAATAGCTATCTTGTTATTTTTAACTTGTAACTGGTGTATCCGGCAGACTTCGTCCTGCCCGGTGACATACCGACATCTACCGAGACCCGGTAGGTTACCTGTTACCCGGTGATTGTGTTTTCAAACCATCCAGGAACCCATTGAAACATCCAAATCGGTCCAGCCGTTTAGGCCAAACACACGTACAGAAGAATTACCTATATATTTAGTTACGGGTTTTACCGTATCGACGGGATAAACATTAAAATGTTTGACAATTACGAAACCCATGACCATTTTGTATGAGAAAATCTTTTTTCTTTTATTTTATTTTTTCGTCAATTTTCCAATGTTTTTAATTCTGCTATTCGGGACGCAGATAAATACCTACAATAAATCAAAAACCACGAAAACCGGTCCAGCCGTTCCCTAGTTGTAAGTGTTCGAAGTAACTAAACACGACTTTGTTTTATATAGACCACGGCCTGCCCCGGCTTCGCCCGTGGTATAATATTTTTTCATGTATTTATTAAGTACCTAGTTAGTTCAAAAAAAAATTCTAATTTAGACCAAGGAACTAAACGAACAATGTGAAGTACGCACTACGCAACAGTAGCTCGGACGATGCATGCCTCGTCCCCGCTCACTCTCGGTTCTCTAACGAACTAAGGAACTGCGGATCTGCCAAGTGCCAATCTAGGAACTACGCGCCACCACAGAATAATAACTACTTAGTACCTAAAGGTAGCGCCACCAAAACCACGCGCGCGCTGACGACGCCGATACCTACTCTATAAGATTGTGTTTAGGTAGTACTTAATAATAGATAGCTCAGCTGGTTTCAGAAGCGGTCTCCTTATACCTACCCTGTTATTTGTCCGGGCCAATCTTTGGAACGGCTAAACCAATTTCGACGGGACTTTTACAGGCAGGTAGAGGATTACACAAGGAGTGGTCAATGTATTAGCTTTGACCACTCCTTGTGTAATCCCCTGCCATTGTGACATCCCCTTCGTTGTTATTTCTTATTAAACCATCCAGAAAAAGGAGCCCCGCTTCGCGGGACTCAGTCCGCTGGGCCTACGTCGCAAAGTAGGGGTCTCTTTCCTTCCCCCCACTCACTCCCCCCATAAATTAGGTTTAAATATGATATCAAAAATATACAAAGAACTACAAACTATGATACCTATCATGGAAACCCTATATAAATGATATGGCCAAACCTGGATGGATATATATCATTAAACGTTGACGTTTAAACGTTATGCTCAGTTTTAGATGGCCGTATCATGAAATAGAACCGTTTCATGAAATGATCGGCCACATCATGAAGTGATCAATTTTACGATCTGGCCACGACATAATACATAATAGGTACATAGTTACATATATACATACATTACATACTGGTCGAATACAGAACCTCCTTTTTTAAAATCGGTTAAAAATTGTATTGTTGCAGGTAGACAGCTGGTAGGTAAGCCTCTGCTGAAATCGATCGTGATTCGTGATGTTTACGTATTTTCAGTCCGTGGCAACGCCGTAGCGGGTAGCCTTAGTTACCTACTACTTATTTATCGTGGCTCGGTGGCGGTGAATGTTGTAAAAAAAATTAGTGTAAGTGATCATGGAAGAGGAGAAGAGTAAAGAGGAGTTGGAAGATTGGAAAGTATACGAAGTGTTACGAAGCAAAAGTCCAATCGAGGTAACAACAAAAAGCCATGCGAACCGCATAAAAACTGTATATACCTAGTACGTATATGTACGTATACTGTATGTATATAATTTGACATTAGATGAGAGGACCACAAGCATTTAAAAAAAAACCGGCCAAGTGCGTGGCGGGCCACGCGCAGTGTAGGGTTCCGTAGTCACAATCCTCGAAAAACAGATATAACTCCTTAACCTGTGAACCCTACTTAGCTGTGATAGTTTTCCTTTAAAATTGATTATATACCCTACTGCTATGAATTTTTTCAAGTTCCTATATACTGCCATTTGGCTGATAGAGGGCGGGGGGGACACTTGACTGTAATAAAAATTTGCACTTTAAAACATCATATTTTACAAACAGATCTAGAAATCGAAAAATGATGTTCCCACACCCACAGTATTTTTAAAAGACCTATTCAACGATACCCCACATTATGGGGTAGACGAGAAAAAAATATTCATCCCCACTTTACATGTAGGGGAGCTACCCTAAAAAAAAATATTTATCAAAATTTTATTTCACCACTTTGTCGGCGTGATTAATATTTATACTCATGCCAAATTACGGATTTCTAGCACTAATAGTCTCTGAGATTAACCGAGGACGGACAGACGGACAGACGGACAGACGGACGGACATGGCGAAACTATAAGGGTTCCTTGTTTACTACGGAACCCTAAAAATGACTAAAAGCCTACCCATACTTTTATATTCCGCTAAGAAAATTACTATTAACTAGTATCTACTGGTACCTACCTACCTACTATGTTCACCATCACCTACTACAACCCTTTAACGTCCGACGGCTGGGCAAAGGCTTGCTCTCTTATAGGAGAATAGGGATTTAGAGCTTAGACCCGCCACGCTGCTCCAACTCGGGTTGGCGGGCTTTAACGACTATTGTCACATCACACGTTCGATATTGATTATAGCCGGGACCGACGACTCGGCTCGGGGATGAAATATCGCAAACTATACGAACTCCGGACTGGCACTGCGAAATTCTTGACTGAAATAGGTACCCGATACCTAACGATTTTTGACCCGACCCGGGAATCTATCCCAGGAACTCGTGATCCTCAGTCGAACATGCTACCCACTAGACCAATGAGGATCAATGGTACTCACAGTGTGATGAACTGATGATAGATTCTACCATGAATGTTATTATAGGTACGCCACTTGAACAAGCAGGGTAGGTATGCGCTACGGAAGCTACTCGCCCCTGTCGACTTAACGCCATGACATTCGACGATGTTTTTTTTAGGGTTCCATACCTAACGGTGTGAAAATATAAGAACACTTCAATGTCTGTCTTTCCATCTATCTGTCTGTATGTCCATGTGTCAGAACATTTTTCCTCAAAAAAAGAACCGCCGCGCCGTAGCCGTAGGTAGGTACATTAAAAAAAAATATAGTTATATATTTCTCGGTCTACGCTGAACGTTTCTTACATTAAAAAACTTGAGAAAATTGTTATATTTTACTCTCTGAAATACTCTCTTTTAATCTGAAAAATAGGTACATCGAAGTACTGTAATTTAAAGGCTTTTATTGAACATCAAATAAACCACAAAACCCTTTTATTTCATTGATTTACAGTAGATACTTACCTATCTTATAAGGTAAGCAACGGAAGTGGAAATCTGTTATCGTTCAATACTTTTTCAACCTTGACAATACGTCGACATCGAATTTCCTAACAGTAGCGGCTGACCAGTATAAAATAGCAAGGCAAAGAATAATTCAGCATCAGTGACTCGTCTAACGAACAATGAGAAGCCTTCTGGTGTTGTGCGGGCTTGCGGCGCTCGTAGCCGCGGTCTCCTCGCGGGAGATCCGGGAGAAGCGGGAAGCCGACCTCGAGGTCGCGGCCTCCCACCACCACGGCCACGGCGGCGGGCACCACGAGGGTGGCGGCCACGAGCACCACGGCCACCACCACCACGACCACGAGGGACACGACCACAAGGGCCACAAGGGACACCACGGTCACCATCACGGCCACGGCGGACACCACGACCACCACGGGCACAAGGGCCACCACGGCGAGCACGGCGGGCACAAGAAGCACCACCACCACGACGAGGGCTACCACCACCACCACGGACACGGAGAGCACGGCGAACACGGCCACGGCCACGACGAGCACGGCCACTGGCACAAGGGCCACGACACGAAGGGCCACCATGGCATCGAGCATCTTGACGAATTCAAGAAGGACAAACACTTCCACGATCACCACGGTGAGAAGGGACACCATGACCACTATGGCGGTCACCATCACGAGGGCGGACACCACAAGGGCGGCCACCACCACCACGGTCACAAGCACCACGGACACCACGACCATGACCACGGCAAGCACGGCCACCACGAACACGGAGGACACCACCACCACCACAAGGGACACCATGGTGATGACGGCCACCACGAACACCACCACCACCATCACGGTCATGGCGAGAAGGGAGATCATGGGGACCACAAGCATTGGGGCTACAAGAAGGGACACTAATCCTGAACCAAAAATGTTGTTAGTTGTTGATTTTTTAATTTTATATGTTTGGATATATTTTTATAACAAAAAAATAAAAATTTGTTAAACTACAATATTTCTTTATCCTTTAGGTATATTGTCTAGTTACGACTTATTTATGAGTAACTATGAAACCAAATGAGTACTCAACATTTATAAGTACCTACCTAAACAGTTTTACTTTCAATCGTGGTAAGCATGTACCCGTAGTACCTATAAGTACATTAATTGATTATGTCGTTAAACCACGAAATAAGCCCTAAATCGTTAGTTTTAATTTCTGTTTGAAAAACACGAATAGTAATTACCTACCCAAAAATACACTATAACCAGAATACATATTAGTAGGTGTATAAAATATAAAAAAATTTAAAAACCCCCGACGTTCGCCATTTTGTGGCGGCGGCCATCTTGGATTTGCAATAGTGCTATTCTACTAGTCAAGCCCTTTCATTTGATACCCATATTACGGGAGTTGTGAAAAAATATGTAATCCGCCATTTTGTAGCGACGGCCATCTTGGGTTGATTTTCATCAAACATAGCTAACAACACTCTCGACTAATTCACCTTTCAGACAAAAAAACCGCATTCAAATCGGTTCACCCGTTTGAGCGCTACAGGGGAACAGACAGACACACACACACACACACACACACACACACACAAACACGTCAAACTTATAACACCCCGTCGTTTTTGCGTCGGGGGTTAAAAATAATATAACATTTATACATCAAACATATAATATTAAGTATATAACATAACTATAACATTTAAAAACAATTTATCATACTCGTACCTGTCACCACCCACTAAATATGATTCTTTTTTCCAGTTAAATATTGTGGGGTTTTTTCCTTTATAACCCATCGAGCGTGTCTTGATTAAGTAAAACTTCCCGTACCTTGCACAAATTTCCCCGATCCCAACTTCAAGTGGCTGCCTGTGCCTTTCCATCATCAAGGCAGAAAATAAAACAAGTGGATCTTTCTCCCACCAAAGAACTGGTAGGCAAAAACCGAAGGTTTTAACCGACATAAAAAACAAGGAGTTCCCAATTCGATCCCTTTGTATGTATACTACCTTTTTGTAGGTAGGTATATGTATAAACCGGACGGAATGCAGGAGAAACTGTGAGGTCACAAAGATTTACCTATAGATTTGATCCCTATAAATATAATGTCTGCGGTTATTACAAGTATGTTGCTATATTAATAACTAAGTATATGTATATTTTGTGCTTCTGAAAAAAATTACGTAATATTTTTTTTTGTATGGATTTTTTAACTTATTTTTGTAATTATAATTTAAAAATATACTAAGTACATCATTTTACTTCAGCCACTTGTTTTCTAAAAAAGAAAAAAAAAATAATTTCAAAACATGTCCGAGTTTAGGTTACTCCAAAACAGGCAGAATGAATTTTTAAAAACGCCAAGTAGGTAATTATTTACCCGACTGCGCGACAGCAAAGATAGGGTTTTTCATGCGTTACATCTGGTTATCCATTACATGTAATGTACCTAGGACTCTTAATAGGTACCCTCTCTAAAAACGACAGGATGAATTTTAATCAATCCATCTAAAGATTCGTTTAAACCGTGGGTTAATTATTATTAAAGGATAGATTTTGCATTTTGTTGATATTCAATCAGATTTTTGTTTTTTAATTTATTTACTATTTATTTATTAATATTATATTTTACTAGATAGGTAAGTAATTATGCTTTTAGGATGATCTCATGATTTATTCAAGTAAAGTTTAGTGTCTGTAGTAAGTTTAGTGAATCTTTTAATTAGCGCTGGACAACGGAGTTCCTCCACAGATAACAGCTGACTTTTGTTATCAGTGCAATATTTTAGTAACAGATGATATAGCTAGTCGAACACTATTATCTACTATTAGCAGTATAACTAGTTCCTAGTACTTAGGTAAATTGAAGCCGGTATGGTTTGAAACCCTTTAACTAAATAATTATCAAAAATCTGCGTCAGGGTTTTGTTTATGCAGCTGCCACATATCCCACTGTGACCAAATTTTCGAAGTTTTCCTGCGGGTAGGTACCGATTGTCACAACTTTCCCTGACGCAATCAATTTGCATGCAAGCCATGTAATCATTGTAGGGTTACCATGGCTATTATGTAAATTATGAACTTAAATTGTGTATCAGACATTTATCCGTACCTAGCTATATAAGAATCGTGACTCTTTGCGAGCTTGAAATAGCTACCCCTATCACGCTATCTTATGAACGAAGGTACTCACTCCTACTGTAATGTCTAGTCGTCTTTTGCACGCCACTGGAAAGCGTATCGCCCATCTAATTTAAGTAGTTTGTTATAAGTTCTTGTTATGGATTTTTGTAAGTTAAATATTGTATATTTAAATTATACTTACTTACACGTATTGATTCTTAAAATTTTCATTAATTTTGCTTTTAATTTTAGATGGAAGCAGACGTCGGCAATGATGTGGTGACCACTTTGAGAAGTGATTTAGCTGGAATACAGTATCAACGAGACAAATTATTTTCGGAGGTAAGGTTTAGATTTTTTTTTACTTAATTACTTATATTTAATTTTCCTTTCTTTTTTACCCGACTACGGCAAAGCCAAAAGGAAGGGTTATGATTTTAGCAGTCTATGTATGTATGTATGTATGTATGTGGCCAATTTTTGTATGAGATTCTGTGTGTACCACCGTAGCGCCTAAACTACTGGACCGATTTTGATGAATGAGGTGTCTATTGATTCTTTGTTATGGTCCGGGTGACATAGGCTACATTTTATTTACGAAAAAAGTCAAGAAGTGACCTTCGCGCGGCTTTCTAGATTATTAAATTAGTAATTCCGATAGACATAACAGATGGCGCCACTAGTTGCTTGCCCCGCGTTTTCGCACACTAATTTATTATTAAACTATTGCGTAGTCGGGTTTTAGTTGACGAAGTACGAACTTTATACTTGTACTAAAAGTAATTTGGTAATTAATAACAAACTTGTAGAATAGCGATTTGAAGAACCAAATGCTGTCCAGAGATCAAAGAATCTTAGAACAACAGGTGGAGATTGATCATCTCCGTGAACAAAATGCGCGCCAAAATGCTATTATATCATCTCTCAAAAAGAAGATCCACGATCTTGAAGAGATTCAACGTAACCTACAAGCTTCGCAAAGTAGAAGCGAACTGACGGTACAAACACTGCAGAGGGATAACCGCTATTGTGAAGAGAAGATCAAAGATTTGGAAAAGAAATTGAGATCTCTAGAATTAGAGTGTCATAATGAGGAACAACAAAAAGAAAATGCTCGTTGTCAGTTTCATGATCTAGTTAGAAGACTGTCGGCTGCTCTGGATGCAGATTTCTGTGATACCACACATACGCATTCACCTGAAAGTCTCATAATCAAAGCGGCTGAACTCGTGCAGGAAACAACTAGACTGAAAAATAAATGTATGAACACAACAGAAAACTTATCGACGATTGAGCAAGATCTCAGAAGTTGCAGAGATTGTTTAGAAAGAGCGAATGCTGACAAAGATATTTTACAGAGGCAACTTTCTTCCCAGCTTCTCGATATTGAAAGACTTAAACAAGAAAAGGAATCTCTCGCTGTTTCCAACAGGGTTTTGGAAAGAGAATTACACGAAGCTAGGGAAAAACTATCACATTGTACGAAAAACTTAAACGTTGTTACTGATAACGTCAATCAAAATGAGTCCATGATTATACAACTGAAAGGTAAATCCTATGATCACTGACTTATAGTACTTGGACTTATGGTCAGCGCTAAAAATTGTCCGAACCGAGAGAGATCCAAAACGCGTATAGATTTCCAATCTTCACTTCACTACACTACACTTCAGTACTATAAGTCAGTGCCTATGATTATTATTTTCCACTTTGATCTTGTAAAATATATTAAAACATTATGTAATTAAAACCTTCTAATCACAGAGGATTTAAGACATCGGGATGAAAAGTATCAGAGGTTGCAGACAGAATTCCGTAATACCATGGAATCGATTGCTATATTACTCAGCCTACCCACGCGTTTTGTAGAAGCTCATGAAAGCACTATCAAAGACCGCATAAGAGAAATACTTAGTGACAATAAGGATAAATCTGTGGTAAGTTTTTTATACGGATAGGTACGAATTGGAACCCACATGAAACCATAAATTTTATTATAAAAGAGGAGTTTCTTAATTCGTCGGAATCTTTTTATGTATGTTCTCCTATTACCTACTCATAAACGTCTGGACCGATTTGGAAAATTCTTCTTTTGTTGAAATGGTATATACTTCTCAGGTAGTCCCATGGTCATTAGGTCAGGATCGAGAGGAAATCGAGGGAACTCTACACAAATTTTATGGTAGGTATATTGAAGTCGGTTTATTTTGTTCTAAAATATAGCTTGTGTAGGAGGTACTAGGAGGTAGGTACATTGAAGTCAACCACTGTCAAATATTTAAGAATGGTTTTTAAGCTTCAGTCATACTGTGATCTCTGTAGCTATAGCGACCCTTATGAGTTAGTAGCATAAGTAAGTACATCGCGATACAATATTGTGGAATTTGTTTTCTTTAAAAAATATATAAAACTAGCGGGCCTGGCAGTCGTCGTCCTGCCCGGTGACATACCAAAATCATGCGCCACCTACTTGTCCGATTGTGTTTTCAAATCATCCAAGAACCCTTTGAAATATGTATATAAACAAAATTTCATCCGAATCGGTCCAGCTGTTGAAGAGGAGTTAGGTGACAAACACACGTACAGAAGAATTATATACATATATTAAGATAGATAGGGACCTCACTAAATATTTAAAAAAAAAATTCAAGCAATTGGAAGCCCTACGTGACAAGCTGGGAATGGAGTCGCAGCAGCTGGGAAGGACCGCGCATCTCCACGAGCAGGCTACGACCCGCGTGCGCATGCTTGAAGACGAACGGAACATGCTCGAAGGGAAAGTCCATAAGCTGGAGTCAGAGCTTAACGCTATGGAAATATCAAGAGATAATCTACGAAAAGATAAAGCTAACGTGAGTGTGAAAATAATAGTTGTGATAGGCAATTATAGCTTTTAATAAACAACAATCTGATGAACAACATGACTATTCTATTTGTACTATTGGAATGGTTTTTATAGCATTTTGTCTGTTTGTTCGAACTACTTAATCTTCGGAACGACTTAGGTCTTAGGTAACCGATTTTGATGGGAATTTGACTGGCAGGTCGAAGATTACACGTAGGTAATCTATAAGGCTACTTACTTTTAAAACATAAATTAATATGGGTGCTCAGGATTTTTTTAAACCGAAATCCACGCGGACTTAGTCACAAGCATCAGCTAGTGTCTGAATAAAACACATGGACTATAATATTAATTAATCTTCCTACCTAACGTATTTTATAAGGCAATTTATAAGTCATGAATTTATAAATACCTACATAGGTAGTTGATCATCTCTATTACTTTCCTGCCGGGATATTTTTATTCCACACTTATCATAGGTAAGTATGTTAAAAAAATGTCCTCATTCGGGGATAAAATAATCAAAGACATATATTTACTCGATTCAAGTATAAATTAAAAATTTAAAAAACCCCCGACATTCGCCATTTTGTGGCGGCGGCCATCTTGGATTTGCAATAGTGTTATTCTACTAGTCAAGCCCTTTCATTTGATACCCATATTATGGGAGTTGTGAAAAAGTATGTAATCCGCCATTTTGTAGCGGCGGCCATCTTGGATCGATTTTCATCAAACATAGCTAACAACACTATCGACTAATTCACCTTTCAAACAAAATAAACCGCATTCAAATCGGTCCAACCGTTTGAGCGCTACAGGGGAACAGACAGACACACACACACACACACACAGGTACATACACACACACACACACACACACACAAAGACACGTCAAACTTATAACACTCCGTCGTTTTTGCGTCGGGGGTTAAAAATACATATAAAGTGAACATGGCGGACGTTTTAACTTTTTTCCGTCGCGATCACGATTGTCGATACTCCGCATTGGTGTTACAGTTCGTAGCGTTCCTCGAGCGGCTGAGCCGTACGCTGAATATGGATGAGCTGACTCAGGACATCGGCATAGAGCTGCACACCGACTCCATTATACACCGCGCCGAGCAGCTCGCCAGGCTCGAGAGCGATAAAATTGTTGACAAGGTCAGTGGCACCACGAGAAAGGGAAATATTTACACCGGCTTACATTCCTTTATGCGCGACATTATTGTTCAGATTTATGAGACAGCTCTTGGACTTTTTTTTTATAATCATAAATCATAATAAATTGCATTTATTCATGTAAGTACCTATCCATAAAAATGATAATATCAACTTTCATATTAAGATGCACCAGCAAAACGCATATTTATAGATTTATTCATAATTATTTATCTTCAACATTATTCATGCGACTCCTACTGGCATCAGGCAGTTGATATACTTTACCTACATAATATATAAATCAGTCGCCTGGGAAAGAGTGTTACTCATGTCAACTCTACTAAGGCCCGGCGCATACCGAGCGCAGAGCATTTTCTGAGAGAACTGAATAATTAATTTTATGATGAATAACGAACTTTATTAACATGTACGATCAATAATAGTTTCCAAGAATAAATACGGTATGGAACGTGGTACGGAATGCGCGCGCACGCGCGCGCATTACGCGCGACCGTATGTTTATAGTCGTAAAGTTAATTATTCAGTGTTTTCAGAAAATGCTCTGCGCTGCGCTACACTCGGTGTGCGCCGGGCCTAAGTACTACTTACATAGACTAATGTTGAATTCAATTAAAAAACGTACTTAGCGTAAATTGCATTTGGTTTAAGGCATGAGCGGAATAAATAAAATCCATGTTAGGTACCTACGAGTACTATGTAGTTAAGTATATGTAAGTATGTAATATTTTTGAGTTGAGAAAATTCAGAATATATGAATATTAAGTACCTAAGTGTAATAAGGTATAATTAGGTAGCGGTTAATTTAAAATATGCATGCACTTTGTAAAATATCTATTTATTTGCATAGCCACGAAGAATATCATGACCTTACCTATTCTATTTGGCGCAAAACACCGAAGATCGCGACATTTTTGATGCAATCAAGCAGAACAAAAAAGAAACAAGCAGAAAATGTGTCTGTCTGGATTACGCAAATCAATGAATACCTACCTATTCCTTTCCATTATGTTCCTTCCGATTTATTACAAAAGTTTTATCAAAATTGTTTCGTCAGTTCACCTCAATACAATACTCAACGATCTCAGCAGAGTTTCTCAACAGGTGGGCCTAAAAATGAACATGAATAAGACGAAGGTCATGTCTAATGCTCATGTTTCGCTCCACCCAGTAATAGTTGAGAACTCGCCACTGGAAATTGTAGACGAGTATATATATACCTGGGACATGCCTGAAGACAAAAGTCTTTGACCAGTGCATCCTACCTGTGATAACATATGGAGCCGAGACGTGGACACTGACCGTGGGGCTTGCCACAGATTCAAAGTCGCTCAACGGGCTATGGAGCGAGCTATGCTTGGAGTCTCTTTGAAGAATAAAATCAGAAATGAGATTATTCGGAAAAGAACTAAAGTAACCGACATAGCTCGCAGGATCAGCTCGTTGAAGTGGCGGTGGGCAGGTCACATCTGTCGGAGGACCGATGGCCGCTGGAGCAGACGTGTCCTCGAGTGGAGACCGCGAACCGGCAAGCGCAGCGTAGGAAGACCCCCGGCTCGGTGGTCCGACGACCTTAAAAGGGTCGCTGGCCGGGATTGGATGCGAAAGGCAGAGAACCAGACGGTGTGGCGCACCCTGGGAGAGGCCTACGTCCAGCAGTGGACGGAAATAGGCTGATGATGATGATATATACCTGGGACATACGGTCCAGCTAGGTAGGTCCAATTTTGAGAAAGAGATCAACCGCCAAATCCAACTCGGCTGGGCAGCGTTCGGGAAACTTAGAGATGTCTTTTCGTCCAATATCTCTCAGTGTTTTAAGACGACAGTCTTCGAACAGTGCGTGTTGTCCGTGATGACTTACGGATCTGAGACATGGTCGCTAACAATGGGCCTCATAAAAAGGCTCAGGGTCACTCAGCGGGCGATGGAGAGAGCTATGCTCGGAGTATCCCTGCAGGATTAAATCAGAAATGAGGAGATCCGCAGGAGAACCAGAGTTACCGACATAGCTCATCGAGTCGCGAACTGAAGTGGCAATGGGCGGGGCACATTGCTCAAAGAACCGATGGACGTTGGGGTCCCATGGTGCTTGAATGGCGACCTCGCACCAGTAAACGAAGCGTAGGTAGACCCCCCACTCGATGGACAGACGATCTCAAACGAGTCGCTGGTAAGTGGTAGCCGCTGGAATGAGGCGGCTTGCAAGAGACCTATGTCCAGCAGTGGACGTCTATTGGTTGAGACGCTCACTGAGAACTAATGGGCATTAGTACTGTGACTAGTCATATACGGAAGGATCTGGGAGTCCATTGCAATCTTATCCCAGAGAAATCCTTCCATTATGTGATTAATGGAAATTAGTCAATAGGTACCATTAGCGTTGAGCAACACGACTGAGAGAAAGAAGTTACAAATTACAATACTTTTATGATTATTACAATCAACGGTATCAATAATGACGATTTGCTTTTGCTGCTTTCTATATTTTTTCATAATTTCATAATAATAAATAATTACTTATATTATTACCTACTAAAATAGTTGTAGGTATATTTCAATGTATTTATTGATAATAATAAATTATTCAATATAAAATATGTACATATTTTTTGTTGTATATATATATGTTTTATGTGTGTGTTTTGTATAGCTGCTTTATTACGGATACTATGGGACCCTCCCGCGACTGCGGCGGGAAAGATCTTTCCATGATTTGCCTTATCTCAAAGAAGTAAGACGCAACGTATCTAACTAATAAACATACGAAATTGGCATGGCATTAACGTAGACATACGATTCGTGCTTAAATAACGATTAACTACCCGCAAATTCTTCCTGTTAATGAAACACAGTTATGTATTTATTGGTCGAAAGCACCGTAAGTGGTTTAACACTGCCGAGCAAATTCTACACGCCATTTAAATGTAATTAACGACTTAGTTATTTTAATCACCATTTATAATAATTAAAGCCTTATTAATGGTCGATGAGTACCAAAAAAATGGAAAACTGAATAAGTAATAATCCAATTTATTGAAGTACGTATTGGCTGTGGTATTGGGAGCCATTTGTAGCATAGAAAATAAAATTTTTATTTGAATTTCCTACAGGATTTTTTTTTCAGATTGTGCCGCACATGACAAGCTCTACGCACACCTATAGCGCCGTACCTACATTGATATTTAGCTGTTAGCTACTCTCTGACGTACGCAATTATCTCCGACTGGCTGAAACTCACTCACTGTTGGTTAAAATGCACAGTTGCAGCAAGAAAAACATAAATTCAACCAACCAGAAGTGATTGTGATAGTCACATTGTAGCTATCAAACGACGGCGACAGTCCTTCTGGTGCTTATATTTTATTTAATAATATGAGTCTGAGTACTTTATAATGCGCAAATTGTGGAAGAACTCAGAGCTGAATACTCGTAATACTCGTATACCTTAAGGTTTTGTAATGTGTGACACAATTCCCTAAATAAACGTTTTTTGTTCTTTATTATCATTTTATTTAAAGGTGATGCAGTCTTCCTAAGATGGCACATTTGTAGCTGCGATCAAAGTTTAGATTTTATAATTTGACTGTCAATTTGCCGTCAATAGCACATAGGCTATGCCACTGAAAGCCAAATAAAGTATGGGTACAGTAGAAATAGCTGGAATATACATTTGCACTGATAGAAGTAGATATTATTTATTGTAGAATTAAACAAAAATTGTATTTGATAAACTTACTTCGCCAAAAATCAATTTTGGTTTTAAAGATCTGGGCAGACATAACGCGATGGCATGCGTGTACGATTTGTAATACGTACCTATCTACTAGAAACAGTTCAACACAACTTCAGTAACGCCTTCGTACAGTTATTTTTATGATGAGACCCAGACGGCCACGGCGTACACACGGCATTTAAAACACATTTACACACTTTTATGCAGAATAAATCTTACCGAATGACGAAGTGACACGGGCGCATACATTTTGTAAAGAAACGATCATACGAATATTACAAATCATACGAATATTAAAAATCATATTTACAAAAATGAATAGATACGTTTTTTTGCAGTACAAGCATCATAGTTAATGCATGCGCCACTACGTATTAAATAAATAAGATTTATAAAACGTGTTGTACAAATATAATAAGTAACGTGTAAACGGGATCTGACTTTTACGTTACCGACACGCGTCGTGTCTGTCCAAGCCTCAAATGTGGAGTGTTTTCAGACTGCTGTCGTGTACCAACTGCAGCGACGTATACGCATACTGAGGGAACAATTGCAGAGGAAGGACTTACATTTAGATTTGCTTCGACGAAAATTGAGCGTTCAGGTAATTTCAGCCAGCGGTATATGCAAAGGTGTATAGGGTATAGGTACCTCAAAGGCACATTTCATGGGCAAGTCACAGCACCATCCTCTCGCATTGCAAAACCGTGCGTTAATCTTGCCTTTAGTATAAAAATTAGCATTTGGAAATGACATTATATACGCACAATTAACGTTAACTTGAGAAGTTACACCGAGAAGTTCCTTTGAATTCTAATTTAGAGTTCATAAGTATGGAAAAAATCGTCTGCAGCCCGAGTCAACTCTATAAGTTACCTACCTAAGTACCTACTATTATTATAACCCCCGTCACGTAAGTCGACTGGTGACCTTCAAGTGCGCGCAGCGTCGTACGAGTGAGCGGGACACAGTACGATTGGAGAGCGAATCAGCGCTTACGAGGGATCCGCGAGAGCTAATCAATGCTTACGAACGATCCCCACGCCCTCCCCGCGACCCCTCCACACCCCGAGATACCTCATTTTCGACTTCTCCACATTGAAGGTTACCGGTCGACTTATTTTCCGTGACTTATATCATTAGGTTTATTTTAATCCTTTAGTCTGTTTTCATCACAATTGCAGGACGAAAGCTCCCGTGTTCGGGCCGTTCTGCAAGCGGAGCGCGATGAAGCCGTGAACCGCAGCAAGAAACTGGCGCGGCAGTGCGACAAGCTGAGCGTGCAGCTGAGCGAGGCGCGCGCCCAGGTGCGCGACCTCAACGCGCAACTCGCCGATGCCGCCGAATACAAGGTATTGTCCACATTGTCACACCTCACCAATAAAAGCACACGAGTAGATAAGTACAGAGGGGAAGCTTCTACAAGCGGCCCGCTGTAGGTACACTCACACATCGCACGTTTGTCACCCAACTGTACCGGTTGGGGGACCGAGCGGGCGTCCGAGAACCGTTGGTGAGTGTGTTTGTGTGAGTGTACCTACAGCGGGCTGTTTGTATGAAGCTTTCTCTCTGTACTTATCTACTCGTGTGATAAAAGCTTTAAGGCTCCCCCACACAGGCGCGTTATTATAGGTCGATAAAATCGCATGCGTTATTGCGATATCTGTTTCCAGTACATTTTGTATTAGGATGGTCATGTAGTTACACACTGCTGCGATAATAACGCCGCAATGGAAGTAGGAACTCCTGCGATACTATCGTCGTCCGATACTATCGACCTATAATAACGCGCCTGTGTGGGGGAGCCTTTAAGGGACCTTTCAGACAGACCGGCGCGGAGAGCAGAGCAAATTTTAATCGCATTTAAAATAGAATCTTAAGACATTGAAATAGGCTTTATTTTTACATGTTAACTCTTTTATGATAAGAGGATGCTCGAGCATGCTCCCAATACGCTCTGTGTGAAATATATGAGAGCAGCCGGTCGGCTACTCGTCGAGCCGGTCGGCTGCTCCATGCCCGTGCCCTTTCGCGCTCGAGCATCCGACCGGCTCCGTTCGCGTGCTCTTTCATGCTCGCACAGCCGACCGTAGGCCGAATATGCTCTGCCGTCCGGCCCAAGAGCGTACGCTCGGCTCCGAGCGCATCCGCGTGTCCGTTCACACAGACCGGCGCGGAGAGCAGAGCAAATTTGAACGGCCGGTCTGTGTGAAAAAAAAAATGCTCTCCGACGCTCTCCGCGCCGGTCTGTCTGAAAGGTCCCTAAGCCTCAATAGCGCAACGGTCGCTCGGGCGTGGATCTACGGTTCCCGATCCACGTCGACGGTCGACGGTTCAAATCCCACCCGTTACACTATTATCCTACCCACTCCTAGCACGAGTTTTCACTTAATTGGAGGGGTAAGGGGTTAGTCATGTTCAGCTTGTTAATATATTTTTTAATGAAACCTGCAGTTCGGAGAAAAACGTACGTTTCCTTTATACGCAATACTATTGACAGGCTGTGGGTATACCTAAAACCAATTATAGCGCCAATAAAAATAAAAACCGGCCAAGTGCGTGGCGGGCCACGCGCAGTGTAGGGTTCCGTAGTCACAATCCTCGAAAAACAGATATAACTCCTTAACCTGTGAATCCTACTTAGCCGTGATAGTTTTCCTTTAAAATTGATTATATACCCTACTGCTGTGAATTTTTTCAAGTTCCTATATACTGCCATTTGGCTGATAGAGGGGGGGGACACTTGACTCTAATAAAAAATTGCACTTTAAAACATCATATTTTACAAACGGATCTAGAAATCGAAAAATGATGTTCCCACACCCACAGTATTTTTAAAAGACCTATTCAATGATACCCCACACTATGGGGTAAACGAGAAAAAAAATATTCATCCCCACTTTACATGTAGGGGAGCTACCCTAAAAAAAAAATAATTATCAAAATTTTATTTCACCACTTTGTCGACGTGATTAATAATTATACTCATGCCATATTACGGATTTCTAGCACTAATAGTCTCTGAGATTAACCGAGGACGGACGGACAGACGGACAGACGGACGGACATGGCGAAACTATAAGGGTTCCTTGTTTACTACGGAACCCTAAAAAGGTAATAAGTAATCATATTATTTTTCACCAAATCATTTTTATTTGGTCATAAGATCCCATGATCGAGTCCCGGGTCGGGCCAAAAAATTATGTGACATTTGGTTTTTCTGTCGAGACATTCTCAGTGGCAGCCTGGAGTTGGGAAGTCTACGGTGCTAGATCCAGAGGCGGCGGAAGGCGTGAGCGACGTGAGGCCTCCGGAGAGCCTCGGGCCCCTTTTTTTCATTTTATATAATCTTCTTGTGCGGGCAGAGGGCCTCACAGTATATATGTTGCTTACATATTTAGGCCTTACCCTGCCACTGGCTAGATCCCCGTGACTCAGAGTGCAAGTAAAGACGTTGGTCCTGCGCTTGATTAGATCGTGTTGCGTAGTTGGTAAGTTAGTCTCCGTTACGATTGGCCAAAATTAGGTCAGGGGAACATTAGCATCCTATACCACAGAATATAATATTATTATGTTGGTACTAAGTGAAGAGACTCGCTTGGATAGAAATCATAATAAGTACTTATTAAGTATTTATTATACTTAGGTGGGTTTACTGGAATAATAGACAAGCAAGGTTATTGTTATTTACTTATTAGGCACGAACGTGATTATATCCGAAGATATTGTACCAATTGTACGAATATATTCAACTTGTTCAATTATTCATTGTTTCAAGATTGGTTAAAAGCGAATTGAAAAATAGTTTCTTTAGATTGGTTACTGATCAAATTCTACCTACTAAGTAACTACACAACTGAGCTGACCATCCACTGAATTTTTGAACTAGCATTTCAGAATGTTTTAGTCGATGAACTCTAACCTGGGTCCTGCTTACTTATTTCTTATCCATTAGAATTAGAACGATCATTATTAATTGTGATAAGTTGGAAATAGGAATAATAGAACGTTGCGTAGAAAGGTATTGCTTCCCTACATACGAGTACATACAGAGTCAAATAACTCTTGTAATATTTAAAGAATATAATTTTTTTCCAATTAGATACAAATTCCAATAGATACTACACAAGATTCATTTGTGTATATGGGTATGATTAATTAAACTAAATATAGTGCCACGGACTGGTATGATAATAGTGAAACACAATTCCTGGTACACGCCACTTACGCAATCATAAACATTGTAATTGTGCGCTTCAACAAGGAGGCCTTGGTTCGCGTAATCGCAATAGGACCGAAACAAACAACGCGCCACGACGCGGACGGCAGCGCGGCGCTGGGCATGCACCCTAGGAATAGGAACAACTCTCTGTTCTGTTATATATTACACTAGCAGTCCACCCCGGCTTCGCCCGTGGTACATATAATATAGCCTATAGCACTCAAGGATCACGTACATATCCAACGGTGAAAGAATCTTTGAAATCGGTCCAGTAGTTCCTGAGATTAGCGCGTTCAAACAAACAAACTCTTCCGCTTTATTATATTAGTATAGAAGTATAATTGTTTTAGCTCTGTTCCTAGCCGACGGCAGCGTGTCGATAGTGAGTAGTGACAGTTACAGATGCCTAGTCCAAGGTGCTGGAAAGCGCAGTGTCCACTAGGTGATATCAAAAGAGTCGCAGGGAGCTGCTGGATACAAACGGCGCAGGACCGAGGCCTGTGGCGTTTGTATTCACCGAGGCATCTATCGGTTGATGATGATAATGACGCCAGCTACAGTGCGACGATCGCATTTGTCTACCTCTGATTGGCCGATACTCTCTCACTATTGGCTAAATGCATTGTTGCAACGAGAAAAATATCAATTCATCCAATTACGACAGTTGAATTGTAGCAATAATGCAACAATGAACTAGCTGCACGGTCGAAAGGATGTCATGTCATGTCATGTCGCGCGTACGTGGGTACGATGTGTATGTAACACGAAGTGCTGTATGCTGTCACACCGCAGCGGAGCGACTGCAGGAACACGGCTCGAACGTGCGCTTCGCAGCACAGAGTACTTACAACGAATATAGGGGTATTGATTATTGAATATTGTATTGAAGGTAGGAGTATTGAATATTCTGCGATGTCGCCACAACATCCTACATAGGAAATTCCTTGCGATCATAATATGATCCGACAAAATCGACTAGATAGGTGTGGCATCGCCCTTATAAGGTATCACAACTCCTGCGTGCGACACCAGACACGTTACCATCGGGCTCGCGCCGCGCCGCCGTTATTACAAGTGTGCTTGAGCCTTTAGAGTTTTATTGTAGATGGATTAACAATTTTTAAGTGACTCAAATCAATTATTTATAAAATTGAAATAGGAAATGGATTTGGATAATAATTATTGGTAAATTATTTTTCATTATTTCCTCTAGCTGAATAAGTGGGTGCCCTTAATTTTATGACTAGAACTAAGTAGGTATCTATGTCTTTATATTATCTACCCGTACTAGATACATATTTCTATTTTGTTCTGTCTGTTTGTTATCTTTTCAGGGCTTAGATTTTTTTAAAGACCCAGTAGTAATATACTTCATATCTGTTTACCTCAAATAGATAACGTCACTTGAGCGCGCACGAAAAATCGAAGAACTACAAAAGAAGTTAGACGAAGCAGAATTGCTTCGCACGCGCTACAGTCGCAAAGTGAACCTTCTCAAGGACCAAGTGAGAGCCACCGGGGAGACCTTCGAGCAGGAGAGAACCACCGCGGAACACCAGATAGCGATGCTGAGAGACGACCTCGCCAGGACGAAGGAGGCCCTCGCTGAATGTCAGAGGAGAGAAGCACAATTGCTGAGCTTCAGGTGAAAGTCTATTTTATCAATACAATATTAAGTAAAGTATTGTAAGCAGGCAATAATATGCAAGGGTGTAGCGACGGTAGGCAAGTGGGTCACTCGGCCCACCCTACATGCAATAGTAAGAAACCGAACACTTTAAAAAATCAGCCAAGTGCGAGTCGGGCCTCGCTCTTTCAGGGTTCCGTACATAATTATGAACAATATAATATTTTGGGTCTAAGAAATATTTAATTTCCGAGCTAGACATCGCAACAAACCGTGAAAGAAAAACCCAAAAAAATGTTCGTTTATTTTGGTCACAGCTTATAAACTATTTAATAAATCGTTGTTTTCAGTATTTGTTGTTTAAATAGAGCATATAGTACATAATATACTGAAATATCATATTCCCAACTAGTTTAGTTTTTGAGATAGCCCCCGTCACAAAAATGGTCTAAAACTGACAACTTTGATGGCCTCCCATTCCCTTATTTTTTGAGATAAAAATTAAAAAAATATATATTTGTACTCTACTTAATGAGCTCTAAACAATGATACCCCACAAGCTAGGGTAAAGAAAAAATTTTTTTTCCGGCTCCTTTTTCATGTATGGGAGCCCCCCTGAAAAATAATTTAATTCAATTTCTAATTCAATATTTGATTTTGGGTTAACGTTTTACACTAAATACCAAAATTTCAGGTTTGTAACTCATTTCGTCTGCGAGCTAGAGACCTGTGACCGGCGGACAGACGGACAGACAGACAGACAGACAGACAGACAGACATACAGACAGCCGAGTGACATTAATAGGGCTCCGTTTTTTACCCTTCGGGTACGGAACCCTAAAAACTACCGCGCCTAATTCGAAAGAATACCCGCACATGGCGCGCAACTTTATATAGCCTTCTCTGTTCTGTACTCTTTTTTGTACTTCTCTTCGTCTCTTCCGAGATTGACCAATCCAATACCCGATATACCCGACTCACACCCTTCCAATCGCACTCGTAGCTACAGTCACACAATACGACTCATTCCATTCCCTCCTCACCCTTATCTCCGAATTTTGTAAAGCCACAAGGTCCCTTGGCTTCACCCCTCTCTAACCCGAATCAGACCATGGCTACGCCCTTGGTTCCGACATCCAGAAGGTTGAATCTATACTAATAAATAAAATTGAAGTGTCTGTCTGTAATATCGAAATAACTACCTCATATTAAGCTCATATGGTTATTTGAACGCTTGATTGTCTTGATTTGATGTCTGTCTGTCTGTCTGTCTGTGTGTCTGTTTGAACGGGCTAATCTTCGGAACGGCTGAACTGATTTTGACGGGACCTTCACATACAAGTAGAGAATTAACCAGGGAGTAACATAGGCTACTTTTTTAACCCGCTTTCAAAAAAGGAGGAGTTGTGTTTTTCTACCTATGTACACATCTCCGAGATTTCTGAACCGATTTGCGTATTTTTTTTTAATCGATAGAGAAACATTGCGACCCTGTTCTATAAAAAATTTGGATTCCAACTGCTCAATCCTGATGCTGTAGGGGACCTAATCCCCAAAACTAATGGGTTTTAGAAACTTTCGGTTATTTAAATTGATATTGGGGGTACCAACTATTGATATTGGGATTTTATCGTTGAATGAACTCGAGTAGGTACATATCCAACTCCTCAACCCTGATGCTGTAAGGAATTGTATTCCGAAATCGTGGGGATCCCACGGGATGTTTCCGTTTTGGGGACGGGTTTCTACAGATAAGCTGCTTTTTGTTCTGGAAAATCAAAAGTTCCCACGGGATTTTTAAAAACCTAAATCCACACGGGCGAAGCCGTGGGCATCATCTAGTTTTAAATATTTTTTAGATCAAAGTATAAACGTGTATCAATTAGGACTGCGTCTCACCTTCACACGAAATATTACAAAAGTACACCAGTGTATACTTACTACTTACATAAATATAAAGTTGGTAAGCAGCTGTCTCACCCTTGACCTTGATGATTGAAATGCAGGGCCGGCATGACTGGTCACAAAGTCAGGTTGCATAACATCGATACTTCTGGAGACAACGGAACTCTATAAAAAGCTGATAAAAACGTTAAATTTCTTACGAAACTATAACAATTTACGTAAAACCATTTTATTTGAGTAGGTAAATTAAATTAAATGCGTACCTACCTACCTACATTGTTCTAATTTACAATGTTACAATTTTCTGTTACCTAAGAATTTCTAAATCCAATCAACTGCTCTGCGGTCTACTATAATAACCCATAGTTCTTCTAAGTTATCTCGAAATTTTAATTATTTTTTTTTAACCGACTTCAAAAAAAGGAGGTTCTGTATTCGACCCGTATGTATGTATGTAAGTATGTATGTATGTAAGTATGTTCGCGATTATCTCCGCAACTAATGAACCGATTTTGATGATTAATTCACTATCGTTATCTACATACTTTCAAGAAGGTTTTAGTATATAACACATCGAGTTATCATTCTTACGTACGAAGTTATAAGCATAAATGTACACATATGTCACTAATATGTTCTCTGAGATTGCCAGACCTATTGCTGAAGTCTGATATAGCTATTCTGTCCAAAGACTTCACTCTGCTACGCCTACGTAACATTGACCTTTTGCAAAAAGTTTTGGGCTGAAGTCAGTACAGTTGCATTTAGAGTGATTCCTTGGAGTTTGTGCATGGTTACGTGTATTTCCATTCTATACAAAGCCAAACCGCAAGGGAGTGAAACTAGTCGCGTATAGATTGTAAATTACGGTCTATCCAAATTATACAAGAGTTGTACGCATACAAACTAATCTTTTATAGATCAGAAGTTAGGTTAGGTTGGGTTAGAACATGATAAAACCACTCACCTATAGTATGACACATAAAATGTATATGTCACAGGATATTCAATAATAATTAATAATATATAGGTCATAATCTATTTTACATAGTTTTCGTTTATATTATTATTATTATTACCTAATATAAAAAAACAAATCACTAAAAAGCATAAAATAATTTTTTTCAAAGAAAATGAACCGACTTCAAACGAATCGAACTAAAAAGTTTAAAATAATTTTTTATTCATTTAGATTGACGATTAAACTACCTAACTCAAATGATATATAACTTTTTGAAGTCGGCGCCAAACCACATTCAATTCGTGTAAGTAAAATCAGAATATCCACTTATGAATGCGAGCGCGGTGAATCTAGTCGCGGAGGGTGAGTCTGGGACCCGGGGGGCACATTTTTGACTTGAAGTGAACTTGAAGTCATTTGGCGCCAACTTCAAAAAATTATATATCATTTGAGTTAGGTAGTTTAATCGTCAATCTAAATGAATAAAAAATTATTTTAAACTTTTTAGTTCGATTCGTTTGAAGTCGGTTCATTTTTCTTTGAAAAAAATTTTAATTTATTGATTCTTCATATCACATAACAGTTATAAGCCGTACCTGTGAGCATCCTTATTATGTACTTAATTGACATGAAATCCATTCACGCGTAACGTTTTCCTTCAATGTTTTGTATACGCACTAAGATGTGGGTAGGTACGACCTTTCGGCGGCGTCCGTGTTTCCTACCACGTACAACTTGAGTACCTTCAAGGCAAGAGTGAATAGTCACCTTCTAGGTAAGCGCGCCCCATCCTAGAGCTCATCATTTCTTTGCACCATCAGGCATGATTGTCGGCAAATACACAACTCACAAGCCTATCTTGCATTAATTTTTTTTAAGTAGGATCTGTGACCGAAGAGTAAAGAGCCCGTGTAAGATAATATGCTCATGCACAATAATTTGTTAGAATTTTTTGAACCAATGTCTTCATTGAAACACGAGAAATTCGTAATACCATGGGCAGTATAATAATATTTATATTATACTAGCGACCCGCCCCGGCTTCGCACGGGTAGTAGAGCATTTTATGCGTAGGTACTACCCGCTCAGGGATTAGGCAGCGTTTTCGATGAAAGCTCCCAGGCGGCTTTTACGACTTTTTACGATATTTTCCACAATGAACTTACTATATCTCACCTTATACCCGAATTACTAATTCCGTGGAATTCTGACGTTTCATAATGTTACCAGAGATAAAACAATTCCCACAAAAAAGATGAAAAATTCAAAACTTATGCAAATACAAATCAACTGCTGCATGTAGATATGACTTTCTAGTTTCCATTCTTAGCAATTTCTATTTTAGGGCGAAACAATTAATATTATTAAGCGGCTTAGAGCTTTATATGTTGACAGGGAATTAAAGTAGTTTGGGGTAAAATCGTACTTCGTAGATGTTAACCCTGTTCTCCATATAAATAACTCATCTGTAAATGAAAATGACAGCTGTCAGAATTAAGTCGATATTAAGTCAAAAATAAGGAGAAAAACTAAATATTTCAAATCAAATAAATTAGTGTATTTGGGACATAAGAAAGTAAGTTTTCACCAGATTCCGTGAAAAAAAAAAATTATTTTAAAAGATAAAAATAAAGAACCAAAAACTTGGTTTTTTGAACTTTTCACATAAATTTTGAGGTTATGTGAAAAAAGTGTAAATATAAAAGTTGTAGATCTTTTTATTACCTACAACTTTGCCATTTAATTTTTTTCCATAGGACTTCTAGTTTTGCCGGAAATCGAGATAAACCGTTTTTTACCCTTAAAACTCCCCCCCTTTTTTCCCGAGCTCAGATCGCCCGTAAATTATTTTTCCTTGTATTTTATAATATTCTCCTCCTTTTCCAATGGGTTTCATCCTACGTACTGTGATTTTTTTTTTGGTTTCAAAAATTATCGACAATGGGCTATAGGGAGAACCGCGGCCGCCGACGCGCTTATAGGCACGCTCCCGCGCCGCCGCAATTTTTAAATCTGTAATATCTTCGAAAGTATTCATTTAAATCATATGCTGTAAAGGACCATATGGATTTATATAAAATCAACAATGCATTTAAGGTATTTAATTAGATAAGGATTAATGCTGTATTGGTTGAAATCGCTTCGAAAATTAGCCATTATTTGTCGTAAAAAGTAAATGACAAAAAAATGTTATTGTGGGATATCCATAAGAGATAGACATATACCATCGCGGACTTTTCTGTAGACCTTTTCAATGTGTACAATACTTAGTACATTATTTTGATAAATCTCGTAGGGTTCAGCCTGCGTTTGCAATGTAAGCGGAAAAAATGTAATTATTTACGACATCACATTAGAAACCTCAAAAATAACAGTATTTCTCCACAATTTAATGGATGTTATTATACATATAAACCTTCCTCTTGAATCACTCTATCTATTAAAAAAAAACGCATCAAAATCCGTTGCGTAGTTTTAAAGATTTAAGCGTACAAAGGGATATAGGGACAGAGAAAACGACTTTGTTTTATACTATGTAGTGATTACTCCCGGCAAGCTCCCGGCACTCCCGATCGGTGCCGATCTATCGATCTATCGATCAAGCGTGCGAAATAGAAAATACATTTTTTATCTAATGCCCGTCGCAACACTATACCTAATCTAAATATAATAAAATTTAATTTAGTGCGAGTGCAACAATAGTAACCAATTATAGACTTACAAAGTTTCTCAACTTTAACAAAAAAATCCTTTTTTAGAAGTTGATTTACGAAACACTAAATAATTTACAGTATTCGGTTAGGTGCCTAGAACTGCACGTTGAATCGGTCTACTTACTTTTTTTCAGGAGTTCGATCGCCAAACTCCTCGGTATTCTGGTGCCCTCTTCTGTGTCGGACTTCGAAATGGTTTCAAGACTGCAAAAGTTGATTGACGCGCACCACGACTTCACGGTGGTGTCGCGGCGCTACGACGACCCCGCGCTGCTGCGAGCCTCGTCCAGGTCCCCGCCGCCCTCCAGGTGCAGAACGCGCACTCCCGATCGGTGAGTGTACATATATACATACAAAGTTGATTGACGCGCACCACGACTTCACGGTGGTGTCGCGGCGCTACGAAGACCCCGCGCTGCTGCGAGCCTCGTCCAGGTCCCCGCCGCCCTCCAGGTGCAGAACGCGCACTCCCGATCGGTGAGTGTACATATATACATACAAAGTTGATTGACGCGCACCACGACTTCACGGTGGTGTCGTGGCGCTACGACGACCCCGCGCTGCTGCGAGCCTCGTCCAGGTCCCCGCCGCCCTCCAGGTGCAGAACGCGCACTCCCGATCGGTGAGTGTACATATATACATACAAAGTTGATTGACGCGCACCACGACTTCACGGTGGTGTCGTGGCGCTACGACGACCCCGCGCTGCTGCGAGCCTCGTCCAGGTCCCCGCCGCCCTCCAGGTGCAGAACGCGCACTCCCGATCGGTGAGTGTACATATATACATACAAAGTTGATTGACGCGCACCACGACTTCACGGTGGTGTCGTGGCGCTACGACGACCCCGCGCTGCTGCGAGCCTAGTCCAGGTCCCCGCCGCCCTCCAGGTGCAGAACGCGCACTCCCGATCGGTGAGTGTACATATATACATACAAAGTTGATTGACGCGCACCACGACTTCACGGTGGTGTCGTGGCGCAACGACGACCCCGCGCTGCTGCGAGCCTCGTCCAGGTCCCCGCCGCCCTCCAGGTGCAGAACGCGCACTCCCGATCGGTGAGTGTACATACATATATACATACAAAGTTGATTGACGTGCACCACGACTTCACGGTGGTGTCGCGGCGCTACGACGACCCCGCGTTGCTGCGAGCCTCGTCCAGGTCCCCGCCGCCCTCCAGGTGCAGAACGCGCACTCCCGATCGGTGCCGATCTATCGATCTTTTAATACCTTTTTCTGGGTATTTACTAACTTTACTTATTACTAGATGGGCATCTAGTAATAAGTAAAGTCTTCTAAAGTAAAGTCAACTTCTACGTGGACTTAGGTAGTAGGTAATAGGTCGTCATTATCAACAGCTCATGATAACACAGATAAAATCTAATAAGGACAGCCATAATATTGATCTACTACAGAGTACAGCATGCTATAGCACAATCGGCTCACTACATTGCACGGGTCTCCTCTCATCAGAACGGTTTCATTTTATCTATGGTTTAGGTAGTCCACGCTGGCCAAGTGCGGATTGGTAACTTCATATGCCTTTGAGAACATTATGGAGAACTCTCAGGCATGCAGGTTTCGTCACAATGTTTTACTTCACTGACAGAGCGAGTGATATTTAATTGCTTAAAACGCATCGAACTCGGTCTGCCCGAACGGGAGGCTGCATTCTTAACCAACTATATCTATCAACTAGCTGTTGCCCGCGGCTTCGCCCGCGTGAATTTTGGTTTTTCACAAATCCTGAGGGAATCGTGGATTTCTGGTTCCTGTTCCCGCTCCCTTTTCCAATCTTTATACTTACTTTCAAGGTAGTTTGCTATATTGATCTACCTATAGGTAGCTGTAGATTTGGGTTTTTTCAAAATCCCGTGGGAACTGTGGATTTTTTCAGGATAAAAATGTTGCTTATGTTTTAAGTCAGGGCATTATCTATCTCCATTCAAAATTTCAGCCAAATCTGTTCAATAGTTGCGACGTTATAGAGTAACAAACATCCAAACATCCAAATATCCGCACTTTCACATTTAGATAATTATTTAAGAACTGAATAGCTTTATATTATTTCATTATTTATTTAGTTATTTATTTATTGATTTAGTTATTAATTTAGTATTTATTTAATTGCCTTCGGCCACCAGAGGGCGCAGCTGTCGTATCGAGATTCCGCCTGCGGCCGTCAGAGGTCATTGCAATTGCTTCGAGTTTCCAGCTCCGGTCGCAAGAGTTTTCACTATAAGAGGGCACTGCAATCGCTTCGAGTTTCCGGCTTAAGCCGCTAGAGGGCGCTGCGATCACTTCAAGTTTCTGGCCTAGGCCGCCAGAGGGCGCTGCGATCGTTTTTTAGTTTCCAGTTTTTGCCGCAAGAGGATGATGACAGGGTCTTCTTCGTGGCCGTTAGGCCACGGAGGTACGGGCGTCGAGGCCAGGCCTCCTTACCCGGGTGGGGCGCGGGGAGGTTTGCCTCCCCGGTGTTGCTCTTTGAGCCGGTGTCGGCTCAGGCCTGCCAATTTCTTGGTAGGCCTATTGGTGTCGTGTTCATGGGTTGTGCTCCGCGCTGCGGGCGGTGGGTTCACCGCCGCGCGCTGAGCTGTCGTGTCCAGGGGGGTGGCTCCGCGCTGCGGGCGGCGAGGGCGCCGCCGCGCGCGGAGCGGGTGTCGAGTCCGGTGGTGTCGCGTCGTCGTATTCGTCGCCGCTGAGGTCGCCTGCGTGCCGCGCTGGTGGTGGTGATCGCAGGAGCTCACGAGGTAGTGGACGCCCGGTCGGTGGTCGGCTGGTTAGCGGTGCGATGCCGCGGAGGTGTATAGAGGACACTGTGATCGTTTTAATTTCGAGTGTTGGCCGCAAGAGGGCGCTGCAATCGTTTTGTAGTTTCCAGTTTTGGCTGCTAGAGGGCGCTGCTATTGCTCCAAGTTTCCGGCTTAGGCCACCAGAGGACGCTGTGATCGTTTTTAGTTTCTAGTTTTGGCCGCCAGAGGGCGGTATGATCGCTTCAAGTTAGACCGCCAGAGGGCGCTGCAATCGTTTTTAGTTCCCATTAAAACTTTCATCCCCTATTTTACCACCCATAAAAGCAGATTTTTCAAAATAAAATTTACAGAGTTTTATTATTTAGAACTCATAATCTAAATGCCGATTTTCAGGTCTGTAACTTTAAAACATAGGACTTTCATAAAAATTAATTTCATCCCCTATTTTACCACCCTTAAGGGGAGATTTTCTAGAATAACTTAAGGTTTTTATCATTTAAAAATTATAATTTCATATCCTATTTTCATATTACTTCAAAAACATAACCTTCCTACCCCCATTTCACCCCCTTAGGGGAGGATTTTCGTGAAATATTTTCTAGGCTGATAACTAAGCCCTAGGATTAACCTACCTTCCAAATTTCAAGTTGATAATAGCAAAATTATAATTAAAACTTCCCATTAAAACTTTCATCCCCTATAATACCACCCTTAAGGGAAGATTTCTCAAAATAAAATATACAGAGTTTTATTATTTAAAACTAATAATCTAAATGCCGATTTTCAGGTCTGTAACATTAAAAACATAGGACTTTCATACAAACTTTCTACCCCCATTTTACCCCCTTAGGGGAGGATTTAAGGGATATGAAATAGCCTATAACCTGCCCCAAAAGTTGGACAACCAAATGCAAAAAGAATTTTTCAAATCCGATAGGTACTTCCAGAGATTAGCGCGTTCAAACAAACAAACAAACAAACAAACAAACAAACAAACTCTTCCGCTTTATTATATTAGTATAGATTGGTAATCACACCCAATAAAATTTTCTAGACATGCTCGCTCCAGAAACTAATCCGTCCGTATCTATTTCCTCAAAAATATATAATTTCAAAGTAAATAAATGGTATGTAGTGTATGTATGTAATTATTCGCTTTTAATTTTTAAGCACTCTTTCCAATAAGTAGTTAAGAGACATTGATGTAAATGTACGAAGTAATATAAAAGTCAATGTTAAGAGATCATTGATGTAATAATATATAAGTCAATGTTAAGAGATATAAAAATTCTTTTCAAAAAACCGACTTCAAACGCCACTACAAAGTATAAAAATAATTTTTGTTTGTACACAATGACCTTCTAAAGGTCAGTGTTTGTACACGTATGTTGAAGTTGGGCGAGCGTTGCACGTCGGTTTCGTCGTTTTTTCTTATGCCCGCCCGACTTCAACATACGTGTACAAACACTGACCTTTAGAAGGTCATTGTGTACAAACAAAAATTATTTTTATACTTTGTAGTGGCGTTTGAAGTCGGTTTTTTGAAAAGAATTTTTATTTTAAGCTTTTTAGTGTTTCACATCCATTCATAATCGACAGTTCCTTAATCCCCACGGCTTAGGAGTACAGTATCCTGCAGCAGTAGGATTTACTTCCTACCTACAATATGAATTATTCATAGTGGACTGCTCCCTAATCTCCATAGTTATGTGGGCAGTACTCTCCAGCATCAGGACTGAGGAGATGAGACCCGGAATTCTATGATACCTACAGTCTATGCTTGGTACCAAATATATGAATTCATAATGGACAGTTCCCCAATTCCCATAGATTAAGTGTGCAGCATCAGAGCGGAAGAGCTGGGACCTAGAATTTGATGAAACAGTCTATGCTTGATACCCTTAATATGAATTCATAATGAACATTGCCTCAATTCCCATAGTTTATGTGGGCAGTACCTTGCAGCATCAGAACTGAAGAGCTTAGACCTGGAGTTTAATGATGTAGTCTATGCTTGATACTCTTAATATGAATTCATAATGAACATTGCCTCAATTCCCATAGTTTATGTGGGCAGTACCTTGCAGCATCAGAACTGAAGAGCTTGGACCTGGAATTTAATGATGTAGTCTATGATTGATACCCTTAATATGAATTCATAACGAATATTGCCACAATTCCCATAGTTTAGGTGGGCAGTACCTTGCAGCATCAGAACTGAAGAGCTGGGACCTGAAGTTTAATGATACAGTCTCTGCTTGATACCCTTAATATGAATTCATAATGAACGTTGCCCCAATATTCATAATTTAGGTGGGCAGTACCCCTGCAGCATCAGGATTGAAGAGTTGAAGAAAAAAAATTTTATGGGACCATTTCGCGAACTTCCTCTGTCGATTAAAAAAAAAATTACGCAAATCGGTTCAGAAATCTCGGAGTAATCGGTGTACATACATACAAAAAAAAAAAAAAAAAATACGCGCCGAATTGAGAACCTCCTCCTTTTTGGAAGTCGGTTAAAAATATATGTAAGAAATAAATTAATATAATAAAATGAAAGTAAGTAGGTAGGTAGGCAATGAATGTCACGCGGGCGCGGGCGCCTCGCCCCGGGCGTCGCGTGTATTTCCGACACGATAATACATGGCTACATGGTAAAATTGCATCTGCTTGAGAAAAATGGGATTCAAGAGTTGACTGTGTCGCTCTCATGCGTGTGACTGACTCCGGATATAGGTACGCGACTGTGACTCATTGCTTATGTCCATCTTAATTATGACAATTATTTTGGTCCGACATAGCTTCATCATCATCATTCATTATCAACCCATTACCGGCCCATTACAGGGCGCAGGTCTCCTGTCAGAATGAGAAGGGTTTAGGTTGTAGTCCACCACGCTGGCCAAGGGCGGATTGCTAGACTTCACTCGTCTTTGAAAATATTATGGAGCACTCTCAGGCAAGCAAGCAAGTTAAAGCGAGTGATATTTAATTGCTTAAAATGTATAGGTATAACTCCGAATAGTCAGAGATGCATGCCGGAGATCAAACTCGATCCCCCAAAAGAAAGGCCGCGATGTCTTAACAACTAGACTAAAATATATAAAATTAAAAAAAACCCCGACATTCGCCATTTTGTGGCGGCGGCCATCTTGGATTTGCATAGTGCTATTCTACTAGTCAAGCTTTTTCATTTGATACCCATATTAATGGAGTTGTGAAAAAATATGTAATCCGCCATTTTGTAGCGGCGGCCATCTTGGACCGATTTTCATCAAACATAGCTAACAACATTCTCGACTAATTCACCTTTCAAACAAAAAAAAACCGCATTCAAATCGGTCCACCCGTTTGAGCGCCACAGGGGAACAGACAGACACACACACACACACACAGCCACGTCAAACTTATAACACCCCGTCGTTTTTGCGTCGGGGGTTAAAAATGGCTTGGCATCCTGGGACCGGATTAGCTAGTGAGCTAATAAATGCCAACCCCATGGAAGAAGGAGGTAACTCAGTTAGTACTACTTCCGTGTAAAGTCCGTTGTCCTCCCTCGGCCGACCTTTAGGCGTATCACCATCGTTCATCTCTTGGTCTCTTTCTTGTACTCGTAGGTCCCTGCGCTACGACGACTCCGGGTACGCGGACCCGGCGTTCGACCTCGACGACGAGCTGTACAAGGCGCGCGCCGGCTTGTGACCGTCGCGCCGCCGCGCCCGCTTCTAACCGCCATCCGGATAGGCTCGGCGACACACACAACACACACACTAGGCGGATCCATGACTAAGCAAGTACAGTATTTAAGGTCAAGGTCAAACCCCTTGCCAAAATTCTTTATTCAAAGTTCTAGTACGATTTTTGAAAAAGAGTGAGAAAAAGGTATTTGGTTTTTCTGTCAAGTCTGTAGCAACCCAGGGCTGGGAAGAGGCGGTGTTAGATGCACCCTGCCTCGGAGAGCACGTAATGCCGTCGATCCTGACATCACTCTCCGCTCTAAATTCGATCGGAAGGACAATATTATTAAGGCTTAGAAAAATAAGACGAATTCTATTAATTTGCCATTCCGCGTAAAGCCGGGTCACTAACACTAACTGTAACTGTACAGCTACTACACTAGACTAAGGGCCGATACACATTGTGCAAAGTGTTAAAAGGAGTTTACCTCGAGCGCGCTCCATACAAACGAAGTTTGATTTTGTCACCGATTATTGTGTAATTATATAAAATCTTGTAGACACGCTCTAGAAACTAATAATATCCGTGTCTGTAGTTTGTCCGATTTCCGAGAAACTTCGTTTGTAGCGGTTGGAAATTCTCGAGAGCGACTTAAGTGTTTAGTAGCATATCGGCGCATATATATAGCTTATAGGAAACAAAATTAATAGATAAATTTATTAGACTCAATACGATTAGGTATTTTGGAATCCTGGCTCCTACACTAGGAAAGGCCGTACCTTAAAAGCAAAAAGGTGTATTCGCCTTGATTAAATATAATTCCACGATTTTCAGTTTTAATCATTTTTGTTAATGTTATAAATCGTTTTACAGCGTTCGACGAAGGAAATACCACCATGCCACACCAACGCCTCCCTCATGCCTCCTCTACATGTCTGCAGACGCGTCCGCGAACGCCCGCAGATGCATCCGCAGATGGAACACCACGAGCTGTCCACACGTCTGCAGGTCGATCAGTCTAGATTTATTATTGACAGACGCAACACGCACGTTTAAAAATGGATATTGAAACCGTAGCTGCCGCAGCTATTTATATTTTTAGTACTTTTAACTACTACGTGAGTGTGCATACTCGGTGTTCATATTATTAGCCATTTAAATAAGAATTAAACCGCAAGAAGCACGCGTGGACTCTCAATCGCAACTCCGATGAAACTGATACGTCGCCAGACGTGTGGACAGACGCCGGACGTCCGTGCCGAAACCCTTTGATCTGTGCCACAAAAACCGCCAACAATCGGATTCGAGGCGGACGCGTCTGCGGACGTCTGCGGACGTTAAATACCTACAACAGATGCACAGATTACCCCCTCTATACGTCTGCGGACGCATCCGCAGATGACGTCCGCGGACGCATCTGCAGACGTGTAGAGGAGGCTTCACACATCCTAGCGCTCGCGTCGATTCGAAACGCGTTACACAATTATTATTATTTTAATTAATGTGTAATGTTACAATAAATGTAGGTAGTTGTAAAATGTATCAAACGATGGCTCTGATATTATCAATTCTCTTTTAAATATACTCAAATTATTCGACGTCAAAAAAGTATCTAAATATGTTACTTAATATCCTTTTGTATTGTTGTCACATATCTACCTACCTAGTCAAGTAGAATCTATCTAGTCATACATTTAGTCAAATAGAATATATATTAAGTACTTACGATTGAATGATTATTATTTAAATAATTAAATGTAGATCATGTTTATTTAGATCATTGTAAACTGTTAAAAAATCAAGGCGAATAAAGCATAGTCAGTTGCAAACTTTCCATTATAGTGTAACTGTATTATTTACTTTATTTATTTGTAAGTAGGTTGTTAATTATTTTTAACTGTTTTACACTCGTGGTCCATGATTTAAAAGAGATTATAGTTAATACTAATTTTATAAACTTGATATTAACGTATACCTACCTACTTAGTCTTTAGAGTAATACTCATCTTTATTCCTATACTAGTTAGCTGTTACCCGCGACTTTTTCCGCGGTATTAGATTTTTCAAAAGTCCCACGGCAACCCTTTGTTTTCCCGGGATAAATTAGTAGCCTGTCACTCTCCAGGTCTTCAATTAAAAAAATGCAACTGCAATAAATCACGTCAATCTGTAGTTATGTCCGATAATAATTATTAGTACAGGATCCCTGTTTTATTATATTTAAGTTCATAAACTGATGTCGTAATATAAGTTTTGCCCCCTTTGGAGTGGATTTTCTTAGCTGATGCCTACCCCCTAGAAAGAACCTAACTTCCAAATTTTAAGATGATAAAAGTTACAAAAAGCTTCCCTGTACAAACTTTCATCCCCTATTTTACCACCCTTAAGGGAAGATTTTTCAGAATAAAATATACAAGTTTTTATTATTTAAAATTTATAATCTAAACGCCTATTTTCATATTTGTAACTTCAAAAACATAACCTTCCTACCCCCATTTTACCTCCTTAGGGGACGATTTTCGTGTAATCTTTTCTAGACTGATATCTAAGCCCTAGAATGAACCTACCTTTAAGTTGATAATAACAATAATATAATTAAAACTTCCCATTAAACCTTTCATCCCCTATTTTACCACCCTTAAGGGAAGATTTTTCAATATAAAATATACTTGTTTTTATTATTTAAAACTAATAATCTAAATGCCGATTTTCAGGTCTGTAACTTTAAAACATAGGACTTTCATACAAACGTTCTACCCCCATTTTACTCCCTCAGGGGAGAATTTTAGGGACATTAAATATCTTTCCCCGAAAATTGGACTACCAAATGCAAAAAGAATTTTTCAAATCCGACAGGTAGGTACTTCCAGAGATTAGCGCGTTCAAACAAACAAAAAACAAACTCTTCCGCTTTATTATATTAATACAGTGTGTCCGGGATCGAATTAGCGATATTTTAGGGACATATTCTACAACTCATTACCTCTCTGAAAATACCACTTATTAGGGCCTGCCCCCCTCCCCCTCCCAGGGACAGCCATTTCAATTTGGTGTGCGTTTTTGTGGGTATGTGCGCACAAAAATTGTAATAACTCGAAAGTCTGCTGATGCACAGGTCTTCAAATGACCTTATTCGATTGGATACAATATTCTCCATCACTAAATACCAAACAATAGAATAAAATGTTAAAATAACTCGATCAAAAATGCTTCGGAAAAAAATTATTTTTTCAAAAATATTGAAAACTACAAGTTTATGCTGCATTTTGCAAAAACGAGGTCTTTAAGACCACATTATAAAGTAATAAATCGATAGCTTTTGAGATACGCAACAAAACGACATAAAAATTTTGACTGTAAGTTACTTACTTCTGGAGATATTGGTAATTGTAAGTACTTCGTCCCCAAGCATGAATTACGAGTATTGAACCCAAATTTAAGATTCATCATTTTTTTACTACAAATAAGGTAAAAAAATCTTAACTTTATAATTTAATTTTTGTTAGTTATAAACTCAATAACTCAATAACTCTGATTTGTGTATGTGACACAAATCAGATATCCTAAAAACTAGGTTATTTCCGCCACAAACCGAAATTACCACCTCTGTTCTGTTAGCTAGTTGCTTCATGTTAGGAGGATCGTTGGATCATGTCCAAATACAATCTTATATCTGCAACGGACAGGATCGTCTCCAATAATTCTTTTCTGGTATTTGGTACCATATAAAAGACCTTCTGCTTCATAGGTCCTCATAAAAAGAAGTCCAAAGGTGTAAGGTCTGGAGAATGAGGTGGCCATTCCATTGAATTGTTGCCACGTCCGATCCAAGGCGAATAGTTGACATCTAAATGCTCTCTTATGGCTATAATAATACCGAGTAGGCATGTCTTTAAACCTAGCAAAATTCACAAACCTGAATCACAAACAAAAATGAGTAATAACTTAAGTAGCGATCATAACGCCTCCTCGCCAGGAACAACAAAATAAAATTTCAGATATTTAAATTTTTTATACAAATTTTTAATCAGTTGAAGTAGGAGTTTGATCCTAAGTTTTAACCTGATTCACTGACTAATCAAAAACAATATTATTATTACCTGATCGCCCGAGGTATGCGATGGAAACCCACATTCGAATAACATAAGAACTTACGCGCTCGCGGTTAAGTTATGTTTAAATAATAATATCTCCTAAAGTAAATAACTTACAGTAAAATTTTTTATGTCGTTTTGTTTTTTATCTCAAAAACTGTCGATTTAATACTTAACAATGTAATCTTAACGACCTCGTTTTTGCAAAATGCAGCAAAAACTTGTAGTTTTCAATATTTTTGAAAAAATATTTTTTTCCGAAGCATTTTTGATCGAGTTATTTTTATATTTTATTCTATTGTTTGGTATTTAGTGATGAAGAATATTGTATCCAATCGAATAAGGGCATTTGAAGACCTGTGCATCAGCAGACTTTCGAGTTATTACATTTTTTGTGCGCACATACCCACAAAAACGCACGCAAAATTGAAATGGCTGTCCCTGAGAGGGGGAGGGGGGCAGGCCCTAATAAGTGGTATTTTCAGAGAGGTAATGAGTTGTAGAATATGTCCCTAAAATATCGCTAATTCGATCCCGGACACACTGTATAACTAGATTGTAAGTAGGTAGAATAAATATCTTTAGAAAAATAAATGAGTACAAATCAATAATTATAAATATAACTAGAACATTATTATTATTAATATTTTTTTTATTATGACCGAAATAAGTACCAAGTTACTCAAATAAATATAAATAAGTACTTTTTTTACTTCAGTTAAGCTTTAACAATTAATAATACGATTACGAGCTAAATATACCTACCTATCTAAGTTACTTATAATTAAATACATATATACGACTAACAGTCCTCCAATAAGCAATACAATGTAGGTATAGGTAATACCTATTTATCTTACATTAATCGATATGTAGAAGTAATATTATCTATACTACTAATAAATAAAATTGAAGTGTCTGTCTGTAATTTCGAAATAACTACCACATATTAAGCTCATATGGTTATTTGAACGATACCATAACCGAATCACACGTTTTTAAAATTTTTGTCTGTCTGTCTGTCTGTTTGAACGGGCTAATCTTCGGAACGGCTGAACCGATTTTGACGGGACTTTCACAGACAAGTAGAGGATTAACCAAGGAGTAACATAGGCTACTTTTTTAACCGACTTTCAAAAAAGGAGTTGTGTTGAAATCGGTAAATACAGATGTTAAAAACGCCCTGATAGGTATTTTCGCTGCGCGCGATCGCGACGGCCGCGGCCGACGCGGACGCTCGCGCTCCCCGCGCCGCGCCACGCGCCCCTGCGCCCTGCGCCCGCCGTACGCGGTACCGCGGTACGCTGCCGCGCGGCGGGGGGCGGGTGGACCAGAAATCTACTTATCCCTCAGGATTTGTGAAAAATCGAAATTCACGCGGGCGAAGCCGCGGGCAAAAGCTAGTATTAAATAAATTATTAAAAATATGTGTTTAGTTTTTCATTGTCCTAAACAGAGTTTCTAGAGTAGGTCGTAGGTAGGCGCCGACAGTATGCCTACTGTACCTACACGTTTTGAATGGCCTGACATTCAGATATTATACTAAGAAAATTATTTAAAGAAATAGAATAGAATAAAATCGAAAAGTTTTTTATTCAAATAAACTTTTGCAAGTTTGTACTTTTGAATCGTCAAATTGAATCTATCACTTGTTCGGAATGCCGTTCCTACCGAGAAGAACCAGCAAGAAAATCGGCGGTTGTTTTTTTAGGGTTCCGTACCCAAAGGGTAAAAACGGAGCCCTATTAATGTCACTCGGCTGTCTGTCTGTCTGTCTGTCTGTCCGTCCGTCGGTCACAGGTCTCTAGGTCGTAGACTAAATGAGTTACAAACCTAAAATTTTGGTATTTGGTGTAGAACGTTGACCCAAAACTAAATATTGAATTAAATTATATTTCAAAAAAAATTTTTTTTTCTTATTTCATAAAGTAGTTTGTAAGCTGTGACCAAAACAAACGAACATTTTTTGGGTTTATGTCTAAGCTCGAAAATGAAATAAGTAGTTCTTAAGCCCAAAATATTATGTTGTTCATAATTATGTACGGAACCCTAAAAGAGCGAGGCCCGACTAGCACTTGGCCACTTTTTTTAAAATAACAATATCAATACAACAATTTTATGTTAAGTACATGATTAAATTGCCGTCTCGCGCATTGCTGGAACGAGTCAAATCCACGCTTTGTTATCATTTATAATTTTTTTAAATTATTAAATATTTAGTAATGTTTATTATAGAGTACCTCTATGTCTGTATGTATTTATTTGGCTTAGGTGTATAAATATTACAACGACTTTTACCTAACCTTTTAAAAATTCAATCTGTTATAGCGGGTTCGTAGTTACGGTTCGATTTTAGTTGATCAACAATTGTTATTCAACAAAAAGGCATTTGTACTTAGCTTCAATTTGATTGAACGCCTGTTCAAATGACATGCGATTTAGCAGTTGAGCAACAAAAATCGCTCCGTGTGAACCCGGTGTTAAATAAACTCATATGAAATATGATAAAATAATTCTAAATAGAGATGCCATCTTCCATACAAAATGTGGTGGCCATGATGCGGCCGATCCGCCATTGTCATGACGTCAATAAATTTAAACGTGTACATATATGCACTCACATATTACGCCGAAATTCTAATTAAGTAAATACAGTCTTATGTGAATATGCGCCACATTTTTGTTCGAATTTAGCTTGTGTGAATGCATTCGTTTGTAAAATAAAATAAATAAATAAATAAAATGTTTTTATTTCGACCAACAAGGATCATATTAAAGTAAGTATAAAGTAAAGCTGTGAAGTAAAGTATGTCATATTATCTCCTCTCTAGATGTCTGTGAAAAAACTCCAGGGTGGCAATCCTTCTTAATGTGACATTGATTGAATATAAACTGCGGGTAGGCAATAAATAATTTTTTATTAACAATTTGCTATCACGCCGCGCCACTCGGTCATTGTTCCGCCATTGTGCTGTTTAACATTTTGCAAAGTTCATACAATTTCTTGTTTAATATGATTATTGCTCTCGCATTTACGTTATTACTCATCAGCTCCGGTAAGTGTGTGTTTATTTGCATCTCAACTTGCGATAATGATCATAAATAAATAATGAATATTTATAGTTCGATATGGCTCTGAAAATTGTGATGTCGGATGAACTTTTGTATTTCTTGATATAGTTCATTAAGCAATCGTAACTTACGTTATCATATTCATGAATTTCTTTCAATAAACAGTGGTTAACAGAATCAATATCTTAAAATAATCCATAAGTTGCAACAACGTGTGATTAAAGTAGATAACTACCTATTTACTCAATTGCAGGACATTGCATGCCACATTTCAACTGATTTCCTAAAAAATGAAATAGTAAGGGGTTTTTTACTTCGCTTTTATTCGAGATACTATTTTCGTACACGCAAATTTTTTCTGGTGGAAATTACCTATAACAACGGGTACTTACACATTAAGTATAACAAGTTATAGATATTAGATACCCACTTTCTGTTTTCTTAATGATTCTGTAATTATAATTATTGTTTTTTTCGTAATGATAAAAAGCACATAAGTTTTATAAAAAACCCAAGTGTCGCTTTCATTAAATTTACGACCACGATCTAGAGCTACGGTTGAAAACTTTGAACCACAACACGCATTGGCATTTGGTATGTGGGTACCTACCACCAAGGTACTTACCTATTTTACCATTAGAGTCTGTTCAAAAAGAGAATCGGCGTGGCCATACAGTGAACTAATTACGCGCCAAAGTATTGTACTTGCCCGCTAAACAAAAGCATACCTCAGTGCCCTCAAATCCCACGCCGATTCTCTTTTTGAACAGACTACTGTATATAGATAAGTATTGTGTTTAAAAATAAAGTATGCTATTTTTAGGTATGGCGAGACCTCGATTCGCGGATCTCGACGAAGACGAACAGCAGTTGTACCGAGCAGCGTACGACACTCCGTCCTACGACCACGACGAGTACGAGGAGCCGGAGGACCTGCAGCTGGGCAAGTTGGACCTCCTCAAGGACGGCTTGTGGGCCATCAAGGCGAAAATCACTGAGCTGAAGGCGTTCAACAAGGCCCTGGCGGCTAACTTGCTGTCGACGAAGCTGAAAGTTAAGGAGCTCCTCGAGAGTAAGATGATTTTGAAAAATCATCATCACGACACCGTCGAGCACAAGAAGCCTATGCACAACTACCAGTACCAGGTGAGTTGAAATCATCAATACGAGTTATTATAATACCTAGGGTAGGTATTTTCGATTTTCCCTTATTTGACTAATTTCGTACCCACTTCTACAACAACTTTTATTAACTTATTTAATTAATTATATTTTGTAATCAAACGCGTCCAAGAAATTAATAGGTAAGTATATTCTTAGATTAAACAATAAATAGGGACTCGAATATTAGGTACATAGTAATAAATACATAATTATAAAGTTTAACAGAGAAATAGAAGTTAAAACAACTAGGTATGATGTTCACAACTTGCATGTGTGTATCTAGGACGGTAGGTAAGTAAGTAACTATATTGTCAACTAGCGGTCCGCCCCGGCTTCGCCCGTGGTACATATATAGCCTATAGCACTCAAGGATCACGTACATATCCAACGGTAAAAGAATTTTTGAAATCGGTCCAGTAGTTCCTGAGATTAGCACGTTCAAACAAACAAACTCTTCCGCTTTATTATATTAAGTATCTAAGATATATACTTACGTGATCCTTAATCTATGATATTGTATATCAAACTTTAAAAAACAATCAAAAATTACCTATATTCTTTAAAGCAAAGTAAATTGGCATACTTATTTAACGAAAAAAAATGGTAAAAATATGTGAAAGGACGAATACCTGCATAATTTATTGATCTACTTATTTAAGGGGCTGCAGCGATGTTGATTTTTAATAAAATGTCAAATAAATATTTATAATTAAAACTCTCGTGTAATGGAAAAGAGATGATATTTTAAGATCAGGCAAATTATTTCAAGAATAAACTATGATACTTAGGGCCTGTTTCACCACCTTCTGATAAGTGTTGGATAGCTTATTCATAAGTTTTGTCTTTGTCACTTGACATAATGTAAGAAAGTAACAAAACTTACGTTTAGGCTACCCGGCACTTATAAGAAGGTGGTGAAACAGGACCTTAATTTACAAAAAAATCTCTTTCGTAGAGATAAGTTGTCCTTATGCACATCCTTTTTAGGATTCCGTACCCAAAGGGTAAAAACGGAGCCCTATTAATGTCACTCTGCTGTATGTCTGTCACAGGTCTCTAGTTATGTTTATGTTTTAGTTACAAATTTTAGTATGTACTAAATAAATAAATACCTAAATCTATACTAATAAATAAAATTGAAGTGTCTGTCTGTAATATCGAAATAACTACCTCATATTAAGCTCATATGGTTATTTGAACGATACTATAACCGAATCACACGTTTTTAAAATTTTTGTCTGTCTGTCTGTCTGTCTGTCTGTCTGTCTTTTTGAACGGGCTAATCTTTGGAACGGCTGAACCGATTTTGACGGGACTTTCACATACAAGTAGAGAATTAACCAGGGAGTAACATAGGCTACTTTTTTAACCGACTTTCAAAAAAGGAGGAGTTGTGTTTTTCTACCTATGTACACCGATATCTCCGAGATTTCTGAACCGATTTGCGTAATTTTTTTTTAATCGATAGAGAAACATTGCGACACTGTCCTACAAAAAATTTGGATTCCAACTCCTCAATCCTGATGCTGTAGGGGATCTGATCCCCAAAACTAATGGGATTTAGGCACTGTCGGTTATTTAAATTGATATTGGGGATACCAATTAAAGACTTTATTGTTGAATGACCTCGAGTAGGTACATATCCAACTCCTCAACCCTGATGCTGTAAGGAATTGCATTCCAAAATCGTAAGGATCCCACGGAATTTTTCCGTTTTGTGGACGGGTTACTACTTACTACAGATAGGCTACTTTTTGTTCTGGAAAATCAAAGTTCCCACGAGATTTTTACAAACCTAAATACACACGGGCGAAGCCGTGGGAATCATCTAGTAATAAATAAAAACGATTATAGATATTGGAATAAAATAATAATAAAAAAGCAAAAATTGCCATTTCCAATTAAAAGTAAGGAAATATAATTGTTTCTTATCATTTTTCTATTTAAAAGTGAATTTAGATTGAAGATCCAAAAATTTTCTCAACATGTCTCGTTAAATGTATAAAACCTAGATAGGTAGCCAAATAAAGTGGCTAAAAAAAGATTTGCAGCTGCCTAACCATATTTTCATGAGTAGGTATCCTATCAGTAGATATCAATAGTAAAATTGTCCTTTGAAAGGCTTGAAACAAAAACACGTTTTATTTTGTGGAACTTTAATCTAAATGTATCGAGTAAGTATTTGTTTTAATACGAACATGAATATGTCCTCGACAAATTATTAATCACGGAATCACCACGCTATCGCAGGCTGAACGGAAAACCTTCACTGTCGGCTACAACGATATGAACAAAAAAAACGTCCAAGTACGAGTCGGTCCTCGCTCTATTACGGTTCCGTACCAAAATATTTGTTTTATTTTGCTTAAAGCTTACTAAAATACATTATGAATCGATGTTTCCGCATTTATTGTTTAAATATGTCTAGTATTAACAATATACAGAAATTCCAAATTCCGACAGCAAATTTTATTTTGATGGCCCTTCATTTATTTATTTGAAGATAAGAAAAAATAATAAATATATTTGTACGTGTTAGGGTACGAAGAATAAACTTTTTTTCAGCTCTCAGTTCCTTTTTCACGTATGAGGACCTCCCTGAAAAATAATTCAATCCAATTTTTAATTCAATTAAATTTTTATTTCGGTGTCAGGTCAACATTCTATACCAAATATCAGATATCTACGAACTAGAGGTCCGTAACATGCAGACAGACAGATAGCAAGAGTACACTAATAGAATTCCGTTTCACCCTCTGTGAACGGAACCCTAAAAAGCCTCCACGCGTTGAACAATAATTGGCATTTAGGTGCAATCGCCTCGCTGACGCACAAAACGCATTCCACATAATAATTGATGTAGTCCTACCTCAACAACCTTCCCAATAAGGAACGATATTGAAAGCAATGATGATTTTTAACTGTTTCAGCCTCAACATTATCCAACGTACGAGCCGCAAATACCACAATATGGTGCACCTCAGTATGGACACGACCCTTACTATGGCATCTAAAGAGACCACAAATGTACCTGTCTATCTTATTACTTTTGTTATGCGCTGGACGTTTTTCATATCTCTCTATTTTCTTCGCATCGAAAGAATAAAAGAGTTGATTTATATGTATTATACCTATTTACAGTTATCTAAAAATTAATAAAGCGGAAGACTTTTTCGCTTAAGTAGTAACTTACCCTACCTAATTATTAATTAATTATTATTTAATCAAAGTACATTTTTCTTTTTTCAAATTTTTACCATCAATTAATTAAAGTTTATTTCGATGTTCAAATGCTGTTGTTTCTTCTTCATTTCCTTGTTCTGCGTTTTCCAATCCAGCACAATTCACTTCGCCACCAATGTCGAATAGTTATTTTCTTTTCAATACATTTGCTCGTAAACTGTAAAGTAGACAATTACGTCACTAGTGCATTTTATAGTATATTTCATTACAAGTGTGGAAAGGCTGTCATTGCAAAGAGTTCCGACAAATGTCTACCCGAGTCGAGGCGCAGCTGAAGGCGAAGGTTGACAGTCGGAACAAGTTGCAATGACGGTTCCGCACGTGTACTAAACGATTATTTTTAATACAGTTGCGAAAAAATTAAGCAATTTAATAAAATAATAAAAACACAATAAACTCAACTAACTTAACATTTATTTCTTATAAAAGTTATAATTCACATATACTTACATTGAAATTGGTACAGTTTTTTATACTAACTGGGGAAGTTTTAGGTTGCATATTTACTGTTTGAGACAAACTATTATTGAGAGTTCGGAGAAGTATGCCAACATAACATTTTCTGAAAAACTATTTGCTTTTTTTTCTTCTCTCCACGCAATAAATTCGTCGTATGTAGATATGTAGCGAGTTTTTGACTTTTCCGGTAAAATGTTCTCCGAAGCATTTTGTGCAATTATACTGAGTTCCGGTGGTGTTAATTCAAAAAAACTAGGGTTGAAATTACTCATTTTGTGCAACAAACAACTAAACTCGCAAAGAAAATTTCTGAAAAATGGCGGCAACCGTAGAATATAAGCAGAGTTTTTTTTTCATCCATTCTGGTAGGCAAAGGGAACTATGCCCATACAGCCAAGTCTTCAGTAGAAGTTTTTTATTGATATTAAATGAAAATGAAATTTAATGAGATGAAATGAAACCTAATCAAACTCATTCAATCAAATCATTAAATCTGATATTGAAACAAATTAGTAGCTTTTTTTTAGAAATATACGTATTTGCATGAATCATAAAAACTTCTATGAATTTTTTTAGTAAAAACTTCATGGTTGGTTTTTCTTTTTAATAGACATTATTTTGACAGTTGGGAAAGAGAACGCACGAGTTCGGGAAAGGTAAAAAAAAAGCACGAGTATGTAATAGCCCACATCCCGAACGCTATACGTCCCTGCAATACACCTCTTTTTGAGCAACTGTATTAAAAAAATATTACCACACATTTGACCACTTACAAAAGCTGTGTGGTAAAAATCATAAATCTTACGAGTGCTGTAAAATTCAGCACGGTTCCCTAGGGAGAGGGGATGAAAGTCAAAACGTGTATTTAGCTGTAATTCAATAACGCGTGGTTCGATTTCATTCATTTTTTTTTTGTTAGAAAGTAGATACTTTAAAAATTATCGACTAATCTCTAAAAGGCTGGATCGATTTTGATGGGACTTTCACTGGCGGATGTTTACATTTTGATCTACCTAAACATCCGTCAGTGAACTTTTAACAGTTTTTAGCATGATATGAATTATGAGCTCAAAGGAGCTTAAGAAAAACAAATTGATTCCTACGGGATTTTTAAAAACCAATATACCTATATCCACGCGAACGAAGTCGCGGGTGTCCGCTTGTATATAATATAGCGCCATATTATGAGACATTGTATAGACAATAGGGGCATATTGTAAGTAGGTAAATAAAGGTCGATACTCTTTGAATTTTCTAGTGTGGAACTATAAAATATCTAACTATTGCTAAAAGTGTGATCAATGATCATGCAATGATACTGGTAATGCTAGTGATCATACTATTTTATTGTTTTTACCATTTTTACTTACAAATGTACTGAAAAAATTACATGATACACGTGCGCACTGCGCATTGAAAATTAAGCACTCGTTGTTATTTAAAATCCTCACCAGCGGCTCGGGTATTAAAATTGATGCCTCAGCTATAATTGTCAATTTACCGCACTTATACCATAATTGAATATTACTGCATCAGTAAGGTTCAACGTCATACTCAACTTCTCTAAGAAAGTGCATTACATAAATTAATAAATTCTTAATTGGGAAGGTCACAAGTTTGTGTTTACCGTGGGCTGGTGTAGTTGAACGCGGCGCGCGCGGCAGGCACACGTGTACTAGAAGTGAACCGCTTTTTCCGATTCGTCGATCGAATAGAGAAATAGAAGCCTCGCTTAGTTTTGCACAGTGTTTACGTTACATGCCGCAAAGTTCGCGAACTAGTATGGTAGCCAAAGCATAAACATTAAGCGACAACTAATTCGAAATGATGTTTTTGATAAATATCCCAGTTAAAGTGGACATGTCCTTATCGATACAGTAATATCGATCAGCTGTTTAAGTGCGGAAGCCGTTGTACAGTAACGAGATGAGGATCAATTTTATATGGATCATTTTTCTGGTATGGACATGCTTTGTGTATCGAATAAAGCTGGTATTGAACGTGACTAACCTTTCTCTTAAGTTATAGGCATCTATTGTTCGACGATTTGTTCTGAGTAAGGTAGGTACTATATTATAATGTTGTTGCGAAAGAAAATACCTATCTATATATTGATTAATTAGATCAGCCTATTAATTGATGCAATTAAAACGTTTCTACTGGACCACTGCCTTTCCGTAGTACCTACTGCAGAGGTCTAGGCAATAGATACGCCTACGACTAGCCAGCCTTATATTGACCTTCAATGTCAGAAGTTAGATACAGATTTCAAATGTGCACTGTGCAATATGGCATTAAATGTTATAGTTAGCTTCGGTAAGTAGGTACTGTACTACTACCAATAAAAGAATATTATGAAATATTTGCCTATTTCGAACTCTGTAGCCTCGTACATACATTAGCATTTTTGTTAGGTCGTCCGTTTTAGTAGATTAAATTATATTTACTTGTTTCTGTGTTAATGAATGAGCATTCATTATTGAGTTTTGAAAATACCACTTAAGTAGATTCTGTACTATCAAATAGGTATATTATGTATGTCAGAAGTAAAAACTGAAGGAAAATCATAGTTTTACAGAAAAACCATCCACCTAGACGTTTACAAACCCGTTGACCGTCGATGTAAATCTTATAATTTCATTAATATAACAATTATCCTTTCCATAATAGTGGGTTAGTTGTAGATGTAAACGTTGCACTTGAATATGACCATTAAATGTAGGGCGCTAAGCATGACAGTCAAGTGACTGCATAGCGCATACGAGTAGCAAACGTCAGTGGACCGTGACCCTGAGCGTGTATAGGAATCCCGCCTGCACGCATCGCGTTCGCGACTCGATCCGTATTTCCCCGTGCTTTCGAAACGACTAAATAAAAGTTGCCTATAGGTAATCATTTTCTCTCGAGACTACATAGCATACCTACCTAGTGGTTGCCTAATCTATTTAAACACAAAGCCCTCATACGTATTAGCGGTCAACCGCGTACGCGGCTGACCGCGCGGCTAGCCTCTTCATAGAATTTCGTCGCGGTTTAGTGCGTACAAAATGAGCGGTTGCATATAAAAATATAAAAGCGGCTAGCCGCGCGGTCAGCCGCGTACGCGGTCAGCCGCGTACGCGGTTAGCCGCTAATGCGTATGAGGGCAAAGTCGAATTATGTTTATAGATTAGGTATTAGGGAAGCGCCTGTTACAACATGTTATATTGTTTTAGATACATGATTTAATTGGACTGATAAGTATACTGGATGCTTAAAAATTTATTAAATTCAGTCAGTAAGTATCTAAAAACCTACCTCGTCTCGTATTTTAGATCGTCGTTATCGTTTTTAACCGATACACTTCCACTGCTAGACATAGTTCTCTTGTAGGGACTTCCACTCGTCGCAGTCTTGTACTACTTGTATCCAGTGGCTCCCTGCGACTCGTCTGATGTCGTCGGTCCACCTAGAGTTTGCTAACATTGCGCTTTCCGGTGCGAGGTCGCTATTCCAGCGCCTTGGGATCCCAAAGTCTATCGGTTCTTCTAACTACGTGCCCCGTCCATTGCAATTTCAGTTTCACAACCCGTTGAGCTATGACGATGTCTATGGTTTTTCTACGGATCTCTTAACTTCTGATTTGGTCGAGTAGAGAAACTTCTAGCATAGCTGTTTTCTCTCTTTTGAGATTTTTTATGAGGCCTATCGTTAGCGATCATCTCTCGGAGCCGTATGTCATCACTGGTAACACGCACTTTTCGAAGACTTTCGTCTTCAGGCACTGAGGGGTTTTGGACGAGAAGATATCGCAAAGCTTCCCGAATGCTGCCCAGCCGAGTTGGATTCGGCGGTTGAAATTGGACCTACGTAGCTGGACTGTAGGTCCCAGGTATACCTACGTCCCAGATACTCGTCTACAATTTCGATGATTGAGTTCTCAACTATTGCCGGGTGAAGCAGGACATGAATATTTAAGATGACTTTCGTCTTACGCATGTTTATTGGGTATACCCACCATAGGTATTATCCATCAAATTCTGACTCAACCTATCTACCCAAGTAGATTTAGATACTACCGATAAGGCTTCAATATGACCTAGTTATTATAACGTTTGATTGCAGCAGATTTATTTGCAGCAATTATGTAAAGATTAGTAAGGGCATAAAAAATTAAGGGTTTTAGTGAGGGCATATATTAACAAATTACTTTACCATACGAGTAGCTTGGAGATTTGAGATCTTAGATATTCCAGACAGTATGTACCTAACAGTCAAACAGACATTCCGATTCGGTTCGCTGAGTCGTGGTATGAAGTCCTTCACCTGAAATATAGGTACCTCTGATAATAATAACAAATAGGTAACTCTCAAACTATTTACAGTAAATTTTTTATGAAATGATTTCGATCAGACGATTGGAAATATTGAGAAATTCAAATGGTGTGCTTTAAAGGCATTAAACATTAAGACTTTAATATAGTCCACTTTAATACAGTAAGTAAGTATAGTAGGTACAGTATAATACAATACAGTTTTTCATACAGTAGGTACGGACCTACTTAGATGAAATCTAGAGTAAGTAATTTCCATTCCATGGTAATAATTTGTATCATTCACTGGACTTTTTCATTTTGCCTAGTCAATATGAAAAATGTTTCGGACGTTTCGGATGACGTCAACAAAATTACCTTCACACCAGCATCAGACAGGTATTCCTTTTCCGTTTAAAATACATACTCATTTGGGTTAATGGAATGTGGGTATATAAAATAAAAATATACTCACACGTCCCACACTTACGCCGAAGTAATAAATGTCACTGTGATCTTTAAGAGCTACAAGAACGACCGACGAATTTGAATCTACTTGAGGGCGAAACTGGTCTAGGTAGATCACTTCCTAGTGTTTTTGTGTACCCGACCTCAATTAGCTATGTGCAAACATTTTTTTATTATTATTTAATAAAATGTTTGTAATTGTAATAGTACGTACTCGTAAGTACCTATCTAATGAACGCGTTTTTAATTTATGGCTGCGGTTTGGTAAAACAAATCTATTCTATACATATAATAAAATCGTAGAATTGCCGTATCTGTACATTAATAGTAGTTTATGAAACGGTTGCATAATAGAGGTTATTAAAACACGAGTGTTAGTTTAAAAAACGAGCCGCAGGCGAGTTTTTTAATAGTATTACACGAGTGTTTTAATAACTAATTATGTAGAGTTTCATACACTACTTTATCTAAACTCATATCTTAAAATCCAAACCATAAAATCTTGGTAATATTTGTCGTGAGTTTTCTTTGATTTTGCTGGCAAAAGATTGTTGGTCGGTGGTCAGGTGGAGTTAAATTCTCTTCAGTATCACTGCTAGACATTTTTCCGCACAATAAAAACCATGTCTTGTAAAGTTTTGAGTAACAAATAAAAAATTTAAATATTATAACTAGCGTATTCCGCCAAAATTCAGTTGTTACCATAGAGATTCTTCTTCTTTTTCGGTTTGTCCCTTTCGGGACAGGCCAAGATCGTTGACCATACAGCCTGGGTTACCATAGAGAAATTAATAGTAGTAGAGGAGTCCTAATGTCCTATAGAAATTAGTGGATCGGAAAATAGCTCAAGCTTATCAAAAATTTAATTTTTAATAGTTATTAATTTTTAGTAGTTACTTAATTTTAAGTAAACTTAATTTTTAGTAGTTACTCTTCTGCAATTTAACACAATTCACAATGTTTAACGCGTTTGTACAGTTACACACATCTACTGTAAGGAGCTGGTCGCACGAATTTCCCGCCATGGCTCAAAAATACCAGAACCCAGTTCGCCTGTACTATAATGTAGAAAAAATTATTTTATAACATTACTTTGCAATAATTTCCTAACAAAGTAGTGTTATAATGAATTTTTTTAATTTTTTTTTTAAATATTATAGATGTATGTGAATAAAGCAGTCCAATATATGACACATTTTGATTTCATAAATTTGATTTGATTTGATAAAAATCTTTATCTACTCTCATATCTTAAAATCCCGAATATGAAATCAAAATGTGTCATATATTGGACTGCTTTATTCACATACATCTATAATATTTAAAAAAAAATTAAAAAAGTTCATTATAACACTACTTTGTTAGGAAATTATTGCAAAACAATGTTAAAAATAATTTTTTCTACATTATAGTACAGGCACTGGGTTCTGGTATTTTTGAGCCATGCCGGGTGTTTATTATTATTATTATTATTTAATACTTTATTGTACACCAAAAAAACATAAATTAAACAAAAGAAACATTTTAAAAGAAATAGGTACAATAGTTAGTTTACAATAGTTAGTTAGTTTAATTTTGTTACTTACAATGATTATCCCGCTATCAAAGTTACCCTATTACTACTACTGCGAAAGTGTGGCGGTAGCAAGATGCGGCCAGAGGACAGAGTGTAGTGCTACCATAATTGACCATAGACGCACTGCACGCACCGCACATTCGAAATTGACAGTTGAATTTTGGCGCCTATTATTTAAATTTTTAATTTATTATTTATTTACTATTCAGTTTTTGTAACTCAAAATTTTGCAAGTGATTTTTGTTGCGCGGAAAAATGTCTAGCAGTGATACTGAAGAGAATTTAACTCCACCAGACATTCTGGAAATAGCATCGGGAATGACAAATAATCTTTTGCCAGCAAAATCAAAGAAAATTTACGATAAATGTTACCAAGATTTTATGAGTTGGAAAATTTTGAAAAAAACCACTTCATTTTCAGAAAATGTAATGCTAGCATATTTCCAAGAATTATCAAATAAATTTAAGTCTTTGTCCTTATGGGCTAAATACTCAATGCTCAAAAGTATATTGAGTATCTACAACCAAATCGATATTATTAAATACACAAGACTGATTGCTGTTTTAAAAAGAAAATCGCAGGGCTTTAAGTGAAAAAATGCAAAAACGTTCTCCCCTGAAGAATTGAGTACATTTATAAATTGCATATATCCAAAACATGAATACTTATTATAATAAATAATTTTGTTAATTTCTTAGTCTTTTCTTTTATACGTAAGATACCTATTGATGAGCTTAGATAAAGTAGTGTATGAAACTCTACATAATTAGTTAAACACTCGTGTAATACTATTAAAAAACTCGCCTGCGGTTCGTTTTTTAAACTAACACTCGTGTTTTAATAACCTCTATTATGCAACCGTTTCATAAACTACTATTGCAAAATAATAACTGGGGGTGTTAGGGATAAGTAATATAACATAAAAAAAATTTGAAATTTATGTCTGTTTTACTGTATGTTTGTTGCATCACGCAAAAACTACTGAATGGATTGAAGTGAAACTTGGCACAATTTAAGTTCATACTATGGAGTAACATATAGGATACTTTTATCCCGAAATTCAGCACGGTTCCCTTGGAAGAGGGGATGAAAGTTAAAATGTGTAGGTACTTAGCTATAATTCATTAACGCGTGGTTCGATTTCATTCATTATTTTTTTGTTAGAAAGGGGATACTTTAAAGATTACAGGCTTATCTCTGAAAAGCTGGATCGATTTTGATGGAACTTTCTCTGGCGGATGTTTGCATTTTGATCTACCTAAACATCCGCCAGTGAAATTTTAACAGTTTTTAGCAAGGTTGAGCTCAAAGGAGCTTAGGAAAAACAAAATGATTCCCACGGCATTTTCAAAAACCAATATCCACGCGAACGGATTCGCGGGTTTCCGCTTGTACAGTAATATAGTTATTAGTTACAATACAATAATATATAGGAAGAGAGGAAGAGAGTTCCCACTAGGTGGACGGATGATCTCAAGCAAGTTGCGGGGAGCTGAGACGACGACGACAACGACGAATTTACTACTTATAAGCATTATTAATTAGTGGTGGTCTAGTGGTTAGTTAGATCGGCTGCGGATCATTAGGTCATGGATTCGAGTCCCGGGGCGGACCAAAAAAGTTACCGGGATTTTCTACAGTAGCAAGAGTTAACAAGTTGGCGGTGAGATACCTACCCCCGTGCCTCGGAGAGCACTTAAAGCCGCCGGTCTTGCGCCTGATCTCTCTCCGGTCCTGTGGCATTGGCATACCATTGGACTATGAGCGAGTGTGAAGAGATAGAGAGTGCACCTAGCTGTGTTTGCGCAAATGCTTGTGCACTTTAATATCTCCTACGTAACTAGTTTGTTAATTTTCACCTCCGAAAAAATATTCCAAGCAAAATATTTTCTAAAAGTACAGAATCTAGGTACTTCAATGAAACGAAGGAATAGGTAAAGATAGTAGGCACCTGAGGCAGGTAGTTACGTAGTAGTAGTACGTCAAGTAAATAAAAAATCTTTGAAATATAAAGTACCTACCTAGATTGTTGTAAAAGCCACAAGCCCCACAGAAAACAAGCAAGTACCGGTAAACTTTTCATTGTGGTTTCAAGTTCGCCCTCATCTTACAATTTATTTGCATTCGAGTTTAAAATACTTCACGATCTGGTAAACCAGAACTGGTTTCCCGGCTCACGGTGCACGATCCGAACAGACCATATAAAGATAATAAAGAAATAATGTATATATAGACCTATATAGGTTGAGTATAAATCAAAACAATATTCTAGATAAACTAGGTAGGTATATCTATTACTTATAGATTTCCTTTACATACTTTCGGTTAAGAAATCCATTATTTGCTAGACACTGAACAAATTGTAGATATCTGTGACTTTGTCCGTGTCATCTACTTAGTAAGATTTTAGAAATCAATAATTATATTAGTAGCTACTTATAGAGACAAATTTTTAGTTGAAGGTACTTTCCTACAACTCGTCTTATCCTAGGTAAGTACTTCGGATACTAGCAGGTCTAATTTGCGCCTTAATCATTCAACGTAGAAGAGCAATTATCATACTTAAGTACTTTGCTTTTATCAGAACTATCCTCAAAATTTCCTAGGGCTCACAGGCCATAGATACCTAACTACTTGATACATGATAAAATTTTACTCTGGATTTATTTTACAGTAGCCTTAGCTTTCGTTACTTAAAGGGTTTTAACCTGGCTATTCATATTATAACTATATAGATAGGTATTATAATCATTTCAAATAATAAATACATTTTCTTAAATATTACCAGCTATGTTCCACGTCAGACCTATATCTATCCCAATTGCTCAATATGATCTGCTGGGTTATTCTGTAACTTAGTTAGCAACTGAAAATAGTTGCCAACGAATTAGTTTGATATACATTGCTGCTTTACTGTGGGAAATTATAAAGTGTTTTCATAATTTTACACAGTAAAGCAGCAATGTATATCTAACTAATTAGTTGGCAACTATTTTCAGTTGCTAACTAAGTTACAGAATAACCCCCCAGGTTTAGGTATAAGGTTGCACTTGCGCTGTACCTTGTCAAGTCTGACGTGATCATAATAATTTACAAGTTGTTAGACTTCTAATTCTAGGTAGTAGATATTTATCTGTATTACCATAATTTTGTAATTATTGGTTGCTTTTCACAAGTATTCTTAGAATTTCATATATTATACTCACATAAATAAATAAATAAATAAATAAATAAAGAAAATAAAATAAAATAAAATAAGTAAAACACATATCATAGCATTGAAAAGTTGTGCTGTTAACTCTTTTCTTTACTAACATCTTTTTTTGTAATAAATGCACTAAAAAGTCTGTAAGTCAATTAGTGATGCATCATCAATTAGTGTTGAAAAAAAACCTTTTTAAACATACTAGTTTATAAGTAGACAAAAACCTGAATAGGCAAAATATTATTTTATGCTTATCTCGCTTTTTTATTAACGACAAAACTAAATTATTGTTAAGGATATTCCGTTTGATAAAAGGCTTCCGAAGGCCGCCGAGCGCGTGTGCGTATTACAACGTAAACCAATTAACAATCGCATTCCACTCGTCACACTGCTCGTGACTATCATATCTATACTTCGACTTTTAATTGTGTGCAGTAAAGTGAAGTTTCGTGGGTTGTCACTTTTTAATGAAATTAAAATAGGGATGGGGTACAAGTGATTGATTTGAATCATTCAATTATTTTATTTAAATTAAAGTTTATATTTTAAGTAATTATTATATTTTATATACAAAGTTTACCTATATATATAGTATATATATAAATACATATATCTTTAATATTGGTTACGCCAGAATTCATGTATTTTTTAGTTATTTTTAATTTCACGAAAATTCGAATGCGTTCCTTAAATTCCTATCCATCCTATACCCGAACACAGCACTGGATTGCTGCGATACGAAGACGAGCGAGTGGAGCCGAGTTGGTTTTTGGAACTTCAATGTTTGATTCCGATGATTTCACTTCAAACACATATTTTTAAACGTTTCTAATCCAAAGTTTCTCATTGGTACTTATATTCTTACGCGGTTTTTTTTTATTAGGAGGTAAAAATGTATCCTCAGCATGCGATGTGCTTGGCTGAGCATTCATTTCTTTGTTTTATTATGCTTAACAAAACGAAATGGTAAATTTAACAAAAATAGATAATGAAAACCAAACACAACGTTACAAAAACTTAACAATTGGTAACAAATACAACGCGCAGTAGGCAAAATAGAAATATTCATACACTCAGAACGTAAAAATGAAAATGGACAGTGAAAATGAAAATGTCGAATGACTAACGAAGAAAAATGGCGACAAATATTCGCCAAGTAGTTAACAGCGTCAACAGTAGCATGAAAAAGCGTAACCTCGGTGATCGGTATTTAAAAGAAACATAAAGAACCTTTTTAAAGGACTGCCTGAAAAAAAAGGAGTATGTTGTTTTCAGGGTTCATGTATGTTTGTATGTTGTACCATAACTTCTATATGCCGGAACCAATTTTGATGAATAAGGTATCGTTAGAATTTTATTTCTTATTCTAAGTGGCATATGCTACTAGTTTTATTTATAAAATTTTAAAAAATGATGGAAAAAAAATAATCAAAAATCAGATTATGTTCGTAATCATCATCTATTTTTTTTATTCAACTACAAGTTAGCCCTTGACTGCAATCATTATACTTTTTACTTTTTTATTCAAATAAAGCTCTAATTATTAATTGTACCAATAGGATGCGTTTGCCACAAAAAAGCCAAGATGACAAAATTGTTAATTTGGCTTTTATACGTAGGAGCCATTGATTTACTACGGTTGCATATTATGCAACCGTTTCATAAACTACTATTTAAAAGGTTATTAAAACACGAGTGTTAGTTTAAAAAACGAGCCGCAGGTGAGTTTTTAATAGTATTACACGAGTGTTTTAATGCCTAATTATGTAGAGTTTCATACACTACTTTATCTAAACTCATATCTTAAAATCCAAACCATAAAATCTTGGTAATATTTGTAGTGAGTTTTCCTTGATTTTGCTGGCAAAAGATTGTTGGTCGGTGGTCAGGTGGAGTTAAATTCTCTTCAGTATCACTGCTAGACATTTTTCCGCGCAACAAAAATCACTTGCAAAGGTTTGGGTTACAAAAACAATAAATAATAAATTAAAAATTTAAATAATAGGCGCCAAAAACAATACGATTTCCCGCCATAGCTGAAAAAACCAGAATCCAGAGTCGTGACTCGACCAGAAGGCCTACTACAATCTTTAATCTAACGATCCAATTCCGATGCTATTCAATATCGGTGCCTAAAATGAATTGCATTGAATTCGTACCATGAAGTATCTTTTTGTTTCTATATTTTTATACTAGGTTTTTGTTTCGTCTATAATATCGTCTATAATAGACGTCATGACGTCATGACATCTATTGGTTGGATAAAAGAGTTCATGGTACGAAATAGCGATTCAGTTCAGTTTAGGTCTTTAATTGAGTCGCGATTATAGTTGATGGTAGACCCACTGACCTGTCAGTAATGAAATAAAGTATAATGCAGTAGTAGTAATAGGGTAACTTTGATAGCGGGATAATAATAATTATTGTAAGTAACAAAACTAAACACCCGCCATGGCTCAAAAATACCAGAACCCAGTGCCTGTACTATAATGTAGAAAAAAATATTTTATAACATTACTTTGCAATAATTTCCTAACAAAGTAGTGTTATAATGAACTTTTATCTACTCTCATATCATAAAATTCCGAATATGAAATCAAAATGTGTCATATATTGGACTACTTTATTCACATACATCTATAATATTTAAAAAAAAAATTAAAAAAGTTCATTATAACACTACTTTGTTAGGAAATTATTGCAAAACAATGTTATAAAATAATTTTTTCTACATTATAGTACAGGCACTGGGTTCTGGTATTTTTGAGCCATGCCGGGTGTTTATTATTATTATTATTTAATACTTTATTGTACACCAAAAAAACATAAATTAAACAAAAGAAACATTTTAAAAGAAATAGGTACAATAGTTAGTTTACAATAGTTAGTTAGTTTAGTTTTGTTACTTACAATGATTATCCCGCTATCAAAGTTACCCTATTACTACTACTGCGAAAGTGTGGCGGTAGCATGATGCGGCCAGAGGACAGAGTGTAGTGCTACCATAATTGACCATAGACGCACTGCACGCACCGCCTAAGAGAAATTATACCCTCTTCTTCCTAGAGAACGCTTATTTAAAATGAATAAATACTTATTATATCTTTCGTTTTTGCTTATGTCAATATGCACTGTCAAAAAAAAGATCGCAATATAATTTCAGTGTCATCTTGAAAGACAGATTGTGAATAATTTTGTTTGTTTTGGTCACCACCGTAGTACCAGTTCAGCTTACGATAATTTGTGATCTTTTAACTTCTAAGTGCTTTGTTGTGTGAAATATTTTGACTATTTAATATTTTAGTAATCATGATTTGTGTAGCCATTGGCTGCAAAAGTCCACTCAGTGTATTACGTGAGAAAAATATGCGTATATCTTTGCATCGGTAAGTATTATATTGAATTCTGATAAGTTATCACGTTTAGTTTATTATTATTTTGCTGTAGTCATAACGAATGCAATATTAAACCATTTTGATAAATTTATAATGACCGTATTAGAATTATATTTCTTTATTTTGATAAAATTTAATTTTTCATACGAGATTTCATGCCACTAGTGAAGCGCATTGTCATCTCATATCGATATCGATAGTCGTGTAGTATCCGACATATGGCAATAATTGCATGGTCTCAAACCACTTTAGTAAAATATTAACTACCCATACTATACTTCCGTGAGTTCCTTCCGTACTTAGAATTTTATTTCCGTGGAATTCTGACGTAATGTTACCAGAGATAAAACAATTCCCACAAAAAAGATAAAAGATTCAAAACTTACGTAAATAAAAATCAACTGCCGCATGTAGATATGATAAATGCCTGACAAACACTTCATGGTGATAATGTCATTCAACTTCCATTTTTGAATAATTTTTTTCAATGTGCTTCTTTTTTTTCTATTGCTGTTAGTGTGCACTTTCTAGTTTCCACTCTTGGTGTTTTCTATTTTAGGGCGAAACGACTAATATTACGCGGCATATAGCTTTTAAAGATGACAGAGAATTAAAGTAGTTTGAGGTAAAATCGTACTTCGTAGACGTCTACCCTGTTCTCCATACAAATAACTCATCTGCAAATGACAATGACAGCTGTCAGAATTCCACGGAATTAAAAATCACAGTGTATAAATGCGAAAGTGTGTCTGCCTATCTGTCTGTCTGCTAGCCTTTCACGGCCCAACAGTGTAACCGATATTGATGAAGTTTTGTGCAGAGGTAGCTTACATCCCGGGCAAGGACATAAGCTACTTTTTATCCCGGAAAATTAAAGAGTTCCCACGAGATTCTTAATGGTCCATCCGCTTATACGAAATATGGTACCAGAGGTAGCTTGCGTCCCGGAAAAGCAAATAGTTCTTAATTATATATCTTATTTCACAAAATTAAAAAAAAACCTAAATCCACGCAGACGAAGTCGCGGGTGTGAGCAACGTGTAGTATTTATGTATCTATATAATTGTATATAAATAGTGGAACTAATGCGTTTTGACGAGATAACTTGCATAGTAATTTAAACTTAATTCAAATGAAGTAAAATAAAAGAAGAAAACACTCTTTTAAAGTATTATATTTCAATCTCTTATTACTTTGTTATTGAATATACCACCATTTCCAAGGGGCTTTTATCTTAGAGAAGAAATGGCGAAACAAACTCTAGAGCACCATCTTTTGAAATAATTCACATTTACAATCACATCACAATAGCAATAAATCATCATCATCATCATCATCAACAAGTCATCAAGAAAAATCAACAGTTCCCGCGGGACTTTGAAAAACCTGATATCTATATCTACAGCTATAGGTAGATTACTATAGCAAACTTTCTTGAAAGTAGGTTCCCATAGGTTGAAAGTAGTTCCCATTCCCGCTCCCTTTTCCAACCTTTATAAGGTTGGAAAAGGGAGCGGGAATGGGAACCGGAAATCCACGATTCCCTCTGGATTTGTTCAAAACCGAAATTCACCCGGGCGAAGCCGCGGGCAAAAGCTAGTTAGATAATAAAACAAGCTTGGAGAAGTCAAGCTAATCTTTTTATCTGTTAGCATTCTTATATGAAGTCATCTTAATCTGGCCTAGGTATGTACTCCTATTCAAGTAGGTACTCATGGCTTCACCTGGCTTGGCATGGCTTTTTTGATGAATCTTGACTAAACCAATCCTTCAACAATTTGTATCTAAATTAAATCATAAAGTTACCTGTAATATACAACGTTAGTTTTACTTTACGCAAAACCTGAAAGTAGTTTGTTCAGAATCAGTAACAAAATCTAATCCGACCATTTATATACCGTGTTATATTTTTGTCCAAAAATATTTTGAAATCCTACAAGCTTAGACACAATGATTTACCGCGCATCAGCTGACGGTCGGCACACAGCGGCGGTCATTCAACTCGCGTCGATCGCAAGTCGCTGCGGCGACGGCTTGCGGTGACCATTTTTTTCGAGGACAACGACGCAACATAACAAGCTTATAACTTCGTTACTTTTCATTATATTTTTTTGAAATTTTGTATAAATATTTTTAATGTAAAAATATTTGACACGTGTTTCGGTTTTTGCGCAAAGTAAAACTAACGTTGTATGTATGATATGTAAATAATAATTATTTAAAGAGTTATGAAAAAGTAAAATCATAGTCAATATTGTTCATATACTTATTGTACGCCATAATGTAATTTTTACTATTTACCCGACTGTTACCATATTCATAATACTCTCTTGTACCTACAAAATTACAATAAAAGTGATTTCTATTTCTATAATAATAATAATAATAAATACTCACACATACACACACGGTCGTCTGTTCCTAAAGTAGGCAACTTAATGCCTGTGTTATAGGTAACAGCCGACTGATAGACATATTTACATATAAATACATATATATTTTTAATAAAGGTATACATATATACATATTATTATAAATACACCCAGACTCGGAGCGGGAATCGAACCCGCGACCCCGGAGCGGAAGGCAGGGTCACTGCCAACCGCGCCAACGGGCCAGTCAATTTCCATAATTATTATCGATACCTACTTAAATTGTCATCCCTAGTTTATACTTGCTTAGGTCAAAACCGCACTGGTAAGACAACACGCGCTGATGCGACAGCGATTCCGTTAAAACAAACTCCTATGAACTTATGGGACTGGCCACATAACTTAGCGACGTGCGCCATATTTTTAACCGACTTCAAAAAAAGGAGGTTCTGTATTCGACCCGTATGTATGTATGTATGTATGTATGTAAGTATGTATGTATGTATGTATGTATGTAAGTATGTTCACGATTATCTCCGCAACTAATAAACCGATTTTGATGATTGTTTCACTATCGTTATCTACATACTTTCAAGAAGGTTTTAGTATATAACACATCGAATTATCATTCTTACGTACGAAGTTATAAGCATAAATGTACACATATGTCACTAATATGTTCTCTGAGATTGCCAGACCTATTGCTGAAGTCTGATATAGCTATTCTGTCCAAAGACTTCACTCTGCTACGCCTACGTAACATTGACCTTTTGCAAAAAGTTTTGGGCCGAAGTCAGTACAGTTGCATATAGAGTGATTCCTTGGAGTTTGTGCATGGTTACGTGTATTTCCATTCTATACAAAGCCAAACCGCAAGGGTGTGAAACTAGTCGCGTATAGATTGTAAATTACGGTCTATCCAAATTATACAAGAGTTGTACGCATACAAACTAATCTTGTATAGATCAGAAGTTAGGTTAGGTTGGGTTAGAATATAATAAAACCACTCACCTATAGTATGACACATAAAATGTATATGTCACAGGATATTTAATAATAATTAATAATATATAGGTCATAATCTATTTTACATAGTTCTCATTTATATTATTATTATTATTACCTAATATAAAGAAAACAAATCACTAAAAAGCATAAAATAATTTTTTTCAAAGAAAAATGAACCGACTTCAAACGAATCGAACTAAAAAGTTTAAAATAATTTTTTATTCATTTAGATTGACGATTAAACTACCTAACTCAAATGATATATAATTTTTTGAAGTCGGCGCCAAACCACATTCAATTCGTGTAAGTAAAATCAGAATATCCACTTTTGAATGCGAGCGCGGTGAACCTAGTTGCGGAGGGTGAGTCTGGGACCCGGGGGGCACATTTTCGACTTGAAGTGAACTTGAAGTCATTTGGCGCCGACTTCAAAAAATTATATATCATTTGAGTTAGGTAGTTTAATCGTCAATCTAAATGAATAAAAAATTATTTTAAACTTTTTAGTTCGATTCGTTTGAAGTCGGTTCATTTTTCTTTGAAAAAAATTATATTTGTTTAAATCATTCGTTATCTATATTCTATACATAATTATAATAAAATCGTAGAATTGCCGTATTTATATATTAAAGATTTTTGCAAAATAATAACTGGGGGATGTTAGGGATAAGTAATGGAACATAAAAAAGCTATTTTTCAAATTTTTGTCTGTTTGTCTGTCTGTTTATCTGTTTGTCTGTTTGTCTGTATGTTTGTGCGCGCATCACGCAAAAACTACTGAATGGATTGAAGTGAAACTTGGCACGATTTAAGTTCATACTAAGGAGTAACATATAGGATACTTTTTATCTCGAAATTCAGCATGGTTTCCTTGAGAGAGGGGATGAAAGTTAAAATGTTTACTTAGCTGTAATTCATTAACGCATGGTCCGATATCATTCATTCTTTTTTTGTTAGAAAGAATACCGGCTTATCTCTGAAAAGGCTGGATCGATTTTGATGGGACTTTCTCTGGCGGATGTTTACATTTTGATCTACCTAAACATCCGCCCGTGAAATTTTAACAGTTTTTAGCAAGGTATGAGCTCAAAGGAGCTTAGGAAAAACAAAATGATTCCCACTGGATTTTCAAAAACCATCCGAACCACGCGAACGAAGTCGCGGGTTTCCGCTTGTCTATACATATAATAAAATCGTAGACTTGCCGTGTCTGTACGTTAAAGAAATTTGCAAAATAATAACTACCCCCCAGTTATTATTTGTATTGTGTACCTAAGTAATGGGACGTAAAAAAGCTATTTTTGAAATTTTTGTCTGTTTATCTGTTTGTCTGTATGTTTGTGTGCGCATCAAGCAAAAACTGCTGAATAGATTGGAAAATGTATACTTAGCTGTAATTCATTAACGCGTGGTGCAATTACATTCATTATTTTTTTGTTAAAAGGAAATACTTTAAAAATTGTTCCGTAAATATTTCAAGGTCATCGGTTTTGTAGTTCAGAAATTACAGCCATCACAACCCTCAGTATTCCATATTACTTGGAACCTGGCTTGCACTTGTACCTTTGAACATCCGGATTATCATGTGTTGCATTAAAATTTGTGTTTGTCTGTCTCCGAAATGCTGGACCGAATTTGATAGAACTTTCATTGGGAAAACCATAGTGATGGGAAAGAGATATTAAAAAATTAATACTCATTAGTATTACTGTATGTAGTTCCATTTTAATGCCCAAGTTCCTTTTTAGTGTCTATTGAAAATGTGAAGGTATTTACCTATGTACCTACCTTGTTCAAGCTAGATAGTCTGTTTAGATATCCAACTTTAAATCTAACATCTTGATTTATTTCATAAACCTACTTTCTTTTAAATAATATAAGAAACGAAATCTCAAAGAGAAATATGTTATAGGGGTTGAACAAATCCTTAAGTACACGTAGCCCACGTAGGGTACATTTTCTACTATTCGCAACACAAACTGACACAAGTTAAGTGAATGTTCCCGATCCCATTGTTCATCGCCGCCGTCTTTGAGGCGCGAGTCGCGATGTTGCGCCTTACCATGCGGCCTCGGCCTAAGTATATATAAGTATAACAGTTGAACTACATCAAACTGGTTATTTTTTGTTTAAAGTAGGACAACTGATAGTAGCAGACTTCTCTTTCTTTCTTATGCTTAAAATCGGTACAAGTGAGTGAGTCAAAGAGATGTTTGATTTCGTCTAAAATATCTCGTTTCCATAGCTACTTGTTCCTAGCGCACCGCACATTCGAAATTGACAATTGACAATTTTGGCGCCTATTATTTAAATTTTTAATTTATTATTTATTTACTATTCAGTTTTTGTAACTCAAAATTTAGCAAGTGATTTTTGTTGCGCGGAAAAATGTCTAGCAGTGATACTGAAGAGAATTTAACTCCACCAGACATTCTGGAAATAGCATCGGGAATGACAAATAATCTTTTGCCAGCAAAATCAAAGAAAATTTACGATAAATGTTACCAAGATTTTATGAGTTGGAAAATTTTGAAAAAAGCCACTTCATTTTCAGAAAATGTAATGCTAGCATATTTCCAAGAATTATCAAATAAATTTAAGTCTTTGTCCTTATGGGCTAAATACTCAATGCTCAAAAGTATATTGAGTATCTACAACCAAATCGATATTACTAAATACACAAGACTGATTGCTGTTTTAAAAAGAAAATTGCAGGGCTTTAAGGGAAAAAAAGCAAAAACGTTCTCCCCTGAAGAATTGAGTACATTTATAAATTGCAATATCCAAAACATGAATACTTATTATAATAAATAATTTTGTTAATTTCTTAGTCTTTTCTTTTATACGTAAGATACCTATTGATGAGCTTAGATAAAGTAGTGTATGAAACTCTACATAATTAGTTATTAAAACACTCGTGTAATACTATTAAAAAACTCGCCTGCGGCTCGTTTTTTAAACTAACACTCGTGTTTTAATAACCTCTATTATGCAACCGTTTCATAAACTACTATTTTAATTTTTTTTTAAATATTATAGATGTATGTGAATAAAGTAGTCCAATATATGACACATTTTGATTTCTTAATCGGGATTTTAAGATATGAGAGTAGATAAATAAAATTATGATGATAATGAAAGAGTAACTTTGAACGAAACTTTTGTGCATCAAATTGAATGAATTGAACGTATCACATCACTATAGAAATATAGTTGGCAACATTATTTTACAGAATGACATTAGGAAACGTCAGATTACTGCAGATAATTAAAAGTGGAACTATAGTTGCAAGTTATTGGAATAACTTTATATTGAACTCCAAGTAATTGCAACTATTTTATTTTATCAAAATAATTTCTGTTAACAGTGCTCATAAAACTTGTCACACTATCACACTAATATTATAAAGGTGAAAGTTTGTGCGTGTATGTGTGTATGCTTGTTACTCTTTAACACCGCAACTACTGAACCGATTTAGCTGAAATTCTGAATGGAGATAGATTATGCCCTGACTTAACACATAGGCTACTTTATTTTTATCCTGGAAAAAGCCACAGTTTCCACGGGATTTTGAAAAAATGTAAGTCTATAGGTACAGCTATAGGTAGATTACTATATCACTTCCTTGAAAGTAGGTATAAAGGTTGGAAAAAGGAGCGGGAACTGGAACCGGAAATACACGATTCCCGCGGGTTTATAATTTAATAATAATTTACGCGGGAATAATAATTTACTTTGGAACTATATTTCTCATTTTGGCATTTCACGCATGCTACAAATGCTACAACACAATACAAGAACAATGTCGCACTTCCATTACCCCGTTGAAGTCTAATGTATGTATGTAATGCAGCCGTAGGTGTCTACGATATATTCGTAGACAGTCGCAAATATAAAAACAAGTGGATTTATCGTTGCGTATTGTTGATTTAATATCATTTTGAAATAATAGGTATTTTAAAAATTATCGCCACTTGAGATAGATAACTTCTGATAAGTAGCTGATAATCGGATTTCAGATAGGATATCCTACGAATCCGACAAGATGGGAAGATGTAGCGAGACGAGTACATAAATAAAATAGGAAATGGGAACAATCTACATCATTTCTACAATTACTATTCCTCGCATAACTTATTACTGACAGTTTAATTACTAACATGACCTATTTATTCAGCAATCTTACAATTTTACGATCAGGCAATTTTATCTTCTATCTATCTATAATATAATAAAACTGTAACAGATCCAATTCTGTACATTGAAGATATTTTGAAAATTTTTGTTGGAGGGCATTCTATAATCGATACTGAAGCCAAAACTGCAATTTGTTTCATTTTTGTCTGTCTGTCTGTCTGTCTGTCTGTCTGTCTGTCTGTCTGTCTGTCTGTCTGTCTGTCTGTATCTTGGCCGCGCATCACGCCGAAACTACTGAATGGATTCGAATGAAACTTGGTACTATTTGAGTTTATACTCCGAGGTAGGACATAGGATACTTTTTATCCCAAAATTCAGCACGGTTCCCTTGGGAGAGGGGATGAAAGTTAAAACGTGTATTTAGCTGTAATTCATTAACGCGTTGTTCGATTTCACTCATTCTTTTTTTGTTAGAAAGGTAGTACTTTATATATTGTACCGTAAATATTTCAAGGTCATAGGTTTTTTAGTTTAGAAATGACAGACATTACAACCCTCATTATTGGGTTCAAATAACTTGGGACCCGGATCTTTGAACGTACGGCTTATTTTAAACTGGTGTGCGTTTAAATTTATGTTTGTCGGTCTTTCTATTTCTTCCAGCTAATCTCCGAAACGGCTGGATCGATTTTAATGGAACTTTCAATGTTATAAGGAGTAATTCAGGCTACATTTAGTTTAGGTACATAAAAGAATTATGGGATCCGATCCGATCCTATATAAAAACCTATATCTACGCGAACGAAGTTGCGGGGTTCAGCTAGTGAGTAAATAAAAAAAGAAAAACATATAAAGTATGTAGATGATATCAGTCGTTGTTGAAAGCTTTTCGCCCTCACAACTTCAACATCGTGACTCCCTGATAGCAATCGATCCGAGCACATGTAGAACTTTTATTATAAATACATACCTACATTGCGATTTACCTGTGTGTTTAAAAATACAGATAAACCCTCCTCATAGAATGTTGTAATTTATATTGTGTAATTTAAATTATGGTGAAAATCACATTAAAATCCACCAAGACGTGTAAATGATAGACGCCATTGCTCAGAAAAAAGTGAATTGCAAAGTATACTAGTTAGCTGTTGCCCGCGACTTTGTTCTCGGGGAAACTCTTTTCCAGCATGAAAAGTATCCACTTGCAAGCTATCTCTCATACAACTCAGGCCCATGCCCTGTAGTGGCCTAGTGGGCCGCTAATAGGTTGATAATGATGATGTAATTAATTATAATGAAACTCTCAACAATCATTCTGTACAGCAGCATCATATCTATGACTCTTTCTCCAATGATTTTTGATTATTTATTTGACCACAAGGTAGACTACATCAGCCTTCGAGTTCATAAGACATGCGTTGCATATTATTATAAGTAATATTAAATATATAATTCTGTTATATTCGCTTATTACTACAATAGTTAGTTAGTTACATATTTGTGGTGCACGTCAACAGGATGTTATCACGTGAACGTTACGTGAGCGATCAAGTTCTATGATCGACAGAACAATTATTGTTGTTGTAGGTTAAATTTCATTAATATTTAACTATCATTACACAGTTTACTGATGCAACCGATCGTGGCTCGTGTTTCTAAATAAGTAGATAAAAATTTAACTTTTTCGTGCTGTCAAGGACGAAACAGTTATAAAATAAAATAAGATAAATTAATAGTGAAATTATTATCGTATATATATGTATGTAGTAAGGATTTATCTAAGTAATTCAAGACATCGTCAATCAGTCTACTTCATTTATAGTAACTATAGACCGTATAATATACAGGTACATGTAGTAATTTTTATAATCCCTTTATGAAAAAAACATACCTTGCGTTACAATGCAGTCCATAATTGTTTTTGACATGCAAATCAATTCAAAATACTTACGCATGTAATCATCAACCACGGATCTTGGGTCATAGACACTGTAAGAACAAATAAACAGTTGTAAAAAAATCGGCAATCCTTTATATCTACCTACACTTAGGTATTTGTTCCTTAAGTTTCTCGATACATAACGACGTCCCCGTCACGACTTTGAAGCGACTCCATGGCAATATTCTAATCAACTGCGACATAGTTCGCAATGTTTCTACTCACTTCATGCCGCGCGGCTAGTCACGTATATTTAATTTTGCGGGTGTCATGCTTCAGCCCTCACGATTAATAATATTCTTCCGACTGAATTTCGCCTCCAAACTACGCAGGAGATAATATAGTGCACAAAAGTGTGCGCGCTAACACACGTGCTTTCTTTATTCCTTCTCTCCAATAGTCCAATAGGACGCCAATACCACACTGTCGGAGAAACATCGGGCGCAGGAATGACGGCTTTATGGGCTCTTCGAAGCACGGGGGTGTATCTAACATCGCCACCTTCCTAACTCTGAAGCTGCTACTGAGAATTAAGAAAGTCGCAATGCGTTATTACGATAAAATTGCTATCGCGTAATTTTTATCGCTGCAGTGCATACGTCCTACAACAAAATGTACTCAGGGGTATGGGTTTAATAAAAACTGCTTATCTTTTCTAGATTAACCCATTATCACTTATACCTAGGCATTATCAGGTGAGATCGCAATGAAGGGTTAACTTGTAGATGAATAAAAAAAAATATACTACTTAGGTACTTAAGTATTTTACAATATCGCAGGGCACAAAAACGTAAGGTTCATCTATTATGAGGAGGTTGAATTCTTGTACTTTTATATAAATAAGTGTTGCAGGAGAATACATTTTTAAAGGCCCGCGAACTAACTAGCGGAACTGCGAGTTATGATAAGTGGTAGTGGTCAGTAATTATCTACTTACAAGTAGTACGTTTATCAAGGACAAACCACAGTCACTGCATTAATAATTCAGTAGCTAACCGTAAATTTTAACGTTGAAGTTTGCTATAAAAGTTTATGTTATGATCAAAAATCAAACTAGCCTGAAACGTGTCGTGATTTGTGACGTGGAAATTCTATTATTTTTGTTTTATTAAGTTTATAAGAGTAGCTAAGTAGATACGTAAGGTGTCAGCGTTTACTAGCTTCCCTTCCATCCCGATCAAGTTCTTATCTTTCAGGTGATCGCATACCAAGTTGCGCAACGCATTTTTATAACTGATGATGCAGGATTTGTGCAGCTTTCGTCGCCATTTAGATGAGCTTAGAGTCCTTAATGTAGCCTAGTACAATAGTCATCATTTATTGCTCGGTCGTAGAATGCTCAAACCAATTTGTTAAAATTTTGGTTATACCTACCTATCTAATTATAAATAAACGTTTTAACTACTTAATAAATTGTTTTCGCTAATTACCTTTAAAAGAACCGAATGGTAGTTAGATCAATAATGACCAAAATTTATAACCAATTACGTTTAAATAAAACCAACTAATTGGTTATGTAATTAAAAATTCCGTTATGCTTAAATGTTTGCTCAATTATCATAAAAATAGTTAAAAGACTTTATCGGTAAAACCTCCAGGACTATTGTGCGAATAATATGTACCTAAGTAGTAACTAAGAAAAAGTTTCTCAGTATTTTATATAAAGATATTTTCTTATAATTTTAAGGTGGATGGTTAGCTAAACATACTGTGTTAACAAGAGATATCAAAATGGCTATTTTAAAAATATTATAGTTAGTTCAAATTGGATTGCAATTTTCGACGTGTATTTACGTCAAAAATTGCAATCCAATTTGAACTAAATCTTATAATGCGTAGGTACTTATGTATTTAATTGTAATTGAAGATTTATCACATACTTACTAGGTAATACAATAAAATTACATAATTATTACCTATCCATATTTTCAAATAGCAAACGCAAGCGATCTGACAAGTTTCAACTCAATCGAATGAACGATGCGTGAGTGATAATACATGTAATAATTAATCTTAACTGGAGTACGTTTTAGCGATTGCATTAAATAATAAATAGACTGAACGATGTACCTACTTATTTTTCATAAAATATTCTTCATATCAGCATGTCAGCTCACCTATTTGCCTATGATTTGGCTTACCGATACTAGTCACATTTAGCCAAGAAACATACAAAATGAACAATAAAACACATTGTTAATCTATACTAATCTATATGTATACTACCTAATATAATAAAGCGGAAGAATTTGTTGGTTTGTTTGTTTGAACGCGCTATAATATCTGGAAGTAGGTACCTGTCGAATTTGAAAAATTCTTTTTGCATTTGGTAGTCCAATTTTCGGGGAAGGTTATATTTACTAACTATTTAATATCCCTAAAATTCTACCCTAAGGGGGTAAAATGGGGGTAGAATTTTTTTATTAAAGTCCTGTTTTAAAGTTACAGACCTAAAAATCGGCATTTAGATTATTAGTTTTAAATAATAAAAACCTGTATATTTTATTTTGAAAAATTTTCCCTTAAGGGTGGTAAAATAGGGGATGAAAGTTTTAATGGGAAGTTTTAATTATATTATTGTTATTATCAACTTAAAATTTCGAAGGTAGGGTTATTCTAGGGCTTAGATATTAGTCTAGAAAAGATTTCACGAAAATCCTCCCCTAAGGGGGTAAAATGGGGGTAGGAAGGCTATGTTTTTGAAGTTACAAATATGAAAATAGGCGTTTAGATTATAAATTTTAAATAATAAAAACCTGTATATTTTATTCTGAAAAATCTTTCCTTAAAATAGGGGATGAAGTTTTAATAACTGTTGTTATTAACTTGAAATTTGGAATGTAGGTTCTTTCTAGGGCTTAGATATCAGCCTAGAAAATATTTTACGGAATTCCTCTCCTATGGGGGTAAAATAGGGGTAGGTCGGTTATATGAAAGTTCTATGTTTTTGAAGTTACAAATACGAAAATCGGCATGTAGTATAGTTAATCGGCGGTAGTAAGTTATTAGGTTAAAAATAATAAAAACCTATTTAAATTATTTTGGTAAATCTCTTCTTAAGGGTGGTAAAATAGGAGATGGAAGTTTGTACAGGGAAGTTTTTTGTAACTTTTGTTATTATCATCTTAAAATTTGGAAGTTAACCTAACTTCCAAGGGGGTAGGCATCAGCTAAGTAAAATTTCACGAAAATCCACCCCAAAAGGGGTAAAATGGTTTACTTATATTACGACATCAGTTTATGAACTTAAATATAATAAAACAGGGACCCTGTAGGTAGGTACTAATTATAATTATCATCGGACATTACTGCAGATTGACGTGATTTTTTGCAGTTGCATTTTATAGTTGAAGACCTGGAGAGTGACAGGCTACTAATTTATCCCGGGAAAACAAAGGGTTGCCGTGGGACTTTTGAAAAATCTAATACCGCGGACGAAGTCGCGGGCAACAGCTAGTGTGCATAACAGATTAAGATTCTCTTTAATAAGTCATCACTACTAATTAATATGTAGCTGATTGTACTGATAGTGAGGCGCCCACGTTTTTGCCTCGGGATTCCAATGCAGAGTTTTTTTGTTTCAATTTGGCATTTAGAATCTTGTTACGCATTCAAGTACCTACCTAAATTATAAATAACGTTAATTGTTGTTGACGATGAGTGGCAAAATACGAGTAGGTAGGTATGTAAATCATCAAGAATTTTCCTTATCTTAAAAAATAAAATTAGTATTTCAAATATATAGCTAAACTATTATAACTAATTGCTGAGTATTACTTGTAACTATTTAACAGCAAACTAAAACAGCAGGTCTATTTAATCTATTGAAAAATATAAGATCTCTAGGCACTCAAAAATATGTTTGTAGGTAGGTACCTACTTGAAAAACATAAGCCATGAAAAACATAAAACAAAGTAGGTACCTTTATCTTATTATTAGGTCTTGTGGTTTCAATAAATAAATTAGCTGATACACGATTGAATGCACGCTCTCGGCCGACCACTACCTACAGTCCAATTCGAATCCGAGGAAATGGTTTCGAATCGGACTACTGCCATCTACTGCCCAATTCGGTTAGATAGACGTTACGTAGTTATAGGTAGGTAGTGAAGTGTAAGTAGGTATGTGAGGCAGACTGTACATTTGGCTTCACAAGGCCGCGGCGGTCACTGACAGGCGCCCGCCGTTACTGATTCGCTCAGCCAACCATTTCCGCTCTGGTTATTAGAGCTTCGTTCCACAGGCTTGAACTTTAAGATAAATTCCATTATATTTTTCAACTTGTAGGCAGTTATACTTAGCAACTAAAAAGGATATTTTATGAATACTTACCTTCACTAAACATATTTTATCCAGGGGACTGGCATGGAAGTTGTGTAGTGTAATTGGCTGAATTTATGGTACACTTGCTGTAACTGTACAATGTACATAGCAACAGAGTGGAGTTCGATCATCAGGGGTTCGAACAAATTGCAATCAGCAAATTGTATTTGTCTATGCTTCGTGCTGAGACATACCATTAATACAGTCAATGTGGCCAATTCTGTTGTACACAATTCTCTAAATTAAACTAAAATGACAGGTCTAAATTTATTCCTATCTCTTTCACAGTGCTCACTGCGGAAAAGGATAGCAATAGATTTAGACCTGTCATTTTAGTTTAGTTTAGAGATTTGTGTACAACAGAATTGGCCACAATGACCACATAATTATATACCAGCTAAGGCAGCTATACATATGTATATGTACATATATAGGCCAGCTGATTGACTTACACTCTGTCACTATTATACTACGGGAGGTCAAGGTTCAATTGAAAAAGTCATTTTATACCGACTGGAAATTTTAACAACAATAGTTTAGACCTAACCCATCACAGCTCCGAACTTCAGCTGCCGCACCAGTGGTGGAGTTAAGAGTGAGAGCATGTGAAAGTGCTTGAAAATCAAAGCGCTCCGAGTGATTTTATCCCGCACCAAAATAGTCTTAAATCATTGTTTCAATCATTTTTGATACAGAAACAATATTCAGCTGCAGCGCCGAGGGTGGGTTATACTTCCGCTACGCGCCTGAAGTGCATTAAAATTTTGAAAAAAAAAGTTATTTTATACCTTATGAAATTTATGCAGCAGAGTTTTCACACTTTTAAAATATTAAAGAAAATCTTCAGCTGCACTGAAGGTGGGGGAAAGACCTTCAGTCAGCGTGATAAACATTTTGCGCGCTCAGTGCATTTAGCCTAGTAAATCTAGGAAAAACATCCTATAGTTTTAAAAATTAGCCAAATGTATTCTTTGGGCCTTCCTCTTGAATATATCCGAAAACCCCATATGGGGGGTGCGTAACAAGCCGCCATTTTTAATTTTGTCCCTTTTTTTGGTTTTTTTCTTATATCACGAAAATCTCTACAAATAGCATTATAATTACTTCTGACAAAAGTTTTAATATACAATTTTCCACAAATTTGGTCTCTTGCATTTTTACTCTAAGTTTATTACTTTAGGAGATATTGGGTGTTTAGGGTATTTTAGGTCCCTTTTTCGTTTTTTTGCTCATATCTCGAAAATCTCTACGAATAGCATTATAATTACTTCTGACGAAAGCTTTTGTATAAAATTTTCTACAAATTTGGTTCCATGCAGTTTTACTCTAACTTTATTACTTTAAGAGATATAGGGTGTTGAAGTTAATATTTGAGGCCCTTTTTTGGGTTTTTGCTCATATCTCGAAAATCTCTATGAATAGCATTATAATTACTTCTAAAAAAAGTTTTAACATAAAATTTTGTACAAATTTGGTCATGGTCATTTTTACGCTAAGCTTACTACTTTAGGAGTTATAGGGTGTTTAAGTTAATATTTGAGGTCCCTTTTTCAGTTTTTTGCTCATATCTCGAAAATCTCTACATATAGCATTATAATTACTTCGAACAAAAGTTTGAATATGAAATTTTCTACAAATTTGGTCCTGTTCATTTTTATGCATTTCAAACAAAAAAACCGCATTGCGGTTTTTTTTTTTGTTAAAAAGGTGAATTAGTCGGAAGTGTTCTTAGCTATGTTTGATGAAAATCGGTCCAAAATAGCCGCCGCCACAAAATGGCGAATGTCCGGGGTTTAATCTATACTATTTTATCTCCCTGTTAAATTTAACACTCTGTAGCTCCTAAAGTAAAAAGCTTAGCGTAAAATAAACAAGACCAAATTTGTAGAAAATTTTATGCTTAAACTTTTGTCAGAAGTAATTATAATGCTATTTGTAGAAATTTTCGAGATATGAGCAAAAAACTGAAAAAGGGACCTCCAATATTAACTTAAACACCCTATAACTCCTAAAGTAGTAAGCTTAGCGTAAAAATGATCATGACCAAATTTGTACAAAATTTTATGTTAAAACTTTTTTAGAAGTAATTATAATGCTATTCATAGAGATTTTCGAGATATGAGCAAAAAACCAAAAAAGGGCCTCAAATATTAACTTCAACACCCTATATCTCTTAACGTAATAAAGTTAGAGTAAAACTGCATGGAACCAAATTTGTAGAAAATTTTATACAAAAGCTTTCGTCAGAAGTAATTATAATGCTATTCGTAGAGATTTTCGAGATATGAGCAAAAAAAACGAAAAAGGGACCTAAAATACCCTTAAACACCCAATATCTCCTAAAGTAATAAACTTAGAGTAAAAATGCAAGTGACCAAATTTGTGGCAAATTGTATATTAAAACTTTTGTTAGAAGTAATTATAATGCTATTTGTAGAGATTTTCGTGATATGAGAAAAAAACCGAAAAAAGGGACAAAATTAAAAATGGCGGCTGGTTACGCACCCCCCATATGGGGTTTTCGGATATATTCAAGAGGAAGACCCAAAGAATACATTTGGACAATTTTTAAAACTATAGGATGTTTTTCCTAGATTTACTAGGCTAAATGCACTGAGCGCGCAAAATGTTTATCACGCTGACTGAAGGTCTTTCCCCCACCTTCAGTGCAGCTGAAGATTTTCTTTATTATTTTAAAAGTGTGAAAATTCTGCTGCATAAATTTCATAAGGTATAAAATAACTTTTTTTTTTTCAAAATTTTAATGCACTTCAGGCGCGTAGCGGAAGTATAACCCACCCTCGGCGCTGCAGCTGAATATTGTTTCTGTATCAAAAATGATTGAAACAATGATTTAAGACTATTTTGGTGCGGGATAAAATCACTCGGAGCGCTTTGATTTTCAAGCACTTTCACATGCTCTCACTCTTAACTCCACCACTGGTGCGGCAGCTGAAGTTCGGAGCTGTGATGGGTTAGGTCTAAACTATTGTTGTCAAAATTTCCAGTCGGTATAAAATGACTTTTTCAATTGAACCTTGACCTCCCGTAGTATTAGTTGTCACTGTTGTGGCAATGTTAATAAACTTTAAATACTAACTTTAGCCGCTCGCACGTCGCTTCTCGATTTTTTTCGTATATAAAATGTAGCCTATGTCACCCGGACCATAACAAAGAATTAATTGACACCTCATTCATCAAAATCGGCCCAGTAGTTTAGGCGCTACTGTGGTACACGCAGAATCTCATATTAAAATCGGCCACATACATACATACATAGACTGCTAAAATCATAACCCTTCCTTTTGGCTTTACCGTAGTTGGGTAAAAATGTGATTATCGCGTTGTGATAATCACTTTGGTGCTAAGCCCTGTTGCTACTTGCATTGTAAATATAATTAACAATATTGACATCAATTTGCTCGGAATCTTTTTCTTGAAATCACGCATATTTTAATTTTTCTGTATAAAATAATTATCTATTAAATAATATTATTATCTATCCATAATCTCTCCTCTTGATATGTTACTACTTACTAGCATCTTACGGGTTTCAAGTGGTTCAAGGCCACATACTAGGAAGTAAGACAAGTGTCCGATCCAGATCGAATTTATTTCTCACTTGTAAGAACTTGTACTACAGCTTTAATAAAAGATTGTAGTTATAATAATAAACAACATTATTATATTATTTCAATTTCACGTATGAGATGGAAAATCTCAAAACCGGGTAATATCTAGGTACTATGTAAAATTGTCGTTTATACCTATATTTACATATTAAACGCATTTAGTTTTTAATAATAAAGATAGTTTTCAAACGATTACCAGTATAATGTTCTTATTTTACTAAGTCCTTAAAAAACTGGCCAATTGCGAGTCGGACTCGCGAACGAAGGGTTCCGTACCATTATAAAAACGGCAAAAATTGTTTGGGAACCCCCTTAAATATTTATTTCTATTTTTTACTACAATGTTGTTATAACACCAACAGAAATACATCATCTGTGAAAATTTCAACTGTCTAGCTATCACTAAATACCTTCTAAACTAAATATACTAAAGTGAGATTTTTTTTTTCAGATCTTGCCCTATGTGTTGGTGGCTTCACTTCCGGTGCACAACCCCAATCACCACACCACGAGTCACGACACGAATGTTGAAACTAATGCTCAAAATATACCAAAGCCCGATGAGAGTTCGAATCATGACGAGCAAATCATATCTGTAAGAATCACTTCATCTGTTGCGGTCGGTAGATCGAAAGCTAAGTCATCCCAAACAGCTTCTGATAGAAACAGAGACCCAGTAGAATCCGAATTTCATGTTACTACCCCTGCTATAGAAGAAACTCAAACTATTGATTCTGCAACCATCCCTGACATCTTAACTACTGTTACTGTAACAACTTTAGAAGATGTTGAAAGTAAAACAGAATTACCACCGAGCCTTGCTGGTGCTAACGTAGAATTCATTAAGCAATTACAAGCGAAAAAGGGAATAAGAGGTCTAAATAATTATGAAAGGCTACATTCCTATGATTCAGTAGACGATCTGTCAGATTCCAATCAAACTAACGATTCTGTGGCTGAGTCATCTGTGCAATCAGTCTTAAGACAAGATGCACATCTAGATGATGTGCCGCTAGCAAGATCTGTGCCTCAATCATATAGTTCAAAAAATTATATTCAGGACCCACCTCAGAGAAATTCAAGATTAACAACTGTAAACTTTAATATAGTTCATGATACACCAAAAATAAATAATTACAATGATCATATATCTGCAGGATACAATAATCCCACACAATCAGTAGCAGAAACACAAGAGTTTTATAATCAACCCTCTAAGGTTTACAGCCAGCCAGCGCAAATATATAGTGAACCTGCAAAAATTTACAGTGAACCAGCGAAAATTTATAGTGAACCAGCCAAAGTATACAGTGAGCCAGCAAAAGTATATAGCGAACCAGCAAAAATTTATAGCGAACCCGCGAAATTTTATAGCCAGCCCGCTTCTTTGCATCTCAATGAAGGTATTCAATCAGAAAGTCCTTGGCGACCAAAACCCCCTACATCAGGCTACAGCAGCACTGTAATTAGTACACCGCCAACTACTTCACTGCCATATCCCGCAAACACGCAACCACATTTGGAGCACGAGTCTGAAAAAAATTATGAGGTGGATGAAAAAGTTAGTGTAATGACTGATGGAAGAACTCATGGTGAACAACCTGCTAACCCCGAAAGCTGTAAACAGGAGAACTGTAAAGTGGGTTATGTTGTTGAAGGTCGGCAGTTCAGGAAATATAGAGTTGAGGAAAGGACCCCAGATGGTTTCATCGTCGGAGAATACGGGGTAGTACGAAACGAAGATGGGGCACTAAGAGGCGTCAGGTATACAGCCGATAGCGACGCTAGTCCTCGTCTGATACATGACGCGCTTATGAAGTTCCTGCAATTAAAATAGGTAATACCTGAATCAGTTATGATTTGGTCAAATAAATTAGTTATTTTGTGACGAAACGTTTGCTCATTTAAGTTATATAATATAGATTTTTCAACGCTTTTAAATGCTTATTTCTTCCACCAATTTACAGATTGCAATAGACTGAATGTCATCATGTTTCATGCTACAATAATAAATACCTATGACTTTATAACATTTTTTCGTTCTCTCTTTCTCTATAATAGATACTTTATAAAATAATTTCTTACTTCGGTAGCGTTCTAAAAAACTATAGCTCCTGCTACTACTACTATATATATAGGTATATACACTATATACCTACTATTCTGCATTTATCATAAATTACTCGATTCCGAAGAATCTTGTTTTGTACAAATAAAATAAACAGTTGAATAAATCCATAGCTACGAGAAGATACTTCTTATGAATTTACCCATTATGTACCTATAGGTAGATAATATCACTTTGAAAGCAGTTTTCAATAAACTATTCTGATTTTGATCTTTTTTAAATGATTTCTAAATCATAAATTAAATCTTTGTATAACACTACGAAATGTGCAACAATAAAAGCAAATTGGTATCTATGTGTATATACCTACTTAAAAAGGTGCAAAATTAAAATAAGTTTTAAGGCATAGTAGTCCCCACGATTTTTATACATTCTATAAAACTAAACTGTTTATAAACAATAAAAACATCACTAATGACGATTTCCAATAAACATTATTTGCTGGGTATTAACTATTTATTACGAATGAAGGAAAATAAGAACACTAAAAGCAAGGGCGGATCCAGCTTTGGTGCCAGAGGGGGGTCACATAGAAAGATAAAAAGTTATAATTTAATTTTATAATCATAGATGATAGATACAAGTAAAAAGTAGGTATTTTATTAATGTACTACTGTTGCCCGCGACTTCGTCCGCGGTATTATATTTTTCAAAAGTCCCACGGGAACCCTTTGTTTTCCCGGAATAAAATAGTAGCCTGACAACTCTCCAGGTCCTGAACTAAAAAAATGCAACTGCATAAAATCACGTCAATCTGTAGTCATATCCGATAATAATTAGTATCTACAGGATCTTTGTATTATTGTATTTAAGTTCATAAACTGATGTCGTAATATACATGTCATAATATACCCCCTTTGGGGTGGATTTTTTAGCTGAAGCCTACCTCCTAGAAAGAACCTAACTTTCAAATTTTAAGTTAATAATATAGGTATAGTCAACAAGTTCAAAAACGTGAAAAATAGAGATTAAGGTCCTAAAAATATGAGCGATAGCTCATTCGATTCGGAATCACCTCTAAAAAATGTTTTTGAAGTATTTTGGTGCAGGAAAAAAATTGCAATTGTTAATAACAAAATAAGATGAAAAAAAATCATATTTCGTTTTTTGTTAATAACTCGAAAAATATTTATATTTAAGCAATTATGAAAAAAGTTTATTAAACAGGAGAAAATTTCCGATTTTTTATCGGAAATTTTCTCCTCTTTCTAAAAGTCTCAGCTTTTGAAACTCATCTTCATTATTTATAATTTTAATTTGACGTTGAAAATACGTTTCCACGCGTCTGTTACGGCATGCGCGCGCGAGAGCTCAGCAATAAAAATATTTTTTTTATAACATAAAATGTGATTTTAAAAATTCGAAAAAATTCTAGTATCTTCTTAATACCGCCCCGAATCGAGCCCCGAAGAAAAAAGTTTATCACCATTTTTCAATAAGTAATTGAATTGTTAACTAACAAATTTTTTCCCAATCTCCGTTGGCATAAACAATGTGATGAAAGGTATAAATAATAATAATTGGCCTAAAAATTTTAAACTTCGTGGAGCCCTTCTGATATATATATTTCATAAGATCCTGCGATAAATTTTCATAAAAGTTTATTAATTTGTTATGATTTTTTTTAAACTATTGTAAAATCATAATAATCATATAAATCTTATAGCTATAAAAAATCATAATTAACAAATTAATAAATTTTTATGAAAATTTATCGCAGGATCTTATGAAATATATATATATCAAAGGGCTCCACGAAGTTTCAAATTTTTAGGCCAATTATTTATACCTTTCATCACATTGTTTATGCCAACGGAGATTGGGAAAAAAATTGTTAGCTAACAATTGAATAATCTATAGCTGTGATAGCCTAGTGGTTAGGACGACCGACTTCTAATCGGAGGTCGTGGGTTCGATCCCGGGCACGCACCTCTAACTTTTCGGAGTTATGTGCGTTTTAAGTATTTAAATATCACTTGCTTTAACGGTGAAGGAAAACATCGTGAGGAAACCTGCATGCCTGAGAGTTCTCCATAACGTTCTCAAAGGCGTGTGAAGTCTGCCAATCCGCTTGGCAGCGTGGTAGACTATGGCCAAAACCCTTCTCACTCTGAGAGGAGACCCGTGCTCTGTAGTGAGCCGGTAATGGGTTGATCATGATGATGATGATGAATTGAATAACTTATTGAAAAATAGTTATTAAACTTTTTTTTCTTCAGGGCACGATTCTTTCAAGTGTTAAGAAGATAAAAGAATTTTTTCAGTTTTTAAAATTACATTGTACGTTACAAAAAAAATAATATTTTTATTGCTGAATTCTCGCGCGCGCATGCTTTAACCGCCGCGCGGAAACCTATTTTCAACGTCAAATTAAAATTATAAATAACTAGAAAATGCCCGCGGCTTCGCCCGCGTGAATTTCGGTTTTAAACAAATCCCGAGGGAATCGTGGATTTCCGGTTCCCGTTCCCGCTCCCTTTTCCAACCTTTATACCTACTATCAATGAAGTTTACTATAGTAATCTACCTATAGCTGTAGCTATAGATTTCGGGGTTTTCAAAATCCCGTGGGAGCTGTGCATTTTTCCAGGATATAAAGTAGCCTATGTTTTAAGTCAGGGCATATTCTATCTCCATTCAAAATTTCAGCCAAATTAGTTCAGTAGTTACGGCGTGAAAGCGGAACAAACATACAAACAAACTCACTTCCCCATTTATAATATTAGTAAGGAAGTAAGGATGGAGATGGAGTTTCGGAAGTTGGGACTTTTTTATTGGAAATTTCCTCCTCTTTAACGGAATTTTTTTAAAGTGCTTAAATATAAATATTTTTCGAGTTATTAACAAAAAAATAAATATCATTTTTTTTTCATCTTGTTTTGTTAATAACAACTGCAATTTTTAACCTGCACCAAAATCCTTCAAAAACATTTTTCTAGACGTGATTCAAAATCGAATGAGCAATCGCTCATATTTTTAAGTCCTTTATCTCTATATTTCACGTTTTTGAACTTGTTGACTAGACTATATTATTAACTTACTACTACTGTACAAACTTCCATCCCCTATTTCACCAACCTTAATTTAAGTAGGTTTTTATTATTTAAAACTAATAACTTAAGTACATGCCGATTTCAGTATCTGTAACTTCAAAAACATACAACTTTCATGTTACCCATTTTACCCCATAGAGGAGGAAATATATATATATATATATATATATATATTTTGTAAAATATTTTCTAGGCTGATATTATATCTACGATCTAGAAAGAACCTATCTTCCAAATTTCAAGTTAATAATAACAATAATTATTTCACATAAAAACTTTCATCCCCTATTTTACCACCCTAAAGGGGAGATTTTCAAAAATAAATTACACAGGTTTTTATTATTAAAAATTTATAATCTAAATGCCTATTTTCTTATATGTAACTGTCGAAAACATAGAACTTTCATATGACCTTCCTACTCCCATTTTATCCCCTTAAGGAAGGATTTTAGGGATATTAAACAGCCTATAACCTTCCCTAAAAATTGTACTACGAAATGCGAATTTCTCAAATCCGACAAGTACGTCCAGAGATTAGCGCGTTCAAACAAACAAACAAAGAAACTCTTCCGCTTTATTATAATTATCAAGTATAGATGTAAGTAATTACTGTACATAAAAATACCTATATTTGAATAACAAACGCGTTATCACTTCATCTACTTCAATGGGTAAGTTTTTAAGGATGTGGAGAAGTACCAGTCCGGTTAGACGTTCTTCAATCATTGAAGCTCTTAGCCACGATTAGATTCTCATACAAAGTATTATATTAAATTGATTAAATATTGAAGGAACTTACACTAAATCTATATTGTGACAAAAATATATAAAAACATTATGTTTAACAATTTTTATTAGTGGTCCACCTAGGTCCTGGACACAGTCCAGGGGGGGGTCATGACCCCCATGACCCCCCCCCTGGATCCGCCCCTGACTAAAAGGAGAGTCTCCTTTTTATGGCGATAGTTTTTAGAATAAATAACTTATTCTCATGTTTCAAGACTTTATATTATTTTTTAGATAATTATAGAACTGTGCCATGACTCGTTGTATTTCCCTTGAATAAATTGATACTAAGTAAATGTAAATAAAATAAATAATAAAATTAAATGTATATAAAGCATAGGTACTTTTTTTATTACCTACTAACTACCTATAACTTTTATACCTACTTATTCGATTATTACTTTTATACAGACTTAGAAATCTCCAAAATGAATTTTTAGTCATTATTATACTTATTATTACTTTTAGTAAGTAACTTCGTTTTTAGTCTTTACAAGAAATTTAGAAATTATGAATACCTACTTAATAATTATTGTGTAAATAGACAAATTATTGGTTATACCTATACCTATCCGTAGAAGACAAAAACTTATTATAGATATAAAAGCCAGCAAATTCTTAACCTTGATCGATTACACTGTCTGTAAGTATCACAAACATTGGCATACTGCTGCTGTATTAAGAAAACCGGGCACGTGCGATTTGCGCCTCGTTCATTTAGGGTTCCGTACATAATTAAGAACAACATAATATTTTGGGTGTACAAAATATTTAATTTCCTTGCTAGACATCGCAACAAACCATTAAAGAAAACCCCAAAAAATGTTCGTTTGTTTTGGTCACAGCATACAAACTACTTTATGAATGGTTGTTTTCAGTATTTTTTGTTGTTTAAATACAGTATATGGTAGTTACATAATATTATACCGAAGTTTCATATTCCTAACTGGTTTACTTTTTGAGATAGCCCCCGTCACACAAATGGTCTAAAACTGACAACTTTGATGGCCCCCCATTTCCTTATTTATCAAGCAAAAAATTTAAAAATATATATTCGTACTCTACTCAATGAGCCTAAACAATAATACCCCACAAGCTAGGGTAAAAATTTTTTTCCGGCCTTTTTTCATATGAGCCTCCCTGAAAAATAATTTAATTTAATTTTTAATTCAATATTTGATTTTGGGTCAACGTTGTACACCAATTATCAAAATTTCAGGTTTGTAACTCATTACGTCTACGAGCTAGAGACCTGTGATCGGCAGACGGACAGACAGACAGACAGCAGAGTGACATTAATTATAGGGCTCCGTTTTTATCCTTTGGGTACGGAACCCTAAAAATCAAAATATTAACAATGTAGCTATTAAAATTAATTTGAGTATTTATAAGTGTCAAATGTGCCTATGAATTTTCTTACCAACTTAGGCGGTAGGTACTTATGGAACCCTAATAAAGAAACAAGATGCTATGAGAGAACAAACTCTTTTATTCAATAGATAACACAATATGCAAGCGGGCCCAATGCCTAACATCTTTCCATTAATATTATATTATACTTATCTAATAACGGATACATTTGTATAAAAACATACACAACATGACCAGTTTTGCAAACAGAACTATTAAAAGTAACGTGTTTGATATAATTCAATGAAATGACTTTATCCAATATTTTAGCCATAAATCTAAATTAGTTTACATAGATACGTATTAAATAGGAAAGAACAATTATTATTATTGTTTTGTTACAGGTATTAGAACAATTTTGTCAAAGTTAATAAGTAATACACTTAAGGAGTTCACTGACTAGCGAATAGCGTCAGTGATGCGTGAACAGCTATTGTCATTGGTTGTTATATCAAAGGGCTCCAAGATCAAGGGCCACCAAGTTAAAGTTAACTTGAAAACTTATACTAGGCCCTCAGACAGGTACATACTTCTCTTGGCATACATGGCTCTTATAAAGGTTAGCTAAATTCCTACATATTTTCCGTCTCATACAACAAAGTACAATCAGATTTGTACTTATAGTTTTGGCATAGACTCGTTTATTAATTTACCTGGAAAATGACAAATATGCATAAAGTTGAATAGTAAATAGACTTTAATATACATAACACTATATATCATTATAAACTGGAACTTCAACCAGTGGAACAGAAAAATTGAGTCAACCCATTAAAAAGTGCAGATTGAAACATTACATTCAACTACATTTATCTACCAAGCATTTACTTAACATTTTTTTGTTAGACACTAAGTTAGTTAGTATGACAATTATGGTAACTTAAGACTATTATTTAATATTGGTGCCATAAAAATAGGTCACAAAGTCGTGATGACTTCAGTACTCTGTAATCTTAACTCGTAACAGTTACAATTAAGTATTTAGATATATTAACTTAACTTGTACTTTGACAAAGATATGACTGGGAGGAGGGACTGTCGAATTGAAAGTGGGTCACCTTTAAATCTCTAAAATAAAATAGGTATTAAATAATTTTGCAACAAGTGAGCAAAGTTCGTTTTTGTTGCGAGAGCTGAGTTTGAATACCGAGCAAGTGAAGGATTCTATAATAGAATTCGTATAATGACGGATACAACGGCACAAAATACAAACCACTTTACTTTCGTGTGACTCATAGAGCTTTTCACCTCACTATGGAAAATACAAGACGTAAGAAACGATATTTTCGAACAAATTAGGTCAAAATATAAAAAAAATACTCATTAAAAAATTCCATCCAGTGAGCAAAATTGACTTTTGCTCACTTGTTTTAAGCGACAAACGTACATATTTTGAGCTTAAATATAGGAGTGAAAAGAAATTTTTGATGATAATAAGGACATATTAAAGCCATTATTGAATAAAGAAGTGTTATTAATGTCGAACGATTTTTTTCACTCTGTAACACTTTGAGGCCCACTGAGGCCCGTCTCCCTCCTCCATAAAGGGTTGCGTTAAAATGCAATTGGTGACTCTGAGTCCGCCGTATCTATACTTAAGCAGCGATTGCCGATTGAATGTGTTATAATACATAGTACCTAAGCAAACATGTAACATCTGATCAGACTACACTTCTGTCTAAGCAGGACTAGACTTATGTTTAACTTTTAATATAATTAAACAGAGAACTCTCTACAGCTAATCTTGACAACAAAATGTGTTCAATACGACCGCCAACATCCTAATCATCAGGCTCAAACTGTGCATAAACAACAACATACAAATCACTCGTGGAAGCACGTTAAATGTATCAGACGATCAACTTTTCAGTCGAACGACCAACTTTTCTTTAATTTCGATGTTCATATTAAGTACGCTGACTGAAATTTTTCTCAGCAAAGGTGATCACGTAATGACCGCTAGCTGCAAGTATCAGAAACCATGACGTCAAAGGGACCATTCAGATAGACCGGCGCGGAGAGCAGAGCAAATTTTAATCACATTTAAAATAGAATCTTAAGACATTGAAATAAGCTTTATTTTTACGTTTTATCTCTTTTATGATAAGAGGATGCTCGAGGATGCTCCCAATACGCTCTGTGTGAAATATTAAGAGCAGCCGCTCGGCTGCTCGTCGAGCCGGTCGGCTGCTCTATGCTCGTGCTCTTTCGCGCTCGAGCATCCGACCGGCTCCGTTCGCGTGCCTCTTTCATGCTCGCACAGCCGACCGTAGGCCGAATTGCTCTGCCATCCGGCCCAAGAGCGTACGCTCGGCTCCGAACGCATCCGCGTGTCCGTTCACACAGACCGGCGCGGAGAGCAGAGCAAACTTAAACGGCCGGTTTGTGTGAAAAAAGAAATGCTCTCCGATGCTCTCCGCGCCGGTCTATTTGAACGGTCAAAGAGGTAACGACTCTGCTGACAAGTGACATCATCAACATTAAATGCGGCTTTTATATATCTTGCGCGTCGTTATCTTAAGCGATCACCTATATAGCACTAATTATAAGAAAAGTTATATCAAAGCAAACGTAATATAGTTACGTACGTGTCGTAATTATTGCATTTGCTTAAAAAGAGTAAAGAACTAGATAAATAAAATAGGTGGTAAGTAATTCTTACAAAACTAGTCGATGTACTTACTTCTCCTAATAATAAACGATTTCATTCATTAGAAGAAAAGTTTACGAGACTTTTTTTAAATATAACTGTCATAAAAACATTAAAAAGATGCAAGTGTGGAATTAAATATAACCTTATAGAGTTAATAAACAGTCACCAACGAAAAAGTAGATTGTCTATTATGGTGGTCCTTATTACCCCAAAATTGCAATGCAATATCGCTAACAATAACACAAAAACTACCTAATTACTAGTCTAAATACTTAGATAGGTAAGAGCCTAAGTGGTACTATATTAAATACCTAAACAGGAAATTATTTTAAAATTCTCAAAAAAGTAAGTGATATTGTTAAATAAATTTTATTATTTTATTAGTATCAGTTGTTAAGTTTAATAATATAGGTATCATAATATACTCATATATTCACATATGTATGACAATATTCATAATACAGTATTAACCTAATACAGTAAAATGTCAGGTATGACAGGCGCAAAATGAATAGGTATCTCATTTTATTTGAATTCGAATATTTTCTAGAAAGAAAGATTCTTAATAAAAATTAATTAAATAAAATTAATCAATTACGAAAATGAAATATTGCTTTAGCATAGCAACAAATTTATAACGATCTTAAAGTATAACTCCAATAATACAATAATAATTAATTGTAAATAAATAATATTTAACCTTTTTTATAAGATCTAAGTATTAGAAGTTAGATATCTAAAAATATATAAATTAAAACCTAAAGATTCGACAAAAATACCTAAACGTTGGAGTTAGAAAAGAATGTAAGTAACGATAGCTTGGTCTTGTATTAATTATTTTATTAATCTTGTATATTATACTAATATACCTATTCTTCACCAATTAATAGATATGTTTGAAGTTAAAATCGATATAAATTTTCAATAGGTAATTTACGAAAACGAGCTTTAGTAGTAAGTAACAGTTTTAAAAACACAAAAGTATATTAGGTACTTTAGTATATCTTTTCATAATGTAAATTATAAATAATCACTACTTATATCAAATGCCAAAGGTAGGTAATACGCATGCCAAGGTACGCATGTATTATTTTATAATATAATATTAACTATTAATACAAATTATATGTATGTACCTATAGCTTAATTGGCAGTAATACACAATAATTTGTGCCAAAAGTCAGAATATATTATAATATATATGCATAAATAATATGCATATTATGTACATAATTAGGTCAGACAAAGCTTCCTAAAGGTGGTGTCACAGTACTGACAGTACTTGCGTGTTGAAAAAATATAAAGAGACGAAACTCGTTGATTTCATGGTGGTAGCTTATTCAAAGTCGGTATGTAGGTATTAGGATTACCTAAAATTAGTAGACCGAAATCGCTTTTCCTGAAAATTTAAAACTTAACTAACGTGGTGTCGCCAGGTATGGACCAGGCACCAGTAGCTGACCACCTTCACCGTTTTTAACAAAAATAAGAGCTAGATTAGAGTTTTACCGCTGGCAACATTTAAACCATGTAGAATAGGGATCTGTTTGTCATATTGACAAATATCATATAAAACGGCCATTTTGTTTTAAAATGGCAAGGCGAACAAAATGTTGTGTGCAAATATCTTTCGATTTCAATAGTTTTCTTAAGCAAATCGCTAAGAAGGTAAATAAACGTTTTGATCGATGGATTCTCGTTTCTGATTAAAATGTAAATTTACAATGATTAAATCACTTAGATATAAACTTTAAAACATGCTTGTGAAGGAATAAATGCGACATAGAGTTATTTTCAAGTTTTAGAGGGGATGTCCATTATTGGATCGGAAACACATCAAAAATCCAGTCATGGACCTATCTATTCTTATCATTTAAACACAATTACAAGTCAAAATTAAACTTGTATAGTTTAACTAGCTTCTGCCCACGTGAATTTCGGTTTTTTAACCCCCGACGCAAAAACGACGGGGTGTTATAAGTTTGACGTGTCTCTCTCTCTCTCTCTGTGTGTGTGTGTGTGTCTGTCTGTTCCCCTGTAGCGCTCAAACGGATGAACCGATTTGAATGCGGTTTTTTTTGTTTGCAAGGTGAATTAGTCGAGAGTGTTGTTAGCTATGTTTGATGAAAATCAAGATGGCCGCCACCACAAAATGGCGAATGTCGGGGGTTTTTTAAATTTTTAATTTATACTTGTCACAAATCCCAAGGGAATCATGGATTTCCGGTTCCCGTTCCCGCTCCCTTATGCAACTTTTATAGCTACTTTCAAGGAGGTTTGCTATAGTAATCTACCTATAACCGTAGCTATAGATTTTGGTTTTTTCAAAATCCCGTGGGAACTGTGGATTTTTTCAGGATAAAAAGTAGCCTATGTGTTAAGTCATGGCATAATCTATCTCCATCAAAATTTCAGCCAAATCGGTTCAGTTCGGTATAGTAGAGGGATTGCATCTTAAATTTTTTTTTCCTTCAAATCTTATCAAGTGGGGTGTCAAATTAAAGGGGTTGAAAAGGTGATTCCGAAAATATAATTTTTTTGACTAAAAAATATTGTGATCAAAAGTGAAAGAAAAAAAATTATCACGCAGTTGATATTTTTTATTTTTTAACAATATTATACTTGTTTTAAAAATAATTATGGTTTCCATGCAAAAAAAAAACTGATGGGTGGGAAAGGGTTAAAAAATTAATACCTATTATTGTAGTTCCATTTGGATGCGCCACTTTTAACATTTTGAGAAATGTAGGTATGAGCTCAAAGGAGCTTAGAAAAAACAAAGAGTTCCCGCGGGATTATAATAAACCTAAATCCACGTGGACGAAGTCACAGGCATCCGCTTGTATGCAATATGGGGCCTAGCTCTATATTAACACAAAATAAAGAAGTGTTAATAGTAAAACGTGTCATACGAGTAGCTATGAATGAGGAACCTTCTTTCACCTAGAAAGAAGATTCTCCATAGCTAAGGATCACCTTTTGCCCTCTTGGACAGTGTCCAAGTAATTATTACGCAAGAAGAAAGGAAACCTTTTACAGGTAACAGGCCTAGAAAAACACTTATTCATCTTTTCAAAAAACAGGCGAAAATTCCTCGCTGCTTATGTGAGCAGTATCGTGCTGCATCAGGATTAAGGAGCTGGGACTCAGAGGTCCGTGATTCAATCTAAGCTTGGTACCAAAAATATGAAGTCATAGTGGACAGTTCCCGAATCCCTTTAGTTTAGGTGGGTAGTATAGTACCCTACAGCATCAGGATTAAGAAGTTGAAGCAAATAAAAAATTATGGAACCATTTTGTAAACATCCTCAAATAGACAAGTGTCAAATTGAAATGTGACGAACCTTGGTTGTTTCTACGTAACTTTGATATTTATATATTATTCAAAATAATCAAGGAGCGGATCAACAAATTCTTTAAAAGCCGGCAACGTATTAGTGGTTCCTTTGGTGATGCAAATCTTCATGGGCAGCGGTAATCGCTCAACATCAGTTGACCCGCTTGCTCGTTTGCCCACAATCCATATAAAATAAAACAAGAGATAAAGTTCGTAAACTAAAACCCATCATCATCATCATCATCATGATCAACCCATTACCGGCTCACTACAGAGCACGGGTCTCCTCTCAGAGTGAGAAGGGTTTTTGCCATAGTCTTACCACGCCGGCCAAGCGGATTGGCAGACTTCACACACCTTTGAGAACGTTATGGAGAACTCTCAGGCATGCAGGTTTCCTCAAGATGTTTTCCTTCACCGTTAAAGCAAGTGATATTTAAATACTTAAACTAAAACCCGACTACTCATAATAGTATACAAGTATAAATTAAACATTTTAAAAACCCCTGACATTCGCCATTTTGTGGCGGCGGCCATCTTGGGTTTGCATAGTGCTATTCTACTAGTCAAGTCCTTTCATTTGATACCCATATTAAGGCAGTTGTGATAAAATATGTAATCCACCATTTTGTAGCGACGGCCATGTTGGTTCGATTTTCATTAAACATAGCTAACAACACTGTCGACTAATTCACCTTTCAAACGAAATAAAACTGCATTCAAATCGCTTCACCCGTTTGAGCACTACAGGGGAACAGACAGACACACACACACAGACACGTCAAACTTATAACACCCCTTCGTTTTGCGTCGGGGGTTAAAAATAATAACTTAGAAAAACGTGTATTCAATTGTGTACTAATGGAAGAAAAGGCGGGGCAAGCGGCTAGTGGCGCCATCTGTTATGTCTATCTAAAACTAAATTAATATTCCAATTTAGCTGTGCGAACGTCACTTCTCGATTTTTCGCATATAAAATGTAGCCTATGTCACCCCCAAACTATAACAACGAATCAATTAACACCTCATTCATCAACATTGGCCCAGTAGTTTAGGTGCTTCGCTAGAACAAAAAATTGGATACAAACATACATACATAGACTACAAAAATCATAGCCCTTCTTTTTGGCTTTGCAGTAATCGGATAAAAACGAACTGTCCATCACTGGGTGTCCATAACTGGATTTAGACTGTCCATCATAAAGATTTTTACATATTTCAGTTGATCGTTTTTAGGTTTCCAAATTTCAAAATTCGTTCGACCATTTCTAAATTTTAGCAGTTAGTGAGAAGCTCTGTATATCTGAGTATATCATTGTAAAATTATAACACTCTAGATTAAATAATAAAAAAGTTATAGCTCCTCATGTTTGACTCGGCGCTTAACCCTGTCCATAACTGGTGCCACCACGTTAGGTAACTAACTAGAAATGAGAAATAATTAAAATAACATAAATATAGGAATATGATGTGAATAGTTGTATGACATTAGAAATTGTTGAGAATCGAATTTCCCAACATCTGTGACGAGTCACCTTTAAATATTTTTTTAAAGTTTTGTTGTTTCTTGATACAAAGTGTACCTACAACTTAATCGTAAGTTTCGGATTCCTGCTGCACGAGTTTGAACCGCCTCGGACTCTTAACGGCGATCGACCCGTGTCCGTCCAACGACAGTCGTCCTTTCATTTGCAAGTACCTTCAATAAAATAGAAAATAAAATAATTCATGATTTTAACTTATATTTTATAAGTATCGTATAATACGCCATTTATATCGCATAGAAATTGGTATTTTCAAATCATCTATTTTTTCGTGAGACTAAGATAATTTTCATGACTAATATTCATCTATACTTAGGTTTCAGTTTAAGAGTTTAGTATACCTACTTATAATATAATAAAGCGGAAGAGTTTGTTTGTTTGAACACGCTAATCTCGGAAACTACTGGACCGATTTCAAAAATTCACCGTTGGATATGTACATGATCCTTGAGTGCTATATAGGCTATATATATATATTATGTACCACGGGCGAAGCCGAGGCGGACCGCTAGTTTATAATATATTCCCTTCCAACCAAGCGTAAAGCATGTGCTAGGAGAAGATACGACAGTAGTGCAAAGGGTGGGATTTCGAGCTCTCGATTTGACCGTCGCGCTATTGAGGCTTATAAAAGAAGCTTATTACCAGTTCCTGAATCCAAGATCTCTCTGCCTTTCATCAAACTCGGTTCAGTGATTTTGCCATTAATTAATTAAACACACAAAGAGACACACTTTTACTACCAGTAATATTTTTTATTAGTCAGAATATATACATATTACTTTATATATATTAGAGGTACCCAGCTCTGGCTGTACTTAAGTTTAAAAGGGGAAAATCCGAATTAAATTTTTTCTGTGTAATTCTACGGTTACACGTATGATACGGACAGGTGTGAACGTATTCATAGACAGTGTATGAAAGAATATTTTTCAATGTGCCGAAACTGCACCGGCACCGATGCTTCACTGATATGTGCGAATCGGGCTTAAGTCTAGGTATCCGTTTACATAGCATTACCCATGCCATATTATGTCGTATTAGTTCGAACTTCTTATGTAGGTAGTAGTTTTCGCAAATTACTGTTAAATAAACATATTTATTTCAGACAGAATTTGTTAATGGAAAATTAGGTACTTATATTATTTTTTTCTTTTTTGCAAGATGTTCTTATGACTCACTTCTTAATATATCGGCAAACGAGCTTAGTTGGACGTTGCTGCCACTCATCCAGGACCTCTTTAGGTGCTAAAACCTATAAAATAAAAACAAATTAAGTAATATTAGATATATAGAATGATTTTGCAAGAAGGGCAATAAAAAATTATAAAGGGATACAATTATCTAATACGTTATTACATATTTACATTATGTATAGATTTCAAACCAATAATTACATAGAAATCCGTGCCGGGCTTAAATGTCGGGTAAACGGCCTTTGAATTTACGAGTATATTATAAAAAATATCACGTTATACGCATTGTAGGCCTGACCAATATGCGTAATGCAATGCATAGGGTGGAATAGTATTTTATACAAAATCAAAGGCACAGCCCCGGCACGAATTCCTGTGTAAACAGTTTAAATGAATAAATAAATATGTAATATTATAATTTATCTACACCCATGCTTTAAATCCTCTATTAAAGATTCTGAAACAGTTAGCTTATTGCCAACTTTAGAACACCCAATGTTGTAACAACCATTACATCATCCAAACGAGTGATGTAATGAAATTCGGTACAATATTACATCATCCGTTTTTAACCCCGACGCAAATACGATGGGGTGTTAAGTTTGACGTGTCTGTGTGTGTGTGTCTATTCCTCCGTAGCGCTTAAACAGGTGAACCGGTTTGAATGCGGAGGTGGGAATGGTTGTGTGGGCGTGGGCGTGGGTTGGGCGTGAGTTGGGTGTGGATGTGGTTGTGGGTGTGTGCGTGTGTGTGTGTTGTGTGTGTGTGCGTGTGTGTGTTGTGTGTGTGTGTGTATGTGTTGTGTGTGTGTGTTGTGTGTGTGTGTGTCTGTCTGTTCCCCCGTAGCGCTCAAACGGGTGAACCGGTTTGAATGCGGGGGTGAGGATGGAGTGTGGGTGTGAGGGGTGGGTGTGGGTGTGTGTGTGTGTGTGTGTGTGTGTGTGTGTGTGTGTGTGTGTGTGTCTGTTCCCCCGTAGCGCTCAAACCGGTTTGAATGCGGGGGTGGGGATGGGGGTGTGGGTGTGGGTGTGTGAGTGTGTGTGTGTGTGTATGTGTCTGTTTGTCTGTTCCACCGTAGTGCACAAATGGGTGAACCGATTTGTATGCGTTTTTTTTTTTGTTTGAAAGGTGAATTAGTCGGGAGTGTTCTTAGCTATGTTTCATGAAAATTGGACCGCCACAAAATGGCGGATTGCATATTTTTTCACAACTCCCTTAATATGGGTATTAAATGAAAGGGCTTGACTAGTAGAATAGCACAATGCAAATTCAAGATGGCTTCAACACAAAATGGCGAATGTCGGGGGTTTAGCAGTAAGCTAACTGTTTTAGAATCTTATAGAGGATTCATAATTTATGGGTGTAGATAAAGTCTTGTATGCAACTGTTGATAATTAGGTATTAAAACACTTATGTGATACTATTATCGACCGAATCGATCGATTACGATCGAATCGACCATAGCATATTATTACTCAAATTAGCTCAGGCTGGCATAAGAGGTGATCTATTTCGTTGGTTCTCCTCCTATGTGAAAAATAGGTCACAGGCTGTAGTGCTCAATGGCTATACTTCATCTTGGCGTAGTATTCCCTCGGGCGTGCCGCAAGGCTCCTTACTAGGACCTTTGCTCTTCATTGTGTTTATTCAGGATATTGACACCTGTTTCCATAACTCCAAGGTTTTGTTCTTTGCCGATGACATGAAAATCTTTAGAGTAGTAAACAATTATATGGACCAAAATCTACTTCAGGATGATCTACTTAGGCTTGATCTTTATTGTAATGCCAATAGATTAGATCTTAATGTTTCTAAGTGCTTTACAATATCCTTTACTCGTAAGCTCAACGTATATAAATCCACATATAAACTTAAGGATCAGGAGCTAGATCGCGTATATAATATACGCGATCTAGGAATTATAATCGATCATAAACTCCTTTATGACAAGCACGTTGAACAAATTGTGAACAAAGCATCGAAAATGTTGGGCTTCCTAATGCGATCATCCAAAGAATTCACCAAATTAAAAACAATAAAAGTCCTATATTGTGCCCTAGTAAGGAGCAACCTTGAATACGCATCACAAATCTGGAATCCACGTTACAAGATGTATATTCAGCGTATTGAAAGAATCCAGAAAAAATTCATTAGATTCCTTAAATATAAATTTAATCTAAATTCTAATACAAGTTACGAGGGTCTATGTGCCAAGCTGCACTTACTGCCACTGGCCATAAGGAGAGAAATTAGTGACATCTCGTACCTCATCAATATCGCACAAAGCAAAATAGATTGTGCGCCGCTTCTTGAAAAGATATTACTTAAAGTTCCCACTAATACGCATCCTAGAATTTTGTCAACCTTCCAAATACCGCATACGCACACCGAATTTCGAAAAAACTCTTTTATGTTACGATCCGCCTTTTCTTTTAACAAAATATGCGCTAATAATAATAATATAGATCCATTTTGCATCACTGCTACCACTATCCGTAGAACTCTTGCCAACAAATTTTTTAACGCCTATATACCTTCAGTTCATTAATTTGTTGCCAACCTTCGTTTTTATTGATGTTTACCTTCTTTCCCCTTACTTCTGTTATTTATTTTGTTTACCCATGTGAGTTTTTTTTTATTTTTCTCTGTTTCTTATGTAAATTCTATTTGTGAAAACTTGTTACTAGCTATAATTTTTCTACACTTTTTATCTATCTACTTTTTTACAATTAGCTGTAAGTTTTCCTTGTAAAATAAAAAAAAAAAAAAAAAAAAAAAAAAAAAAAATTATCACATTCGGCTTCGCCTCATGTGATAAACCCACATTCGTGTTTTAATACCCCTTATTACACAACAGTTGCATAAATAACTATTATCAAATGGTTCCATATTACACATGTGTCCATATTAGGTACACATGTCAAATTAACAAATTGTACCCGTATTACACAAAAAAAATCCAGTCTACCCTTATATATTATTAGACGAATCCCGCGACTCCGTTCGCGTGGATTTACGTTTCTTAAAATCCTGGGAACTATTTGCTTTTCCGGGATAAAAGTTGCCTATGTCAATTTCAGGGACGAAAGCTACCTCTGTAGTCTGTACCAAATTTTATATAAATCGGTTAAACGGATATATTTTCAAAAATCCCGTGGGAACTCTTTAATTTTCCGGGATAAAAAGTAGCCTATGTCCCCGGGATGTAAGCTACCTCGCTACCAAATTTCATCAAAATCGGTTACACAGACAGACAGACAGACACACTTTCACACCTATACTAATAAATAAAATTGAAGTGTCTGTCTGCATTATGAAGTCACCAGTTGCGTGACTCAACAGGTGCTGGTCCCCCGCGTGTTGCCCACACAACTTTCAGCGGACTTACTTCCAAATTACGCCATGTCAGATTCAGAAAATATTGCATCCGAGAGCGTAGCCAGAATTTGCTTTTTGAGGGTAAAAAGCAATGATGGTAAAAAGTAAATCTATACCTAATAAATAAAATTGAAATGTCTGTCTGTAATATCGAAATAACTACCTCATATTCAGCTCATATGGTTATTTGAACGCTACCATAACCAAATCACACGTTTTTAAAATTTTTGTCTGTCTGTCTGTCTGTCTGTCTGTCTGTTTGAACGGGCTAATCTTCGGAACGGCTGAACCGATTTTGACGGGACCTTCACATACAAGTAGAGAATTAACCAGGGAGTAACATAGGCTACTTTTTTAACCGACTTTCAAAAAAGGAGGAGTTGTGTTTTTCTACCTATGTACACCGATATCTCCGAGATTTCTGAACCGATTTACGTAATTTTTTTTTTAATCGATAGAGAAACATTGCGACCCTGTTCTATAAAAAATTTGGATTCCAACTCCTCAATCCTGATGCTGTAGGGGACCTAATCCCCAAAACTAATGGGTTTTAGAAACTTTCGGTTATTTAAATTGATATTGGGGGTACCAATTAAAGACTTTATCGTTGAATGAACTCGAGTAGGTACATATCTAACTCCTCAACCCTGATGCTGTGAACTGTATTCCGAAATCGTGGGGATCCCACGGGATTTTTCCGTTTTGGGGACGGGTTTCTACAGATAAGCTACTATTTGTTCTGGAAAATCAAAAGTTCCCACGGGATTTTTCAAAACCTAAATCCACACGGGCGAAGCCGTGGGCATCATCTAGTTTATAATATTAGTATGGATGTTAGGAACAATGAAGCAGTAGGAAGTACCTGGTCGCCCTTCAGCCTGTCCAGCAGCGTGACGCAGACCACAGCCGCCTTGATGCCGGCGTGGTGCGTCAGCGCCGCGAACGCCAGCGACTCCATCTCGATGTTCACGACCCCGGCCTTGTGGGCCGCCTCCAAGTACTCCATTTTGTCGGCCTCTGTGAAGTCACAGAAAGCCCCGTCGAGACGCCCTTGACCTGTAATTTAATAAAATGATGGATTTGATAAAAAGGCCAGACACATATCTGCTTGTAACGTCACCCGACCTGACTCGTATTTTCTTTGATCAAAAAAATACGATGAACGCCAACGCGACGTGGTCACTTCGCGTGGTGTTTATTTTTGCTTCCATACAGTAGTAGGTATGTACATAGCACGTAGTAATAATAAGAATAAGAATAAATTTCACGAATGAGATTATGGAGATCACTAGGTAAGTTGATGGTTTGATGCATGGAGAAAGTAATATACTTAAATGTATTTTTTTTTAGGTTTTAGATATTAATGTTTAGTGACAAGTAATTGTTTTCTAGCCATTTAGTAACAGAATTAAATTAAAACCTGTTTGTGATGATTCCATAAATCAGCAGCAGAAACTAGCGTCTGCATATGAAATGATTCGACCCTTGCTCAGTTTGCGACAAGTAATCTACAAGGAAAAAAGTAGGTTCCAAAATGCTACCTTGCGACACCCCGTGGGTGACAAGCATAATATTATTACTAACTAGATGATGCCCACGGCTTCGCCCGTGTGGATTTAGGTTTTTAAAAATCCCGTGGGAACGTTTGATTTTCCAGAACAAAAAATTGCTAATCTGTAGAAACCCGTCCCCAAAACGGAAAAATCTCGTGGGATCCCCAAGATTTCGGAATACAATTCCTTACAGCATCAGGGTTGAAGAGTTGGATATGTACCTACTCGAGTTCATTCAACGATAAAGTCTTTAATTGGTACCCCCAATATCAATTTTCCGAAAGTTTCTAAAACCCATTAGTTTTGGGGATTAGGTCCCCTACAACATCAGGATTGAGGAGTTGGAATCCAAATTTTTTATAGAACAGGGTCGCAGTGTTTCTCTAACGATAAAAAAAAAATTACGCAAATCGGTTCAGAAATCTCGGAGATATCGGTGTACATAGGTAGAAAAACACAACTCCTCCTTTTTTGAAAGTCGGTTAAAAAAGTAGCCTATGTTACTCCCTGGTTAATTCTCTACTTGTATGTGAAGGTCCCGTCAAAATCGGTTCGGCCGTTCCGAAGATTAGCCCGTTCAAACAGACAGACAGACAGACAGACAGACAGACAGACAGACAGACAGACAGACAGACAGACAAAAATTTTAAAAACGTGTGATTCGGTTATGGTAGCGTTCAAATAACCATATGAGCTTAATATGAGGTAGTTATTTCGATATTACAGACAGACACTTCAATTTTATTTATTAGTATAGATATGGAAATCTACTTTAACACATTGGAATCTGTCTGATAGATAATTCTTAAGGTGTTACGTTTTCCATACTAACTTCATGTTACCATTAAAGAGCGAATGGATTATATATTTACAATGAAATTACATCGCACAGCCTTAATATAATTTTTAATTTGCGCGAAATTATTTTAAATAAAAAAAAAAAAATTATTTTAAATTAATTTACATAAAGAAAACATTACATAGACAGCTTAATTATTATAATAGCCATCTATTAAACGCTGTTTTGCCTAGCTGACCGAGATGGCTTTACTTCACCTTTAGCTGTTTATGTAATGTTTTCTTTATGTAAATAAAATTTTCCGCAAATTAAACATTAAATTAAGGCTGTGCGATGTAATTTCAGTGTAAATATACTTATAATCCATTCGTTTATAAATGGTAATAATAAATTAGTATGGAAAACCTACCACCTTAAATAATTCCAGCTGTAGACCTCTGATATCAATGCTCTCAAGTTTGTAACCCAAAAATAAATAAGTAAATGAATTAGAAAAATTAAATCATTTTTCACCTACTACATAAAAAAGGAGCCGGAAAAAAATTTTTTTTCTTACCCTAGCTTGTGGAGTATGTAGTATGTAAGTACCTAATATTTACTATGAAAGGACCTATACATAAAATATTGGTAAGTTCCTCAGTAGTTAAAATTAGTATAATAGTCAAGTAGGATAGAAAGCTGTGATAGCCTAGTGGTTAGGACGACCGACTTCTAATCGGAGGTCGTGGGTTCGATCCCGGGCACGCACCTCTAACTTTTCGGAGTTATGTGCGTTTTAAGTATTTAAATATCACTTGCTTTAACGGTGAAGGAAAACATCGTGAGGAAACCTGCACGCCTGAGAGTTCTCCATAACGTTCTCAAAGGTGTGTGAAGTCTGCCAATCCGCTTGGCCAGCGTGGTAGACTATGGCCAAAACCCTTCTCACTCTGAGAGGAGACCCGTGCTCTGTAGTGAGCCGGTAATGGGTTGATCATGATGATGATGATGAGTCAAGTAGGATACCTTCGTAGAAGTCGTAAGTGCACATAGTCTTGCCCGTCACAGTGTCGTAGGGATCTTCGGGGTCCGCGAGAGCCTTCAACTCACGAACTAGCCTCTTGTCCAACTTTGCCAGCCGTTGAATGTTCTTACCGAGAACCATCTGTAAAACAAGTTAAACATTTACTTACAAAGATAAAGATTTTTTGACGTATTTTTTTTTTGTTACAAACTTTTCATCAGCTGGCTTTGTACATAGTATCAACATGCACGGGAACTCAGTTTTTAATTAAAAATGGTAGGATAGTCGATTTTGGGCTCATTCGTTTTGTTTTCTTGAGAACTAGGTATGTAATATGATAATTAACACTGTCTGTGTATTGACTTTTTCGCCTTTTCACGGCTCAGCTGCTGAGCCGATATTCACGAAAGCCACAGAGATACTTAGTTCATGCATCCTGGAGATAGACATGACCTAGGACATTTTTTACGGATCACGAAATTTTAAAAAGCCCTGAGTCAGACGGAGTCGCGGGTATCATCTCTTGTTATATAAATCAGCATTGATTTTATAAAGCATAAAAAAACAAATCTGCTTTTAACATGAAAAGTTCACTTTTCATTCATCATTAATGTGGAATTAAATAGCATTCAATTTGTCGTCTGTTCCTGAGCTTTTCATTGCGCGGCGATACGAGTACCTACTTGAAAGTTGAAACAAGTGCAGTTGAACCGCCCGACGCCCGCTAATAGCACCCTTTGTGTATGCCAAAGAGTTTTGCACTGAACTTAACTCAAGTAGGTAAAGTCAACAACTAACAAGTCATAAGATAGAGACCAACTTAATATAGCGACGGGAGCGCGACGAATTCAGCAATGTATGTAGGTACAATGTACATTAAACGTATACTTATTTTTAACCCCCGACGCAAAAACGACCGGGTGTTATAAGTTTGACGTGTCTGTGTGTGTGTCTGTCTGTTCCCCCGTAGCGCTCAAACGGGTGAACCGATTTTATTGTGGTTTTTTTTTGTTTGAAAGGTGAATTAGTCGAGAGTGTTGTTAGCTATGTTTGAAGAAAATCGGTCCAAGACGGCCGCCGCTACAAAATGGCGGATTAGGTACATATTTTTTCACAACTCCCTTAATATGGGTATATAATAAAAAGGCTTGACTAGTAGAATAGCATTATGCAAATCTAAGATGGCTGCCGTCACAAAATGGCGAATGTCGGGGTTTTTTTTTAATTTTTAATTTATAATTGTCTGATAATTGAGAAACCTGAAGACAATTTCTTCAGAATCAGTAACCAAATCGATTGCAACATTTTTTAACCACGCTAGCAAAACAAGCTTGTAGGTAGTAGATATAAGTTTTAATATTTTATTTTTGAAAATAAAATACACAGCCATTTGAGAAATAAAATGTTATAGACGCGTTTCGGCGTTTCTACAAAAAAATGCGAGGCAGTCTTTAGGGACTGCCGATTGAAGTGATCAAGGATTAAAGTTCAAAATTAATGTAAGTAGTATAAATATCGGACATCCCTAGTCTGGGTTTATTAACCCCCGACGCAAACACGACGGCGTGTTATAGTTTGACGTATCTGTGTGAGTATGTGCGTGTGTGTGTCAGTCTGTTCCCCCGTAGCGTTCAAACGGGTGAACCGATTTGAATGCGGTTATTTTTTGAAAGGTGAATTAGTCGGGAGTGTTCTTAGCTGTGTTCGATGAAAATCGGTTCAAGATGGCAGCCGCCACAAAATGGCGGATTGCATAATTTTTCACACTCCCTCAATATGGGTATCAAAATGAAAAGGCTTGACTAGTAGAATAGCACTATGCAAATCCTTGATCACCTCGTGCAGCAGGATGCCCACCGACGGGATGCCCATGCCGTGCTGCAAATACAATCTCCTTACCAATTCGAGAACGTTCCGCAGCGCGCCGTCGACCGCCTCCTCGGAGATGATGACGGTGCCGCCCTCGTAGCCGACGCCGCCGCACGTGCCGATCCGGAAGAACACCGGGTCGCGCACCAACGCGTGGTACATCAGCTTGATCACCTCGTGCAGCAGGATGCCCACCGACGGGATGCCCATGCCGTGCTGCAAATACAATCTCCTTACCAATTCGAGAACGTTCCGCAGCGCGCCGTCGACCGCCTCCTCGGAGATGATGACGGTGCCGCCTTCGTAGCCGACGCCGCCGCACGTGCCGATCCGGAAGAACACCGGGTCGCGCACCTTCGCGTGGTACATCAGCTTGATCACCTCGTGCAGCAGGATGCCCACCGACGGGATGCCCATGCCGTGCTGCAAATACAATCTCCTTACCAATTCGAGAACGTTCCGCAGCGCGCCGTCGACCGCCTCCTCGGAGATGATGACGGTGCCGCCCTCGTAGCCGACGCCGCCGCACGTGCCGATCCGGAAGAACACCGGGTCGCGCACCAACGCGTGGTACATCAGCTTGATCACCTCGTGCAGCAGGATGCCCACCGACGGGATGCCCATGCCGTGCTGCAAATACAATCTCCTTACCAATTCGAGAACGTTCCGCAGCGCGCCGTCGACCGCCTCCTCGGAGATGATGACGGTGCCGCCTTCGTAGCCGACGCCGCCGCACGTGCCGATCCGGAAGAACACCGGGTCGCGCACCTTCGCGTGGTACATCAGCTTGATCACCTCGTGCAGCAGGATGCCCACCGACGGGATGCCCATGCCGTGCTGCAAATACAATCTCCTTACCAATTCGAGAACGTTCCGTAGCGCGCCGTCGACCGCCTCCTCGGAGATGATGACGGTGCCGCCCTCGTAGCCGACGCCGCCGCACGTGCCGATCCGGAAGAACACCGGGTCGCGCACCTACGCGTGGTACATCAGCTTGATCACCTCGTGCAGCAGGATGCCCACCGACGGGATGCCCATGCCGTGCTGCAAATACAATCTCCTTACCAATTCGAGAACGTTCCGCAGCGCGCCGTCGACCGCCTCCTCGGAGATGATGACGGTGCCGCCCTCGTAGCCGACGCCGCCGCACGTGCCGATCCGGAAGAACACCGGGTCGCGCACCTTCGCGTGGTACATCAGCTTGATCACCTCGTGCAGCAGGATGCCCACCGACGGGATGCCCATGCCGTGCTGCAAATACAACAGGCTATCATTCAAGAACAATTAAACCGACTTCAATAAGTTATACCGAATAGTTAACTGAAAATGGAAAAGTGTCCATATTATCTTGAAAACTAAAAAACCGATTTTGATGTTTACACTGTTCCCTGTTGTTTTTGTTGTCAAAGCATGGTCACAATCCGTTTAATAGTTTCCGAGAATGCGTGGCCAAACCTACATACATACAAACATACCTATATTTGTTTGGAATCCCTAATAGACTATCATATGTGAATATATTGCAGTTCCAGTAATATTACATAAATTTTTGTATATTAATTGCGGGCAAACGAGCAAGCGGGTCACCTGATTTTAAGTGATTACCGCCGCCCATGAACATTTGCAGTACCAGAGGAACCACTAATGCGTTGCCAGCTTTTAAGGAGTTTGTTGATCCGCCCCTTGAACAACCCTATGTCGAAGCTATGTGGAAACACCTCCAAAGGGATTTAGTTCCATAATTTTTGAGTGCGCGGAAGGAATGACCTCGCGCAACGCTTGGTTGATGTATGCCAGTGATCCAGGTGGTGAGGATGGTAGCATTTACGGTGGCGTGCGGTGCTGGAAATTAGTAGGTGGAATTAGGTCAAACAACTCCTCAGAACATTCCCCGTTGTAGAGTCGGTAGAATACGCAAAGGGAGCTAATACAATTAGGTACGTCTCGAATTGATAACCTTTTTTTGAAGTCAGTTAAAAATGTACAAATGATGTCAAATTTTTTAAAACTACAGTTATATCACGTCTACTGACAGTGGCGTGTACATGATTTTGGATTACGGTAGGCCCACAAATTGTAATTACTAAAATATAGGAAATACTTCTCCAGTAGGCACCTATAGTTAAAAAAAATATTTAGGGAAGGCAGCGCCTTTGTGCGCGTATGAAATGCACGCCATTGTAGGTATCACGGTGCAGATTATTGATTTGTCGATATTTTGACCCAGTTGCATGAATCGTGTTGACGACAATACTACGGGGACGTCAAGTTCATGCTGTCGCAAGCAGAAGATCCAATCACCGCCATTTCTAGTCAAGTCGAAAATCATGCATTAGTTAATAAATAAATAGGTTTGTAGCGGGCCAAGTAACGTAAGGTGTTATTTCGCCCTCAACTTGCAACACTAATATGTGGGGAGTTGTGATTCTTACTTACGTAGGTAGGTACATTGTTATAAAGAGATTTTGCAGTAGACATGAAGTAATTCAACATCATCGTCTAACACACTCTATAAATAGTAAGTAGGTTTAAAAGTTGTAGCGCCGTCTGGTTGAAAGCACTAATCTCAAAAACTGCTGACCAATTTTATTTATGTTTCTATTAAATAAACAGTCTTTCGGAAAAGATTTCTTCCTTTACAAAGCTGGGTATAAATTATACAATACGTAATACATACGTGCCAACTTGAATTTTTCCGATCAGCCAACTTTACGAAGTAAGCTGATTCTTCTATTTATGGCTTGGCTTTGTCAATTTCAAGTAAATTATTTTCTTGCATGTAGATACTAAAGTTAAGTACTTAAGTAAGTAAAAGTTATTGATTAAAAACCGACACGAAGTCAACACTGCATAATTATTCAATTTGTCTCAATACCAATATCTCATAATGGAACCCGTCTGTCAACAGAGTAAATTAACGAACAGCTCATTCATTAGTAACTCAATTGAAAAGCATCGCCTTGCGCTCATGTTACACTAGTTTATCTTTATTGGCAAATGGAATATTTCTGCAGCAATTTGCGAGTAGAAACTGGTCGGTATATATTTGGTCAGATTCATTTGCATAAGTCGAATATCATGGTCCCTACCTACCTGAAGGAATGATTTAAACGACTATTTTAAGCAGGAAACAAAACGCAAGATGGCAGCGCGGCGCGACGTAATCTGAAAGGCAAGACGCTGAACGCGCGCGTACGCGTGTACGATCAGAGTGCTTAGTCTAAGTTTGGAGCACTCCAAAACTTTGTAGTATACTATTGATCGATTTCAGAGTAAAATGGACCTAAAATGGCTTGCATTAAGGTTTGAGTTCGCCAATACATTCAGCATTCGAACACAGCGAGCGCCCCAAGCAGAAATGTTGTAAAATACATATTCGAACTATGGAATTACGACTTTAAAATAAGAGTGTTTGGGTTCAGTTTCTTAAAACGAGTGAGCAAACGAGTCGCAAAACTATTTATATGTGTAAAATCTTAGACTAACCGATCAGTTAAACAAAGAAATTGAAGTACGCTGCACGTCACAATGCAGTGCGTGGTTCCTACGCGCTTCGCAGTGTTAACGCTTTCATACGGTTGCTTGTATTACCATCTAAAGGCCTCATGGGCGCTGGCAGGGGGGTGCCAGGTGGTGCACTTGCACCCCTTGGGAATCTCGGGATCAACAGGAATTATTGAAATAAAAAGCCGTCTGTTGGAAATCATTTTGTAAATGTCTCGAACATAAAATAAACCGGGCTTCAGATTTCGATTTTCATTTCCGACTAAAATTTCAGTTTTTTATTAACAATCATAATACGGCGAACATTGTAAGAAAACTAAAATCTGCACCACCTGGAAATTATTTCTGCCGGCGCCTATGAAAGGCCTGCTGTTTAACTGAAACAGTTCCTGAGGTAGCGGCGCGGCGCGGTGCTTGAGAAGTGAGAGTAAAGAGCGGGAGACGTCACCTTTCCCGTCAGCTCACCTCTCAGGGTACGTTTCGAGTGCGAGTGCTCGGGCTAGAATAAACTAAATAGGCTAAATACTCACACTGATACACAGCACGGGGCCGACTTTGTACATGGAGTACCGGTACGAGAACTGGCTGATGTCCTGCAGCGTGGTGCCGCAGGGCAGCTTGTGCCCGATCTCCGCCATTATGGTGTACGCGAACTGCTCCATGCGCTTCGGTGTGCCGCCCATGCACACGAACTGAAAAATCAAATAAACTGAAATTCCGAAAAAAATAATAATCCAACAAAACATATTTTTGAGCACCGTTGCTATACAAGTGGATTAGTTCACTGCTAATATTATAAACAAGCGGACACCCGCGACTTCGTACGCGTGGACATCGATTTTAAAAATCCCGTGAGAATCATTTTGTTTTTCCTAAGCTCTTTTGAGCTCATACCTTGCTAAAAACTGTAAAAAGTTCACTGGCGGATGTTTAGGTAGCTCAAAATGTAAACATCCGCTAGCGAAAGTCCCATCAAAATCGGTCCAGCCTTCCAGACATTAGTCAGAAATCTTTAAAGTATTTCCTTTCTAACAAAAAAAGAATGAATGAAATCGAACCATCCGTTAACGAATTACAGCTAAGTACACATTTTGACTTTCATCCCCTCTCCCAAGGGAACCGTGCTGAATTTCGGGATAAAAAGTATCCTATATGTTACTCCATAGTGTGAACATAAATCATGCCGAGTTTCATTTCAATCCATTCAGTAGTTTTTACGTGATGCGCGCACAAACATACAGACAAACAGACAAACAGATAAACAGACAAACAGACAAACCGACAAACCGACAAACAGACAAAAATTTCAAAAATAGCTTTTTTACGTTCTATTACTTATCCCTAATATCCCCCAGTTATTATTTTGCAAAAATCTTCAATGTACAGATACGGCAATTCTACGATTTTATTATATGTATAGATAGAAGATGTATAGATGTGCAAGTGTATTTGTCTGGTGGTATGTTCTTCAAAGACGCAACAGAGCTACGGATAAACATGTATTTTGCATGGGTACTTATCGTAGACCTATGACCTATATTAAAGTGGCATACCTACTACTTTTTGTCTGGCGAAAACAAACAGTTCCCGCGGGATAACATGCTATTTTTCACGCACTTGTCCTTCAACCACATAATATAGCTTCTGATCGACGTGATTTTATGTATGGAATATGGATAATATCAGTCAAAAATATAAATACTTAGAGATTGACATAGAATACCTACTACTACTTTTATCCTCGGTAAACAGAGGTATCCCGCGAGATTTTTGAAAAAAAAAGCGGACGAAGTCACGGGCAACAGCTAGTAGGTACGTTTTAAAGAATACCTATACCTATCTAAATACCAGAACTGGTTTAGTAACCACCACCACCACCACTACAGTCTTTTAACGTCCCACTGCTGGGTACACCTCCTCTCTCATAGGAGAGAGGAGATTTAGAGCTTAGACCCGCCACGCTGCTTCAATGCAGGTCGGCGGGCTTACACCGCCAGCTTCCAACTCCGGGCTGGCACTGAGAATTTCTTGACAGAAAAGACCAATACCTAACAATAATTTGCCCGACCCGGGAATCGAACCCGGGACCTCGTGATCTGCAGTCAAATATGCTAACCACTATAGACCAACGAGGCAGTGGTTTTAGCATAGTAGCAGCAAATTGGTGCTAATTCGGATTTTCCGAATCTATCTTAAAATAATGATTTCCTTTTCTCTATGAACTTCGTTAAAGGGAGAGCACTATAATATCAAAATCAAATCAAATAAACTTTATTCAAAATTGGTACACTGTACACTTTTTGAACGTCAATTTAGGAACAGGCAATGGTGATAATTACTTACGGAAACTTAAAACTAAAACTACGAGGGTTCCAAACGCGCCCTGGTCTGAGAAGAGCCCACAACAAACTCAGCCGGGTTTTTTTTTGTATAAATATGTATTTATAAAAAAAAAATTATGTTTTTTTATGATACATATATAAACCTACCTATACCTGTTGAATTAAAAGACACAGTTAATACTCTTCGTAGTATGTGTATCGGCCTTAAGTAAATTAATTGATAAATAATGAGTACATAATAAGTTCGTTACTGCGAAGTGAGCGGATTACGTGTGACCTAACTCGGCATTACGAGATATCGGATCAATAATAACGCGTAGCACTTCAACTAGTATAAATAAAACAAACTACGGCTGCTACGACAACCAGACAATTATTGTCCTTGACCGTAACCTTATATTGTTCAATCTATTTTTCGTTAGCTGATAAAAAAAATATCATAGAAACATATAAGTGTCGCACTCGGAGCAGTGAGCACGAGTATGCAGAGCGCATAGGACTTTCTTAACGTGAAATATTGAAAACCTTGAAATAAAATGAAAAACAAAACTTCAAAAACGTTTGTGCGGGCAAGGAAGATCGCTTACACCTTCCAAGAAGTTTTCTGCTAGGTATTTGTTTACCTTTAAAGCCAGTTAAAGGAAAAATAGGTTACCATATTCCTCCTACATTAAGTCCTAGGTACATAAGTAAGTCCGCCGAGTCCATCTGTTTGCAAAAGCTAATCTTAAAACTTACGGACTGTTTGGAAGAGGCAAGAGCTACTCTCAAAAAGTAGGTACTGTACAGATGCACGGCTTATATTAAATTTTCAACAATGGTGCTTTTTCTGTTGTACACAATCTCTAAATCTAAAGTATTCCTCTTCCACAGTGAAAATTGTGAAAAGAATAGCACTATTTCTAGATCTGTCGATTTAGTTAAGAGATTGTGCACAACAGAATTAGTACTAATACTAATCAGCTAGTTTTATAATTGACCTAACACATACCTTAACGTCACCAAACATTTCGACAAGGTCATGCGACCCGCTGCCCAGTGCCAAGTGGTAAAGGATGTCCTGGTCCATAAGTTCGATGTTCGGATTACGGAGTCGCACCGTGCCATCTGGATATCTATAAAAATACTCATTTTGAAAAGGGTGTCGGCAAACATTTCAAATCTGTCAAAGTTTAGAGATTTTGTACAACCGAATCGGCCACTGTGAATAATTTAATCCTTGTTTCATCAACGTTTCAGATGGTTTCAAGCTTCAGCATCTCTAAACTCTAGTTTATTGGTGCATGAATTTCGGTAATTTCGAACAATATGCAACTACCTATTTGACAAAACGGTGCAAATAATTTTGTTCGCTACGAGGTTTTAACTATAATAAATATTTAAAAATAACTGAGTAGATATCTACTTACAAATTTTTTAATGTATGTAGGTAAATGAGTAAAAGAAAAGCACATTCGACGTAACTATTTCGTACTTCGGAATTCCTGACACTATTATGTAATTGTATAGAGGGACGTATATTTTAACAATTTTTCATTTCAATTTCACTTCTCAAGAATTAGTAACCCTACAGACCTAGGTCAATAACTTCTATAAAGTTACACTTTGCTTGGATTTATTTTATCTTCGATCTACAACTACCTAATTATTTTTGTGTAGGTAGGTATTTTTGTTGTTTGTGAATCAGCACATTATTGTGACAAATGTATTAATTAGCATTTCATTAGTAATAAAGGAAAAACATATAAAAAACAATACTTAAACACATAGCATTAAAAACTTAACAAATTATGCTCAATTTTTTTTAAATTGCGAATGATACCTCTAGTAGAATAGAATAGAAAAGTTTTTTATTCAAATAAACTTTTACAAGTACTTTTGAATAGTCAATTGAATCCACTTGTTCGGAATACCATTCCAACCGAGAAGAACCAGCAAGAAACTCGGCGGTTGCTCTTTTCCAAAGGAACCTTGACCAGTGGCACTATGGGCACTTGCCTAGGTGTCAAAAATCAATGTGCAGCAAAGATTGTTTTATTTTTGGAATTCTTATATTCTCTAGTTTTCAGATAAAAAACTTTCAGGGATCTAAAGGCTCAAAAAACTGAGAAAAATAAAGAAAAGTTTTACGAAGAACTCTGCCTTTCGATACTAGATGGCGCTAAGCATTGTGGAATATCAAGTATAAATGTAAAAAAAAATGTTTTTCTACTATTCAACGTCATCTAGGTGGAACTTTGCTATAAAAAGTAAATCTTTCTATTACTTGTTCAAAATAATTTAAATTATTGAGATTTGCCTAAAATGCTAGCGCCACCTAGTATCGAGAGGCAGAGTTATTTCGTAAAACTTTAAAACAAAATAACTTTGCTTTTCGATACTAGATGGCGCTAGGTATTTCAAGCAAATCTGAATAATTTAAATTATTCTGAACAAATAATAGACAGCTTTACTTTTTATAGAAAAGTTCCACCTATATAGATAACGTTGAATAGTAGAAAATCATTTTTTTACATTTTAGACTTGATGACAAAAATGCCTAGCGCCATCTAGTATCGAACGGCGGAGTTATTTCGTAAAACTTTCATGAATGATTATTATTTGTATAAATGGTGTAGTGTTGCCAGATGATATTATGTCGTGAATCCTACGAACGAGACTCTGAAAAAGTTCGAAAGCTAGATAAAGTACGAAGCTGTTGCGCCACTGACTTTCGTAACAAAAACTCAATATTCTCTGAACGAAAGAAAACGTCAGGGAGTCAGAGGTCGTTATTCATTAACGAACTTCTGGGTACAAAATCCAAATACCAAGTTCTTATTCTGTTAATAATAATGGTTTGTTGTTGTTTGCTCGCGATTTTTATTAAAAAAAAAAAAGATTCATAATGTTTGACACGTTTCTAAAGTTACTCGTAGCTACTGTACCAACCAAGTTAGTGATTCATACCAATCTCTTTTTGTCCCCAGCAATAATATAATAATTTTTCATAAAAATCTGGTAGCAATGGAAACGTCAAAAAAAGTATAAATAAAAAATTCGACTGAATATAAGACCGAAGGTACGAATATCACCCAAAAAGTACCAATTTCGTACATTTCGTACCTTTCTGGCAATTCTGATGGAGTAGTAAATAAAAGGAAAAAGCGGAATCAATAAACATACTGTTTTTTTAGATATTTTAAACCATGGCCTTTTTCGGAATAATAAATCCATATTAAATTAGGCTTTAATTTTTGAATCTTACTGTAAAAGCAGAAATCCTGCACATTTTTCCTAATCGGTAGGCAGGCACTGGTCATGTCCTTTACAATATCAATATAACAATTTTATGTTAAGTAAATGATTGAATTGCCGTCTCGCGAATTGTTCGGAATGGTGCTTACAATTCTACACATGTGAAGAAGGGCAGACAAAAGTAGCCCCATTTCCGATGGTGGCACCCGTTCACGAGCATGACGCATGATCCAGCCATTGCATAGCAGCATAGCTTGCAGTAGGTACTAGGTATCTTTTGCAAACGATTAATTTCTTACTGTAGAATGTAAAGAGAAGATTGTAGAGAGACCAACATTAAGGGTTTCGAATTTTCATTAACTTATTAATGAAACGAAACCCTGTAGGTAGATAAGTATAACTAATTGGTAATTTAAAACTGGGCAGAAAAATCAAAAGTAACAACCTAACTGTAATCTCGTCCACTTCACTAACTTGGTGCCCGTTCGCTTGAAATTCGTCGTCGTTATCAAAAACTTTCCTGTGCGGCTGGTGCCCACTTTGTTGCTCTGATGAATGCCATCCATTCTTTTGTACTCGCGCTGAATGGCCGTTTATATTCGCAGAATTCGTCTGAGGCATCTTGACGTCTGGTAATAATGACTGGCGATAAAGAAATAAAAAACATAAAAAACAAGTGTAAATTGAAAATTTAAAAAACCCCCGACATTCGCCATTTAGTGGCGGCGGCCATCTTGAATTTGCAATAGTGCTATTCTACTAGTCAAGCCCTTTCATTTGATACCCATATCAAGGGAGTTGTGAAAAAATATATCATCCGCCATTTTGTAGCGGCGGCCATCTTGGACCGATTTTCATCAAACATAGCTAAGAACACTCTCGACTAATTCACCTTTCAAACAAAAAAAACCGCATTCAAATCGGTCCACCCGTTTGAGCGCCACAGGGGAACAGACAGACACACACACACACACACACACACACACACACACACAGACACGTCAAACTTATAACACCCCGTCGTTTTTGCGTCGGGGGTTAAAAACAAGGAGCTAACAAGCAGAAAACGGTCGATTCCCATTGATGCACGCTGTCTTAAATCTATACAATAAATATTTACCAGACCAGTAATTTTAATAAAAAAAACTACTGATATGTAGCTCTATTTGATAACTTTAAGTAAATATACATACATTTCTTATCAATCAATCATCGACTAAATACGTAAAACATTATTTAGAAGATATGTTTTTCTAGTAGCTAACATCAGTCTAGTACGAACATAAATACGTAGGTATGTATGTACGTAGGTATATATACCTATATTATGTTCTATACAAATCATTGATACAAATCTATACATATAATAAAATCGTAGAATTGCCGTATCTGTACATTCAAGATTTTTGCAAAATAATAACTGGGGGATGTTAGGGATAAGTAATAGAACGTAAAACAGCTATTTTTGAAATTTTTGTCTGTTTGTCTGTTTGTCTGTTTATCTGTTTGTCTGTTTGTCTGTTTATCTGTTTGTCTGTTTGTCTGTATGTTTGTGCGCGCATCACGTAAAAACTACTGAATGGATTGAAATGAAACTCGGCATGATTTAAGTTCATACTATGGAGTAACATATAGGATACTTTTTATCCCGAAATTCAGCACGGTTCCCTTGGGAGAGGGGATGAAAGGCAAAATGTGTAATTAGCTGTAATTCGTTAACGGGTGGTCCGATTTCATTCATTCTTTTTTTGTTAGAAAGTAGATACTTTAAAGACTACTGGCTTATCTCCGAAAGGCTGGACCGATTTTGATGGAACTTTCACTGGCGGATATTTACATTTTGATTTACCTAAACATCCGCCAGTGAACTTTTAACAGTTTTTAGCAAGGTTTAAGCTCAAAGGAGCATAGGAAAAACAAAATGATGCCCACGGGATTATTAAAATCAATATCCACGCGAACGAAGTCGCGGGTATCCGCTCGTACTTAAATAATATTGAAATGTCTGTTTGTGATTTCAACTGCCTCTTAAGCTCAAAGATACGATTATTTGAACCCAAGTTTTTAAAATTATATGTCTGTGTATTTGTACGGGCTACTCTTCAGAACGGCTGAACCGATTTTGACGAGATTTTCATCAGCATCATCTAGCAGCCAAGCTATTTATTTGGTTAGACTAATTTTCAGTCAACTGCTTCAAAAAAAACTCTTTTTATTTGGGACTGCATAGTTAACTGTTGCAAGATTAAACTACCTACTTATTACAGAATTCTAAAATCTGTTTGTTAGAGAGTAGAGACATCGTTTTATTTTCCTGTAATAGGCCTGTAGCAGACCTCTGAAATAAGAATACCTAACGATACCGCTGAAGTTCTGCCAAGACTTTTCTGATGTAGGTGTAGACATTTTTCGTGATTACTTACTGATTTGCCTATTTTAGAAAGTGTTAATGAAGCCCATTTTTACCCTAATGTTTGACCCAGTAACCCCACTTTAATGACGCCCCATTTCGGCCCCTTTGCAATGTAGGTACCTACCTACCTATGTTTTTAATAATTCTTTCATGTGCAATAAAATGTGGACAAGCCTTAACATAGCCATTTAATTTTTCATCATTTGGGTACGGAACTCAAACAACGTCACTAAATACGAAAAATAATAATCGAAGGTCGAAGGTTAAAAAAATTAAGTGATAGCCAATATACCTACAAGATAATAATTATTGAATACCTCTATGAAACAAAAACATAAACAGAATTCATGCATTGTGTTGGCAAACAACTCGATCAAGGTTCCATAATTATCAATCACAGATAAATGAAAGGGTGTTGTGGAGTGTGGACGGCACATTCCGATTTGCGTAACATTTCAATAAAATATATTATTTTTTATTATTATTACATAGGTACTATTTTTGTTATTCTATTATTTTATTTTGCGTGTTATAATTAAGTACTGTATCATTTCATAATTACTTATTTTATTAAAATCTAATACATTTCATGTTTTAATTGTGAATTTATTTAGGTAACTAAAACTATAATATTTAAATAGGTCAGTAAGTAATTCGATAATTTTTTTAAAGTGTCGTTGATACGGACGTACCTAACTAGAACAATTTTGAAAAAGTATTTTTTGGATTATAAATTCATTAATTAAATCTTTATAATATCTACAATAAATCTATGTACCTACAAATCTCTAATTAAAAAATAGTATCTAACTTTTCTTACTTTCAAGCTCTATTTCTAATCTAAAATTTCACAAAAAAACTTACCTAAGTACCTAATTCTTTAAGTAATATCTGCCTTAGTACAAAAATTTCTATCACTTCAGTATTAAGTATAATAGGAATATCGTTACACCACTGATCGCAATACTCGATGCACTACACTCGATGTACAGTAACGTAGTGAGACGCCAGCTTCCCAATAGCGAATAATAGACTCAGCCACCTTGCAGCCAAGCATTCGAACGCCGACTCATATACGAACGTATGATAATCCTAGTAAGCATGAATCAAATATGAAATATTTAAGGTTACCATTCATACCGTGGGACAGTCTTATATTATAATGTTATACAATCGAAATGTATGTAAAAGAAATCATTTAACCATTAATCATCAATAACCCACCCTGAGTAAGGTACCTTAAGAATACAACGTCTAATAAATTCTCACGCGACGGTTTGTATCAATACATCCTTTTTTCTTCACCCAATATTTTTTTGTTTCATCCCATCATTCATGAGCGAAGTTAGTGGGAGTTTTCAAAGTTTGTCTATCAGCGTCGGGAGTTTGGACACGATATAACAAGTATAAATTAAACATTAAAAAAACCCCCGACCTTCGCCATTTCGTGGCGGCGGCCATCTTTGATTTGCATAGTGCTATTCTACTAGTCAAGCCCTTTCATTTGATACCCATATTAAGGGAGCTGTGAAAAAATATGTAATCCGCCATTTTGTAGCGGCGGCCATCTCGGATCGATTTTCATCAAACATAGCTAACAACACTCTCGACTTTCAAACAAAGAAAACCGCTTTCAAATTTTACCGCACGCACGCACGCACGCACGCACGCACGCACGCACGCACGCACAACCGCCCGCCCGCCCACGCCCGCCCGACCGACCGCCCAGGCCCGCACGCCCGCACGCACGCACGCACGCACGCCCGCACGCACGCACGCACGCACGCACGCACGCACGCACGCACGCACGCACAGACACGTCAAACTTATAACACACCGTAGTTTTTGCATCGGGGGTTAAAATTAAAAATACCTAGTAGCGGCGAGGGCGCAGGGTTTGCGCCAGTGCTGCGCGGCGTCTAGACCGCGCCACGTCTCCACCTCACATCGCTTTTGGTTAAGCCTATTTGTATGTTGTACTCGGAATAATTAAAGTATTTTAAATAGTTGGTCACCTTAAGGGCCCTTTACATTTGGCTGGATTCAGTGCACTAAATGAAAAAGACTCTAGAGAAAGACAAGTGTAAAGGCATTCAGACAGTAAGACACACTAATTAGACAGTCAGAGTCGACACTGCAGTTAGCATGCTCAATCCAGTCAAGTGTAAAGCGATTTAGCCAAAAAAATACGTTCAGTTGTCCGCTGACCGCCACTCGAGGTGGAGTGCCCACACATCCAGTACCTATAATATCGCTTCATTAGTCGTCGAACGCAGCGCTTTTGAGGAGCGTTATCTATAATAATATACAGAGGCTCGTCTTGACTGACTGACTGACTTATTATCAACGCACTGCCTAAACCCAAGGGCGTAGCTACCGATGTATATGCCGTATCAATTATACGGGGCCCCCAAGCCACGGGGGCCCCCGACGTGCGTAAGCAAATATTAACAAAAACTTCCCAAATTTTTGTTTATTTCAGAAATGACAAAAGTAAAAAAATGACCAAAAAGTTGTCCATAGAGGCAGAATCTTTAGAAAAACTAAAGTCATCATTAGCTATAAATGATTTAATAAATCAGTTTGCCGAAAAAAAGGCAAGGAGAGTATATATTTAATTTGAAATGTTTGTAAAAATTTTAGAAAAAGTGACAGATAAACAATTATGATGAATAAATATTGCTTTTAATTTTATGCAATTTTTTTTTCTTTTGTGAGAAATCCTTACCCTTCATAAGGGCCCCCAAACAAATTTTTATACAGGGCCCCGCCAAGGTACGCTACGCCACTGCCCAAACCACTGAAGCTAGAAACTTGAAATTTTCACAGTAGCTTCCTTTTATGACGTAGGCGCACACTAAGAAAGGATTATTACGAATTATACCCCTAGGGTGGTTAAATAGGGGATGAAAGTTTAAATGAAAGTCCGTCATTTATCAAGTTGTGTCCATGAAAATCGGTTTTTGTACCTATTGTCAGTTAAAAATAAAGAATTACGTGTTTCTGGAATTTTGGAAATTCTACCCCCAAGTGGGTAGGGGGTGGTAAGGGTAGAGGATGAAATTTATAAGAATCCAAGCGGACAAAGTCGCTGGCATCAGCTAGTGTATACTACATTTACTTTTTGAGCAGCGATTTCGAAAGAAAAAATTTAATAAAATATATAATTCGTTGTAGATAGTTTAAAAGCAAATATTTTTTTCATCCAACACTTCCTGCGTCTTTTTTTATTAATTAAAATCGAGATCGACGCAACCATAGCCAAGGCGAGCCCTATTCTTTGATATTTTGATGGTCCCATGAGAGCTCTATAAATACGTGCGACAGTTTCGGAATCCTTGGTTATACTGAGTTAGCTAGCTAATTAGATCAAGTGTAAAGAGCAAGCTCTAATTAGCCACGCTTAGTGTCTGAATTCAGTCACACTGAATCCAGCCAAATGTAAAGCCGGTTTTACTACTGATACCATCTTAAAAACAATTACAGTAACAAAACATGCGTGGACGCAGCAAATCTTAAATGTATGAAGGCCAAACGTTATCATCTGTATATTGTATAAGTACTTATCTAAAGTTTTATTAGTGTATGGGGTCAGTATTCTGAGTGCTTAGTCTCAGTTTGGAGCGCTCCAAAACTTTATAATATACTGTAAGTATACTATTGATCGAATCACAATGACTTCAGAGTAAAATGGACCTAAAATAAGAGTCTTTGAGTTCATTTTGCTCTGAAGTCATTTGTGATTCGATCAATAGTATACTTATAGTATACTTTTAGTTTTGGAGCGCTTCAAACTGAGACTAATGCAGTAAGCACTCTGATTGGATTTAACGCGGTGCACTATGTACACGTACTATAACTTCTACGATAGTTCTTAGATATGTTTTATAGGCGTGCAATTTTGTTTTAAAGTCACTATGTTACCATTTTCTTGAAAAATTACTGAGCTGATTATGATGAGGTTTTTTGCATTATTTGTTTTAATGCCACCAGGAGGCTTTGTAGTTTTTTTTTTAATTTAACTAATGATTCTCATCGAACTTTGCACGTGCATTAAGTACGTTACCATGGATACCAACACAATAAAATATTAACTCCGTGTCCCACATATCTTAGGTGTCCCAACTCCTCAATTGTCACAACCGTGACAATTACTAAGTATATCTGTCGACTATAAATAAATATTGAGGCTACTTGTGGTAGCAACTTTGTCACTATCCAGATCAAAGTCTTCAACCTCATGCTGCCTGCTTATTAATTAAACCGAGAGCTCTGTATGTGGATTATGTTTATGTCGTAGATAAATAATGCTATAGGTCACAGGGAATACCTAAGTATATTAATATATATATAGCTGCTCGTGCTGATTCATTGACTGACTCACTGATTGATCACCCCTCCTGTAAAATTTTGTATGAAAAATTTTTTTTTCACAAATGGTTTCATATAGAGGACAAAAATTCATTCGGAACAAAAATATGGAGAGAGCTGATGATTGAGGATTTCGAAGACTGGTGAAGAGCACGCTTAAGATATTGAAGATAGGTGAAGGGTGTTCGAACAAATGTCACTCGAAACGTCATCCAATTGGCAGTGAGCTGAAAAAAAATTCAAAATGGCGAAAAAAAGATGGCCGCCATACAAATTTCGTCGGTGTCCATCTCGGAGGGTATAAAAGATGGAAGAGTGGTTTCTTCGCAAAAGATGATCAGAATCCAAAGGTCTACCCGATGAATAGAAAAAAAATTCAAAATGGTGGAATTTATTTTTCCATAGAAAATGTATGACGAATATTGAAGAGACTACAAGTTGTAAACTATGCAAGGCTTTGATGCGGTTCTTTGGAGAACTCTCAATGAAAAATATGGGAAGACATGATGATTGAGGGTTTGGAAGATGGTTGAGGAGCCCGGGCAGGGTATCGCAGATAGATGGGAGGTGCTCAAACAAAAATTACTCAAAACCTCATCCAATTGGCACTGAGCTGAAAAAAAAACAAAATGGCGGATTCAAAATGGCGGCCATACCGTCAGCCTCTATCTCACTAAGCATAAAAGATGGAAGAGTGGTTTCTTGGCAAAATATGATCAAGACCTAAATTCTACTTGATGAACAGAAAATAAACCGGTCAAGTGCGAGTCAGACTCGCGCACCGAGGGTTCCGTACTCCAGAAGTATAAGTACAATCTGTTTTTCATTAGTTTGTCTTAAAAGGTAAGGTGCTAATGAAGCTAGGCCTCTAAATTGTATGAGCGCTCATACAACTCAGAGGTCTATACTGTACTGTCTGTACTGTACTGAAAACTGTACTGTACTGTCTGTTTTGGATAAAAATCGGGTTTAAAAAGCATCAACAACTTTTTATCATTTGGTTTGTATTTTAAATTGTTTAGTCAACTCTCCACCACCACCATCACAGGTACAGCTTTTTTACGACCCACGGCTGTGCAAATGTCTCTTCTCTCATAGGAGAGGGATTTAGAGCTTAGAGCCGCCACGCTTCTCTAATGTGGGTTGGCGGGCTGTAACGAATATTGTCACATGATATTGATAATAACCGGGAACGACTGCTTAACGTGCTCTCCGAGGCACGGGGGTGAAACACCGCCAACTATCAACTCCGGGCTGACACTGAGAATTTCTTGATAAAAAACCCTACAATAATTTGCCCGACCCGGGAATTGAATCCGGGACCTCGTGATCTGCAGTCGAATATAATACCCCTAGACCAACGAGGTAGTAAGTCACCTCTAGGAACACCTAATTTCACATCTCCGGTACCTACTTATCAATGTTACCCATGTCTACTGTATATACCCATACTACTCAATTCAAAAAATAAAAATAGATTCAATAATTTATTTATGATTTTAATCTGTGGTTTTCTACCTGTACTTTTTAGCAGTGCAAAGCTGTAAGAAGTTTTTATCATAGACCACGAAAAATAAGGTTTTTACTGTATTTTTTACTTTGTACGGATTAAGTACTAAAGCGACAATTTATGATAATTATTCAGAGAGCAAAAAGTGTCAAGATGATTTCGGAAATCATTTTGTTTTAATAATAATAGAACAAGATAAATGTAGTTCTTATAAAAAATAACATTACTTAGTTATATATATAGTTTTTAATTCTTATTAATATTATGTCAAACTTTTTAGAGGAGTTTGGCTGATGTTTTTTTTTTAAATCCGTAGACTGAAAAAAAAAAACAAAACAAAAGGCGGTAAAAAAAAATATGTTTTACCTTTCTTTCTACGTTGCATTCCTTCTGCGTAGAGTGATTTAATTGTTCTCAACATATTTTTAAAGATTTTCAATCTTAAAATATATATTAATATTTAATTACATATTTCAGACTGTATTAATCTATTAAATTAGTCTTAGTAATTAGTATTAAAGTTAAGTTACTATTGTTAAGTTAAGTGTTTAGCCGATTTCCTGGTAAGTGACAAAATTTTATTACTGAGATAGAATTATGGCGTCTTTTCTTCGCACCGTGCAAGTCAAGGAAACTGCTAATCTCGATGCACCTACTCGAGAAGTTCTCTTATATAATATTCCCGGTGACGGGAACTGCATGTTTTCAGCTCTGTCTTTTCATATATACGGTCATATAAACCGATCTCAGGAAATACGATCGCGTATAGTTGGAGGGATTGTATCGAACTGGGATCGATATGGCATATTTACAATGCGTCGTGACGAAAGCCCGTATGTGTCAGCTGAAGAATATTGCAATGAAATGATGCAAAACGGAATTTACGGCACTACCACAGAATTGTCGATGGCAGGGGAAATATATAAAGATTATATGTTTAAACTGTATATAGATGGTGTTTATGCGCAAACATTCGGCACCGGACCTATAGAAAAAATGATCGGTTTTACAGGGCACCTCACGAGCGGTCATTTTGATGTTTTCATCGAAAAGAACGTAAATCAGGTCCCTTCACAAAATAGTAATTATAACGATATCCATTTGCCCAGCAGTGGGCAAATCTATAGGGCTGAATCTCCAACGTTTACGGAGTCACAGTCCTATAGTTTACATCTGAATAGTAATACTTTAAGCAATGAATCATTAATGACTATTAGTAATACAGAATGTTCTTTGCCAATTAGTAAGCATATACTGATAAATGAAAGTATAATATCTCCTACTTTCACGCAGTCGCAACCCTATTGTTTAAATGTTAATAGTAATAGTTCTGGCAATGTCTCATTAATCACCATGGTTAACGAAGAACGTTCTTTGGCAAGCGATGGGCAAATACTGATAAATGAATTTGCATCTCCAACTTTTACAGACTCGCAGCTTAGTAGGATAAACTATAGCCTTAGTCCATGTAAAGTCGTATTAGAGCAATTGCCTGTTGATAACCTACACGTAACAGAACGATTACAAAATAAAACTAATAGAAACGATATGTATCAACAAAACTGTAAACGTTCACGTGGTAGGCCAAAAAAGCAAGTAACTGTAGCTGAAAAAAAACGTAAGCATTTGGAGGCTGTTTTGCGTTACCAAAAACATAAGCCACAATCTCACAGGAAAGCCGTGCATCGGTATACAGCTGCACATCCCGAAGTGAACCAAGAGGCAGTACATCGATATACAGCCGCACACCCCGAAGTGCACAGAGAAGCTGTCCAACGGTATACTGCTGCACACCCCGACGTGCACCGAGAGGCCGTACAAGTATATAACGCTGCGCATCCTGAAGTAACTCGACAGGCTGCGTTAAGATATCAAAGCTTGCATCCTCAAACTCATCGTGAATGTGTTAGTAAATATTCTAAAACACATCGAGATGAAATACGTCGAATCAGAAATATTCCTTTAGAAATACGTGGGCTGGGTTTAACGGGTGCACTGAAAGGTAACGATTTAGATAAAATTAAACCGATTCATTTAAAATATTCTCTTATGTGTGAAGAAACTTATAAATGTATTTACTGCAGTGCAAGACTTTTTGATGAAGAAAAGTCTCGCACAAAGTGGTGCTGTGGACAGGGCAAATATAACGTTGACCCACTCGGACCACTAGATGCCGAGTTTTACGCAAACCAAAATTTTTTAAAAAACGCTAGAGCATATAATAATCTGTTCAGTTTTTCAGCGCTAGGTACAACTCACGGCTTTCAAAGACCTGCGGGTCACGGTCCTAACTTAGTGAAAGTTCAAGGGCGTATTTACCATCGCGTCTTTGATTTGGCTTATAGTGGTAGCACAAATAATACAGCATTATATATACACGACGGAGAAGAGCATCAAAGATTAGGAAATCAACAAAATTTGTGCCCCAATCTTATCAAGGAGATTTACGTGTACTTAAAAAATAATAATCCCTTGATAAAAGATTTACACTTATTAAATAATCACCCAAGTTCAGAAGCTCGATTAATTTTTCAAAACACAAGTCGACGTACTCATGGACCGATATTAGGAGATAGACCGGTGTCGAATGAGCTTGCAGGTTTGATTGAAACTTCAAACGAACATCACCCGCGAGCAGTAGTAATATGGAAAATTGGTGAAGCAAAACCACACACAGTACACTACTTACATCCCGCATATGAAGCGTTTCAGTATCCTTTACTGTTTCCTAGAGCTCCTGAAAGATATTCCATTGATATTAAAGATAAAGCTGGCAATAAACTAAGCCAAGTAAAATACTATCGTTGTCAACTCTTATCTGAAGAGCGGTTTGCGATCTTACGACGCCTTTCGCAAGAATACTTTGTTGACATGTGGTGCCGGACCGAAGAAGAGCGTCTACAATATTTCAAAGGTATTCAAAGCGAACTAAGAATTGCAACCCGACGTGAAATCGACGAAACGATCGCAGGTGAAGGCATACGACCCGGTAAAGTATATTTACCGGCGAGTCTTACGAATAGCCCACGTTATATGCAGATCAAGTACCATGATGCTATGGCCATTGTTGCACGGTTGGGAAAACCAAGCTTTTTCCTCACTGTTACATGTAACCCGAAATGGCCAGAAATAACCAACAGTTTATATCCCGGTCAACAGTCAACAGATCGCCCTGATTTGTGTGTGAGAGTATTTCAACTAAAGTTGTCAATACTGTTGAAAAAAATCAGATCAAAAGACTTCTTTGGTACCATTGTGTCAATTCTACATGTTATAGAATTCCAGAAAAGGGGTTTACCTCACGCACACATTACGTTCCGTGTAGAAGGAGGAGGGCCCATCGATAGTATGGATATTGATAAATTTATTCAAGCAACTATACCTCCACCGGAACAGGGACGACTGAGACAACTGGTTTTGCAACACATGGTGCACGGCCCATGTGGAACAGAAAGGTCACCCTGCTACGATCAAGCTGCTGGGAAATGTTCGAAAAAATTCCCTAAAAGTTACACTGAAGTGACGTACACGGATGAACGAGGCTCAGTACACTACAAACGTCCAGCTGGCGAACAGCCGGCAATTCGTGAACGAAATCAAACTTCAGTCACTAACAGGTGGATTGTGCCGTACAACCCGGCGATACTATTGATGATGGAGTGTCATTGCAATTTGGAAATTGCATCCACCTCCAAAGTGGTTAAATACCTTTACAAGTATCTGCACAAAGGTCCCGATCACGCAAAAGCGGGGGTGACAGAAGTATTCGACGAAATAGAACACTACGCTCAATATCGATATGTGAGCGCCTCAGATGCAATGTGGCGTCTATTGGAGTTTGACATCAGCTGCAGATACCCAACTGTTGTTGCACTACCGGTACATTTACCCGACGGAGACGCGATTGTTTTCCGTACCGGAACCGAGGCGCAAGCATCAGAAAATTACATGTCCAAATTGAAAATTTACATGATGAGGCCTCCAGATCCTGAGTTGGATGAATGTACTTACATAATGTTTTATGAAAGGTACAATGTCGAAACTCAGGTCCGGCCTAATCCAACTGTAAAAGTGTTGGCTCATGAATCTGGAAAATATTTTATTACAAAAAGAGTACGAGGCGAAATCGTGGCTCGAATTGTCTTTATATCTCCTACACTCGGTGAACTTTATTTTCTGCGAATGTTACTCATGCGTTATCCGTGCCGGAGCTACGACGAACTGCGAACTGTCAACAATATAATTTACGACACTTTTCAAAAAGCAGCGTTCGAACGTGGTATTCTGAACGATAACCAGGAGTATGAATCGGCAATAGAAGAGGCAGCCGGCTTCAAGACCGGCAAAGGTTTACGTCAGCTTTTCTTCGCACTTATCATGGACGGTGCCCCAGCCCTTCTGTTATGGGATAAATACCGTGATCATTTGTGCGATGATTATCACAGAGGATGTGAATCTGAAATAGAAGCCGCTTACGACCACGGCCTTAGAGACATTGAACAAATGTTACGTGCTCATGGTCGCTCGCTGTCAGATTTCGGTTTGCCAGACATAAGACACAGCATAACCGAGCTTGACAGAGAAACTGGAAGATGGAATGATGAGGCGACTGCCATATTAAATGAATGGGAGTCCAAATTAAATTCGCAGCAACGGGCTATTTATAACACAGTCATATTACTTACTGAAGATGATTGTGAAGATACGCACCCGGTTTTCATCGACGGTCCCGCTGGCACCGGAAAAACCATCTTGCTTAACGTGATTGCTGCAAAAATTCGTTCTAATGGACATATTGCCCTATGTACGGCTTCCACGGGTATAGCTGCACTAAATCACGATGGAGGTGTCACAGCACATTCAATGTTTAAGCTTCCGTTAGACTTTGAAGGTGGTAATGCAGTGTGGGGAATTTCGAACAACTCTCAAAGAGCAGCGTTGATCAAAGCAGCACGTCTTATCATTATCGATGAGGCACCAATGGCTCACAGGTACCTGCTTGAAACAATTGACCGCGGTCTCAAAGATCTAATGGAATGCAATACCAAACCCTTTGGAGGCAAAGTGTTAGTATTAGCTGGTGATTTTAGACAAATACCACCAGTGATAACAGGAGCAGGAGAACGTGACATATGCCGGGCCTCAATAAAAAATTCTGAAATTTGGCACTACGTTCAAAAATTCAAGTTAACTGAAAATCAGCGTGCAAAAGAAGACCCCTATTTTGCTAACTTTGTATTGAGTATTGGAGAAGGTGAAGCTGAAACAACTGAAGAAGATTTATTAATTTTAAAAAATATCAATTACGTAAATAGCTTGCAACAATTAATTTATATTATATATCCAAAGTACGAAGTCTGTGACCCAGAAAATATATGTAAAAGGGCGATTCTATCGGGAACTAATGAAAACATAAGAGATATTAATCAAAAAATACTTGAATTGATACCTGGACCAATGACTATCTGTTACAGTGCCGACACTACTGACCACCTGAATGACAACTCAGCTGAACGATTAGAAGGCAATGTTTTAAATTCTATCACAGCACCCGGTGTGCCCGATCATGACTTGAAACTGAAAGTAGGCGCGGTCGTAATACTTATTCGAAATATCAGTTTCACACACCGTTTAGTTAATGGTACTAAATTAATTATAGATCAAGTCTCAAAATTCACTCTGTTAGCGCATCACCCAAATAGTAGTGAGCCCATCGTCATACCTCGCATAACTTTTAAATTTAAAATAGGGCGAAACGGTGTAGAAATGACACGCAAGCAATTCCCTGTCAAGTTGGCTTATGCTATGACGTTCAATAAATCTCAAGGGCAAACTCTTGATCGTGTGGGAGTAGATCTAAGAAGTGATGTTTTTTCACATGGACAACTATACGTTGCTTTGGGCAGAGTGCGGCACAGTCACAATTTGCAAGTCTTGGTCCCGCCAGAAAGAGTTAGCAGAAATTACGCTCTTACTAAAAATATAGTTTATAAATCACTACTGACCTAAAATTCAAAAGAAAATCGGACAAAAACAGTAATATGTAATAGTAGTTTATGAAACGGTTGCATAATAGAGGTTATTAAAACACGAGTGTTAGTTTAAAAAACGAGCCGCAGGCGAGTTTTTTAATAGTATTACACGAGTGTTTTAATAACTAATTATGTAGAGTTTCATACACTACTTTATCTAAACTCATATCTTAAAATCCAAACCATAAAATCTTGGTAATATTTGTCGTGAGTTTTCTTTGATTTTGCTGGCAAAAGATTGTTGGTCGGTGGTCAGGTGGAGTTAAATTCTCTTCAGTATCACTGCTAGACATTTTTCCGCACAATAAAAACCATGTCTTGTAAAGTTTTGAGTAACAAATAAAAAATTTAAATATTATAACTAGCGTATGGCGCCAAAATTCAGTTGTTACCATAGAGATTCTTCTTCTTTTTCGGTTTGTCCCTTTCGGGACAGGCCAAGATCGTTGACCATACAGCCTGGGTTACCATAGAGAAATTAATAGTAGTAGAGGAGTCCTAATGTCCTATAGAAATTAGTGGATCGGAAAATAGCTCAAGCTTGTCAAAAATTTAATTTTTAATAGTTATTAATTTTTAGTAGTTACTTAATTTTAAGTAAACTTAATTTTTAGTAGTTACTCTTCTGCAATTTAACACAATTCACAATGTTTAACGCGTTTGTACAGTTACACACATCTACTGTAAGGAGGTCGCACGAATTTCCCGCCATGGCTCAAAAATACCAGAACCCAGTTCGCCTGTACTATAATGTAGAAAAAATTATTTTATAACATTACTTTGCAATAATTTCCTAACAAAGTAGTGTTATAATGAATTTTTTTAATTTTTTTTTTAAATATTATAGATGTATGTGAATAAAGTAGTCCAATATATGACACATTTTGATTTCATATTCGGGATTTTAAGATATGAGAGTAGATAAATAATATTATGTAATGTGTAATATAAGTAGGTAGATAGCGTTGTAATAGAATATACTTAAACAATATTATGTTCACTTTCTATACTTTTCTTTGTGTTATTATTATTTTATTTCAATAATTTTAAATGGCTTAATATACCAAACATTAAATTTTCAATCATAATACCTTACTTTATTCTTACTTCACAAATACCCCCAGTCAGAAACTTAAGATGTTACAGTAATATAAGGGTTTTTTACTATAACACATCTGAATCACAGGGATCTTTTGTTTCATATATCAAAACATATTTTTAAATATGTAAGTCATTATTCTAAGATGTAAGTAGATATTTTTTTAATTATGCTGTTTTTCATATTTATTTAAGGATTAATGCTTAATAACGACACAATATTTGTTTTAATGTTTATTTTAAGTATTTATTTATGTATCGTGGAGCAAGGTGGCAAAAATATTTAAATTTTTGTAATATTTTTGCTAAATTGCAATAGGTCTCATTATTCAGGCATGCAGAATATTTTTTACCCGATTACGTTAAAGCCAAAAGTAACGGTTATGATTTTAGCAGTCTATGTACATATGTTTATAGTTAAATTTTAATTCTGTTTTAAATGTCTGTTAATGGGAGAACCACGTAAAAAAAAACGAGCTGATGCCATACCTCCTGGGTGGCTTGGAAACTGGCCCACTACACTTTTTATATTATAAAGTAATACGTACCTACACGAAAAAGTTTATACGTATTTATAATATAAAGAATTATAGTGAGCCAGTTTTCGAGCTACCGAAGCTAATTTCACTGTTTCAGATATTCATTTTGTTGCTAAGTTTCTTTAGTGATATGACTCCCAGGGTGATGTGACCTGAAGATGATGACTAAATTCTTAATACAATATACCTATACCTACTAAAAATCAAAACGGTTACACACCAAAGCTATAAATCCAAGCGGACTCCTGTTTCTGTTGTTTACTCGGTCCGTCCACGCGGTCCGCTTTAGCGGGCCGCGCACGCACGCGCCGTACTAGTTATATATATAAAGCTACTTGAAGTCAGGTACTGATCACCTCTCCTGAACAATTTTGTATGGGACTTTTTCACCATAATTTTCATGTGTGTAAAATTCAAAAATATAAGGTCTACAAAATTATAGAGAGAGCTGAACGTGGAAAACTGACTAGGGTGCCCTAAGGGATCTCGAAAACTATCAGTCGGAAAGGTACCGTCCCGAAACAAAAAATGTTCAAAACCTTGGGCCATTGGGTGAACCGGTGAAAAAAATATGGCCACCAAACAAAAAAAAATTTCGTCTCCATACAAAAATTTTGCAAATTTTCAAGAGGCTCTCCAGAACAATTTTGTATGGAACTTTTTTCGCCTCACTATTTATATGCGTAGAACTTATGGGTCTTCCTTCAGGAAAAATATGAAACGTCATGAATGTGGAAAATTTACCAGAGTACCTCATGGGTCCTCCAAAACTACCAGTCATACAGACATGGTCCCAAACAAATGTTATTAAAGACCTTGGGCCATTAGGTGAACCGGTAAAAAAAAGATGGCCGCCGAACAAAAAAAAATTTTCTCCATATAAATTTTTTGGGTAATTTTCAAGAGGCTCTCCAGAACAATTTTGTATGGAACTTTTTTCCCTTCACTATTTATGTGCGTAGAACTTATAGGTCTTCCTTCAGAAAATTATGAAACGACATGAATGTGGAAAATTTACCAGAGTACCTCATGGGTCCTCCAAAACTACCAGTCATACAGACATGGTCCCAAACAAATGCTATTAAAGACCTTGGGCCATTAGGTGAACCGGTGAAAAAAAGATGGCCACCGAACAAAAAAAAATTCTCTCCATACAAATTTAGTGAGTTCTTTTCAAGAGGCTCTCCAGAACAATTTTGTATGGAACCTTTTCCCTTCACTATTTATATACGTCGAACTTATGGGTCTTCCTTCAGAAAAATTCTGAAACGTCATGATTGTGGAAAATTTACCAGAGTACCCCATGGGTCCTCCAAAACTACCAATCATACAGACATGGTCCCAAACAAATGTTATTAAAGACCTTGGGCCATTGGGTGAACCGGTAAAAAAAAGATGGCCGCCGAACAAAAAAAATTTTCTCCATACAAATTTTTTGGGTTCTTTTCAAGAGGCTCTCCAGAACAATTTTGTATGGAACTTTTTCCCTTCACTATTTATGTGCGTAGAACTTATGGGTCTTCCTTCAGGAAAATTATGAAACGTCATAAATGTGGAAATTTTACCAGAGTAGCTCATGGGTCCTCCAAAACTACCAGTCATACAGACATGGTCCCAATCAAATGTTATTAAAAACCTTGGGCCATTGGGTGAACCGGTAAAAAAAACATGGCCGCCGAACAAAAAAAATTCTCTCCATACAAATTTTTTGGGTTCTTTTCAAGAGGCTCTCTTAGACATTTTTGTATGAAAAATTTTCCCCCTACTACACTTATAAATAGAACTTAAAGATTTTTTTTCACAAAAATCACAAAACGTAGTGAATGCGGAAAAATTACCAGAGAACCCTAACGGCCCTCAAAAACTATCAATCATAGAGGCATGGTCCTGAAACTAAAAATGTTCAAGACCTTAGGCCCTTTGGTGAGCCAGTAAAAAAAAGATAGCTACAGAACAAAAAAAATCGTGTCCATACAAAATTTCTTTTTAATTTTCAAGTGGATCTCCAGAACATTTTTGTATAGATCCTTTTTTTCCACTAAACGCATGCATAGAACTGATTAGTGTCCTTTCAGAAAAGATACGAAACGTGATACCAATATTTCTTTCTATCTTTCAAGAGACTCTCCAGTATATTCTGGTATTTGGTATGGCCTCCCATTTCTTTATTTTACGAATATTGAAAAGACTACAAGGCACGCGAGCTGCTTGCAGCTCGCGCACCGAGCGCAACACTAGTTAATATATATATAGCTGCTCGTGCTGATTCATTGACTGACTCACTGATTGATCACCCCTCCTGTAAAATTTTGTATGAAAATTTTTTTTTTCACTAATGGTTTCGTATAGAGGACAAAAATTCATTCGGAACAAAAATATGGAGAGAGCTGATGATTGAGGATTTCGGAGACAGGTGAGCAGCACGCTTAAGGTATTGAAGATAGGTGGGGGGTGCTCGAACAAATGTCACTCGAAACGTCATCCAATTGGCAGTTAGCTGAAAAAAAATTCAAAATGGCGAAAAAAAGATGGCCGCCATACAAATTTCATCGGTCTCCATCTCGGAGGGTATAAAAGATGGAAGAGTGGTTTCTTCGCAAAAGATGATGAGGATCCAAAGGTCTACTTGATGAATTGAAAAAAGAATCAAAATGGCGGAATTTATTTTTCCATAGAAAATGTATGGCGAATATTGAAGAGACTACAAGTTGTAAACTATGCAAGGCTTTGATGCGATTCTTTGGAGAACTCTCAAAGAAAAATATGGAAAGACATGATGATTGAGGGTTTGGAAGATGGATGAGGAGCCCGGGCAGGGTATGTTAGATAGATGGGAGGTGCTCAAACAAAAATTACTCAAAACCTCATCCAATTGGCACTGAGCTGAAAAAAAAACAAAATGGCGGATTCAAGATGGCGGCTATACAAATTTCGTCAGAGTCTATCTCACCAAGCATAAAAGATGGAAGAGTGGTTTCTGGGAAAAAGATGATCAAGACCTAAAAGTCTACTTGATGAACAGAAAAAAACAAGATGGCGGAATTTATTTTTCCATACAAAATATATGGCGAATATTGAAGAGAATGTAAGTTGGGAACTATGCAAGACTTTGATACAGTTCCTTTTCAAAATCTTTTTTAATTATTTGGAGAAAAAAATATGGAGAGTGATAATGATCGAGGGTTAGGAATATGGGGGAAGATATGTAGGTGGAGGCTGCTCAAACAAAAAATACCTGAAAACAAAACCTCGCGGTCCGCTTGCGGGCCGCGCACCCACGCGCCATACTAGTTAATATATATATAGCTGCTCGTGCTGATTCATTGACTGACTCACTGATTGATCACCCCTCCTGTAAAATTTTGTATGAAAAGTTTTTTTTTCACTAATGGTTTCGTATAGAGGACAAAAATTCATTCGGAACAAAAATATGGAGAGAGCTGATGATTGAGGATTTCAGAGACGAGCGACGGGCACGCTTAAGGTATTGAAGATAGGTGGGGGGTGCTCGAGCAAATGTCACTCGAAACGTCATCCAATTGGCAGTCAGCTGAAAAAAAATTCAAAATGGCGAAAAAAAGATGGCCGCCATACAAATTTCGTCGGTGTCCATCTCAGAGGGTATAAAAGATGGAAGAGTGGTTTCTTCGCAAAAGATGATCAGGATTAAAAGGTCTACTGGATGAATAGAAAAAAAAATCAAAATGGCGGAATTTATTTTTCCATAGAAAATGTATGGCGAATGTTGAAGAGACTACAAGTTGTGAACTATGCAAGGCTTTGATGCGGTTCTTTGGGGATGTCTCAAAGAAAAATATGGAAAGACATGATGATTAAGGGTTTGGAAGATGGATGAGGAGTCCGGGCAGGGTATTGTAGATGGATGGGGGCTGCTCAAACAAAAAATACTCAGAACCTCATCCAATTGGCACTGAGCTGAAGAAAACATCAAAATGGCGGATTCAAGATGGCGGCTATACAAATTTCGTCGGTGTAGATCTCACCAAGTCTAAAAGATCGAAGAGTGGTTTTTTGACAAAAGATGATCAAGACCTTTAGATCTACTTGATGAGCAGAATGATTCGAAGAAAAAATATGGAGAGTGATAATAAGATAAGATAGATAAGATAAGATAATTTATTTATTGGAAAAAATTTACATCAAAAATCTTAAATTAAATACATTATTTTCTTAGGTAAAGTTATGTAATTATTATCAATATTTACTCACACCATACCTAAGTGCAAGCAGCATAGTAATGATCGACGGTTAGGAATATGGGGGAAGATAGGTGGAGGCGGCTCAAACAAAAAATACCTGAAAACAAAACCTCGCGGTCCGCTTGCGGGCCGCGCACCCACGCGCCATACTAGTACTTATATAAGGCTATAGGGATAATTTATTGAATTGATTTTAAAATATGAAACCCCAAATATCCTGCATATTTAGCTAGGTAGTTACACTACTATGAGTAATTATTAATTAATTATTTATTGTTATTTCCTTATTAAACCAAACCGTTTCAATTGCGGTATGAATTTCTATTATTCAAACATTAGGTAGGTACCTTTTACCTAATCAAACTTAACCTAATCAAACTTTTTGTATAAACTTATGGCCATCACGATTTCGAATGACACCCGAATGTAGGATTCTTACCTCGGTCTCTGGATCGGACGGATTAGTCTCGACCCTCGAGTCCAACCCAACATCCTCATGTATTTGGGGAGTCTTGAAATTTGTAGGTGACGTTTGACGTTTAAGGAAGACGTTCTCTCTATGTTAGAGCCTATACATATGCACACGGCATATTTTCTACGCGCAGACGACGCGATAAAAACGCAAATCATAATCGCATCAGTCGCAGTCAGAAACCTTTCCACACGTTCAAAAAGTCACGACGATGCATCGATACAGACGACAGTAGGTACGATAGTGTCGGTCGAAATAACGCGATTCAGACGCGCTTCTAACGCGCATTATGCGTGCGTTTGTATCGATAAGTATCGTTTGTAACAATCTGTTTTTAGGCAGAAAACGCGAGTTCGTAAAACACGCGTTGCCTGCGCGTAAAAAATACGCCGTGTAGTGTACCTAATTAGGCTCATATCGTGTCTTAGACAAGGGGTTCAATCGACGGAAAAGCTCCCGCGAAAATATATTATGTACCTATAGCCTATATAGTAGGTATACTAATATAGGTATTATAGAAAAGTCCTGCCTCACTCACTGACTGACTCATCAACGCCCAGGCGAACTCAGCCTAGATAGGTAACTGATACTTTGCTAAGAGTTTCCCTTTATAATGTAGACAGTGAATAAGGCCGGATTTTCCGAAATTCCCACGCAATATGAAAATATAATTCCACGCGAACGAAGCCGCGAGTGGTCGCTATTGAATATAATATATCGGCAGCATATTGCGAACTGCGAAGTGTACCTAGTTAAATTACTAAATGGGACAAATAGATACAAGATTAGATACTTACGCCAAAATTAGCGCTCTCAGAAGTTAAAACCGTGCGGTAGATATAACTGCAATGTTCTTTATCTTTACATTTGCTAACAGTTTAACTAGGTTACCAGTTTCAAGAGGTCGAGTCAAGTTCACCTAGTTTCACTCTTTGTGGCTAACTGTTTTTGTTTACCGAAGTAACAATGCCTTAAGTCTAGGAAGGAATAACGTATCTATTCAGTCATAAAATTAAATTAAAAAAATACACCCATTGAATACATTTGTCACAATACTATCTTCCTACATTATCTCTTTCTCTACCTGAAATATATTTTGTTTGTAAGCTGAAATATTTTATGTAAGTAATTTTTAGATTTACGTAAATAATACAATGGTAATAATGTACAGCCTATTAGTTTAGATTCATTGAAGTGTAAAATCGTTCATTATGAACAGAAATAAGTTACGCTTATGTACTTACCTTGTGTAGGTTTCGCTAAGTAGGTAATCGTAAATACTTACTCGTCTCGAAGCTCGTCGTGGTCGAAGGACATCGTTATGTGAACTCACTAGCACTACACTACTATATAATTGGATTGTCTGTAACAGGAGTAGGCGGATCGATGGGTGCAGCGACTTTAACAAATGCTGCGCGACTGTGGAGCTGCCCGGCTTTTCCGCCCAGCTTCGATGGGGCGCGGATGCGTAGAAAAAGCTTGCGCAGATGCCTACGAAGACAAATTTCATTTCCCATAACACTATATACCTACCTACACACTTATTAAGAGGTTCATTGCCTTGCAATCATTATTTTACCATCAGTGCCTACGTGATATTATATTACGTTAAACGTTAAATATAAATCATTAGTTAAGTTTCTACCTATACCTAGTTACCTACACCTTTCTATCTTTAAGTTGCTGATACCTAACCTAGTTAGTTTTGTCGATGATAAAATGATATGTTATCAATCGTTACTCGCAAATGATGTCACACTGGTTGATTTGCAATTCTTTTGCTAAGATATTCGCATTTATAATTTTTATTGGTTCCATAAATTAATTTTATCTTACTAAACATAGGTACTTACTCGTAATTTTGCTTTGGCCTTTGATTGATTTTAAATGATTCAATTACTCGAAAAGTGTAGATATGGGTACCTCATAAATACATTAGCGGCATACTCAAGTTTTTAATAGCAGGTGCTCGCGACATCATCAAAGTAACGAGATCGCAAAATACTTTGAAGTTCATTACTCTTTGTCGAGGACTCTCTGAAGAAATACTTAAGTACCCATTAAAGTTAAGTAATTTTAAGTATCAGCCCCTATTTCGTCTAGGTAGAAAGGTATATTATGCTTCCATCTAGCAAGTTTTTATGATTGTTTTGATAAAAATGTATCTATTAGCTTCATACACAAGTTACACATTCAACACAGGTTGCCTGTAAGAGATAAGGCCCCTTGCCCGTGCTAGAGTGCAAGGGTGCCCTTATCTTTAAGTTTTCTATTACGACTATTATTTGATTATCGTTTTACTATTTAATTATCTTTTTTACTATTTGATTACCAGCTCTGTAGGTCAGAAAGGATTTTTTCATTTCCATAAACTTTCTTGTTAGGTACCGAATGCTTTCTATGGAATTATTAAATAATACAAGTTCAAATGCTTAAACACTTTATTTGAATTAGGAATACCAATACAATGGCAATAACCCAATAACACATTATATTATAATATACATAATATTATATTTATATTGAATCATTTGAAACTGCTAATTAACACTGAGTAGAAAAAAGAAGGTCAAGTGAGAGTTTGGTAGGACTCGCGCGTAGGGTTCCGTACCATACAATTTTTTTTATTGCTGAAAGGTTTCGATGATCTGTCAGCGAGTGGGAAATTTAGTATGAAAATAGCGTATTTTATAATTGTTTTAAACTGAAACATGAACTTTGACAACAGTACGAGGCTATGGACCTTATTATACAATATTCATTTCAACTTGATACCTCATATTTTGGACTAAACAAACGGACTGATGGACAAAAATAAATATTGTATTAGGGTCCTTTTTACCCATTGTGTGGTACGGAATCCAAAAACTAATGAGCTTAAATACCTTATAAATACAAAATACACTGCAAGCAAAACTCCAAATACATTTAAATTTTCTAAATTTTGATATAAAAAGTAAATTATTATTATATTCTATTATCGCTTAAACTTAAAACATAGGTAGGTACTAAAGTAATTCTACTTAAAAACGGTAAAAAAAATAGATGTAAAAATTCATTCTAAGCATAAATTAGATACATGATATGTTTGAAATCATAAACACTAAAGAACTGGCAAGGCAAATAATAAAAATAATGCCAAAAACATTCAATACACTATACTATAGAACTACCTGAGTCCTGAAATTCTGTGATAGTTTCGCGGTGTGGGAGAGGTGACGGCGATTTAGGGCTGTCGCACATCTAAACGACTCGACTGCAACTCAACTCAAAGAAAAGCATTGAAATGTGAACTTTTTTTATTATTTATTTTGTATCAAATAATATGAAGGAAAGAAGAAAAAACAAAAATTGTGGACAAGAAAACACTTATCTCTATTAGAGATCTCTACCAGTGGCCCAGCTCAAAAATATATTTATAAACGCAAGAGCCGACACAACTTCAACGTCTGCCTTGTTTGTCTGCAGCACGTATGCACAGCTCGCCTGTCCGGAACACACTAACGCACTCGCAAGCGTGTAAATGGCATCCAAGCGTTTGTAAATACTTGGAGCTTGACGTTTGTCAAGCCTCGGCAAGCGTGTAAACTAGGCATCAAGGTGAGCGACGGCCTTGAACTGTTACTTTATCAGCAATGATCGGAATTGAGGGTGCAATTCCTCATGATATCATAATGTGGATATGCCAATTCATGATTTTTTTAAAATATTATCACTTACTTTTCCTTGCTTTCCTAACTCAGTTTTTATTAGTACAATATGAAAAAGAGAAATCTGTTCGATACTGAACATTATATGATATATCAAAATCGCGAAAGACAGAAATCCAGCAGTCATATCCTAACTATTGATAATGTTTCAGGTCGTTGACCTTAAATTGCACTACCTATTCCAATCTATGGTTATCAGTCACCTCTCCCGCACCGCGCAATTACCGTCAAAAACCGTCTCAGTTATACGGTAGGTCCATAGGTACATAAAAATCAAACTTTACAAAATACACGAATTATTTCAGTGGATACTTTAAAAATGCGGCTAAAGCAGAGTATAGAGCTCAGTGTGTTGACTAGTAAAGAAAACCTACAAAAAATAGAATTATTTGGAAACTATAGCGGACCCGGCAGACGTCGTCCTGCCCGCTATTAGCGCCACCTATCGGGTCCAATTTTTCTACTTATAAACCTTCCTCTTGAATCACTCTATCTATTTAAAAAAAACCGCATCAAAATCCGTTGCGTAGTTTTAAAGATTTAAGCGTACATAGGGACATAGGAACATAGGGATATAGTGACAGAGAAAGCCACTTTGTTTTATACTATGTAGTGATGTTCAGGAAGGTCGCTCGCAGTCCTATTCGTCACTAAAACACAGCTCATATTATGATTAAACCTACTAATACACAAAACCTACTAAACACAGCTCATATTATGATTAAAATTAAAAATAAACTTTACTCAGAAACTAATAAGTGAACACTGGCGACATTAACGTATTGTTTTTAAACTGTCTGATCACACGAGGTGATCTCAATTTTCAACTCCGACAACCGATCGCTTTGGTATTTCAATTGAGAACTGACACGTTGCTTACTTGTCAAAAACTAGTTTAGAACGGCGGCGCAACTAGAATTATAAAGAGCCAACGCGATAAGTTGCTTACGGAATTAAACATACTTGAACTCACACATTTAAACAGTAATTCATAGCACAAAATATATAGTATAACAGTAACACACACACTTAATCTCGCTTTTGGAAGTTCAACACACGTATACTTCCTTTGACAAATTGAGAATATTTTTTTAAATTAAAGCTGTGGCAGAATGACCTATATTGTATACAGTTTATATACGACGGGAACAGCAAAATACAGGTGGCCGTAATTTTCTAGAACGCTCTGAACACGAGGCGAGTTGTTTTGTAATCACATTGCTGGCCTAACGTTATCAATAGGCCAAGAGGCCTCGGTAACCGTCCCAATTACCAGTTAACTGTTAAACGGTAGGGCTATTTTATTTGTCTAACTTCACTGGTCATGTCCACCACTCGTTCATACACAGCGACTAGATATTCATATAGCATCTTGCGCTAGAAATATTACTTAACATAAGATTTATAATAGACACGGAACGACAATTCATTAAGAAAATCGAAATATAATATAAAGACAGCTAAATATCGTAAATAATGCGGTGAAATCCTCGAAGATTCCCTTTGGACTTTATCGCCAAATCATACTTTTCAATTTTCTTAATTGCATTACCGCTGCGCTCCGTCTAATGTGACACATACTTTACACTAAACATATTGTTAAAAATCAGCAGTAGAGTACACCTTGAATCTAAAGACGCAGACACATCACTGTGATGTAACGCGATGCAGAGCAATGTGGCGCGACATTCGACCAATAGATTTTGAGCGTGTACGCCGGAGCGCCACATGCACTAGCATGCAAGTCTTCATATTAAATGTACCTATAGACTTCGCCGATCGCCTTCTGTCGCATCACGACACACCAAAACAGTAATCTGTTTGCCCCTTTAAAATTTAAAAAATTGTGAGCGACTTAAGGGCTAGACCCTTAAGTCCAGAATCTAGACAGACGGACTGCAAGTCGACTGCAATATTGCAGTATGGATGTAGTTATATTTCAAATGACATCACTGTATCTCAACCGCTGACAGCGCATTCCGTTGTACTAGAACTGAACGCCGCGAATTGTAATTTTACAATCGGCGTGACGGCCTGCAGTCCATCTCTTTAATGCTAAAAAAGACTAAGGGCCTATTTCACCACCTCCCGATAAGTGCCGGATAGCATAAACGGAAGTTTTGTCACTTTCTTACTTTATGTCAAGCGACAAAGACAAAAGTTGCAAATAACCTATCCGACACAGGACACATCAAAAGGTGGTAAAACAAACCCTAAAAATTCCTGAAAATTTTCGCATGACAAAAACTGCAATGATTTATGTGAAAAGCCAAGAAATGCTAGCCCGTTTATTGGCGTCTCAAGGTTGAAACTACTTCTGTTCGTTCCGATACAATACGAATAGTCTATAATATCGTAAATCATAATAGTTTGTACGGAGCGATGCAGAAACTTGATAACTTTCTAGGGAAATATTTGACCTTGACGGCGCGGCGCGAGGCGAGGCGAGGCGAGTGCTCCGCGAGGCCATCTCTTGCATCAGTGTGATAAATTAGTCTTTTATCAACGTCTTTTAATATGGGTCTTTACACTTATTATAGATTTCTTTAAAATTAAACAAACATGCAAACAAAGCCTTTCAACACTGCTATTTAAAAACTTACATTATTAAAGAAATCAACTTTACTAATAATAGGAATTTCATCCAAATTACTCTTTAAGAAGTTTTGGGTTTATTTATTAATAGTTTATTAATAAAAATTAAAGAATTGTCAAAATATCCACAACTTTTTCCACTTGTTTAAGTACGTGTTTGTGTATTTCATAAATAAACATTTCATTTTAGCACTGCTATTTCGTATAACTATGAGCCTAAATGAGAACAACTGTTCAACTTTTGTGACAATAATAATTCATACAAATCCATTCTAATATTATAAATGGGAAAGTGTGTAGCTGTCTGTCTTTTACCATTGACATTTGGCATAGAGATAGACTGCATCTCGCAGCTACTTTTTTCCCGGGAAATAAAAAAGTTCCAGTGGGATTTTAAAAACCTAAATTCACGCGGACGAAGTCGCGGGCACCAGCTAGTTGTATTTAAAATTCTATTTAAAATATACTTATCTAAAGAAAATTGATTTACTTAATATAGATAATTCTTCCGGGGAAATATAGCGTGAGGTTCTATATAATTGGGGTCAGGTTGGTTGCGGTAACGTCGTGCGAGCCAGACTGCGAATAGCTGAAAAAAAAAACAATAGGTTGTCTGTAAAGTCGGTTTACGGACGATAATTTTACGTGATAACGTCATAAGAAAACAAAGAGAGATAAATGCGTCAAGCCGAGCGCTTAGACCGATCGTGCCTTCTCTATCGTTTGTACTGCGCTCTCGCTAGCACACGTGACAATGAGTCATGCTTTTTAGGCGTTCATCGATTTATAAGACGTTATCACGTCAATAAAAATAAAATAAAGCTAAAAAACTTTTTAAAAGAAAAGCATTATATTCTGATTTTTAATGCCGTGGAATTCTGACGTTTCTTAATGTTACCAGAGATAAGACAGTTCCCACAAAAAAGATAATAAATTCAAAACTTACATATAAATAAAAATCAATTGCCTCATGTAGATATGACAAAATGCCTGACAGATACTTCATACTTTAGTTTGGGGTAAAATCGAACTTCAGATGGTAGCCCTGTTTTTCATACAAATAACTCATTCTATTTTTAAATGACAACTGTCATAATTCCACCGAATTAAAAATCAGACTTTATTTCTAGAATATGTGCCTTTTTAAATAGGCTATCAAGTTATTATAAAATATTAAATATAATTTTATAATAACTCGATAGTCCCGCCATTTTAAATAGGGAGTTCCATTGTGTTTATTGAAAATGGAAAAAATTGAGTTCTAACTTCAAACTTGACTATTCTATCTCATCTATGATAAGATACGTTTCCGTAATCAGCCGTATTTTCAAAAGTGTTTATAAAAATCTTGCAAAAGCGTTTACCGTGAATTTTACAATAATTTATAACATAAAAGTGCTGTGAATTTTGTTCATTGAATACATTATAATATTATTAACCATGAACTCCAGCGATAATAATTTAATCATGCAATCGATGCACATATAATAAATAATGAGAAAGTAACTCTGTCTGTCTTTCTGTTCTAACACCTTTCACCCAAAACCAGTAACCACTGAACTGAACCAATATTAGTCAACTGAACCAATTTTAAGCAACTGAGGAGGGGCATAGAAAATATTTCGATAATATCTTTATAATATACTAGTATGGCGCGTGGGTGCGCGGCCCGCAAGCGGACCGCGAGGATTCGAGTAGTTTTTGTTTGAGCACGTCCCACCTATCTTCAATACCCTCGCCGTGCTCTTCATCCGTCTCCAAAGTCTTCGATCATCAGCTCTTTCCGTATTTTTCCTCCGCATGAATTTTTGTTTTCTACACGAAACCATCAAAAATTTTTTTTGTGTAGAAAAATAAATTCCGCCATCTTGTTTTTTAGTTCTTGATCATATTTTTCAAAGAAACCACTCTTCCATCTTTTATACTTGGTGAGATAGACACCGACGAAATTTGTATAGCCGCCATCTTGAATCCGCCATTTTGGTTTTTTTTTTCACCTCAGTGCCAATTGGATGAGGTTCTGAGTATTTTTTGTTTGAGCAGCCCCCATCTATCTACAAAACTCTGCCCGGGCTCATCAATCATCTTCCAAACCCTCAATCATCATGTCTTCCCATATTTTTCTTTGAGATTTCTCCAAAGAACCGCATCAATCGCCTTGCATACCTAGTTCACAACTTTATACTCTCTCTCAATATTCGCCATACATTTTCTATGGAAAAATAAAGTTCGCCATTTTGAATTTTTTTTGTATTCATCGAGTAGACCTTTGGATCCTGATCATGTTTTGCTAAGAAACAACTCTTTCATCTTTTATACCCTTCGAGATGGACACCGACGAAATTTGTATGGCGGCCATCTTTTTTTCGCCATTTTGAATTTTTTTTCGGCTCACTGCCAATTGGATGACGTTTCGAGTGACATTTGTTCGAGCACCCCCCACCTATCTTCAATACCTTAAGCGTGCTCTTCAACCGTCTCCGAAATCCTCAATCATCAGCTCTCTCCATATTTTTCCTCTTAATGAATTTTTGTCCTCTATACGAAACCATTAGTGAAAAAAAAATTTTTCATACAAAATTTTACAGGAGAGGCGATGAATGAGTCAGTGAATCAGAACGAACAGCTATATATATATTAATAATCGATGATCCTCCTATGAATCGATATATCAACTGCCTCTTATTAAGACCAAATGTTTATTGGACAAATATACCCAACACATGATGAGTCAAATCAAATTATAGTATTTTCTACGACCAAATACACACAAGAACACCCTACATTATGTCGGTAACTTGTAAAGTGTTTTTGCTTGCATTTTCATTTTTGCACAACAAGCGTAGTGGACGTCTTATAAGTGTGGACATACTTATAAGACGTGCAAGACGAGGCCCGCAAGATAAATCCTTTTTAACAAATGTATAGATAAGTATCAAAAATGCTTCAATTCGTCGATGCGTCAGCAAAAGCGAAGCCGTGCGTTTAGATAACATCGCTACTGCACTGAGAATAGCTCAGTCTTTTTCCAATTGTGCAAATATTAGTAAAAATATTAGTACGTTTACGGAAATATAGTGAAGATCTATAATTAAAAACAGTGCAACACAAGTCATGCTTTATATCGCATGCAACACAAACATGCTTTACAATGATTCTCAAGCACAGTACTAGTCCACCTTAACACCGTTCAATCCTTAGAGCGTTCAGAGAAATGCACTGGGGTTAGCGCGCGGGTCCTTTTGGTTACGATATCTTACTGTCAACCACACACCCAGAAACTGTAAATAACCGCTGAATTGTTAGTCACAAAAGTAACATACATATAGTTTACACATATAGAAAACATTATGAGATAGAGTATTAGTCACATTATAAGCAATGATTTATTTTCCAAACCTACACGCAAAAGATTGGTTTTGTTTAATTTATTTCTTTTTATAATATTAGAGGGGTGTGCTTATGTGTTTGGGCTTTGGGTTAATTCAAACACCGGTGCCTATTCATCACATATACAAATCTGTGAACTAAATTGACAGGTCCAAAAGCAGTGTTATCATCCCTGCAGAAAAGAATACATCTGCCAATGTAGTTTCAACTTGCACAACTGAATTTGTAATTATGTTTTTGTTTCTTGGTGCTAGAGGCTTAGAGTACCTAATATTTAATAATAAAAAATATCATGCTATTGTGGTATGCTGTTATTAATTATATTTATAATAGAGAGAAATTATGCTCAAAATTTTTCAATATAAGTATCCTTTTCTTTATGTAAATTTTACCAGCACTAACCAACATTTTATTAATTTTGTCTTGATTTATTTTAGTCTATGATTTATAGGTTTGTAACTGAACAACATAAGTAGCTACATTATACTACCTATAAAATATAGATAAAGTTATCTGTGTTTCTATTTATATAAATAATGTAATGTTTGACATAGATAATAATTGATGTACCAATTTTCAAGTTCAGTCAATAATATTAATGCACCTCAGTAAAACTGAAGAAAAGTCCAATACCGCCACACAGTTTGAAAGCGCTGTCAATAGTCTCCTTGAGATTCTCCATGCACGGCTGGCACCAACACTCAGCTGTTATCTCCATGTCTGAACAGCAAATCCTCTGAAAATATAATAAAGCAATCATAGCGTGCCATATAATAATTGAATAATTATGCAATTTCGAAAAGGGCACATTTCGACTATTTGGACAACACTTTTCTCGTAAAATATTTTTATAAAACAAACAACATGACTCTTTGACGTGACGAACTAGCACGTAAGGCCACGACACTGGAAGTTGCAGGACCGGAACCTATGGTACCTATTCCTTTCAGTGAGTACAAGACAAGCCCCCCGATTGCGTAACTTTTGACGATGAAATGGTATTCATTTGATGGCCCTAGGCATCAAAGTAAAATAAACCATAATTTGATTGAAATAGAGCTCAATTTCGAGTATCCATTCTTATACGTTTAGGTGTGTACGATACGATCCATAACGCTCCATGTTAAAATCAGTTGTACTGAATTTGTGACTTTAAATCAATACATTCAAGGAATATTTTACTTTAATGGCCTTAGGCCATCAAATGAATACCATTTCATCGTCAAAAGTTACACAATCAGGGGGCTGGTTGCATACACTAACACGTAAGGAACATTCCACACTCTGGAACAATGCCACAGACTGCCGTCAGACAAAGGAAGCCTTTCCTACTCTGAACCAACAACTAACAAACTACTGCACCTAGACAAAGGTAAACTCAGGAAGGTGGTGGGACTTATAACAGGGCACAGCCCACTAAACAAAGTTTGTTTAACGAACACCTTTTTATTATAGGTGTCATAGACAGTCCTCTTTGCAGAGCATGCATGGAGACAGATGAAACACCAGCGCACGTGCTCCTAGAGTGCACGGGCGTGACCGAACAACGCAGGATCCACCTAGGATCACCAGCCTCACTCCAAGAAGTCCTCGGCAACCTGGGCGGCCTGCTAGGCTTCTGGAGCGATCTCGGATGGCTGGAAGACTTCAACGCAAGAGGCACATCATGCACAACAGACCTGTATGGTTTACGTGCGGACACCTGCCCAGAAGGAAGATGAAGATGAACATGACTCTTTTTGAAATAAATAGGTCCTTACACCTATTTCAATCATATTTACGTGAAAAACTGTCTGTCTTCCAGTCTTCCTCCTATGTGGTATAATTTGAAAATAATGTGTTGACAATACCTAACTTATCCAATCCTAGTCCAATAGTGGAGATTGTAGATCATAAGATTCAAAGTATTCGTGAACTTTTGTAACACCACACCACTTAAATCATTTGGCATAACTTTCATTGTAAAAATCAGATTTACAGAGCTTTTAAAATATAAACAACTACTATGGAAGAATGTTATAAAAATACAGGGGTGAAAATATGATGATGATTTGAAGTTGATTGTTGATGATGTTGATGAAGTTCCATTGTGTGTGAACCACAAAAAAATATTTTAGTTCCACAGGAAAACTAAAATTCGTAGATACAACATCACAGGTAACTGGTAGTATCTTGTATGAAATGGCTAGTCGAAATTAAACATATTAAATACAAGCGAACACCCGCAACTTCGTTCGCGTGGATATATATTGGTTTTTAAAAATCCCGTAGGAATCATTTTGTTTTTCCTAAGCTCCTTTGAGCTCATATCATGCTAAAAACTGTTAAAAGTTCACTGGCGGATGTTTAGGTAGATCAAAATGTAAACATCCGCCAGTGAAAGTCCCATTAAAATCAATCCAGCCTTTTAGAGATTAGTCTGTAATCTTTAAAGTATCTACTTTCTAACAAAAAAAGAATGAATTAAATCGGACCACGCGTTATTGAATTACAGCTAAATACAGTTTTGACTTTCATCCCCTCTCCCTAGGGAACCATGCTGAATTTCGGGATAAAAAGTATCCTATATCCGTAGTATGAACTTAAATAGTACCAAGTTTCGTTTCAATCCATTCAGTAGTTTTTGCGTGATGCGCGCACAAACATACAGACATACAGACAAACAGACAAAAATTTCAAAAATAGCTTTTTAACTTCTATTACTTATCCCTAACATTCCCCAGTTATTATTTTGCAACAATCTTCAATGTACAGATACGGCAAGTCTACGATTTTATTATATGTATAGATTAAAATTCTTACATCAATTGCACTGCACGAAGGAAAGTCGGCAGTTCCATTGGGTGGTACAATTCGACTCTGGAAGCCACAGCATTTGTATCTCTTTTGAACTTCTTCTTTTACATCCATATTTACTGTTTTCCAACCCTAGAAATAATTAAAAACAATGAATTATTTGTATACAATCTCTAATATATCTATCTCTATACTATGTAGTGATTTTAAATTACCTCTTGAGCCATTATCTGCTGTTGATCAGAGTTGACTGCGAGGCATGCACACGCCACAGAGAACTGCACCAGGAATAGCAGGAACAGAATCACCATGTACTATACGTAAATGTGTTAAGGAAATATTCAATGTATAAATGTCCATTGTATTCAGAATCACATAGTTAGCAAAAAATAATGAATTGTTTATTTGGAGTACCTAGGTATATTAAAACTTTGTATATAAATGTAACTTATAATATTGTTGAGATTTGACCCCCTAAAAGGTCTTCACTCAGCATATACTATGTCTGTTAGGACATAGTGTATGCTGCATAGGGGACGTAGAAAATAAACTACTTATAATAAATACTTGTGTTGTCAATTGTGCTAAAATGGTTTATTGTTTCACTTCCAATATGATTAGTGACTTTTCATATTATTGGAATACTATGGTGAAAATTTGGTCTGGAGAGGCATTAGAGTTTTTAGAGAATCATCTGTTGTTTTTATAATAGATATTCTTTAAAATCTTTTCATTTAGGTATCATAGTGCTTTATTGTATTGTTGAAGGTTAAGTAAAAGCTAGTATGATTAGAAAAGTTATGACTGTTGATTATACATAATATAATATTTATTGATTAACTGTATTATAGACGAAAAAACCTAACACTGAAATAATAGATAATTAAAATGTACTCTGTGCAGTATTTCTCAATCTTGAACAAGGAAGTGTAATGTATAATGTACTGTTGCACAACTACAAACATACTTTCTCATTTATAAAGGATACAAAGAAAAGCATAACTTGATGATGTTTCACAGCTCCAGCCATTCCCAGCAAAGATATAAGAATAAGAAATATGCCACATGCTAGGATGCCTCCAACGATGGGCAAATTAGTGACCAGCGCAGAGGCCTGCCCATATACTGCCACCGAGATCAGGATAGAAGCAACCACCTTGAGACAAACAGTTCAGTTAAAATCCACTTGATATAATTTGTCAATTTAAAATTTCCGATTGTATTTGAAACAATACTCACAACATAAAGAATATTCAACGCGATTAAAGCGTTTTTAGAACAAGTAAATCCTCCACACATCTTGCACTATCCTACACAACGTATTCAGCAGTGTGACCACATTTAAATTGGTCAATCTACTTCTGTAGCTTAAAAAAACTACCGAAATATACCACAGTCTTGGTAAAAACTACCACAAATCTACCTCACTAATATGATAAAAATATAGAGATGAAATAAAACTATATTTCATTACAGTCTGACCAACGAAAGTAGAAAATCATAAAATGCCGATAATTTTAAATGGCAGCACCAATTTTATGTCAAACTTCTGATAACTGTCACTCATTACTGTCAGATGTGTGACTGTCAATTTTTATTATTATTTTACGTAGGCACTTTACCTACATACCTTAGGAAGTTAGGTGTTCCAGAAATTACTTTGAAGTTTTTTTGATGTTTAGCTGAATTTTCATGTTCCTTAAGAGACGCTATCCGTGGAAGAATATTGCAATTGCAGGCTTTACAAAAGGCGTTGTCTCCTTCTGATGATTTAGTCAACCACTTTGAAAATAAAGGGTTAAGCTCCCACTCCGTACGATATTGCCTTCTGCAGGGGCGTAGCTACCACCGTATCTGCCGTATCAATTACACGGGGCCCCCAAGCCACGGGGGCCCCCGATGTCCATACAGGCAGAATGTTTAGAAAAACTAAAGTCATCATCAGCTATTTACCAAACCCCCCAAACAAATTTTTATACGGGGCCCCCGTCAAGGTACGCTACGCCACTGGCCTTCTGTATTTTCTTTTCATGGTGAGAAATTAAATTACAAAACAAACAAATCGCTCTCGATATGTGCTCTTCAGCTCATAATATTCGTAATCTCGTGTTAATTCTTATATATAGGTACATCAAGTTAAAAGTTTACGTAGACGTGCCTACTTGCAAACGGGCAAAGAAGATAAACAAAACAAGACTAGTTATGGCCTGTTAAGGACGGGGAAACCTCGCCCCGAAAATCTTACTAAACAGAAGGTTTCCATATACTTGATCCAAAATCTACCAAATCTACCGGGAAATAAATCAAAAATGTGTAATTATACCATAATCTACCCAACAATTTTTAACTACCACAACAAGCCTTAAATCTACCAAAAAAGTAGAAATCTACCACATGTGGTCACGCTGGTATTCAGTCATAAGTCATTAATTTCTTCACTTTCGCCTGATTGCAACAAGAATTATTTCGCCTTCGTAAAATCTGAAACGTATCTGAATTTCTAATATTATAAATTATAATTTTAATCCAAAATTTCAATAAAACTAAATGTAAACAAAAATTATTTTCTATAATTTCAAACTATAATTTATTTTTACTTTACTTGCTCTCTATATTTTTACACACCGAAAAATTATTAGTGATGTGCGGAATCGATTATCAATAATCGATTAATCGATTATTAAAATGATCGATTGCAATCGATTATGATTTTGCATAATCGATCATGATCGATTATAAAGATATACGTTAATTACCAAACTTTACTACCAGCTTTTTGTTATTAATTTGCTTGCTAAAATATAATATGGTTTGGCAACCCTATCATTGCAAAAAGGGTATTCCCTCAAAGTTAGTTTCACACCAAACGGATAGTCAGCCGCCGACTGTGAGCGAGCGTTATGCAGCTTACAGCTTTTTCATACATACTCAACTTTTCGAACACACCGAACCGACAATACGCCTTTACCAACTGTAGTGAAATAGGGTATTTGACAACATTCAAAATATACTATTGATTGTGGTCATCTTATCAGATAATAGCCTAAAAAAGACATATTTCACTCAATCAAACTAAACTATGTAATTTTACGCGATATTTTGCACGAAATAAAACATAATAATTTTTGAAATTTTATCAGGAACGTGAACGCTCTGGGATTGTTTGTGATGTCACTTGATAGCACGTAACTTAGTTGATATAATTGAAGTTTATCAAGTCAACCGAAACTAAACTTTACACTTGAAAGAATAAGATTGATATTAAAATGAGTAGGTATAACAATTTAGAACATTACGATGTAGCAGTCGCCTTGCGTAGCGTCTCTGTCGCACGCACCGAGTTCCGAAAAGGAGCGAGCGAGAGAAGTGACTTGCATAGCGATTTGTGACTTCACTCGATAGCACGTAACTTGGTTGATATAATTGAAGTTTATCAAGTCAACCGAAACTAAACTTTATACTTGAAAGAATAAGATTGATATTAAAATGAGTAGGTATAACAATTTAGAACATTACGATCCAGCAGTCGCCTTGCGTAGCGTCTCTGTCGCACGCACCGAGTTCCGAAAACGAGCGAGCGAGAGAAGTGACTTGCATAGCGATTTGTGACGTCACGCGTATCATGTGATCAGAAATGTCGTTTTTGGCGTGGTTTTCAAAACTTAAACTTTATCATTGATTTAATTCTTAATACTGTAGATATTGCGAAAAATATCAATGTAGTGTGTTTTAATAAGTAATAAAGAATAATTTAAAACAATTTCCAAAAATTAGTCAAATACCCTATTACCCCCGCTATGAGTATCTATATATGTACAAGCTGTGCCCCGCGATGTTACCCGTGATTAATAAGTTTGTACACATAAATAGTAGATTGTATCATAAGGGAGCAAAATAATATTTTTACGGCGAGGGCGCTTTTTTGAATCCAGAGCGAAGTGAGGGATTCTTTAGTACAATCCTGAACGTAGCGAGGGATTCAAAGTACGTCGCCCGAGCCAAAAATATATTGCGCCCGAGTGATACACTCTACTTTTCATCACCCTCTATGAGGAAATAAAAGGCGCCTCATATTTTTAACCCCCGCCGCAAAAACGACAGGGTGTTATAGGTTTGACGTCTGTGTGTGTGTGTGTGTGTGTATGTCTGTCTGTTCCCCCATAGCTCTCAAACGGATGGACCGATTTGAATGCGGTTTTTTTTTGAAAGGTGAATTAGTCGGGAGTGTTTTTATGTTATGTCTATGTTTGTGTGATTAAAATCGGTCCAAGATGGCCGCCGCCACAAAATGGCGGATTAATAATACAAGTATAAATTAAAAATTTAAGAAACCCTCGACATTCGCCATTTTGTGATGGCGGCCATCTTGGATTTGCATAGTGTTATTCTACTAGTCAAGACCTTTCATTTGATACCCATATTGAGGGAGTTGTGAAAAAATATGTAATCCGCCATTTTGTGGCGGCGGCCATCTTGGACCAATTTTCATCGAACATAGCTAAGAACACTCCCGACTAATTCACCTTCCAAACAAAAAAAAACCGCATTCATATCGGTTCAACCGTTTGAGCGCTATGGGGGAACAGACAGACACACACACATACACACACAAACGTCAAAATGAAAGGTCTTGATGACAAGACCTTTAATTTGATACCCATATTGAGGGAGTTGTGAAAAAATATGTAATCCGCCATTTTGTGGCGGCGGCCATCTTGGACCAATTTTCATAAAACTTAGCTAAGAATACTCCCGACTAATTCACATTTCAAACAAAAAAAACCGCATTAAAATCGGTTCAACCGTTTGAGCGCTACGGGGGAACAGACAGACACAGACGCACATACATACACAGACGTCAAACTTGTAACAACAATAACAACAATCGATACTATCGTTCGCGCCTAGCCCGGTGGGACCACGGGCCCTTCATCTTCAATAAGTGCGCCGCAATTATCTTTTAGGCGCACTTATAAATAAGTGCGATTAAAAGATCTTTTACGCGCACTTATAAAAATGCGCCGAAAACACCACCTTTGGGTGCACATAAAGGCGAACCAAGTCGTCCTTTTCGAATAGATGGGATGAAAAAATATTTTCATCCCATCTATTCGAAAAGGACGACTTGGTTCGCCTTTAAGTGCACCCAAATGTGGTGTTTGCGGCGTATTTATTTATAAGTGCGCGTAAAAGATAATTGCGGCAAAGATAATTGCCGCAATTATCTTTGCCGCGCACTTTTTGAAGATGAAGGGCCCGTGGTCCCACCGGGCTAGGCGCGAATGATATCGATTGTTGTTATTGTTGTTACAAGTTTGACGTCTGTGTATGTATGTGTGTCTGTATCTGTCTGTTCCCCCGTAGCGCTCAAATGGTTGAACCGATTTGAATGCGGTTTTTTTTGTTTGAAAGGTAAATTAGTCGGGAGTATTTTTAGCTATGTTTGATGAAAATTGGTTCAAGATGGCCGCCGCCACAAAATGGCGGATTACATATTTTTTCACAACTCCCCCAATATCGGTATTAAATGAAAGGTCTTGTTGTCACGACCTTTCATTTTGACGTCTGTGTGTGTATGTGTGTGTGTCTGTGTGTTCCCCCGTAGCGCTCAAACAGTTGAACCGATTTGAATGCGGTTTTTTTGTTTGAAAGGTGAATTAGTTGGGAGTGTTCTTAGTTGTGTTCGATGAAAATCGGTCCAAGATGGCCGCCGCCACAAAATGGCGGATAACATATTTTTTCACAACTCCCTCAATATGGGTATCAAATGAAAGGTCTAGACTAGTAGAATAACACTATGCAAATCCAAGATGGCCGCCATCACAAAATGGCGAAATTCGGGGGTTTCTTAAGTTTTTAATTTATACTTTTATTATTAATCCGCCATTTTGTGGCGGCGGTCATCTTGAACTGATTTTCATCAAACATAGCTAAAACACTCCCGAACTAATTCACCTTTCAAACAAAAAAAACCGCATTCAAATCGGTCTATCCATTCGAGAGCTGTGGGGGAACAGACAGACATACACATACACACACACAGACACGTCAAACTTATAACACCCCGTCGTTTTTGCGTCAAGGGTTAAAAATGTGAGGCGCCTTTTATTTCCTCATAGAGGGTGATGAAAAGTAGAGTGTATCACTTGGGCCGTCGGGCGCAATATATTTTTGGCTCGGGCGACGTACTTTGAAATTGAATCCCTCGCTACGTTCAGGATTGTACTAAAGAATCCCTCGCTACGCTCGGGATTCTACTATACAATCCCTCACTTCGCTCTGGATTCAAAAAAGCGCCCTCGCCGTAAAAATATTATTTTGCTCCCTTATGATACAATCTACTATTGAACAAAATCATCTAAGAGTAACTTAGCAACGAGAACGACAGCAAATTCATGCAAAAGCATACAAATGCATGCAACGACAGCAAACTATTGCAATAATTTGTTATGTGAGCGACGTGTGAGCGTGATGTACCTAAGAACAATCAGCGTTTAACAGCACATATCTCGTTTTTGGAAGTCTATATCTAACTAAGTCCCTCAGGAACACTTTTCCGGGATAAAAAGCCTATGTGTTATTCCAGGACATAACCTATCTCCAATCCAAATGTCTTGTGTGTCTCTGTGTTGCAGCGTTAAAAAGTAATAAACATACACACATACATACACACACACACACAAACCTTCGCCTTAGTGTAATAAATAGGTACCTAATAGGTATGTATATTTAATTTTGATCAATTACATTATTTTTTAATTAATCTATTTAATTTTCTAAATTCAATTTAAAAAAATTTAAAAAATAGTGTTTGTTTTTCTTTTTTCAGAATAGTCTAAAAGGTTATAATATAGATGTTGCTACTAAATGCAAGGGTTCAGAATTTTTTCCAGAAAGTAGAATTGTTTTTTCAGTTCTTTCTAAGAATTATTTCATAATCGATCAATAATCGATTAATAATCGATTATTATTTTATAATCGATTAATATAATCGATTAATCGATTATCAAAATAATCGAATCGGCACATCTATAAAAATTATTAATTACACAAAATTGACGTGACAGTGACAGTTGACATTTAAGTTTCAACCATTTATGACAACTATTTGACATTGACAAAATATTTGCACAGATGACAAAGATTCGATTAGACATTGGATTATTATGTGTAGGGTAACTTTGTGTACCTACATTGTGATTTGTGCCTACATATCCTTTTCCTCAGAGTAGAGATTACCCCATTCCTCAGAGTAGAAATGCTTATGTATACTCCGATCTAATTTCTGTTTCGATCATAGAAATAATAATAGGTTCATGATTTCGATGCACACGTACATATGATCCTACTTCCCACTATCATAAATTGTTTGTTCCTCTTCTCCGCCGCAACTACTGAACCGATTTGGCTGAAATTTTGAATGGAGATAGATTATGCCCTGACTTAACACATTTTTATCCCGGAAAAGTGTTCCTGTGGGACTAAAATAGACATAAACTTCCAAAAACGCCATAGAGGGCGCTGACTGTTCTTAGGTAAATCGTGGGTAAATCACGCTCATGGTCCTATAGAAACAAAACCAGCAATCTGTCGTTTTTACTCAAAAATAGTTTTAGATGCGGCAACATTAACCTACTAAAATGGTTTATACTTATTTATCAATTTACTATCAAAAACAGCAATGTTCAATAGAAAATCAACTTGTAAAAACCATATTAATAACAAATACAGCAATCTGCAAATGATCAGTTTCAAAAACAGCAAACTGCAAGTCCCGGCCAATCACAAGCGTTCATTTGATCACGTGTCAAAATGGCGTCTGCATAGTTTTTGTCTTAAGATTTGTGTGCGTATTTTGATAATTTATTATAAAACTAAGAACAAAAAGTTTGTTTGAAGGTGAAAAAACTAAAAATGAATATTAACCCTACACATGTAAATAATAAATATGCCCGAAGAAAGAAAAGAACTCCCGAAAATTGGAAAGTAAATATTAAGAAAAAGTTGAGGTAGGTAATGCATTATAATACCATTACAGGGTTGTCACAACATAGCCTACCTAGTTCTATACCTGTAGCAAACAGTCGATCTCTGTCGCGCTTACGGGATTTACGGCAGACCTGAGTCTTATTATTATTGACGTTCGGGCAGCGACTGTTTGCTACAGGTATTTATAATAATATATGTAATAAATAGATTATTGTAAATTGTTTAATAATTTTGAAAAAAACAAAAAACTAGTTCTATTTTAAACTGTATGCTTGTGTCTTTCTCCGCGTAGATAAAGTTTTTGTATTCTCGCGGAACTCCCTAAATTTTCCAATTTCTATTAATCAATTATTTATTATCATACTAATATTATAAATGCGAAAGTGTGTTTGTTGGTTTGTCCGTCAATCAAGCCGCAACAGAGCAGCGGATTGACATGAAATTTTGCATGGGTATAGTTGAGGACCTGGAAAGTGACATAGACTAATTTTTATCCTGGAAAATCAAAGAGTTCCCGAGGGATTTTAAAAACTAAATCCACACGGACGAAGTCACGGGCATCGTCTAGTCAAGACATATCTAAAAAAGATAGCATTCTACAAATAAGTTAACATATTTTTCTTCTTTCTTTGATTTTTCGTCTTTCTTTACAGATATTCCTCAAAAAGCTTACCTACTCGAGTATGTAAGCATAACACAAAAGCATTGCAATGTGCAACACTGTCAATGAATGATCTACAAAGCATAAATCACAAATTTTATAAGAATTCTAATAAACACGACCAGGACATTATGCTTTTTAAATTGTGTTCCATACAAGAAACAAAAATAAGGCCGAATTTTAAGGGGAAGAAAAAATTTAAAACAAATTATTCTGTATTTATAAACAAAAAGAGAGTACCAATTTGTCAAAAATTCTTTCTGGAAATTTTTGGCATAACAAAGTATAGGGTCGAATATTTAATGAAAAAGTTTTATGAAACTGGTGAGTTTCCTCAGGAAGCTCGTGGAGGCGACCGTAAGACCAAATTGTATGCTGCAAAGAAAGAATCGGTCCAGCGTTTTATAGAAAGTCTGAAATGTATAGAGTCGCATTACTGTCGGAAAAGCAAATACTCGGAAAGAAAATATTTAAGTTGTGAATTAAATATTACAAAACTTTATCGGATGTATAAAAATGACCCACAAAATGCACAACTTGGAGTAAAATTATCGTATTTCCGAAACATTTTCAATAGTGAATACAATATAGGGTTTGGCATACCACAAACAGATGTTTGCTCAAAATGTTTGGAACTTAGAGAAAAGATAAAAAGGGAGCAAGACGAAAATAAAAAAAAAGTTTTGATGACAGAAAAAAGGGTCCATTCTATGCGGGCAAAATCATTTTTCGAGAATCTAAGAGATACAACACCAGGTTTGAAAATAATATCTTTTGATTTTCAAAAAAATTTACCACTACCCAAAGTACCCGATCAGTCATGTTATTATAGCCGACAGTTATACTTCTATAATTTTGCAGCTGTAGAGGGATCTTCAAAATTACCGTTATGTAAAGATCGTGTTTTTTCCTACTATTGTACGGAAAACGAATTTGCGAAAAATGCAAACTTAGTGGCATCTGCCGTTTATGACCGCCTTTGTAAAACTGATAAAACAGGCATTACAAAAATACGTTTAGTTGCTGATGGGTGCGGCGGGCAAAATAAAAACTGCATTTTAATAGGAATGTGCTGCAAATGGCTCTTGGAAAATCTTAACATTAAAGTTTTAGAAGTTATATTTCCCGTAACTGGTCACTCTTTTATGCCCGCCGACCGTCTTTTTGGAGTAATTGAAAAAAAATTGCGCTTGATCGAAGTTATACTGCATCCAACAGAAATAACAAGTGTTATAGCGGAAAATGCAACATTATTAAGATTCGGTGATGACTGCACAGTTTATGACTGGAAGACAACCGTCAAAGATGTGGTAAAACTAACTACAAGTAGGAATGTTAAATTTAATGAGTGCAAAAGATTCATATTGCGTCGTTCAAAAAAACGTGATAATGTACTTGTGAAGGGCGAAATATATTATAAAAGCTATATCGCCACTCCACAGAACATTTGTAGGCCAAGAAAAACTATTGGTATGATTAATCCAATAATACTGCCCAGTACTGTGGCAGTTAATAAAAATAAATTAAATGACGTGAGCAAATTACTAAGCAAACATTTTGGTGCGGAATGGCAAGACTTACATGATTTAAACTTTTATAAAGAAATACTGTCAAGTCAGGAAGCTTTTCAAGAAGCATCTCATGAAGATACTAATTATTGTGATGAGGGAGTCGAGGAACCAGACGTACTTCGTGTCTAATTTTTTTTTTTTGATAAATTTTTGTATCTTTATTTTTGTACTTAAAACTATTTTAGTCAGTAAGTATAAGTAATGAAAACTTAATAGAAAAATAATATGAAAAAATTCAAGTTTATGTTTTGTACAACCCTGTTTATATTCCAACATGGCAAGAATCAAAAGCAGCAATCTTCGAATAAGACAAGAAACAAAACTAGCAATCTGACATTCGTTTAGAAACATATCCAGCAATGTTTAAAAATTAGTATCAAAAACAGCAATCTACAAAATTAAAAATTCGTTATTACTTTATTTTAAACATTTTACTAAGAACAAATAAGTTTAATTCTAGGAACAAGTATCTATGGAAGCGAAATATTTTAGACGAAATCAAACATCTCTTTGACTCACTCACTCGTACCGATTTTAAGCATAAGAAAGAAAGAGAAGTCTGCTACTATCAGTTGTCCTACTTTAAAAAAAATAACCACTTTTTCCTAGTCTGACGTAGTTCAACCGTGGACGTAGTTTAGCAGAAAGGACCCAATCTACAAAATGGTAAAAATGAGTTATACAGGGTATAAGGAGACCGCTTCCGAAAACTTGTCGCTATTATTAGACTACCTAAACACAATCCAGTATAACCGCAATAACCTTATAGCGTAGGTATCACGCGCAACAACGTGACTGCGCGAGGTCAAGGTAACGCAAAGTTCGCTGTTCTCCAGCGTCAGCTGATTTTATTTATCAGTACTATCACCTATCTTCGTTTTCGAGAGCGTTTCGCATACACCTATTCAAAGAGATCCTAAAGGTTGTTTCTTTCACTCAGAAAAAAAGATCCCTGATCCTACAATGTTATCATGGTTTTTTATGTTATGTATGAAATTATGTGTGCGTTGGGCGTTTGGGCGTGCCTAATAAACTCGTATGTTTGCTACGAGAATTTCTTATAAATCATACCGTCCGTTACCGCCTGGACCAAGAGCGTCACCAGCTGATGGGCAAAGGGGGGGACTAGATTAATAATATATACGGAGGATGGAAAGAAAAATGAATTTTAGGTCCAGTCGAGAGGTTATGAAGGTGTAAAGCAAGTATTACAAGTTCTTGAATTGACGTGAAAATCATCATCATCATCATCATCATGATCAACCCATTACCGGCTCACTACAGAGCATGGGTCTCCTCTCAGAGTGAGAAGGGTTTTGGCCATAGTCTACCACGCTGGCCAAGCGGATTGGCAGACTTCACACGCCTTTGAGAACGTTATGGAGAGAACTCTCAGGTATGCAGGTTTCCTCACGATGTTGTCCTTCATCGTTAAAGCAAGTGATATTTAAATACTTTTAAAACGCACATAACTCCGAAAAGTTAGAGGTGCGTGCCCGGGATCGAACCCACGACCTCCGATTAGAAGTCGGTTGCCCTAACCACTAGGCTATCACAGCTTTTATTTGGAAGACGTGAAAATAGTTATTAATTATAAGTCAAGTGAGTGAATTTAGGACTTTGTTTGCATTTGGCTATACTCTGATTTTTAATTCGGTGGAAATCTGACGTTTCGTAATGTTACCAGAGATAAAACAATTCTCACAAAAGAGATAAAAAAATCAAAACTTATTGTTATAAAAATCAACTGCCTCATGTAGCAAGTGCCAAGCGGGAGCAGATAGACATCTGCCCCCCTAGAGATTTGATAAAATTCATAATTTTATCAAATCTCTAGGGGGGGGCAGATGTCCCTATCTGCTCCCGCTTGGCAACACCCATGGCCTGGACGGCATCTTATCATCTCCGAGACCACTTGGTGCTTGAGTCCCCCGGCAGTGCTGTTTCCTCTCTTGTATGCGCTATTTACCAGCGACATACATTGCACCCCAGATGTTATGTTAGCCTAGTTTGCGGACGATAAGATGACATATACGACCCATACCCAATTCTCGGTCATTCGATCTCGACTCCAAGTTACGGCTAGTCATCTAGGGTCTAGGCGACTGGTTCCGCCGTTGGAGGATAGAGGTCAACGGTGAAAAAACGTAACTGTGCTTTTTACAGGAAATCGTGGTAGCAAGTACTCCGGCAAACGTGCCGTGCCGATTAATTTCAATACGGCGTTCTTTTCCCCTGGCAAGACAAAGCCAAATATCTAAGTGTGAACTTAGACGATAAGATGAACTTTGCCGCTCAAAGACGTAAAGCCCCAAAAGGCAGCATTTGTGCTCAAGTTGTGCATTGTGATCGAGCAAAGAACCTGTATTCGCTCAATAATGTCCTGCACATGCATAGTATTTGCACATATCCCTCCCTTCTCGATTAAAGCAGACTAGGTAGTTTTGCAAACACTGCAGAATAAGTTTCTGCACACGGCAATGGGTGCCCCGTGGTTTGTGCGCAATATTGATCTCCAAGATCTCGATCTCCCTGTTCTAGCCCAACACTTTAAGCAGTTTTCAAAGAATTACCTTGAGAAAGCTGCCCGCCATACTTTGACGTGAATCCCTTCCTCTGTTACGGGGACGTATGGATTAGTCTATTGCAAAACTAGCATTCCAACGTCACGTAAGCCGAGTTTCGAGACTCACAGGAGACGCCCTTAAGAGGATGTTCTCCCCGATTTTTTTCAAGCCCTTGGGCTCTAGCTCCGCTGGCAGAGTTTCTGCGCTCGCTTCCCCCTAAGGGCCTAAACATTCCGAAATAAATCATTTTTATTTAAAAACTAGATGATGCCCACGGCTTCGCCCGTGTGGATTTAGGTTTTTAAAAATCCCGTGGGAACGTTTGATTTTCCAGAACAAAAAGTTGCTAATCTGTAGAAACCCGTCCCCAAAACGGAAAAATCTCGTGGGATCCCCAAGATTTCGGAATACAATTCCTTACAGCATCAGGGTTGAAGAGTTGGATATGTACCTACTCGAGTTCATTCAACGATAAAGTCTTTAATTGGTGCCCCCAATATCAATTTTCCGAAAGTTTCTAAAACTCATTAGTTTTGGGGATTAGGTCCCCTACAGCATCAGGATTGAGGAGTTGGAATCCAAATTTTTTATATAACAGGGTCGCAGTGTTTCTCTATCGATTAAAAAAAAAATTACGCAAATCGGTTCAGAAATCTCGGAGATATTGGTGTACATAGGTAGAAAAACACAACTCCTCCTTTTTTGAAAGTCGGTTAAAAAAGTAGCCTATGTTACTCCCTGGTTAATTCTCTACTTGTATGTGAAGGTCCCGTCAAAATCGGTTCAGCCGTTCCGAAGATTAGCCCGTTCAAACAGACAGACAGACAGACAGACAGACAGACAGACAGACAAAAATTTTAAAAACGTGTGATTCGGTTATGGTAGCGTTCAAATAACCATATGAGCTTAATATGAGGTAGTTATTTCGATATTACAGACAGACACTTCAATTTTATTTATTAGTATAGATATCAATTTTTTTAGAAAGTTTTGTTTTTAGTTCCTTTCTGAGCATTAAGAAAAATAACCCGTAGTGTTAAAACCAATTTAGCAGAAACGACTCAAACCCAAATTTTCCCCGATAACCGTAAGATACGTCAGTCTTTGAAGTACAATAAAAATATTAGTATTTTTGCCCATATTTGACAATATTTTCAACTATTCCAAAGACAATATCATTGCAGCAATTACCATCCTAACTTCAAACCTCGATTACTCAGAATAACTTTTTATGGGTTGGGTCATTTCTACTAAGCTACGTCCAGTTGACTGTCAATTTCTCGTAGGGTAAACGGCAAGTATTAACGACCCCCTTAAGATAATTTTAAAATCGATATCAATTATTAACAGTAGTATATTACTAAGTAAATTACAAAATAGCACTAGCTTTCACATTTTTATTTGTTGTTTATGTTATTTTATGTTACTTACATATTCTATAGTTTATTTGCACTACCTTAAATGCTTTTAAATATAAGATTACCGTATAATAAATATCCATATGCCTATTTGTAGGTACTAACTATAACATGTACTAATTAAAAAGCGGTGATAGCCATCATTTGCTGTAACAGTGAAGAAAAACCTGCATGCCTGAGACTCTGCATAATGTTCTCAAAGGCTACCAATCCACACTTGGTCAGCATGGTGTACTTCGGCATAAACCTTTCTCATTCTGAGACGAGACTCGTGCCCTGTAGTGGGCCGTTAAGGCGTTGATAATGATGATGATGAATTATAACGTGTCTGAGAAGTAGTCTTTAATAGAATCATATCGCGTTTGAGCATTAGTGAAACTTAACCGCGTGTTATTCTCTCATAATACACCTATTCGACTTTTACAGCGAAGCTGCATAAACCGTGACTAATTAATAAAGGGATTGTCAGATAAAAAATTTCGCACAACAAAGCACTTAGAACTTAAAAAATTACAAAATAACGTAATTTGACTTAGTTATGTGGATGCTCTATAAGTCGGCAGTTTAACGTCTGTGTCACGTTTAAAAATTCGTAGACATGTCAAACGAAGTAATTTCAGTACAATATTTTTTCTTCTAATACTTGATTCTTTTGACTTTTTGAGTCAACTAATAGTATTTGCTTTTTGTATAAAGAAGTAATTTTCAATTTATTTAAAAAATAAGTACTAATTTGCCTAAGCTCGGCACCTTTGTGCCTTTTTCCAGCATTTGTGTCCTCAAAGTCGGCCCTCACGTGTCTGAAAGAAAATCATATTTTACCCGCGACTTCGTCCGCGTAAATTAATGTTTTTCTTAATATTTATAGGAACTCTTTTCTCCTTTTCATTTTATTTTATTTTCCCGCCAAATAAATACCCTTCTCCAAAATTAATAGAACTTTTGAAGATATGGATAGAATTTTTTTCAACAATCAGACAATTTTTTTGTATAGACTACATCAAGTTTATCCAATAGGATAAACAGGATACCTCACAATAGGATACCTTAGAAATAACCCAAATTCTAAAAGCTGGCACCCCCTGCCGACCCCAGGTACCTCATATTACTGGTTTTCCTTAGTCCACCACCCTTGTTTTTTCTTTAAATACGTAAAATAATCGTGTTATACTACTATTACAAGACATCAAATATAATAACAAATTAAATTGCAACAACAAGTCTTAAATATTATTCATACGTAATTTATATCTTGTCAAACGACGCTCGGAAAGCAGAAATTTTATAAAAAAATTAAGCGATTTACGCACTTGCACTCGTTCTAAGCGATAATTGAGGGATAGGGATGCAAAAAAATGCTGCCTTATTCTAAAACTATTTTCCCATTAGAGCAAGCTATATGTACACATAAAATACTCAGTGTGCCTAAGCGGCACCCAAAATGTTAATATTTACAAACATAGAACTGAGTGCCGACTTTTGCTGGGCGGCTTTAGGAGCATCCACCCTATCACCAGACGGTTAGCAAAATACAAATTTCTTGTCAATCTGTCTTTCAAGATGACACTGAAATTATATTGCGATCTTTTTTTTTGACAGTGCATATTGACATAAGCAAAAACGAAAGATATAATAAGTATTTATTCATTTTAAATAAGTTCTCTCTAGGAAGAAGAGGGGGTGGGGTATAATTTCTCTTAGGTTTAATTGATTTCAAAATCTCTTACAAATTCAATAATGTACAGATGTAGTACTTTTATAAACTATTCATGAACGAAAATAACTTTTCTTATTTACCACAGATTAGGAAGACGTCAGTTTGCTGGTTTTGTTTCTATATGACTCAGTCATAACACATTAATACAATAGTTTGCTGTGTTGCATGCATTGGCAACACATAGGCTACTTTTTATCCTGGAAAAATACACAGTTCCCACGGGATTTTGAAAAATCCGAAATCTATATCTATCTACAGCTTTATGTAGATTACTATAACGAACTTCCGTAACGAACTTGATAGTAAGTATAAAAAAGGGAGCGGGAACGGGAACCGGAAATCCACAATTCCCTCGGGATTTGTTTAAAACCGAAATTCACGCAGGCGAAGCCACGAGCAGATGCTAGTATTCTATATTATTCTAGGAAAAATCCAATACCTCATACCATACCCGACACGGGAATCGAACACAGGATCTCCTGATCCGCTGTCAACCACGCCAACCGCTAAACCACCGAGGCAGTAGATAGGTAGGTAGGTAGGTGATTTATGACAGTAAGTACAAACGTATCCAGCCTAAAAAAGTATGCAAACTATGCAAGTTCGCGCGCGCCGCGCGTTTATTTTAATAATTTAGGAATTACCTATTCCATATTTTTTTACTTTTTTCGATCTTTTTTCACTTTCCTGTTATTCAATAGGAAAAGTAATGTTTAACTCGGGGAAAGCCCATTTACACCCTCAAACTATGTATGCACGAGCGAAGCGAGGGCTAGGGAAATACTTCCGAGTGTAAATGGGTCTCTCCCCATCTTGTTAAACAATCTTTAAACTAAAGCTTCTTGGTATTTTTTGCAATAATAAACGTTTTTTTTTCTGCAGCATTCTTTATTAAGTTAACTAACTTTATGAAGTACATAAATTAACCACAATAACACTTTTACTAACTAAATATTTATTATAAAAACATAGGTCCATATACATTTTTATACACATTACAACACTTGATTTTCAGTTAATACATTATTATTATCGTTTAAATCTTCACTATTTTGTTTTAATCTCTTTTCAAAGTATTGTTTTCTATGAATTAAGGCCACTCTTGGTTGTCTTATGAAATAATTTTCATTGCCAGTTTTAGTGTACTTGTTTTCACCCTCCTTGCCCATCAACTCTCTTAAGGCTTGATTTCTCTGTAATAATTTATCATAAAAGATCACACCACTTTTAATGTATTCCGGCCCAATCTCACACAATCTCTTATCAGCTTCTGTTTCATAGTAAACTTCTGTCATATCCTTCATAAGAAAATAAGTACCTAAGCTAAAGAACCCAACAATAGAATATAATATACCTCTGACAGCTCGTGGAGCACTATACAAATTGAGCCTCCTATTAACATATTGAGACAAACTATATGCAAAAAAAAGGCATATAAACGGGTAAGAAGACTCTAACATCACTTTATTGTTATGACACATCAATATTTCTCTGCATATAGCAAATTCTTTTACTTTAGTAGGTAAGATGAGTGCTTCACTGAGTTTCTTTCCAGTTTCTGATTTTAAATCTAGTAACTTTTGATTAACCTGAAACATAACAAAATAAAATATTTAAAGTTCTTGGAGAATAATAAAAAATACTCTATAAATAGATTTTGAGTCTAAAAATAGACAGACTGCATTTGGTCTGCAAGCCTGTTGCAAAATTGCATTTTGTATGCAGGTCTGTTGCAGTTGACACTACTACTGCAGTGCTACTGCACATACCACCCACATATCATCCTGACCCACTGTACATACAATCATTATATCAGAACTGTTAGCAGACCGTCTGCTTACAGTTCTGATATAATGATTGCACAGTCAATCTGCAGTTGCAATGCAGTCAACAGCAAAATAATTTAATCCAAACTGCAATTCTGCAGTCCATCTGTCTAGCCTTACAATATTTTTCTATATTACAAATAGAAAATATATTTACAAATACAATTAAGCATAATAGGTAGGTAATATTTAACTTTTATTTAAACCTATAGATAGAATTAATGCTACTAACCTGGACATTTTGCTTTTCAATATCATCTAATGTTTTGTATGTAAAATTCACAGGAATTCCGACCAATGCACCAAATCTTGAACTGGTACTACCTGTTAAAATATGAATATTCACCATTAGTAACAAAATGATGTACATGCATACAGTTTTAAAGTAATGGAAATGTTACATTTCAAAGTTACCAGCATGAAAAAGGTCAAATCCAAATACACTGAATGGTTCAATAAGTTTTCTATGCGTTTCTGATATCTGTAAAAGATCTAAACATTTTTCATACATATGATGAAGATCCTTTGGAAGTTCCATTGGCTTTCCTTCACTGTAATAAAAGATATAAGAATTTTATTTTATTTATTCCTACCATAAAACAGAATTCTGACTGACAGAGAACACACCACCTAAACTGGTGGAGCCAGAGATTTGAAATTTAGAGGAGAAATTCCTAGACTAACCTAACCTAACCTACCCTTGCTAAAGGTGTACTATAAGGACATTTTTTAAAACCCTGAAAGGGTGAATCTGAAAACCTAAATCCACACAGTCGCTAATATCAGTTAGTAATAAATAAGAGTATATAATTACATGGGCGTCGCCAGGTAGGGGCAGGGGGGGGCAGCTGCCCCCCCCTAGAGACTTGAAAAAATTGAGATATGCTATATTTTGCATTAAGTATCTAAATTAATCCTGGCGCAAATGGAAACGAGGTCAATGAAAAATTCTAATTCGAAAATAAATTAAGAGCTCGTAACCAGCTTCAAAAGCTCGACTGTACCAACAATACTTTGTACTTTTCCCATATTATAATATCATCAACTTGCCCCCCCCCTTGGCCATCGGCTGGCGACGCCCTTGTATAATTATATTAACCAGACTTCCATGTATATAATACTTCTACAGTCTTTGAGTATAAATAACTGATTTTATTTGAACATCACAACAATGTTATGGGCAGTTATAAAAATAAGAAAAAGTAGGCTATGAATTATGATAAAATAGAAGATAATAATTATTACGATCAAGTTTAGATGAATTATTACTAATTTTGTAATATTAACTTCTTACATATAATAATGTACAAAATCCTTGTATTTCTGCAGGAAAAACGTATGAGGAGTAAACCTCGCTGCAGTAAGAGCAAGACTGGTACCAGTTATTACTGAAAATGAAAACTTTCGGCCTTGTTCTGTTAAAAACCACGAGACAGGTCTCTTCGTCGACATTATATTTAGATTATTTAAAACAAAATTTAATCACTCTTTAATAATATTAAATAATTCTTTAATTTTTATTTTATTTATAAATTAAAACACAGAGTGACACAGAGCTAGTACCACCCTATATGTTATTGGTCTGTGAGTACCACAGACCAATAACATATATCCACAGAGTACATTATATATACTTTATCATATATCTGTGGCACAGACGGCAGACCACAGGTACCGTAAAACGGGGTGAATAGGGACAAATTCCAACTTCATGAAGAATTTTAAGGCAGTTATTAACAGAAATATTGGTGTAGCAGGATTGAAATGTTTGAGTCTTATGGGTATCTTTAATATTTTAGATAAAACTTTGCAATTAGCTATTAGATTTAGTCAAAAAAAGGTAAAATATATGCTATTTCTATTCACCCAGAAGTTGGGGTGACTAGGGACGAAAATAGGGGAATAGGGAAATTCGCCAGGGCTGGCATAAGTACACTAATCATTTTAACGGACTTAAAAAAGTTTCAACACGATAGTAATATTATTAGAAACGCAACATATTCACTTAAGGTATAATTTATTAGAGCTTCCAAACAAATATACAAAATTTTATAGGTGTATATTTGTATGTTTGTCCGTGCTGTTCTCCGAAACTGTTGATGCTGAAAACGGAATGTGGCCATTCTTTTTATTGGCTTACGTTTACTTCAAATTAGGGAAAATTGCAAGTTTAATCAAAATCGGTTCAGTAATTTTTAAGATATGGAAAAACACATGTAAGTGTGAAGGCCTAGCTTATTTCGGTAGGTGTATAGTTTTTTTTTTTTAATTATAACTTAATATACCTGGAACTTTCTATAGTCGGGAGTGGATCGAAAAACCGAAAGATCGACGGCTCAAATCTCGCCCGTTACACTATTGTCGTCACTCGTCCCCACTCCTAACAAAACTTTCGCTTATTTGGAGGGGAAAGGGGAGTATTAGTCATGTTTAACGTGGTTAATGTTTTCTTTAAAAAAAATTAAATCGGTTAATTAGTTTCAGTTTACCGATATCAAACATACAAATCTTTCGTCTTTTTAATACTATGGTATAGATTAGTATTTACTATAGTAAAACACGAAATAAACCACATAATTTTCTAATATATAGTACAGCCCCCTTAAAAAAATATTATAACTTAATTAGTGACAACCCTATAAAGCTGTTCCTATTCACCTATAATTCGTTCCTATTCACCTCATTCTCATCCCTTTTAACCCCTCTTTCGTCCCAATTCAGTCACTGAGCCGTCCCCATTCACCCCAAAAACAACAGATTTTCAGTATCTATCTATCTATCTGTACCTGTACCTACCATGTACATACCTACCCATGAACCTATAGAAGAGGACTTGGCATAATGTCCTATAGAAAATAGTGGATCGGAAAATAGCTTAAGCTTATCAAAATTTTCATAAGTGTGTAAGAGACAACACTACATTTTTAAACATAACAATAAAACAGATCGTGGCAGAAATTTTATTGCAACTTCCCTTAAGATGGCCTCCCTAAAATGTATACATGAACACTCACACACGCACAACTTGAGACATCACCAGGGTGCGTAAACTTAGTATAAAAAACAGGGAAACGCTTTGTGTACTATACTGTAAATTTACATAGTGCACTCAACTGCAAGTCTGTTAGTAATTCAACAAGTATTTTTAATTTAGCAGAATTATAATCATGTAGTTCATAATTCTTAATGCAGAGGGGACTAGTATTGCGTACGTTTTGAAAAGTCTTCGCTAGATGGCGTCGACTCATTTTGAGAAAATTACCAGTTCAAAAATAAAACTACTAAATTGGTAACTTTAAAAAAGTAAACAAAGTCTGATTTTTAATTCGGTGGAATTCTGACAGTTGCCATTTAAAAATAGAATGAATTATTCTAGAGTTAATTGTATGAAAAACAGGGTTAACACACGAAGTTCGATTTTACCCCAAGCTAAAGTACCTGAAGTATCTAACCAGGCATTTGCCATATTATGTCTACACTCTACATGAGGCAATTGATTTTTATTTATATGTCAGTTTTGAATTTATTATCTTTTTTGTGGGAACAGTTTTATCTCTGCTAATATTAAGAAACGTCAGAATTCCACGGAATTAAAATCAGAGTATAATTAGTTTTTAAATAATTATAATTAAGAAAAACTAGTAAAATGAAGTAAATATTAATGTTATCAATAATTTTTTCTTAGAATTTTATTTAAGATGTTTTTAAAATCTTATTCTTATATAGATCGACCAGAATCTCATGAAAAATAGGGAAATTAAATTTTGTAGTAAGCAACACTAGGTTAACTCGGCTGCCCTAGTGATAAACAAAGTAATTACATTCAAAACACTTTACCTGGGATCGTTTCACGAAACGAAAAATCAAGCAACTGCATTTTAAATACAAAAACAAAGTAATCAACATCCAATTACTTTATTTTTGTGTTGTGCTTGTTGTTTACTTGGTTTTTGCATTTATATTCCGGGTTAGTGAGTGCAGTTACTTTGTTTGGGCAATTTAAATATCAGTAAACGGTTTAAGTTACTTGAAATATTAAACTGTGGTAAAAAACTACTCGACATAAAACTTTTGTTAATGCAAAAAGTCAATTTCACAAAAAATGTCAGTTACTTTGTTTATCGCTAGGGCAGCTGTAGTGTTGCTAACCTTGGAATTTCATTTCCCTATTTTTCATGAGATTCTGGTCGATCTATACTTGTCTTAATTAGTAGGAATTATTTCTTTAAATCAGGCAACACTGACACTGACGAGTGATGACCACGTGATCACTGAAAATGAAAAATGTCAAGAAAATTCAAAATGTCTGCCGACGTGCCATTTTGGTTAACGTAGATATTTTTTGGATTAAATTCTAAATTGTTGTGTGAACTCGTCGTTGAGTTGAGCTTTAGTTCCTTGAGGTTAAGTTTATTACAGTGATATTCGTGCAACGGAGAAAAGACTCATGTGTTAAGAGATAAGACTCTTTATATTTTAGTGTATTTTTATTTGAGACAGGACTCTTTGTATTCTTTATAGTTACTGATTAGTGTATTTTAAATTTACTACTGCTTAGTTAATGCATAGAAAAAATAAATAATTTTTTGAAATAACGTTGTTTTATTTCATAAATTAATCCAAATTGACCTTTATTAGGATATGTAGTACGTATATAATATATATATATGTAGGTACTGTACCTACGTATTTATATAAGTAGGTAGGTATGTATAGATTCAACGTTAGTTTCAAATCTCGACTCCAGAGGCGCAAGCGATGCATTTCCAATTTTAGGCATAGAGTTTGGTCTCTATTTCATATATAGACAAAGTACTCTGTGGACATCACAATGAACACGCGCCATTTTACTTTACAGGATTGTGCGTGTGTGAGTGTATTTTTGGCACGTTTTTAAGGTAGGTATGCCTACTCTACTTATTATTATTATCTCTATGTACCTACCTATTCTGTGATCTGTCTGCTGTCATTCACCATCATTCACACAGCGTGACCACATGTGGTAGATTTCTACTTTTTTGGTAGATTTAAGGCTTGTTGTGGTAGTCAAAAATTGTTGGGTAGATTATGGTATAATTACACATTTTTGATTTTTTTCCCGGTAGATTTGGTAGATTTTGGATCAAGTTTATGGAAACCTTCTGTTTAGTAAGATTTTCGGGGCGGGGTTTCCCCGTCTATAACAGGCCGTAACTAGTCTTGTTTTGTTTATCTTCTTTGCCCGTTTGCAAGTAGGCACGTCTACGTAAACTTTTAATTTGATGTACCTATATATACGACTTAACACGAGATTACGAATATTATGAGCTGAAGAGCACATATCGAGAGCGATTTCTTTGTTTTGTAATTTAATTTATCACCATGAAAAGAAAATAAGAAGGCCAGTGGCGTAGCGTACCTTGACGGGGGCCCCGTATAAAAATTTGTTTGGGTGGTTTGGTAAATAGCTGATGATGACTTTAGTTTTTCTAAAGATTCTGCCTCTATGGACATTAATGACGCACATCGGGGGCCCCCGTGGCTTGGGAGCCCCGTGTAATTGATACGGCAGATACGGTGGTAGCTACGCCCCTGCAGAAGGCAGTATCGTACGGAGTGGGAGCAAAACCCTTTATTTTCAAAGTGGTTGACTAAATCATCGGAAGGAGACAACGCCTTTTGTAAAGCCTACAATTGCAATATTCTTCCACGGATAGCGTCTCTTAAGGAACATGAAAATTCAGCTAAACACCAAAAAAACTTCAAAGTAATTTCTGGAACACCTAACTTCCTAAGGTGTGTAGGTACTTGCCTACGTAAAATAATAATAACAATTGACAGTCACACATCTGACAGTAATGAGTGACAGTTATCAGAAGTTTGACATAAAATTGGTGCTGCCATTTAAAATTATCGGCATTTTATGATTTTCTACTTTCGTTGGCCAGACTGTAATGAAATATAGTTTTATTTCATCTCTATTTTATCATATTAGTGAGGTAGATTTGTGGTAGTTTTTACCAAGACTGTGGTATATTTCGGTAGTTTTTTTAAGCTACAGAAGTAGATTGACCAATTTAAATGTGGTCACACTGCATTCACATTTCACCTGTCATTTGTATGCATTTGTATTTTTAAAATATTTTTGAATTGTGTGTATAGTGAATGTTGAATTTTTAGATAAAGTTTGAAATAAAATAGAAAATGGAAAACGTTTTAGAGAAACTTAATGAACTACAGTTAGATTGTTTGGACCAGGAATGGGTACAGGCAATTTTTTATTCAGAATTCATGGAGTTTGGTGACTTGCCTGCTGACTATGAAAACGTGATAGAATCACTTGAGATAAAAACTACGTTGCGGAGTATAATGAAAGCAGTTAATGCTTGGCTGAAAAGTGATTCCGACAACAAATCCTGGACAAACTTATCGAATCAAGTGGAACATCAAAAATTACTTGCCGTATTAGGATACTTTATAGATGTTGGCGGCAAAAACGTTACTTCTCAAGAGCACAGAAACAATGCTATACTCGCTTGTCGGGTTTATTACAAGTTGCTCTCCATTCCTGGTTACAAGGTGTTCCATATTTACCATTCACAACTATTCGCTCATTCTTTATTATGCCTTAGTTATCCTAAATCAATGTGTGACAATGAAGATAATTATTCCAACATAAGAGAATTGACCCACGAAGTGAATTCGGTCATAAAGGAATTGGGTAATTATGTAAGAGATCTAAGGAATATTGTCCACAACTTGCACCTTGGCCCGAATGATATGAATTTTGAAGATATTTTAAGTAACCTGGTGGATATAACAGGAGGGGCAATTGTTAACAAACTTCACATAGGTATGTACAATACAGAGTAAGCTCTAAGTTTAAAGGGCTCCAGAAATGATCAATGGTAAAATTATTGTCAAAGTTGATTGATGCTCATTAGTCGATGACAATTTTGTTTTAATGGGCTATCTTATAGATAATTAATAATTAGACTAGATAATTCAGAATCCAGAAATAGATCCACATAGCATAATGTAGAGGCAGGGCTCGCAGCACTCGCAATTTTATCCTGCACAACTTGTTTTTCAGTCGGAAAAGGGGAACGCCAAGTTTTGGCCCTAGCGTGCACAACAAATTCATATTATGAAAAAATAATATAATATTTGTTTAAAATTTTTCACACTATTAACTAATGACTTAAAGATAGAAATTATTTAATTTAAATAAAAAATACTGAAACGATCGCCAAGATCAATAAATAGGGCACATAACAATAATTGCTACGTAGTTGCTACGCGACACAGACTTGCTCTTACCATAGATAAAGGAAAACGTATAATTAATCGTAAAATCGATTAATCTTAATCTAAACAATCAAATAGGTATCGTGTGTCATCTTATTTTTATGGATACTGTTGATCATTTATTTTGAACTTGACCAATATGATTTGTTTATTGTTCATTCATTAAAGTTTTCAACAAAAAATGTATGTAATGAACATCGCGTAGCGCTTGGTAGATATGACTGTTGTACATACGCTAAACTTAGCACAATCTGACAATCTTATCTTGAACTTTTCAAAAATCTTTTCTCACAAGATATGAAATTCTGATAAACAATCATTGACTATTACTAATTACAATTAAACAAAAATCTTAAATCGATTCATATGTATCGGTCTTAATCGACTTAATTATTATCTACGAAATGGGAAACCATAAAAAAACATGAGCCAGCTGACAATATTGACAGCTCTCGTATGAGAGTATTGTATTATTTGACTGGTTGACAGTTGAAAAGTCAAACATTTCTTTCCTGGCGTTTGTGTTTCCCACAGTTATTGTTTGTGTTCTTTTTGCGGATTTAATAAGATAAAGCATGAATATTGAATACTGACTCTGACTATGCCTCTATTTACAACGACCACGGGCGGGTCTGAATATGGATTCCGTTCCTGCTTTACACTACAACCCCAGCAACGACTCTGATTTGACAATAACAATGACCGACGATCCCGGCATTGACTCTGGTCATAGTTCGTCACAAAAATCATCCTCAACTGCTGTAAGCGGAGATTTACGCTGTTATTTATGTGTTAATTGTGAATTATGGAAATGTTTCCAGAATAACCTTACTGTGTGTGAATAAGGATGCGTGTGTACAATTTAAAAATTGATCCTATGGAAAATAAAAATTATTTATTATAACATTGAAACCGTAACTTTTTTTTAAAACCATATTTTTACCAATTAATTGTTGTATTATACACTGTTGATTCCATATAGTTTCATATGTGTGCACCTAAGGCCTAATTTACTAGGGCCACCTGGCATTCCCCTTTGCAATGTACAGAGTTGTGTTGAGGATTGGCAATTACTGTACTGAATAGCTGAATAATTCAGAAATATTAATAAATAATTATTAATGATTGTGTATAAGTATCTAAGCATAATATTTAAATATTTTCAGATAAAATTGAACTGGGAAACATTTCTAGAGTAATATATGAAATTATTGATATTCTTATATGTGAGGTGAATGGAAAACCAAATTCTGCAGCTATAATTTTATTATTTAAATGTTTACTACCCAAATTTATTGCTGCATGTCTGGACACACGCAATTTTAATGTAAGTATTTATTAATTAATATATAGCTATAACTCATCAAAATATGTAGTTTAACTGAAAAATGGATTCTCTCTTTTACTGATTCAACAACGAAAACCAAATGATTCCGACTGAGTTAGTGACCAAAACCAGTTTGAAAATTTTCCTGATTTAATCTCCAATGTGTGTTGTTCTTCACTTTTCAGAACATTGTCAGAGCATCGTATGTGACTTACTCAGGCCTAATACTCACTAAGTATGGAAAAGCTGCTTTGTTTGGTTATGATGTGCTACTTCAACATTTATGTTACAATTCAGAGGGACTTGTAAGTACAACTATTAATTATACTATTTTAAAAGTTTTAGTTTTTCTAAAACCAAAAAGTTGGTTTCTAAGTACATTTCACATTACATGCAAGTGCACTGCAGTGCAGAGGCAAGGAAATGTATAATTATTTGACATTTAAAGTTCATAATTATTTTCATATGACATGTTACTGTCTGCATTATTTCCTGACTGCTCTCCGCTGCTGCTGCTCATTCCTGCGGAACTGTGCGAGTAGTCATGAGGATTCCCAAATCAAAGAACTTTAATTGTCAAATTATGTATTTTGAATGTGAATCATGTGGCATAATTTTTGAAGATTTTCAGCCTTTGGAATTAATCAGTAATTAATTCCAACATATGAGCTTGTAATTAAGGAGTCTACTCTCTTGCTTCTAAAGAGAAAAACACTCTTTTTATTAATAATACAAAATGTTACTATGCATATTATGTTTGTCTATTTTATGTTATAAATAAACTTATATGTGTTCTAAAACCTTGATTTGGCATTTAAGGAGAAGGCTGAAGTCCGTACTGCTCGAGTATCCCTAGTGGTGGGCTTAATGAGTTTATTACCAAAGAAATCTTATAAAAAATTTGTTGATTGGGTGCTGAATTTGTCTACAACTGCCCACACCGGACACAGACAAGTTGCATTGGTATGTTAGCTGCTTAATATTATACAAATAATACATTAAATACTTGCCTTTATGCTGTGAAGACAAAGATTGTGAAAAATTTGAAAAAATATATGCCAATGGCTTCGATTTTCACACAACTTTATTCATGGTATTATTTGCTGCCAAGATTATTATAGTTTTTTAATTGTAGGAGATATTTTGTTATCAATTTCAGGAAATACTATCGAAACTTCTTAGTAATGATCCTGAAGAACCTAAACCCGTAAGTTCCAAAGAAAATGCCGCCAAACCAAGTGATGAAACAACCAGTGAAGGTAAATCAAAATAAACTATCTAGAAATAGGATACATTATTAACTATTAAACATGAATTGTGTTTAGTTTTAAGCCAATGTTCCACTGCTGTGAGGCCTTAATTAAATTCCAATGATTCTACCTGGGGCTTAGTAATTTTATAGCCATCTTACGAGAAGATTAGTCAAATTATAGAAGCTGTGGAGCTTACATCATTGGTTATACTTATGTTTTAAGTATATAATTATTGTTCCTAATATCAATCTCTTTTTATACATGAACTTAATATTTCTCGAATAAAAAGTATCAGTCATAATCAGTTCAGTCGCTCTGAAGATAAGCCAAACAGATAGTTAGAGAGAATATATGTTTGTCGTTCATATCATTTTGAGAACATTTCAATTTTATTTATTTGTGTAGTTGAACAAAGCGAGCAAGCAACAGAAAATCCAAATGAAAACCAAGAAGAGGGAAATAAAGATACACCACAACCAGGAACTTCTAGCACTGAAGCTTTGACTGAAGACGAGAGCAGTCAGGAACTCCCACCTGCAAATGAAAATGTAATGTATAAAAACTTTTTCATCTTAATATATGTATCATTCTTTTATATGTATCTGTCACCTAACTACTAAACGGATGGACCGATTTGGATGAAATTGTGTGTGTATATTTCAATGGGTTCCTGGATGGTTTGAAAACAATTGGACCTGTGCGGCTATTCTCTAACTTAGTTACCAACCGAAAATGGTTGCCAACAAATTAGTTCGATATACATTGCTGTTTTATGTGTGAAATGAAATCACTATTTATATTAATTCACACTGTAAAGCAGCAATGTACATCAAACTAATTCCATGGCAACCATTTTCAGTTGGTAACTAAGTTAGAGAATAGCCCATCTGGTAAGGTGGAGCTGATGTTGGTAGGACATTGTCTGCCAGGTCCACCTTATATAATATGTCATTCCCATTGAAACATAAATAAAATCCAAACTAATAGGCAACTAATTTAAAATTAACATCCACCACCACCACCACTACAGCCTTTTAATGTCCCACTGCTGGGCACAGGCCTCGTCTCATTGGAGAGAAGGATTTAGAGCTTAGACCCGCCACGCTGCTCCAATGCGGGTTGGCGGGCTTTAACGACTATTGTCACATGATAGTAATAATAACCGGGACCGACTGCTTAACGTGCTCTCCGAGGCCACCAACTTCCAACTCCGGGCTGACACTGAGAATTTCTTGACAGAAAAACCCAATACCTAACAATTATTTGCCGAAAATTAACATAATATTATTAAATTAAGTAATAAGATTATAATTTCAACCAAATTCTGCAACTATAATTTTATTATTTAAATGTTTACTTTCTTTTCTTTTATTGCTGCATGTCTGGGCACACACAATTTTAATGTAAGTATTTATTAATTTAATTGACATAATCAGTGAATTTACTGACTGTTACATATCTATTTATATCTATAAGTAAAATAAAAATAAATTGCTGATCGTTAGTCTCGCTAAAACTCAGAAATGACAACTAACTTGTCGAATCATCGTAACACCTCCGGTCGATTTAAAATGTTAGTAATGCTTCAGTTGTGGCCAATTACAACTCTGCCTGCGAACCTGTGGTGCTGAGCGATTAAGCGTTCAGGTACGATTTTGCCGCGTAGAACTGAAGGGGTATGGGTTTAGTAAAAACTACCATACACTGCCAGGTTAGTCCGTTTCCATCTCAGATGGAAATATAGCGAGATTGCAGTCGAGGGCTAACTCGTAGATGAATTTTAAATTTTAAATTTATTAATTATTTTTGAACAAAAAAAAAATTTAATTTCTTCTGTGGATGTTTCGACACCCATATAATTATACGGTCGATTTAAAATTTCTGTAATAAAACGCTTCCGTGCGCAATCTCCGGGGCGGAATGTTCTACAATATTTTGTTCTTCGAGCTTCAAGCGAAATAAATCATTTTTTTGTATACAGGGTATCAGGAGAACACTCTCGGAAATTAAGACAGGTGATAGTACTGATGATTACTGATAAGATATAATATAAATATTTTTACAAAAAAAAAAGCGTTTTTTGTGCAATACCAGTTTTGGGGAGTTAAAGAGAGTTGTAATAATTGTAAAAAAAAATGATTTCCTGTTCGTAACTAATTCAAATAAAATCAGTTGACGTCAACGAACGTTGCGTTGCCTACGAGCAGATACCTACCGTTGCGCGCCCCGTGTCCCGTGATACGTACCTTTTAAGGCGAACGGTTATTAGTATCGGATTGTTAGGTAGTATGATAATAGGGCTAAGTCCGCCTCGTGGTCTTCCTCGCAGACCTTCACGGGTCTCGGGGTATCTGTTCAGGGCGATGGCCCTTTCCTGAGGTTGCAACGTCGCCTGCAACAACAGGTGGGGCACTGGATGGGACTATGTCCATGATGTCAATCCCGGGTGTCCGGTTAAAGCCGCCGCAGAGCGATCGAGCCCGCGTGAATTCGCGAGCGATCAGCGATCTGCGGTGGAGTAGAATAGTGCTAAGTTTTCGTCAGCGGTCTCCTTACACCCTGTGTTTGACTCGGGACGCAGGATGAGGTGACGGAGGAGGAGGTGGCGGGGCTGCTGCGGCAGCGCGCGCACACCGTCGCGCACGGGAAGGTGCTGCGCGCGGTGCTCGACCGCGTGCACGACGGCTCCAGCGCGGTGCGCGCGCGCGCGCTGCAGGTACTCACCGAGTGCGTCAGGTCGCGCCACCAGCCGATGAGGGACGCCGTCCGGGTGAGTACTGTAGGGGTATGCCCGGCCTGCGCGCCTCAACACTCTAGACACTTCGAGACTCATCTTGCTCGGAACGTAGGCGCAAAGCGGTCGTCATGGAATCCGACTTATATTCTATCTCATTCTCTCGCAGGCTAAATGAATATGTTTGAATCACAACGATCCTAAAGAATTTCCACTTGAATAACTAGTTTGATGGATCGTGCTGTGCAGGAGCTGATCGGCGCGGGCGCCGGAGCGGAGTCGGCGCTGGCGGCGGCGGGCGCGCGCTGCGCGTGGGACGAGCGCGCGGTGGTGCGGCGCGCGGCCGCGGGGCTGCTGCACGCGCTGCTGCTCGCCCACATCGACGGCGGCGCGGCGCCGGCTGCTGCCGACCTAGCGGTGAGCGAACGAACAAACGGCGGAGTCGGCGCTGGCGGCGGCGGGCGCGCGCTGCGCGTGGGACGAGCGCGCGGTGGTGCGGCGCGCGGCCGCGGGGCTGCTGCACGCGCTGCTGCTCGCCCACATCGACGGCGGCGCGGCGCCGGCTGCTGCCGACCTAGCGGTGAGCGAACGAACAAACGGACGGAGTCGGCGCTGGCGGCGGCGGGCGCGCGCTGCGCGTGGGACGAGCGCGCGGTGGTGCGGCGCGCGGCCGCGGGGCTGCTGCACGCGCTGCTGCTCGCCCACATCGACGGCGGCGCGGCGCCGGCTGCTGCCGACCTAGCGGTGAGCGAACGAACAAACGGACGGAGTCGGCGCTGGCGGCGGCGGGCGCGCGCTGCGCGTGGGACGAGCGCGCGGTGGTGCGGCGCGCGGCCGCGGGGCTGCTGCACGCGCTGCTGCTCGCCCACATCGACGGCGGCGCGGCGCCGGCTGCTGCCGACCTAGCGGTGAGCGAACGAACAAACGGACGGAGTCGGCGCTGGCGGCGGCGGGCGCGCGCTGCGCGTGGGACGAGCGCGCGGTGGTGCGGCGCGCGGCCGCGGGGCTGCTGCACGCGCTGCTGCTCGCCCACATCGACGGCGGCGCGGCGCCGGCTGCTGCCGACCTAGCGGTGAGCGAACGAACAAACGGACGGAGTCGGCGCTGGCGGCGGCGGGCGCGCGCTGCGCGTGGGACGAGCGCGCGGTGGTGCGGCGCGCGGCCGCGGGGCTGCTGCACGCGCTGCTGCTCGCCCACATCGACGGCGGCGCGGCGCCGGCTGCTGCCGACCTAGCGGTGAGCGAACGAACAAACGGACGGAGTCGGCGCTGGCGGCGGCGGGCGCGCGCTGCGCGTGGGACGAGCGCGCGGTGGTGCGGCGCGCGGCCGCGGGGCTGCTGCACGCGCTGCTGCTCGCCCACATCGACGGCGGCGCGGCGCCGGCTGCTGCCGACCTAGCGGTGAGCGAACGAACAAACGGACGGAGTCGGCGCTGGCGGCGGCGGGCGCGCGCTGCGCGTGGGACGAGCGCGCGGTGGTGCGGCGCGCGGCCGCGGGGCTGCTGCACGCGCTGCTGCTCGCCCACATCGACGGCGGCGCGGCGCCGGCTGCTGCCGACCTAGCGGTGAGCGAACGAACAAACGGACGGAGTCGGCGCTGGCGGCGGCGGGCGCGCGCTGCGCGTGGGACGAGCGCGCGGTGGTGCGGCGCGCGGCCGCGGGGCTGCTGCACGCGCTGCTGCTCGCCCACATCGACGGCGGCGGGGCGCCGGCTGCTGCCGACCTAGCGGTGAGCGAACGAACAAACGGACGGAGTCGGCGCTGGCGGCGGCGGGCGCGCGCTGCGCGTGGGACGAGCGCGCGGTGGTGCGGCGCGCGGCCGCGGGGCTGCTGCACGCGCTGCTGCTCGCCCACATCGACGGCGGCGCGGCGCCGGCTGCTGCCGACCTAGCGGTGAGCGAACGAACAAACGGACGGAGTCGGCGCTGGCGGCGGCGGGCGCGCGCTGCGCGTGGGACGAGCGCGCGGTGGTGCGGCGCGCGGCCGCGGGGCTGCTGCACGCGCTGCTGCTCGCCCACATCGACGGCGGCGCGGCGCCGGCTGCTGCCGACCTAGCGGTGAGCGAACGAACAAACGGACGGAGTCGGCGCTGGCGGCGGCGGGCGCGCGCTGCGCGTGGGACGAGCGCGCGGTGGTGCGGCGCGCGGCCGCGGGGCTGCTGCACGCGCTGCTGCTCGCCCACATCGACGGCGGCGCGGCGCCGGCTGCTGCCGACCTAGCGGTGAGCGAACGAACAAACGGACGGAGTCGGCGCTGGCGGCGGCGGGCGCGCGCTGCGCGTGGGACGAGCGCGCGGTGGTGCGGCGCGCGGCCGCGGGGCTGCTGCACGCGCTGCTGCTCGCCCACATCGACGGCGGCGCGGCGCCGGCTGCTGCCGACCTAGCGGTGAGCGAACGAACAAACGGACGGAGTCGGCGCTGGCGGCGGCGGGCGCGCGCTGCGCGTGGGACGAGCGCGCGGTGGTGCGGCGCGCGGCCGCGGGGCTGCTGCACGCGCTGCTGCTCGCCCACATCGACGGCGGCGCGGCGCCGGCTGCTGCCGACCTAGCGGTGAGCGAACGAACAAACGGACAATACAGCACCCGACCAAAATGAATTTTGGCAGAGCCAACAACTGTTTGTATTATTTATGAGCCTAGTTGGCTAAAATAAATAATGTGAATGTATGAATACAAATGTTGAATGTTGTGAATTTTCGTTGGTTTCGGAGCCGAATTCCTCATTATATTAATCGCCAATAGAACCGAATTAACTCATAAAATTTAAAAAATAGCGTAAAAAAATCAACGAAAATTCACCGTGTATATAATAATGCACCAGAGGCTGGCGGCGATGTGCCGCGACGCGAGCATCGTGTCGCGAGCGGCGGCCATCGCGGCGCTGGGCGAGCTGGCGACGCAGCGGCCGAGCGGCGCGGCGCTGGACGCGTTCCTCACCGGCGTCGTGCCCCAACTCTCCGACCCCGAGACAAAGGTTATATCATATGAGGAGCTGGAGAACGAAACGGCATAATTCCACTTCTGGTCAAAATACTTTTTTATTATTTGGTGGTTTTTGGCCTGCCGAACGAGAATATCAACTTATTTCTACTGAAAACGGCCTAAAACTGCGTTAAAATTCCATCCAACATTTGTTGGTTTAAAACAAGTCTTAACAGCTTTGAATACGTTTTTAAAATAAAAAGTAATTTTTTTTTTATTTTATGTTATTATGCCGTTTTGATCTTTACTTTGTTTTTTTTTTACTTTTGCTTTTTTTTGTGACTTTAGCCCTAACGTGGCTACCATGGCTAGAGCAGAACGCCTGTCTCGACCGATCGCGAACTTTTGTGAAGCGTTAACATTGTGAAGTTGAGAACGAACTGGCAGTTGGGTTTTTTCTTCAATCGACGAGAAATGGAAGTAATGGAAGTTTGTGTAAATTGGTGCATTAATATTATAATATTATAATAATTTAGTCTCGACTTCCTGAGGTCACGAAGTGTAGAGATCAGTCTGAGATGACGCAGACAGGTTAAATTCTTTTTTTACAGATTCAACAGCAAGTTGTGGCCATCATAGAGAACATTATAAACCGTTTTGAGAAGTACGACGCGAACAAAAGCGAAGATCCTTTGCCGTGGCTGTTCCTGGCCGGCATCGCCCGACACAAAATGAAGAAGCATTTGCTGAAGGCCTGCGCGTTGCTGCTGAAGTCGTCTAGCTGTATAAAGTGAGTAAAAGAAGTGTAGTGGTAGCAATTATGATTTTTTTACCGACATAAAAAAAGTAGATTCTGTGTTCGACCCGTATATATGCATACATATCGATACTAGAAATTTCAATTGTCGTAAAGGACATTCGCCAAAATGTCCTTTACGACAATTGAAACTGGTCATCCATCATCATCATGATCAACCCATTACCGGCTCACTACAGAGCACGGGTCTCCTCTCAGAGTGAGAAGGGTTTTGGCCATAGTCTACCACGCTGGCCAAGCGGATTGGCAGACTTCACACACCTTAGAGAACGTTATGGAGAGCTCTCAGGCATGCAGGTTTCCTCACGATGTTTTCCTTCACCGTTAAAGCAAGTGTGTTATAAGTGTTATATAACACACACATAACGGGGCTTTCAGGAAGGTTATAGTATATAACACTGAACACACCAGCTATCGTTTTTGTGTACGAAGTTACACATATAAAAATGTACCCATATGTCACTAATATTTTCGATTGATACACCGATTTCTCTGAGATTGCTTGAAGATTGTTTAATTTTTGACGTGATATCGTCTTATAAATCGATGAACGCCGGTTGCACGCATGAAAAAGCATGAGTCACGTTCCGCCTGAGCCGAGCATGCAAGCGAGAGTGCGGAACAAGCGATAGAGAGGCACGATCGACATAAGCGTTCGGCTTCATCAATGTTTTCTTGTGATGTTATCACGTAAAATTATCGTCCGTAAACCGAAATTACAAATGACCAATATTTTTTTTTACCCCCGACGCAAAAACGACGGGGTGTTATAATTTTGACGTGTCTGTGTGTGTGTGTGTGTGTGTGTCTATCTGTTCCCCTGTGGCGCTCCAACGGGTGGACCGATTTGAATGCGTTTTTTTTTGTTTGAAAGGTGAACTAGTCGAGAGTGTTGTTAGCTATGTTTGATGAAAATCGGTCCAAGATGGCCGCCGCTATAAAATGGCGGATTACATATTTTTTCACAACTCCCTTTGTTGAAGTCATATTTGCCTATCTTAATATAGTGTCTAAATCTTATACTAGATGGCGCTGTGCGCTTTTACCTCGCGGTTACAAATGTTTGTGGTCGCCACATATATAACGAGCCACTGAAATCAATAAAGTAAGTATCAAACGAGTCCAGCCTTGTGTTATTTCGAACTACCCTACACCGTGTGATAAGTGAGTGAACATTTGGCCCTAATACGAACCGGATTGATCAAGTGAAAAAGTGAAGTGTTGTGTTAGTGACGTGAATACATGGACAAAGGTCGTAAGTAGTAGTGATATAAAGAATTAGGGACTTAGTTAAAATTCAAGCAAAATTAGTATGAGAAAAAGACTTAGTAAAATTTCAAGTAAAATTAGTATGGAAAAAAGACTTAGTTTATTTTCGAGTGTAATTTGTATGAAGAAAAGACTTAGTGCAATTTTCGGTTAAAAAAGACTTAGTTTATTTTCGTGGAAGTTTTATATGGGAAAAGAACTTGTAAAATTTTAAAAAGTGAAGTCTGGGACTTAGTGCAAAAACCTTAATATTAACTTGTAAAATTTTAAAAACTTGTTCAATGGACTTAGAAATATTTGTGCAATATTTTATTTAGAATTTTACTCCAACTTTGGACTTATAATATTTTGGTGATTGATGAACTTTGAAAAATTTACATATGATTTGGACATTGAATTTTTTCATAACTTATTATCTTCGTTTATACAAGTGGCTGTTTGGACTTGTTATTTTCACTGCTTTATAAACGAGCTTCAAAGTTGTTATTAAAATCTATATTAGAGGAATTCAATCATGGTTGAGCAAGTGATTAATGCACAAGAGGAATTGGCTGCGCATATTACAAGAGCTTTATCTAATTATAAAAAGTCTAAGAGTAGAATTTCGAAGTCTTATGTAGATGCAAGACTTGAATTATTAGAATCGGATTTCACAATTTTTAAAACAAATCATTTGGAACTATTGAAGATAGCGACACCAGAAAATAGAGAAACATATAAATATTTTGAGGCAGACAGATATTATGTTTGTGAAGATGAATTTTTGGAATTAAAAGCATTAATGAAAGAATTTTTATATGAATACGCCCAGAAATCAGCACCTACATTGGTGAATACAAGTGGTCAGGCAATTTCAAATCATAACATTCCTTTGAGAACAAAACTACCCGCAATTGAGATACCTTCATTCTCAGGGAACTACAACGAATGGACGAGTTTTTACGATCTTTTCAAATCGCTTATTCATTCCAATGAATCTCTTAGCAAAATACAGAAATACCATTACTTGAAGAGTAATTTAAAGGGAGAAGCAGAGATTCTTTTGAGACAGTTTCCTCTGACCGAAGCAAATTACGAAAAGGCATTAGAGTTATTAGAATCTAGGTATGAAAACAAACGACTTATAGCACACTCACATATTACACGGTTAATCAATCAGAAGAAGATATTAGTAGAATCTGCCAAAGGATTACGCGAATTATTAGACACAACAAATGAATGTTTGAGCGCATTAAACAATATTGGCGTAACAACTACAACTTGGGATCCAATTGTTACACATCTCATTGTGGCGAAATTTGACAATGAGAGTCATCGACTTTGGGAGCAAAGGCTAGGAGGTTCACGTGAGATTCCAACTATTAAGGAACTTACAGATTTTTTGGATGTGCGCTTCCGATCATTAGAAGCAATGAATATGTCAACTCAAAAGGAGAGCACACCTAAACCACGGCAACAAATTAAAACCTTTAAAGTGACTTCGGAGGCACTTTGTGTATTTTGCTCTCAAGATCACTATGTGTATAATTGTAAGGAGTTTGGGAAACTGACCCCAATGGAAAGAAGAGAGTTTGCAGTGAAGAAGCAGCTGTGTTTCAACTGCCTGATACCCAAGCACAGTGCTAAATCATGCCGAAAAATCAATTTTTGTCGTATTTGTAATCAGCGGCATCACTCTCTCCTGCATAATTCGGCTCCTAATAGAGAAGCACAGTCTGCACAGGACTCACAAGTTGATAAAGAAGATGAGGATATCCAAGTGGCAGTACATAAGGCTGAGACAAATACAACCCAAGTTCTTTTAGCAACGGCGATGGTAAGAGTAAAGGATAAGAATGGACAGAAACATACACTTCGAGCTCTAGTGGATCCAGGTTCGCAGGCATCCTTTATCACTGCATCAGCCGCACAACTGTTAGGATTGAAGAGGTTAAATGTTTACAGCACCATAACAGGTGTCGATCCTGACGTTACTATGACATCAAAGGAAATGGTAGAGTTTCATCTCTATTCATCACAATCAGAAAAAGTTATCACCCCCGTCAAGGCACACATACTCAAATCGTTGGCTTCGATTTTACCACGGGAAGAAGTGTGTCTGAGCTCCGAGAATGAAATCACCAAACTACGGTTGGCAGATCCAACATTCACCACTCCACGTGGTATAGATATTCTTTTGGGTGCAGAAGTATATGCACAAATTATATTAAATGGTATACAACAATTTGGTGCAATCATTGCTCAGAATTCGGTACTCGGTTGGCTAATTTCAGGAAAGGTAGATAACTCATACAAAAAGCATGTCAATGTTCTCTCAATGCATAGCCAACTCGAGATGGGTAATATACAACAACCACTCTGGCAAGCTGAAAGGATAGATGCACATACACAAACTGCAAGAAAAATACAGTGCGACAAATTAGATAGAAAGCATACACGCACCGTTTCTGGGTGTTACAATAAAAGATTACCATTTTCACGGAAAAATGGCACACCACCCAGAGACTCGAGGTATCTTGCAGTTGAGCGTTTGCTTCACAAGAAACGTAGTTTTCACAATAATGCAGAGTTTAGGCAACGTTCAAAGAATTTTATGAGAAAAGATACAACTCTTCAAAATGTGAATGAGGTACCCAAAGAATATTTGCATACAACAGGCGTCGATTTTCAACAGCATGGAGTTCTACGAGATGATTGGTTTTACAAGACTCCATGTCGCCTCTTATGGGATGGAAAACAATAAATTGGAATACAATGATACAATCAATGAATAGACCTTCCCTCCAACATGATATACTTACACAATCTTTTCTTGCGTTAGCGATACACAAGGTTGTCTGATGGATGATCTATAATGTACTTACAGACAAATCCTCGTAAGAAAGGATGACTAAGATTTAGAGGTTCATGTGGATAAATTGTCCAGATCCAATTTAATCTCTAGTGGCAGCACAGAATATACTTAAACCAATTAAATTGTTTACGTATATGATTAAGGTATAAGTTATGGCATATTTTGGTTTTTCACAAATCGTGTTCTAATTCAAGTGTTAGAAGATTTAACAACACAGAGTAACCAAACCTAAGGATCATGAGATATAGATTTAACATTCAGTTAAGCCACTAGAAAAACTTATGAACCCAAGGGGTGATTGGTTTGATTAGTAATTTCTACTTACTAGATTTTAATTTATCGTTAACTAAAGGAAACGTATTGTTACACTGTGCAAAGATTTAGGATCCTTTGGGATGGTTAACTCATGTGATCGTTGTAGATAAGTTAGGTATATGTTTACAAGGCTCCTTGGTATTGGCTGGGTTAACAAATTACTCAAGCATATCGATATTTTGTAAGCTTCCTGTTTCTTGATGAATTTTACGCCAGTCCTTTAGTTACCTCGTTGAATTGGCGTCACTAAGGTCAACAACTGGGTAGCGACGCTTCCGACTAACCGTAGTTCTTGTATTGCATTTTGTATTCTTGATGAAACTAAGTTTGAAGTGAAAATGGTTGCAGCCAAAACCAAGACAGCCTTTAAGTAGTATCTCATGACTTGGATCTATGTTAATGTTAATGATTATGTAAGTAATGTATTGTGGCATGTGTAAGCGTCTTATTCAACTCTAGTTCTTGTATGATTACAGAAACATTCACGGTTTTGGATAACTTGGTAGAAATAGAATCGCAGAGATTTGAGATCGTATTCGGTGTATTCAATGGTATTTACTATGTTGAGACAACAGCGACCAGTGGATTTTTCTTTAATAGGATTTTAAAACACAGGAACTTTGCTGAAATGCATTACGACTCCTAATTGTATAAAATTATCTGTATTTTTGATGTTATTAATGAATTTATGTTACTCTCAACCTATACAAAACCTTGTACAATTAATGTAATTATTATAATGAATGAATTTTACAAAATTCTTCTCATTTGTTTAAATTGCAAACCTTATTGTTTCCGACTTTATAATAAGTGTAAAGAAAATGTGAAACTAGATTAAATTAATGTTGTATCTATTATTTCAAATGTGTAAAATGTATTAGTTAATGAATTAATGTTATGAATTGTTTATCAATGTATTTAGGGTTCTCAAATTATCTTTGTTCATGTAAAATTGAGTTGTTACAGTCCACTAGTTAATTTATGATTATTTTCTGATACCTCTTTTTGAAGGACTAATCGTCCTTGGCTGGCGGCAATGTTGAAGTCATATTTGCCTATCTTAATATAGTGTCTAAATCTTATACTAGATGGCGCTGTGCGCTTTTACCTCGCGGTTACAAATGTTTGTGGTCGCCACATATATAACGAGCCACTGAAATCAATAAAGTAAGTATCCACCGAGTCCAGCCTTGTGTTTATTTCGAACTACCCTACACCGTGTGATAAGTGAGTGAACACCCTTAATATGGGTATCAAATGTAAGGGCTTGACTAGTAGAATAGCACTATTGTAAATCCAAGATGGCCGCCGCCACAAAATGGCGAATGTCGGGGGTTTTATAAATTTTTAATTGATACTTGTTTTTGTAAAATAGAGCTTGTTTCCAGTCACCGTCTAGTGGACCTGCTGAGCACGCACCTGGGCGCCGCGAGCGACGAGCGCGACCTGCAGTGCCTGCTGCTGCTCGCGAGCGTCGCCAGACACGTCAACTACTCCGACGTGCGCTTCCTGCTCGACTTCTACTACCGCCTGGTCAACACTCAGGTCAATAATAATAACGATAAAAAAGCTTGGATTTAACTCGTTCCAGCAATGCGCGAGACGGCATTTCAATCATGTACATTAATAATAATAATTGTTATAATGTTATTTTTAAAAAAGAGCAACCGCCGAGTTTCTTGCAGGTTCTTCTCGGCTGGAACTGCATTCCGAACCTGTGGTAGATTCAATTGACGATTCAAAAGTACTTGTAAAAGTTTATTTGAATAAAAAAATTTTCTATTCTATTCTATTCTAAATACAAACACGTCAGATTAGTGTATAAGCCGCGCCACGTACATCGAACGCTGAACGAAACGTGGAGGGGATAGCTGCGTATGGGAACTGTCACGCACGTAATACAAAAAAAACCGTTTGGAACCCTCGTAGCTTTAGTTTTAAGTTTCCGTAAGTAATTATCACCATTGCCTGTTCCTAAATTGACGTTCAAAAAGTGTACAGTGTACCAATTTTGAATAAAGTTTATTTGATTTGATAGCTTACCCCCTCCACTTTTCTTTAGCGTTTGATGTACGTGGCGCGGGTTATATTAGTGTATTAGAAATAACTAAGCTGTGATAGCCTAGTGGTTAGAACGACCGACTTCTCATCGGAGGTCGTGGGTTCGATCCCGGGCACCTCTAACTTTTCGGAGTTATGTGCGTTTTAAGTATTTAAATATCACTTGCTTTAACGGTGAAGGAAAACATCGTGAGGAAACCTGCACGCCTGAGAGTTCTCCATAACGTTCTCAAAGGTGTGTGAAGTCTGCCAATCCGCTTGGCCAGCGTGGTAGACTATGGCCAAAACCCTTCTCACTCTGAGAGGAGACCCGTGCTCTGTAGTGAGCCGGTAATGGGTTGATCATGATGATGATGATGATGATGATGATTAGAAATAAAATTGATACATAATTATGTCGCAGCTCGCAACCGGTCCTTTTTAACCACCGCCGCAAAAACGACGGGGTGTTATAAGTTTGACGTGTTTGTGTGCGTGTGTGTGCGTGAGTGTATTCCGAACGGATGAACCGATTTTGATTTGGTATTTCTTATTTAAAGGTAAATTAATCGCAAGTGTTCTTAGCTAAGTTTGACGAAAATCGGTCCAAGATGGCCGCCACTACAAAATGGTGGATGTCGGGTGTTTGTTCTTTTAACTCTATCTTAATCAATAATTTTTAGATTTTTAGCTCTCCGTATTATAGTTCAGAGATTGTGTACAACAAAATTGGTCACAATGTACTTATTGTTGCACAACAGATTTTTTTAGAATATTAGCCATGACGATGAACATGACATATCCCCTTTCCCCTCCAAATAAGCGTATAGCTCGTGCTAGGAGAGAGTACGACAATAGCATAATAGGTGGGGTTCGAACCGTTGACCTTTCGGTTATCGATCCACACCCAACGACTGTATATTTTAATTATCTAACAGCACACATCGATCGATGAGGCGCGAGTATTTCGTTCCCTAGGAGTTTGACTCGTGGAATAGAATAGAATAGAAAAGTTTTTTATTCAAATAAACTTTTACAAGTACTTTGGAATCGTCAATTGAATCTACCACTGGTTCGGAATGCCGTTCCAACCGAGAAGAACCAGTGAGAAACTCGGCGGTTGCTCTTTTTAATTTAAAAATAACAATATAACAATTTATGTGAGCACATGATTGAAATGCCGTCTCGCGCATTGCTGGAACAAGTTAAATCCATGCTTTTTATCATTTATATAATCTTCAATTGTATAATATGCTTTTTTTATGAGCATACTTTTAATAGTAATTCTTAAACTTGTGTAAAGGCAAGTCTAAGACTTCTTGTGGAATTTTATTATAGAACATTACGTCCATTCCCACAAACGACTTTCGGACCTTTTTGAGGCGTAATTGAGGAATCACGAATGGAATGGAACTATGGGTGGAATAGACTATATGTTTATTTGGTAGGGGCGCGAGGCGGAGTTGCTGCCGCTAACTCTGGAGCTGCTCGGCGTGTGGTCGTGCAGCCTGCGCGACGCGGACCGCCACCGGCTGCGCGAGCACTTGGTGGCCAGGATCGCGGGCCCTGTTGACGACGGTACATCGAACACAACGAGACACACACACAAACATCATGACATTACTAACTCTGGAGCTGCTCGGCGTGTGGTCGTGCAGCCTGCGCGACGCGGACCGCCACCGGCTGCGCGAGCACTTGGTGGCCAGGATCGCGGGCCCTGTTGACGACGGTATGTCGAACACAACGAGACACACACACAAACATCATGACATTACTAACTCTGGAGCTGCTCGGCGTGTGGTCGTGCAGCCTGCGCGACGCGGACCGCCACCGGCTGCGCGAGCACTTGGTGGCCAGGATCGCGGGCCCTGTTGACGACGGTACATCGAACACAACGAGACACACACACAAACATCATGACATTACTAACTCTGGAGCTGCTCGGCGTGTGGTCGTGCAGCCTGCGCGACGCGGACCGCCACCGGCTGCGCGAGCACTTGGTGGCCAGGATCGCGGGCCCTGTTGACGACGGTATGTCGAACACAACGAGACACACACACAAACATCATGACATTACTAACTCTGGAGCTGCTCGGCGTGTGGTCGTGCAGCCTGCGCGACGCGGACCGCCACCGGCTGCGCGAGCACTTGGTGGCCAGGATCGCGGGCCCTGTTGACGACGGTACATCGAACACAACGAGACACACACACAAACATCATGACATTACTAACTCTGGAGCTGCTCGGCGTGTGGTCGTGCAGCCTGCGCGACGCGGACCGCCACCGGCTGCGCGAGCACTTGGTGGCCAGGATCGCGGGCCCTGTTGACGACGGTATGTCGAACACAACGAGACACACACACAAACATCATGACATTACTAACTCTGGAGCTGCTCGGCGTGTGGTCGTGCAGCCTGCGCGACGCGGACCGCCACCGGCTGCGCGAGCACTTGGTGGCCAGGATCGCGGGCCCTGTTGACGACGGTATGTCGAACACAACGAGACACACACACAAACATCATGACATTACTAACTCTGGAGCTGCTCGGCGTGTGGTCGTGCAGCCTGCGCGACGCGGACCGCCACCGGCTGCGCGAGCACTTGGTGGCCAGGATCGCGGGCCCTGTTGACGACGGTATGTCGAACACAACGAGACACACACACAAACATCATGACATTACTAACTCTGGAGCTGCTCGGCGTGTGGTCGTGCAGCCTGCGCGACGCGGACCGCCACCGGCTGCGCGAGCACTTGGTGGCCAGGATCGCGGGCCCTGTTGACGACGGTATGTCGAACACAACGAGACACACACACAAACATCATGACATTACTAACTCTGGAGCTGCTCGGCGTGTGGTCGTGCAGCCTGCGCGACGCGGACCGCCACCGGCTGCGCGAGCACTTGGTGGCCAGGATCGCGGGCCCTGTTGACGACGGTACATCGAACACAACGAGACACACACACAAACATCATGACATTACTAACTCTGGAGCTGCTCGGCGTGTGGTCGTGCAGCCTGCGCGACGCGGACCGCCACCGGCTGCGCGAGCACTTGGTGGCCAGGATCGCGGGCCCTGTTGACGACGGTATGTCGAACACAACGAGACACACACACAAACATCATGACATTACTAACTCTGGAGCTGCTCGGCGTGTGGTCGTGCAGCCTGCGCGACGCGGACCGCCACCGGCTGCGCGAGCACTTGGTGGCCAGGATCGCGGGCCCTGTTGACGACGGTACATCGAACACAACGAGACACACACACAAACATCATGACATTACTAACTCTGGAGCTGCTCGGCGTGTGGTCGTGCAGCCTGCGCGACGCGGACCGCCACCGGCTGCGCGAGCACTTGGTGGCCAGGATCGCGGGCCCTGTTGACGACGGTATGTCGAACACAACGAGACACACACACAAACATCATGACATTACTAACTCTGGAGCTGCTCGGCGTGTGGTCGTGCAGCCTGCGCGACGCGGACCGCCACCGGCTGCGCGAGCACTTGGTGGCCAGGATCGCGGGCCCTGTTGACGACGGTACATCGAACACAACGAGACACACACACAAACATCATGACATTACTAACTCTGGAGCTGCTCGGCGTGTGGTCGTGCAGCCTGCGCGACGCGGACCGCCACCGGCTGCGCGAGCACTTGGTGGCCAGGATCGCGGGCCCTGTTGACGACGGTATGTCGAACACAACGAGACACACACACAAACATCATGACATTACTAACTCTGGAGCTGCTCGGCGTGTGGATCACGACATTACACACATACACACACAAACCTACATATACCATATGCACAAAAGCAACGACATAATCATCAATCAATCGAAGAATTATATACATTAACAAGTGATAACCTAAAAGATTGAAAGTTAAACCGACTTCACCACACACTTAAAAGTTCATATCTCGAAAACTAGTAAGCGGATTTTGATGAAACTTTCACTGTTCTCTATGTTGGATTAAATTTAAGCTAATAAAACTTACAACCGCACTAGTCGCCCCTACAATTTTCGGAAGGTCCCCTCGATTTCTCTGGTCTGCCATGACAACCCTGATTTCCTTATCATGGTACCACCTTTGAAATATCTTCTTTCCAACAGAATAAGAATCATCAAAATCGGTTCATAAACGACGAAGTTATCCGCAAACACTAAGCATATGTATGGTCGAATTGAGAAACCTCCTCCTTTTTTGAAGTCTGTTAAAAACAACATTGAAGGCCTGTTTCACCAATGATAAGTGTCGGATATATTTTGTCTTTGTCACAGTAAGAAAATGACAAAACTTACGTTTAGGCTATCCGACACTTATCAGAAGATGGTGAGGCCCTTAACGAGCTGATGCGAAGCAACTCGAACGCTTTTGTCTGTTACAACAAGGCTGCAGGGTGTCGAGCGTGGCGCTCGCCGCGCAGCTCGACCCCGACAATCTGCAGTGGGCCACTGAGCTGATGCAAATATGTAAGTTATTTTCAAATACATTCCAAATTGTCACTCGTAAAATGAATTCAATAGAATTAATTTTAATAAAACCGATATCCGACAAAATACACGAAGTTCCTGCGAAAAGAGTGACAATATGGGCAGTTCGATACTGTCTGTGACACCTGAAACTTCACACACCCACCCCCCCCCCCCCCCCCCACAGCGCCGCAGTTCAGTCGTGACCACGATCTAAAGCGTGTTCCCACTAAGCGACCAGTGAGGTTGCAGTTTTGTATGGAACCATGGTCGCGCCATGTCGTTAACAAGGTTCAACGTTAATACATAATTATATTTATTTCATATATAATTAAAAAAAACTAATAAACGAATAGTAATTAAGATTTCAATGAAATACGCGCAGGTGTAAATTAAAATTTTAAAAAATCCCCGACATTCGCCATTTTGGAGGTGGCGGCCATCTTGGATTTGCATAGTGCTATTTTACTAGTAAGCTGTGATAGCCTAGTGGTTAGGACGACCGACTTCTAATCGGAGGTCGTGGGTTCGATCCCGGGCACACACCTCTAACTTTTCGGAGTTATGTGCGTTTTAAGTATTTAAGTAAATTGTTTTGGCTGTCCTGCGGCACCCTCAAAAGGGGCCAGACCTCGGGGCCCATAGCGAGACCTACCCGATACCGCAGGCAGACGAGCCGAGTCCCCTGGGGGCACCGGCTCCTCAAATAAATAGAGACGGCTTGACGCGAACTGGCGGTTATAATTATAGGCTAGCACTAACCTTAAAGCAGCGGCGAAGTCCAGGCGAAGCCGATGGTTGGTTCTAATGGTATGTAGTGAGTGTTATGAGGTAAGTGTTTTGTCAGTGTGTGTGTGTATGCAAGGTGTGGAACCGCCAAAGCGGCGCATTGCAGGGTCCTTGGCGCGAGACACGAGGCACGCCGGCACGACGTCCGACGGGACGGTGTCTTTCCTTCCAGAGTCCACACAAGGGGTCCCACAAACAAGTCCATCGCGCCCCCACACACTGTAGACGCGTCAGTTGCGATAGCACAGTACTTTACAGAGTTAATCGTTTAACGCGACAAACATAGCCGCCATTTTGAGAGACCGTTCAATCGGGCGCGTTAAACACACAGGCAATTTCACCGCGCGGCGTTCGCGAGAATTTCCAGGGCGCGGGTCCCAATTAAGGGGGAATCAAAACGAGTCCAAATAGCTTTCCCAACCCGCACAATTCTCTCCAAATAACAAGGGCGAACTCGAGAGAAGCCGCATCTAACAGTGCGGTTCGTATGATATCGCGGCGGCGACACGGAGACAACTCCTAGAGCGCCGGCCGCGTGGCCGGCGCGCGGGGCGGGGGGCGCTCACCGCATCACGCGACATCGCGCGATTCCGCGATCATCCAATAAACAGCGCGAATGTCAAACCGGCCGAATTAGGCCAAGAGCGCGCCAAGGATATATTATTACGTCAACCGGGCGCGAACAATCCCCCGTCCCGGACATAAGGGAATTAGGTCCGTTAACAATTAAAAACGGAAGACGTGTCAAAGTAGACACAGATAGATGCAAAACCGAATCTCCGACCTTCAAGTCATACAGGTTTAACAGGGCGTCCATGACGCTAATACAAATACAGCAAATTAACTTCATTATCCAGGCGGGATCCCCCATTTTGGGGGAATCCGGCTGTCAGCCCACTTAACGCGTTGCTGCAAGGATGCAACTCCAGAGGCCAACGGCGCCAAAAGTCTGAGTGATCCGTTGCGACAAATCAAATAAAGTCAAAGTGAGATATTCATCTCCCAGAGGAGGTACTAGGCAAGGCGTTAAAGGGCTGGCATCAAATACAGAACGCGATGGCGAACCTCGTAAAATCAAAGTGGTTTCGCCAATAACGCGGCGGAGATGCGTTTTTGCAGCATTAGAACGACCTACTTAAATCAAAACCCGCCCCAATGGGCACACGCTGGGTGGTCGAATTTACATATACTTATTACTTATTATTCTTATCTCTAAACAAATTCAACAATACAGACTTAAAACTAATGCCACAATCCGTCCGGACCAGGTCATGCAGCCTACAACAAAATTACAACTCACTAGCGCGGCAACAAGGCCTCAGTGCAGAGCGCACCTACAATTAATCATAAACAAAACACTTCAGTGGAGAGGCAACGAAAAATGCACGCGTAGGCTTCGGTCGACCGAGCAGTACAAGTTAGTGTTCATGATAGGGAACAGACGCGCGAACTCAGTCGCGGCTCCTGCAAAAGGTCGAGTCACGGTCCGGCGGCTAGTCTCCCATAATCGGCGGAAGAGGGGCGGCTTCCAATCGACAACATGAATGCATACAAATATAGCTGAAAGAAATGCGTGTCGGCCGGCCACAATTCCAAACTCACGATGCAAAAGAGCCGAGAGGGTAGTATGACCTAGTATTGGGTCAACAATAATTTTTATTCAACAAGGTACCCTCTTTGGGAGCAACAAGGTGGCGAGCCTCGTAGGGCTGGTGCTGAATTACTAGCACCGTCAAGGTTCGGATTTTCCGAATATTCAGACAAGGAGGATCCTGTTGATCCTCTCCTGAGAGGTCCTTCAAAAATGAGTGGAGTTGAACAAGCCGTTACGAAACTCAGAACCTCCTAACTTCAGGATAACAATCAAGATTTGATACGTAATACAGTTCAATATCAAAATATCAAAGTCAAAATCTCACAAATTCAGAGTTTCGTCCGCGGTGGAAGCTCCGGTGCAAATATCATGACATACACCCACTTATTGGGGCTAGTCCACCATCAATGCGGGTACGAACCATAAATCGGAACAAAAGATCAACCAAATATGGTCAGCAAAACACAAACAGTAATAGTAGTAACAGTAGGTTGCAGCCTACTTACCCACCCGATAAAGTCAGATCCAACACGTCGGGACCCAACAACAATCACTCGGGTCCGGATCAAGCAAATAGGGATCAGCGGGGGTTAGGCTCGACGTACAAGAACTGCAGTAGTTATTTATCGACACGTTCGGCAAAGGGCCCACAATATCGTCGAGCGCGTTCGCTTACTCAGAACGCGAAAGGATTATTGTCAGCTGGATCAAACATCAATTTCAATTCTCCCTTAGGAGTCGGGTGCTCTAGGCATCAAATACAAGACTCCAAGGGGGCCCTAGGCTTCCCACCAACCAATACAAGACAGTACAGCTCTGTGAACCCGAATCCAGCTTAGAACGGACCATCCAACAAACGCCCTTCGGGTTGTACACCATATCAGAGATCGTCGGCGAAGAACCAGTATGCCACAATAATTATTGACGATCCAATTCTCAAGAGAGGCGGCTGTAGTGGAAGCTAGGGCGGCAGTTATCCAGTATAAACTGCCATCGTCAAAACAGGGGTCCTCGATGAACCTCTGGGTCAAACCTAAGACCAGAGGGAATCAATCACACTCGGGTACACCCAGGCGTTGCTCCCCGGTGGCAGCGCGGGTCCGGCTAAGCGAGCCGAACAAAACAAGACCCCACAATGCTACTGCCAACAAACAAACAGACCGAGGGAGGCAACCATCAAGTCGAGGACACAGAACCCGTGGGGGAGAGAAGGGCGGGACAGCCGCTGCGGCAAAGCCGCTACAAAACCTTCATCAAACTAACAGAGGGGGGTCGTGACCCCCCCGCCCCTGGAGGGCCAAAATATGCCCCACGGGGGGGAATAGAACCCCTACAGACACCTGGAACCAAAATCCCAAAAACTGTGGCGAGGGGGTTTGAAACCCCCCCGCCCCTGGCGGGATACCTTTCAAATCCCTAGCAATCCAGGTCAGAGGGTGGTTCACAAGCGATCAATCACGGTGCCATGAGAGTGGTAAGGACGAGCACCCCCGCCCGTGCGGGGGGTGCCCTCAAATAGTCCTGATGAACAGCACCAACAACACCACTCCTGTTAAGGCACGAAGTCAAATCAAGAGGCGGTTGCCCTGAGATTGTGGGCAAGCGCGCTGGGGCGGGCAGCCAGTCGTAGGCGCTGTCATAAGCTACAATGCCACCAGCTCACAATGGCCCATCGGGACCTCAATGATTTGTCCAATGGGTAGTGACGACAAGACGTCCAGTGAATATCCAGGTAGGAGACGATAAACGTCCGTCAGTAGCCCAACAAAGTAGGGACGATAAACGTCCAGGAAATCAATTGCTTAGAGTATCTACAGGGGGTGGTCGCCAAAACCCGCTGTAGGTTGACCGAACCCGACGGCATCCCGAGCGCGAACTGCTTTTAGCCTAAGTCCGGCGGGACGGTGTCTTTGTACTCGGTATGTTAAAACGCTATAACAATTTTTTAAAATAGCACAAACAAACGCACAATGTTTTAACACAAACAGATACCGAGTAGCAATTACAAAGACAATACAAATTCAGTAAGTTAGTCCGTATTTACGGTCAACATCAAATATTTCAAAGTAATTTTCAGGATCATTATCAAACAAAAGATTATCAATAAGAATTAAATTCAATGTCAACACAACACACAAACAAACAATTATCACAGACTGATTCAAAAGAATTCTTACAAATTAATTACAAACAAACAAAAAAAAGAATTCTCAGTCGTGTTGTGTACCACGACCCGAATTGGGTCCAAAGTTGGATCGTGTGTCACCGCCTTAACAGATAGCAACTGACGCAAACAAATTATGTAGGTCACGCACGAAGAAATTCTATTATTGGAACAATAGTTCCGCGTGCCTACCAGGCAATCACTTGACCGAGTGAATAATTATTTGCTCCTACCCTCAAATTTACTCGTCGAATTAATATTTACAGTTTATCAAATGTAACATTAATATTACGAATACAATAGTTTTACCTACCTACAACAATACACAAAGACTTAAATCTACTTAATTAGACCTAATAGATCAACCTTATCACTGCCAAATTGCACCAAAATTGTGATAAGGTAGGTCGGTAGGTAGGTATATTACAGTTACAGTTTCGATTCTACGACTTCAATAAACCAACCTGGGCAACAAAATAACGTACTACGTAGCAAGTACCTACACACATTAAACAATTGAACAGTCAAGAATGCATCAAATTAAATAATTTGCGTACTATACGCGCATTCAACAGATTAGCGTAATACCCGATAGGTACCTACAGTTTCTCAACAATATTAAGTATTAATGATTAGCAATATTTCAACTAGTAATATGAGTCGTAGGTACCCATCTTCAACTACTTAGCATATTACGCCGTAGGCACCTAAACTTTAACAATGCTACGTAGTAATTAACCCAGCTGCTAAGCCTATAATACAGCTACCAGGTGCGTAAGCCGCTCAAGTCCAGAAGCGTCAACCGCGCTCTTGCTACCAAAATGTTTTGGCTGTCCTGCGGCACCCTCAAAAGGGGCCAGATCTCGGGGCCCATAGCGAAACCTAGCCGATACCGCAGGCAGACGAGCCGAGTCCCCTGGGGGCCCCGGCTCCTCAAATAAATAGAGACGGCTTGACGCGAACTGGCGGTTATAATTATAGGCTAGCACTAACCTTAAAGCAGCGGCGAAGTCCAGGCGAAGCCGATGGTTGGTTCTAATGGTATGTAGTGAGTGTTATGAGGTAAGTGTTTTGTCAGTGTGTGTGTGTGTGGAACCACCAAAGCGGCGCGTTGCAGGGGCCTCGGCACGAGGCACGCTGGCACGAGGTCCAACGGTTCGGTGTCCCTCCTTCCAGAGTCCACACCAGGGGTCCATTGTGCCCCCACACACTATAGACGCGTCAGTTGCGATAGCACAGTACTTTACAGAGCTAATCGTTTAACGCGACAAAAATAGCCCGCCATTTGAAGCGACCTTTCGATCGGGCGCGTTACACGACAGGCAATTTCACCGCGCGGCGTTCGCGAGAATTTCCAGGGCGCGGGTCCAAATTAAGGGGGAATCAAAACGAGGCCAAATAGCTTTCCCGACCCGCACAATTCTCTCCAAATAACAAGGGCGAACTCGAGAGAAGCCGCATCTAACAGTGCGGTTCGTATGATCTCGCGGCGGCGACACGCAGACGACTCCTAGAGCGCCGGCCGCGTGGCCGGCGCGCGGGGCGGGGGGCGCTCACCGCATCACGCGACATCGCGCGATTCCGCGATCATCCAATAAACAGCGCGAATGTCAAACCGGCCGAATTAGGCCAAGAGCGCGCCAAGGATATATTATTACGTCAACCGGGCGCGAACATAAATATCACTTGCTTTAACGGTGAAGGAAAACATCGTGAGGAAACCTGCATGCCTGAGAGTTCTCCATAACGTTCTCAAAGGTATGTGAAGTCTGCCAATCCGCTTGGCCAGCGTGGTAGACTATGGCCAAAACCCTTCTCACTCTGAGAGGAGACCCGTGCTCTGTAGTGAGCCGGTAATGGGTTGATCATGATGATGATGATGATGATTTTACTAGTCCAGCCCTTTCATTTGATACCCATATTGAGGAATTTGGGAAAAAATATGTAATCCACCATTTTGTGGCGGCGGCCATCTTGGACCGATTTTCATCAACCATATCTGAGAACACTCCCGACTAATTCACCTTTCAAACAAAAAAAATTGCATTCAAATCGGTTCACCCGTTTGAGCGCTACAGGGGAACAGACAGACACGCACACACACAGACACGTCTAACTTATAAAACCCCGTCTTTTTTGTGTCGGGGGTTAAAAATAAAAATATTTAATTAAATCGATTGCAAGTTATTTTTAAATAAAATCGATTATTATTTCAAATCGAATCGTTAACCTGTGCGAGCGTCACTAAATTCGTTTTTTTGACATCTGCCAAAAAGCAATTAATAATTTGGACAAAGTATAGTAGCACTCTCATACTCTATATATGCAGTTAGTATGTAGTAGAGTGTCTCATACTCTATATGCAGTTAGTACGTAGTAGAGTGTCACTATCGCCCGGTTGTTTGGCGGCAGCGGAGCAGCGCGCCGTGCAGGGCGGGCCGCTGCGCGAGTGGGTGCGCGCGGCCGACGTGTCGCTGGTGGCGCGCGTGCCGCCCTCGCCGCAGCTGCCCGACCTGTTCCGCGCCGCGCTCCTGCACCCGCCCCGAGGTGATGCCCCATCGCTATCACATATTACATAGTTTTTGCTTTCAGTTTTAGAACGTTATTATATTGTTACTTGTAGAATGGACGCACGTGGAGCGCGGCGAGTGCGTGGCGGGCGCGGGGCGGCTGTGCCTGCGCTCGCGCGAGGTGGCCGCGGGGCTCGCGCCCGCGCTCGCCGCGCTGCTGCGCGACCAGAGCGCGCCGCTGTGCGCCCGCCAGAACTCGCTGCTCGTACTCACCGACATCTGCACCAGGTACTACTTGTAGAATGGACGCACGTGGAGCGCGGCGAGTGCGTGGCGGGCGCGGGGCGGCTGTGCCTGCGCTCGCGCGAGGTGGCCGCGGGGCTCGCGCCCGCGCTCGCCGCGCTGCTGCGCGACCAGAGCGCGCCGCTGTGCGCCCGCCAGAACTCGCTGCTCGTACTCACCGACATCTGCACCAGGTACTACTTGTAGAATGGACGCACGTGGAGCGCGGCGAGTGCGTGGCGGGCGCGGGGCGGCTGTGCCTGCGCTCGCGCGAGGTGGCCGCGGGGCTCGCGCCCGCGCTCGCCGCGCTGCTGCGCGACCAGAGCGCGCCGCTGTGCGCCCGCCAGAACTCGCTGCTCGTACTCACCGACATCTGCACCAGGTACTACTTGTAGAATGGACGCACGTGGAGCGCGGCGAGTGCGTGGCGGGCGCGGGGCGGCTGTGCCTGCGCTCGCGCGAGGTGGCCGCGGGGCTCGCGCCCGCGCTCGCCGCGCTGCTGCGCGACCAGAGCGCGCCGCTGTGCGCCCGCCAGAACTCGCTGCTCGTACTCACCGACATCTGCACCAGGTACTACTTGTAGAATGGACGCACGTGGAGCGCGGCGAGTGCGTGGCGGGCGCGGGGCGGCTGTGCCTGCGCTCGCGCGAGGTGGCCGCGGGGCTCGCGCCCGCGCTCGCCGCGCTGCTGCGCGACCAGAGCGCGCCGCTGTGCGCCCGCCAGAACTCGCTGCTCGTACTCACCGACATCTGCACCAGGTACTACTTGTAGAATGGACGCACGTGGAGCGCGGCGAGTGCGTGGCGGGCGCGGGGCGGCTGTGCCTGCGCTCGCGCGAGGTGGCCGCGGGGCTCGCGCCCGCGCTCGCCGCGCTGCTGCGCGACCAGAGCGCGCCGCTGTGCGCCCGCCAGAACTCGCTGCTCGTACTCACCGACATCTGCACCAGGTACTATCACTGAATCCGTCATTTCAGAACCCCACCCGTTTTTAGGGTTCCGTACCCAAAAGGTAAAAACGGAGCCCTATTAATGTCACTCTGCTGTCTGTATCTGGTCATCCGTCCACGTATCCGCGCATTGTTTTCTATTGCTGTTATTTTGCACTTTCCATTCTTAGCGATTTCTATTCTAGAGCATAACATAAAAAAGCCCTAAGCCGCGTTATAATAGTAGTCATATTATTACGCGGCTTTGGGCTTTTTTATGTTGAAAGTTAGTAAAGTAGTTTGGGGTAAAATCGAACTTCAGATAATAGCTCTATTTTTCATACAAATAACTCAACTCCTATGTATAAAATGACAATTGACAACTGTCAGAATTCCATCGAATTAAAAATCAGACAATAAATGTAGACACATGTTTGTTGGTATCAAGGTACTCGTGCATAATGGAGCCGCTGTTGGAGTCGGTGTCCGCCTGCCTGGGCAGCGCGACGGAGACGCCGCTGCGCCTGTGCGCCGCGCGCTCGCTCACCAAGCTCTTGCTCGCGGGATACCTGCGCTTGCGAACGCCGCTATACTACAAGTGAGTTTAATTCTTATCCACACTTTTGAAATCTTACTCCGTTGAGATTGGCCGTCGTAGCCGAAGTTCGCAAGGTGCGCGTATGACGTCACCGATGCCTGCTGGGCTATTCTCTAACTTAGTTACCAACTGAAAATGGTTGCCAATGAATTAGTTCCATTTACATTGCTGCGTTACTGTGTGAAATATAAACAGTGATATCATTTCACACATGAAAACAGCAATGTATATCGAACTAATTCGTTGGCAACCTTTTTCAGTTGATAACTAAGTTAGAGAATAGCCCCACTAGTGAAGTATGCGTATGAAGTTAACGACTCCTGGTGAGGTGTGCGCATGACGTTAGAGACTCCTGGTGAGGTGTGCGCATGACGTCATCTACCCCTGGTGAGGTGTGCGTTTGACGTCAGGGACTACTGGTGAAGTGGTCGTTGGCTTTGTGTGCAGGTACTGCGCGCTGCTGGCGGACGAGGAGCCGGAGGTGCGCGAGCCGGCGGAGTACTACGTGTCGTGCTGCCTCACCGTCGACGCCATCTACCACCACTTCGTGGACTGCGTGCTGCACTACAACCAGCCCACGGGTGAGACTGAGAACATCCCCCGAACCCAACAGAAATGCATATTGTTTTGCAAAGTTCTATCTGACTGATTGACTTGATTTCTTCTACTGGCAACACAAAATATATATGTAAATAAATGTGGCATGTGCAGAGACGCTATCGTTCGACGCGCGGCAGCTGATCTACGACGTGATGCTGCAGCGCTTGTCGCTGGTGCAGAAGCTGAACGTGCAGTGCCGGCTCGCGCGCGAGGTGCTGCAGCACGCGGCCGACGTCTGCGACGAGGGCGACGCGATCCCCGCGCCCCTCAACCTGGCGCTGCTCGACACCATCACCCTGCTGTGCGGCCCCCGGATGAAGTTGCCAAGTGGGTGCTGCTACTTTATTATCTGACTTCAACAGGACACAGTATTAGTCAGCGGGTGCTGCTACTTTATTATCTGACTTCAGCAGGGCACAGTATTAGTCAGCGGATGCTGCTACTTTATTATCTGACTTCAGCAGGGCACAGTATTAGTCAGCGGGTGCTGCTACTTTATTATCTGACTTCAGCAGGGCACAGTATTAGTCAGCGGATGCTGCTACTTTATTATCTGACTTCAGCAGGGCACAGTATTAGTCAGCGGGTGCTGCTACTTTATTATCTGACTTCAGCAGGGCACAGTATTAGTCAGCGGATGCTGCTACTTTATTATCTGACTTCAGCAGGGCACAGTATTAGTCTGTGGGTGCTGCTACTTTATTATCTGACTTCAGCAGGGCACAGTATTAGTCTGTGGATGCTGCTACTTTATTATCTGACTTCAGCAGGGCACAGTATTAGTCTGTGGGTGCTGCTACTTTATTATCTGACTTCAGCAGGGCACAGTATTAGTCAGCGGGTGCTGCTACTTTATTATCTGACTTCAGCAGGGCACAGTATTAGTCAGCGGATGCTGCTACTTTATTATCTGACTTCAGCAGGGCACAGTATTAGTCTGTGGGTGCTGCTACTTTATTATCTGACTTCAGCAGGGCACAGTATTAGTCTGTGGGTGCTGCTACTTTATTATCTGACTATGACAGCCTAAGGCATAGTATTCTACTTAGTCTTACTACGGGAGGACCTAGTGGTCATTGAGTGCTTCTACTTTATTATCTGACTGCATAGGAGTGCATAGTCAATAGATTTAGGTTATAGTTATGCATTATAGCCTACTATGAATATAAATATTTCGTCGTGGAGGTTAAGTTCAGTAGTAAGACTCTCCTTCAATGTGTAAGTTTCAGTAGTAAGACTCTCCTTCAATGTGCCTTAATTTAAATTAATACGCCAGCGAAGCGATTGAAATATTCATTTCTTATACGCATGGGTAGGATTTGGAATAGCTTTCTCTATGTCTAGAATGGATCTTTAAAACAAGAGTAAATAGGCATCTTCTAGGCAAATATGTACCATCATAGGCCACATCATCACTTTCCATTAGGTGTGCTATGTGATTATGATCAAGCGTGTCTCTATAATTAATTTTAAAAAATAAACTATTGTTTCAGAGAAAGCTGAAAAAGCAGGAGATGCTGATATTGATGATCTTCAAGAAAGAGTCACCACTAACATCGTGTCGCATGTAAGTCAACAATATTTTAACACGTCTTTCCGACATGCCACAAGCACGAACACAGCCCAGCGGCAAAAATTATATTATAACTCCAAATTCCATTAAAACGTACATGTATGTCAGATAAATATTAATAATTTATTAGCACTAAGTTCAGCTGTACTATTCTTGCCTTTCATTGAAAACAATGTGGCTAATTCTGTTGTACACAATCTCTAAACTAAACTAAAATTGACAGGTTTCAAAATAGTGCTATCCTTTTCCGCAGGTATCATTGTGAAAGAGATAAGAATATATTTATCACTGTCATTTTAGTTTAGGTTTAGAGATTGTGTACAACAGAATTAGCCACAATATCTAAATAAGAGTTTAATAATAATAATCGTCGAGTTTCCAATCGTGACTGAAGTACTCTACTCTCTACTGCCAACAGCTGATGAGACTAAAGCAATAAATTGAAAAAATCGACAAAAATTTATCAACAGAATGGGTGTAGTCTTTCATCATGGATACCCATGATGTGTGCTAGACCACATATTATATACATCTTTAGTCACTCAGAAAAAATTTAAAGAGCATGGTTGGGAAGTGTTAATAGTGGTGGATTATCAACACTTTCCAGCAACCATCACTATGTGAGTAATCATCACTAGTGTAAAATTGTCTTCGTTTCCAATAGCGGTTCCCTTACACCCTTTATTATCGTATTTAAATACTAAATAAAAATTCTTATAATTTTTACCGGATTGCTTGATGATGACAATCGATGTAAATCAATTGATACACCTTTTTGCAACATGATATTTTTCTACCTAACGAGTATGTCTTTGTCACAATGTTTCCCTTAACCGCTTCACTGTTTTCTATCATTTATTTGCATTAGATAAATGTATACCTACTCAAGGGCGGATCCAGCTTTGGTGCCAGAGGGGGGTCACATAGAAAGATAAAAAGTTATAATTTAATTTTATAATCATAGATGATAGATACAAGTAAAAAGTAGGTATTTTATTAATGTACTACTGTTGCCCGCGACTTCGTCCGCGGTATTATATTTTTCAAAAGTCCCACGGGAACCCTTTGTTTTCCCGGAATAAAATAGTAGCCTGACAACTCTCCAGGTCCTGAACTAAAAAAATGCAACTGCATAAAATCACGTCAATCTGTAGTCATATCCGATAATAATTAGTATCTACAGGATCTTTGTATTATTGTATTTAAGTTCATAAACTGATGTCGTAATATACATGTCATAATATACCCCCTTTGGGGTGGATTTTTTAGCTGAAGCCTACCTCCTAGAAAGAACCTAACTTTCAAATTTTAAGTTAATAATATAGGTATAGTCAACAAGTTCAAAAACGTGAAAAATAGAGATTAAGGTCCTAAAAATATGAGCGATAGCTCATTCGATTCGGAATCACCTCTAAAAAATGTTTTTGAAGTATTTTGGTGCAGGAAAAAAATTGCAATTGTTAATAACAAAATAAGATGAAAAAAAATCATATTTCGTTTTTTGTTAATAACTCGAAAAATATTTATATTTAAGCAATTATGAAAAAAGTTTATTAAACAGGAGAAAATTTCCGATTTTTTATCGGAAATTTTCTCCTCTTTCTAAAAGTCTCAGCTTTTGAAACTCATCTTCATTATTTATAATTTTAATTTGACGTTGAAAATACGTTTCCACGCGTCTGTTACGGCATGCGCGCGCGAGAGCTCAGCAATAAAAATATTTTTTTTATAACATAAAATGTGATTTTAAAAATTCGAAAAAATTCTAGTATCTTCTTAATACCGCCCCGAATCGAGCCCCGAAGAAAAAAGTTTATCACCATTTTTCAATAAGTAATTGAATTGTTAACTAACAAATTTTTTCCCAATCTCCGTTGGCATAAACAATGTGATGAAAGGTATAAATAATAATAATTGGCCTAAAAATTTTAAACTTCGTGGAGCCCTTCTGATATATATATTTCATAAGATCCTGCGATAAATTTTCATAAAAGTTTATTAATTTGTTATGATTTTTTTTAAACTATTGTAAAATCATAATAATCATATAAATCTTATAGCTATAAAAAATCATAATTAACAAATTAATAAATTTTTATGAAAATTTATCGCAGGATCTTATGAAATATATATATATCAAAGGGCTCCACGAAGTTTCAAATTTTTAGGCCAATTATTTATACCTTTCATCACATTGTTTATGCCAACGGAGATTGGGAAAAAAATTGTTAGCTAACAATTGAATAATCTATAGCTGTGATAGCCTAGTGGTTAGGACGACCGACTTCTAATCGGAGGTCGTGGGTTCGATCCCGGGCACGCACCTCTAACTTTTCGGAGTTATGTGCGTTTTAAGTATTTAAATATCACTTGCTTTAACGGTGAAGGAAAACATCGTGAGGAAACCTGCATGCCTGAGAGTTCTCCATAACGTTCTCAAAGGCGTGTGAAGTCTGCCAATCCGCTTGGCAGCGTGGTAGACTATGGCCAAAACCCTTCTCACTCTGAGAGGAGACCCGTGCTCTGTAGTGAGCCGGTAATGGGTTGATCATGATGATGATGATGAATTGAATAACTTATTGAAAAATAGTGATTAAACTTTTTTTTCTTCAGGGCACGATTCTTTCAAGTGTTAAGAAGATAAAAGAATTTTTTCAGTTTTTAAAATTACATTGTACGTTACAAAAAAAATAATATTTTTATTGCTGAATTCTCGCGCGCGCATGCTTTAACCGCCGCGCGGAAACCTATTTTCAACGTCAAATTAAAATTATAAATAACTAGAAAATGCCCGCGGCTTCGCCCGCGTGAATTTCGGTTTTAAACAAATCCCGAGGGAATCGTGGATTTCCGGTTCCCGTTCCCGCTCCCTTTTCCAACCTTTATACCTACTATCAATGAAGTTTACTATAGTAATCTACCTATAGCTGTAGCTATAGATTTCGGGGTTTTCAAAATCCCGTGGGAGCTGTGCATTTTTCCAGGATATAAAGTAGCCTATGTTTTAAGTCAGGGCATATTCTATCTCCATTCAAAATTTCAGCCAAATTAGTTCAGTAGTTACGGCGTGAAAGCGGAACAAACATACAAACAAACTCACTTCCCCATTTATAATATTAGTAAGGAAGTAAGGATGGAGATGGAGTTTCGGAAGTTGGGACTTTTTTATTGGAAATTTCCTCCTCTTTAACGGAATTTTTTTAAAGTGCTTAAATATAAATATTTTTCGAGTTATTAACAAAAAAATAAATATCATTTTTTTTTCATCTTGTTTTGTTAATAACAACTGCAATTTTTAACCTGCACCAAAATCCTTCAAAAACATTTTTCTAGACGTGATTCAAAATCGAATGAGCAATCGCTCATATTTTTAAGTCCTTTATCTCTATATTTCACGTTTTTGAACTTGTTGACTAGACTATATTATTAACTTACTACTACTGTACAAACTTCCATCCCCTATTTCACCAACCTTAATTTAAGTAGGTTTTTATTATTTAAAACTAATAACTTAAGTACATGCCGATTTCAGTATCTGTAACTTCAAAAACATACAACTTTCATGTTACCCATTTTACCCCATAGAGGAGGAATATAGGAAAATATATATATATATATATTTTGTAAAATATTTTCTAGGCTGATATTATATCTACGATCTAGAAAGAACCTATCTTCCAAATTTCAAGTTAATAATAACAATAATTATTTCACATAAAAACTTTCATCCCCTATTTTACCACCCTAAAGGGGAGATTTTCAAAAATAAATTACACAGGTTTTTATTATTAAAAATTTATAATCTAAATGCCTATTTTCTTATATGTAACTGTCGAAAACATAGAACTTTCATATGACCTTCCTACTCCCATTTTATCCCCTTAAGGAAGGATTTTAGGGATATTAAACAGCCTATAAAAATCTCAAATTTAGTGACTGGGCAACTGTTGGCATTTATAAAAGTAGAAACAAGTTATTTGACTTGTATGCAGAAAAACAATATAACTATACCCCTGCGTTTATTGAATATGTTAGAAATTATTCCAAATTATTTCGAAATGTTTGCATACAAGCAAAATCTCTTTACATAAAACAGAAAATCATTCACTCTGATAATAAAATAAAAGCAACGTGGGATATCATCAGTAATGAAATGGGGAAACATAAAGTGCATAATAATAAACTGGAATTAAAAATTAATAATCATATTATTGATTCTGATACAGATATTGCAAATACTTTTGAGAAGTTTTTCCAAAATGTTCCAGTTACCACGACTAGTTCCCTAAATTCCTCGCCAACAGAAGCCTATAGTATTTTAAAGGGCAATGTTTCTGAGTGCAATGTATTATTTCGATTTAAATACGTAACCCCATATGATGTTATTAAAACATTTAAGTCTTTACAACACAAAAAAACAGGAGACTTATGGGGAATATCAGTAAAAATAATCCATAATATTATTGACGTTATTGCACCATATCTTGCTGTTATTTTTAACAAATCCATAGACTCGGGATCATTTCCTGACCTAATGAAATGTAGTAAATTAATACCTCTATTTAAATCGGGAAGCAAAAGTGACCCAAATAACTACAGGCCGATCTCGATTCTACCAACTCTCAGCAAGATATTTGAGAAAATGATGCTCAACCAACTGCTTTTGCACTTTAATTTAAATAAATTACTTCACTCTGAGCAGTATGGTTTCACTAAGGGTCGTTCTACAACCGATGCGGCCGCAAGGCTGTTACGGCATATTTTCGATGCATGGGAGAAATCACAGAATGCCATTGGTATTTTCTGTGATTTGTCAAAAGCATTCGATTGCGTTGATCATGAGACTCTCTTACGAAAATTAAGCCACTATGGTATTAAAGAAACTGCACTCAGTCTTATTGCCTCTTATCTCAGTGATCGCATACAGAGAGTATGTATCAATGATGTTAAGTCGTCCGGATCAGCCTCAGTAATGGGTGTTCCCCAAGGCTCTATTCTGGGTCCATTCATGTTTCTGGTTTATATTAATGATTTACCACATTTTGTCAAAAATGCTTGCGATATTGTACTATTTGCTGACGACACGTCTTTGATTTTTAAAGTCGATAGGACTAAGGACAATTTTGACGATGTAAATAATACATTATCTCAAGTTTCACACTGGTTTACTACAAACAATCTACTTTTGAATGCAAAAAAAACCAAGTGTGTCGAGTTTCTATTGCCCAATACAAGGGTTACTAGCAAAAATTTAAAGATAAGTGGTGAGCCATTGAAAACTGAGGACACAACTGTGTTCTTGGGAATAACCCTAGATGCAAAGCTTCAATGGGGCACCCATATAGCAACACTTGCTGGCAAGCTCAGCTCTGCTGCTTACGCTGTTAGGAAGATTCGACAGATAACAGATATAGAAACTGCAAAAATTGTTTATTTTGCATATTTCCATAGTATTATGTCGTATGGACTCATACTATGGGGTAAAGCGGCTGATATTGAAAAAATTTTCGTTTTACAAAAAAGGGCAATTCGCGCAATTTATAATTTAAAACCGCGGGATTCCCTTCGAGAGAAATTTAAAGAAATAGGTATTCTTACGGTAGCTTCTCAATATATCTATAACAATATAATTTTTGTTAGGCAAAACATTCACAGTTACATTAAAAAGTGCGAATTACACGACAGGCAATTAAGAAATAGAAATAGGCTCGTGATTCCTCAGTTACGCCTCAAAAGGGTCCAAAGGTCATTTGTGGGAATGGGCGTAATGTTCTATAATAAAATTCCACAAGCAATCTTAGACTTGCCTTTACACAAGTTTAAGAACTCTATTAAAAATATGCTCATAAAAAAAGCATATTATACAATTGAAGATTATATAAATGATAAAAAAGCATGGAGCAATTTCTCAATGTCTTAAACCGAGTATTTGATTATTGGTGTTCAATTCGATGCTTTGATCATGGGTAGCCTAAGTATGTCACGCTCTCTTTAAACATTTCTGTGGTGGTGTCGTGTGGTGCGGGTTGTTACGTTCCCTCGAATATGGTTGAGCGAAGCAATGGCTGGATCATGCGTCATGCTCGTGAACGGGTGCCACCGTCGGAAATGGGGCTACTTTTGTCTGCCCTTCTTCACATGTGTAGAATTGTAAGCACCATTCCGAACCTGTGGTAGATTCATTTGTCGATTCGTAAACGCTTCCGAAAGTTTATCTGAATAAAATTATGATTACTTATATAAATGATAAAAAGGCGTGGATTTGACTCGTTCCAGCAATGCGCGAGACGGCAATTCAATCATGTACTTACCATAAAATTGTTATATTGATATTGTTTTGGAAAAGAGCAACCGCCGAGTTTCTTGCTGGTTCTTCTCGGTTGGAACGGCATTCCGAACCAGTGGTAGATTCATCTGACTATTCAAAAGCACTTGTAAAAGTTTATTTGAATAAAAAACTTTTCTATTCTATTCTATTCTATAACCTTCCCTAAAAATTGTACTACGAAATGCGAATTTCTCAAATCCGACAAGTACGTCCAGAGATTAGCGCGTTCAAACAAACAAACAAAGAAACTCTTCCGCTTTATTATAATTATCAAGTATAGATGTAAGTAATTACTGTACATAAAAATACCTATATTTGAATAACAAACGCGTTATCACTTCATCTACTTCAATGGGTAAGTTTTTAAGGATGTGGAGAAGTACCAGTCCGGTTAGACGTTCTTCAATCATTGAAGCTCTTAGCCACGATTAGATTCTCATACAAAGTATTATATTAAATTGATTAAATATTGAAGGAACTTACACTAAATCTATATTGTGACAAAAATATATAAAAACATTATGTTTAACAATTTTTATTAGTGGTCCACCTAGGTCCTGGACACAGTCCAGGGGGGGGTCATGACCCCCATGACCCCCCCCCTGGATCCGCCCCTGTACCTACTATAGATGGTTATATTTTTCACACAAGCAAAATAACATACCAACGAAGTTCTCTTTCTGTCCCAGACTTTCACAGGGAATGAACAGGTAGTAATATTTGTCATACATCTATCACAAAATCACTTTAATCTTATTTATTTGTATAATAAATATCATTCAAGTGATTTCTAAATAATTGCCTCTTATTATGGCTTATAGCATGATTGTTTGAACAACATCATAATCACAGCACACGTTTAGGCTATTCTTCGGAAGAGCTGATTAGTTTCTAAATAAATATCGTATATATGGCTCAAATTGAAAACCTCATTACTTAAAGACTGTTCCGCCGAATACGGGTATAGCAAACCCCAAGAAGCCATTAGCCATGGCCATGTGTATACAGAAATATCATATGTCGTGTGAAAGACTGGCTTCCCATAGCACAGACGATCCTAGTTTGAGGGCCAAGCATTTTGCTAGGCTGTGTCATGACATACTTTAATACTTCATATACCAATTTTGAATAAAGTTAATTTGACTTTGACTCTATAGTCAAAGTCAAATAAACTTCAAAATTGGTACACTGTACACTTGTAAATTTTATTTATTTATAATGTTTAGTAACCATGTGTTTTTTTTTTTTTCAAAAATAAAGATTATTAGAAACTAAGCTGGCTCAACATGCCCCGGTGTCTCGTGCGCTGCGCTTACTCAATGATTTGGTTCGCGAAAATCCGGGACTGGATGTTTACCACACTCCACTGGATCAGCTCACCAAAAACATAAAAATATTATTAGAAAAACGAAATCAAAATTAATACTCCTTGTATTAATTTTGATTTCGTATTAAGTATTGTTTTTGTCTTATTTTTGTTTGTTCTTTTATTTTATGTTTTAGTTTTAGTTATGAATTTGTAATATTTGTAGTGTGTGTAATGGCCCAGGGAGATGAATTGGTTAAATCTGTAATGTCTCTCTGGGTATTCTTACAATAAATAAATAAAAAAAAGAAAATAAAAAATATTACTATTGTACAACAGAAAATGAAGCGCACAGTGGCGGAGGTGCTGGTGCCGGCAGTGCTGCGGCTGTACGCGCACATGCGGCCGCTCGGCGGACAGCTCGCCACCTACCTCGTGCGCATCGCCACCGATCTGCTCAACGACTACCGGAACGAGGTAACGAGCAGTCCGCGGGGCTTTTGGGTTATTGGACAGTGGACACTCCATAACCTATTGACTGGCCCGTTGGCGCGGTTGGCAGTGACCCTGCCTTCCGCTCCGGGGTCGCGGGTTCGATTCCCGCCCCGAGTCTGGGTGTATTTATAATATGTATGTATGTATACCTTTATCTATCTTCTATAATATAATAAAACTGTAACAGATCCAATTCTGTACATTGAAGATATTTTGAAAATTTTTATTGCAGGGCACTCTATAATCGATACTGAAGCCAAAACTGCAATTTGTTTCATTTTTGTCTGTCTGTCTGTCTGTCTTTCTGTCTGTCTGTCTGTCTGTCTGTCTGTCTGTCTGTATCTTGGCCGCGCATCACGCCGAAACTACTGAATGGATTCGAATGAAACTTGGTACGATTTGAGTTTATATTCCGAGGTAGGACATAGGATACTTTTTATCCCGAAATTCAGCACGGTTCCTTTGGGAGAGGGGATGAAAGTTAAAACGTGTATTTAGCTGTAATTCATTAACGCGTTGTTCGATTTCACTCATTCTTTTTTTGTTAGAAAGGTACTACTTCATATATTGTTCCGTAAATATTTCAAGGTCATAGATTTTTTAGTTCAGAAATGACAGACATTACAATCCTCAGTATTGGGTTCAAATAACTTGGGACCCGGATCTTTGAACGTATGGCTTATTTTAAACTGGTGTGCGTTTAAATTTATGTTTGTCGGTCTGTCTATTTATTCCAGCTAATCTCCGAAACGGCTGGATCGATTTTAATGGAACTTTCAATGTTATAAAAAGTAACTTAGGCTACATTTAGTTTAAGTACCTACATAAAAAAATTATGGGATCCGATCCGATCCTATATAAACCTATAAACACGCGAACGAAGTCGCGGGGTTCAGCTAGTTAAAATATATATGTATTTATATGTAAATATGTCTATCAGTCGGCTGTTACCTATAACACAGGCATTAATTTGCCTACTTTAGGAACAGACGACCGTGTGTGTATGTGTGAGTATTTATTATTTATTATAGTCCATTCCACGAGTCAATCTCCTAGGGAACAAAATACTCGCACCACATTGGTCGATACGCGCGGCTAGAACTAAGTGACGACGCTCCGCTTTAAAGTTTACATGCTGACAGGTTGCATAGTACAAGTAGCGGCACGAAAGTCCAGCGCTGACGTTCAAGTGCGCGCAGCGTCGTACGAGGGAGCGGGACACAGTACGATTGGAGAGCCAATCAGCGCTTATAAGGGATCCGCGAGAGCTAATCAGTGCTTATGAACGATCCCCTCACCACCCCTAGATACCTCATTTTTGACTTCTGCGCATTGAAGGTTAGCGCTCGACTTTCGTGCCGCTACTTTTTCGTAGATCATCTTTGTTTAATGATTGAGTGTTTTATAATAATATTATTATGTGTGCGTTAAGGCGCTACGTCTTCCATACTAATTTATGTCTCCATTTAAGAGCACATGGATTATATATTTACGCTGAAATTACATTCCAGAGCCTTAATTTAATTTTTTATTTGAGCAAACTTATTTTTACATGAAGAAAAGATTACCTAAATAGCTTTTCTGAGATCGAATTTTTAGTGTAATTTCGTTAGTGTATGAGTAAACACAGATACTATCTTACGCCAAGAAAGGGTTCAGTAGTGTGTGTAAAGTGCGGCGTTGCCGCTTCGCCAATGACATATGACGCGCGGTTGCCACTCTTACTTTTATTACCTAGTTTGTATTTTCAGAGAAAATGAATATCAATCGCTTCGGTAGGAGTGTTGCTAACAGGAAGAATTTTCGGAAGAAATAAGGGAGAAAATTTCATTGAAAACAATAAAAAAATTAATATCTACGAAATGTAAATAATGCATGAAAGTTTTCCTTCTACCTAAGCTACCTGCTAACTAAGCAAGGACGTATATATACAAATATATAAACAAATGTTACCTGTATAATATTATTATTTGTGTTAGAATAATTATTGCACTTATTCTTAAAGATTCAAAATTACATTTAAAATTATCTATCTTATTCTTATTTCGCCTAACGGCTAAGCCTGGTCATTCAGAGAGGCAATAATAGCGCCACTGTCTTGGGCACCATGCCCGTATATTGCTGTTAGTTTGCACTTTCCACACTTAGCAATAGGCGAAACAATATTATTACTTGGCTTAGGGCGTGACGGGTCTAAACTCTCCGAGTAAATCCCTCTCTCCTATGAGCGAGGAGGCCTGTGCCTAGCAGTGGGAAGGGAAAAAGGCTGTAGTGATGGATGTGATGATGGCTTAGGGTTTTTTATGTTGACAGGGATTTAAAGTAGTTTGGGGTAAAAGCGAACTTCAGGTGGGGTAACGCTGTTTTTCATACGAATAACTCATCCAATGTATAAAATGACAACTGTCAGAATTCTACCGAAAAAGAGTAGGAACTCATAGAACGATTTGCACTCGCGCCCGCCGCGGTTGCGGGAGAGCGGTTTATTTCTATATTCACGAGACCACTTGTTTGTGCGGGAACCGCAGCCGTTGCGGTTGCAGCCGTCGCCCGCAAACTCGGCGGGCGATGATCGCAAGACCGGTGGTTATATTTATATATAAGAAAAATGGATTCTATTCTTCACAAACACCATTCCGCGCCCGCGCTTGCGCTTGCAGAGCTTGCGGGCGACGCTCGCTAAGTTCGCGGGTGACCGCAGCCCACCGGTGCAGCGGGCACGCGAGTAGTAAATCTACAGAGGGGAAGCTTCCACAAGCGGCCCTCTGTAGGTATACTCACACAAACACACTCACCAACGGTTTACGGACGCGCGCTCGTTCCACTAACCGGTACAGTTGGTGACAAACATGCGCATATGTGTGAGTGTACCTACAGCGGGCCGCTTACTAGAAGCTTCCCCTCTGTAGGTACTCTGTGCAGCCACGCACTCCGCGGGAATAAATCGCGTCGTGAGTTTTGCTCTCTACATTTCCATGTATTTTGTGATCGTACGAGTGTTGCAGTCCCGCAACCGCGGCGAGCATGGGTGAAAACCGCTCCGTGAGTTCCTACTCTAAAAAATCAGACTATCTAGATGGAAGTAGGGTTTTCTTACCGATTATCGTCCATTTAGTTGAGTTACTGAGTTTGAGAACGTGAAAATATATACCTATATGTATACTACTGGATCCGGCAGACGTCGTCCTGCCCGGTGACATACCGACATCAGCGCCACCTACCGAGACCCGGTAGGTTACCTGTACCTACCCGGTAATTGTGTTTTCAAACCATCCAGTATTGAAATATACACACAAAATTTCATCCAAACCGGTCCAGTCGTTTAGGAGGAGTTGGTGATAAGCACACGTACAGAAGAATTATAAAGGTACGGGTGAGATAGTTTACTGTATCGACGGGATGTTTGACAGCTACGAAACCCGTGAACATTTTGTCAGCTTTTTAAAATAGCCAGATATCTGACTAAAAAATACTAACATTCGATGAAAATAGACTATATTCGGAGTATATTCTAACAAGTTTTCGTTATTTTTTTATAGAATCTATATATACCTATAAAACAAAGTCGTGTTAGTTCGAACACTTATAACTCGAGAACGGCTGGAAAGATTTTCATTGATATTGATTTGTTGTATTTGTCTCCGTCCCGAATAGCAGATTCTATTAAAAACATTGGGAAATTGACGAAAAAATAAAATAAAAGAATTTGGCTTTTTAGGAGCTAGTCCTGATGGTATGTGGCACTAATTCTTATTATTTACAAAATATTTTCCATATCCACACTAGCTTGATGCCCACAACTTCGTTCACGTGGATTTAGTTTTTTTTGAAATCCCGTGGGAACACTTTGATTTTTGGGATAAAAAGTAATCCAGGATGCATATTTTGTCAAGATCCGATTCGATTATTATCTTCAATGAGGGACTCCCTTACAAACATTCATCTGTATCAAATTTTATCAAAATTGGTTCAGCGGTTTAGGCGTGAAAGCGTAACAGACAGATACAGCCACTTTCACATTTGTGTTATTTGTAGGGAAGTAGGGATTATTTTCTAAAACACTATTGTTTACTTCAATTTATGGATTGCAGGGGTTATAGAAGAAGAAAAAGTTATTTTAGAAATAAAATGTTTTCCCTCACTGGCTCGGAACAACCAAGACATGTTTTCTGCAGCTAAAGAAAGAAAAAAATAGCTGGTCAGGCAGGTTCCAAAACAATTCTAATCTGTTTGTATTCTAATGTGTTTTCAACCTTCTAAACCTTTCCGAACTTCCTATAAAACTATCGTAAGTTGTGCATACGCACAAAGTTCAATTGGATGAAATTGTATTAGAACACATGAGACAAAGAAAAAAATAATTTTCATATTGTAATATTTATACAGAAGATTAGTAGGTATATTTTATGTTATTCATTGTTACAAAGGAAATAAATATAATAAAAAACTAAAAAAAGACTTGAAATTATCAGGAATTGAACCAGGGTCCAGTATACAGTATCTCACAAATTAGAGTAACACTGTAACCACTGCGCCATTTAAACTTTACATTTCAGGTCGAAAATTTTGAACAGTTTCGTATTGCACACACATCTATTGATGTGTGCGTGTTTAGTTCTGAAAAACTGATGCGCACTAACTTCTCTAAGTAAAAAGTATTCTGGAAACTAAAATACATCTAAATATAGTCATGTACATTACGAATAATGCGGTAGTGGCGCAAATCGTACTATTAGAAAAGAATATGAACATTTTTATTCATAAAAAAATAAAATACAGTATATTTTAACAAAAGCGCCATCTAATGGCATTGTGGTGCCTAGCTGAACGAAACGAGCGCCCTTAATATGTTTACTTAATAATATAGTTAATATATATTTGCACTACTCTAGCGGCACGCTATGATGGCCGGTTTGACGTTTGTCCGCTCATGAAGTTCCGTATTAATTGATAACGACTTTGAAGGAAATAATTGTATTACTTTATTGACGATAGTGATGTGCAGAGATTCATAAATTTTATCGAATGTAGTTTTAGGTTTAGGACTCAAAATTTATTTATTAAATTGATTTCTTAAATGTATACAAGTGTAGAAAAATCAGTTTGCACCATTTAAGGGGTGAATGTACTTGTGAATATGAACAATTTTCACTATGTGGACAAACCTCTGAAATCGCAAAAAAATATCAATAAATTTTTAAAAATGGAATCTAATACGATCGTCACATAGGATCGCTGGCTAGCACAACTACTACCTCCGGCAAACTCGCGTCAATGCTCAATGCAAAACAAAGCAGTTTCGAATTGACGTTGCTTCGAAAAGTATAAACTGTCAGTGCAATGCGATTGTGATATAGTTTTGACCTGGCTTTGGATTTCAAATATTGATACTGCATTACTGTTGACCCTTGCTCGTTAATTTGGACTCTGTTCAAGCCCATTGTTGTGGATTTCGTCGATATGACCGAACGTACGCAGAGAACTGTTCTAAATAGTCAGACACGTGAGTTCGTAATACGCCTTCGTAACTATTTCGATCGTGAAGCTCAAAATGGAGGGCCAATTTTACCTATAACGTCAGTGGTTGAACGCGTAGCTGATGCGCTTAATATTGGACAACGAACTGTTAGACGGATAACTAAAAAAAAATATGGCGAGACTGGCACAGAAGAAAATAAACTTCACACACCAAAAAAGAGAAAACGAGCAAAACCAGTCGTAGGCATCGATAGCTTTGATGCCGATGCTATCCGAAGACATGTTTACGGCTACTATTTACAGAAGGAGTATCCAACAAGAAAAAAGTTGGTGCATTCACTGAAGGAAGCTGGATTATTCTTCGGTGGGGAAAGTTCTTTAACGAAGATTTTGAAGACCATTGGATTTCGATACAAAAAATGTAACAAACGCAAAATATTGATGGAAAGATTTGATATAGCGATGGCAAGGTATACTTTTTTACGGCAAGTGAAAGAAATCAAAAATTGGCAAAATGTTGTGTTCTTGGATGAAACATGGCTTAATGCTAACCATACTGTAGGCCGTTCTTGGAACGATGACACAGCAGCATCTACTTCCAAAGTTCCTGTAGGAAAAGGATCGCGACTTATAATTTGTCACGCCGGAACCATCAACGGGTTTGTCGAAGGTTCTCTCATGGCTTTTGCGTCAAAAACCACTGGAGACTATCATGAAGACATGAATGGAGAAAAGTTTACTGAATGGTTTACCTCAATGTTGTGTAGCCTCCCTGAACCATCTATTATAATTATGGACAACGCCCCATACCACTCGATGCAAATTGACAAGCCACCTGCCCAATCCCAAAAGAAAGCTGATATCGTCGCATGGCTTCGTAAAAATGGCGTAGATGCAAACATGAATATGTTAAAAGCGGAATTAGTACGTCTTTTAAAAGAAAACAAACCAACCAAGATCCGATACGTCATTGACGAAATAGCATTAGAACATGGGCACAGAGTTATACGGTTACCGCCTTACCATTGTGAGTATAATGCGATTGAGTTGGTGTGGGCTCAAATTAAGGGATATGCTGCAAGACACAATACAGAACCCCCATTTACCACAAAAAAAATGCTAAAATTATTAGAAGAAGCTTGTGAACATGTGACTAAAGGAGACTGGGAAAAGGTTGTGAATAGAACTGTTAAATTAATAAGGGAAGATTATGAAAGAGATGTGAAAATAGATAATATTATAGAAAACGAACATATAATTATTAATGTATGTGATGATAGCAGTGACGACAGTGAAAATAGTAGTATGGACGAATCTGATTAATTATGGCCTTTTGTGGCACCTTTTTTGGTATCTTTTGTATTCATATGTTTCTTGTGTGCATATAAAGTATGTATATTCATTTTCGTTCAAATATTCAGTTCGTTCAAATAAATTAAATAAACATATACATTTTTGTTTTATTAAACCTATTTAATCAGGTACAAAAACAAAACTTAATTGTTTTTTGTTCGAGAATAAATTGACATTCCACATCACTATTGTAATGTGTCAAACCGGCCATCATAGCGTGCCGCTAGTGTAACACACACGTCCAACCACCTCGAGAACTATGAACGAGAAACTGACAATGAGAAAAATCCGGCATTTAAAACGTCACGTCACGCGCATTGCCCGATTAGCACACAAGGATAACTTATTTTGGGAGCTCATTTCGTGAAATAGACTATAGTAACGTTGAAACACGTTTGCGTACTTAAAAGCGTACACTTCTGGGCTGAACGGTCAGGGAGGAAATAGTTGAAAATGTTGAACAGATCGAGGAGCTGATCGAGAACGACGAGGAGCTGGTGCAGCGCGTCCAGCAGTTCCAGGAGACGATCGGGCTGGAGACGTCGTTCGGCAACGCGCGCAACCTGGTCACCGCGTCCGGCCCGCCCGAGCCCGCCACGCCGCGCCGCCGCCCCGCCCCGCACTCCACCCGCTCCGCGCGCTCCACCCGCAAGCGAGCGCTCAAGATTTAAACATTATATCCTACTAATCCTACTATTTAATATTATAAATGTGAAAGTGTGTATGTTTGGATGTTTGTTACTCAATCACGCCGCAACTACTGAACCGATTTGGCTGAAATTTTGAATGAAGATCAGGGCCGGATTAACCCTATCGGGGCCCCTAGGCAATGCAATTCTCGGGGCCCCTTTCCTTTTTACATTTGTATATACTTCCTCCATTGAGAATTTTCTCAAAAAAAAAAATTGTTAGATGAAGCTTTTTTTTTCTTGTTGCATGGCCCGCATCGACTAGGGCCGCCATCGACTAGGCGCTCAAAGGGCCCCCGTGGGCCTCTAGTCGGTGCGGGGCCCCTAGGCAGTTGCCTAATCCGCCTTATGGATAATCCGGCCCTGATGAAGATAGATTATGCCCTGACTTAACATAGGCTACTTTTTATCATGGAAAAATGCACAGTTCCCACGGGATTTAAAAAAACACGGAATCTATAGCTATTAGCTACAGCTATAGGTAGATTACTATAGCGAACTTCCTTGATAGTAGGTATAAAGGTTGGAAAAGGGAGCAGGAACGGGAACCGGAAATCCACGATTCCCTCGGGATTTGTTTAAAACCGAAATTCACGCGAGCGAAGCCGCGCGCAGATACTAGTGTTATAATAATAATTATTGTCATAATACTATTCCTGCTCTTCACCCTCGCCGGCGATCGTCACGATCATCGTGCAACCATCCACACGATTATCCGTGATCGTTTAGTGAGCGGCTAGCGGTGCGAATTCCCTTTGATGCGTGCCCGAAAGCCGACAAGTCGCCCATCGCCACGATCATTGACGATTGTGACGACGATGACCGGCGACTAAAAGTTATAAGCACTCCACGCGATCGTGCACGCGTGTAATCGTCTACAGTCGCCGATTATGAAGAGGAGGCTTTAGTATGACAATCTTGAGCTGGGATATATGAGCGTACTCAGACTTGAGACAAAGCTAAAAAGGGACAGATTTGTGTCAGACATTTTTGTGTCCCGTTTTAACTCTGTCTTGAGTCTGAGTAGAGTCAGAGTACGTTTTATGGATCTCTCTCTTAGAACTAAAGTAACATAACTCAAAAAGAGAATGCGTGGGAAATGATCACTGAATGTCTCTCTACATTTACTACTGCGTCGCGCGGTCAGCTAAACCGACCTAACTGTAGGATGTCCCTTTCTTACGTATACATTACGTCTCACTGGATTAAAGAGTCAGGTCAGGCTTTTTCAGGTCTCAGCAAGACCTACATTTTGAATTAGGTCACTTTAATTCTAAGGGTGAATTATTAGGCTTTTTTGACCGTACCATTTGGAAACGAATATCGTTTTCAATGGCGCGGCGTGGTGAGCTTTAATTTTTTAGAATTAAGTGTTTGGTTTTCTCTAATGTGTATTTTTTTATATGTGGTACCTACTGGAACTGACTGAATAAGATCTCATTCATAGTATCTTCTTTCTTTTACTATCACTAACTGTGGCAATCTCTAAATGGGTCTACATTACTTATAGGTTTTTTTTTTTCAGTTTAGTTTAGTAATGATTGTTTTTTTTTTGTAACAAACCCCAGCTCCTCACGTTGGCCCATCATGTGAATCGACACAATAGCATTCGGCCAACAACTTGAGCCAACGTGACAGAAGCTCACAGAGCCAACGTTGGGTGTAGGGCGACGCGCGGCGGAGCCAACGGTGGCCTCAAATTACGCGGCAATACGCGCGATGCATTCACGCAACATCTATTTGTGGCTACGTATAGAGCCGTCCTAAATGTGAATATGTTGTACAAAATTAAACATTCAATGTAAAAATGTTCTGAAATAAACTGAAGTCCACTGAAGTTTGGAATACAATATACAAACGCTGGGACCCATTTAGGGATTTCATGGCGTAGAATTTTTTTTGTATAAAATAAGATCCTGGCAAGAATTCAATTGAAAACTTGTTATATTTTTTTGGAAATTATGTATGTTTCATACGTAATTTCCAAATGTGTTGTTGTACTGTTTAAGAATAATAAAGTTTATTCTATACCTACCATACTTTAGATAAAGGACGACGTGTATTATACACTATTCTAAGCTAATAATTAAAATATATTACGTTATTTAGTATTTCTTTTTATTTTCTTACCCCACCCCTTTCAGATTGTCCCTCTTCCATCTTAGACTGCAGTCTAAGATGGAAGAGAGATACTTACCGTTACCACGAGGTGGTGAGATTGCGGCCAAGAGCTGATGAATATAAAAATTATTTATTGAATGAAACTCTTTGGAATGAATCACCATTCGTCTATTTTCTGATTCATAAACTCATAGTGGGTCTGGCCATCAACAAATATTTTTAGCTGACGATAGTTTTGATAATATCAAATAAGATCAAAGTAGTTTTTTCAGAAATATGATTCTAATAGATATTGTTCAGCTTCTGTGACGCCACAAATTCCGAGCTCGGTATAATCGTTTTGTACTCACTATAAAATGCACATCGATAACAATATATAGATGCCATTATTCGCGCCTAGCCCAGTGGGACCACGCGTACATAGTGGTATACCATGATCCTACCAGTCGGTCAAATCGTTTCGGACCGCGGCCCTTTGATCGACGATACCCCTCTGCCCTCATACCCCTCAATCGATCTTGATGAAATTTCGCAAGGACTCCCAGTGTCAGAGTACATTATATATACTTTATCAAGGACAGTTTGGATCCGGACATAGCCCAGGAGGTAGCGCTGCAATTTTTCTAGTGATTTTATACCGAATGAATTTTATATCAAACATTTGTTTAATGTTCAGAAATCAGTAAAATGAGGGTCAGTCGTCGCACCCGCTTTTAGTTCCACCACTATCGGAGCAGCTGACGTGCGTATCTATTATTATCTGTTAGGGGAAAACTAATATCATGATTTTCAGCCGGTATTTAGTAAGGGTTCCCTCAACTGTTTCGATACCTCCCTTACTAAAAGGGTACGTACTTTTGATTGAAGGCAGTAGCGGGAAAAAACCAGTTAAAAATAAAACTGCATTATTTTATTAACTCATACTCTGTAATAAATAACTGTGGCAATAATGATTTCGTTTGAACAGCATACAAGAATAAAATAGAATTGTTTAATTCAGGCACTGGACGTGCGTGCTAATAATTAATTATTATCAATAAATACAATAAATTATTTCATGTCATTGCTAAAAATTAACTTTGTTTCTAGGTCACTCTCGTTTTCAATTATCAGTGTTTTGCTGCTAAAAGCTTTCTTCAGTAACATGTTTATTGCTGCTTCTTCTGAAAAAAGGACATTTAAAATATATAAGGTTGTGATTTTTCGATTAAGCACTAAAACTTTCAGATTTCTTTAAAGCATTCCGACGCTTACATGCGTTTTCAAACCTTTCAAACGCCTTTACAAACGTTTCAAAAACGAGCTTTTGAAAGTGCGTCTATTTATGCTGACTACGTTACAGTTGAATCTCATGTTTGTTGCAAGAATTATTTTAAAAAAGCTGTTGCTTTTAAAAAGTGGTTGGACGGCCTATCAGTAATTTAGCTGCCACTTTTTTGCGTAAACAGTCGTCGGTGCGGGCGCTGAGAAAGATCTGGCGTAAAAACTTATTTCTGAGTTCATCATGTTATTTATATAATATTTATAAGCTTACCAGTAACTTGTATTGCAAGTAGCTGATGTACTATGTGTCTCGCAGTAATCTTAAATAACTCCCGGCTGTTTATTTTCTTCTTCTTATAATAAGGCATTAATAACTTAACTACTAATCCAGCAACATCAAGCTTTTCCGTTTTCTTTTCCTTAACATTTGTCCGGTCTTTCTTTTTTAAATCTTCTTCTTTTCTTTTTTCTTTACTAAATTGCGTTCGTTCTTTCGTTTTTTCCTTATTATTCGGAAGTTCATTTTTATCTTTTCGTGTTTCTTTCTTATCGGAAAGCTCTATTGCAACTTTTATTTTGTCTTTACTACTTAAATGTTCTTTTCTTTTATCTTTGTTTTGGCTTTGTTGTATATCTGATGATTTTGTACTGAGAGAAGTATCACTTTTTTCGCTATCTTTTGTGCCATGCTTAGTGGGCGATTTTAAAGTTATAATAGAATTTTTAGGGTCATTCGCTTTTTCATTGATATTTATATTTTCTACAACTGGTACAGATTTTATTTCCGAAAACTTTTTGAGCACCTGCAACACCTTATCTGCTTCTAAACTAAGTTGATACTCTTTATCTAGTGGTTTTCCCTTATACTCTTCTAGATTATTTAATTTGGTTTCTTTACTTGATGAGTCAATGGAAACATTTGAATTATCTAATTTTTCTTTGTCACAGCCCTCCAAAAATATTTCTTTGTTATCATCACATTTAACTATGTCATCGGATGTGTTTGAAGTGTTACTAAGAATAAGAGTATCATCGCCATCATCGTCATTTATTTGTATGTCATTGCATTTACTATCATCTGCTACCAATTTGTCATCATTGGATTGAATTTTTCTATCTTTGTGCTCTAAATCTACTTTTTCTCGACTAGTTTCGCTTTGTGATGTTTTTTTATCTTTGTGTTTTGTATTCACCTTTTCCAAGTCTATATCAGATTGTGACGATTTTCTCTCTTTGTGCTTAGTAATAGAGTATTCTCGGTCGTTATCAGATTGTGATTTGTTACGCTTGTGTTTTGACACTAACTTTTCTCGATCGGTATCACATTGTAAATATTTTCTATCACCATGTTTTGACTCTATTTTTTCACGATCTGTATCAGATTGCGATAATTTTCTGTCCTTATGTTTTGAAACTATTTTTTCACGATCTGTATCAGATTGCGAAGATTTTCTATCCCTACGTTTTGAATTTATTTTTTCACGATGTGTGTCAGACTGCGAAGATTTTCTATCTCTGTGTTTTGTAACTTTTTTTTCACGATCTGTGTCAGATTGCGAAGATTTTCTATCACTATGTTTTGAAGTGTCAGATTGCGAAGATTTTCTATCTCTATGTTTTGTGACTATTTTTTCACGGTCTGTGTCAGATTGTGAAGATTTTCTATCACTATGTTTTGAAGTGTCAGATTGCGAAGATTTTCTATCTCTGTGTTTTGTAACTATTTTTTCACGATCTGTGTCAGATTGCGATGATCTTCTATCAGTATGTTTAGAAACTATTTTTTCGCGATCTGTATTAGATTGCGAAGATTTTCTATCCTTATGTTTTTTAACAATTTTTTCGTGATCCGTATCAGAAAGTGAAGATTTCCTATCCCTGTGCCTTTTTTTGGATTTTTTAGAACTCGATTTTTCAGATTTTTTTTCTGGTGATTCTTTTTTACTTACATAAGAATCTTGTGAGAGTTTACATCTTTTAATGTCCTCAGATTCTATTTCACTATCAGACGATTCACCAAACAGAGCTTTGATTTTTCTTTTAGCTGTAGGTTTTGTTCTTTCGCAAGGAACCTCCATTTTCATGTCACTTTTATATTTTAACGCAGTTTCCGTATCATCATTTTTCTCTTCTTTACTTTTGTTTGGTATACCTTGTAACGTTATATTTATAACCAAAGTTTTTGTACGTTTTCCAATATTGGATTCACTGTCACTTTCTATGTGTTCAATTTTCATAGTTTTGTCACCATCTTCCTCTTTTATGGAAGCGTTTGTTTCTTCCAACTTGAATGTTGAATCATTATGATTAGGTCGCATGTTTTCATCTATAACTAGTCCTCCTTCGTCTTCACTATCGTCTGAAGTAGGAGCTGATGATTCTTGTGATTTTGTTATTGAGAAAAAGCTTTGAAGCTTGGTCTGAGTCAAAGGATCTCTTTTAAAAGAATTTGCTTTTCGTTTGGATTCCTTATCACATTTGGAGAGTGTCTTCTTTTCTTCATTATTTTCTAATATGTTATCTAAAATCACAATTTGTTTTAAACATATCAAATTATTATTGTTAAATATTAGTCAAATATAACTTAACTTTTTATCAATTTACTATACTTACTATTTCCTAGTTGTGATGCCGTTATAAACCCGTGAAATTTTTGGGACTCCTTTTTCATTTCAAAATCCTTAACAAAATCGGCAAGTGTGTCCCGTTGCTTTGGTTGGAATGTCTTGAGCTCTGTATACAAACTATCTTTACAGGCTCGAACGGAGGATATCTGGAAAGCCAGTAGACCATGATACTAAATCTGTTGTACACAATTTTTAAGCTTAACGAAAGTGACAGGTCTTTTAATGCTACCCTTTTCCAAATAAAAACATTAAGGAAAGGATAGCACTATTTTTAGACCTGACGATTTAGATAAGTTTTGAGATTGTGTATTAATAGATTCATAATTTAAATTGACCAATGATTTTCAGACAAATACAATGTTTTTACCAATTTCGTCATAGCTCTTCTGTACAAACTAACAACAGTACTTTTCGAGAAGGCTTCGTACTCCATTTCCACCGCGCAATCCTCTACATCGTGACGTGATAACTTCTTCTCTGGTTCATCGACACCTTTGACACCTTCGAGATTATTCCTCAAGGCATCTGTTAGTAGTGATAAATAGCTTTCACGTCCTGTCAATGTCAAACCGATGACCTAAAAATAACCATATTCAAATTAAATGTCAATTTTTTTAACTTAATTTTGTCCTCTGCTTCGCCAGTTATATTTGGATCAAACTTAATCTCAGGTTTTAGTGTATTTCGGTGTTTCATGATCAAAGTTTAAGAGCGGCATAGCGGAAGTATGATTTTAATTGTTCAGTGTCTTGCATGGTACACACAGAAACAAACAGTAATTAACATCTTAAGAGGCCGGTACCCGGATTCGTAATTTTTTACGAACTTTTGAACACCATAGTGCTTTAGATATAATGATTACTTTAAAAAAAATTATCAAATATTAAAGATCAATCCTTTTTTAATAGAATGTTGGGAATAAAATATTAATTTTATTAAAAAATATTATTCAAATCTTAATTCTTGCGGAAGACGTTTACTGATTTTACGCTTTTGAGTGAAACTTTCGTCACACATATAAGTACTAAAAATTGTAGAAAGCGACCGAAAAAAATACTAATATTATGAACACACCCTCAAAATTGGAATGTTGGAATTAGTTTTTCTATGTTTTATACAAAATTAGTAAATAAAAAATAAAAACCGCACGTACGATTTATGAAAATTTAAGCATTAGATTAACCCCAATTTCTTTGATTTATCGCAATTTCACTAATAAAAAAAATATATACCTAGCACGAAAGTTTAGGATTCATTTAGCTATAATTGTAAAAAAATAATAATCCAGAAACTATTTATATGACCACAAAAAATTGTCAAAGTATCCTAAAATTTACAAATAAAATGGCACAGCAGACAGTACGAATGCCATACCGAGCTTAGCGCTCTTCGAGGGAGGACGTGTTGTTGCCCGACGCAGCTCACGCACACATGCAAAGCTGTGTAATGACTTGTCGTAAAAGTTACGTAAAAGTTATAGCGCAACCGACTCAGTTTGATGATTTGTGCATAGGTTTATTTCATTAGTAGTCCGATCTGATCAATGCTGAGCTAATACATAGCTAATGCTATGTTTTGGTATAAGTATGTGTTGATATATGTATATATTGAAATGAAATATTTTTTGTATGACATAATGTTAAAATCTCATACTCGAAGTTCTTTTGGGACGAAAGAGGGGTTAATAGGGATGAGAATGAGGTGAATAGGAACGACTTATGGGTGAATAGGAACAGTTTTTTTTAGAACAAACTGTTACCAAAACTTAAAAAAGTCGACGCCATTTTGAAATTCTTTGTTAATTGACCGATTTCATTCAAAATCGATATTTAGAGCTCCCTGGGATCACAAAACAGGAAACTGTTACCAAAACTTAAAAAAGTCAACGCCATTTTGAAATTCTTTGTTAATTGACCGATTTCATTCAAAATCGATATTTAGATCTCCCTGGGATCACAAAACAGGAAACTGTTACCAAAACTTAAAAAAGTCGACGCCATTTTGAAATTCTTTGTTAATTGACCGATTTCATTCAAAATCGATATTTAGAGCTCCCTGGGATCACAAAACAGGAAACTGTTACCAAAATTTAAAAAAGTCGGCGCCATTTTGAAATTCTTTGTTAATAGACCGATTTCGTTCAAAATCAATATCCGAGGATCCCTAGGATCACAAAACAGGAAACTGTTACAAAAACTTAAAAAGTCGACGCCATTTTGAAATTCTTTGTTAATTGACCAATTTCATTCAAAATCGATATTCAGAGCTCCCTGGGATCACAAAACAGGAAACTGTTACCAAAACTTAAAAAAGTCGACGCCATTTTGAAATTCTTTGTTAATTGACCGATTTCATTCAAAATCGATATTTAGAGCTCCCTGGGATCACAAAACAGGAAACTGTTACCAAAATTTAAAAAAGTCGGCGCCATTTCGAAATTCTGTTAATAGACCGATTTCGTTCAAAATCAATATCTGAGGATCCCTAGGATCACAAAACAGGAAACTGTTACCAAAACTTAAAAAGTCGACGCCATTTTGAAATTCTTTGTTAATTGACCGATTTAATTCAAAATCAATATCTGAGGATTTCTAGGATTACAAAACAGGAAACTGTTACCAAAACTTAAAAAAGTCGACGCCATTTTTAAATTCTTTGTTAATTGACCGATTTCATTCAAAATCGATATTTAGAGCTCCCTGGGATCACAAAAGAGGAAACTGTTACCAAAATTTAAAAAAGTTGGCGCCATTTTGAAATTATAGATAGTAATGTCTTTAATAATAAACACATAAAATAGTGTTCTATGAAAAATAAATTATTTTCCAGGATAAAAAATAGCCTTTGTCCACCTTCGGGATGTAAGCCATATGTGTACTAAATTGCATCAAAATTGGCTAAACGAAAATGTGTAAATCCTGGGCGAGTCAACTAGTACAAGAAAAAAGAATATAATAAAAACATCACGGTTTGAACACGAACAAATATTAGTTTAGCACCTACTCATCAAGTCTTTGGTAATAAAATATTATGGGTACTCGGGCCATTCTTGACAATAAATAAAAATTCGGTTACAAGAAGCAAATACGAATACAATAAGTGTTCCTGCAAGAATTGAGCACGTGCAAATTTTATTTATGACCTAAGATTAGCAACTGCGTAGTAGATAATTGCACACCTGAGAGAACTTCTTTATCAAAACAACCTGTATACCTGAAATAACCAGATTAATCTATTGACCAATATAATAAGCATTGATCGTATAGTCTTTTGTTTCGTTGCAGCGTGATTGAAGGAGAAACCAGCAAACCAATAAACTAATAAACAAACACACTTTCGCATTATAATATGGGTAGTGATATAGCTGTATTTAATTCTTACAGATGTTATGTGTAAGTATAAACGATTACACAACATCTTGATAATAATTATATACTTACCTAAATCGAACATTAAAAAAAAGCAAATATAAAATATACTAAGATCTAAAATTTTATTTTATTAGCGCGTTGAATTTGGAACGCAAAGTATCAATATAGGTTAGTCCGACCGCTTTTAAGTATACCATGTCTTTGTGTGAGTGCAGCTTACGGTGCCATTGTGAGGTACACGCACACATTTAAAACTCGGGCCGAAACTCGTTAGCTCGGCTCGGAATACGGCCTCTTAATACAATTTTTTGTGTTGCACACCCTCGCCTGCGGGTCGGATATTAAAACTTTCAATTCAACTATATAGTCCACTGCCTGCACTTACAACATAAATAACTAACATAATATTGATAGTTGATTCATAATATAGATCGTATTCATTTGAGTATTAGTTATTTTTATATCACCTTGTTCTCCGTACTTTGGGCTGCTTTGCATTTAGAGTATTTAGCCGATTCGGAGGAGTTGTTGTTTTGGTTTTTATCTTTGTCGAGATTCCTCTTCCTGTTGGCGAATTCCTTTATGATGAGGGACCTCGTCTCGTCGGCGACGCGGCGCCGGTCGCCCTCGCCGTCCGACTCGCCGCTGCCGTCGTCATAGTATGATCGAGCCTCCCTGGAAAATTGACTAATAATAAAATTTATACTTTATAATTTGTGATAGCCTAGTGATTAAGACTTCGGCCACACTTTCAGGGGGACCGAGGTCCACCGAGGACCGAGGCACGGGAACCCCCGGCACCTCTAATTTTCCGAAGTAATGTGTGTTATTTACTAATTACTCGCTTTTTTTTTATTTTTTTTTTTATTTTCGTTGAAGGAAAACATCGTGATGAAATCTGCACGCTTGAGAGTTCTCCATAATGTTCTCTTCGCGCGCGCTTTTTCTGTTAAAGCGCGTTTTCTAGGCTGTTAAAACACGCTCTTTGAGCTGTTAAATCGCGGTAAAGGGTTGTAGAGGTGGCGGTGGACGTACTTGGCCTGCCCCTCCCTGCCCTCGCCGTACAGGTCAGCTGGGTCGGTGTGCGTCACGAAGCCGGCCTGGCCGATGGTCGCGCTCATGGCGCGGCGCTGGTGCTGCTCGAGCGCGCGGCGCACGGCGCGCGCGTCGCGGCACACGTCGCAGCGGCTGATGCACTTCGGCGGCTCCTCGCCGAAGTAGTCCGCGAACGTCTTGTGGCGGCATCTGGGAACGAGTATACTTGACGCCAAACTAATATTCGTCTCTGAGCCGAGGTGCGAGAGCGAACTCGCGCAGGTTCGCGCTAGCTCCGTCCCTTTCTGTCCGCCCACTGATATTTAAAATATGCTATTGCGACGCGTCTTGCGGTTGTATTCAGAGGCGAATATTTGTTTGGCGTGGCCTAACAAATATTCGCCTATTACCTGGCCACGTCAAACCATTAACACTAAGCTCGAGTGTTTGGCTCGGTGCAGGCTGACGAGCGCTCGCCGCCGATCCGATCGGACGAACAAAGGAAGCTTGCGATTAGAACTCGCGAGCTATCTGAGATATGTATGTATGTTATTTTTGCGATTCCCTAGTAAAACAAGTAACAAAAAAAAAAACAAGTAAGAGCCTTCGCAAATCGACACCGAGGCGCATCTACGAATACTTTTAACAGTATCGATTTAAACAGCTTTTTTTCGACTATCGAATATGATTGAAGAAATCGGTAAAATGAAAATAAAACTCCACACGCCTAGGTTAACGGGAGTTTGCTTTTCAAACTTACATAACAGTAAATTAAAGTTTAATTTGCTATCGTCAGAAGACACTGCGTCTTAACGCCGCTCCACTGAATCGGTGTACTCTAAAACTAAGAGGAAGTGCAAGCAAAAGAAATAACCGGCCAAGTGCGTGGCGGGCCACGCGCAGTGTAGGGTTCCGTAGTCACAATCCTCGGAAAACAGGTATAACTCCTTAACCTGTGAACCCTACTTAGCCGTGATAGTTTTCCTTTAAAATTGATTATATACCCTACTGCTGTGAATTTTTTCAAGTTCCTATATACTGCCATTTGGCTGATAGAGGGGGGGGACACTTGACTCTAATAAAAATTTGCACTTTAAAACATTATATTTTACAAACGGATCTAGAAATCGAAAAATGATGTTCCCACACCCACAGTATTTTTAAAAGACCTATTCAACGATACCCCACACTATGGGGTAGACGAGAAAAAAAATATTCATCCCCACTTTACATGTAGGGGAGCTACCCTAAAAAAAATATTTATCAAAATTTTATTTCACCACTTTGTCGGCGTGATTAATATTTATACTCATGCCAAATTACGGATTTCTAGCACTAATAGTCTTTGAGATTAACCGAGGACGGACGGACAGACGGACAGACGGACAGACGGACAGACGGACAGACGGACAGACGGACGGACATGGCGAAACTATAAGGGTTCCTTGTTTACTACGGAACCCTAAAAAGAATAAATAAAATAATTCTCACTTGACTTCCTCACAATATTTGACCATGATTTCGAAGCTCTTGTACGCATTCTTACAGCGCTGCTTCTGCTCCGGGGTCTTGGAGCGCGCCAGCTCGGATCTCAGCAGAAAATCGACCGCGTTCCGTTCAGTCCGGCAGTAGTATATTCGACAACACGCCGGTTTGCCGTCGCGACCCGCTCGTCCAGACTCCTGAGAAAAGTTTATAAAGCATATTTATATACAAATTCTAACCACGCAGTATGTTTTTTTATGTATTATTATTAGAAAAGATCATGAGGTCTAAGTTGGAATGCGCTTGTCTAGAAAATGCCTATTCACTTTTGCCTTGAAGGTACTTAAGTCGAACGAGGCGGGAAACACGGACGTCGCAAGGGCGTTCCATACCCTAGCGGTTCGTAGGAACGTTGACCGAAAGCGTTTCGTGCGATCGGAAATGTTGATCTCGACTCTCGATCTTCGACTCTGTGCTAGTACGCCCAGACCCTCAGGATGTAACCGAAGTGGGGATGTGGTACCTGGTAGACGGTAGTAGGCGGCGACGTTCTGCGACAGCCCCCAGTGCACCACGGCGCGCACGGTCGCCTTGTCCACGCCCATGCCGAACGACACGGTCGCGCACACGCACCCGCACTCGCCGTTCGACCACTGCTCCTGCACCGACACGCGATCGCCCGCCTTCGGGGATAGTACCTGGTAGTAGGCGGCGACGTTCTGCGACAGCCCCCAGTGCACCACGGCGCGCACGGTCGCCTTGTCCACGCCCATGCCGAACGACACGGTCGCGCACACGCACCCGCACTCGCCGTTCGACCACTGCTCCTGCACCGACACGCGATCGCCCGCCTTCGGGGATGATACCTGGTAGTAGGCGGCGACGTTCTGCGACAGCCCCCAGTGCACCACGGCGCGCACGGTCGCCTTGTCCACGCCCATGCCGAACGACACGGTCGCGCACACGCACCCGCACTCGCCGTTCGACCACTGCTCCTGCACCGACACGCGATCGCCCGCCTTCGGGGATGATACCTGGTAGTAGGCGGCGACGTTCTGCGACAGCCCCCAGTGCACCACGGCGCGCACGGTCGCCTTGTCCACGCCCATGCCGAACGACACGGTCGCGCACACGCACCCGCACTCGCCGTTCGACCACTGCTCCTGCACCGACACGCGATCGCCCGCCTTCGGGGATGATACCTGGTAGTAGGCGGCGACGTTCTGCGACAGCCCCCAGTGCACCACGGCGCGCACGGTCGCCTTGTCCACGCCCATGCCGAACGACACGGTCGCGCACACGCACCCGCACTCGCCGTTCGACCACTGCTCCTGCACCGACACGCGATCGCCCGCCTTCGGGGATGATACCTGGTAGTAGGCGGCGACGTTCTGCGACAGCCCCCAGTGCACCACGGCGCGCACGGTCGCCTTGTCCACGCCCATGCCGAACGACACGGTCGCGCACACGCACCCGCACTCGCCGTTCGACCACTGCTCCTGCACCGACACGCGATCGCCCGCCTTCGGGGATGATACCTGGTAGTAGGCGGCGACGTTCTGCGACAGCCCCCAGTGCACCACGGCGCGCACGGTCGCCTTGTCCACGCCCATGCCGAACGACACGGTCGCGCACACGCACCCGCACTCGCCGTTCGACCACTGCTCCTGCACCGACACGCGATCGCCCGCCTTCGGGGATGATACCTGGTAGTAGGCGGCGACGTTCTGCGACAGCCCCCAGTGCACCACGGCGCGCACGGTCGCCTTGTCCACGCCCATGCCGAACGACACGGTCGCGCACACGCACCCGCACTCGCCGTTCGACCACTGCTCCTGCACCGACACGCGATCGCCCGCCTTCGGGGATGATACCTGGTAGTAGGCGGCGACGTTCTGCGACAGCCCCCAGTGCACCACGGCGCGCACGGTCGCCTTGTCCACGCCCATGCCGAACGACACGGTCGCGCACACGCACCCGCACTCGCCGTTCGACCACTGCTCCTGCACCGACACGCGATCGCCCGCCTTCGGGGATGATACCTGGTAGTAGGCGGCGACGTTCTGCGACAGCCCCCAGTGCACCACGGCGCGCACGGTCGCCTTGTCCACGCCCATGCCGAACGACACGGTCGCGCACACGCACCCGCACTCGCCGTTCGACCACTGCTCCTGCACCGACACGCGATCGCCCGCCTTCGGGGATGATACCTGGTAGTAGGCGGCGACGTTCTGCGACAGCCCCCAGTGCACCACGGCGCGCACGGTCGCCTTGTCCACGCCCATGCCGAACGACACGGTCGCGCACACGCACCCGCACTCGCCGTTCGACCACTGCTCCTGCACCGACACGCGATCGCCCGCCTTCGGGGATGATACCTGGTAGTAGGCGGCGACGTTCTGCGACAGCCCCCAGTGCACCACGGCGCGCACGGTCGCCTTGTCCACGCCCATGCCGAACGACACGGTCGCGCACACGCACCCGCACTCGCCGTTCGACCACTGCTCCTGCACCGACACGCGATCGCCCGCCTTCGGGGATGATACCTGGTAGTAGGCGGCGACGTTCTGCGACAGCCCCCAGTGCACCACGGCGCGCACGGTCGCCTTGTCCACGCCCATGCCGAACGACACGGTCGCGCACACGCACCCGCACTCGCCGTTCGACCACTGCTCCTGCACCGACACGCGATCGCCCGCCTTCGGGGATGATACCTGGTAGTAGGCGGCGACGTTCTGCGACAGCCCCCAGTGCACCACGGCGCGCACGGTCGCCTTGTCCACGCCCATGCCGAACGACACGGTCGCGCACACGCACCCGCACTCGCCGTTCGACCACTGCTCCTGCACCGACACGCGATCGCCCGCCTTCGGGGATGATACCTGGTAGTAGGCGGCGACGTTCTGCGACAGCCCCCAGTGCACCACGGCGCGCACGGTCGCCTTGTCCACGCCCATGCCGAACGACACGGTCGCGCACACGCACCCGCACTCGCCGTTCGACCACTGCTCCTGCACCGACACGCGATCGCCCGCCTTCGGGGATGATACCTGGTAGTAGGCGGCGACGTTCTGCGACAGCCCCCAGTGCACCACGGCGCGCACGGTCGCCTTGTCCACGCCCATGCCGAACGACACGGTCGCGCACACGCACCCGCACTCGCCGTTCGACCACTGCTCCTGCACCGACACGCGATCGCCCGCCTTCGGGGATGATACCTGGTAGTAGGCGGCGACGTTCTGCGACAGCCCCCAGTGCACCACGGCGCGCACGGTCGCCTTGTCCACGCCCATGCCGAACGACACGGTCGCGCACACGCACCCGCACTCGCCGTTCGACCACTGCTCCTGCACCGACACGCGATCGCCCGCCTTCGGGGATGATACCTGGTAGTAGGCGGCGACGTTCTGCGACAGCCCCCAGTGCACCACGGCGCGCACGGTCGCCTTGTCCACGCCCATGCCGAACGACACGGTCGCGCACACGCACCCGCACTCGCCGTTCGACCACTGCTCCTGCACCGACACGCGATCGCCCGCCTTCGGGGATGATACCTGGTAGTAGGCGGCGACGTTCTGCGACAGCCCCCAGTGCACCACGGCGCGCACGGTCGCCTTGTCCACGCCCATGCCGAACGACACGGTCGCGCACACGCACCCGCACTCGCCGTTCGACCACTGCTCCTGCACCGACACGCGATCGCCCGCCTTCGGGGATGGTACCTGGTAGTAGGCGGCGACGTTCTGCGACAGCCCCCAGTGCACCACGGCGCGCACGGTCGCCTTGTCCACGCCCATGCCGAACGACACGGTCGCGCACACGCACCCGCACTCGCCGTTCGACCACTGCTCCTGCACCGACACGCGATCGCCCGCCTTCGGGGATGGTACCTGGTAGTAGGCGGCGACGTTCTGCGACAGCCCCCAGTGCACCACGGCGCGCACGGTCGCGCACACGCACCCGCACTCGCCGTTCGACCACTGCTCCTGCACCGACACGCGATCGCCCGCCTTCGGGGATGGTACCTGGTAGTAGGCGGCGACGTTCTGCGACAGCCCCCAGTGCACCACGGCGCGCACGGTCGCCTTGTCCACGCCCATGCCGAACGACACGGTCGCGCACACGCACCCGCACTCGCCGTTCGACCACTGCTCCTGCACCGACACGCGATCGCCCGCCTTCGGGGATGGTACCTGGTAGTAGGCGGCGACGTTCTGCGACAGCCCCCAGTGCACCACGGCGCGCACGGTCGCCTTGTCCACGCCCATGCCGAACGACACGGTCGCGCACACGCACCCGCACTCGCCGTTCGACCACTGCTCCTGCACCGACACGCGATCGCCCGCCTTCAAGCCTACACGTACAGAAGTATTTGTTGAATAGTCTTAGTGTTAGTATTTATTTACTTCAGTATTTAAATTGCAATAAGCCATTACCCTAGTTTTTATTATAAACAGACCCATAGACAATTTACTGGTTCCTTTTGAAGCAACACAGCTTATTGAATATTGTTCTTATTTTATTGGTAAGTTTATGGTATTTTTTTAAGTGAGTTGGTAAGCCTATTAATAAATAGCCATAATAATACACAAATTAATACTATCATTGTATCTTATTATGTTGAAAACATACATACCACCATGATATGCCAAAGCCTTGAAACCTCTTTTTGTCAACATACTGGACATCTCTTCTGTTTGTTCTCGCGTTCTGCAGTAAACAATAGCAGCACTTTTGTCTTTCTAAAATAACATTAATAAAAATTTACATTGTTTTTGTATGAGTGCCAAAGTTAAAAGTAGTTTCAAACTTGGAGAGCAACAAAAAGTAGTTTTCTGCATAATAAGCATATTATGCTTTATTATACTGCTATTTAGCACATCCTAAAAACAGTGGTAATTATACTTATCTCAATAACTTGTTTGCAATTATTATTTTTTTGTATTAGAAAGTTCACCATTGTGTTGTCATTGCTATCAACCGATAGATGCATGTCCTCAACTGAACTTAGGTCTCTTGTGAGGACTTCCACACATTGCATTCTTTATTATTATTTAATTTTTATTTATTTGTTGTGTTGCTAGTATCCTAGTTGCTAATATTGCATAAGTATAGTAGTAGATGTCCTTCGTCTAAGTGATGGGAGATCTACCAATGATGCACTCTATTTTAGCTTCACACCCATTGAGTTACGTTGGCAACTCAATTTTAAGATTAAAAATTTAAATTAAAAATTTCATGCAACTTACAGGCTTAACACTTTCATCATCATTTAAATTCTTCTTAAGAAACTCTACTAGGTCTCCAATTTCATCTTGTATACAATTTTGGTATACAACATCATAAAATAGATTCCTTCTAAAACTGGGTGTTTTATATTGAGCGACTGGTTGCAACAGCTTGAGATTTTCCAATATGTCCTTAGTTACTTCTGCACTAGCTGTTGCAGTGAGCGCTACCCACGGAATGCTCCTATACTTCTCCCGCAAGTTGCCCAACTTCAAGTAGTCTGGTCTGAAGTCGTGACCCCACTCACTCACACAGTGGGCCTCATCCACTATGATGTAAGATACTTTCTTATACTTGACTAGATGCTCTATTAACGATTTAAATGTTTCTGTAGCTGCTTGCTCAGGGGTTATATATAAGAACTTTGTATTTGGTTTCATGCTGCGTAGGTCATTTAGAACTCTTTCCCTATCTTTATTTGTCATTTTTGAGTTGATAGATTCTGCACATATTTTTATTTTTGTTAAGTGATCTATTTGATCTTTAATTAGAGCTAGGAGGGGAGAAAATACAATAGCAACTTTGTTATCCTGCAACATAGCTGGCAATTGGAAACACAATGACTTTCCTGAGCCTGTAGGCATTGAAATATATACATCATGGACACCTGAAAATACAACAATACAGGGAGTCAGTTAATAACTTTATAAATATTTTTTTTATTTTATTTTCATAATATATTCTTCGCTCGGCATAGCATGTGTGCTAATCTTTATACACATTTATATTATGGCAACACTGTTGTTATGCGTTTACGTTATGACCATAGGCAAATTACGTTGTAACTAAAAGGCGCATATTATACATCACAACCTACCTCTCGCAACTGCTCTCACAGCCCTTTCTTGGAGTTCGCTTTTGAACTTTCTGTGACCAAAACATTGCACTAATTTTTCGGTTACGTTATCCATCACGAAGCTTTTAATCACGGAGTTTTCACTGGTATGTTTATTTACTGTATTGTTGTTCTTTCCATTATCCTTTACCCATAATTATTACGCACAAATTTAAGTTTAATACACGCCAACTTGCATAAATTTGTAAAATCATAACAACCTCGATATAAAAATACTCAACCTTTGATTGACATTTTGGAGAAATTGGAGAGTGCAAATGTCATTGTCACGTAGCAGCTGTCAATGTCAAGCACTATAATTCTGCCAACCTTGCAGAACTCGCCCGCCAAAAATATCCAACATTATAATAATTTCACCAGAGATGACCAGAGTGACCACGTCGGTAGATTTCTACTTTTTTATAATTTCTAGTCTTTTTGGACTTGGTTTTCGTCATTGATCTATTAACTAAGAGATCTGAAGCTAAAAATTAACTTGAGGTACAGTTATTGTACTCACCTAACCTAAATGACTCCTGTCTAGGTGTAAATGAAACACCGAATCGCACTTGCTTTTTATTATTTCTAACCGTGTCACTAAATTGATTGTCAAATGGACTTATTTGTTATATTTTAATAAATTTAATCCTACCAAATTAAATAGGTATGTCTCATAAATCATCATTACTATATTGTTTTTGGATGTGTCATAATTGAATTTAGTCCTTATTTAGTCGCATCATAATTTTCCAAAAACATCAATCACGAGGCTGATAAATGTTTATTATTTTGGTGTTCTTCTTCCAAGAATTTATAAATGTTTGATCTTAAGTTATTTTTGATAAATTTTCCGTAGTTTTATTATAATGTCCTGTGCTGTGAAAGAATGTAATTCCTATAGGGGCCGAAAAGAAAATTTTAAAGAAATATTATCATTTCATCGGTGAGTTTTGATAGTTTTGTATGTAAATATAATCTAAAATTATGTAACGTTATTTGTAGTTTTTGGAAACCATCATCGTGTTCAATTCTACACCCATTTTTGCCTATTTTTTAAATATTTTCTGTTGACTAATAAAGGTTATGTTGTTTAGCATAGTGATGTACTAAAATTGCATATCGATTACGTGCGATAAAATTTTTAACCTCCGACGCAAAAACGACGGGGTGTTATAAGTTTGATGTGTCTGTGTGTGTGTGTTGTGTGTGTGTGTGTATGTGTGTGTGTCTGTCTGTCTGTCTGTCTGTCTGTCTGTCTGTCTGTCTGTCTGTTCCTCTGTAGCGCTAAAACGGGTGAACCGATTTGAACGCGGTTTTTTTGTTTGAAAGGTGAATTAGTCGAAAGTGTGGTCAGCTATTTTGATGAAAATTGCTGCAAGATGGCCGCCGCTACAAAATGGTAGATTATTTATTATTTACAACTCCGTTAATATGGGTATCAAATGAAAGGGCTTGACTAGTAGAATAACACCATGCAAATCCAAGATGGCCGCGATAAAAAAATGGTGAATGTCGGGTTTTTTTTTTTAATTTTTGAACATTAGATTCCGTAGCCACTACACACAATGAATACTTACGTGTATTTCCGCGTGCTAGATTGTTGTATCATGATCGCTAAATTTTTATTTGTTACAGATTTCCAAAGAACCCAAAAATAAGAAATGAATGGGCACAAAGAATAAGACCGCAATATTGGACATCGCAGAAACATAGTCATATTTGTTCAAAACACTTCACACTTAATTGATTTGTGCCCAAAAACAATTTAAAATGGAGGCGCTTAAAAGCAAACGCTATTATTTTTGCCGCATATAGACACATTGGTAATTATAATAATATCAAATATTTGTAATAATACCATAATTTCATGCTAGTGTTGTGTGAAGGTGCAAAATACATGCAAATACTAGGGTTGGACTTAATAGTCTTTGGCACGAATTCAGAGATAAAATAGTCATTAGTGATAGATGTTTGGTCCACGAGTATAATGCTAACACTCTTATAATAAGGTAGTTCATCGTTTTCAAGAAAACAACGAAAATCAATTCTAACCTCAACACTGGATGATTTACCCTCTCCCTCCCCCCATCCCATAACCCATATCAAGGCGGCACGTTTAAAAAGTTTTACCCTAAAAGCTGTTATTGGTGTATGAAAAACGCTGAAGCGAAACGTGAAAAATGTTCTACCACGTCTGATTTTTTTAATTTAAGGCAAGAGAACCGTTACCAATGGATGTCTGTAATGCAGAAGAAAATTCCGCCAATGAAGTTTCCATTCGCACATTAACGGAGTGACGTATAAACATTAATGTTCAAAGAAATTTAGTAAGTGTATAATATTCGTTCGTTCGTTCGTTTCAAACAATGGACGTCCACTGCTGGACATAGGTCTCTTGCAAGGATCGCCACAGCACACGATCTTGTGCCGCCTGATTCCAGCGGCTACCAGCGACTCGCTTGAGATCGTCTGTCCATCGAGTGGGGGGGCCTACCTACGCTTCGTTTGCTGGTGCGAGGTCGCCATTCAAGCACCTTGGGACCCCAACGTCCATCGGTTCTTCGTGCAATGTGCAACGTGTGCAATGTGCAAATTGCACGAAGTATAATATTACTACCTATTAATATAAATAGGTTTAATATTTTGTATTTCGAGACAAAACAATTCACTATTGTAATCTACATAGTACTTTCAGGAAGGTTTTAGTATATGTATAACACACCTAGTTACCATTCTTATGTGCGATGTTACACGCATAAATGTACCCACATGTCACTAATATTTTTGACTAGTGCACCGCGGTTCCTCTGAGATTGCTGGACCGAAGTCGGTTTAATTTTTCTTAAAAATAGCTTGTATGATCGTATTTTCGAAACACCGTTTATAAAGTTTCATCGACTCCAAAAAGACTCGATTTTATTTCAGTTCTAGAAGGCACAACAAAGGTTCTAGAAGGATATGTATATTTTGTGTTTTTATATATATATATATATATATATATATATATATATATATATATATGTATATTTTTCGATGTGTACACTAAAACCTTTCTGAAAGTATGTAGATTATGATAGTGAAAAAATCATCAAAATCGGTTCATTAGTTGCGGAGATAATCGCGAACATACTTATATACATACATATATACATACATACAACCTCCTTTTTTGAAGTCGGTTAAAAATATACTATAATATGAAACATATTATTCTTGTATTTCCTAACAAGATGATGCCCGAGACTTCATTCACGTGAGCTTAGGTTTTTATTTTATTAATCTTGTAGGAACGCTATGATACTGCAAGACAAAAGTAGCCTTAGATATCGGTTCCCGGGATGCAAGCTGTCTGTGTACAAAATTTCGTCCAAATCGGATGGGCCCTGAAAAGGTAAAAGACAGAAAGACACACTTTCGCATAATGTAATATTAGAGTATTGTCCACATATTTAAACACGCATATTGTGTCCCTATAGATCCTCACAGTCAAAATATCGATAGTTACATCACTAGCACGTCACGTGTCATCGTCACGTGTCATTAAAAAACTTGTGACCACAGACAGCTGTAAACTTGACATCTATTTAGAGTATATATTACAATATCTTAGGTTTTCGTAGAGATTTGGTCGAATTTGGGAAAATATTAAAAAAAAAATTGTGTTTAATTATAATCCAATTTTTATCTGTTTGTTTGTCTGTTTGAATGGGCTAATTTTCGGATTAGCTGAAGCGGGAGTTTCACAAGCAGGTAGAGGCCTACAAGGAGGAATTTAGGCTACTCTTATCCTGGAAATATTTAAGATTCCTTCAAAAAAAACTTGAAATAGGGACGAAGATAACATGCATAATAATAGGTTTCACGGCCTAATAGTCTTGAGTTCTTGACAAAGTTTAGCCTGTCCAGGCAGGAAAGAGAGTTCCGTACATAATCCTCTCGTTTGTATCTACTATACTAGTAGACTAGGTAAGCGCGAATTACTAAGATATTTATTTATTTGCAGGTACATAGCACACTTTTGAACCAAAAATGAGTAAAAGAAAAAATCCTTCTGAGAGCGGCAATCCTAATGCTGATTTCTGCGATTTTTTAATGGAGTTAGCCGACTTTGAAAAGAATGTGAGCCGAAATATCCACAAGTACAATGCTTACAGAAAGGCCGCTAGTGTTTTAGCTGGTCACACCAAGAGGATTGAATCGGGCGAAGAAGCTAAAAAGCTGAACGGTATCGGGGACAAGATCTCTAAAAAAATTGATGAGTTTTTACAAACGGGTAAATTGATGAAGCTAGAGAACATACATCAAGATGAAAACGCTCAGGCGATCAGCTTGTTGACAAGAGTATCTGGTATTGGGCCGGTGAAAGCTGCCGAATTGGTTCATAGCGGTATAAAAACTATTGAAGAATTGAGGAAAAATGAAAGTAAATTAAATCATCATCAACTTATTGGATTAAAGTAAGTGGGTCACACCTGCTATGTTCGTGGATTACGATCTCTTAGCGTATATGAACTTTGGATGCTCCGCCGCAAACTTCGAAACACAATGCCTTCAGAGTGAAATGGATCTAAACTGGCTTATTCTAAGGTTTGAGTTCGCCAATACATTCAGCATTCGTCCCAAGCGGAAATGTTGTAAACTAAATATTCGAAGTAGGGTTTTCTTACCGGTTATCGTCCATTTAGTGGAGTTACTGAGTTTGAGAGGGTGAAAATATATGTTCTATAAAAAAAATTAAACAAAAACTTGTTAAAATATACTTCTAGTATAGTCTATTTTCATTGCATGTTAGTATTTTTTTAGTCAGATAACTAGTTTTTTTTAATCTTAATAAAAAGCTGAAAATGCCGATTTCACCGGTTATCGTCCACTAAATCTAGTTATCGTCCACCCTTGTACCTGTTATCCGTCCACTGATTTCTATGAGAAATTTACTATGAAAAAGTATGCATGTAATGAGTAAGTAATTGAATATGTAATATTAACACCACTTTAATATGTATTTAATATCTATACCAATTAAAATTAAATACATTTGAAATACATGGGTTTTTTAATAAAAACCCATGTATTTCAAATGTATGTGAACTTATGTTTACTTATACATTATTAAAAAGCCACATAACCGTTTGTAAAAAAATTGTTTTCTGTCTTTCGTCGTAATACTTACTTTTCAAAACAGCTGAACCTATTTTGACAGAACTTTCACAGGGTGATAAAGAACTTTATACAAAGTGATGCGGTCTTTCTACGCATACGCAATAGCGGTCAACTGCTTGTTTTAAAATAAAACAGATAAAAAAACTATTGCCTTGTTAACGCGGTTTATAGAGTCTACAATATGACATAATATCTTTACCAACTTTGCGCCTATCTATCTTGCATCGTCTTTTACCACATCGCACTTACATTATATAAAAGTAGGCACATATAATTTGACAGCCTCCCTGGCATGGCGCAGAGGTAAGTGTTATTAGTGGAAGGTCCTCTACTTGATTCTCGGCAGAGCAATTTGTTAAATTCAATTTAATAATTTCAAAATTGTCTCTAGTCTAGTATGCCTTACTTCCAAGTCATTTAGCGTATAAGGGTACGGATTCTGCCGTACCTCTTTCAGGTTATCCCGCATCCATCTTAGACTGCATCGTCACTTAACATCAGATGAGATCGCTGTCAAGGACTAACTTGTAGATGAATAAAAAATAAATTATAGATATGAGTAATAATCAAAATTCACCTAAATAATAACATAATATTAAAAAATATATGTTTTTCATACAGTTTAAAATATAGATGGACGGATAACCGGTGCACTTCAGATTCTCTATTTTAAATTTCGTCCACAAATTATAATGACCGACAATACTATCTTAACTTATAAATATATCAAAGTTCCAAGGAGAAACACATAAAATATAAGGTAATTCTTTTGTCAAACAAGTTTAATTATTTATATTTTTACTAAATTTATTTATTTTCAAATAATAGCTTGGTGGTCGAAACTTAGAATATTTATTCAGTGCAAATTTAGATATCGTCCACGCGTGATTTTGAAGACCCATAGTTTTATATACTATGAGAAAAAAGTGGACGAAGACTAGTCACTAACTAGTGTATGTGTATAGGATTCGAATTAATAAACTTAATTCCAATTTTGTGCACACCTCGATTGATAACAAGACTACCTAAAATTAAGACGCTAAACCTGTGTTTGACCGCCCGGACGATAACAGGTTTTCTTAAGAAAATAGTGAACTAGTTGTCGTCCACCCCTTTTATTTGTATTCTAATGTAATCAAAAGTAAAAAAACACGTTCACAGTATTTTATGAAACATAAGTAAGTGCTACAAAGAATAATCAAATTAAATCTTATAGTAAAATGATTAATAACTTCCCGTGATAGATGAAGCATGCCACTAATTTTTTTGCTCCACACGGCTCGTTTTCATTCCTTAATTGCATACTCAAAATTCGATCGCTTTGTTTTCAAAGAAACTTAAGTGAAATCGACTTTTTTCTTTCTCTTTGTCTTGATAAGACATTCAAGTTGGCATAGAGATGCATTATTTTTATGTAAGTCTTATAATGTTTCTATTTTTAAGCATTTCTTAAGAGTGATCCGCTCGGTGGACGATAACAGGTGCGTGTCCGGTAACCGGTGTTCCTACCCTACCTACTGAACTAGGCTTTAAAATTAAGAGTTTTTGGGTCCATTTTGCATTAAGTACATATTACACTTTTTCTATATTTAGGTAGTATTTAGTAAAGTTTTCGAGGCGCGCAAGCTCGGAATAACCATTACGGTATGGCGGAGCATTCAATATTGATAATACTGATCATGTCAGTAGGTATCTGAACTTTAGACCATACCCCTGATTCGTAATGATGATCGGGCTTCCATCAAATCAAATTGGCACTCCACATATTTTAGGATCTATCTATATAATACTATTATCTATGATGATTCAAGGGCGTCGCCAGCCGACGGCCAAGGGGGGGGCAAGTTGATTATATTATAGTAGTTACTTATTGGAAAAGTAAAAAGTATTGTTGGTACAGTCCAGAGCTTTTGAAGCTGGTTACGATCTCTTAATTTATTTTTGAATTAGAATTTTTCACTGACCTCGTTTCCATTTGCGCGAGGTTTAATTTAGATAGGTACCTACCTACTTAATGCAAATTATAACATATCTATATTTTTTCAAATCTCTAGATTCTAGGGGGCAGCTGCCCCCCCCCTGCCCCTACCTGGCGACGCCCTTGTGATGATTGCTTCGACGATACTTACATAGTATAGATATAATATAGCAATGGGTGCCAAAAATAACCTATGATAGTTAAAAGTATTTGAACTTAACGGAACGATTTTACGAAACCGTTTACAATAAAATTGAATGAATTTTTTCAAAGATAAAATGTATACTTTTAAGGTACTTTGAAGATTTTGAGAAGAAAATTCCGAGAGCTGAAATACAGGAAATCGAATATCTAATAAAAAGGATTTTGAATGACTTAGATCCGGAATACACGATAACCATTTGCGGCAGTTACAGGTCGTATTATACCTAATATCTATAATTAATTAAAACATAAATTAAATATCTATGCAATACCCAATCAGGTATTTCTCACATGAATGTGAAATTATATATATATGAGATTGGATAAATTGCAGCATCGCACTCGATTTGGTATCTTAAAACTATTACCAATTTCGTTGAAATAAAATAAAACCAATTCTTTTTCGTTTACATAAACATTCTTGCAGCCCCCGCACACTGGGCCACTAGTGGCGACGACTTGTGGTACTCGCCACAGTGTGCGGGGGGGCTGTTATTTAAATTGCGGCACCTTGAAGGCTGCTAAATGGAGCGGCACAATAATAGATCATAGATCACGAAACAAGTATAATATTGGTAAGAAAATATAAAAAAAACCGACTGCGTAATATTTTTTTTTTCAAGAAAATAATTTTTGATCCCGCATAATGGCGCGAAAATCCGCCATTTTTAATTTTATGTTCTCGTTGACATTCGCGCTGGCATGGCAAATCTAACATACCTCTTGTCAACGCCAATTAACTGCCCACGCGTTTGGTCTCTGAAGTGTCACAAAGGAACAAACATACATACATAGACTGATAAACACATTACCACTCCTATGCATCGCGCAGTCGGGTGAAAAGGCGATCGGACTTTCGAGTCCGAGATACGTGCCAATTATTATTATTATTTCTATGGCCAATATGCCATGAACATTTTTAGTTGACTAGGCTTCGATGCACTTCGACATACTTACTCGTATTATCGTAATAACTAAGTACTTAGTTACTTCTTGTTTCGCAGACGTGGGAAGGCACAGAGTGGTGATATCGACGCCCTGGTAACCCATCCCTCGCTAAGGTTACAAGACGAGAAGAAGAAACACAGCGAAAAGATATTAAAGACTGTTGTGGCCGCTTTGAATGATCTGATCACTGAAGTAATATCAATGGGAGATACCAAATTCATGGTAATAATCAGCTTAAGAATAAGTTGGAAGTAAAGTTAAAAATTGGACGTTAAAATCACAACAATGTGGTGGATAACATAAAAAGGGACGCACGAACGAATAGTATAACGTCACCGACTCACCGCCATTTAATTAGGTGTTTCGACGATCTCCGGCGCAGTGGTCTGTTAAGTGAGAGGTCCTGTGTTCAATTCCTGGCAGGGACAATTTGGAAAGAAACTCTGGTCTGGTGCGTGACGTGCCGCCGACCGATTAAACGTTCCGGTATGAAGCTGCGTAGAAACCGATTAGGGAAACCTAATGATTAAAAAAACGATTGTATTAATAGCTTAATACAATCGTTTGTATGGTGCAGCAAGGAAGAGACTGCTCTTTAAGACGTAGAGCAAAAAACAAGTTAAGAAAAATTAAAAGAATAGATGCCCATAAACGATCATTTAGAGTTTACACGGTGTATGTTTTTAGGGTTCCGTAGTAAACAAGGAACCCTTATAGTTTCGCCATGTCCGTCTGTCAGTCCGTCCTCGGTTAATCTCAGAGACTATTAGTGCCAGAAATCTGTAATTTGGCATGGGTATAAATATTAATCACGCCGACAAAGTGGTGAAATAAAATTTTGATAAATATTTCTTTTAGGGTCGCTCCCCTACATGTAAAGTGGGGATGAATATTTTATTTCTCGTCTACCCCATAGTGTGGGGTATCGTTGAATAGGTCTTTTAAAAATACTGTGGGTGTGGGAACATCATTTTTTGATTTCTAGATCCGTTTGTAAAATATGATGTTTTAAAGTGCTAATTTTTATTAGAGTCAAGTGTCTCTATTTTTATTAGTGGGGGGTGCCCCCCCCCTTAAATTCACAGCAGTAGTAAGTATGTATATATAATCAATTTTAATAGAAAACTATCATGGCTAAGTAAGTTAAGGAGTTATATCTGTTTTTCGAGGATTGTGATTACGGAACCCTACACTGCGCGTGGCCCGCCACGCACTTGGCCGTTTTTTTGTAAATAATATGTATTATTGTTTTTAGTTAGGTAATTTGTTATTATATTTTTAGGGAAATATTGTGGCCGATTCTGTTGTACACAATCTCTAAATCTAAACTAAAATGACAGGTCTAAATATATTCCTGTCTCTTTCACAATCCTCCCTGCTGAAGGGGTTAGCACTATTTTTAAACCTGTCAATTTAGTTTAGGTTTAGAGATTGTGTACAACAGAATTAGCCACATTAAGTAATATACTTATTATTAAATATTATTACAGGGTGTATGCCGCTTGTCGAACCGCCACCCGTACAGGCGCCTGGACATCCGCCTGCTGCCCGCCGACCAGTACCACTGCGCCGTGCTCTACTTCACCGGCAGCGACGAGTTCAACAGGCGGATGCGAGCGCACGCGCTCCACAAGGGCTTCACACTCAACGAGTACTCCTTGAGACCTATCGGATGTACTGGTATCTAATTAATTATACAGGGTATAAGGGGACCGCTAACGAAAACTTAGCGCTATTATTATCTATACTAATATAATAAAGCAGAAGAGTTTGTTTGTTTGAACGCGCTAATCTCAGGAACTACTGGACCGATTTCAAAAATTCTTTCACCGTTGGACATGTAAGTGATCCTTGAGTGCTATAGGCTATATATGTACCACGGGCGAAGCCGGGGCGGACCGCTAGTACTACATAAACACAATCCAATACCAATAACTATTCGTCTTATAGCTGTTGTAGTATTAGTGATTTAGTTTTTAGTATTTTTCAAACCAGCAAAGCGTGCACAGCTCGGGGTCAATGGCCGGCGAGCGCTGAGTCACAGAGTACCTACAGAGGGGAAGCTTCTACAAGCGGCCCGCTGTCGGTACACTCACACATATGCGCATGTTTGTCACATTCATTTTATCTATGTTTGTCACCAACTGTACCGGTTAGTTGAACGAGCGTGCGTCCGTGAACGGTTGGTGAGTGTGTTTGTGTGAGTATACCTACAGCGGGCCGCTTGTGGAAGCTTCCCCTCTGTAGATTTACTACTCGTGTGGCTGAGTGCTGACGGTCGGCGACAATTTTAGGTATTTAGATGTCAGTTGATTGCATTACGTTGCGAACTTTTTAAAAATACAGGTTTTTTTGTGGTATCTTGTCAGTAATCATCACTGTTATTACCTGTCTTCGTTTTCCATAGCGGTCCCCTTGCACCCGCTATATTCGACGCGTGCGGCGTGCGGCTGTAACCTTCCGTCATTCAGTTTAAATACTCGTAGGATCAGTAAATATAAAAATACACCAAACAAACTAAGACACACACGTGCCTACTCGTGCACATGCACGAAAAAAATATTAAATAATTGATCAATAATACAATAGTATAATATCTTCAAGCTTTTATTAAGAAAAATATCTATTGACAATTTTAACTTCATAGAGATCGTCAATTATTACCTATTTACATAATATTTAATACAAAAATATTTTCAGGTGTGCCCGGAGAGCCTGTGCCGATCACATCAGAAGAGGAAATATTCGACTACATCGACTACCCCTACAAACAACCAGAAGAGCGTAACATGTAGACTATGAAAACTAAAGCTTAGCGCCCATTAGGTCGCCCGGTCGAATCGCCTTCATTTGCTTGTGAAAATTTGAAAATTCCACTTTATTCGTATAGATGGTACCAATAAATTCTTAATGCTTGACTCGACGTGCCTCAAATCGTCGTACTGAACGCCTATCTTAGTGAAAGTTTAGTCAAGGTGATCGCACACTTCAGGAGAGCCGCAAAAGGCGGAAGAGCTGCAGTTTTCAGTACTGAAAGTACAAATGACATCATCAGTAACTTTAGCACAACTTTGCACATCCTGACAACGTTGATAAATTTCGAAAATCGAATCACTATGGCAATTAATGTTGTTGCGGCTGCCGACGTCACCCACATTTTGGCGCGTTCGACGCGGTCGACTTGTGCTGATGCCATCTTTCGAACTTTTCAATACTAAAAATGCGTTGCGTTTGAGCGTGCGACTCTTGCTGAAATATGCAATCGGCTTAAAAATACTTTTTAAATATAACTTTTAACGTTATAACGTAACTAAATTTGATTAACGTTTAAGTTAGGTAACATTGAAATATAATATATTTTTTTTTTGATTTATAATTAAATTAAAGTACATAATACTTTCGTTTGCAGAAAGCTTAATCTTAAATAAGAATTTAATTGTTACTAGATTTAATTCATAACAATAAACAAAATTATTTACTTACTATGGAAAAATATGCTTAACTACTTTATACTGATTGGTGCTAATTCGGTTGAGCACTAGTCTTTAAACAATGACATTCAAAACAATAAAAAACAAGCTATAATTTAAAAATTAAAAAAACCCGACTGCCATGCTAAAAAACGAACTAAAAAATTAATAAACTACCACCGTACCACTTACAGTGTAGTTGTTATTTATTTTGTTTTTCATGATTTGTCACTCCAAATTGATTTAAAACATATAGATTGTATACATTTTCGTACTCGCCTTTTAAAGCCCTTTATTTTGATACCCCACTCGAGGGTCTTGAAGAAAAAATTTTTTTTCAGCCCGCACATTAAAGTGCATAACATTCGCCATTTTGATTTTTTATGAATTTTAGGTACCCAGTAACATTTGCGCCGTCAAGACAAATCTAATGACGTACATATTTATCAAAATAGGTTGAGCCGTTAAATAGTTACGAACTGACATAGGAAACGGTCATTTTCTACGATTTATCACTCCAAATTGTTTCCAAATATATAAATTTATACATTTTCGTATTTGCCTTTTGAATCCCTTTATTTTGATACCCCACTCAAGGGTCTTGAAGAAAAATTTTTTTTCAGCTCGCACATTAAAGCGCATAAAGTCTGCCATTTTGATTTTTTTTTAAATTTAGGTACCCTATAACACTCGCGTCATTGAGACAAATCTAATGACGTATCATTTATCAAAATCCGTTGAGCCGTTGATTAGTTACACGCGGACATAGGAATGGACATACATACACACAGGTGAAACACATAACCCAGTCGGGTAAATATACAGAAGACACAGAAAAGAGTAAAGGTACAGAAGTGATAAAAGAGCGTGAGATGACTAGTAATGAATCAGTGTGTGTTATTGTACCAACAGACGTATTTGCATAGCGACACACTTTAATTTACGTTGCTATGGATGCTTATATGCACTTGTAAGCCTCACTGATTATTTTAGTATATGTAAAAATCGGCGATAGCAGATACCATATCTATTACCGTTTAGAATTCTATGCTCTATACTTCGTTGAAATTGACAGGTCTAAAGTAGGGATGAGCGATATTTATCGATACTGGTGAAATATCGATATCAGAGTAAAAAATATCACACAAATCACATTTATCAAATATCGGAATATCGATATTTTCAACAAAAATATCGGAATATCGATATTTTCAACAAAAATATCGAAATATCGTTATTTTCAACAAAAATATCGTACCTATTTGTTTTAATTTTTATTTTTACAATATTTTAAGTAAAGGGAAAGTCGTAAAATATTCACTATAATATCTCAAAATAATATAATTAGGTATTAAATTATTCTAAATTGCGTCATTAAATAAAAATCCATGTATCGCTATTAATAACAGCGTGTTTTTAGTTATTTAAACCGTTTTCTTTGCAATTTGTAATAAATTCCGATAAAAATATGATGTCTTTAGTATTTATAACATTATTTTTAGCTTACCTTACAGTTGATTATAGTTTACTATCGTAAGACTGTCATGCCTTAAAAGTGTCAATAAAACATCGATATTATAAAATATCGATATTTTGTGGTCGATAATATCGAATTATCGATATTGAGTTACCGATATCCATATCAATATCGATATTTTATTAATATCGCTCATCCCTAGTCTAAAGTTGTGCTTGTAAAAACAAAGACTATATTAAGCCCTGTCAATTTAGTTGAGATTAGTGTGCAACCGAATTAGCACTAATAAAAAATAGACCAGTCATTTTGTATACAAAACACAAAAGCGCTAAAGCAGTAAAGGTAATAATAATAATTAAAATTTCTTACATTATTTTTCTTACATAATATATTACAATCAGTTCGAAATTAATTATTAAACAAATAAGCAATACTTAAAACTTAAACTACTTAGGAACAGTTGCACGTCAATCGGTTAAAGTACAGTTATCGTTAAACTTAAACTTGCTCACTAAAAAACAAATAAAGTGATTTGCTCAAATCGGTATTTGTCCAACGGGTAAAATTTTGGTTAAAAACCCAAAGTGGCATTTTTTTGGTGGAACTTTAATGGTAACTTTACTTTGACAGCCTGATATGAATCTGGCCCTTCATGATTTTTGTGTCAAATGGAAGTTGGAATGTATCAAAATTAAAATAATACACCATTCTGTTGACTGGTTGGTACAAACAAAATAATAGTAGGGGAAATACAAGTCACGGCAAATAAGTCGACCGGTGACCTTCAATGCGCAGAAGTCGAAAATGAGGCATCGCGGGGTATGAGAGGGTCGCGGGGATCGTTCTTAAGCACTGATTAGCTCTCGCGGATCCCTCGTAAGCGTTGATTGGCTCTCCAATCGTATTGTGTCCCGCTCACTTGTACGACGCTGCGCGCACTTGAAGGTCACCCGTCGACTTACGTGCCGCGGGTTATATGAGAGCAAGTGAATTAATATACATTATACCGGTGGATAATTATACCATGATTTCTTCCCATTCACCTCATGAGTTATTTGACTGTCAGTGGTGTGATGTTGAATTGGTAAAGAACGTAAAGTTATTTCATACCGAACTAAACTGGATCTAAATGGTGGTTATATACTTGATATACAATAGATAACAAAAAAATACTTTGTCAGTCAGTCAGCCAGAGCAAAACAATTGTATTCTTAAGTTGTTACAACTTAATAAAATTAGGATTTTATAAGCTGATTTTATTTTATATCAACCTGGTGTCTGACGTAGAATCTGCCACTGACTGAATGACTTACGGTTATTTTGTCATTATGTATTATATACTGAACCCGATAGACCAGGTTTGGTTTGGTATGAAATAACTTTGATTTACTTTTTTACCGGTTCGACGCTATCTTACCACAAACATTCACCGCAGGTTCTACAGCTGACAATTACTTTTGTTATTATTATTATGATTAAAGGGCTAAAACTAGGAATTGATTGGTATGAAATCAATTTCTAGAATGCACACGTACCTCCTGCAATAAATCTTTGATGTGTGTTAGGCCAATATCTCACTAGGACATGATCGTCAGTTTCAAAATGGACATCTAAAAACAGAATTACGACGTAGTCGGTAGCGCCACTGGAGGTCGAGTTATTGAGTCGCTAAACAGCTTCATACATATCAGTGGTTGCGCCACCAGCGTGTGGTCCTGGCCGCCTCCGCCAAATTCCGCCGCCGTCCGCGCGCAACCGAGCGGACACCAGGTAAGTACCCTTCTTACATTTAGCTTACATTTAGTTGGTACCGCGACTGGTGAACTATACCCGTATTACTAATTCCCTGGAATTCTGACGTTTCGTAATGTTACCAGAGATGAAACAATTCCCACAAAAAAGTTAAAAAATTCAAAACTTATGCAAATACAAATCAACTGCCGCATGTAGATATGACAAATGCCTGACAGACACTTCACGGTGATAATGTCATTCGACATCCATTTTTGAATAAATTTTTTCAATGTGCTTCTTTTGTTTTCTGTTGCTGTCAGTGTGCACTTTCTAGTTTCCACTCTTGGTGTTTTCTATTTTAAGGCAAAACGAGTAATATTATTACGCTGCATATGGCTTTTTATGATGACAGGGAATTAAAATCGTACTTCGTAGATGTTAACCCTGTTCTCCATACAAACAACTAATCTGTAAATGACAATGACAGCTGTCAGAATTCCGGGGAATTAGTAATACGGGTATAGTGAGATAGTATAGTGCCCTTAAAGTGTGCAGCAGTCTCACCTGAAGGGTGTCTCACTTGGTGTCACCAGTGAGATAAGAGAGTCATCCATAAATTACGTCACACGTTAAGGGGGGATAGGGAGGGGGACGGTTTGACGAATTGTGACAATATGTGACAAAGGGGTGGGAGGGTTACTGTTCGGGATGCAGCAGGCGGTAGAGGTGCGAGGTGGGGTCGGCGAGCGCGTCGTGCGGCGCGCGCAGCTCGAGCGCGCGGCCGGCGCCCAGCACCAGCACGCGCGAGCACTCCAGCACGAGTGGGTTACTGTTCGGGATGCAGCAGGCGGTAGAGGTGCGAGGTGGGGTCGGCGAGCGCGTCGTGCGGCGCGCGCAGCTCGAGCGCGCGGCCGGCGCCCAGCACCAGCACGCGCGAGCACTCCAGCACGAGTGGGTTACTGTTCGGGATGCAGCAGGCGGTAGAGGTGCGAGGTGGGGTCGGCGAGCGCGTCGTGCGGCGCGCGCAGCTCGAGCGCGCGGCCGGCGCCCAGCACCAGCACGCGCGAGCACTCCAGCACGAGTGGGTTACTGTTCGGGATGCAGCAGGCGGTAGAGGTGCGAGGTGGGGTCGGCGAGCGCGTCGTGCGGCGCGCGCAGCTCGAGCGCGCGGCCGGCGCCCAGCACCAGCACGCGCGAGCACTCCAGCACGAGTGGGTTACTGTTCGGGATGCAGCAGGCGGTAGAGGTGCGAGGTGGGGTCGGCGAGCGCGTCGTGCGGCGCGCGCAGCTCGAGCGCGCGGCCGGCGCCCAGCACCAGCACGCGCGAGCACTCCAGCACGAGTGGGTTACTGTTCGGGATGCAGCAGGCGGTAGAGGTGCGAGGTGGGGTCGGCGAGCGCGTCGTGCGGCGCGCGCAGCTCGAGCGCGCGGCCGGCGCCCAGCACCAGCACGCGCGAGCACTCCAGCACGCCGGCCAGCCGGTGCGCCACGAACACCACCGTGCTGCCGCCGAACGAGCAGCGGATCGTGTCCAGGATCACGCGCTCGCTGTCCTGGTCCAGGTTCGCCGTCGCCTCGTCCACCAGCAGGATCTGCCACACACACACACACCACACAGCTCTTTATATATTTTGGTTTATTTACTGAAGCTATGCTTTTCACGCCGGGCCTGGCGGCTGCAACTAATTTGGAAAAACTACACCATAAGACCCCCCCCCCCCCCTTCGCTCGATTTCTAGCACTGCAGGTAGGGTGAGTGAAGGGGGCGGATGCGAGGCGAGCGAGGGGAAGATGCAGAGAGAGGGAGAGGGAGGGAGAAAGACTATGCGCAATGCTGATTCTCCGTAAAGACTCCGGCAGTCCCATGACTTACTGTTTTTTTTTTTTATTTGATATACCAACGATGCATTAAAAACAGTTCATTGGTTTTTGAAATAATCGCGATGAAATACAGAACGTCCTTTTTTAAAGTCAGTTAAAAAGCGCGAGGCGAGTGACCTTGGCCTTCTGCAGCAGCGCCCTCACGAGGCACAGCAGCTGCTGGTGGCCGCGCGACAGCAGCGCGGCGGGCGCGCCCAGGCCGCCGCGCGCGCTGAGCACGTCGCGCGCGCCGCACGCGTCCAGCGCGCGCCACACCTCCGCGTCCAGGTACTGCCGCAGCGGGTCCACGTTCTCGCGCACGCTGCCCGCGAATATGAACGGCTCTTGCGGGATCATGCCGATGCGGGACCTGCAATATCATAAGCCTCTATAGCGAAAACCAAAGGTCGACGGCTCAAACCCCACTAAACCAACACTACGAGCAAGTAGAAGTACAAGTTATATGCTTATTTGGAGGGGAAAGGGGAATTAGCCATGATGATCATGACTAATATTCTTTGAAAAAATTGATTGTCTGTAAAGTCGATGTACGGACGATAATTTTACATGATAACGTCATGAGAAAACAGAGATAGATGCGTCACCAGCCGAACGCTTAGGCCGATCGTGCCTCCTTTGTCGCTTGTTTCACGCTCTCGTTTGCACGCGGTACATGACAATGAGTCGTGCTATTTCGTGCATGTAACCAGCGTTCATCGATTTATAAGACGTTATCACGTCAAAAATATCATCATAAAGTCATTACCGGCTAACACCACCGGCCATCACCACTATAGGGCACGGGACTCCTCTTTGAATGAGAATGGTTTTGGCCGTAGTCCACCACGCTGGCCAAGTACGAATCGGTAGACTTCACATGCCTTGAGAACATCATGGAGAACTCTTGTCACCGTTAAAGCGAGTGATATATGATTGCCCTGGTATCGAGGCCACGAATAGGTGTATCCAAGCTTTAAAAAGCTGTATCGAGGTATCGAGTAGGTATATCTAGGCTTCGAATAGGTGTGTGTGTGTGTGACCTGAGCGCTTGCAGGTGCAGCGTGGCGACGTCGATGCCGTCCACCAGCACGCGTCCGGCGGCGCAGGGCGCGAGGCGCAGCACGGCGCGCAGCAGCGAGCTCTTGCCGGCGCCCGTGCGCCCCACCACCGCCAGCCGCTCGCCCGGGTGGCACGAGAACGTCACCTGAGCGCTTGCAGGTGCAGCGTGGCGACGTCGATGCCGTCCACCAGCACGCGTCCGGCGGCGCAGGGCGCGAGGCGCAGCACGGCGCGCAGCAGCGAGCTCTTGCCGGCGCCCGTGCGCCCCACCACCGCCAGCCGCTCGCCCGGGTGGCACGAGAACGTCACCTGAGCGCTTGCAGGTGCAGCGTGGCGACGTCGATGCCGTCCACCAGCACGCGTCCGGCGGCGCAGGGCGCGAGGCGCAGCACGGCGCGCAGCAGCGAGCTCTTGCCGGCGCCCGTGCGCCCCACCACCGCCAGCCGCTCGCCCGGGTGGCACGAGAACGTCACCTGAGCGCTTGCAGGTGCAGCGTGGCGACGTCGATGCCGTCCACCAGCACGCGTCCGGCGGCGCAGGGCGCGAGGCGCAGCACGGCGCGCAGCAGCGAGCTCTTGCCGGCGCCCGTGCGCCCCACCACCGCCAACCGCTCGCCCGGGTGGCACGAGAACGTCACGCCGCGCAGCGCGCCGCTCGACCCGCTGTCCCGAGACCTGTTCATGACAACGTTCGTAAACTAAAACTCGACTACTCTTATAAAATAATAGAATTCGAACGGAAGAAAGCGCGGGGCAAGCAGCTAGTGGCGCCATCTGTTATGTCAATTCGAAACTAATTTAATATTCTAGTTTAAACCACGAAGGTCACTTCTCGATTTTTTTTATTGTGTAGAAGCCGTGTCAATATTCATGTTCACGAGATAATCGAGACGAAAATCATTCCGAACGCACATGCGTACATACACAGACATCCACTTAAAAACTATAAGATTCGACTCTAGAAGTCTTAAAACGTGGAGATACATATTATGTCAAAACTTAGGCTTCGCAACATCGGACCCGTTACGAAAACTTCCCGCTGCGAGTTAAAAATTGACAAAAGTTCGGCTAACACTTATTTCACTACTTACCCGTAATTAAGAAACACGTCCTCGAAACTTATAACTCCATGTGAAGGCCACCCGTAAGGTGGTGAGTCCCCATCCATTTTTTCACTTTCTACCTGTAGAATACAACAAGTCTTAAATATCTAAGCAATCAAATAACGCTTGCTAAAGCAACACCGGTGCTTGCAAAGCGATGAACGAAAATGCATCGTGAAGAAACCTACACGCCTGAGAGAGTTCTCCATAATGTTCTCAAAAGCATGTGAAGTCTACCGATCCGCCCTCGGGTAGCGTCGCGGACTACGACCAAAAACCTCATTCTAAGAGGAGAACTTTTGGCCAGTAATTAGTTGATAATAATAAATAACAAATTATGTGCATCGCTTCAGTATTCAGCTGTTGTATCAAATATGTAAGTTTTTATCTTGAGAACGAAAACTTAAACAATTAGCGATAATAGCTCTAGGGAACCTTTAGCGTCAATTTCTTTAGTCCGATTTTTAATTCCGTGGAATTCTGGCGTTTCATAATGTTACCAGAGATAAAACAGTTTCCACAAAAAAGATAATAAATTCAAAACTAACTAAAATATAAATAAAAAACAATTGCCTCATGTAGACATGACAAATGCCTGACAGATACTTCAGGTACTTTCGTTTGGAGTAAAATCTTTCAGGTGATAACCCTGTTTTTCATACAAATAACTCATTCTATTTTTAAAAAGATTGAAAAAAAAAGCAAAAAAACAATAATAAAAAAAGGAAAAAAAATATAAAAAAAGTAATCACAAAAAAAAATCAAAAAAAAAAGTACAAAAAAAAGTAAACAAAAAAAAAGTACACAAAAAAATAATATATAATATATAATATATACTATATAATTTATAGGTAGGCTTAACTAACTAACTAACTAACTATTTTTAAATGGCAACTCAGAATTCCATCGAATTAAAAATCAGACTACAAGACAAAAATCTTTATAGATTAAAAAAAAATGTAAACCTGCGTAATGTATTCGCCGACCCGCTCCACGGCGATCATCTCGCGCTCCGTCTCCGTGAAGGAATTGAGCACGCCGCTCAGCATCGACGTCATCGACAGCGCGTACGATATCGCCAGACCCACCAGTCCTACACCAAATACCAACGAGGACTATTATTGTTGTGACGTGATGTGAAAAGATTTCTGGCATGCTTTGTTTTTATTCACTTAAGTGCCATAACCCACTTGCGCGACACGTCTTCGATTATTTTTGTCACTGTACTCCTTCAATAAAAATAAATTGTTACTATCTATTAAATAAACTAAATGCTAAATATAAATTGTTATTATACTACTATAAACTTAAAATAAATTCTAAAACTAAATAAATTAACCTACTACTAACCTAATTAAAATCTAAAAATAAATTGTTATGGCTACTACAATCCTAAGCTAAAACATAAAAATAAACTATTGTTGCTACTACATACCTAAGTTAAAAATACAATTATGGCCCTACACCATAACTAAACTACATGTATGTCTACCCATATATGCCTACCTGTATACCTGAATAATTCTAAATTTTGTCTAAAACAAAATTATTCTAGTATACCTACAGTCGCTAACTAAAAACACATTCCCTAATATACTTAGCTGCTACCCAATACTAATTTACCTAATGTCTAATATGATGATGGAACTGCCTACAATTATTCTACGACTGGTGGCTTGACTGACTAAGAGTCTAAGGCACTTGTCATATTTAACTACTGCTCTAAACAGTGGGGAAATATTAGTAGGTATTAGTTTCTACTAAATTACAATATCTCGATGACCTAAAAGTTGAGGTATTTTCTACATTCTGGTTCACTGACCTAAAAGGTGAATTAGATCTATATACTTGTCTACTGCCCTACACAGTAGACGGGTGCTAATTCTTGTTCGCTGACCTAAAAGGCGAATGAGGCCCTATATTCTTTGGACATCATCTATTTTGACATTAATCTAACATCACTTACTATTACAGGCGAGTGATAGGCTCTAAACCTATAACTCTGTCTGCTAGGAAGCTTCACTCGACCTAAAAGAGCGAAGGCTTAATTCTAAATGCTGAGGATTAACAGATGAAGTATGTATGAATGAAGGATAGTTGTGATGAATATATGTGTACCCTGTACTAGTAGTTAGAGAGTAGCAGGGGGATTTCTCAGGCAAAATCCCTAAACGAGGAGGGGGGATATGTAACGACTGCCGACATCTAACGGCGCTCGTTGGTACTAAATGCCGAAGAGTTCCGATAAGCAACAATTATCTCAACAGATGGCACTCCTTGGTAGACTATAAATTTAATTAATATCTAATAATTAAAAATAACTAATAAAACTACATATAACTAACCCTATTAAAAAAAAAAAATAATAATTGCTAATAATAATAAAACTAATTAAAAAAAAAAAAAAATAAACTATGTAATACAGTGACAGCGAACCGCCTCCGAAAATGCTGATTAGGAGAGGTCATTTTTTTGACAGCTCGGTGGATTCGGCCATATTTTTACTGTAACCTTGGCTGATACGTGACACAGTGAGAGATGTGAACCAACTGCGTAATTAATCGACCCGTGTTGTGATGGGATAATATAATTGTTAAGGCCTTCTTAATACAACTAGCCTCTAAATAAATGGATTACATCGTAAATTGACCCGAAATGGTGAGTCGCTTAGAATATAGCCAATACACACCTTTGTCCAATTTAATCGCAATTCATCCTGTATAATTGTTACCGTAATCTTACTTCTAGCGAATTATTATGTACCCTAACCTTCAATTTACGCATGGCGACCGTGATTCCGTTTAAACCTTTGAATTTTCTCTCAATGGGACATGATTGTATCTACCTAGAATTATTATGGAAAACCATGTGTAATTGTATCTTGCAGATCGCTACCTACCTAAAAATAACACGCTAACCATAGCATGTAAGAGTCTAATAAGGACAGAATTTATGGAAGTCAAATATTTATTAAGTTATCGTGTATTCTAATTAAGTACCTATTGTTTAGCACCTAGGATAATCGTCTTGCCTAGTCTAGTATCTGATTATCGCTGGTCAATTGCCACTGCTCACTGGTGTGTCGATCGACGTCGTCTCCTCAACCGCTCCAGACCAGAAGGCGAACAGAACTAGACAGGCAGTGGTTATTAACCTAATACTGAGACGGAACAACCTCGGTTTCAGGGTTCTACCTACAGCCAGTTCTACCTACAGTCAGTCTTGTTTACGGCCTGCACTTATCTACAACGAATGACCTGGTTGCGACCCAGCTACCACTAACACTAACTGGCAAGGTGACCGTCAGGATTCTCCGGGTTCGACAATTACTCTCAAGCCTTCAAGCGGAGCAACTGCGCTGATGCGAGCGTTCCAAGCCGACTGAATTACATATGGATGACGGACGGGAACGGACCACGAGCTCACACCACCGCCAGTTGAGTACCTTAGCTGCCCGCTAGAGCTCGCCAATCCGGAGACTCCCTAGTATACACTATCCTGTTACATCAAACCGGAAACTAATAGGACGGACCGTAACTAAGTGAACACGACCCCGCTCTCCCTGAGACTCTAAACTTAGTGAACTAGCGCACTTGTGTCCAAATTAACTGCATTCGGTCTACGTTAACTAGTCAATAACAATTGTAATTATTCTGAGTAACTTTTCAACCTTCCGTTGTTTACCAACTCTCACAAGAACCTAGGAAAATTTATTATTGGAATTACCAACTATTTTACCAATTATTTACAATTAGAAGACCCACTCTAGTGCATAGCATGCGGCACGTAGTAAATTTCCCAGCATTCTTGTGAGGGTCCTATATAAATATTAAGGTAACTTAACTTAACTTCTAAGACCTAACGTGAACTGACTTAACTTATTTTGCATTGGAGACTGTAACATTAATATCGCCTTAATAATTAAATTGTCACCTACCATCACCAAACCGTGGACTTTTTTTCTAACCCCTACCTACTACTTGTTCGTGATTTAGACTTCTAAAAAGCCCTAAAAAAAAACGCGACAGTAGATTATTCAACATGGGGGTAATGCAATGTATTATGTCGCGGGCGCCGGGATGAATCCCAAGCGAACGAGGGACTTTATAGTAACTCCCGAGTGAAGCGAGGGTGTTCCATCTAGAATCCTGAGAGTAGCGCGGGATTTAGGGGCGCCCAAGATTAATACAGCATTGCCCCCGCGTTAAATACTCTACTTTTCACACCTCGCGAGACAACAAAATCAAGAGTAATAAATAACAAAAACATTTATTCAATATTGTTAACATCTTTTGACTGGCCCGTTGGCGTGGTTGGCAGTGACCCTGCCTTCCGCTCCGGGGTCGCGGGTTCGATTCCCGCCCAGAGTCTGGGTGTATTTATAATATGTATGTATGTATGTATGTATAGATACCTTTATTAAAATATATATGTATTTATATGTAAATATGTCTATCAGTCAGCTGTTACCTATAACACAGGCATTAAGTTGCCTACTTTAGGAACAGACGACCGTGTGTGTATGTGTGAGTATTTATTTATTTATTATTTATTTATTTAATCTTGACGCATCTATCTCTGTTTTCACAAGACGTTATTAAGTAAAATTATCGTCCGTAAATCCTCTGAAATCGGGTAATTGGCACCTTTTGTTTTCCATTTGCAGAAATTGTCATATTCGGGGAGCAAATAGTTTACTATACCTACTTTGAGCATTTATTTTAATAGTTTACAGAGTTAAATTGCTGCTGTATCACTCGTCACTCGACATTTTAAATTGAAATTAAATAAATAATTTTATTAATTATTTCACTTAAATCCCCAAGTAAATACCACCATATAACTTTTGGAGATAGAGGAAATTTTCAATAAAATCTATACTCTGTGGCATACGTAGACAGAGAAACAGCTAGACTAAGTGACGATTTCTTTCTCATTCACACTAGAAAGAGAGCACAGATCAAGTTACTAATGTGATAAACAGAGACGCAGCTATCTTATTTTTTGTCCCTCATCGTGTAACCGGTTTTTCAAGGTTTTGCAACTTTAGTTGCAAAACAAACTGCCAGTTCGTGGTCAACTGGTCACGTAGTGGTTATATTGTCTTTGTTCGTGGTGCCATTGTATTATTTATTATTTATTTACTTACTTGTTTTCTGAAAACGTTTGATACTATACATTGCATATCGTTTATTACAAGTATTGACTAAGTACGATGGTACGTTGTCGTATTATTTCGTGCAATAGTGATAGTGATAAGAAAATTGCCAGAATATCTTTTCACGCGTAAGTAGTGACCATTTTATTGTTTGTAATCTCATAAATATACTGTTAGTGTTAATTCCATAAACCTTGTTACGCAGAAACAAATGATTGTGTTAAAAATCGCTAACTAGAAGGAAATTGTAATGTTTTTATTATTCATAACCTAAAAGACATGGCCGGAATTTGCCCTGATTAGTCGAAAAAAAACTTACTTAAATAAACATAAATGGAGGTTAATTATTCATATGTGAAAATTGCTTTTAAAATAAACTAAAATATATCGTGGCAATTACATTTCACCAGCGCAGGCGTGGAAAAAAACACAAAAAATAAGAATGTTAACTGATATTTGTTTTTCTAACTTTTCTAAGGTCATATCCAAGAAGGTTATTTATATACTCTATGTAGATACTGGAGACTGCGCCTGAAACATTGTAGTTAAGACAAAATAGTCATTTTATTTACCAGTTCTCTCTCGAGTCAAAATTCCTTATCTATACCCTGATTTCTAATTCCGTGGAATTCTGACGTTTCGTAATGTTACCAGAGATAAAACAATTCCCACAAAAAAGATAAAAAATTCAAAACTTATATAAATAAAAATCAACTGCCGCATGTAGAATGACAAATGCCTAACAGACACTTCATGGTGAGAATGTCATTTGACTTCCATTTTTGAATGAATTTTTTCAATGTGCTTCTTTTGTTTTCTATTGCTGTTAGTGTGCACTTTCTAGTTTCCACTCTTGCCGTTTTCTATTTTAGGGCGAAACGTCTAATATTATTGTTCGGCATATGGCTTTTTATGATGACTGGGAATTAAAGTAGTTTTGGGTAAAATCGTACTTCGTAGATGTTAACCCTGTTCTCCATACAAATAACTCATCTGTAAATGACAATGACAGCTGTCAGAATTCCACGGAATTAGAAATCAGGGTATAAAAATATTATTTAGGTTAAGTATAGAACGTCCATATTTGAATCTCCCGCTGTCAAAGAGTTGTTGGGGGCTGAATCTAGATGGCGCTGAATGGTTCTCATTTTTTTACTATGGAGTTTTCATTTTTCTACGGTAGGAGTAATGTATTCTGTGGTACCTACGCACTACGTACACAAAAATCGATTCTCCGATTAATCGATCTCAGATCGCCATCCTTATTTTGATGTTTCTGGCTGGCTTCTGCAATCTGCGTTGTGCGTAGGTAACCTAAATAATATTTTTAGATAAGACATTTTTACTCGAGAGAGAACCTTGAAATAAAATGACTAATTTATCTTAACTACAATGTTTCAGGCGCACTCTCCAGTGTCTATATAGAGTATATAACCTTCTTGGATATGACCTTAGAAAAGTTAGAAAAACAAATAACAGTTAACATTCTTATTCTTTGTGTTTTTTCCACGCCTGCGCTGGAGAAATGTAATTGCCGCGATATATTTTAGTTTATTTTAAAAGCAATTTTCACATATGAATAATTAACCTCCATTTATGTTTATTTAAGTAAGTTTTTTTTTCGATTTCGAGCAAATTCCGGCCATGTCAAAGGGCACAGCTCCATACAAATTCCGGCCATGTCCTTTACTATCTAAGTGTGTTGCCACCTTTAGGTATACAAATGTCCCGATTTTCAGTAAAAATGTACATATTGAATATTGAATTATTTATATACCTGAAATGCTTCGGTATCTAGAAATATTATTTACTATCTGATTGATACTCGCGACTACGTCCGCGTGGATACAATCATAATTTTTCTGGGATAAAAAGTAGAGCTCAACTCTGGTTTAGCAGACAGTCAGCAGGCAGTTAATTTTTTTTTTGTAGATAGTTTTTGTCATCAATCATATTTTTAATTTTTTACTCTTTTATCACTGGAAAATACTAGGCCGATTTTGTAGCGGCTTTTTGCATTACACAAACATCACAATTTACCAAAGCAGGTTCTTAGATATATTCTAAGTTTATAGGCATCCGCGGGGCGCTGCAGTTCGTCCTGAGTTTCCACTTTTCAACCCCCGACGTAAAAACGACGGGGTGTTATAACTTTGACGTGTCTGTGTGTGTATGTGTATGTCTGTCTGTTCCCCTGTAGCGGTCAAACGGGTGGACCGATTTGAATGCGGTTTTTTTTTGTTTGAAAGTTTAATTAGGTGAGAGTGTTGTTAGCTATGTTTAATTAAAATCGATCCAAGATGGCCGCCGTTACAAAATGGCGCATTACATATTTTTTCACAACTCCCTTAATATGGGTATCAAATGAAAGGGCTTGAGTAGTAGAATATCATTATTGCAAATCCAAGATGGCCGCCGCCACAAAATGGTGAATGTCGGGGGTTTTAAATTTTTAATTTACACTTTTAATTTTGTCTCATTAGGTATTTTGATTGAATGTTGTAGATACCACCTCATCCAGAACCATCCACATCAATTGCTAGAAGAATATTGACGTGATAACGTCAAAATGCATTATTGGTATACATCGATGAACGCCAGCTACCCGCACAGAAAAGCATGACTCATCTGGTACGTACCGTGCGCGTTGCGCGTTCTACGCTCTCGCTTGCAATCGAGCGAGCGAGTGCGCGGAAGACGCTCGCGCTTTTTTTTTTTACTCGACTGCACCAGAAGGAGGGTTAAGTCTTCCCCACACCATTTTTTACAAATTCCTTTATTTTTCAGGATAAAAGTAGCCTAAGTCCATCTCCGGACCGCAAGCTATCGCTGTACCAAATACTTAAATTGGTTAACGGATTGGCCGTGAAAAGGTAGCAGGCAGACAGACATTTTCGCATTTATAATATTAGTATGGATCAAGATGGTCTTTGACTTCTTTTGTAAGTACCTACATAATATGTTGTTGAAAAAATAAAATCAATTCAACTTCTTTTTTAGTTTTATTTAAAAATTCTGGAAAGAATTTTCCCTATTCCATCCAATACTCCAATCAGGGGAGCGCAGTTATTGTGGCAACATTAATCTATAACCTTGTCATTGACGTCATCGTTACGTCATGTTATCTCTATCTCAATCGCGGTTACACAGTACCTTGGTCCATCTGTTACTCTGTCTACGGTGGCATAGCAAGTGAAAGGGATGCCATTATTATTGTTGAAGTGAGACAGCAATACTTGAGAGACTTCAATGAACTAAAACCTCTTTGGAATTTGTTTGGAATGTGTAGAATTTTCTTCAGATGTAGAGCTGTGCCCCACAGCTCTAGGCCATACGTCCAGACAGATTTCAGAGTAGGTACACTTGTATATAAGTAGTTTATTGTTGAGTGATAGTCTGGAGTTTCTGCCAAGTAACCACATTAGCGACCTAGTGCGAATGCGCAGCTCTTCCCTCTTTTTTTTAATATGTGCTTGCCATGTTTATCTCCTATCAAGATGTATACCGAGATATTTGGCTTCAATGCTATGTGGAAGAATCTCGTTGCCAAGTTTCACATCTGGACAATTTTCGGGCCTGAGTGTAAATGTAACGTGAGTTGATTTGGATGCACTAGCTTTGATTCTCCACGTTCGCATCCACTTGTCAATACTATCTAGGTGGCCCTGGAGTTGTTGCGATTCCACTTTCGGGTTTGGGTGACCTTCGGGTTTGGGTGACACCTATACTCTGTGGCATAACAAGTGAAAGGGATGCCATTACTTGTTGAAGTGAGACAGCAATACTTGAGAGACTTCAATGAACTAAAACCTCTTTGGAATTTATTTGGAATGTGTAGAATTTTCTTCAGATGCGCGGTGATTCTAAATTCAAATCACATTATAACCTATAAGACATAATGGATTTCAGTACAACATTATAACCCTTAAGATATAATGGATTTCAGTACAACATTATAACCCGGCTAGGCCATATGAATGTAATGATGTACTTTATCTGTGGATAACAGGCCCTGTAATAAGGCATTCTAGAGCGAGCGGTGTCAAAAGCAATATTTTATATCGGAAGTCCTTGTACTACAATAATAAGTGCTTCAGTATCAACGTCCCTTGCGTCCATTGTGACGTATTGTAGGTACAACCGCCGAGTTTCTCACTGGTTCTTCTCGGTTGGAACGGCATTCCGAACCAGTGGTAGATTCAATTGACGATTCAAAAGTACTTGTAAAAGTTTATTTGAATAAAAACTTTTCTATTCTATTCTATTCTACATACACGCATAGTAAACGGATGGAGTGTCGGGCGCGACTGGCCGCTCAAGTGTATATTCTTCAGTTAAATAATTTTCTGACCTGGGTCTGCGGCGTGCGTGGCGCGCTGCAGCACGGCGACGAGCGCGGCGGCGGCCACGGTGGCGGCGGCGGCGGCCTGCAGGCGCAGCGCCAGCCACTGCGCCGCCGCCGCGCCGCACAGCGCCGCGCGCTGCCAGCGCTCCACGCCCTCCTCGCCGCGCTCCGCCCAGCGTGCCGACGCGCCCAGCGCGCGGATAGTGGTGAGCACTGACCTGGGTCTGCGGCGTGCGTGGCGCGCTGCAGCACGGCGACGAGCGCGGCGGCGGCCACGGCGGCGGCGGCGGCGGCCTGCAGGCGCAGCGCCAGCCACTGCGCCGCCGCCGCGCCGCACAGCGCCGCGCGCTGCCAGCGCTCCACGCCCTCCTCGCCGCGCTCCGCCCAGCGTGCCGACGCGCCCAGCGCGCGGATAGTGGTGAGCACTGACCTGGGTCTGCGGCGTGCGTGGCGCGCTGCAGCACGGCGACGAGCGCGGCGGCGGCCACGGTGGCGGCGGCGGCGGCCTGCAGGCGCAGCGCCAGCCACTGCGCCGCCGCCGCGCCGCACAGCGCCGCGCGCTGCCAGCGCTCCACGCCCTCCTCGCCGCGCTCCGCCCAGCGTGCCGACGCGCCCAGCGCGCGGATAGTGGTGAGCACTGACCTGGGTCTGCGGCGTGCGTGGCGCGCTGCAGCACGGCGACGAGCGCGGCGGCGGCCACGGCGGCGGCGGCGGCGGCCTGCAGGCGCAGCGCCAGCCACTGCGCCGCCGCCGCGCCGCACAGCGCCGCGCGCTGCCAGCGCTCCACGCCCTCCTCGCCGCGCTCCGCCCAGCGTGCCGACGCGCCCAGCGCGCGGATAGTGGTGAGCACTGACCTGGGTCTGCGGCGTGCGTGGCGCGCTGCAGCACGGCGACGAGCGCGGCGGCGGCCACGGCGGCGGCGGCGGCGGCCTGCAGGCGCAGCGCCAGCCACTGCGCCGCCGCCGCGCCGCACAGCGCCGCGCGCTGCCAGCGCTCCACGCCCTCCTCGCCGCGCTCCGCCCAGCGTGCCGACGCGCCCAGCGCGCGGATAGTGGTGAGCACTGACCTGGGTCTGCGGCGTGCGTGGCGCGCTGCAGCACGGCGACGAGCGCGGCGGCGGCCACGGTGGCGGCGGCGGCGGCCTGCAGGCGCAGCGCCAGCCACTGCGCCGCCGCCGCGCCGCACAGCGCCGCGCGCTGCCAGCGCTCCACGCCCTCCTCGCCGCGCTCCGCCCAGCGTGCCGACGCGCCCAGCGCGCGGATAGTGGTGAGCACTGACCTGGGTCTGCGGCGTGCGTGGCGCGCTGCAGCACGGCGACGAGCGCGGCGGCGGCCACGGCGGCGGCGGCGGCGGCCTGCAGGCGCAGCGCCAGCCACTGCGCCGCCGCCGCGCCGCAAAGCGCCGCGCGCTGCCAGCGCTCCACGCCCTCCTCGCCGCGCTCCGCCCAGCGTGCCGACGCGCCCAACGCGCGGATGCTGCTCAGTCCTAGCAGGGCAATTTGAGAATTTATAATTTCAAAATTATTTCTGGTCTGGTCTGGTGAGAGGCTTCAGCTGTGGCTAGTTACCACCCCACCGGAGATTCGCAGTCAAGAGCTAATTTGTAGATGAATAAAAAAGCACTACCAACTTCCGGGCTAGCACTGAGAATTTCTTGACAGAAAAACCCAATACCTCATACCCTGCACGGGAATGGAACCCAGGACCTCGTGATCCCCAGTTGAGCATCCAACCGCTTAACCACCGAGCACCGAGGTAGTAGCTACTAGCTACACAATAAGGGACCGTTCAGATAGACCGGCGCGGAGAGCAGAGCAAATTTTAATCGCATTTAAAATAGAATCTTAAGGCATTGAAATAAGGTTTATTTTTACATTTTATCTCTTTTATGATAAGAGGATGCTCGAGGATGCTCCCAAAAGAGATAAAATGTAAAAATAAACCTTATTTCAATGCATTAAGATTCTATTTTAAATGCGATTAAAATTTGCTCTGCTCTCCGCGCCGGTCTATCTGAACGGACCCTAAGACGGTAGGTACAATAGGGTATTCTACTGTGTTTGAAAAAGCACTTCAAAATGTTGTTTTTCTTAATAAAAAGCCACAAAAAAATATATTTCGGCAAAATAAACATGCGTTCATGCCATAAAATTAAATTAAATTTTAAACATTTTTTAATGCCGCGAAAACGCTGTCAGCCATTTCGTTGACGTAATAATGTTAAACAAAAAGGTTATAAATGTATTCTATATTACACTGGAATTTGCGCCTTAAATATTGTAGTGAAGATAAAGTCATTCACCTGGGCTACTAATACTATCTTTTGCTTTCTTTATTACTAATATTTTTTGGACGATATATCGATAGTTTGATATCGAAATGTAGATACAAAAATGTAGGTACAAAATCATCGTAAACTTAATAATCTGCCGTATTTCATTTAATAGTAGTTTATGAAACGGTTGCATAATAGAGGTTATTAAAACACGAGTGTTAGTTTAAAAAACGAGCCGCAGGCGAGTTTTTTAATAGTATTACACGAGTGTTTTAATAACTAATTATGTAGAGTTTCATACACTACTTTATCTAAACTCATATCTTAAAATCCAAACCATAAAATCTTGGTAATATTTGTCGTGAGTTTTCTTTGATTTTGCTGGCAAAAGATTGTTGGTCGGTGGTCAGGTGGAGTTAAATTCTCTTCAGTATCACTGCTAGACATTTTTCCGCACAATAAAAACCATGTCTTGTAAAGTTTTGAGTAACAAATAAAAAATTTAAATATTATAACTAGCGTATGGCGCCAAAATTCAGTTGTTACCATAGAGATTCTTCTTCTTTTTCGGTTTGTCCCTTTCGGGACAGGCCAAGATCGTTGACCATACAGCCTGGGTTACCATAGAGAAATTAATAGTAGTAGAGGAGTCCTAATGTCCTATAGAAATTAGTGGATCGGAAAATAGCTCAAGCTTATCAAAAATTTAATTTTTAATAGTTATTAATTTTTAGTAGTTATTTTTAGTAGTTACTTAATTTTAAGTAAACTTAATTTTTAGTAGTTACTCTTCTGCAATTTAACACAATTCACAATGTTTAACGCGTTTGTACAGTTACACACATCTACTGTAAGGAGGTCGCACGAATTTCCCGCCATGGCTCAAAAATACCAGAACCCAGTTCGCCTGTACTATAATGTAGAAAAAATTATTTTATAACATTACTTTGCAATAATTTCCTAACAAAGTAGTGTTATAATGAATTTTTTTAATTTTTTTTTTAAATATTATAGATGTATGTGAATAAAGTAGTCCAATATATGACACATTTTGATTTCATATTCGGGATTTTAAGATATGAGAGTAGATAATAGTAGTTTATGAAACGGTTGCATAATAGAGGTTATTAAAACACGAGTGTTAGTTTAAAAAACGAGCCGCAGGCGAGTTTTTTAATAGTATTACACGAGTGTTTTAATAACTAATTATGTAGAGTTTCATACACTACTTTATCTAAACTCATATCTTAAAATCCAAACCATAAAATCTTGGTAATATTTGTCGTGAGTTTTCTTTGATTTTGCTGGCAAAAGATTGTTGGTCGGTGGTCAGGTGGAGTTAAATTCTCTTCAGTATCACTGCTAGACATTTTTCCGCACAATAAAAACCATGTCTTGTAAAGTTTTGAGTAACAAATAAAAAATTTAAATATTATAACTAGCGTATGGCGCCAAAATTCAGTTGTTACCATAGATATTCTTCTTCTTTTTCGGTTTGTCCCTTTCGGGACAGGCCAAGATCGTTGACCATACAGCCTGGGTTACCATAGAGAAATTAATAGTAGTAGAGGAGTCCTAATGTCCTATAGAAATTAGTGGATCGGAAAATAGCTCAAGCTTATCAAAAATTTAATTTTTAATAGTTATTAATTTTTAGTAGTTACTTAATTTTAAGTAAACTTAATTTTTAGTAGTTACTCTTCTGCAATTTAACACAATTCACAATGTTTAACGCGTTTGTACAGTTACACACATCTACTGTAAGGAGGTCGCACGAATTTCCCGCCATGGCTCAAAAATACCAGAACCCAGTTCGCCTGTACTATAATGTAGAAAAAATTATTTTATAACATTACTTTGCAATAATTTCCTAACAAAGTAGTGTTATAATGAATTTTTTTAATTTTTTTTTTAAATATTATAGATGTATGTGAATAAAGTAGTCCAATATATGACACATTTTGATTTCATATTCGGGATTTTAAGATATGAGAGTAGATAAAATATATTATGTTTTTTCTGTATTCCTAGTTTACATACTTACATCTTGAAACGAAATGTAATTTTATATAGATATACCTCTGTGGTAAAAAATAGGTACATTCGCTAGTGAAAAATAAATTAAGAAATTTGATAAAAATAAAAATTTATGTAGAAATATACTTAAATATTCTGATTTTGAGTCACAAAAGCTCATTATTTTTTTATTAAATTAAAATTAAAAGTCACAGACGTATAAAGAGAAGCAGACCTAACATAATCTTCACAACTACATCTAAAAGAATCTAAAAGAATAAATAATATCTTCGCTTGTTTCTCTCCAAACAAAAATATAATACTCTATCTCTTTTTTTTCTGTTGTTGCAACACTTACGCACTTATAGAAAAAATAGGTCTTGAGGCAAACCGCCATCTTGCTAAGCACAGCTTAGCATGATGGCGGTGCAATATGTCAAATGATGTCAAAAACAAGATCTTATCCTGCGAGTTGTTTATTATTTTATTTTTGCATTAAAATCAAGTCTTAAGATCCAAGAATACTAAAATAAAATGGTTAAGTGTAGTGCACCTCTGTGCAGCAATTCTTCATAAAGGAAAACACCTGAAATTAATTGTTATCGGTAAGTTTTCATGTGCCATAGTCTCGTAATTTGTTTACATGGTTACTGTGAGATTAATAATAATCGTTCGGCATTTTAGAAGCAGTCCCTATTTATTATATGTCCAAAACTCGTAAATAGTTATAGTAATTTTGGTTCTAGTAGATCCCTGTTGCAATATTTATCAATAATTTAATACTCTGATCTCGTTTGATGTTTCATATACATGTGCAATTTTACAGGGCCGTATTCAGGCTCAAGGTTTGTTTAGTAGGTATATTTTGAAGGTTGATTAGATAAAAGTAGGTACGGACAAATTATAAAAATGAAATCATTTTTCAGGTTCCCAAAGGACGAAAACTAAGAAATGCCTGGGTTGACTAACATGAATAAAAAAAATTGGCATCCCAAATCATCGAGTGTACTATGTTCTAAGCATTTTAAAGCACATTTAGTGGACAACAAAAAGGACAGGAGAGATTTGATTTACCCATCGAATGGTTTGATTAAAATAATTCAATCGTGTGAAGAAGTTTTGAAAATGATTAAAGGAAAATATATAAGTTATAATAGCATGATAATGTATATAGCTGATTTATCGAATAATTGTAGTGAGTTTAAGACCAATGATGAACATGATTTCAATCATTTGCAAATAATGATTAAGGTGATTGTTAAATTTTATTTTGATTTAAGAATGAAGCATAATGCAAAGCAAAGCAATCTATCGGAATGAAATTATTAAGAAAATACTTAGTTTTGTTTAAAAATAAATAATTGAAACTTTTGTTTGTTTTTATTTATTTTACTCATTTTACATAGGTAAGGTAGGTCGAATGAAATAGTTAGGTAGTTAAACTAGTAAAAAGTTAGTTTGATAAATAGTTTACAAACTAGCGTTTCACTAGTTTAACTACCTACCTATTTCATTCGAGTGAAGTGTCACGTCATAACATAGAGCACGAAGCGAATCATAAATCAGCAGGCCTATTCTGTATCTCAGTGGTAACGAAAACGTTAGAACCTATGAAAATGTGCCCATCAAATAATTATCAAACCATCATTTTACATTGTGTAACATCTGATGATGATGAACTGCATCCCAGTTGGAAATTAAGGTTACAGAATGTAAAATAAGGGTTTAACAATTTGATGCCACTTTACCGTAGTTTTCAAATTAATTTCATCACAGATTAATGATTAGTATCTACAATAAATTTCATATCACAGATACTTAATAATTATAGGCCTGCAGGTCAGTCACTACGCTACGCTTTACTATCTATACTAATCTGGCAATAGTGTTATTTGACTATACTTTCAAGGGCCTAGTGACTCGAATAATAATCTCAATGTTCGCGCGATTATAGATACAAAATCAACCGCGCGATGACCGCGTAATCGCTTTCTAATACGGCGACGACGCCTAAGTCTGATTCCGCGTTACGAGTTCAGTCCCTCACCCTCGCTTGCATGAGTTCGGCCCTGGTTACTGTCATTGTGTGTGTGAAATTTGTATGTAGGCGTAATTGGCACGCCAATTTTTTTGTTATGTTAGGTCTGCTTCTCTTTATACGTCTGTGTTAAAAGTCGAAATCTTTAATCTGTATATCACGTGACCTTAAATACGAGCCACCTTGTTGTGACATCATAATGATAGTTAATACTAATCATTAATCTATGGTCATATAGACAAAAACCATAAAGTTCACTGTACTCTGAAGCAACAACTTTCAGTTCAGTGTAAACAGATCAACTTTATCTTCAAGGAGTATAGTAACCGGCAAACTTCTTGAGCAAATGACCTTGACTGCGCACAAGCGAATTTTAGGTCTCTTTGGTGGGCCGTGCGGGCGCGACGGCGGGGAGTATCGTATCGAGCGCGTGATTGGTAGATCAGTGGACTTTTGCCTCCCGCTTTCCCCTTTTTGGCCCGGATGTGCGCTAACTTACCCCCACTATGTCACTTCATGCTCAAGAAGATTGCCGGCAATTATATTAAGTAATTGTGTTTTTTCGTCAGTGCATTTTATTTTTACCTATTTATTTATTAATATGCAAACCGGTTGTGTAAAAGCAGATAGTACTAATCTGCCAAAAATTGATTCAATTATGGTTGCAAAGTTCTTTGCATGTAACCCAGACTTCTGTTCTGCCGAATTCCAGAATGTTAAACCATCTTTGTAAACATCATTAGTTGTCTGTCAAGTCGGCTTACGGATGAATATTTTACGTGATAACGTCATTTAAAAATATTGGTATAAGGCCCCGTTTCACCACCATCTGATAAGTGTCGGATAGCTTATTCACAACTATTGTCCTTGTTACTTGACATAAGTAAGCAAGTGACAAAACTTACGTTTAAGCTATCCCGACACAGAGGAACAGAAGGTAGTGGAACAGGCCATCGTGTACCTTATAATACCTTATAATAACTAAGAACTATAAACCTAACACATATATAATTATATATATATTTATAATTTAATTTGTTTAATAAAGATACTGGACTATAATATAACTGTGTAATCATTTTTGAAGTGACTTACGATTTTTTAAATAAAGCCGATATATCGGTAGTTTTTTCGGTATATCGAACTCCGATATCGATATATTTAAAAATATAGATATATCAAAAATATTTATTTATATAATATATTAAAAAATATCAACAGTCCTTTTTTGTTTGGAGTTCAAATTCCATAGGTTCTATCTATCTTGGTTTTTGCTTATATGACCACAGATTAATATTAGTATTTTCTATCATTATGACGTCACAACAAGGCGGCTCGTGTTTTAGGTCACGTGATATACAGATGGGAAATTACGACTTTTAATTTTAATTTAATAAAATAATCACGTGTTTTTATGACTCAAAATCAGAATATTTAAGTATATTTCTACATAAATTTTTATTTTTATCAAATTTCATAATTTATTTTTCACTAACGAAAGTACCCTATAGGACAAAGCAGGTATCCTGAACATTACCTTCGAGCGTGTCGTTAAAGTGCACGTAGACCGGCGACAACGCAACACTCTGCAGCCGTTTGAGTTGCCTGGAAGTGATCCGATAACGACGCTGTAACCTGCACACAGATCAAATAATTACAAAAATGTTCCAGTCAAATCTTGAAGAGTAGTTGGCAATATTCGATCACGAACAGTGTTAATGATTTCTTTTTTTTCATGATAACTAAATCAAAAACAGTATTGAATTAAAGCAAGATGTATATTTTAATGGTTTCTATCCCGGTATTAGATTACAGGGCAGTCTCGCTAGGATTACGGATTCACACTAAATCAGTTTTTTTTTTAAATATTCTCTATAGTCTAATCTAATCTATTTAATCTAGATCTACGATCTTAAGAGCATCGTGTAGTGATGAGACACGGAAGGAGTATTTTCAAAAATGCTCCGTATTAGACTAGTCAATAAGTTAAAAAACGTGAAAAATATAGATAAAGGTCCTAACAATATGAGCGATAGCTCATTCGATTCGGAATCATCTCTAAAAAAATGTCTTTGAAGGATTTTGGTGCAGGTAAAAAATGGTTTCGGTCGATAACGTTTTTACCACCCTAAACCTTTACGAAATAAGACGATTTTAATCTCACTGGATTCAGTACATCTTCAGCTAGGTCTTTACGTTTTTATTTTTAGTAATTCAGTTTAATTTAATTAAAATAAATAAAAACGCTGGAGGAAGATTTTATTATATTTAGATGCTAATAACTTACATCGTTAACAATAATTCTTTAAAATAAAAACTTAAGGACCTAGTTTTACACTATATCTACAGCATTTCCAAAAATCATAAAAACTGGACAATATTTACGGAGAGAAAAACGTTATCGCTTTTTGTATAAAAATTTGTAGGTTCACGACCATCTTAAAAAAAGGCATATTGTACAGGTAGCTTGCTTTCTGAAGATGGAAACAGTCTTATTTTTAACACAGAATAGGTCTTATAGCTACCATGGAAATAGAAAATCTGAGCAGATGAAAATCGCGGGCAAGCGATTACCGACTGTGCAGTTCGTATGCAGTTGGCGTGATAATTTAATTATGAAATAAAGCAAAGGGATTTAGACTTTAGACAAGTGTATTTAAAAGCGATTAAGCTTGTGTTTGGGTTGAATACAAGGTAAAGGTAGATCCACACCTGTAGTATATGAAAGTCATAGGTAAGACGCCCACAAGCAACCAAGGCAGACCGTAGACCGTAACCGCCACCGCGCCTACGACAACAATGTCATATTAGTATACAGGGTATAATGAGACCGCTATCGAAAACTTAGCGCTATTATTATATTACCTAAACACAATCCAATACTAATAACCATTTGTCATAGACGTCATGTCATATTTTTAACCCCCAACGCAAAAACGACGGGGTGTTATAAGTTTGACGTGTTTGTGTCTGTGCGTGCGTGCGTGTGTGTGTGTGTGTCTGTTTCCCTGTAGCGCTCAAACGGGTGGACCGATTTTAACGCGGTTTTTTTGTTTGAAAGGTGAATTAGTCGAGAGTGTTGTTAGCTATGTTTGATGAAAATCGATCCAAGATGGCCGCCGCTACAAAATGGCAGATTATATTTTTTTCACAACTCCCTTAATATGGGTATCAAATGAAAGGGCTTGACTAGTAGAATAGCACTATGCTAATCCAAGATGGCCGCGACTACAAAATGGCGAATGTTAAATTTTTAATTTATACTTGTTCAGAACGACAATGTCAGCGTGCACAACTCGGGGTCAATGCCCCGCGAGCGGCGGGCGGCCGGCGAAAACTTTAGTTATTATATTTAGGCGTCAGCAGATTACATTACATTGTGATTTTTTTTATATAGAAATTTTTTTTCCGCGTTTTTTTGTTGTGTCTTGTCAGTAATCATCACTAATAATATTATGTATTTGGTTCTGATAGCGGTCCCCTTACAGCTTTTATTACCCATAAGTGTAAAAGCCGGCGTCGCACATAGCTTTCAATACGAAAATACCTTCGCGATTTTCATTTGTATTAACTGTGCGTGTATGCAAAGTTTTTAATGTGACGTCTCAAAGTCTTCAAACGAGATTAAATTATTGGAGACATTTGTGTGGCGCCGGCTTAATGTTAAAAGAGATTCCGACCAAATCAAATTATGGATAGGTCTTCCCCGGTTAATCATAATAATTATAGGAACCATGTGGAAGTAAATAATATAATACAAATAGACATAAAATAAGAGATAAAATTCAACTCACCGACCAAGGAAAAGATTTGTGCAAGCAATATATTCAAGATGAAAGGCAGCGAATCGTCCACTGTGTATGTATCTGAAGAGAATCTATTGACTATGCGTCCTGTCGGGGTCGCATCGAAGAACTTCACGTTTGCCTGCAACAGGAGAAAATATTATAACTAAGCCGATGTCAATTTTTAGGGTTCCGTACCCAAGGGGTAAAAACGGAACCCTAATAATGTCACTCGGCCGTCTGTCTGTCTGTCCGTCCGCCGGTCACAGGTCTCTAGCTCGTAGACTAAATGAGTTATAAACCTAAAATTTTGGTATTTGGTGTAAAACGTTAACTCTAAATTAAATATTGAATTAGAAATTGAATTAAATTATTTTTCAGGGGGGTTCCCATACATCAAAAAGGAGCCGAAAAAACAAATTTTTTTCTTATCCTAGCTTGTGGGGTATCATTGTTTAGAACTTATTGAGTAGAGCACGAATATATATATTTTTTAATTTTTTGCTTAAAAAATAAGGAAATGGGGGGCCAACAAAGTTTCAAAGTCCATTTTTGTGACAGGGGCTATCTCAAAAACCAAACCAGTTAGGAATACGAAACTGCGGTATATTATGTACCATATACTGTATTTAAACAACAAATACTAAAAACAACGATTAATAAAGTAGTTTGTAAGCTGTGACCAAAACAAACGAAAATTTTTTTGGGTTTTTCTTTCACGGTTTGTTGCGATCTCTAGCTCGGAAATTAAATATTTCTTAGACCCAAAATATTATATTGTTCATAATTATGTACGGAATCCTGAAAGAGCGAGGCCCGACTCGCACTTGGCTGATTTTTTTTAATATAAGCCATGCTGTACATGACTAATATTCTCCTTTCCCCTCCAAATAAGCGTAAAGCTCGTGCTAGGGGTGGGTACGACAATAGTGTAACGGGTGGGGTTTGAACCGTCGACCTTTCGTTTTTCAGTCCGCGACCTGACCGTTGCGCTATGAATTTATGAATTATAGAGAATTATAGAGCAGTACGGCATTTACACCGACAGAACATAGCCGTAAAAAACATCATTAGACTACATCGTTCAAATGAAATTTTAATCGAAAGGCCCAAGTATGGGCAATACTTGGACCAATACAAATAAACTATTAAATTATTATTACTGAATTGTGAGTTAAGTTATGTGAGTGCTTAGTCTAAGTTTGAAGCGCTCCAAAACTAACAGTATACTAGACTATTGATATAACTAACAGCACTAACAGTATACTATTGATCGAATCACAAATTACTTCAGAGCAAAATAAACCCAAAGACTCTTATTTTAGGTCCATTTTACTCTGAAGTCATGGTGCGGCTGGCATACATCGATTTATATGACGTTAAAAAGACAGTATTATAAAGATAAACTCAACATACCTTTACAATAACTTTGAGGAGAATTTTGTGAATCTTTGCCGCAGCCTTGACGCCTCCGTACGCGAACAAGAACGCGCGCATCACCGTGAACACTACATTCACTCCGGCCAAACCGAAGTACACTTCCAGATAATAATTGTCCGTGAACGCCGACGCCGACGCTTCTAATACCGGCGGTTGCGTATTAAACACAGCACTAGTTGAACTGTCTTCTTCTGATTTAACTGAACTGTTATTTCCACTGAAACTGTTGATGATATCAAACGACGCGTTCACTATTTTGTGCACGATGTTGTCTATGACGTTGACGCCGTGGTCGAGCGCGGTCGTGTTCTCGTGAACGTTGTCTATGGTTTCCAAGTTGACGGAGGTGTTGCTCTTGTTCCTGACCCAGAACGTGAGCCAGACGAACGTGAAGTTCTGCGACAGCTGCATGAGTATCAGCGATATCACGATGCACATTGTGAGGAAGCCGCCCACTGAGCGTAGATACAGGCCGATGACCCACCAGCCGACTGTGCCTTCGGACATACTTTCCTGTAAAAATTAAATAAAAATCAATGGTTGTTTGTATCTCTTCTATGCACTGCTAAACTATTCATCCGATTATGATGAAATTTTGGTGAATTGTGCTGCATATGTCCGCAAGGTTCCTGGCACAAAAAATCTATAAAAAAATCTATATGAAATGAATGTTTGCGCGATAAAAAAATTGCAATTGACATTTAGTAGTTTTAGGATGGCGGATCAAAAGACTTTTTAATTTTTAGCAACAAAACTAAAATACTATTCCAACTTTGATCATTTGTAGAGCTTAACCCGAAATTCAAGCGGGTGAAGTATTCAATAGCGATGCTGCGGGTGAAAGCTAGTTAGATATAATAAATTTAATAAAATTAAATTTTAGTATTTCAAAAAAACATTGTATACATAATCTTACTGAGGCTAGGACCTCCTTGTAAGTATATTTAAATACCTGTATCAGGAGGCCCCACTAAACATATATACCCATATATTCTGCGACACGAGTACGTACATCGTTGTCCAAGCTGTTTCGACTGACGACGTCTAGCTCGTCGCGTGGTTCGTCCTCCGCGTCGCGCTGCAGCGGTGACTCTTCGCCTATGGATTCCGTTTCGCTGGGCAGAAACTCTTCTATTTCATTAAGAACTGTTTCTGGTGGACCTAAATTAAAATACAAAAAATTAAACAAGTTTTTTTTTTTCATTGGAAATCTGTGAAATTGTACTATGTGTTTTAAAGTAAAGTTTAATTTTTTTGTATTGTAGTGTCTTAAGTTTATTAAAAAACGCGATTAATTTGAATCGACGCCCGAGAGCACCGTACCTCACCTTGCGCGACTATCCGGCCGTCCTGCAGCAGCAGCACGCGGTGTGCGCGCGCCAGGTGTCGCGGCGAGTGCGTGACGAGCACGCGCGCCGTGCGTCGCAGCAGGCCCAGGATGCAGCGCTGCATTATGTGCTGCGCGACCTTCGCGTCCACGCCCGAGAGCACCGTACCTCACCTTGCGCGACTATCCGGCCGTCCTGCAGCAGCAGCACGCGGTGTGCGCGCGCCAGGTGTCGCGGCGAGTGCGTGACGAGCACGCGCGCCGTGCGTCGCAGCAGGCCCAGGATGCAGCGCTGCATTATGTGCTGCGCGACCTTCGCGTCCACGCCCGAGAGCACCGTACCTCACCTTGCGCGACTATCCGGCCGTCCTGCAGCAGCAGCACGCGGTGTGCGCGCGCCAGGTGTCGCGGCGAGTGCGTGACGAGCACGCGCGCCGTGCGTCGCAGCAGGCCCAGGATGCAGCGCTGCATTATGTGCTGCGCGACCTTCGCGTCCACGCCCGAGAGCACCGTACCTCACCTTGCGCGACTATCCGGGGGTCCTGCAGCAGCAGCACGCGGTGTGCGCGCGCCAGGTGTCGCGGCGAGTGCGTGACGAGCACGCGCGCCGTGCGTCGCAGCAGGCCCAGGATGCAGCGCTGCATTATGTGCTGCGCGACCTTCGCGTCCACGCCCGAGAGCACCGTACCTCACCTTGCGCGACTATCCGGCCGTCCTGCAGCAGCAGCACGCGGTGTGCGCGCGCCAGGTGTCGCGGCGAGTGCGTGACGAGCACGCGCGCCGTGCGTCGCAGCAGGCCCAGGATGCAGCGCTGCATTATGTGCTGCGCGACCTTCGCGTCCACGCCCGAGAGCACCGTACCTCACCTTGCGCGACTATCCGGCCGTCCTGCAGCAGCAGCACGCGGTGTGCGCGCGCCAGGTGTCGCGGCGAGTGCGTGACGAGCACGCGCGCCGTGCGTCGCAGCAGGCCCAGGATGCAGCGCTGCATTATGTGCTGCGCGACCTTCGCGTCCACGCCCGAGAGCACCGTACCTCACCTTGCGCGACTATCCGGCCGTCCTGCAGCAGCAGCACGCGGTGTGCGCGCGCCAGGTGTCGCGGCGAGTGCGTGACGAGCACGCGCGCCGTGCGTCGCAGCAGGCCCAGGATGCAGCGCTGCATTATGTGCTGCGCGACCTTCGCGTCCACGCCCGAGAGCACCGTACCTCACCTTGCGCGACTATCCGGCCGTCCTGCAGCAGCAGCACGCGGTGTGCGCGCGCCAGGTGTCGCGGCGAGTGCGTGACGAGCACGCGCGCCGTGCGTCGCAGCAGGCCCAGGATGCAGCGCTGCATTATGTGCTGCGCGACCTTCGCGTCCACGCCCGAGAGCACCGTACCTCACCTTGCGCGACTATCCGGCCGTCCTGCAGCAGCAGCACGCGGTGTGCGCGCGCCAGGTGTCGCGGCGAGTGCGTGACGAGCACGCGCGCCGTGCGTCGCAGCAGGCCCAGGATGCAGCGCTGCATTATGTGCTGCGCGACCTTCGCGTCCACGCCCGAGAGCACCGTACCTCACCTTGCGCGACTATCCGGCCGTCCTGCAGCAGCAGCACGCGGTGTGCGCGCGCCAGGTGTCGCGGCGAGTGCGTGACGAGCACGCGCGCCGTGCGTCGCAGCAGGCCCAGGATGCAGCGCTGCATTATGTGCTGCGCGACCTTCGCGTCCACGCCCGAGAGCACCGTACCTCACCTTGCGCGACTATCCGGCCGTCCTGCAGCAGCAGCACGCGGTGTGCGCGCGCCAGGTGTCGCGGCGAGTGCGTGACGAGCACGCGCGCCGTGCGTCGCAGCAGGCCCAGGATGCAGCGCTGCATTATGTGCTGCGCGACCTTCGCGTCCACGCCCGAGAGCACCGTACCTCACCTTGCGCGACTATCCGGCCGTCCTGCAGCAGCAGCACGCGGTGTGCGCGCGCCAGGTGTCGCGGCGAGTGCGTGACGAGCACGCGCGCCGTGCGTCGCAGCAGGCCCAGGATGCAGCGCTGCATTATGTGCTGCGCGACCTTCGCGTCCACGCCCGAGAGCACCGTACCTCACCTTGCGCGACTATCCGGCCGTCCTGCAGCAGCAGCACGCGGTGTGCGCGCGCCAGGTGTCGCGGCGAGTGCGTGACGAGCACGCGCGCCGTGCGTCGCAGCAGGCCCAGGATGCAGCGCTGCATTATGTGCTGCGCGACCTTCGCGTCCACGCCCGAGAGCACCGTACCTCACCTTGCGCGACTATCCGGCCGTCCTGCAGCAGCAGCACGCGGTGTGCGCGCGCCAGGTGTCGCGGCGAGTGCGTGACGAGCACGCGCGCCGTGCGTCGCAGCAGGCCCAGGATGCAGCGCTGCATTATGTGCTGCGCGACCTTCGCGTCCACGCCCGAGAGCACCGTACCTCACCTTGCGCGACTATCCGGCCGTCCTGCAGCAGCAGCACGCGGTGTGCGCGCGCCAGGTGTCGCGGCGAGTGCGTGACGAGCACGCGCGCCGTGCGTCGCAGCAGGCCCAGGATGCAGCGCTGCATTATGTGCTGCGCGACCTTCGCGTCCACGCCCGAGAGCACCGTACCTCACCTTGCGCGACTATCCGGCCGTCCTGCAGCAGCAGCACGCGGTGTGCGCGCGCCAGGTGTCGCGGCGAGTGCGTGACGAGCACGCGCGCCGTGCGTCGCAGCAGGCCCAGGATGCAGCGCTGCATTATGTGCTGCGCGACCTTCGCGTCCACGCCCGAGAGCACCGTACCTCACCTTGCGCGACTATCCGGCCGTCCTGCAGCAGCAGCACGCGGTGTGCGCGCGCCAGGTGTCGCGGCGAGTGCGTGACGAGCACGCGCGCCGTGCGTCGCAGCAGGCCCAGGATGCAGCGCTGCATTATGTGCTGCGCGACCTTCGCGTCCACGCCCGAGAGCACCGTACCTCACCTTGCGCGACTATCCGGCCGTCCTGCAGCAGCAGCACGCGGTGTGCGCGCGCCAGGTGTCGCGGCGAGTGCGTGACGAGCACGCGCGCCGTGCGTCGCAGCAGGCCCAGGATGCAGCGCTGCATTATGTGCTGCGCGACCTTCGCGTCCACGCCCGAGAGCACCGTACCTCACCTTGCGCGACTATCCGGCCGTCCTGCAGCAGCAGCACGCGGTGTGCGCGCGCCAGGTGTCGCGGCGAGTGCGTGACGAGCACGCGCGCCGTGCGTCGCAGCAGGCCCAGGATGCAGCGCTGCATTATGTGCTGCGCGACCTTCGCGTCCACGCCCGAGAGCACCGTACCTCACCTTGCGCGACTATCCGGCCGTCCTGCAGCAGCAGCACGCGGTGTGCGCGCGCCAGGTGTCGCGGCGAGTGCGTGACGAGCACGCGCGCCGTGCGTCGCAGCAGGCCCAGGATGCAGCGCTGCATTATGTGCTGCGCGACCTTCGCGTCCACGCCCGAGAGCACCGTACCTCACCTTGCGCGACTATCCGGCCGTCCTGCAGCAGCAGCACGCGGTGTGCGCGCGCCAGGTGTCGCGGCGAGTGCGTGACGAGCACGCGCGCCGTGCGTCGCAGCAGGCCCAGGATGCAGCGCTGCATTATGTGCTGCGCGACCTTCGCGTCCACGCCCGAGAGCACCGTACCTCACCTTGCGCGACTATCCGGCCGTCCTGCAGCAGCAGCACGCGGTGTGCGCGCGCCAGGTGTCGCGGCGAGTGCGTGACGAGCACGCGCGCCGTGCGTCGCAGCAGGCCCAGGATGCAGCGCTGCATTATGTGCTGCGCGACCTTCGCGTCCACGCCCGAGAGCACCGTACCTCACCTTGCGCGACTATCCGGCCGTCCTGCAGCAGCAGCACGCGGTGTGCGCGCGCCAGGTGTCGCGGCGAGTGCGTGACGAGCACGCGCGCCGTGCGTCGCAGCAGGCCCAGGATGCAGCGCTGCATTATGTGCTGCGCGACCTTCGCGTCCACGCCCGAGAGCACCGTACCTCACCTTGCGCGACTATCCGGCCGTCCTGCAGCAGCAGCACGCGGTGTGCGCGCGCCAGGTGTCGCGGCGAGTGCGTGACGAGCACGCGCGCCGTGCGTCGCAGCAGGCCCAGGATGCAGCGCTGCATTATGTGCTGCGCGACCTTCGCGTCCACGCCCGAGAGCACCGTACCTCACCTTGCGCGACTATCCGGCCGTCCTGCAGCAGCAGCACGCGGTGTGCGCGCGCCAGGTGTCGCGGCGAGTGCGTGACGAGCACGCGCGCCGTGCGTCGCAGCAGGCCCAGGATGCAGCGCTGCATTATGTGCTGCGCGACCTTCGCGTCCACGCCCGAGAGCACCGTACCTCACCTTGCGCGACTATCCGGCCGTCCTGCAGCAGCAGCACGCGGTGTGCGCGCGCCAGGTGTCGCGGCGAGTGCGTGACGAGCACGCGCGCCGTGCGTCGCAGCAGGCCCAGGATGCAGCGCTGCATTATGTGCTGCGCGACCTTCGCGTCCACGCCCGAGAGCACCGTACCTCACCTTGCGCGACTATCCGGCCGTCCTGCAGCAGCAGCACGCGGTGTGCGCGCGCCAGGTGTCGCGGCGAGTGCGTGACGAGCACGCGCGCCGTGCGTCGCAGCAGGCCCAGGATGCAGCGCTGCATTATGTGCTGCGCGACCTTCGCGTCCACGCCCGAGAGCACCGTACCTCACCTTGCGCGACTATCCGGCCGTCCTGCAGCAGCAGCACGCGGTGTGCGCGCGCCAGGTGTCGCGGCGAGTGCGTGACGAGCACGCGCGCCGTGCGTCGCAGCAGGCCCAGGATGCAGCGCTGCATTATGTGCTGCGCGACCTTCGCGTCCACGCCCGAGAGCACCGTACCTCACCTTGCGCGACTATCCGGCCGTCCTGCAGCAGCAGCACGCGGTGTGCGCGCGCCAGGTGTCGCGGCGAGTGCGTGACGAGCACGCGCGCCGTGCGTCGCAGCAGGCCCAGGATGCAGCGCTGCATTATGTGCTGCGCGACCTTCGCGTCCACGCCCGAGAGCACCGTACCTCACCTTGCGCGACTATCCGGCCGTCCTGCAGCAGCAGCACGCGGTGTGCGCGCGCCAGGTGTCGCGGCGAGTGCGTGACGAGCACGCGCGCCGTGCGTCGCAGCAGGCCCAGGATGCAGCGCTGCATTATGTGCTGCGCGACCTTCGCGTCCACGCCCGAGAGCACCGTACCTCACCTTGCGCGACTATCCGGCCGTCCTGCAGCAGCAGCACGCGGTGTGCGCGCGCCAGGTGTCGCGGCGAGTGCGTGACGAGCACGCGCGCCGTGCGTCGCAGCAGGCCCAGGATGCAGCGCTGCATTATGTGCTGCGCGACCTTCGCGTCCACGCCCGAGAGCACCGTACCTCACCTTGCGCGACTATCCGGCCGTCCTGCAGCAGCAGCACGCGGTGTGCGCGCGCCAGGTGTCGCGGCGAGTGCGTGACGAGCACGCGCGCCGTGCGTCGCAGCAGGCCCAGGATGCAGCGCTGCATTATGTGCTGCGCGACCTTCGCGTCCACGCCCGAGAGCACCGTACCTCACCTTGCGCGACTATCCGGCCGTCCTGCAGCAGCAGCACGCGGTGTGCGCGCGCCAGGTGTCGCGGCGAGTGCGTGACGAGCACGCGCGCCGTGCGTCGCAGCAGGCCCAGGATGCAGCGCTGCATTATGTGCTGCGCGACCTTCGCGTCCACGCCCGAGAGCACCGTACCTCACCTTGCGCGACTATCCGGCCGTCCTGCAGCAGCAGCACGCGGTGTGCGCGCGCCAGGTGTCGCGGCGAGTGCGTGACGAGCACGCGCGCCGTGCGTCGCAGCAGGCCCAGGATGCAGCGCTGCATTATGTGCTGCGCGACCTTCGCGTCCACGCCCGAGAGCACCGTACCTCACCTTGCGCGACTATCCGGCCGTCCTGCAGCAGCAGCACGCGGTGTGCGCGCGCCAGGTGTCGCGGCGAGTGCGTGACGAGCACGCGCGCCGTGCGTCGCAGCAGGCCCAGGATGCAGCGCTGCATTATGTGCTGCGCGACCTTCGCGTCCACGCCCGAGAGCACCGTACCTCACCTTGCGCGACTATCCGGCCGTCCTGCAGCAGCAGCACGCGGTGTGCGCGCGCCAGGTGTCGCGGCGAGTGCGTGACGAGCACGCGCGCCGTGCGTCGCAGCAGGCCCAGGATGCAGCGCTGCATTATGTGCTGCGCGACCTTCGCGTCCACGCCCGAGAGCACCGTACCTCACCTTGCGCGACTATCCGGCCGTCCTGCAGCAGCAGCACGCGGTGTGCGCGCGCCAGGTGTCGCGGCGAGTGCGTGACGAGCACGCGCGCCGTGCGTCGCAGCAGGCCCAGGATGCAGCGCTGCATTATGTGCTGCGCGACCTTCGCGTCCACGCCCGAGAGCACCGTACCTCACCTTGCGCGACTATCCGGCCGTCCTGCAGCAGCAGCACGCGGTGTGCGCGCGCCAGGTGTCGCGGCGAGTGCGTGACGAGCACGCGCGCCGTGCGTCGCAGCAGGCCCAGGATGCAGCGCTGCATTATGTGCTGCGCGACCTTCGCGTCCACGCCCGAGAGCACGTCGTCCAATAAATACACTGCAAACCAAATACATTGCTTAAATAACTAATTTGTGACAAAAAAAGCAAAAAAAACGTTTCAAATTACACACAGTCATCATCATCATCATGATTAACCCATTACCGGCTCACTACAGAGCACGGGTCTCCTCTCAGAGTGAGAAGGGTTTTGCCCATAGTCTACCACGCTGGCCAAGCGGATTGGCAGACTTCACACACCTTTGAGAACGTTATGGAGAACTCTCAGGTATGCAGGTTTCCTCACGATGTTTTCCTTCACCGTTAAAGCAAGTGATATTTAAATACTTAAAACGCTCATAGCTCCGAAAAGTTAGAGGTGAGTGCCCGGGATCGAACCCACGACTTCTGATTAGAAGTCGGTCGTCCTAACCACTAGGCTATCACAGCTTACACACAGTATTTCATATGAAAATTATTATTTACCTGATTTGTCCTGGTACACAGCCCGTGCTAGAGATATCCGCGCCCGCTGTCCGCCGCTGAGTGTACAGCCTCCTTCGCCCACATACGCGTTCCAACCCAACTGATTCAGATCCTCTGAAGACAAAGGTGCCAATAAATGTTATGCCGCAACCATTATACAACTTAAAGTGAAATTGATGTAATGGGGTCGCAAGGAATTACTTGTTAATGCAGATAATGGAAAATAATTTATTTATCTCATATTCATCTGCATTCATAGCCATCGATTCTTCCGATGATTCTTTCTCTTTCGATTCTTCTTGAAATAGCACATATGAATCTTTGGATGTGACCCGATTGGATGCCCACAGAAAATTTACACAGACAAGGGGGCTCAATTTGTGTCGCACGATTTTAAGTATATGGAAACATCAAATAAATCAGCTTATCTTTTGATATTATTATAGGTTATGATATTGACCTTATTATAGGTCAATATTAAACTATAATATGTAAAATCCCAAATATATAACTGCAAGCATTATAATTTATAACTGTTAAAGAATCATTACACATTTTATACAACAAAGACAGACATATGGAAAATTTCGTCCAATTTTTGTACAAAAATTGGGTGTATCAAAAACGAATCATAAATTGTATGTTTGACATATTGATTGCTAACATCATATTACTTGCCTGTTAATGCACAAGCGTCAATTACTGATTTAAATTTCACTTCGTCATAAGGTTTCCCGAATAATATGTTGTCACGTATAGTTCCGCGCACGAGCCACGGCTGCTGGGGCACGTAGCCGAAACCTGAAAGAAAAAGGAACATAAATTAAAAAAAAAATTCAACTTGCTAGGTCCACCCGTTCCTGAGAAAATCGGTGGTGACACACGGACAGACGGACAGACGGACAGACGGACAGACGGACGGACAGACGGACAAGAAAGTGATCTTATAAGGGTTCCTTTTTTTTACCTTTTGAGGTACGGAACCCTAAAAATTAAAAATATAGCAAGAACGCCGTTTTCTTTTGGTACCCCCTCAACTTGCCAACATGTTTACGTCGTGAAATATTTTAAAACACATTTATGTAAAAACTTCGCACACCGTACTCCGTTCATGTCGAAGTTGATAAACAACTGTTTTAACATGTTGTATTTTGATTGGTTCATTTTACCTACTTATTTCTATAATAAAGGAAATGTTTTATAACAATGCAAATTGTGTTAAAAGCTTTGTAATAGCTCTATACTTAAGCGTTTTCATAGTTTATTTTGGGTGTACAATCAAGGCAATGAAAGCTTGATCTGAAAATAAAAAAACTTCGCCATACTGCGGAAAACCAACAGAACTTCTACTGGTATTTAATGACGTTATTCCATTTTATAATGTCAAATCAAATGTTTTATATTTGTCACCTTGCGGAGATAGCAAATACGTGATTACCACGATCTTCCGTAAATTCATTTCCTTGTAAATTTTAGTATATAAGATGTAAATAATTCTGTAAATACATGCTACTTCAAACACGGGTCTGGTGTACATTATTCACCTCTCCCTGCTCTTCAAGTTTGCGCCAGCAGCGCAACAGTGGTGACCCCGACGTGATTCTCCCGACGTGATTCTGCTCAACGTGATTCTGCCCGTCATAATTCTACGTGAAAGCTATCGTCTCCAAGACAACGTGATCGCCAAGATCGTGGTAAGCCCGACCTATTCGTCAAGATATCGCGGTAAGCCCGATCTGATCACCAACAAGCTATCGTCGTCGCCAACGTGAAGACATCGTCGTCAAGACCAACGTGCTCGACAAGATATCGTGGTCAAGAACTCGACGTGAAACAACATGGCTCTTCCAATGCTCACACCTTCAAGAAGCTCCGCCACGGCCAACACTCCGGACCCATCCGACTCCAGCACCGACCTAGTAGCATCACTGACAATGGCCGAAAGAATACCACAATTCTGGACCGACTCACCGCGTCTATGGTTTTCGCAATTCGAAGCTATTGTCGCCTCGCAAAAACAGGGAGACGAGTACAAATTCAACCATGTGGTATCAAAACTACCCAAGGAGGCCATCCACCAAGTTAGCGACATACTTACCAGCCCATCTACAGAAAATAAGTACCATTGCATCCGAGAAAGGCTGATCGACTGCTATGAAGAGAGTGAACAGCGGCGTTTCCACAAACTACTCTCCGAAATGCACTTGGGGGATCAAAAACCTTCACAACTATTACGGAAAATGAAGGAAGCTGGCTGCGGCAAAATCAACGACGACACACTCCGATTGTTATGGATGAGGCAACTTCCTTCCGCGGTAACCACCGTATTGGCTGTTACCGACAATTTGGCTATAGAAAAATTAAGCGAAATGGCCGACCGTATTTATGAAAATACTCGAGGAAAAAACAGTACGCCCGCCGCCGATGTGAACCTCATCACTCAGCTGACATCGCAAATTGCAAGCTTGCAAAGAGAAATCGCCGCAATACGCAATGACCGCGCGCGACCCAGCTATCGTCGCAGCAATTTTAATCGACGACCGTATTACCGATCGAGGTCAAGATCGCGTCAACATCAGCAAATAATACGAAATAATATGTGCTATTACCATCGAGTTTTCAAAGAAAAGGCGCACAAATGTGAACAACAATGCTCTTGGGGAGGACAAAAACAGACGTCGGAAAACTAAAGTCAGCACAGAGCACGGCGGGACTCTGCGCTATACATCCTTCAAACCGCCTAACTATAACCGACTCAAACAGTGGTTATACATTTCTGGTGGACACAGGAGCGAACATCTCAGTCATATGCAAGACACAACGGCATACGGGAAGCGCAAGCGAATTCAAATTATTCGCCGCTAATGGAAGCACGATCAATACATATGGTGAAAAAACCTTAACGCTCAATTTGGGTTTACGCCGAGCCTTCACTTGGACTTTCATCATCGCCGATGTCAAGATGCCTATAATAGGAGCTGATTTCCTAGAACACTACCGGTTATTGGTAGACGTACATGGCAAAACTTTGATCGACAAAACTACAGAGATATCGATACCCGTAACTTCAATGAAAATCAACATGCCGTCAGTTCGTTCCATCGATTCCAGTTTACCAAAAATCCTCAAGCAATTACTGGAAAAATACGAAACTATCACAAGGCCGACATCAATGAAAGTACCTACAAAGCACAATGTACAGCATCATATCATCACGGAAGGATTTCCGGTATGCGCCCGAGCTCGCCCAATTCCTCCTGACAAATATAAAGCCGCCAAAAAGGAATTTCAGGAGATGATGGAGATGGGAATATGCAGACCGTCCAGTAGCCCATGGGCCAGTCCATTGCACATGGTAAAAAAGAAAAATGGTGAATGGAGACCTTGCGGTGACTACCGCGCATTAAACAAGATTACCGTTCCCGACAGATACCCATTGCCAAGGTTACTGGATTTCACATACATCGCGAGTGGAAAAAACATATTCAGCAAAATTGACGTTCGAAAAGCTTACCATTCAATTACAGTAGCCGAGCCCGAAAAAACCGCAATTATCACTCCGTTTGGACTATTCGAGTTTCCAAGGATGCCTTTTGGATTACGCAACGCTGGACAAACGTTCCAGAGATTCATGGATTCCCTATTTCGAGACTTGGACTATATTTTTATTTTTGTCGACGACATACTAGTCGCAAGCGAGTCCGAAGAACAACATTACAAACATTTGGAAACTGTATTCAAGAGATTGCAAGAAAACGGGATTACAATAAATACGAGCAAGTGTGAATTCGCGAAGAAAAAATTAGATTTTCTTGGTTATCATATAACGAGCCAAGGAATGAAACCAACGCAAGAAAAAATTCAAGCAATTATCGATTATCCCAAACCTAAAACGGTCAAGGAACTACGTCGTTTCCTGGGAATGATCAATTTTTACAGAAATTCAATTAAACAAGCCGCCAAACATCAAGCTCCACTCAACATATTTTTAAGGAATTCAAAGAAAAACGATAACACACCTATATTGTGGAATGTAGAAGCCGAACGTGCGTTTCAACAATGTAAGCAAGATTTACGCAAAGTCACAACCATGGCATTTCCCGGTGCGAATGCAACGATCGCATTAATGTGTGACGCTAGCTCAAAATGCGTAGGAGCCGTATTACAACAGAAGATTGAAAACGAATGGAAACCTATTGCATTTTTCTCAAAAACCTTATCAGAAGCGCAAGTCAAGTATTCCTCTTATGATCGAGAACTCTTGGGAATATACAACGTGTTAGGTAAGTGGTATAACATGCCCGCGGCTACCCATGTAATTTTGACCTTGTAAACATATTGGTGGTATTAAAAAGTCAAAATTAATTATTAAAAATTTCCATACAAAATTAATTACTTAATTAAGGAAAATTAATTTTGGCAACCCTTACAACCCGCGCAACATCAATTCCATTTAAATTCCTGATATCCTAGTACAAACTACAAGACGTGAAAACGAATAGGTACTATGCCGCGGCTGGCGCACAGAGTACCTAACTACTCGTGTGGTGTCGTGTGGCTGGCGCGCCGTCTTTCCTTAATAAGTAGGTACGTGACGACACTGACGAACACGTCAAGTAGTGCAACTTGTCATGGATGATAACGAGGTTGTGGGTTCGATTCCTGGTTCGGTTCAAAACTTAGAAAATGCGGGTTGCGGTGGTTATTTCGATTATTATCATTTCATGCTATTGGTAATAAGTAATAACCAGGACCGACGGCTTAACGTCAACTACTTAGGTACCTACTTGCCGAAACACCAGGGTGAAACGAGATCGATCTCTTGGCTGGTAGGTACACCTACGTAGGTACTTACTGAGAGTTTCTTTACCTACATAAAACTCAAACCTGAAAATCTTACGATATGAATGACCGACGCAGAACTCAAACCGAGAACCCGAGATTCGCAACCGAAAATCACTAGAAAACTTACGTAGGTACCAATTTTTATGTTAGCCTAGTACCGACTACCTACCTACCCATAAAAAGACTCTTTACAAACGTTGTAAGGCGGCGCGCCGCCTTTGACAAATGCCGCCAAGATGCCAATACTCAATTTGATTATTTTCGGAAAGTTGTAATAATTATTGTATTTTACGAAGTAGGTTCAAGGTTTACTGGCCTGTGTACGAGTATTCCCTACCTAGGTACCTAGGTAGGTACTCATAAATAAACTAACTAACTGGCGAAAAAAACTCGGGCTAGGTAGGTACCTACCTAGGTAGGCCGAATCACTGGTTAAGGTAGTCCCTGCACGGCCGCGAAAAGTGTGCTGGAATACGAGCGATGCGTACAGTGCCAACAAACAAAGCCAGCTCGCTCGCAAAACCATCGTGCAAACTCCATCTCTGTTCAACGTTCGCCACACCGTCCAATGACTGACATCAAGAACTGCTCCAGCACGGCGAGTACCTACTAGTGGTTGGGTTTTCCTCGAAATGCTGCAGAATTTCTTCTTCCAAACGAGTAGTCGATGTTGAAGGCCGTCCTTCACCATCGCGCCGGTAAAGGAACCGGTGGTGTGAAGTCTATGGACTAAATTCCGGAAACACGTATGCGACGAAACTCGAACTCTTGGGTTATTTGGTCTACCGGAAACATACTGTTCATCGTACAACCTTCGGGCGTCCATCAATACACCATTACAAGCACCCACACACATAATAATGTCATAATATTGCGCATTAGTGTAACTCATTATTTCACCCTTGTATGACGACTTCACAGTTCAAACTTCAATGAGAAACTAAAAAATAACAATTAAAATAGCTAATATGAACTTCGGATTTCGGAAGTCTTCAAAGAACAAAACGAAGTTAAGACCCGTTTACACTTTGACTAGTGCTTATTCAGTGATTTAGTGCGCTCGGTCTGACTCGACTGATGATTTACTAACGTATGTAAGTCAGTTTATAAGGACTAAGGAATGGCGATTATTTCCAAAAAAGATCGATTTTTAACTTGATTTGAATCGAAGTCTGATGAAACGATTCATAAAAGAAGATCGATTTTTGAAAAAAAATTTTTGATCGATTTCTCAAAGACCTCTATTCGCGATCGCGATTTATTGAAAAAAAAAATCGATTTTTTAAATCGAAATGTAGTACTGAATTGATTTTCTAGGCTGAAATCCACTAGATCGATTCTCGATTATCGATTAAAATTGGCTAAAACGGGTTACTACCCCGTTTTATGAAATGTTGTAGTTTTATACGAATTCTTATAAGTAGCAGCTAAGTCTGGGTTAAAAGGATAACCTGGCGTTTCTGCAAACGGGTCTAATCGCATTTGGATCTGCAGAAAGTAATGAAAGAAATATCAAATGTGGCGCTGTTGGAAATCGAAGAATACGTGGAATAAGAATACGCTCTTTTTTATTCTACTTCGCTAATCAGTAATCACTGATCACTAGCAATAATCACTAAACAAAGTGTAAAACGACCTTAAGTCATACGAAGCTTCGTCAATGTTCGTAGTTCGTACCTAAAACGCTGTGTTTAGGTATACCAGTTTATGCTGACCCTGGTATTTAGGCTACGACTCAAATAATAGCTATGCGACAGCGATGCTATAAAATATTCTAGTAACGACAAAACAGCGCATAACATAGACCAATGCATTTGAAATGTATTAAGTATTTAATAATTTTAATAAGTCTGCTATCGACTTTTTATCTCTCGGTAGTAAGACGGGCGGCATCAGCGGTAATAATGCAATTAAAGATGGAACGCGCTGAGCTGATCTTTTTGGATATTGTGTACCATTATCATATTCCAATTTCCATTACAGTCCAGAATGTTAAATCTTTTAGCGTTAGGCTCGACTTTGACGATAAACGGCTCGAATTTGATTCTAGTAAAAAGCGGCTCACAATTCATTTCTACAGCAGACCACATCTCTTAAAAGAAAAGAGTCATTCGCAGAAACAAAATCAAGATTTAAGAAGAATTTCACATAAATTTCGATTTATCTCTCCATTCTTATCAATTTCAATGCAATAATTGAATAGCTATTTAAAAATTACATAGACTCGATATTTTCGCTTCTGTACTGTAGTCATATCTTTATCTTTAGCTTGAAGTAGGTAGGAATGGAATGAATAGAAAATAATATCGTTTCGGAATTATTACACCTATCCTAAAGCTAAGCTGTGTCTACACTGATCAAAATTCGATAAACGTTCAACACTGCTGTTGCCTTGGTGGTTTTTTTTTCTCAAGTCCTTTTTATTCCCATGTACCATTGCCCCATCGCATGCAATCTATCATGCACGAGAATTTCTTAATGTCATACTCATTGCTGAGGGTCGTGATCCATGGTAGGGGTTTTTTTGAGATTATTATGCGGTGGGCTTTCAGGGCTTACACTAGAAAATAAGAATGTCGAAGCATAATGAGGCACAAAAATCTTACGATTTATCCGACATACAGTAACAAATTCGGCGTGCAATAAAAGGAGTAAACATAATTTACGTGCAAGTACGGCCTCGTTGATCTAGCGGTTAGCATGGTTAGCACGTTAAGCCTGTGCCCAGCTGTGGGACGTTAATGGGCTGTAGTGGGGTGGTAGATAGCATGCACGTATTTGAAACTAGGTAATGTACAAGAAAAAAAATTGAATGTGTACGCAGCTTTACACAGTTACAGCGACGCCCATTTTGTAGGCATTATTATTATTTCATAGGTAAAGATTTTTCATTGGTCGATAATTTTTTGGCGGGAAAACGGTTCACCAATCACGTAAAATTAAAGGTGGTCTTTGACCTTACAGTCAAAGTAGGTCAGGTTTTACTCAAATTAGGTCAGGTTCAATGTCATCAATGACTCTAGCAGCTGTTTAAGGGTTGTCACCGAGGAGTTTTAAGAAATTTCTGAATGTCCTCATAACTTCCACTGGTATCACGCTACGAGGGTCGTTATATTTTTTCGGGCATACACACATCAGTCCTAACCTCAGCCTGCCGGGATGTTATGGGACTTACCCAACACGTTGTATATGGCAGTTAAACACTTTCGTCGATTAATAGAAGGTCGCAATTTTACAATATACACCGACAATAAAGCATTGATTCACGCTTTCGATAAGAAGCCGTCAATTGATGACACACCAAGAAGAATAAGATATTTAGATTACATATCGCAATTAAGCACCGATATACAGCACGTGAGCGGAAAAGACAACATAGTCGCGGATGCTTTATCTCGAGTCGTCGAGACTATCACATTACCCACCGCCATCGATTTCTCCGAACTAGAGAAAAATCAAGAGGGGGACGTTGAACTACAGCAGCTTAAACAAAATAAATCATTACAGATTACGCGCATTCAAGTACCAAATACAAACAAGAAGATATATTGCGATATTTCTACAGGAATCACTCGACCATATATACCACAGAAACTTAGAAAGACAATTTTCGACAGTTATCACAATCTAAGCCATCCAGGAAAAAATACAACGAGAAAACTAATTGGAACAAATTACATTTGGCCTAACATGAATACGGAAATAAATAAATGGTGCGATACATGTCTACAATGTCAGAGATCGAAAGTGCATAGACACACTATTTCGCCACTCGGCAAATTTATGCCAGTCCCGCGTTTTTCACATATCCATATTGATATCGTTGGACCATTACCTACCTCACAAAATAAAAGGTATATAGTAACGATGATCGATCGATGTACATCATGGCCAGAAGCTTTTCCTGTTTCGGATATCACAGCTGAAACTGTGGCCAGACTGGTCTACGAAGGATGGATTTGTCGCTTTGGGACGCCGGACTACATAACTACAGATTTGGGACGCCAAATGGACGGGGAAATATTCAGGAATCTCGCGAAATTAATGGGATTCGAAAAATTCCGAACAACGCCATATCACCCACAATCAAACGCAAAAGTAGAGAGATTACACAGAACACTTAAAGCAGCACTAATGGCTCGCGCAAATACAACAAACTGGACAAAAGAATTGCCATCAGTTTTATTCGGTATACGCTCTAGTTATCGACAAGATACTGGATGCAGTGCCGCAGAACTCGTTTATGGCACAACAATCAAGCTACCAGCAAGCTTTTTCTGTGACGATTCAGAAACAACATACCCCGACTTCATTCAAAAAATTAAAGAAAACATAAGCCGAGTCACGAGCATTCCGCAAAGAGAAAATTCGGATCGTAACGTTTTCGTACATCCACGCCTATCAGATTGTACGCACGTATTTTTGAGATACGATAGACTACGTCCATCTTTAACTCCTCCATATGAAGGACCTTTCCGTGTCATCAGGCGAAATAGCAAAGTATTCACAATCGAACGTGACAACAAGGAGTACAACGTATCAATAGATCGGTTAAAACCAGCATTTCTGTTGAACGAAGAACGCGACGAGAGCACAAATAGAAACAGCAACATAGCAACAGATCACAGTAATTTGAAGAAGCAAAAGATAACACGTTCAGGACGCATATCTCGTCCCACCGTTCGTTTTGCAATAGACGATTAATGTAACATTCAATTTATGATCCTTATTTTCAATTTTCGATGTACAAATCTTTTTCAAGGGGGGAATTCTATGGCACACAGTACGTGACCATAAAAGATACATTTTTGTTATTCCATTTTATAATGTCAAATCAAATGTTTTATATTTGTCACCTTGCGGAGATAGCAAATACGTGATTACCACGATCTTCCGTAAATTCATTTCCTTGTAAATTTTAGTATATAAGATGTAAATAATTCTGTAAATACATGCTACTTCAAACACGGGTCTGGTGTACATTATTCACCTCTCCCTGCTCTTCAAGTTTGCGCCAGCAGCGCAACAACATCTATGAAAATTAGACGTTATAAAATTCACTTTATGACTTGATACTTTTGTTGCAGTGAAAAAAGTAATACTAAGTACGCCTCCAGAGCACTCAAGGTTTATAATTTTTCTGGTTAGGCTTTGAATAATACTTACTATTAAGGTATTCAGGTATCTGAATATCCCCTGCCTGTTTCAGCATGTCACCAATAATTGCTAACAAGAGAGACGTTTTCCCACTTCCCACAGGCCCGGCGACACCAATTAATTCTTCTTTGCCAATCTCCAAAAATATATCTTGCAGCGTAAACGGTTCTTGTGTAAGCACCTCGTCAGACGACTCAGAATCTGTCCTCTGAATACTATATTTGGATAGTTTCTTTTGGGATTTCCCCTTATTCTTCTTTGATTTCGGCACTGATTTTTTACGGACAGAGGACTTCGCCCACGCAAATGAAGCGTTTCTAATTATAATAACTTTGTCTTCATCGCGGTTCGTGTTCAGTCTATCATAGTAATGTTCTATGTCCATGTCTCTAAGCTAAAACAGAAGAGCCAATACAAAAACTCTTTTCTATAAACTAAAGTAACTCTAAAATGAAGTCCAAACTAGTTTATAAATTCTTAAGTCCATAATTCAATTCACAATACGTAATATGTATATTTCTGCATGAAATTCGAGTTGCATGTTGAGTAGACAAATAGAATTACTTACATCTAAAAGTTTCTGGATACGTTTCATTGAAACCCAGGCCTCAGTAAGTCCATTCAATACCCAAGGAAATGCGTTCAATGGCGCAATCAACATGTTGATCAACGCTATAGTTGTGAATACCTGAAATTATTATTTTCAAATTGATCTTCTAAGTGTATGTACACTATACCGAAAATACGCGACCGAAGTTCGGCGTGACTACGCCTGCAATACGAATTTTATTACTGATGACACACCAAACCGAAATTACGTCGCGTTAAAGCGTACAGCCGAACTTCGGTCGGGCGTAAGGGCGTAAGTTCTGCAGCGATTCGGCGTAATGTTTTGTATAGCAACACATTTTAAGCGACCCAAGTTTCTGCCGCGTAATTTCGGCTCTCGAGTTTCATATTAGACGAATCCGTCGGAACGTAAAATCAGCCACGGAAATTCGGTCGCGTATTTTCGGCATAGTGTGTTTAAACACTAAGACTTAACATTAGATGAACGGAGCGCATAGTTCAAAGAACCGCTAATAATCGTTGGGGTCCCGATATGCTTGAATGGCGACCTCGCATCGGAAAGCGTAATGGTCGCAGACCCTCATTACGTGGAACTCAAATGAGTTGCGGAGTCTCTAGATGCAAGATAGTCATGCGAACATGGCATGTGGAAGTCCCTATAAGAGTTCTACATAATATATCTTGCAATGTATGTGTATCGGTGGACGACGACGATGACGTACAGGGTATAAGGGGACCGCTATAGAAAACTTAGCGCTATTATTAAACTACCTAAACACAATCCAATACTAATAACCATTTGTCTACTTGCAGTATTAGTGGTTTAGCATTTAGCATTTGTCAAACCGGCAATGTAAAATGTGCACAACTCGGGGTCAATGCCCCGCGAGCGGCGGCTGGCCGGCATCAACTTTAGGTATTTAGGCGTCAGCTGATTGCATTACATTGCAAACTTTTAAAAAATACGCACACCGTGTCCAGATACTTGCGCCCGCGCAGGTACCGCAGCTCCCTAGCGCGGCAAAGGAATATGAGGTACGTACAGTGGGCGCGTTGAGCACTTGTCCGCGCAGCGCGTGCGTGCCCAGCGTGAGCGCCGCCACCAGCACGGGCGTCGTCGCCCACAGCACCACGCACACCGCGTCCAGGTACTTGCGCCCGCGCAGGTACCGCAGCTCCCTAGCGCGGGCCTCTGCGCGACAAAGGAATATGAGGTACGTACAGTGGGCGCGTCGAGCACTTGTCCGCGCAGCGCGTGCGTGCCCAGCGTGAGCGCCGCCACCAGCACGGGCGTCGTCGCCCACAGCACCACGCACACCGCGTCCAGGTACTTGCGCCCGCGCAGGTACCGCAGCTCCCTAGCGCGGGCCTCTGCGCGACAAAGGAATATGAGGTACGTACAGTGGGCGCGTCGAGCACTTGTCCGCGCAGCGCGTGCGTGCCAAGCGTGAGCGCCGCCACCAGCACGGGCGTCGTCGCCCACAGCACCACGCACACCGCGTCCAGGTACTTGCGCCCGCGCAGGTACCGCAGCTCCCTAGCGCGGGCCTCTGCGCGACAAAGGAATATGAGGTACGTACAGTGGGCGCGTCGAGCACTTGTCCGCGCAGCGCGTGCGTGCCCAGCGTGAACGCCGCCACCAGCACGGGCGTCGTCGCCCACAGCACCACGCACACCGCGTCCAGGTACTTGCGCCCGCGCAGGTACCGCAGCTCCCTAGCGCGGGCCTCTGCGCGACAAAGGAATATGAGGTACGTACAGTGGGCGCGTCGAGCACTTGTCCGCGCAGCGCGTGCGTGCCCAGCGTGAGCGCCGCCACCAGCACGGGCGTCGTCGCCCACAGCACCACGCACACCGCGTCCAGGTACTTGCGCCCGCGCAGGTACCGCAGCTCCCTAACGCGGGCCTCTGCGCGACAAACAGTTTGAAAACTTAATGCTTCGTAAAAAATTATTGTAAGGACAATTAATTAGCAGCATTCGAAGGATGATTAAGACTAATAATACTAATTTAACTGAAAATAAAAATTTGAAACAAAATCATTTTTAATTACAATAATTTTTTTCAAAGAAAAATGAACCGACTTCAAACGAATCGAACTAAAAAGTTTAAAATAACTTTTTATTCATTTAGATTGACGATTAAACTACCTAACTCAAATGATATATAATTTTTTGAAGTCGGCGCCAAATGACTTCAAGTTCACTTCAAGTCGAAAATGTGCCCCCCGGGTCCCAGACTCACCCTCCGCGACTAGGTTCACCGCGCTCGCATTCAAAAGTGGATATTCTGATTTTACTTACACGAATTGAATGTGGTTTGGCGCCGACTTCAAAAAATTATATATCATTTGAGTTAGGTAGTTTAATCGTCAATCTAAATGAATAAAAAGTTATTTTAAACTTTTTAGTTCGATTCGTTTGAAGTCGGTTCATTTTTCTTTGAAAAAAATTATTTTATGCTTTTTAGTGATTTGTTTTCTTTATATTAGGTAATAATAATAATAATATAAATGAGAACTATGTAAAATAGATTATGACCTATATATTATTAATTATTATTAAATATCCTGTGACATATACATTTCATGTGTCATACTATAGGTGAGTGGTTTTATTATGTTCTAACCCAACCTAACCTAACTTCTGATCTATACAAGATTAGTTTGTATGCGTAAAACTCTTGTAGGTATAATTTGGATAGACCGTAATTTACAATCTATGCGCGACTAGTTTCACACCCTTGCGGTTTGGCTTTGTATAGAATGGAAATACACGTAACCATGCACAAACTCCAAGGAATCACTCTATATGCAGCTGTACTGACTTCGGCCCAAAACTTTTTGCAAAAGGTCAATGTTACGTAGGCGTAGCAGAGTGAAGTCTTTGGACAGAATAACTATATCAGACTTCAGCAATAGGTCTGGCAATCTCAGAGAACATATTAGTGACATATGTGTACATTTATGCTTATAACTTCGTACGTAAGAATGATAACTCGATGTGTTATATACTAAAACCTTCTTGAAAGTATGTAGATAACGATAGTGAAACAATCATCAAAATCGGTTCATTAGTTGCGGAGATAATCGCGAACATACTTACATACATACATACATACATACATACATACATACATACATACATACATACATACATACATACATACATACATACGGGTCGAATACAGAACCTCCTTTTTTTGAAGTCGGTTAAAAATATCTATGAATGGGCACATGATAAACAATGAATAACAAAAAGCAGCAAAAAAAACATAAAAGAGCATAATATGTACACGTTTTTCAAAATACAGCTTCTAATTATAGTAAAGTATGTACCTGACACTTTATTTATGAAGTAGTCTTCCCACACGTGTACTTTTACAGTCCGTATGCCGCGGAGCATGTCGCTGATCAGGCTCACTCGGGTGTCTTTGTGTTTCATCATTTCTGTACTCAATTGCCCAATTTTGTTTGCAATTACTTTGTTAATCGGTATAAGTATCACTGAAAATGCTATCCCAGCCAAAAATGATATGCCAACTTGCTGATGTAAAAGGAACAGTGTGATGAACAACTGAAACATAAACGTTTAATGACTGAAATATAAACATTGTATAACTGAAACAAAACCATTTTCGAATACCATAGCAGCTGTTTCAATAATTTAATTTGATATTATCTAATATCCAAAACAGGTTGAACACAATGAAAAACAGAAACAAGACTGAGTATATTTAATTCTGTCTTTTCTTCTTCTTTTTTAACCCCCAACGCAAAAAACACAGGGTGTTATAAGTTTGACGTATCTGTGTGTCTGTCTGTTCCCCTGTAGCGCTCAAACGGGTGAACCGATTTGAATGCGGTTTTGATGAAAATCGGTCCAAGATGGTCGCCGCTACAAAATGGCGGATGACATATTTTATAACGACGCCCTCAATATGGGTATCAATTGAAAGGGCTTGACTAGTAAGGTACTGGCACATACGAAGGCCCGGCCTCTACGAAAGCCCACATTGAAAAAACGCACTTGCCACTGCCTAAAGCATTCGAAATTTCGGGCCCATATTCACCTTGACCCCACATTGAATGTTGAATGGCGCCAAATCATTTCCGCGCCGCCATTTTGTTACATTTCGTTCATTTCTCTCTGAACGCTGTCGATATCGCGTGATTATAATCTCGCTGTGATTGTTTTTGCCAATTTTTCCACAAATAACGTCAGTTTTCGAATGATTCTATCATCATATTGTAAAATAATCATTGGAGACTCTAATGCGATGCTAAGTTTACCGATTATTTAGAATTTAGATATTTGTGATTATAAGTTAATTTTTCCGCCACTATGAAAAATCCGTAGTATGGCCCGGGCCTACGTAGAGGCCTATGGGCTTTACTACATCTATGAAAATGTCAAATGCACTTGGATTGTAAATACTTAAGTACTAAAGTATAAATAAAACGAATTTAGTTTATTTAGTTTACAAATTTTTTACGATTTTTTTAGCAGTTAATCATAATTTTCATTGATAATTTGTTAAATTATTGATAGTTCTCAATATGGATAGGTACTTTATTTTTGTAATATTTGTACTAATTTTTGTATGTTTGCGTACATTTTCAATTTATTAGTTGTTTTTTTATTAAAAAGTTGTTGATAAAGCTGTATAGCTTGTGAAAATAAAATAAAAAATATTCAATAGCCCTAGTAAGGCCCACTTAAAATTTAAGTGGAAAATGAGAACTGAATATTTTGATTCTTAAATTAATACTGTCTAGAGTTACGAATTTGTCATTAGAAATAATTGTTTTTTTATTGATTTAAAGTACAATTTTACTTTTATGACTATTTTTGTTTTTCATACATGGGTCAAGGCCCAGTGTGCAATTTTTTCATTATATCTCTAAAGTATTGGTTAAATAACTTATACCTTAAACTGTTAAACGTGATTTCTAAATTATTTTGTAGAAATATTAAGTTGATGTTAAGTAACAGTTAGTTATAAACGGGCCTTAGTAAGGGACAGTGCCTTTAACAAAGCCCACTATAGTGTTTTTTAAAAACACTCTTTAATATAACTTTGAGTAATTAAATTATAGTTTTTTGATTATTTTTAGAAGGGCAATAAAACATTGCAATATTACACATAGTTGTTTTTGTCAAATCTTTAAAACATTATTTTTTATTGAGATTTTAAATAAGGTGGGCCTTCCTATGTGCCAGTACCTTAGAATAACACTATGCAAATCCAAGATGGCCGCCACCACAAAATGGCGAATGTCGGGCGTTTTTTAAGTTTTTCATTTATACTTGTTATAAAAATCTAGTGAAAATTATACAATAATATTTTGTTTGGCAACGGAACAATTTCTTACCTGCAATGGTATACTCCACAGTGCATGAAAACTTGGACAAGAATTCACAATTCTGTCAGTATCAGTTGACATAAAATTAGTAATTTCTCCAATAGAAAAGGCTTTATTCAGTTCAGTTGATGTCACACTTAGTGTCTTTCGTAAAATAGTGGACACTATAGCTCCGCGCATTTTGAGGCCAATCACAGACATCAACCAAGTGAAATGAACATTAAATAGAGCAGATATTATAGTGACTGCCAGAAGGGTTGCAGCATAAATATACCTGAAACAAGTTTTTCAAATTGCTGTAGGTGGCCTTTATACTTACAGGCGTGAGATTATTTTGATTATTGTGATTATATTTTGAACAATATCACAACCCAAACACATGTTTTAAAAATTTTGTATCTGTTTGTCTAGGCTAATTTTCATAATGGCTCAACCAATTTTGACAGAACTTTAACAAGCAGATAGAGAATTTTACGAGAAGTCAAGCTAGGCTACTTTTTATCCCCGAATTCCTGCATATAACATAAAAACTATTCATATTAGGGACAATATAGGTTAATATATTTTTAAACCTAACTGCTGAACTCTGGACGAAACTTGGCACAAAGGTAGCTTTTTACTACAGAAAATTAAAAAATGCATAGGATTCTATAAATCTGTATCGAAGCGTACGAAATTGCAGGCATTAGCTAGTGGATTGATAAATAAAATATTCATTTTACCCATAATGCTGATCAATACTGTCGTCTTCAACAAAAGTGACCAATTTATTGAGGAGTATGGGCCCACCAAAGCCGGCCATGTCGGAGATCAGCTTGAGCATTCCGATACCATAAAATTGAAGAGCAAAGCAACTGTGCAAGGCGCGAAACAATGACACATTTTGCCGCCGCACGGGACGCAGTAACACGCGCGAGGTGGGAGTGACTGGTGTGGACGACTGAGGCAGGGATTCACTTGTTGACCCATAGCCTGTGAATAGAGATCTTGACTAAACAAATTTTCTGCTCACACCATTAACATTTTGTTTTTCAAATCTTATACAAATGGTCTCAAAAATATGAAATTGACAAACCTAGAATAATAATAATTTATGGTAAAAGAGAATAATCACAAACACTTCCACCACTACCACTACAGCCTTTTAACGTCCCACTGCTGGGCACAAGCTTCCTCTCTCATTGGAGAGAGGGATAGAGCTTAGACCCGCCACACTGCTCCAATGCGGGTTGGCGGGTGATCCCCAACATTTGCTATAGTAAGTAGAACTCCAAAGTAAATGTGTAAAATTTAATATGGAGTGTGATTTAATAATATATTGTGTAAAATTTATTAACGGACTCCCAAAAATTTTTGAAAGTAATAAAGGTTTAAAATTAGAAAAATATATGTTTAATTTTTTTAAATTGTCATTTTGCTCACACAGCATGCTCTTGAACAAACTACCATTTCTACCCTGTTAATACATTTTCATGTCCTAACTCCTGAAAGCATCTTGATGAAATTCGGCACAGATATAATTTACATCCTGGAAAGAGACATAGACTACTCCTTATTTGGGAGTTTTAAAATTCACACACACAAAGTCAGGGACATCAGCCAGTACATAATAAATTTACCAGGTCCTATAAAAGGTTGATGCGGCACTTCAGTGAACTGCTGGTAATTGTCAACATTGCCAATCAGTGCCTTGTCCATCCGGGCCCCCACATACGTACATCTATACTTTGCTGGAATGTCATAGAGTTCTTCTAGATCTTGCAACTTGTTTTCAAATCCTTAAAATGTAAATCAAATTAAACATGAAATGTAATAAGGATAAATACTTTAAAAAAAATTAAGAATTTTCTCAACTGTTCATATATCACTAAGGAGCTTCAATGAGTAACTCCAACATCCATCATCAAACAAGCTATATAATACAATAAATCAAACATACTATATTCATCATTTATAATCTAATCTATTATCAGATATATCTGTTTTTCAGGTAACTAAAAATTGGTAGTCAAAAAATTAGCTTATAAAAAGCTGTTCTAGCCTGTCGATCTGCCTCCAAGAGGTTGATTTCAAACAAGGTGTATCAGTCAAGATGCCTCCTGAAGATCAATCAAATCTGGCATACTTTAATGAGAGATATTGGCTATTATAAAAGATAAATTACCTTTTTGTAAAAGTGGGTCAACCCATGAAAAACAAAGTTTAGCCCAACAGTTTGCCCCTTGCATAGCTGTGCCAAGTACCCCTTCATCACCTTGCGGGAGAAGTGGAGTGTATTCACTCTGAAAGTGCAAATTATCGTTAAGGCTTTATACATATCAGTGCAATTATGAACACACACAAACACTACATTACTTACATGAGAATGTTGAGAACCGACAAGGCATGGCGAGTAAAACGTGGGCCTGGAATCACTTGCTGGTAGCAAAGTTAGGAAATATACAAAATGGCAACATAATATGGCGATGTCAAATGACGTGTGAGCACCAGTGAGAATACTGCTCCGAAGTTCTATAATACTACACAGCACTATGAGGCTCCACAAAACCAGTTGACACAATGGCCCACGAGAACTTTGTCCTAGCCGATGTTTCAGTGCTATGACATACCCGAAGTGAACTAGCCAGGATATACACGCCGCTCCAGCCGCGAAGTAGTCAATGGGAAATAACCTAAGTTGATCATCAGATATGATAACGTACATGTGTATTATTGGAATGGCAACGAGAGCTAATGTTATAAAACTGCGAAGAGTAATTGATCTCTCTTGAATCTTTTCTCTCACTACCCAATTTTTTCTAAATCCCACGTAATATCCCGAAGTTATAGCGAAGACAAAAAATATAGGTATTTGTAAGAACAACTCTTGAAAACACATTCCGATGTCCTTTGTCGTATCGTTCCATGCAACCAGGCCCTGTGGGCCGCATATGTATTCCCATTTCCAAGTTAGGTTCAGGAAATTCATTGTCGTTACCAAAATCTGCATGCACAACCACAATACGTCAAATTGTCTGAACAAACATAATTTGTCTACAAATTTAAGCACTTAAGTTTAGTAAAAGCTGAAACAACCGAAATGTATTTATAATATAAGAATAAAATATAGTCAAATAGTCAACAAAGGTTTTAAAGGATTCCCCGATTATTTTTGTGACTCTAAATAAATTATTTCTATGAAATAAATAGGAGTACCATGAACTTATTATTATTATCTATATGAGGAGTACAACCAACCATGAACCCTTAATAATATTATCTCTATGCAACCAACTGACATTTTATGAACATTGACCACTTTGACAATTGACATTACAAATACAAAGAAAGATTTGTTTTTTATATCTGGCTTCATGGCTCTGAATACTGAACACAGTATAGATCGACCAGAATCTCATGAAAAATAGAGAAATTAAATGTAGTAAGCAACACTAGGTTAACTCGGCTGCCCTAGTGATAAACAAAATAATTACATTCAGAACACCTTACCTGGGATCGTTTCACGGAACGAAAAATCAAGCAACTGCATTTTAAATACAAAAACAAAGTAATCAACATCCAATTACTTTGTTTTTGTGTTGTGCTTGTTGTTTACTTGGTTTTTGCATTTATTATTCCGGGTTAGTGAGTGCAGTTACTTTGTTTGGGCAATTTAAATTTCAGTAAACGGTTCAAGTTATTTTGAAATATTAAACTGTGGTAAAAAACTACTTGACATAAAACTTTTGTTAATGCAAAAAGTCAATTTCACAAAAAATGTCAGTTACTTTGTTTATCGCTTGGGCAGCCGTAGTGTTGCTAACCTTGGAATTTCATTTCCCTATTTTTCATGAGATTCTGGTCGATCTATAACTGTGTTACTTTTCTCATGAAAATGTTACTTTTTGAACTGTCTGATGTTACATTTTCATTTACTATCTGCCACTGTCATTTACTATCTGCCACTGGCAACACTGGTTACCACTGTCAGAGTGTCAGATGGTCAGAAATCAGAATTAAAAACTGTGATTAGAATTATTGCGGAACGTTATACCGCAGTACAAAGAGCCACAGCAGGGTCATTTCACTTCATACATTTTAAATTGCAGTACAAAATCACCAGTGGACCGATTTAAGGGTTAACTCGGACGTAGCTCGACAGATGGCACTACTAGTAATCAACTAATCAGACACATAGTAATTATATTCTGTGGAGAGCCATAAATCAAGTAGAGGTGAGGATTTAACGTTATAAAGTTTAATTCTCACCTCTAATTGATTAAACGTTATAACGTTTAATAATACATTATATTGTTTTTATATTTTTAATAATATTGAGATGTTCGTTAAATTATTATAATAGCATCAACCGTACACTCGCTAAATGCAGGCAAAATGCTTATTTTAACGTTCTAAAGTGGCCTCATTAATTATTAGTCTCTAATGTGTATAGGTTTAATTAAATTTAGTACAAGGAATTGTAAGCCTTATTTTATATTATTAGCATTAAATTTACTATAGAATTTAGTTAGAAAAAATATTTATTAACGTATAACAACTAAAAAATTATTAACAAACTTTAGTTGAGTGAAAATTGTAAAAGTTACATCTATTAGTTTAGTAATGTAAGTTAAGTTAAAAAGTTTAGATAAATAAGTTTACAAGTTTTTACAATTTTAAGTAACGTAAAACTAGGTAACAAACTACAGTTGTGAATTTTAAATATCTGTCAACCCAGATAAAATTATAACTTTTAATGCTTGTAATATATCACATTATTTTTTAATAACTGACTGAAACTACTGACTAAAAAAATCTAATAATTTTTTTTATTCAATCACATCTTATCAAGTGTGTGTTGGCCTTGAAAAACCAGCATCCAGGCAGATAAATTTAGTTTTTAAATTGTTTTTAACAGATCGCAAACCGGTTGTACTTGATAACATTGACCTGTACCGGTAGATACTCGCTTGTATATTTGATTTCATGAAATGATCGGAGCCTAATGCTATTCTTCAAAAAATGTCTTTACCTTCAGAATTCTATTCCGGGCTTTTAGCATCGTTAATAGTAACAAATAATTACGGATGAGGATATGGATTCCATAATAATTTCCGAAAATATTTTCCTTATTAAGTATAATTATTTAGGTAACTTTAACATTAACCAGTATGAAGATCTATACCCGAATTACTAATTCCGTGGAATTCTGACAGCTGTCGTTGTCATTTACAGATGAGTTATTTGTATGGAGAACAGGGTTAACATCTACGAAGTACGATTTTACCCCAAACTACTTTAATTCCCTGTCATCATAAAAAGCCATAATATGCCGCGTAATAATATGACTCTGTAGCAGACAGTATTATTATTGTAACAGAGAATGATAGTAATGTATCTGATGAATAATAAAATAATCCAATAACACGTTTATTTATTTTATTTTATTTAATTCCTGAGCACATATTAAATACAAATAGTAATAAATATAGTCTTTTTAAAATGAATATTTAAGTACTAAAACTTATTTTATCTCAGTATATTAACGAGATCATTACGAAAATTTCCCGTATGATCATCAATACTATTTATTCAAATTGTTTTTATATCGATTATAATAAATACAAATGGGAAATTTCTAAGTAATAAAAAAAAATGTGTTTGGATTCACGACGTTATGAGTGACCCATTGATGTCGACTTATTGATGTCGATTGAGTCACAACACTATTTTTTTTTTCATTAAAAACTGTCAACGATTTAATGTATGTGATTTAATGAATGGCGAAAAATGGAACTATAGGGGAATCATTAATTCCCCTATAGTTCCATTTTTCGCCATTTCACAGAAATGTTGGTCGCACTATACCTACATATTTTTCGTGGTCTATTTTCCACTAGTTATTCCTTTCCTAGTCTGTGGTATGACATTCATTTTCATTCTGTGATTTTCATAATTTCATGTAGTGATGTGCCGATCCGATTATTTTGATAATCGATTAATCGATTATATTAATCGATTATAAAATAATAATCGATTATTAATCGATTATTGATCGATTATGAAATAATTCTTAGAAAGAACTGAAAAAACAATTCTACTTTCTGGAAAAAATTCTGAACCCTTGCATTTAGTAGCAACATCTATATTATAACCTTTTAGACTGTTCTGAAAAAAGAAAAACAAACACTATTTTTAAAATTTTTTGAAATTGAAATTAGAAAATTAAATAGATTAATTAAAAAATAATGTAATTGATCAAAATTAAATATACATACTTATTAGGTACCTATTTATCACACTAAGGCGAAAGTTTGTGTGTGTGTGTATGTATGTGTGTATGTTTATTACTTTTTAACGCCGCAACTACTGGACCGATTTGGCTGACATTTGGATTGGAGATAAGTTATGTCCTGGAATAACACATAGGCTACTTTTTATCCCAGAAAAGTGTTCCTGAGGGACTTAAATAGATATAGACTTCCAAAAACGAGATAGGTGCTGTTATACGCTGATTGTTCTTAGGTACATCACGCTCACATAACAAATTATTGCAATAATTTGCTGTCGTTGCATGCATTTGTATGCTTTTGCATGAATTTGCTGTCGTTCTCGTTGCTAAGTTACTCTTAGATGATTTTGTTCAAATATTTTTCATGTGTACAAACTTATTAATCACGGGTAAAAGTTATTAAAATGTTGTTACTCAATCATTTTAACCTGAAATGTAACTTATTATGTAAGAACAAAATTTGTATAAACAAAATAATTATATCGATCAAAAACCTATAAGGTACTTCCACAGACGACAGACGGCATGACATGACAGACCCCTCTAAATACGGTTTTTGGATATGTTACAGAGGAAGGCCACTTTGTCAGAAGTAATTATAATGCTATTCGTAGAGATTTTCGAGATATGAGCAAAAAAACCTAAAATTCAAAATGGCGGCCGGTTTCGCCCCCCCCCCCCCCCCATCCCCGCCATATAGGGGTTTTGGATATGTTATAGAGGAAGGCCACTTCTGGCTTTTTTTTAGATTAAGATTTATATTTTTATTTTTCGTAAATTGACTGGGCTAGTATTCGTATTTTTGATTTTATAGAAAACACGCGCGTCCACCAGAACACTCTTAAATACTCATATTTTCTCCATGAAGGCGGCACGTTTCAAAAGCCAACCCATTAATTCTATAAAATATCGCATAAGTAAAAATAAAATAAAACCTACATGTGCATAACAACATGTGCGTAACGACATTTGAAAACATCTTAGATATGAAATCGCCTTTAGTTGGTCCGTTACGCACATGTTTGTTGCGCACATGTAAATACCCAATAAAATCTTTCTTGTAACCGTAACTAATAACTAGAGCTCAATGGTTTTGAACTTATTTAGAAAATATTTATGACCACTTTCGAAACTATTAGCTAAATAACTCAAAACATACTTACTTTCACAGTTATTGTCGCGTTAAGCACATGTAATTATTTAAAATTTCTTGAGCGTGTCTCACTCATCAACATAATATTTTGACAACAATATCAAAATGGCAAACTTCAGATGTCATTCGTCACGCAAACCAATGTTGTGATTACACAAAAATCATTCCTTTTGGTAGATTATTTTGATACTTGAGGTTTTAACGGCAAATATATTTTTGTGTTACGCACATGTTAAAATCGATGGACAAATATAAATTTTATTTAAAAGATAATGAATAAACGACAAGTACTTAATGCATATATTATCATGTAGGTTTATCTATTCTTTCACCAACTGTGCTAAAAAATTCATTTCCAATAAACATATTTTGTATTATTTTTGACTTTTTGTGAAAAAGGTCGTTCGATTGACACTGCGTTTTTGTATGAAAAGTGAAATTGCAACTTTTTCTTAATTTTTCAAAAGTAGTGTTACATCTATTTTATACATCTTTCTTCGTAAATTTTACGCTATTTCAACACAATAATATACAAGGTTTCTTTTTACTCTTACTTTTTAATCCAATTGTGATCTTAAATTAGTAAAAATTTATTTCAAACATAATGGACACGAATTTGTGTAAAAGGTACAATTTTTTTGAGAAATGCCCAGATACTCATAGCGGGGGTAATTTCACTACAGTTGGTAAAGGCGTATCGTCGGTTCGGTGTGTTCGAAAAGTTGAGTATGTATGAAAAAGCTGTAAGCTGCATAACGCTCGCTCACAGTCGGCGGCTGACTATCCGTTTGGTGTGAACAAAGCCTAAAACTAACTTTGAGGGAATCCCCTTTTTGCAATGATAGGGTTGCCAAACCATATTATACTTTAGCAAGCAAATTAATAACAGAAAGCTGGTAGTAAAGTTTGGTAATTAACGTATATCTTTATAATCGATCATGATCGATTATGCAAAATCATAATCGATTGCAATCGATCATTTTAATAATCGATTAATCGATTATTGATAATCGATTCCGCACATCACTAATTTCATGACGTGATTTTCATTGTTTACTTTTAAACCTTTTCCTTTAGTTTTTCGTGTTTTAAAGTGTTTCTTGCCTTCTGAGTTATTCCATTGTTCTCATGATGTTTTTTCTTGTGACTTTTCGTGACTTAGTGTTAAAGTGTTCCGTGTTCCCGACGACTTGGCTTTGGCTTTGATATTTATGGATTTTGGGAGCTCTTTTGTACATTCTATTGAACTGTGCTTTGTTTTGAACTCTTTATAATTTCACTCCTGCTAAGTTTTTAGACTAAACAACGGCAGAAGAAAAGTGCTATGTGACTTTTTGCCTAAAGGTGATATTAATGCAAAGACTGACTTGCAAGACAACATTCAAGAAGCTTTTATTTATTTTATTATAATATGGAAAAAAATTAAATGATTGTTATCTCATTTGTGTGTTTTATTGAAGTTAAATGAAACCTAAAAAAATTTAAACCTATATGTATATACTATAGATACGTAGGTATACTATAGGTACGCCGTACGGTATGTATGATAGGGATACGTATATTATATAATAATGGATGATGTAGTTTGAACGTTGCTCAATAGATGGCGTTTATGGGAGCTGTAGACTGATGACTCTATGGTAGTTATATTCAATATACTTACTGAGCCACAGATCTCGTTAGAGAGTATTTTTGTTCTGTGGCCACAGAGAAGCAACAACAACAACAACAACAACTGTGATTAAAAATAGGTAATGGGTATTAATAAATTATTATTGTTTGAAATTCAAGAAAAGAAAGAATACAAACAGAAACAAGAAAAGAATTAAGAAATAGTACTTTGTACAACCTAAAATACAAAAAACACAGTGATTTAAGTATTTTTACTCTTGGTCTACTTACTAACTATAATCATTAAAATGGTAGATAAAAGTGTTTCTTCACCAAATGAACAAGATGAAGGTGAAATAGATCCTATTTATGACATCATCGATTACTTGGTAAGGTGTGCCAATATTTCTTTTAAGAATTCTCAACTTAACGGAGCGGAAGTACGGACAAGTGAAAAAATTCAAGCAGCATATAGCCTGTATAATCAGTCACCTGCACAATTTTTATTACAATATGGCAAATATTTATCACCGAATCACATCCAATATTTTGAAACTAGTCAAAGTAACAATGCCAATAAGGACTTTAAAAGGTGTATAGAGCAGTTGAAAGTATATCATTCGGATGACTGTAAAAATAAAAGAATACGAAACAGGCGATACAAAGCCATGCAGAAATTGCAAGATGACACAGATTATTTTAGTGAGAAACAAATGATGTATCGGAATCCACTGTTGTATGAACAGCTTGTAGGTCAGTACCTGACTGAAGAAGAAATTAGGGAGCGAGATGGTGTAGACAATGAAAATTTGACTTTTCTAAGTATGATATTAGAAACTGTGGACAGAAATGAAATGAGGGAAACAAAAAATATACAAATGCTCATTGAAGATGAGAAATCATCAACGGAATCTACACAGGATGCACAAGATACAGACGATGGGTTTTGCATCAAAGGAAAGCAATGGGGAGATTTTGACATACCAGACACCACACCTAACTACATGCCAGATACTCAAAAACAAGCTATGATAAATGCAAATGAAAGAAATCTTTTAAGGGAAGAGTTTCTGCAAGAAATGTGTAGCAGCTTTATAGAGGGCAGAGATATAGATTTTGATTACAACAGTGTAGACAACAATGAAGAATATGATGATTTACAGCAGATATCTCGAGATGCTGAGGACAAGTATTTCGATTCTGAAGACAATGATGCAGAAACATTAGAGGAGCATATGCAACATGTCCAGGAGTATGGAAGAAAGAATTCTAACGATAGTAACAGTGATCCCTTAGATGTGTTTATGCACCACATTTCAAATAAACTTCAACAAGTTTGATTATTTTTTTATTGTAGTATCTATCATTCTGTCTGTTAATCTGTCTGTACATATATTATGCTAAGAGGTTTTCTGTCATACATCTTAGTTTGTATCATCATTATGATAATATGTCAACTCTGTCATCAACAAAGAAGTACTGGAACAAAATTTTTTGTGATTAATAACAAGCTGAATGTTCGTGAGTAGGTTCGTTTCGACGATACAACCAAGTTTTTTATCTATGAAAATTCTCGATGGAGGTAGCTACTCGAGTGTGCAGGTGTATTTCAATTCACTCTGGTGGGAAATTGTTCCACTAAATTTGTAGGACTATGTAGCCATTTCATTACACAAGTGTTTACTAGGCTGCATACAAAAAATCAGCTGGTTATTAATAATATTCTACAGCGTCCTCCACTCCGAATATTTCCAAATAATGAGGTTATAAAAGTGGTTAAAAATTATTAATAACTAGCTGATTTTTTGTATGCAGCTTAGTATTTACTTGTATAATGAAACTGCTTAACCTTAACCGCTTGGTTAAAATCGTTAATAACCTGCTTCGCGTCTTGTCTATAGTCTAGACGGAGGGACCGTAAAGGAACCCTCAATGACCCCACTACAAAATTGCAGTTTGGATGCAGTTCTATTTTAGTTGACATAACTGCAATTTAATTTTCTAAATACCTTCGTCAATCTGCTGTAACTTAATATACATTTCAATATGGCTTATCTCTTGTTGAAAACTATTCCTTCTGATATTCACTAATTTACGCAAAATAAATAAAAGGTGAACCTTAAAAAGATGAACCTTAAAAAGTGCCTAGTAAATAATTGTCGCAAGTCCATAACGCGGTAATAGTTGTGATTGCTAATTTAATTGTATAGGGACGTTTATCTACACAACGTTATTCCTTTCTATGTGAAAGACTCAAATACTTATCTAGCGCTCCTTTTTTGGCACAAGCGGACGAGGTAAGAACTTAGTAAAGAAATCAATACATCTAGCTAGGCTACTTAGGCCTTATAGATCCAAGAAAAACCTTCGGATTTTATGTCATTGTGTCAGTGAAATAAGCGGAAATTGCGTCACGGAATCCATATAGTTGCCATGGAATTTACCTATATAAAGTGGACAAGCACTACACACTGAACTCGGCGATATTTGATTTTCATCTTTTAAAATCTTTTTGGCCAAGCGGCCAAGCGATGATGCCGTCTGTATGCATAAGTCTTAGTTTGCACAACATCAAAACTTATATACCTACCAAAAGTACCAAATACTACGTATCGAACAAGTATAAATTAAAAATTAAAAAAACCCCCGACATTCGCCATTTTGTGGTGGCGACCATCTTGAATTTGCAGTGCTATTCTACTAGTAAAACCTCGATACCCATAGAGAGTTGTGAAAAATATGTAATCCGCCATTTTGTAGCGGCGGCCAATGGCCATCTTGGATCGATTTTCATCAAACATAGCTAATAACACTCTTGATTAATTCACCTTTCAAATAAAAAAAACCTTATTCAAATCGATTCACCCGTTTGAGAGCTACAGGGGAATAGACAGACACGCACACACACAGACACGTCTAACTTATAAAACCCCGTCGTTTTTGTGTCGGGGGATAAGCACTAATATGTAATGCAAAATGAACTCAAATTCTCTTATTTTAAAGTCGTAATTCAATACTTCGAATATTTATTTTACAACATTTCTATATAAGTATACGAGTATAACTTCCTGTCTTTCGCTAACTGGAAAAGTTGTGCTACGTTGGCTATCCCAGTCCATTCTCGGATGTTTCTAAGCCACCACTTTCGTCTTCTACCGACGCTTCTCTTTCCATCAATTTTGCCCATCATGATGATCTGAAGGAGACGGTATACCGATCATGTCTGAGTACATGCCCCAGATAACTGACCTTTCTGCGTTAGATAGTCAAAATTAGGTCTCTGTTTATACCGATTGAACTTTGAAAACACCTCGTATAAATCCTTACTTACCTAGGTACCCGTACTCACCTAGGTACTGATTACGATATCACGATGATGAAATTGATAGGTACATAAATAATGTACACTCCTACATACTATGTACCTGTACATAAGTACCTACCTACCTTGTGTAACGATCGAAACAAATGGATCTTGAAGCCATAATAGCTGCGACAATTTTACTCTTACGCAAGTTTCCAAAGTGGAAAGTTAAATAATAATGAGTTAAGACAAGTGTAGGCTTACACATATTAGATGTTCTAGGTAACCCAGTAAATATACATTACATTATACATATACCTTATAGCTGCTTCTCTATTGTTTGAACTTTGATTACTACACGAACACTTATCACTATAGCTACCTAGGTAAGTACATGGAGAATTTACTTATTCAAATTAAAAAAATCAGCCAAGTGCGAGTCGGGCCTCGCTCTTTCAGGGTTCCGTACATAATTATGAACAATATAATATTTTGGGTCTAAGAAATATTTAATTTCCGTTCGTTTATTTTGGTCACAGCTTATAAACTATTTAATAAATCGTTGTTTTCAGTATTTGTTGTTTAAATAGAGCATATAGTACATAATATAATGAAATATCATATTCCCAACTAGTTTAGTTTTTGAGATAGCCCCCGTCACAAAAATGGTCTAAAACTGACAACTTTGATGGCCTCCCATTCCCTTATTTTTTGAGATAAAAATTAAAAAAATATATATTTGTACTCTACTTAATGAGCTCTAAACAATGATACCCCACAAGCTAGGGTAAAGAAAAATTTTTTTTTCCGGCTCCTTTTTCATGTATGGGAGCCCCCCTGAAAAATAATTTAATTCAATTTCTAATTCAATATTTGATTTTGGGTTAACGTTTTACACTAAATACCAAAATTTCAGGTTTGTAACTCATTTCGTCTGCGAGCTAGAGACCTGTGACCGGCGGACAGACGGACAGACAGACAGACAGACAGCCGAGTGACATTAATAGGGCTTCGTTTTTACCCTTCGGGTACGGAACCCTAAAAAATTGGCCAAGTGCAAGTCGGGCCTCGCTCTTTTAGGCTTCCGTACATAATCATGAACAACATAATATTTTGGGCGTAAGAAAGGTTGTTAAATCATTGGTATAAGAAATATTTAATTTCCGAGCTAGACATTGCAACAAACGTTAAAAGTTATGTTGGGTGTAGGAGCAGGATGTCATTTAAAGGAAATTAACTTTATTTAAAGTAGAAATTAACTTTATATTATGCCTATAGGTGTTAACTCTTAAATCAATAGGTACTTATTAATAACTAGATGATGACCACGGCTTCGCCCGTGTGGATTTAGGTTTTTAAAAATCCCGTGGGAAGTTTTGATTTTTCAAGATAAAAAGTAACCTATCTGTAGTAACCCATCCCCAAAACGGAAAAATTCCATGGGATCCCCACGATTTAGGAATGCAATTCCTTACAGCATCAGGGTTGCGGAGTTGGATTGTACTCAAGTTCATTCAACGATAGTCTTTATAATTGGTAGGTACCTCCAATATCAATTTAAATAACCGACAATTTCTAAATCCCATTAGTTTTCGGGGTCAGGTCCCCTACAGCATCAGGATCGAGGAGTTGGAATACAATTTTTTTTTTTGGGAAAGTGTAGCAAAGTTGAAAAACTACGCATATATTACATCGATAGAAATATCGATTAAAAAAAAATTACGCAGATCGGTTCAGAAATCTCGGAGATATCGGTGAACATAGGTAGAAAAACACAACTCCTTTTTTGAAAGTCGGTTAAAAATTGCTATTGCTATTGTTACTCCTTGATTAATCCTCCACCTGTATGTGAAAGTCCCGTCAAAATCGGTTCAGCCGTTAAGAAGATTAGCCCGTTCAAACAGGCAGACAGACAGACACAATTTTCTAAAACGTGTGATTCAGTTTTGGTACAGTTTAAATAACCTTATGAGCTTAATATGAAGTAGGTACATAGTTATTCAGGGGCGTAGCTACCGCCGTATCTGCCGTATCAATTATACGGGGCCCCCAAGCCACGGGGGCCCCCGACGTGCGATAAGTATATATTTAATTTGAATTGTTTGTAAAAAAAAATTAAAAAGTGACAGATAAATAATTATGATGAATAAATATTGCTTAAAATTTTATGCATACATTTTTTTTCTTTTGTGAGAAATCTTTACCCTTCATAAGGGCCCCCAAACAAATTTTTATACGGGGCCCCGCCAAGGTACGCTACGCCACTGTAGTTATTTCTAAATTACAGACAGACACTTCAATTTTATTTATTAGTATAGATTAGTATGGATTCTTTCCTACTTCCTACCTATATAGTTTTTTGTAATGTACAAAATCGTATTATTATTTAGGTACAACTTATTATGTAGGTAGGTAAGTTTCTTTTCAGTTCAGTAAAATATGATTCTCTTGTAATGTTTTAAGGGTAGGTACCTACCTAAGTAGTTAGGTATGAGATCTATATTTGAAAAGGCATTTAAAAGTCTGAAATTAAAAAAGAACCTTTGGGTTAGGTTAGGTTAGGTTTACACTAAAATTTATAATACTTAAGTACTTCTTTAGAAGTATAAATTTTAGTGTAAACCACTTAAGTACTTCTTTAGAAGTACTTAAGTATTATAAACATTTTCAAACCACCTATGATGGAACAACACAATAATAAATTGTAGGGGTAACATATTATTTAATAAATTAAAAACGTAGGTGCCCTCCACAATTTGAATGACAATAGCCTGTTGCATTTGCTTATACCCGGCGCCGGCGGCTCGGAGGCTCGCGTCCCTGGTGTCGTGCTTTATGACCCACAGACGCGAAGTAGACGCCGTGTGGAAAACGCGACTCGGTTCCACTTTACTCCTAGCGAGTTTCACGTGCTTGGACACTTGGCCACGAAGTGATTTGCGATTTACGTCAGTGCTTCCTGAAATACCTATTGCATGTGACTGAAATTCAAAATGGTTTTGGTGAGTTCCTTACTCTCAATTAATTATTCCCAGTCTACTCAATATAAGTAGGTATATTTGTAGTATCTAGTAGTAGGTATAGTATGATGTATGAACATTTACAAAAATCTAACACAGTTAATTTTCATTTTATTTAACTTTACTTTCTATTTTAACTCGTATGTGTGTAGAAACAAATATGAAAGAATTAAGTATAATAGTTGGAAATAATCTTAAAATAGAGGCAATTGTTAAATGCTATATGGGAGTCATATTTTCCATAGGTATTTTAAAAATAAATATTTAAGTAGGCAAGTACATATAAATATTTTAATTCTCTGTTGCAAGGACCTTGCTTCGTTGTTTATAGTAGAGCCATACAAAAGACATAAACGCGTTCGGTGCGTTTTTATCGCTGAAAAGCGACCGCTATAACACTGTTTATAACGCGGTAATCTATATATCTATATCTATCTATACATATAATAAAATCATAGACTTGCCGTATCTGTACATTAAAGATTTTTGCAAAATAATAACTGGGGGATGTTAGGGATAAGTAATAGAAAGTAAAAAAGCTATTTTTGAAACTTTTGCCTGTTTGTCTGTATGTTTGTGCGCGCATCACGTAAAAACTACTGAATGGATTGAAATGAAACTTGGCATGATTTAAGTTCATACCACGGAGTAACATATAGGATACTTTTATCCCGAAATTCAGCACGGTTCCCTAGGGAGAGGGGATGAATGTCAAAATGTATACTTAGCTGTAATTCATGAAGGCGTGGGCCAATTTCATTCATTCTTTTTTTGTTAGAAAGGATACACTTTAAAGATTACTGGCTAATCTCTGAAAGGCTGGATCAATTTTGATGGGACTTTCACTAGCGGATGTTTACATTTTGATCTATCTACCTAAACATCCGCCAGTGAACTTTTAACAGTTTTTAGCAAGGCATGAGCTCAAAAGAGTTCAAGAAAAACAAAATTATTCCCACGGAATCAAACGGAAATCGGATGGTTTTTAAAAACCAGTATCCATGCGAACAAAGTCGCGGGTGTCCGCTTGTTTAAAAACAATAATAATTGTATTTTATGTTTTCCTATAAAGGTAAATCTATATCTATCTATACATATAATAAAATCGTAGAATTGCCGTATCTGTACATTGAAGATTTTTGCAAAATAATAACTGGGGGATGTTAGGGATAAGTAGTAGAACGTAAAAAAGCTATTTTTGAAATTTTTGTCTGTTTGTCTGTTTGTCTGTTTATCTGTTTGTCTGTTTGTCTGTATGTTTGTGCGCGCATCACGTAAAAACTACTGAATGGATTGAAATGAAACTCGGCATGATTTAAGTTCATACTATGGAGTAACACATAGGATACTTTTTATCCCGAAATTCAGCACGGTTGCCTTGGGAGAAGGGATGAAAGGCAAAATGTGTACTTAGCTGTATTTCGTTAACGGGTGGTCCGATTTCATTCATTCTTTTTTTGTTAGAAAGTAGATACTTTAAAGACTACTGGCTAATCTCTGAAAGGCTGGACCGATTTTGATGGGACTTTCACTGGCGGATGTTTACATTTTGATGTACCTAAACATCCGCCAGTGAACTTTTAACAGTTTTTAGCAACGTATAAGCTCAAAGGAGCTTAGGAAAACAAAATGATTCCCACGGGATTATTAAAATCAATATCCACGCGTACGAAGTCGCGGGTATCCGCTCGTTAATAATAAAATTACACTAAAATTTACTTTAGCTTTATTTTTTAATAGGTATACCGTATGGTAACTTCCGATGGCAAAATCCGAAAGGTTAAAGACTAAAAAAAGGCTAAAAACCCACCCATTGCACTTTTGTTTTACCATGTACAGTGGTGTACTACACATGTACATTAGTCATGTAGGTACATGTAGTTACATTAGTGAATTTTAGCGCAAGCTTTAGATACATGCAACTATAGTTGGAAAAAAAAAACAGTCATTTAAATTATAGTTTTTTGGACTGAGATTATAGCAGTATATACTAGCCCAAGACTTTGTCGGTGTGGCCCCTTTAGAGATAGAATTTCTAAAATTTTTTCTTATTAAAACTAAGAAATATTTCCTCCCAATTTGAAACCTCTAGGTCTATCGGTTTAGGCTGTGCATTATCAGTCAGTCAGTCACGGTACCTACTGTTTTATAACTAAAGAAAATAGAAGATAAATAGTTATCTATAATATAATAAAACTGTAACAGATCCAATCCTGTACATTGAAGATATTTTGAAATTTTTTATCGGAGGGCACTCTATAATCGATACTGAAGCCAAAACTGCAATTTTTTTCATTTTTTTCTGTCTGTCTGTCTGTCTGTCTGTCTGTCTGTCTGTCTGTCTGTCTGTCTGTCTGTCTGTCTGTCTGTCTGTCTGTCTGTCTGTCTGTATCTTGGCCGCGCATCACGCCGAAACTACTGAATGGATTCGAATGAAACTTGGTACGATTTGAGTTTATACTTCGAGGTAGGTTATAGGATACTTTTTATCCCGAAATTCAGCACGGTTCCCTTGGGAGAAGGGATGAAAGTTAAAACGTGTATTTAGCTGTAATTCATTAACGCGTTATTCGATTTCACTCATTCTTTTTTTGTTAGAAAGGTAGTACTTTAAGTATTGTCCCGTAAATATTTCAAGGTCATAGGTTTTTTAGTTTAGAAATGACAGGCATTTATTGGGTTCCAATAACTTGGGACGCGGATCTTTGTACGTACTGCTTATTTTAAACTGGCGTGCGTTTCAATTTATGTTTGTCGGTCTGTCTATTTGTTCCAGCTAATCTCCGAAATGGCTAGATCGATTTTAATGGAACTTTCAATGTTATAAGGAGTAACAGGCTACATTTAGTTTAGGTACATAAAAGAATTATGGGATCCGATCCGATTCTATATAAAACCTATAAACACGCGAACGAAGTCGCGGGGGTCAGCTAGTTGTTAATAATAACCAACTGGAGACGGTTAGGTAAGTAGGTAGTACACGCTGTGAGATATAAAATCCACGTAAATCGTATGATGAATGGTATCGGCACTGACGTCGCGTGGGTTCATTTTTACCTTGGAAGTGTCTGGTCATCGACACATAAAACATGTGAAAGTGTTAAAATTTGTTTCCTTCACCTACTCAAGTGGGTTCACTGTAAACAAAAGCTTCTCACTGTAGAAGGACACCCAGAGAGTACTTATAGTGAGACACCGTAACGCGTTTCTAAATCAAGTTCAAGTAAGAACTAAGTAGGTTCTTATTAAGTTTTCAAGACGAAACAGTCTAGTGTAAGTCTCTTTCTCTCTTTACTTGATTCATTCATATTCCGTTTAATATTAATTCACAGATGCCCGACGTGGCGTCACATTTTCAGGGTAAAAAATTACATTATCTTTAAAAAAAGGATATTTACACTAAACTTAAGATAGGATAATTCGTTAAGTTTTGATATCCATTCCTTTAAATATTTAAACAACTCCCTTTTTCGCAAAAACGCGCAAGTGACGCATTTTGCACGGCGCATACCTACGTTCTTACCACCAACTAACAATGAAGTCATGATTTAGGTGAACATTTAAATATAAGAACGTCTACAACAACACGTCTACAACAACGTCTTAGACAACTAAGGAAAAACAGAGTGCTTAGTCTAAGATCGGAGCACTCGAAAACGAACTCGAAAACTATTGATCGATTTCAAAGTAAAATAGACTTAAAATGGCTTGTATTAAGGTTTGAGTTCGCCAATACATTCACCATTCGAACACAACGAGCGCCCCAAGCAGAAAAGTTGTAAAATACATATTCGAACTATGGAATTACGACTTTAAAATACGAGTATTTGAGTTCATTTTGCTCTGAATTCACTTGTGATTCGATCAATAGTTTTCGAGTTCGTTTTCGAGTGCTCCGATCTTAGACTATGCACTCAGATTGTAGGTACCTATGTGGCACTTTCGAGAGCGAAAAGTCTGGGCAGTTTACATCTAATTAATGTCGACGTAGCATTAAAGCGTAGGAATCCGCAATTTCTGAGTGCTTAGTCTCAGTTTGGACCGCTCCAAAACCATATAGTATACTATTGATCGAATCACAATGACTTACTTCAGAGTAAAATGGACCTAAAATGGCTTATATTAAGGTTTGAGTTCTCCAATAAATTCAGCATTCGAAAACAGCCAGCGCTCCAAGCAGAAATGTTGTAAAATAAATATTCGAACTATTGAATTACGACTTTAAAATAAGAGTCTTTGGGTTATTTTTGCTCTGAAGTCATTTGTGATTCGATCAATAGTATACTATAAAGTTTTGGAGTGCTCCAGATTGAGACTTTGAACACATAATAGACTTAGAAGCATATTTACCGTCTAGACATCTCAAATGGAAGCTTCTGATTGGCAATCGCTCACGGTAGAATCTACGTACAACCACATAAATACATGTTAGTAGGTACAAGGTATATAACAAAGTCTACCTAATGTTAATGCTCTGAGCGCTGTGTTTATGTTTATGTAACTATGAATAAAGTTGGCCCGGTAGCACTTTGTCCAATTATGACTACTTATTTAAAACTAAAATAGTAGATTATTCTTATGTGATTATGTTGCCGTACGATGCCAAGTCGTTCTATTTATTAAAAAAATAAAAATGACTAATAAAGTCACTTTAAAATGTTGTTAGTTAACTAATTAGGTAACAATTTACGACTAAACTAATTATGCTCCCATAGATAGGTACTGAATAAATTAACCGACTTGGTTTTATCGATCTCACAACTTTTTGCGGTAGAAGAACTGCATTGCGATACTAACATTATTGTACATATTATGTTATTGATGGGATATTCTTTTCTTCCTTTCCAACAAAGCCCGAGGCAAAGAGGATAAATACTAGTAGGGTTATGTCTAAAGAGAGAATAGAAGCTTGAGCTTTCTGGGAATATCTTGGATTCTCCAGAAACATGGCATCCTCAGCCCGTGGCCATCTTGTCGCCCATGGCGCCATACGGTCTGCACATGCACTGTTCCCACGTTATATCGTCTGTACCCACTACACATTTCCATTGCACATCAATTTTAAGTTAATTAATAAGAATATGACTCAAAACTTTCACTACCAAAAAATATCAATCTGATCATACATTTTATTTTTCAAAAATGCTATTACAATAATCATGTTTTAAAATAGGTATGTGGGATGAACTTTACAAAAGCTTAAGATTTTTTTACGTTTATTTGCAGAAGTAAACGTAAAAGACGAAAATATTTTGTGAAAAAAGCAAAAGCCAGTTGCAAGTCGCCAAAAAGCAACTGTTGCTATACAAAAGACATCAACGCGTTCGGTGACTAAGTTACAAAGCTCTCGCAGACGGACAAACGGACGGACAAAATGAAAAATCATGTAATTAATACATCTGAAAACTGTTTAGATCATAAGCATAACTCCACATAACATTCTATTACGATAGTATTACGTGTGTCTCGACATAATACCTACTTGAAGTAAGAAGTACCTAAGAATTGAAGTTTCTGTCTGTAAAAAAAATTACGTGTAAAAGTTTATTTCAATAAAAAACTCTTCTATCTATTCTATTCTATTCTAAATAACTGATTCTTATTATCCAGCTCATATGATTATTTTAATAATACCATAACCCGAAGAGACGTTTGTAAAATTTTTAACAATGTGTCCGATTGTTGTTCCCGGTTTATATTCAAAACGGCTCAACCAATTCCGGAGTGACTTTCACAGGCAGATAAAAGGAGACAGCCACTTTACTTTACATCCCGGGAATGTTAAGAGTTTCTGCGTAAAAAAACTGCTGATATGACATATCTATAATATCATACTTATAGGTTCATCGAGTAACCGCTGAACTGTTCTGAACGTTTGGCACAGAAATTGCCTGTATCCCGGAAACGAACATACACCACTTTGATCCTGGAAAATGAAAGAGGGGATCGCTGAATGTTGGTTTTTCAGAAAAACCTACATCCAGCGTGTACGCTGTACTTTGTACTTTGTATACAAAGTCACGGGCATCCCGCATCTGGTTTGTTCTGCTGACTGAATTTCAGTTATGGCGGCCAATTTCAACGGAGAAAAGCCAGGAGATACTTGTACAAATGTGTAATGTATTGGTGTTTGCTCTATTTCCTTACTCTCGTCACCCAATGAGAGCGCATTCCATTACTACCGGAGAGAGATAAGACGCAGGACCAACGGCTTCACTCCGGGGCACGGAGCATGAGGTGTAACATCGCAGACTTCCCAACTCCGGGCTGTTTCTAAAAATTTCTTGACAGAGAAACCCGATATTTTTTTTTTGCCCGACCTGAGACTCGAACGCGAGAACTCTTCTTAACAACTTACCCTATAAACCCTAGGTCATTATTAACTACTTACCCTAACCTACGGGCTACGTCATATTAAGTATACAAAACTTTGCTTGGTGTAGAGTATTAAATTGTGTCGGTTAATTATTTTAAAAACTCTCGAGTGGTTAACTAAATAAATACTAAGTAAGTAGTTAGTAGTAGATATTTTTATATGTATATATAAAGAATGTAACTGATATGTATTGTGTGACAAGTGAGACTATAGTGTTTGTAGGGTAAAATGATACATCCATTCTTACCAACGTTTTCACCTGAGTACGTGCGCGGTACACATGATCAGTGTGTTCACTGTTCATTGCCAGTGGAACTAGGCGATCGGGTTAACCACAATAGCTTATAAAATTAGAAATTGAAAGTTGGGACTGTCCGAGTAAATATTTGCGGAACGTGACCACTGGACCAGCACTTAATATTAAATGTGGAATGAACATAAACCTAAAACTGTTAATAACTAATTATCACTTTGCCTGGCCTCGTTGGTCCAGCTGTTAGCATGTTCGACTGCGGATGAGGTTCCCGGGTTCGATACCCGGGTATCAAACCTCATCTGCAGTATTCACGGCAAATATTGTTAGGTATTGAGTTTCTCCGTCAAGAAATGCTCAGTGCCAGCCTTGAGTTGGTAGTTGGCAGTGTTTCACTTCTGCGCCTCGGAGAGCACGTTATGGCCTCGGTCCCGGTTAGGTATTATCACTATCATATGTGACAATATTCGTTAAAGCCCGCCAGCTCGCATTGTCCTTTTCTCTCATAAGAGAGGAGGCCTGTGTGATGTGTGTGGGACGTTAAATTAAAATTTAAATAAAGGTTGGAAGCACAAAGTGTACTCGAGCGATTATTTTCTCATTATAAGAGATATCAACAAAACCTGATATCACCGCACTGCGTTTATACACGCGATTTTTTTCGCAGAATTATGTGATATATGGAAATGTATGAAGCTGCACGCATTTGCGATTTAAAATTCGCGAAAAAAATATTAAAATACGGAAAATATACTCGCAGTGCGGGCTAGGCCTTAAATAAAACGCAATCGCTCGATATTTTAAATTGTACAAATACAAAATAAGTTGCGCGATTATTTTCTCACTGTAAGAGAACTTACCTACCAATAACAAAGAACTTCATACGAGAACTTAAATAAGTAAGGTAAAGTCTCCTTATTCCGTGGTATTCTAAAATTGGCACCCAATTCCGAGGTATATAGAAAAACAGCGTTTTCAACCGATCTCCAAGCTATTTTTTACTGCAACATATCTTAATCAATTGATAGTTTATCATTCCATAGATAAATGACGAAATTGTTAGTTTTATATGTATATGTTTTAAAATAACCGGCAAGTTTTACACTAGCAGCCGGCCCGAACGCATGTTTCATACATTTTGGACCTCGTGCACGAAATACCTACATTTTTTTAAATAGTGTTTATCCGTTAATTTTGAGCTTTATTTGTTTTTATTTGGATTTGAATATTTGAAGGACTATATTTTCAATCGAAAACAATCAACTTTTGTGAATATTTGTAAAGAAATTAAGGTGAAAATAGGTTTTGAAAATACCTCGGCGTTAGGTGCCAAATATTTTAGCCGGTTCCTAACGCCGTGGTATACCGCGGAATTGCGATTTCATAGACTTCATAACTTTTTCAATTTTTAGAGTCGTTTTATGTTAAATACTTCTTGTTTCGGTTTTGAATATTTAAATAGGCAATAAGGTTACAGAGTCCTAATTACGAGGTACACTTTGGCGTCTCAATCACTAACTATACCGTGTCAAAGTTTACCTATTTAGGTAATTTATTGATAGATTGTATGGGAAAGCTAAAGAAAATTAATTTAAAAGAAAATTAAATTTATACATATTTCGATGCAATTTTGAGAGAGTATTGTACATATTTGTGAAGATAATCTAATTAAGCTTTAAATTATTTGTTTATTATGGAAAAATCTTTTCTTTTTTAACACTCGGAATTAGGAAACGTGTTTTTTGTTACAAAACTCAATTCCGTGGTATTACCTCGGAATAAGGTTCTATGAGCCCCTAATTACGTGGTATGGATAGAAATACTACCTCGGAATAAGGTTCTATGAGCCTCTAATTACGTGGTATGTATAGAAATAAAATACAGGATGCTCACAATATTTCAGTATGGTTTCAGTTACACCAAGTATCATTCGCGTTCAGTCACGCAAACATTCATATTCTAAAACGTTTATCTTATTATTGCTCGTGCGATTCATTCACTGACTCACTCATTGATCACCCCTCCTGTAAAATTTTGTATAAAAAATTTTTTTTCACTAATGATTCCGTATAGAAGACAAAAATTCATTCGGAACAAAAATATGGAGAGAGCTGATGATTGAGGATTTCGGAGACGGGTGAAGAGCACGCTTAAGGTATTGAAGATAGGAGGAGGGTGCTTGAGCAAATGTCATTCAAAACGTCATCCAATTGGCAGTGAGCTGAAAAAAATTCAAAATGGCGAAAAAAAGATGGCCGCCATACAAATTTCGTCGGTGTCCACCTCGGAGGGTAAAAAAATGGAAGAGTGGTTTCCTAGCAACAGATGATCAGGATCCAAAGGTCTATTCGATGAATAGAAAAAAAACCAAAATGGTGGAATTTAATTTTCCTTAGAAAATGTATAGCGAATATTGAAGAGACTACAAGTTGTAAACTATGCAAGGCTTTGATGTGGTTATTTGGAGAAATCTCAAAAAAAAATATGGGAAGATATGATGATTGAGGGTTCTGAAGATGGTTGAGGAGCCCGGGCAGGATATTGTAGATAGGTGGGAGGTGCTCAAGCAAAAATTACTCGAAACCTCATCCAGTTGGCACTGAACTGAAAAAAACCCCAAAATGGCAGATTCAAAATGGCGGCTATACTAATTTCGTCGATTTCTCACTAAGTATAAAAGATGGAAGAGTATTTTCTGGGCAAAATATGATCAAGACCTAAAGATCTACTAAATGGATAGAAAATAAATCAAGATGTCAGAATTTATTTTTCCGTACAAATTGTTTTTTTCATTGATGGTTTCGTATAGAAGACAAAAAATCATGCGAAGGAAAAATATTGAGACAGCTGTCTCAATATTTTTTGATGATGATGATTGAGGATTTAGGAAATGGATGAGGAGCACGGCCAGTGCACCTATTGAAGATTGGTGGGTGGTGCTCAAACAAATATCACTCGAAACATCATCCGATTGGCAGTGAGCTAAAAAAAACGATTGTACAAATGTAAAATTAGTTTTTTTTAAAGAAATCTCATCCTTACAAATTATTCGGAGCAAAAATACGGAGAGTGATGATGATCGAAGGTTTGAAAGATGGGTGAGGGGCACAGCCAGGGGCACATTCTAGATAGGTAGGAGTATATATATATATATATATATATATATATATATATATATATATATATATAGTATATATATATATATACAGTAGTACAATATTATACAGTAGTAATACAGAGTACAATATTATACTGCCTGCCCTCCGGCCGGATTTTTGTCGAACAGCTGATTGCTAACCTAGTGAGTACAGAGGCCTTATGCCGACTTTGTACATTGGGGAAACGATGATAGAAATTCGAGTATCGAAACACATTGACTAACATGACTTGAGAGTGAAATGCAACTAAACTGGCTGGTTTTAAGGTTTGAGTCCGCCAATATATTCAGCCATTCGTCTACGCTCCAAGCAGAAATTTTTAAAATAAATATTCGAAGTACCCTACTACATTATGACTTTATAATCTTATTTGATTGTAAGAGCATTAGGGTTAATTTTGCTCTGATATTATAGTTTTTCGATTTTCAAATCTAGTACCGTTTTCGAAGTGTGCAAGCTCGAACTAACCATACAGGTCGTTAACTTACATTCGTACGCACCGCCTTGAATTTATTGAGGCTCGCGGTACTGTCAAAGGAAGTAAAGGCCACGCGACTTCAAGACCACTATTTGACTCCTATTAAGTTTTGATCATCTTTTGCTAAAAAAACTACTCTTCCATCTTTTATACTTAGTGAGATAATCACCGACGAAATTTGTATGGCCGCCATCTTGTATCCACCATTTTGGGTTTTTCTTCAGCTCAGTGCCAATGGGATGAGGTTTTGAGTAATTTTTATTTGAGCACCTCCCACCTATGTACAATACCCTGCCCGGGCTGCTCAACCGTCTTCCAAACCCTCAATCATCATGTCTTCCCATATTTTTCTTTGAGAGGTCTCCAAAGAACCGCATCAAAGGCCTGCATTGTTCACAACTTCTCTCTCTCAATATTCGCCATACATTTTCTATGGAAAAATAAATTCCGCCACTTTGATTTTTTTTCTATTTATCGAATAAACCATCGGATCCTGATCATCTTTTGCCAAGAAACCACTCTTCTATCTTTTATACCTTCCGAGATGGAGACCGACGAAATTTGTATGGCGGCCATCTTATTTTCGCCATTTTGACTTTTTTTTCAGCTCACTGCCAATTGGATGACGTTTCGAGTGACATTTGCTCGAGCACCCACCTATCTTCAATACCTTAAGCGTGCCCATCGCTCGTCTCTGAAATCCTCAATCATCAGCTCTCTCCATATTTTTGTTCTGAATGAATTTTTATCATCTATACGAAACCATTTGTGAAAAAATAATTTTCATACAAAATTTTACAGGAGAGGTGATCAATCAGTCAGTCAGTCAGTGAGCGAATGAATCAGCACGAGCAGCTTTATATATATTAATATTTTACACACAAACATAATTAAACAATTCATAGGTACGTATCGAATTGATTTTGAAATCTATTAATAAATACAGTTCATTTTTGAACACCATGTAGAATTCATTCTACTCGTTTCCCTTTGAATTTTGTACCCTCGGAATTAGGAGCCATTTGCCTCGGAATTAGGATTTTTACCTCGGAATTGGAGCATTCGGACTTTCTTCATATTTAATTTAATTTTACATTTACATCAAGTTGTAATTGTTGTCCTTTTAGGATATTTCAAGAGTTAAATAAATAACGCTTCTGATAAAAATAGCCAGTTCTTCAGAAAGGTGTAGTAAATGCTTAATTTTTGACGTTCTTTCGAGTTTTTATGAAAATACCACGGAATAAGGGGACTTTACCTTAAGTCTGATGAATAAAATGACGTAAAATACTAAGTAATTATTTTTAAAAAACATGATATACTTACTTGAAATTCTAAATTTTATTACACCTACTTTACTATTAATATATATATAGCTGTTCGTTCTGATTCACTGACTCATTCATCGCCTCTCCTGTAAAATTTTGTATGAAAATTTTTTTTTTCACAAATGGTTTCGTATAGAGGACAAAAATTCATTAAGAGGAAAAATATGGAGAGAGCTGATGATTGAGGATTTCGGAGACGGTTGAAGAGCACGCTTAAGGTATTGAAGATACGTGGGGGATGCTCGAACAAATGTCACTCGAAACGTCATCCAATTGGCAGTGAGCCGAAAAAAAATTCAAAATGGCGAAAAAAAGATGGCCGCCATACAAATTTTGTCGGTGTCCATCTCGAAGGGTATAAAAGATGGAAGAGTTGTTTCTTAGCAAAACATGATCAAGATCCAAAGGTCTACTAGATGAATACAAAAAAAATTCAAAATGGCGGACTTTATTTTTCCATAGAAAATGTATGGCGAATATTGAGAGAGAGTATAAAGTTGTGAACTAGGTATGCAAGGCGGTTGATGCGGTTCTTTGGAGAAATCTCAAAGAAAAATATGGGAAGACATGATGATTGAGGGTTTGGAAGATGATTGATGAGCCCGGGCAGAGTTTTGTAGATAGATGGGGGCTGCTCAAACAAAAAATACTCAGAACCTCATCCAATTGGCACTGAGCTGAAAAAAAAACAAAATGGCGGATTCAAGATGGCGGCTATACAAATTTCGTCGGTGTCTATCTCACCAAGTATAAAAGATGGAAGAGTGGTTTCTTGGCAAAAGATGATCAAGAACTGAAGATCTACAATTTGATGAACAGAAAAAAATCAAGATGGCGGAAATTATTTTTCTACACAAAAAAATTTTTTATTGATGGTTTCGTGTAGAAAACAAAAATTCATGCGGAGGAAAAATACGGAAAGAGCTGATGATGGAAGATTTCGGAGACGGATGAAGAACACGGCGAGGGTATTGAAGATAGGTGGGACGTGCTCAAACAAAAACTACTCGAATCCTCGCGGTCCGCTTGCGGGCCGCGCACCCACGCGCCATACTAGTTAATATATATATAGCTGCTCGTGCTGATTCACTGACTGATTGATCACCCCTCCTGTAAAATTTTGTATGAAAATTTTTTTTTTCAATAATGGTTTCGTATAGAGGACAAAAATTCATTCGGAACAAAAATATGGAGAGAGCTGATGATTGAGGATTTGGGAGACGGGTGAAGAGCACGCTTAAGGTATTGAAGATAGGTGGGGGGTGCTCGAGCAAATGTCACTCAAAACGTCATCCAATTGGCAGTGAGCCGAAACAAAATTCAAAATGGCGAAAAAAAGATGGCCGCCATACAAATTTTGTCCGTGTCCATCTCGGAGGGTATAAAAGATGGAAGAGTGGTTTCTTCGGAAAAGATGATCAGGAGCCAAAGGTCTACTCGATGAGTAGAAAAAAAAATCAAAATGGCGGAATTTATTTTTCCAAAGAAAATGTATGGCGAATATTGAGAGAGAGAAGTTGTGAATTATGCAAGGCTTTCAATTAGGCAAGGCAAGGATGCGGTTTTTTGGAGAAATCTCAAAGAAAAATATGGGAAGACATGATGATTGAGGGTTTGGAAGATGGTTGATGAGCCCGGGCAGGGTATTGTAGATAGATGGGACTGGGAGGTGCTCAAACAAAAATTGCTCAAAACCTTATCCAATTAGCACTGAGCTGAAAAAAAAACAAAATGGCGGATTCAAGATGGCAGCTATACAAATTTCGTTGGTGTCTATCTCACTAAGTATAAAAGATGGAAAAGTGGTTTTTTTGGCAAAAGATGATCAAGACGTGGTTTACTTGATTAACAGAAAAGAAACAAGATGTTGGAATTTATTTTTTCATACAAAATATATGGCGAATATTGAAGAGACCACACGTTGGGAACTATGCAAAATTTGATACAGTTGCTTTTCAAAAAATTTTTTTTATGGAAGAACTCTCATTCTGACAAATTATTCGGAGAAAAATATGGAGAGTGATAATGATCGAGGGTTAGAAATATGGCAGAGATAGGCTGCTCAAACCAAAATACCCGAAAGCAAAACCTCGCGGTCCGCTTTAGCGGGCCGCGCACCCACGCGCCATACTAGTTAATATATATATAGCTGCTCGTGCTGATTCACTGACTGATTGATCACCTCTCCTGAACAATTTTGTATGAAAATTTTTTTTTTCAATAATGGTGTCGTAGAGAGGACAAAAATTCATTCGGAACAAAAATATGGAGAGAGCTGATGATTGAGGATTTCAGAGACGAGCGACGGGCACGCTTAAGGTACTGAAGATAGGTGGGGGGTGCTCGAGCAAATGTCACTCGAAACGTCATCCAATTGGCAGTGAGCTGAAAAAAAATTCAAAATGGCGAAAAAAAGATGGCCGCCATACAAATTTCGTCAGTGTCCATCTCGAAGGATATAAAAGATGGAAGAGTGGTTTCTTCGCAGAAGATGATCAGGATCCGAAGGTCTACTCAATGAATAGAAAAAAAAATCAAAATGGCGGAATTTATTTTTCCATAGAAAATGTATGGCGAATATTGAGAGAGAGAAGTTGTGAACTATGCAAGGCGGTTGATGCGGTTCTTTGGAGAAATCTCAAAGAAAAATATGGGAAGACATGATGATTGAGGGTTTGGAAGATGGTTAATGAGCCCGGGTAGAGTATTGTAGATAGATGGGGGCTGCTCAAACAAAAAATACTCAGAACCTCATCCAATTGGCACTAAGGTGAAAAAAATCCAAAATGGCGGATTCAAGATGGCGGCTATACAAATTTCGTTGGTGTCTATCTCACCAAGTATAAAAGATGGAAGAGTGGTTTATTTGAAAAATATGACCAAAAACCAAAAATCAACTAGATGAACAGAAAAAGAAAAGATGGCGGAATTTATGTTTTGGAATTTATGAAGATAGGTGAGAGGTGCTCAATCTAAAAGTACTCGAAACCTCATCCAACTGGCAGTGATCAAAAAAAAATACCAAAATGGCGGATTCAAGATGGCGGCTATAAAAATTTCGTCGGTGTCTATCTCACCAAGTATAAAAGATGGAAGAGTAGTTTCTTTGAAAAATATGATCAAGAAATAAAGATATACTTGATGAACAGAAAAAAAATCAAGAGTGCGGAATTATATTTTCACACAAAAAAAAAATATATATTCATTAATGGTTTCGTATAGAAGAAAAAAATGTATGCGGAGGAAAAATATGGAAAGAGCTGATGATTGAAGATTTTGAAGATGGGTGAGGCACGGCACATCCAGGGTATTAAAGATAGGTGGAGGCTGCTCAAACAAAAACAACCTACTCGAAACCCCGCGGTCCGCTTTAGCGGGCCGCGCAGCCACGCGCCCTACTAGTTATATCTAGTACCTAATCGCATTCATTTATTACTTATAATAGGTACTTAACTTAGTTCATCAATCCTTTTACAAATAATGTTTAGAATAACATATAATATAGGTACAGTCTGGAATATTTTAACAAACCTGCCACATAAAAAAACCTGGAATAATGGAAAAAATAATTCAAGGCCAAAGAAATTATTATATAAATTAAAATATTATTAGGTACCTAATACATTTAGGTAGGTAAGTGTGGCCGATTCTGTTGTACACAATCTCTAAACTTAAACTAAATTGACAGGTTTAAAAATAGTGCTATCCCCTTAAGCAGGGAGGATTGTGAAAGAGACAAGAATATATTTAGACCTGTCATTTTAGTTTAGATTTAGAGATTGTGTACAACAGAATCGGCCACACTACCTATATACAATTCGTTCATTGTTAATGTATGGGAACAATGAAAGTTTGACTTTTGAACAAATCACGTTTTTTTTTAAATTTCAGTATCAATTTACATGTTTAGTGATAAATATCTTATAGTGACAAAATCGCTTATCTTTCCAATCCTGTATTATATAGGTATACTTAGCACATATTGTGTTAGATAGGAGTAAGACATAGGATGAGCACTTTTCGATTTCGGGCAAACTTTCTATTTCATATGATGTAACCGCACGATAAATTATCAACGCTTTTACGAGAACATGCGAACTGCGATAGTTATTGTTCAAGAGTATAAGTAATTAAATATTTCTAAGATAACATAAGTAGGTATGGTAAGACTGATTACAATTTATATATGAGGTAAGTAATAGTAGGGGAGCCCAAGAGGGGATTTTTGGATTTACTCGAGCGCGTCAGATTAAGATCTGGGAGGCATCTTGCATCCTGCTGAGTACCCTCTACCATATATAAGCCCTTTATATAGAGCCACGCGCAAAATAAAATAAATGATGGACAGAAATACTCAGAAACATCAGATTAACATATGGTGGGTTAATTACGAGCTACGAAAAGTTATATTTAGAAAATCAGACTATTTGAACGTAACGTAAGAGAGTGGGAGTGGTGTTACAAAGCTGCAAAAAAAAAACGGTATCTTGACCTTCTCGAATCTCGAGGGTGGTTGAATTTTTTTTTCTATTTTGAAGGAAATGATGCAAAAATAACAAAAAGATATAATCAGCCGATTTCCACAAGCCGAAGCGAAGTACCTAATAAAAATCGTCTATTGCAGATGAGAGCGTGCAGCTAGAAGCTTTCCCCACCACTGAAATGGAAAACCTTATATGTATAAACATTTATTCTTCCTATCAACTAATCTACAAAATGTAATAAATAGGTCCCGACGACGCTCGAGTAAATCCACTTAATTAGCATCCTCGGCTCCCCTACCATATCTGTATGCCTAATATACGTATGTATAGACAATATATCTATTAATATAATAAAACTGTAACAGATCCAATTCTGTACATTGAAGATATTTTGTAAATTTTTACTGGAGGGCACTGTATAATCGATACTGAATCCAAAACTGCAATTTTTTTCATTTTTGTCTGTCTGTCTGTCTGTCTGTCTGTCTGTCTGTCTGTATCTTGGCCGCGCATCACGCCGAAACTACTGAATGGATTCGAATGAAACTTGGTACGATTTGAGTTTATACTCCGAGGTAGGACATAGGATACTTTTTATCCCGAAATTCAGCACGGTTCCCTTGGGAGAGGGGAAGAAAGTTAAAACGTGTATTTAGCTGTAATTCCTTAACGCGTAGTTCGATTTCACTCATTCTTTTTTTGTCAGAAAGGTAATAAAGTATTATTCCGTAAATATTTCAAGGTCATAGGTTTTTTAGTTCAGAAATGACAGACATTTATTGGGTTCTAATAACTTGGGCCCCGGATCTTTGAACGTACGGCTTATTTTAAACTGGTGTGCGTTTAAATTTATGTTTGTCGGTCTGTATATTTGTTCCAGCTAATCTCCGAAACGGCTGGATCGATTTTAATGGAACTTTCAATGTTATAAGGAGTAACTTAGGCTACATTTAGTTTAGGTACATAAAAGCATTATGGGATTCGATCCGATCTTATATAAAAACTTATATCTACGCGAACGAAGTTGCGGGGATCAGCTAGTAAGTAATAATGGTAAACAAAGCTAATTTTAAAAACTTGTAAAACTAGGCGGCGGAGACTAGCCAACTTATAAGCAGGAGGTATTATAGTGCACAAGTGTGTGCGCACACACGGGTGCACTCTCTATTATTCACTCTCATAGTCTGGGATGGCAATGCGCCACGACCGGAGAGAGATCAGACGCAGGACCGACGGCTCTACGTGCTCTCCGAAACACAGGGGTGTATCTAACAGCACCAGCCACCAACTTCCAACTCTAGGCTGGCACTGAGAATTCGGGAATCGAATCCAGGACCTCGAGATCCGCAGTCGACCACGCCAACCGCTAGACCACCGGGGCATTTGGCTCTTGCAATAATTTACCTCTTGCAAACTTGCAATAATTACGAAAGCACCAAAGCGAATATATTTAAAATCAATGACATAAGAGTGAAAGGATAGCATAGGGCAAATGGCATGCAAAACACCATACACCCATTCCCGTCATGTAACGTCCCTGTTAGCCATGCGAATCACGCGCAGCTTTCACTACACTCGCGGACGTATCCTGGTGATCTACGCAGTCGCATTTCTCGTGGACGCCACTCTACAATTCTATTGGCTAGTAATATAATTAATAAAGGTAATTTCAATTCTCCGTACCTCTAGTGTACGAAGCGTGGGTACCAAGTACCAACGTGTATGTACCTATGTACACAACATATGTAGTAGTAACGTCTCTATACCTACCTGTAATAGCACAATTTTTATTAAATAAGAAGCACGTACTTAGTGTACGTGAACATTTTTTTAGAATAAGAATATTTGCCATTGGTACTGAACGTGATTAAGGCTGGCTTTCCCCTTGATAGTCCTCCCCTTTCCCCTCCAGAAAAGCGTAAAGCTTGTTCTACGAGTAGATACAACAATAGTGCACCGGGTGCGGTGGGGTTTGAATCGTCGTCCTTTCGGTTTACTGTAAACGCCTAAGCCCTCATACGCATTAGCGGTCAACCGCGTACGCGGCTGACCACGCGGCTAGCCGCTTTTATATTTTTATATGCAACCGCTCATTTTGTACGCACTAAACCGCGACGAAATTCTATGAAGAAGCTAAGCCTCGCGGTCAGCCGCGTACGCGGTTGACCGCTAATGCGTATGAGGGCTTACGGTGATAGTCCTGCATTTGAAGCTATAAAGAGATTACCAAATGGCAAATACCATACAAAGTTAATAACTTAATTTAGCGGCCGAAAATGTAATGGTCATAACGTCATCAATCAATCACTGACGCTTCATTAATATTAAGGGCTTGTTTCACCACCTTCCGATAAGTGTCAGATAGCCTAAACGTAATGTCTCTTTCTTACTTTAATTTATGTGACAAAGACAAAAGTTGTGAATAAGCTTTCCGACACTTATCAGAAGGGGGCGAAACAGCTAGGCCCTAAGTGTCTGATTTTTTACATTTTATTCATATAATAACAAAATGTTAAAAAACAATCGAGATTGGAACCGTCTGAAGCGCTAAGATTCGTTCAGTAATCAGTCGTAAAGGAAACGGAAAAAAGTACCGTTTCACAATACATTACAATATTTTCATACGTGTAGGTGTAGGTATGTACATAACTATGTATGGCCATTGCAATATGACGTAGCTGCCTACCCTACCTACAACCAGCCTTAATGATCGATTAGGGACCTACTGATAAAATTAATTTAAACTTATTATCTGATTCATTACACGCCATTTATTTCATTGGCAAGGATTAAAAAAATTAATGAAGCAGATTCGATTCATGATAAGTACATTTTTGTTCTTGTTGTAATGTGTATAACAACTGTTAATGGTTATTTCTCCGAATCCGTACGCAGCAATGCATTACATATTTTTAAAGTTATTAAATGTATGGGTTGATTTTTCGCTACGTAGTGAAGTAAAGAGTAGATAGCAAGGTATACCCGCGACTTCATAATATGACTCTTGTATTTTTTATACATACTTATATCCATACATATAATAAAATCGTAGAATTGCCGTATCTGTACATTGAAGATTTTTGCAAAATAATAACTGGGGGATGTTAGGGGTAAGTAATATAACGTAAAATAGCTATTTTTGAAATTTTTGTCCGTTTGTCTGTTTATCTGTTTGTCTGTATGTTTGTGCGCGCATCACGTAAAAACTACCGAATGGATTGAAATGAAACTCGGCATGATTTAAGTTCATACTATGGAGTAACATATAGGATACTTTTTATCCCGAAATTTAGCACGGTTAATTAGTTTACTTGCTAATCAAGATTACTGGCTAATCTCTGAAAGGCTGGACCGATTTTGATGGGACTTTCACTGGCGGATGTTTACATTTTGATTTTTTTTTTTTTTTTTTTAGGATCATTAAACTGGTTACAATTTTTATATCTATCTTAATAAATTACACAAAATATGTACTACACTAATTGGAACCTTCTCGAAATGACCACAGCATTCTTAAGTCACAGAAAAACTAAAGCTAATTACAATATGTGTATACAAACGAAAATACCTACAATACTATAAATAATAATACTTAGTACTTAATGAACAAAGAAAGAGAAATAAAAAAAAAATACAATATATATATAAGATAATTTATAAAGGGTGTTACAGAGATACTAAGTTAAATGTAATGAAGTTACAGCCTCAAGCTTTTCCTAAAAGAGGTCAAAGAACTTGTGAATATGTCGCAGTTGCTCCTGTGGGAGTTAATTAAGGAGCATATGCGGTAGATCGGAGCGTGTTGCCCTTTTTTTTTTTTTTTTTTTTTTTTTTTTTACGCTGGGAAATGCATTTACGCACACCTTTCGGAAGTAGCGCAGCGGACTGCGACGCTTCCGGAAGGTAGTGTGGGACTCAGGCAGGCCAAGAAGTGGCCAGAATACCCACTAAAACCCAGCGATGTTCCTCCGTGTCGCCTGGTGGCTGGGTTACGGGTACACTTGCGCAATCATCCGCGACCCAGCCGGCGCCGTCCGCCGAGGCAGACCCTCCACCGGGGGACCTAAAGGCCCCCTAACACCGTCTGAGGCGCACCAGGAACATAATGGTGCGCCTCCCGACCCGAGGCGTCTCAACGGGCGACGGATACACCATTCCATCACCCGGAGCTCCTCGCTAGAGGCAACCCTCAAGAGGGCCACACCCGCAGGCGACCCTCAAGAGGTTCACCCCTCGTGTAATTTTTTATAGAGGTTTTCTTCCTCGCGGCCCCTCGCTCAGTGCGTGGGGCCCCCGGTTCCGCTCAGTGCGGATTACGGGTTGCCCGACGGTGGCCGAAGCCAGCGCCCACCGGCCATAAAGACCAGCGGACCCGCCGCGCATAGCGTTTCCACCCCCTCCTGTAATTTTTTAACGAGGTTTTCTTCCTCCCGGCCCGAAAGCCTCCCCCCCAATTGTCGCCGCCCGGAGTCTCCACAGTCCACTCTGATGAACAGAGAAGTACCAGGATCCTCCAAGCGGCAACCCCCTGCTGGTTTTGGTCCGCGCCGGGTTTCCCCGGTACCTCCCATATCTGGGAGGCGTTCCCCCATCCGCCACCGGGGGGACGCGCCCGATGGGGGACCAGCAACCCCACACGGGGGAGCGTGTTGCCCTGCCCTGGTGCGACAGAAAGGTAGCTTAAACGGTTTCCGATTATGTAGACGGCTGCCGAGACGCGGAACGCTAAATTTTTTTTTTGATCTGTCTAACCATCTGCCAGTGAACTTTTAACAGTTTTTAGCATGACATGAGCTCAAAAGGAGCTTAGGAAAAACAAAATGATTCCAACGGGATTTTTAAAAACTAATATATATCCACGCGAACGAAGTCGCGGGTTTCCGCTTGTTTAAAATATAGCAATATAAAGCAAGTTCAACTGCCGTAACAAAGATTCTTGAAAAAAAATATTTTATTTTTTCAATTTATTATAAGTAATTTTAGAAAACTGTGGAAGAAAGCACTGGATAGCCAATAAAGATTGTTGACTTGGGGAGTCGCCAATTTTGAAAATAAGTTGTAAATAGAAAAAATATAGTTTTGAGCTTTGTTTAAAAATTTTTTTCGTGTATTCTTAAAGCCAAAAAAATATTTTTTCTCCGAGCCCTGCGCCCCAACGTTTTCTATTGCTTTTTATGTAACTTTTGGTTTTGGGCCATCGATTTACATAATACCTAAGTACATAATGAATATTATGTAAATTTGAAGTAGGTAATTGTGTTCATTTCATTCAGAAGTTATGAAATCTGTAAAAGACGGATATATAGACAGACATAATATGGACGGATAGACAGACAAGTGAAGTAAACTCGTTACCCTCGCTTCGCTCGATCAAAAATTGTTGTAGCGCCAAAATAATCAGCTGTGGACCGACCCTTAATTTACAACGAGATTGAAAGAACAATGAATAAAAGTAATTATCCTTTGTACCCGAGGCGGCTACTCGTTAACACACATTTCAACCAGCACGAACCAATATCTACATTTTTCCATATAAAAGATTGGGGTCGTGCATTTCGCACACATAAACAAGAAGGATGGTTATAATAGGTACAAAATTAGCTCGTCTTTCTTCCTGCCAAGCCGCCCGGTATTTTAACGAGCGACTTGCGTGCCCAAAAAAGTGGTCGCCAATCAACAATCGCTCTAATTGCTTGAAAAATGCTGCGATTATTATGTAACCGAAGATTTTTATAATTAAAAAATATTTTAAAGGACGAAAGCCAATACACCTCTTATTTATACAACTATTTATTAATAGTAGTTTAATAACTACACAAGTATACATCATCATGATCATCATGATCAACCCATTACCGGCTCACTACAGACTAGAGCACGGGTCTCCTCTCAGAGTGAGAAGGGTTTTAGTCTACCACGCTGGCCAAGCAGATTGGCAGACTTCACACACCTTTGAGAACGTTATGGAGAACTCTCAGGCATGCAGGTTTCCTCACGATGTTTTCCTTCACCGTTAAAGCAAGTGATATTTAAATACTTAAAACGCACATAACTCCGAAAAGTTAGAGGTGCGTGCCCGGGATCGAACCCACGACCTCCGATTAGAAGTCGGTCGTCCTAACCACTAGGCTAGCACAATTATACATACCTACTTAATAATAATATATAACTATGTATGACTTTTGTATACCTAAGTGTTATCTAACATTAAGAAAAAATAATAAATACCTAATTAACTATCACACTAATATTAGAAAGGCGAACGTTTGTGTGTATATGTTTATTACTCTTTAACGCCGCAACTACTGAACCGATTGGGCTGAAATTTGGAATGGAAATAAACTATACCCTGGAATAGCACATAGACATTTTTATCCTGGAAGAAACCACAATTCCCGCGGAATTTTGAACAAATCTAAATTTGCTACAGCAATCTACAACCACAGCTATAGGTAGATTACTATAGCAAATTTCCTTGAAAATAAGTATAAAGGTTGGAAAAGAGAGTGGGAACGGTAACCGGAAATCCACGATTCCCTCGGGATTTTTGAGAAACCGAAATTCACGCGGGCGAAGCCGCGGGCAAAAGCTAGTACAAAATAAAAATGACAATGTTTTCTGATTGATACTGTTATTTACAGAGAAAGAATCGTAAGCTGCTCGGGCTTCTGTTTTGGTTAATAAATCCAGCGAGCCCCGCATCTCACGCAGGAAAATCAAAATTCACCACTAATATTATGTCTTGTAAGTTTCTATTACGTATTTTCATTTCTTTTTATTGTCTACTTACTTAAAAATTGGGTGTTCTGTAAAGTCGGTTTACGGACGATAATTTTATGTGATAACATCCTAAGAAAACAAAAAGAGATAGATGCGTAACGCTTTGGCCGATCGTGCCTTCCCTATCGCTTGTTCCGCGTTCTCGCTTGCACGCGGTACGTGACAATGAGTCATGCTTTTTCGTGCGTGTAGCCGGCGTTCATCGATTTGTAAGACGTTATCACGGCAAAAAAGCAAAGAGTAATATTTTACTTTATGGTTTTCAGATGAAGGGAACTCCAACCCGGGCAACTTTGCCTCCGTGTTTTCACCGCGTATGGATTTCGACCAGTGGAAGCCGTTGACCGGACGCGGAGATCCTCTCCGTAATGATCCCACTTATGACTATGAACCACCTGTTTTAGAAAAAGTTCATTACTGGGCCGACGATAGCCGCATCGAAAGAGAGCAAGATCGAAAGTCTGAAGTGTTAGTGCTCGGCATTTCTTCTCGGAAACCCAGTGTTACCTCCAAGCCACCGATGCCGCCGAGACGGCATTCCAGACCACCACTATTTCCATCGAAATATGAAGACTTCACTTATAAGTTTGGGGATAATTTTCCGATGACTATTCTCGTCCCGCCACCGCCGCCCCCACCTGGACATAATCCCTCTTTATTTATTCTATCTCAAGAAAACGCGCCAATGCCCACACCTCCTCCCAAATTAGCGATTGCTGATTCGACTACAATTACGAGAGACACTACAATAATTCCAGAAGTTAGGCTAACATCTTATGCTTTGCAAGAAGCTAATCTTGTATATCAAGCTTCAACAACCAAACAGAATTGGTTCCACGACTACAATAAAACTACGAATATCCCAAATAATACCGTAAGTAGCGATTACGCGGGTTGGGGTCCAACCACACCATTTGAAGATGTTAATGATACGCATAACCTTATATCACATATAGATCACCATAATGTCGAATTCACTAAAGAACCTCTTTTTTACTATAAACCTGTGCTTTCGGAGGCCCCTCCTCCTCGCCGCGCATCTACAAGTCCGTTAATTCTGTCAACATTTTTACCAACTGCAATACCTCCAACAATTAGTTATACGGAGGAGACATGGCCGTCTAGAGAAACAATACCAGAAACAACAACGGAAACTACAAACTATTTTACAGAAACAACTACCGAAAAAAGGTACACAGAATCTTTACATTCCACTCCAAAGCCACTGCTGAAACCAAAACCGAATATTATAGATATGTTGGGTCCAATGATAACCATGCCGATGGTAACAGATCCAGATAGACCAGAAGACAATTTATATGCTCATGCATCTGACACTATACAAATATTCAAGGACCCCTCATTGGTAGATGTTGTGAACTTGGACATTATGCAAACAATGCAACCGCCTCCTCCAATTAAATTTTCAGAAAATACAACGCCACAGCTGATTGAACGCTTTAATATAAATCCACATATTTTAAATAATATACTCCACGAAAAACCTGTAATGCACACCCATGATCCTTATCTTCACATGCGTTTCACTACTCCAATGTCTGTTACTGTAGCTCCATCTCACGATGATCGGTCTACAACTGAAGCACAATCCTTACCTACCTACTTAATTATACAAGGACATTCTAAAGTTAAAACCTATGGATCTAAACCGAAAGTGAGTGGTTCGATAAGTAATGAAATTCCTCATCCCAATGAGACGACTGAAGTTAAGCACTTACATCCAATTAAGGACAAATATTCAAAAAAATCGGATAAAATGGATAAGAATAGAGAGGGCCGAGCACAAAATTTAAAATCATTGATAGATAACGGTTTAGGTTCGATAGAAATACAGGAAGCTGATGTAGGTATAAAGTACGATGTAAGTGATGGGAGTGAAGTACCGGTAGAAATATACAGAAAGGGTATTGTTGACAGTGATGAAAATGATTACTCTAAAACCCACACTAAAGAAAATCGTAACAAGAGACAAATAGACCTTGAAACCATAATGTCTTTTGATGAGGATTCCTTAGAAGAACTTGCTTTCAATTTTTTTGACAATAAAAAGAATAAAACAGGAGTAACCGGGCTAATAGCCCAAGCTATAAGCGACGACACAGAGTCTATTGAAGACGTTAATGATCAAGAAGATGATAGATAAAGATTGTATATTTTCGAACAATAGACTCAATTTATAACAATTTTAGGACAAATTCTCCCATAATTTTTTTTTTCTTTATAGATTTTAACTGTAGGTAAGTATCGAAAAAATGTACTTTTTGACCAAAAATGTACCAATGGAAAAAATGTACCATACCTATATTCTGTTATTATTTATGAGAAGTCTACGTAATTGCGATAATATGTATAATTATGAATAATGACTTCTTTGCAATAGTTGCAATACAACGAATTTTTCAACAAGAATGAATGTTTTAACAAGAGTAGGTACCTACATACAGTATACCTATTATATATCTAAGTAATAAGTAACTAATGTTTAGCTTATTTTTTGTAATGCATGATTTTATACATTTACTAAATATACTTATTTACATTTTTATATACTTAAGTAATTTAAGTTCTTTATGTTAAACGTTCCCACCGTCATATTATGTCTCCATCATAAAGGCTAGGTAGGTACATTCGAATATTATGTAATATCTAAGTAATTAATATAGTATGTAATAATAATAACACAATACATAGGTACGAGTACCTATAGGTAGAGGTACCCATGTTGGGGACGTTAAATAACGTCACTATAGTTGGGACATTACAAACGTGCGAATCGAGTCATAAATTATTTTTATTGGAATTCTTGCTCGCACTTACAGGCCTTATGGAACTGAGAGTTGAGACCTGTTTCTCTGGTGTTGTGTGTAACAGTAAAAAATGATATGTCGATAGTCGGTCTTTATAACAGTGAGATATTATAATCATATAAAAATATAGGTCATATAAAGAGCGAGAGAGAGCCCTCACAACCCTATGATCGTAATGTTTCATGGCTCAGGTCGCACTTTTGTAATGTCCCTACTATAGGTGTACACTGTTTAACTGAGACGATGGTAGGGAAGGATTGAGGGAGGAGTGACGATTAGGTACAAGAGAGATAACCTTATTATTTATTAAATAGATACCTACCCAATGTAGTGAAGTTGATGTACTTTTCGTAGAGAAACACCTCATGACAACAAGTGTAAATTGAAAATTTAAAAAACCCCCGACATACGCCATTTTATGGCGGCGGCCATCTTGATTCTGCTAGTCAAGCCCTTTCATTTGATACCCATATTAAGGGAGTTGTGAAAAAATATGTAATCCGCCATTTTGTAGCGGCGGCCATCTTGGACCAATTTTCATCAAACATAGCTAACAACACTCTCGACTAAATCACCTTTCGAACAAAAAAAACCGCATTCAAATCGGTCCACCCGTTTGAGCGCCACAGGGGAACAGACAGACACACACACACACACACACACACACACACACACAGACACGTCAAACTTATAACACCCCGTCGTTTTTGCGTCGGGGGTTAAAAATAGATAAATATAAAAAAACTTGAGAAATACTAAGTATAACTACTTACTTTAAAAGGAAGGAAACTAAAATAGACTTAGCCGCAAGTGCAATGTTAGTCACACAGGTTGAGGCCAACTGTTCGCCGTGAGCAAAACACCCTATAGTCCGTTTCAATAGAGTTGAGCTAAAATGTAAACCAACACACCTTTTTTCTAAAAAACTACAGAATGGATTGAAATTAAACTTGGCACGATTTAAGTTTGTAGTGTAAACTTAAATCGTGCCAAGTTTCATTAAAATCCATTCTGTAGTTTTTTAGCAAAAAGGTTTGTTGGTTTACATTTTAGCTCAACTCTATTGAAACGGACTATACAATTATATACAGATGTTCTTGTTTTTTTTATGTTAAGTATATTTATATATTCCACAGTCGACTGAGTAATATATACCTAATTATTATGAAATATTTTAATTAGGTACTTATTATTTAAAACCTGTTTTTCTTTTTCAAAGAGTACACTATATTAAATTATTTGAATTGAACATGATTAAACTGAACTATGCCCGCGAGAGATATTTCATACCTATTTATTTAGTAATTGATTTTAGTATCGTAAAATGAATATTTATTAAAAAACTATTTACACAACCATTTGTTTGTATTTTTAACCTAGAATTCCGAAGTAAATAAAACAAGTAAGTGTCTGCCCATCTGTCGGTCTGTAGAATAGAATAGAATAGAAAAGTTTTTTATTCAAATAAACTTTTACAAGTGCTTTTGAATAGTCAGATGAATCTACCACTGGTTCGGAATGCCGTTCCAACCGAGAAGAACCAGCAAGAAACTCGGCGGTTGCTCTTTTCCAAATTTACAATATCAATATAACAATTTTATGGTAAGTACATGATTGAATTGCCGTCTCGCGCATTGCTGGAACGAGTCAAATCCACGCCTTTTTATCATTTATATAAGTAATCATAATTTTATTCAGATAAACTTTCGGAAGCGTTTACGAATCGACAAATGAATCTACCACAGGTTCGGAATGGTGCTTACAATTCTACACATGTGAAGAAGGGCAGACAAAAGTAGCCCCATTTCCGACGGTGGCACCCGTTCACGAGCATGACGCATGATCCAGCCATTGCTTCGCTCAACCATATTCGAGGGAACGTAACAACCCGCACCACACGACACCACCACAGAAATGTTTAAAGAGAGCGTGACATACTTAGGCTACCCATGATCAAAGCATCGAATTGAACACCAATAATCAAATACTCGGTTTAAGACATTGAGAAATTGCTCCATGCTTTTTTATCATTTATATAATCTTCAATTGTATAATATGCTTTTTTTATGAGCATATTTTTAATAGAGTTCTTAAACTTGTGTAAAGGCAAGTCTAAGATTGCTTGTGGAATTTTATTATAGAACATTACGCCCATTCCCACAAATGACCTTTGGACCCTTTTGAGGCGTAACTGAGGAATCACGAGCCTATTTCTATTTCTTAATTGCCTGTCGTGTAATTCGCACTTTTTAATGTAACTGTGAATGTTTTGCCTGACAAAAATTATATTGTTATAGATATATTGAGAAGCTACCGTAAGAATACCTATTTCTTTAAATTTCTCTCGAAGGGAATCCCGCGGTTTTAAATTATAAATTGCGCGAATTGCCCTTTTTTGTAAAACGAAAATTTTTTCAATATCAGCCGCTTTACCCCATAGTATGAGTCCATACGACATAATACTATATCTAAGATAGATAGATACTAATCTGTCTGTGTTTCAAAGCTGCAAAGTTGAAAGGAACAGTTATAATAGTATATTGCAACCACTTTGGGTCAACGTTGTAAACCAAATACCAAAATTTCAGGTTTGTAACTCATTTCGTTTACGAGCTAAAGACCTGTGAGACACGGACAGACAAACAGACAGACAGACAGCAGAATGACATTAATAGGGCTCCGTTGTTTACCCATTGGGTACGGAACCCTAATAAAAACGTAAATCTATCGAATTTTCATCAAATAAAATTAAAGGTAGGTCCTAATATTAAACATAAACCGTGCGACCGCGTGCTTTCAAATTATCTAAGTAAGTAATTCACGTATTTTCAAAAAGCGTAGGTAAGTACTTAGTCGGATTTTAGTAATTGAACTTAATCTCGTTCTAATTATGTGTAGGTTTAGATTGGCACTTCTAGGAAAAAAGACGTAGGTATGCGGCTCCGGCGCGGGCGCGGCGGACGCGGCCCACTGACACACACGTTTCTTACCATCCTCTTCGTGGAAACACACTGCCAACCAAGACAAAGTGAAAGCTGCTTATAAACCTATAAAGCCACCGTTTATTGCAATCCCTACAATTCATAGAAAATCATGAATCACGAACAGTCCACTAGTTTCCAAACTTCGACGTCGTCGGTCCACCGGTGTTCCTTGAGTGCTGTGTCCGTTAAGAGAGCATATAAATGCTGAACAAGTACAAAATGCTCTTCACAATTTGAAGGCACTCGGATGGGTCCTTTGATAGGGATGTCGACGTCGTATTACACCAGTCAGCCCGACAGAGGCACACCCTGTATTCAGCATCAGCAAGCCTAGAAAAGGAAAATTCAGCATTTCGGTAAGATGTAGCCAAAAAACCGATTAATTGTATGAACGCTGGAGATAATTAAAACTGCCATACCCCGAGTCCCGACCGAGTTAGTCCTTTTCCATAGACTACATCGGTCACTTAACGCCAGGTGAGCTGGCAGGTCATCTAATCATCGAATAAACAAGTATAAATTAAAAATTTAAAAAACCCCCGACATTCGCCATTTTGTGGTGGCTGCCATCTTGTATTTGCAATAGTGCTATTCTACTAGTCAAGCCCTTTCATTTGATACCCATATTGAGGGAGTTGTGAAAAAATATGTAATCCGCCATTTTGTAGCGGCGGCCATCTTTGATCGATTTTCATCAAACAGCTAACAACCCTCCTAATTACCCTTTCAAACAAAAAAAACTGCGTTCAAATCGGTCCAGCCGTTTAAGCGCTATAGGGGAACAGACAAACACACACACACACACAGACACGTCAAACTTATAACACCCCGTCGTTTTTGCGTCGGGGGTTAAAAAAAGGGAGATTTCAAATTATTTTTCATTTATTTTGGTTGTTTACCGTTCCAATTTACAAGTCATGGCTCTTGTGGGTGTGACCATAGATCTCGGAAACGGGTCTGTGCTGCTGACTTGATAACAACCCCGTTGCACAATCCACGCATGCTTAGCTCGAGCGGTCCAAGATCGGACGAAACACATCGCGTTGTCTGTACAGATGGAAGATGTGTTTGTTCTGACACGCAAAACTATATCTATCTCATCCGATGGTAATGTTACGAAATACAAACTTTTAAGGTGCGTCCAGACTTGAACATTTCACCGAACCGAACAGCGAACATTTCGGCGAACTTGTTACGCTCAATGTGGACGGCGCGCTTGGAGCGCTTGAGATGGGTTACTGCGTAACATTCGCCGAAATGTTCGCTGTTCGGTTCGGTGAAATGTTCAAGTCTGGACGCACCTTTAGGTAGGCAGGATCACAATGCACACGCTTTGCAAAAAGTCATCAAAAGACGGATCGATAGAGAATTAGAGATCAGAATAATTCCAAGTAGGTACCTACCTAGCTTCTCGTACAAAAACTACTTAATTTTCGATAAGATTGTCACTATTTTCAGTTTAGTAGATAGAGTACGCGACAAGACGATCAGGCGACGTATGAGTCTGTACCAGCGACCATTTCTGTACCTAAACAACAAGCCTTCATTACGCAGGCCCTCTAGGTACTTTGTTTTGAATCGAAATTACCTACGCCTGTCTTTTATAATATAAAACCTAATCTATCTTCTTATCTATATCTATCTATACATATAATAAAATCGTGTAATTCAATAACGCGTGGGCCGCGTTTCATTTCATTCATTCTTTTTTGTTAGAAAGTACATACTTTAAAGATTACCTACTAATCTCTAAAAGGCTGGATCGATTTTGATGGGACTTTCACTGGTGGATGTTTACATTTTGATCTACCTAAACATTCGCCAGTGAACTTTTAACAGTTTTTAGCATGATATGAGCTCAAAGGAGCTTAGGAAAACAAAATGATTCCTACGGGATTTTTAAAAACCAATATATATATCCACGCGAACGAAGTCACGGGTGTCCGCTTGTCTTTAATAGAGTTAATTGTAAGTTAGCACCTCTAGAACAATTAAGTAAGTAAGTACGACTATTGTTGAACTCCTGCGCAGACTTAACAAATTCTCCACCGCACAGGTGCTCGCTGCGGTGAGTTGACGAACAATTGTAACAAAGCAATGCCGACGATTCATTCACACATGCATACATAAGTAGAAGTATCGACACCCTTGTAAATCGAATATCGTTTACACTCATGGCTTGGGAAATAAACGTTGTTTAATTGGGTTTGCTTTAGTAGTTGCTTTGATAACTATAATTTTTAAATAGGTACCCAGCCAGGGTCCAGCTATTGCACCGTAGAGTCAACAAAACGACATCGCTCTGACTGTTTTGACAATAATGTGCAAAGAGAATAAAAATTAAAAAACCCACCTATAGGGTAAATAGGTACATTCTCTTTAGTTGCTCTTTAGTCAGTTCTTTGTTTTTGAGGCATCTCTTATCTTATTCTCTTGCAAGGGCGTCGCCAGCCGCTGGCCAAGGGGGGGGGCAAGTTGATGATATTATAGTATGCGAAAAGTGTAAAATAGGCCAGTCATATTTGACACAAAAAATCGCTAAAATCGCAATCAAATGGCTAGTTCAGATTTTTTTGCATGTTGTTAGGACCACTAACAGTAGTCTAAATCCAATTTTGCAACTTCGAAAGACTTGTGCTAACTTTGCAGCACACGAAAAACCACGTAATTTTTTCTATATACTTAAGTCCTACACTATGCGCTTTTAAGAAAATTATTTTTTGTACGTTTTTAAAGTAGACTAAAATTGCTACTATTTAAAACCAGAATCAGCTCTGTAAATTCAATATTTCCAAAAAAATGAAAATTTAAGATATGGTCAATTTTAAAGTCCGATATCGGGGATAATACTCATTTTACTGGTAAATTTAAATGAAAAAATGTTGTAATAAATATAATTAGCTATAATTTATACGTAAAATGACGTCTGTAATTTAATTATAGTTTACCTACAAATCCAAAAAATGGGAATATTGCATTTTTCGCTTTAGTTTGTTTAAAGGTAGTTTGAAAGAAAAAACCATGCAGGTAAATCCACAAGAAATATACATTTGAACTATTATTATAATATTTATAATGTTATTTATGAACAAAATAGGTAAGTAGCTTCAGTAAGTAAGGTTTGCTGTTCATTAATGTGTGAGTAAACTATTTATTTATTTATTTATTTGAAAAGGACAATCAACAGGTTACATAACAAAACATGAGTAAACACACGATATAAATATACAAAAAAATTGCTATAATGTAGACCCACTTATGGATTGCCTCAGCTTGCGATATAAGAAAAATGTTAGTAAGAGAGAGAGACAAAAAAACAAAAAGAAAAAAAACAATAGAGCAAACAAAAGCAAAAACTAGAAACTATCTCTAAACACATAAATTAATAAAATACGCAAAAAACAAAAATCTATAATATAATAAAACTGTAACAGATCCAATTCTGTACATTGAAGATATTTTGAAAATTTTTATAACTATACTTATATTTTTAAAACTATATGGTCTAGACGTCGTTCTGTCCTTAAATTAAAGCTTATTAGATTTTTTATAACATTTTTACCTATAATTTTACTCGTAAAATGAGTAGTTATTATCCCTAAAATCGCGGTCGAAAATTGACCAAATCTTAAAATTTCACTTTTTAGGAAAAAAATTCTCCTAAAAAGTGAAATTTTGTAGTGAGCTGCATCTCGGTAAGTATTGAACTGACAGAGCTGGTTCTGGTCTCAAATTGTAACAATTTTAGTCTGCTTTAAAACTGTATAGAAAGTATTTAAAAAATGCGTAGTTTAGGACTTATATTGCTCAGCACTCATAATATCCTTGAAATGCAGTGTTTCATAATAAATATCAATAATAATATAATTACTTTTTTTTAATAAATAAGATTACAAATATTTAATATCAATACTTAATAATAGTTTAAATATATATTTCTTGTGGATGTATACAGGTTTTTCTTTCAAACTACCTTCAAAACAAAATAAAGTAAAAAATGCAATTTTCCCATTTTTTTAATTTTTAAGATTTGTAAGTAAACTATATGACCTACAGATGTCGTTTTATGTTTAAATTAAAGCTAATTATATTTACTACAACATTTTTTCATATTTTACCCGTCAAATGAGTATTTTCCCCGATATCGGGGTTTAAAATTGAACAAATCTTAAAATTTCACTTTTGTGAAAATAACTGACAATTTTTGGAGAGCTATATCTCAGTAAATATTGAATTTACAGAGATGGTTCTGGTTTTAAATAGTAGCAATTTTAGTCTACTTTAAAAACGTACAAAAATTATTTTTCTGAAAAACACATAGTTTAGGACTTACTTATATAGAAAAAAAACGAAAAAGTGAAAAAAATTCGTGGTTTTTCAAGTGCTGCAAAGTTAGCACATATATGTCTTTCGAAACTGCAAAATTGAAGACTACTGGTAGTGGTCCTAACAACATATTAAAAAAAAAAACATATTAAAATTTTCTTTAGCATATTTATATTTTTTCAAATCTCTAGGGGGGGGCAGCTGCCCCCCCCTGCCCCTACCTGGCGACGCCCTTGTTCTCTTGATTAACCTAAAACCGTTTCCGGAAGTCCATTTCCTACAGCGTTTTCTATATTCAGTCTACCCGCAATCTGGCAATAAGCTACTTAGCAACGATTTTTTTGGACGGAAATGAACCGTCTAAACACCGACCGTTCATCATTCACGGGCACTGTGCCATAGCAAATATCGTATCGTGCATCGTTCATCGCAAAAATGAACGATGAACGGGGCACCGTCTTGGGTATTGGGCTTTAACCCAAAATTAGTCGGTGCCCCGTTCATTGTTCATTTTTGCGATGAACAATGCACGACACGATATTTGCTATGGCACAGTGCCTGTGAACGATGAACGGTCGGTGTGAGACGGTTCATTTCGATGACTAATCGATGGAGCCTCGAAAAAGAAAGCAAAAATCCCGAAAAATGAACAGTCTAATTTGGGCTTTAGCAGATAATTATGTAAAAATTGTCTGGATTTTTGCCAATAACAACGTTGCTAAGGAATGAATCTACAGACTACAGACATTGATTAGAGAAAATGGCTGTAAATTAAGGCTTTGTTCAAAATTGTTACAGTCTTGATGGTTACGTTAGAGAAATTACCTACTTGTAGATAGATTAGTATATCTATTATGTTCTAAAAGTAGCTATGGAGGGGTTCATCTCATCTTCATCTTATTAAAAATTAAACTTTCCTATTAATGCGGGTTTCACCAAATTAAGAACATATTCCGAAGGGAGTTTCATTTCACATTCTAATTCCATATAAAAGCTTCCCCGTGCCGGGTCACCTAGTAAATAATAACCTTTCTGTAATATTTTTGTATAATATATGGATAATCAACTACCTCTACAGAGAACTGTTGAGGAACATCGGAGCCGGCGAATGTGTCTTCTGCTTGTATCAAACATCCGTCTTTGCAATGGATCCTCACCGTACATTTTATAAGTCAGCGTTCCGTTGTAGCATAATAGAGCCAGTGTATCGTAAATGAGTATCACATAAATACATAAAGGCAGAAGTCGTGATGTCATGGCCTGCCTGATTGAATGTAAGCCATGGAACTTATGTCTATATGTACTGTTATTAGTATACCTATACCTGAGTAATTATGTAAATAGGTACAAGCCCTGTGCCTACAGCGAATCTGCTCAAAATTAAACGACGAAGTCAAAGAATTTCCTGGATTAACTTTGTATACTGAACCAGTCTTTTACTCGACTTTACCCGGCTCGGCATAGAATCCCCAGTTGTCCCCGTATCATGGTGGGGACACGACGATTTTACGATTTTACGACGATTTTATGACGTAAAATCGTCGATAATCGACGAAAAAAAATTTTTGATGAAATAGAAGACTATTATATTATCCTGTCTGGAGATTGTCAGCCGTGTTGTTCACGACCTGTCTGATAAAAAAATATATACTGGTTCGGCCGCCGAGCGTACGTATACTGTACCTTGTTGTACTGCTTTGTATTACAGATTTATTTATATTATTTACTATTTAATATTGGTTATAATAATTACGGTTTGCCGAGTTATATCGCTAAGATTTTAAGGTAAAATAAAAGATAATAATTTTCTTTTTATATTATATTTTTAATTTTCATAAATTGATAACTATTCACTATCGGTGAGGTAACAATTTTTGTAGAACCATATTTCTGCAATCTATAATTTTCTAAACTCACAATCTAACTGGTAATTTCGAGGTGCATTCAAATTATGCTCCAATATTAAGCACTCCAATCCAATGAATCCCCAAAACAAACAGGAAGGGAAACACTTATATTGATTTTACATTCGGCTCTGAAATACGAGTAGCATACAATAAATAAGTTGCACCTAGCGTGCGCGACCGCACTGCGCCGCACCGCTCAACCCATCGCTATGCTTCTCACACCGCGAGTAACAATATCAACTATAAGACGTATCGCTCACATGACCAAGATTCGAGGCGGCCTCACAAAGCGTTCAACAGACGTACCTTCTATGAAGTAAGTATCTGAGCTCACCACCGATGACTGCAGCGCGGCCGAGGCGTCGCCGTCGGCCAGGCGCAGCCACATCCTCGACTCTGTCTATCTATACTGACTATACCAGCAAGACCCACGATAACTCTCAAAAAATGTCCGAGACAACAAGTGCTCACGCGACTTTTTCTTTGTCAATAAATTGCTGTGATGAAATAACGACTAGCTATAATGGAGTAAAGTTATTAGCTAGCTGTTAAATGCCGCGGCCGTTTTTTGGTGAAAAGTTTCTCGTATGTTGAATGAGTTGTGCGAAACAAAGCAATAACACTTAGCGTCAGAACTGAGAACAAATAGACTGACTAGAGAAGCAAGACTACCAATCTAGTGTTTGGTATCGGTAACAAGACTACCAATCTAGTGTTTGGTATTGGTAACAAGACTACCAATCTAGTGTTTGGTATTGGTAACAAGACTACCAATCTAGTGGTAGCAACTAGCAAAACCACCAATCTATAATAGTGATTGGTAGTCTTGCTTCTCTACTCAGTCAATTTGTTCTTAGTTCTGACGCTGAAGCCCAAATTAGACGGTGCCCCGTTCATCGTTCATTTTTGCGATGAACGATGCACGATACGATATTTGCTATGGCACAGTGCCTGTGAACGATGAACGGTCGGTGTTTAGACGGTTCATTTTCGATGACTCATCGATGAAGCCTCGAAAATGAAAGCAAAAATCCCTAAAAATGAACCATCTAATTTGGGCTGTTCTTGCTTTGTTTCGCACAAGTTATTCAACATACGAGTGAAGAGAATAGTCGCCCGCGCCTCGAATGACCGCAAAACCGCTGCCACGCTATATCGCCCGCCTCGAATTCGAAGTGAGCGATTTACCTTATATTTCTTAAATGATAAAACAATATTTTTAAATCTTGTAAAGAGTTGCCTAAGTAGCTAATTAAATAATTTACATAATTATATACCTAAGTTTTAAAATAGAGAAAGTTTATAAAAAAAATACATTACACATTACAGCCACTTTTTTCTACTGTTTGTTATATTTGTTTTATAAATATAAAATTCTAGTGAGAAATTAAAATTTATATTAATTATATTTATCAGGCCGGATCTTGTGTTCTGCTATTATTGCTCCTATGAATTAAAGTTTAAAGATTTTAAGATTCTTTTGCCTAGTCAACAATAATAACAAAACCTCTGGCTGTGTCTATTTTTTTTTACATTTCATTCACATAATTTATTATGTCAAAAAACTTAGCCGTTAGATAGGTGAATACTGAATTATACTAATCACACATCCAAAAGAAAGGTTTTTACAGTAAAAATAAAATATATTTTCAGAAAAAAAAAAAAAACTTGACTTACATGCAACAATGATGCAGCATTCATGGCGATTGTCACTGTTCTTATGAGTAAAGCTACTGGCACATGATGTTATTAAGCAATTGCTACTTAGTATCAACAGTTGATCAGGGTTGACCTGAAGTGCTAACATGCGACGCACGAGAAAATTATCTCTACACTTTTTCTCGTCGAATACAATAGAATTCGACGAGAAAAAGTGTAGAGATAATTTTTTCGTGCGTCGCATGTTAGCCCTGCTGGAGCGCGGGTGTTCTCTAAGCGCGCCGAGTGAGTTTGCCTAGTTTGCAATGCTAGTGTCAATGTATGAAACAAATACATACTTATTGTAACCTAGTATACTCAAAAGTATACAGATGTAGAGCATGCTGATTCTCACGAGAACGCTTCTTTATGAGCACGTGTGTCTGTCGCTTCACAATAAAAATAATAATCGCAAAATTAACATATATTTATAGGACTTTCATCTTTTTTTATTTTTCTAAAGAAGGATGGCTCCAGGAAGACTTGCTTATAATAGTGACGCAAATCTATGGAGCTCATAAGTTGAATAAAATTAATACAATATTTTTGAAATTGAAAAAAAAAAACTGAAGATTTGCAACTGTTGCCCCAAAGCAAACGTTTCTCAAATACCCTTTTAACCCTTTCATAAAATTTTCATTCTCATATTATATTGCTTTAAATACTTAATTAAGGGAATAAGTTTATAATATGGCTACAAGTGTAGCACACGTCAAGTCATGATCTATAGTAGGTACCATTTTTTTAGTACAGTAAACCCTACATAATATTACGCTGTAAAGAGGCAGTGTTAAATGCACGCATGTTTATAAAATAAAGCTGACCTTTTTTCTTTTTTCTTGAAGGCCACAAACCGAAAATAATTTCCATTCAATTTAACTTGGCGGTCTGTTTATTCAATTTCGTCAGTCATCTCAATACATATTATTTTTTTAGTGTTCACGTATACTACGTATTGGTAAGTAGTAGTTTAATTAATCTAGTAAAGGAATAATTAATTATTTTCTAAATTATTATTTTCGGGAAATGATAAGCTTTACAATATCCACAAGCCAAGTCATCTCAATAATTAATCTAGTAAAGGAATTATTAATTATTTTCTAAATTATTATTTTCGGGAAATGATAAGCTTTACAATATCCACAAGCCATATACGTAGGTATACGTGATCTATCAACATATAATCACAGTTTTACAATCCTATCAGTAAGGCAACGAATGTTATTGTGTTGAACATCAGCGGCGGGGGACTCGCGGGGTAGCGGGCGGTGTGGGCCTCGTATCAACCCGCGTTGATCCGTATTGACCGGAACGTGTTTCGAAATATTTTAATGCCGTCTATCGTGCAATATATAATAAACATACATACATAAAAATCATAATTTCTCTGGACACGAAGGTTCTCAGTTATCGGAATATGTACCAAGGATCTACCTACCTACAGGATATAAAGTTTGAAATGATTACGAAGAGAATAAAATGCTCATATATATTAATATCTGGCAGTGTAACACGTAATACTTACACGGGCGGCCGCCCGTGGCGGTCTTTGAAGTCGACAAGACTTCAAAAGAATTGCCTAAGTGTAGGCCACATTGAGAGCGAAGCGCTTCGCTCATATCGCTGCCGCGTCTTTTCATACTTCGGTTCACATGCGAACTACAGAGCTAAACTAAGCTTCGCTTACTTTTCATAGTTGAGCGAATTGAGCGAAGCGAAACGAACTTCGTTTCCAAAGTGGCTTGCGCATAACTGTGAGGATCGTAAAACTATGCTAGAAAGCCCGAATTATTGACACTTGCCAGAAACATAATATTATTTTTAGATAACATTATTTTATGATTCCATCTGTACCTGTGCACTTGTTTTGTCACAATTAAGTAAAAAAAACTTAGTATTTATAATAACAGGAATAAGATTTATTTAAAAATATTATATTAGATGAAATTTTGCATTTAAAATACATATAAATTCAATATACATATATTCATAATATGGTCCAAAATGTTTAATTTCATCTAATTTTTAAACTAACTAATCTATAATTTAAATGCCACATATTCTTCTTACTAAGATAATGTGTCTAATTCTGTTGTACACAAATCTCTAAACTAAACTAAAATGACAAGTCTAAATCTATTGCTATCCTTTTCTGCAGTGAGCACTGTGAAAGAGATAGCAATTTTAGACCTGTCATTTTAGTTTAGGTTTAGAGATTGTGTACAACAGAATTAGCCACAATAATGAAATAAAAGGATATAATTATAGAACTTCAATGTGAAGTATAATGCTTAATTTTGAAATGTTTGTTGGTTAAGAAAAAATAATATGTAATTTTTACAATAAATTACCAAAATATGTAATGTGTAATAAATTACTAATGTAAAATTTAAATCATACAATTAAAAGAACTGTAATGAACATCAATTATAACAACTCAAAATTAGAAATAGATATATGTAGGCTAAATCTCACTAATAGTAATAATATTATACACAAACAATAATTTTATTATTATGTACTATAGTAGAAACAAGGCATGATATACCTACCATGTTTTTACAACAAACATATTTGTACATAATAATATTATTTTTAAATAAATATATATATATATATATATATAAGTATATTATATATGCTACATAAAATGAAATCAAATTACAAGTGACTATTATTATTATTACATTTTATTTTAGAGAAAGGTGTGGAGAATAGGCGACGAGTTGACGGTGGTTAGGTATTTTGTGGTTATAGATACAGCACAATTACATAGTTCACAATGAGACATTTTCCAATATTAAGTCATGATACCCAAGTATACCTAAACCTCACATACCTACTGAAATCTTCTAATATTATTTATAGCAATATAAGTTAAAAGATTTAGGGACCTTCGCCCACCATATTGCCTCAATACCAACTCACTCAAAGTATTAACTAAAGTCAAATTTTAAGGAAAATGCGAGGTTCGCGCATTCAAACCAAAGCATCATACAATTTTAACTTTTAATTTTAAATTTTACTGTATGCGACAATATAAAGCTCTCAATACAGTTATGTACTTAGTGTCGAGTCAGTATTGAGGCAATACGTACATAAGTCAGTGAATATATAAGTTTTAGAGACAAATTACATCACTTATTAAAATGTAATCAATAATCACAAAGTCTAACACATATGTTAAACATTGGAATAGCTAAGACAAGTAATTTAAAGCATTTGTTGTCCCCAAACTATTTAGACGTATCATAACCATACTGGATATATTTTCTCATTGTGCAAGTAAACTGAAATGTTTGGTCTAACTGACAGTCCAATCTAAGCCCCAACGTTCTGATACCTTTAACTGGGCAGCGGCAGCATCTTTCAGGGAAAATAAGTGGGTCATCTCTTGTTCTGTCTTAGCCAGGGCAATAGCCTTTTCGAAAAGCTCTAATGATCTTCGTAGGTTGCCTCTAAAATTTAAAAAAAAGTGGTGATTAGAATATATATATACAAAGTAAAACAAAATAATAATATATAATTTGTTGATACTGAACACAATATAAAAAAATAGAGTTGAAGTTAAATTATTTTCACTACATGCATGGTTATATAAGTTTTAAACTCCAGTAATTTTTTTCATATTACATTACAATATTTTATTAATTATTTAAATATTTGCTACAAAAATATTATAATTTTAACAGAGCTGCAATATATTTTTAACTTCACATACTGATGCTGATTGAGTAAGAATAAGATAAAGTATGAATATAAAAGATAAACAAATCAAATACCATTATTGATAACCTTTATCATTTTAGATCACATAACCCAAATTACAAGGTTAATCAAAAATTCACTAAAGTTGTGAATAAATTCATAACATTGGTAGAATCATTACTCACCTTTGTACTTCGATTGTACCCAATGTCTCATATGCAAAATCACATTTGTCATCAATTTCAATAGCTTTGTTAATTAACTTGACAGCTTTATCAAAATCTGTGCTTTTTTGAAGCTGAACAAGTCCCTTGTGTACATACAAAGTGGCATTGTTGGGGTCAACAGCTAGCGCAGACTCAAACAGAGCCTCAGCACGACCCCACTCCTGCTGGTCTGACAACACTTGAGCGTACAGAATGTACACTTCTGTACATCTCGGGAATCTTTCCAGTGCACGCTCAAAGTCAGCTCTCACTTGTGTCAGAGCTCCAACATTCTTGTGCAACTGCGCATGTCTGTAATCAGCATAACATTTCTGAATGTAAGCAATGGAGAAGTCAGGATTGAGCTCGACTGCCTTTGCAAACTCAGCGGTGGCCTCGTCCATTCGTTCCAAGAGCAAATACACTTGACCGCGGTGATGATAGATATCAGAGTTGTCGGGGTCCAACTTTGCAGCATTTGCGAAATCTTCCAAGCAGCGTTCTGTGTTTTCTAGTTGTGTGAACAGAGAAGCACGCTTAATAAGAGCGTTGACTCTTATTTTAGTAGGTGCATCGCTTTCGATTACTTTTGCAAGATCAGCCTGGGCCTCCTCATGTCGGCCTAGAAGCAGATAAAATGTTGCTCGTAAGAGTAGGGCCTCATATTTGTACTTTCCTTCTCCGTCTAACTCTTCAGTACAAGCATCCACTACTGATTCATAATCTTGAGCATCCAGCGCACGCTTCGCCTTTGCAAAACCACTGGTATCCTTTTCATCCACATACATTTTTGTTATGGGTTCTTCAGAGAAAGCAGAAAAATAAGTCTTGATGAAATGTTTGGACGGCATGACAGGTTGTCTCTTAGCGAGAGCTTCGCGAGCATGTTGTCTGCCGAGCGCTTTTAGAATGCGATCTGCATTGACTAGTGAACTTTGCACTTGGAATCTCTCAAGAATACAAGCAGACGTCACATCTTCTAAAGCGAGTACAAGGTCACCACTCTTCTCGGCCGCCCGAGATCGTCGAAGAAATGCTTTGACATATTTTTCATTGAGTTTGAGTGCAAAAGTACAGTCTTCCTTCACCTGTTCCCACATTTCTCGTTTCTCATAGCAAGCTGACCGGTTCTGGTAAAAAGTAGCCAGATCAACAGGACGGTCCGGTGGGCACGCCTCGATCGCTTCGTTGTACAGAGAAATGGCCTTATCGTATTCACCTGCATGAAATGCTCGGTTACCTGCGCCCTTCAGTTTCATGGCACGTTCTATAGCACTTTCCGCTGCTTTGGCATTGTCTTCGTTATCCAAAGAGATTGTGGTCTTTGCTTTCAACTCGGCAATTTTTTTCTTTTCGGGGTCCTCTAATCTATTTCTTAGATAAAGGTAACCTAAACCGATTGCCAAAGGAGCACCGAGAAGGATCGCTAGCTGCCATTTAGGAAAAGGTGTACTGCCCGTCGAAGCCATCCTCTTAATTTCTACAAAATTTTAAAGATTCACCATTTATTTTCCGATAAGTAAAACACTTTAATAGTACTCCAAAATTCTTGATTTAGATTTACCTAAGTTCTTCAAGTATCCCTATTTTTGATACCTAACCTTTTCCTTTGACAAATAGTTTTACAACTACGTTTGACAAATGACAAATGACAATTGACTTTGAGAAGCCAAAGACCATAGAGATAATAATAATAAGTAGAGTAGGCATACCTACCTTAAAAACGTGCCAAAAATACACTCACACACGCACAATCCTGTAACATAAAATGGCGCGTGTTCATTGTGATGTCTCAAGTTGTGCGTGTGTGAGTGTTCATGTATACATTTTAGGGAGGCCATCGTAAGTCACGAGTCTGCCGCAAACTGTTTTATTATGTCAAAAATGTAATGTTGTCTCTTTCACACTTATGAAAATTTTGATAAGCTTGAGCTATTTTCCGATCCACTAATTTCTATAGGACATTATGCCAACTCTATTTATTATTATTATCTCTATGTTCTAAACAGTGCGGGTAGCATTAAAAGAAAGTACCTAATTTTCCGTCAAGTTAAAAACCAAACCAAAAAAGTTATAAACCATTTTGAACGGTTGAAAACTCGCCTACAAAAATAAAATAAACTGTTCTACACTTCATTATGGGCAATAATTAATATACAGTACCTAAATACCTGTGATGGCTGTGCAGCGCTATTTTATGTCTTCGGATTGTGCGTGTGTGAGTGTATTTTTGGCACGTTTTTAAGGTAGGTATATTCAATATACTTTCTGGTAGGTATGCCAACTCTATTCATTATTATTATCTCTATGCAATACATATAAACCACAGAGTAGATACTTTTATAAACGGAAAACGTCATTGAGTCGAAAAATACTATTTTATTTATTTTATATTACATACAATTATACATGAAATTAATTAAATTACAATTAATTCTAGGAATTATATTTAGAACAAAATGTTTGCTATCAAAAAAGTTAACGTTGTGAGTAATATTATTACTAATAATAATAATAATAAGTTTTCGTCGCAAGCAGAAATAATTTTATCTGATAAGTATCCGATCTAAATATAATGCTGTCCTTTGATTTACAGGTTAAAATAAATAATCTCATAAGAAGTAGTAGTATCCGCGCGAAGCATTCTCCAATGTGTCAACAAAAACGACTCAAAAGTGATTTATATGAACCTGACTATCTTATTGTAAGTACATAGAATAAAATTACTTTTCGCTCGTAAATTGACTCTTAGTAGACCACTTAAAACTAAAGAAGACAGCTGGTCTACATCTGGAGTCTGGCCATATACAAAAATACTACAATATTAATTATTATCCACCCGACGTTGCTGTGCGTGTTTTGCTGTGAATAAAAACAACGCTGTTGTTGATTTGACGCGTACGATGCGGGTAGGTGTGTACAGATTATATTGGATTTTTTTTTAAGAATATTTACCATGATGAACATGACTAATATTCGCCTTTCCCCTCCAATTAAGTGAAAGCTTGTGCTAGGAGTGGGAACGACAATAGTGTAACGGGTGGGGTTTGAACCGTCGACCTTGCAGTTTTTGATCCGTGCCCTACAACCGTTGCGCTGTTGAGGCTTAAAAATTGCAATATTGCCATCTTTAGGGCCTCTGTGATCTGGCCTATCCAGTTTTCAGTGGAAAATGGATCATTCAAAAATGTGTGCACTAAATCTGTGCACTATCAGGCGTCTTGTTAACATGCCGTGGAAACTCACGTTTTGTATGGATAACGCCGGACATCCATATAAAACGTGGGCTTCCATAGCGTGTTAACAAGAGGCCTCAGCCTGACTATCAAATCTACAAAAAGTCTGATGTAGGCAGAGACCCATAACATAATAACTAAGTTTTGTAAACTTTGTATTGTGTTAAATTATGATGCAAAATTAAAGCAAAGTAAAGTAAGAACGGATGAAAATGCTTACGCTGGCTTGGTTACATTAGTTTTTTCTTTGTGTTACAGAGTATGGAACCTGATGAACCTGTTTATGATTGTTTAAATTTACAATTGAAGGGATATGATTTTGCAGTTCTTGAATCTTGCCAAAAAGAAATACACAGATATGCTGAAATAATGGGCATACAGGTTGAGGAATGGTTTGTTCCCTTGTCAAATACAACACCGACATGCAGAACACAAATAGATAGTCCTGTGTTTGAATTAATAAGCAATATTGCTATGAAACTCCCAAAACTGTTTTTTTTTTTTTAATAAGAATACATGACTTTATTTTTTTTTATGTTATTGTCAAAAAGTCACATTGCTCAATTGTTTCAAATAAAACAAAATATGTGAATCTGCTTAAAATGAAGACTTAGAAAGTTTTTAAAATGTGTTCATAGGATTACTTATGAAAACAGAAAACTGATGCACATACTAAAAACCTGCCATTAAGGTGCATGGAAGCAATATAATAATAGCAAGATGTATATAAAGGGTGTATTCAGACATGTTTTCCAAAACGCGTCCCACGGATTCAGTACATGATTCTAGGTTCCCCAGTGGTGAAATTTTTCGTCGAATTTTCCATGAAATTTCCGATATTTTTTACCTCTTTTTTAACTGAATACTGTATAAAATCATTATTACTATCTGTCTCAACGCAATTATAAATGAAAAAGTAATTATTTCATTATTTTCACTTAAAACGGTAATGTTATCAAATTTAAGATTTTCGTCGAACAGCTGATTGCTAGTGAACTAGTGTGAATACAGGTCGTTAACCTACATTCGTACTGGCCTTGAATTTATAATGAGGCTCGCGGCACAGTCAAAAGAAGTGCCGGGCGCGCGACGTCAAGGCCACGCTTTAACTCATAAAAGTCTCATATTGTGAATTTTGCGCGGAGCGTTGCGTGCGTTGTGATCGCGTTGTATGCAATACATTGCGCGCTCAAAAATGGCAATATTTGAAACCAATCATTTTTGACATAAATGAATTCAGTATTTTCACATAACACATTAAATGCAACCTTACCTCAAAGTTTTCATTAAGATGTCATTTACACCCTGTATAATATAGCAAGATGTTCCCACCACCTCCCACTCAAATTTTGATTCTGTTGTCACAGAACGGTTTCTCTTAATTGTATTTGTTGTTGCATACAAAATAATGTCCAAAATCAAACAAAGGCATCTGCTCCATTATTATGGAGAATTCTCATGGGTTGTTCACATTATTCAAGTCATTGCCTCATTGAAATCTTTTAGCTTTGGACTGGAATGCATGTCTACATTATATTATGAGTATAAACAATAGTAATTTATGAGCATTGGGAAAACTATGAACTGGACTGAAAAGTGGACTTCCAATTCCAATCTAGTGCTGAAAGAATCAGTAGTGATTGTTTAATTCATTACACTGCATAAGTGCATACTTTTACAAGTTACACTGACAATATTCACATCACAGAAAGAAGTTATGTGGCTGACTAAAAACGATTGTAAATACTAATAAAATACAAGGATCTTTGCTTTATCTATTTTGAAAATATTTTCGCACCTACTATTGAAAATTATATTTCGTTAATTGGTTCACAGTTGGGCAACACCTGCGCAGCAGTTAAAAGTTCAGAGGTTCAAGCCAGCCAGCACAGCAGTCGAGTCAGAGTATCAACTTAATATATATGAAAGAAATGTTCAGGTAAATGAAATTGTCGTGTTAGCCTATCTCACCTGAAACAAAAAGATCACTTTTCATTTTTGTTGCGTGGTTAACCTACTTTCCGTTATTTTACTTCAAAACAACATGGTATCAGCGCCTCTAACGGTGGATAATGTAACTATTTTACAATAGTAATATTTGACCATATCTTGAAGTAGCCATGCATTTAGCTGTTGATATCATTAAACGATGATCATTCATTGATCTGGCCAGGCCATATCATGATGTGGCAGACCATTTCATGAAGCAGTTCTGTTTCATGAAATGATCGGCCACATCATGAAGTGATCACTTCTAAGATGTGGCCACAACATATATATAGTATATTAAGATATTAATAAATATTGATATTTTAGAAAATCGTTGAAATAAGAATAACGTAACGTATTTGACGACCTCCGTGGCGCAGTGGTGAACGCTGTGGTCTTATAAGTGGGAGGTCCCGGGTTCGATTCCCGGCAGGGGCAATTTGAGATTTTATAATTTCTAAATTGTCTCTGGTCTGGTCTAGTGGGAGGCTTAAGCCGTGGCTGGTTACCACCCTACCGGCAAAGCCGTGCCGCCAAGCGATTTAGCGTTCCGGTACGATGCCGTGTAGAAACCGATCAGGGGTATGCAATATGCATATTGCATACCTCTTCCAAGTTAGCCCGCTTCCATCTTAGACTGCATCATCACTTACCATCAGGTGAGATTACAGTCAAGGGCTAACTTGTAGTTGAATAAAAAAAAAAAAAACATTTAAAAACGTTTCAGGTAGCGGATGTACCCGCGTGGGCGCTCGGCACCTTGCTGCGCGTGTCGCGCGCGGCGCTGCCCGAAGGCTGCGCGCTGTCCGTGCACGAGCACACGCCCGACCACGAGGAGGTTCGGTACGTGCCCGACAACGAGCTGATCGATCTGAAGCAACAGCTGGACGAGATGGGCGGCGCTCGCGCCGATAAAAAGAAGAAAAAATAGTTATGTTTGAGTGTGACAGCTGTTTTATTTAGATATATTATGTAGATAGACATTCGTGCGCGAGTGGCGCTGCGACACTAGACATCTGAGGACCTCGTGTGTGTTTAAGTTAACGTTAACTGTGCTTTTGGCATTTTGTACTGGACGGGAAGGCGACGCATGTTTTACCGTACGGAATACTAAGGTCGTGCCCCCATTAAACGAACAGTAATCGGCTGTTTGCTTCCAGTTAACCTCCCTATAGTTTTATGGAGTGTTCAAACAGCGCGTAATGTACGCAGTTTATTCAGTGAGTTCAGTGAACGGTTGATTCGTCTTCAAATGCCTCTAAAACTATGAAAAATCCAGAGCTATGAATTCATTCAAGAGTCAGCCCACGGACAGTCAGCCGCTCACTGTTCGCCTAATGGAATCACGACCTAATGGACAGATTTACGCACAGTGAACGTTAACTTGAAAACTTACACTAGATCCTATTTTAACACTCGTCCCCTGTCATGAACACGCGTGATGGCTAGAGCGAGACTAGCGTCGTCACTCGCCGTTGACATTAACGGCGAGCGGTGAGACGAGACGCGAGGCGAAAGTGTAAATACGACCTGTGACTAGAATAAAAATTTAATAAAAGTTATCGCTAAAATATTTGTTCTTTTTTTTTAACTTTTAAGTATCTTTAGGTTTGGACAGTCAACGTGCGACGGAAATGTGTCCAACGCGGGTCCAAAAAGTCCTGTATTTAATACGTTCTTCAGACTGCGGAACGCCGCTACAAATCACGTCGCTGCCGTCGTGCGCTGTATTGTAACGACGCGCTTCATGTTAGTTCCTTGTAGCCTCACAGGAGGCGCCCTTAGGACGACGTTCTGCCCGACATTCTTCGAGCCCTCGGGCTCAAACCCTCTCTGGCGAAGCTTCTGCGCTCGCCCAACCCCCCGGTGACGCTGTAGCGGCCAATAGGGCCTAAGCAGTATACACAATCCGAAAAAAAAAAGTTCCTTGTATTACCAAATATAACCAAATATCGTACATACGTTATGTTTGATGTGGGCCTTCTGTTCATACCTGTATATCGGGTCTCGACTCACTTAGCCCGTTTTCACACGGAACGACATGAACAACAATTAGTATAAATTAAAAAAACCCCCGACATTAGCCATTTTGTGGTGGCGGCCATCTTGGATTTGTATAGTGCTATTCTCTAAGATATTGATGGCTATTCTACTAGTCAAGCCCTTTCGTTTGATACCCATAGAATAGAATAGAATATTTTAACATTTAAACTATCGTGAGTGATATTCATTTTTAAGGAATTAAAATACCGGCTTTAACTCACGTATATTGTCGGAGTGTGCCCGACTGGTTTCGAACCCATTCCTTAGAATAGAATAGAAAAGTTTTTATTCAAATAAACTTTTACAAGTACTTTTGAATCGTCAATTGAATCTACCACAGGTTCGGAATGCATATTGAGGAAGTTGTGAAAAAATATGTAAGTAATCCGCCATTTTGTGGCGGTGACCATCATGGTCCGATTTTCATCAAACATAGCTAAGAACACTCCTGATTAATTCACATTTCAAACAAAAAAAAAACTCATACAAATTTCACCCGTTTGAGCGCTACGGTGGAACAGACAGACACACAGACATGTCAAACTTAACACCTCGTCATTTTTGCGTCGGGGGTTAAAAACAGTTTTCAATGACGTTGCCAACTCAACCGGTCGCGAAACGCCATACGCATCTATGGCGTTTATTCACAAAACGCATTATGAAGTCTTAATTCGGAACCAGTTGCGAGTTGCGTGACTTAACAGGTGCTGGTCGCCCGCGTGTTGCCCCGTGTTGTTGTTGGACTTACTTCCAAATTACGCCATGTCAGATTCAGAAAATATTGCATCCGAGAGCGTAGCCAGGATTTGCTTTTTGAGGGTAAAAAGTAAATCTATAGGTACATATAATAAAATCGTAGACTTGCCGTATCCTGTACCTTAAAGATTTTTGCAAAATAATAACTGGGGGATGTTAGGGATAAGAGATCCTAAAAAAGCTATTTTTGAAATTTTTGTCAGTTTGTCTGTTTATCTGTTTGTCTGTATGTTTGTGCGCGCATACGCAAAAACTACTGAATGGATTGAAATGAAACTTGGTATGATTTAAGTTCATACTACGGAGTAACATATAGGATACTTTTATCCCGAAATTCAGCACCGTTCCCTTGTGAGAGGGGGTGAAAGTCAAAATGTGTACTTAGCTGTAATTCATCCGATTTAATTCATTCTTTTTTTGTTAGAAAGTAGATACTTTAAAGATTACCGCCTAATCTCTGGAAGGCTGGACCGATTTTGATGGGACTTTCACCGGCCGACGTTTACATTTTGATCTACCTAAACATCCGCCAGTGAACTTTTAACAGGTTTTAGCAAGGTATGAGCTCAAAGGAGCTTAAAATCAATATCCACGCGAACGAAGTCGCGGATGTCCGCTTGTACCTAAATAAAACCGGCCAAGTGCTAGACACTTCTAATTTTATTGTTTTAGATTTTTTCGCATTTCAGACTTCGGAAATAAAGTGGTGTAGGACGGAAAGAGAGGGAAATCCGATTGGTCAATCACAAAGCAGAAACAAAGCTACAGATATAATTTTGCAAATCAGGCGAGTTTTGAAAGTTTTTGGTTTCTCAACATGATACAATATGTACATCTAGGATGGGGCCTCCCTCTCTGTGTCGTAGCGTAGCGATGGTAACGCTACCTACGCTCTTGCCTGCATCTGGTTTTTATCCGGTCGTGTCAACTCGATGTCCATCGGACTAGAGAGTGAGGGAATAGAGAAAGCACCTGTATTGCTCACATACTTGCGCATGAAGTTGCGCACTATAACATTCCCTATGAAGTTGGTTAGTCTCCGTTAAGATTTGCCGTCGTTAGTCGGAACAATTTCTCAATGGTCGGAACAGATCGGTCAGGCGGAACACCGGTGCTGTGGGGACCGATGATGCCGGCTGTGGCCTGCCGCGGCCGGTCGCCAGACATCATTAGTCTTGTTGTTCATCGGCACTGACGATAAAGTCTCGATTTCTACCTATTGAAGGACTTTACTTACCTACTGTGAATTAAAAATTGACCAACTTGATGCTGAAATAGGTATATACCGAGGTACTTATGTTTAAAAATGATTTCTCAATGTAGGAGAGAGGTAGGTCAGTGGTCATCACAACGAATGTCTTCGTTGTTTCCATTAGGTATAATTATTCGGCATACAATAATTATAACGCAATCAGTCATTTTACAAAATTCTGTCGGCAATCTCTCCCAGATAAAAGTTGCAATTGAATTAAAAATGTACCTACCTACTTGTACCTAGTAATTAGAACCTTATTTTCGCGTCTGTAAGTTGGTAGGTAGGTATATTATTATGCCTATTTTGTAGGTATGTAACTACCTATATACGTAATACAAGCGGATACCAGCGAATTCGTTCGCGTGGATATTGGTTTTTAAAAATCCTGTGGGAACTCTTTGTTTTTCTTAAGCTCCTCTGAGCTCCTTTGACCTTGCTAAAAATGTTAAAAGTGGTGCATCAAATGTGCCAGTGAAAGTCCCATCAAAATCGATCCAGCCTTTCGGAGATTATAGCCAGAATAAATAGACAAACAGACAAATACAACGCATGCCAGCGTAAATAAGATGATATCTAATAGATAAAGATGAATAGAGGAGCAGTGGGACGTTAAAAGGCTGTAGTGGTGGTAGTGGTAGATACCTAGCCTAGGTACAACTTAAAATGCCTAGATTTAACTTAGTCAAATCGTACTTTACATACATACCTACATATTTTGTCTTAGTAAGTAATTTTAGTGACTCAACGAGACAAAATAAGAGCGTTTCGTATTGAATTAATGCAACCTAATACGATACGATACCCACTGTTGTAACAAGTAGCTCGACAATCCTTTCCCCTCGTCAAAATAACCACCTTCTAAGTTGCAACATCGCTCTGGACCGACTGTTTACGAATGGGCTAAAAAGCATAACCAACTTTTCCTAAACCTATGACCTATGTTTAGGTATAACTTTATAAGCCTATATTACCTACTCGTGCTCGGTGAATTTTACCGCCAGGTAACCTAAGATGCTGATAAACTGCATAACTTTGGTATAATTTAGTATTTGGTTGATTTTTTATTTATTTATACCTAACTATCTACCTACTTACTTAACTTAATAGTAACATCTGAATTATGAGAAAAATACGTGTAGTGTTTAAATAGTGTAAGTAGTAACCGACCACACTGTGTAACCGACCAACCAATTGTATTAACTAGGACCTAACTCTATAAAATCTTAGGCCGTTGCCCGTTTAGGCGTTTGTGGGCATTTCTATTATGAGGCGTCGAGGTTTCATCTATGGATCCCCAATTCCCTAGTCAGCACTGAAATAAGTATAGATAGGTAGGTATGTGCCGATCCCATCTTATTTAGGCACTTAGGTATGTACTTTGCCTATCCTAAGGATAATTTTATCAATAAGTGCACAGTGAGTAATCTGTAATCTCATTCAGTAGGAGGTAGGTAGGTAGTGTTCATTGCAACATAGCAACTACTGTTAAGAAGTCCCTGCTGTCTATACCTAAAGCAAATACATAAGTTCCCATATTATTAAAATCTAAAACTAGGTACACCTTACATAACTAGTTAAATAGCTATACTTATATCTACCAATACGAATTGATGTTTTGCAATCAGTGCCACATGATTATTTATCTCATTGTATCCATGACCCGTCCGCATCGTCGGAACGGGTAAGTTTGTACAACTTGGTCGTTTAGTCACATTTGCAGTAAATATTCAGGGCGCGCACCTATCTCATTGTCGCCGCTCCCAGTCAAATCGCAATCGATCGTTGGACTCCACACCATCATACTTAGTAATAAAATTTACACTTATGGACGTGGACGTGCGGACAGAAGTTATAGACGTTGTTGACATTGTTGCTTATAGATAGAGGCTTTAAGTATCTACTATCTACCAATGGTGGTGATTACTCAATAATGGCTTTTAATTTTAGTAATCTAATATAATATGTAATATACAGACCTCAATAAAAAATAAAAAAAAATAAAAAAAATAGCTAACGGTATGAAAGTTTGTATGCTACGCATTTGGTCGGATACACCATTATATCTAAGCAGTATAGGTACGTGTTCCGGTGTCTCCTCACTCCTCCACCCATAAGGTCTCTAATTAATAAAAATAATATTATTACCCATGTCTGCAAGCTGTCGATAATAAATACCTAAAATGGAAAGGTTAAACGAACCATCCTGTTATCGTATCTACAACTCAGTTTGCCTCGGCTTAGCTGTAAGTCTCCTTGTGCTATAAGTAGCTTCCTTTATTTGTCTACATGTCTAGTGTTTTCCCAAAATTCGGCGTATAGGTATAGGTACTTACCGTTTGTTTATTTTATACAAGCACTTTATATTTAAATACTAGCTGATGCCTGCGACTTTGTTCGCGTGGATTTTGACAGCGGCATGGCTTTGCCGGTAGGGTGGTAACGAGCCACGTTTGAAGCCTCCCAGACCGGACCAAAAACATTTAGAAATTATAAATTCCCAAATTGCTCTTGCCGGGAATGAAACCCGGGAGCTCGTCAATAATGTAGGTATAATACCTAGTTACCTAATGTTTATCCATACTCAGCGAGTAATTATGGCATCGAAATTATGGCATACAAAACTAAGCCAATTAAAACAAAATGTATTGGCCAATATCCCTACGTCTTACGTCTCTAAGTTACTCGAAACTTACCAAGTTAACGTCACAAAAGTTAATATATTATGTTTAGTTACATTTATAAGTAAATCTAAAATATTATGTAACTAGTTAGTAAATGACTAAAAAGACTAAGTATCAGTATAATCATTTGTTTCAAGTTGCAAAAACGCCTGCACGTAATCTTTCATTGCTAAAAACCATAAACAATGCCTATTTTGTCTTGACGTCTTATTCAACGCGAGGCATCTTGATCCACATCCGAATTCGTTCCTATCATCTCGAATTAGTTGCATCATCTCTTACCTTGGTTAAGTAATGTGCGCTAAAGACGCAAAATCATTAAACCATCAATATGCTTTATGGCCTCTATAAGTATCATGTTTTAGGCAATTATGCATATTATTTTGATTTATTCTTTTTCCACATTAATTGTTTTGTATTAATTAATTATTGTTATTATTGTGAGTTTACCAATATTATTTACAGCTAGCTTAGGTATGTCCACGATTTCGTCCGCGTTGATTTAGGTGTTTTAAATCCCGAACTCTTTGATTTCCCGAGATAAAAGTATGCTATACATAATTATATGTGTACCTAACTTATGCAAAAAATCATGTCAATGCATAGGTATCTCTATTGTCGCGTGTTTGAAGAACGAATCAACAAACAAACACACTTTCGCATGTAAGTATTAGTTATACCAGTAGGGATAGCTATGAGAGTTGACAGAAGTTCATGTGAAATAGGAGAAATATTACTTTCTGTAAATATTGCCGCTTACTAAGTAGCACAGTTTATTTGACGGTTGAATAATTTAACATACGCTAATTCTTACAAGGTACGGAACCATAATTACGGTGCGCGATTCTGACTTGCACTTGGCCGATATTACGCCCGATAACGATAATACCGAATTTCGGGCACGAAGGCCAATCTCAAAGGAGAAAAGCTAACTATGCAGGAGATATTATAGTGCATAAATGTATGCGCAAACAGGTGCACTTTCTATTCCCCCACGACCGGAGAGAGATCAGGAAGCAGGATACAACGAATAATTATGTATTCTCCGAGGCACTGGGATGTAACCAGCTTCTAAACTAACCACTAACTCCGGCCTGCTATACTGGGAATTTCTTGACAGAAAAGCCCGTTTTTTACCCCGCCTTTGAATTGAACTCTTCGATGATCCGCAGCCGAACAACCACTAGACCAATGAGGCAGTAAATCGTAATACCTACAGTCCTACAAGTATAAATTAAATAATTAAAAAACCCCCGACATTCGCCATTTTGTGGTGGCGGCCATCTTGGATTTGCATAGTGCTATTCTACTAGTCAAGCCCTTTCATTTGATACCCATATTGAGGGTTTTGTGATAAAATATGTAATCCGCCATTTTGTAGCGGCGGCCATCTTGGATCGATTTCCTTCGAACATAGCTAAAAACAGTCTCGACTAATTCACCTTTCAAACAAAAAAAAACCGCATTCAAATCGGTTCACCCGTTTGAGCACTACAGGGGAACAGACAGACACACACACACACACACAGACACGTCAAACTTATAACTATGATTTCTATGCATGAAAGCGACCAAACGGCTTATACTTACTAGAAGTAGGTACCTAGGTAGCTTCTAGACATGGGCTATGGGTAACTTCTGGGTCAATTTCATGAGTTCAGATCTTCATACTAAATGATAGATTTAGTTTACGGCAACTTGAAAAGTTACATTAGAGCCTCATTTAATAGGTACTAAGTAATATAGCATAATTCTTGCAGCTCATAATGCAGGGAAACCTACCAGAAGATGACCTCATGGCCGTAGAAGAATATCTCTGTTGATGAATTTACGCCAGTGGTACCTACGTACGGGAAAGTATCCTATCCATGTTTCATGCAGCAGCGTCCAAAGCATCTGTAGTTACGTACTTTGAACTTAGCCCTAGGTAATGGTTGAGATGGCCCCGATAGGAGATGGCACTACAAGAAGAAGAATATTGCACTGCAATGTATATTGGCTAATAAGCTGTGATGGCCTAGTGGTTAGGACGACCGACTTCTAATCGGAGGTTGTGGGTTCGATCCCGGGGCACGCACCTCTAACTTTTCGGAGTTATGTGCGTTTTAATAATTTAAATATCACTTGCTTTACCGGTGAAGGAAAACATCGACAACATCAAGGAAACCATAACGTTCTCAAAGGGGTGTGAAATCTGCCAATCCGCTTGGCCAGCGTGGTAGACTATGGCCAAAACCCTTCTCACTCTGAGAGGAAACCCGTGCTCTGTAGTGAGCTGGTAATGGGTTGATCATGATGAATGTATATTGGAGCAAAGTGATCGAGAATCGAACACTGGCCTCTTCGTACCGTTGCGTAAAGGAGATCGCGCTCGGCCGCAAGGCCCTCCCAGCGGTTACAACGTCCATGGTAGCACAATCATTTTTATAGCTACTTTTTCGCCTAAGTAAGTAGAATATTTTAAACTAACGACAATCTATACTACCTATCCATACTTCCACACTACTTCCTAACTTAATACCTGTAAATGCGAAAGTGAATTTGTTTGTTTGTTTCACGCCTAAACCTCAGAACCGATTTGGACAAATTTTGGTACAGAGATAGACTAGACCTCGGAGAAGAGAGAATTACCTACGTATAGTGTAGGTAAGTAGAAGTAGGTATTCTAAGCGGTTGTGATTTCCTACGAACGAAAACGATATATTTCAAAATACTTACTCGCCGAATTGAGAACCTCCTCCTTTTCTTGGAAGTCGGTTAAAATACTTTGGTTTGCAATAGTTAGTTTAGATTTAATTTCGTTGCGAGATGAATGGCGTTGATTATTATTATTTTAATATTCGAAGAAGGTCAGAAAGGCAAGTAAACACTACGGAGTATAATTGCAGTTCACAAACAACTGGCATCGCTTCATTCAAGGTTTTGATGCCAGTTTATTTTATTTAACTAGATAACTACTAAGTATTATCTATTATGTAGAACTAACAATCAACCAAATCGTCATCGCCAATGCCAAAACATCAACGTAAAACGTTGATGTTTTGGCATTGGCGATAAGAAAAGTATCAATCAATAGCTCAACCATTACGGGCAACAACATCATAAGGTCGTAGGTACTAAGTAATTATTGTTTATTACTAGCTGATGCCTGCGACTTTTCCGAGTGGATTTAGGTTTTTTTTTAAAAATCCCTGGGAACTCTACGATTTTCCAGGATAAAAAGCATAATTTATCTCCATTCAAAATTTCAAATCGGTTCAGTATTTGCTGCGTTAAAGAGTTAACAAACATACACACACACACACAAACTCACACAAACACACACACAAACTTTCGCCTTTATAGTATTAGTGTGATATATATAGAGAATCTCAGATATTATTTTACGTACATACACAAAAATATTCGCTGAATTAATTAATTCATTTAGGTAATTATTTATTTTTTTCTCCTTTTTTGGAAGTCGATTAACTATGAGGCTCAATAGCTCAACGGTGGTTGGGCATAGACTCATAACTTAAATGTCGACGGTTCAAACCCCACCCGTTGTACTATACCTACTCCAAATATAATATTATAAACAAGTACTATGCTTAAATTAAAAATTAAAAAACCCCCGACATTCGCCATTTTGTGGTGGCAGCCATCTTGGATTTGCATAGTGCTATTCTACTAGTCAAGACCCCATTGATTGATATTTGATACCCATATTGAGGGAGTTGTGAAAAAATAAGTGGAACAGACAGACAGACAGACACAAACACACACACAGACACGTCAAACTTATAACACCCCGTCGTTTTTGCGTCAGGGGTTTAAAAAGTGCCCCTCTCTACTTCTCGAGGACCGTTTTGTGACTTCCCCGTGTCGATCACCCACAGGTCGTCTTGCAGGCTAGGGAGCGAGAGGATGGGAGAACGTTGAGCACGACTCCCTACCATCAACAGACAGACAGGTCCTCGCCTGACGCCACAAACCCGGGTCTAACTTAGCCTAATCTATTCCTGCTTTACTTATTCCAAGCCTAACTTTTTCGTACACCTTGTCCAAAGCTTGTCCTAACAGTAACAACCATCTCTAAGGTTGTCCTAGCAGCCCATCTAATGTATAAATTATGTAAGATACCTAATAACTAAATGTTCTTTCTATGTAATAGGTACATAAGTATACTAATAACTAAAGATAATAAATAAATAGATAACCGTAGAAAAAATTAATCCTACTCAATTTCTCAATTCACGACATCAATCGAACGGATACGTACCTACCTACCTACATACTCAGCTCCAACACAGCCAATCATAATCTAGATGTGCGTTTAGGGCTGTTACTATTATATTATCATAAATGCAGTATATTATACTACTTGTATGTTTTATCTAAATATTACGGCCTACGGGCTAAAAGCGAAGTGATGGTCACGGCTGGTAGCAGCTGGTTAAACTTAGATGTAACCTTTTTATTCATATCTAAATCTTGGTGTAACCGATCGAAATTCTGCAACGGCGGGAAGTGCAGCCTAGACCAGGGCGCGTTTGGAACCCTCGTAGTTTTAGTTTATTATTCTTAAATTGAAGTTTAAAAAGTGTACAGCGTACCAATTTTGAATAAAGTTTATTTGAATTTGAATTTGAAAGCCCCTTGCTTTGTCTACAGGACAGGTATGTCCCGCCTCCACAGCTCCTGATGGTCTGCATGGTCTCGATAAGTGGTTGATAGAGAGACAGTGATTATTTTTTATTTATTCATTCCATGAAATACCCAATGATGGGACACGGAGTAAGGCATCAGGTTTGTCAACGTTGACCGATACATTCCACATGTTAGGGTGATATAAATGTTTAATTTACACACGAGTATAAGTATGAAGTACACGAGTAACTATGAAGTTACAGATAACAGCCCTAGCCGTCTACGCGTACGAGATTACCAAAACGTGATCCGGTAAACTTAGTGGCGGTCAATTACTTCACCATTTGTACAGTCTACGGCGTACAGTGCATTGCAACGTTTCGCATTTCAACGCAATGTTCACACTGGGATGTAGGTAATACATAATTATACGATTTAAATTTTAAACAGAAGAACAGAGCTCAAATTGAGTAATGAGCCAGGTAGGTACTTACCTACTACTTACCTAGTCACTTGGAGCATATATCCGAATGTTTTAATTTCAGACATCCGTGACTCGACGTGTGATGTGTTACAAAATATTGAAACAAAACGTTGTAATTATTTTTGTTTTAGTTTTAGTTACTTTACTTAGGCCATTAGCACACCTCTGCCCTGAAAGCAAAGCAGCGAAACCGCTGAACTTCAGCCGTGACTTGTCCGTTGTACGGTGTGCAAAATATAGAAACGAAACTATCTGTTCCAACGCAAAGATTTGACTATGAATTGTTTATCTCTTTCACAAGCGATTTCTGCGATATTCTTAGACGTCAGTCAAATAATCGCGATCGGTTTTGCAATAGGTAGCTATAAGTCATTTTATACCGACTGAAATTCATAACAATAATACTTAGGTAGTTTTTCTTTCTCATAACACTTATGAGATTGACTGTAACACACCATATACTTAATTAAGAATAGTGGTGGAATTAAAAGATACAGCATGAAAAAGTTTTTGTATTGTTTCGGAGAACCTTATTACAAGGGAATAAGCTTCATAATCGTTTCCCCACCGCTACTTCGTGATCTTTTCTACGACATTCGATCAGAACAAGAACGAAAGATCACGAACAAAGGTTCTCCGTAACAATATAAAATTTTTTTCAAGCTGTATCTTTTAACTCACCGCGGGTGCGACGACTGACGCTCACTTTACTCATTTCTGAACATTAAACAAATGTTTGAAATAAAAATCAGTCGGGATAAAATCACTAGAAAAATTGTATAGCTACCTCCTGGGGGGTTATTCTGTAACTTAGTTAGCAACTGAAAATAGTTGCCAACGAATTAGTTCGACATACATCGCTGCTTTACTGTGTGAAATTATGAAAACACTTTATATTTCCCACAGTAAAGCAGCAATGTATATCAAACTAATTCGTTGGCAACTATTTTCAGTTGCTAACTAAGTTACAGAATAACCCAGCTGGACTACTAGACCAAGCAGTTCGCAGTTTCGCTTCTGTTTCGTCTGTCATATATGGTAACCCTTCAGCAATTTTGCTGCTTTGGTTTCGCGGCGGTGTGCTAAAGGCGTTAGGTACCTACTGTTTTCTTTTTACGTTAAAGCCAAATTATACGGTTAATTTTTCGAGATTTTTGCTTTCATTTTCGAGGCTTCATCGGTGAATCATCAAAAATGAACCGTCTGAACACTGACGTTCATCGTTCACAGGCAATTTGCCATAGTAAATATCGTATCGTGCATCGTTCACCGCAAAAATGAACGATGAACGGGGCACCGTCTAATTTGGCCTTTAGCGTATTTTAGGGCCAAAGCACACACTCATAATATCATCATACCTATATATAAAATCATCGGCAATCAGCGATTTGATTAGGTACTTTTCGGAGTTAGAAGCTGCGATTTAACTCAAGTCACGTTTCACTCCGCACACATTCGAACGCCATCAATCGCTGCGATTTGGCGCTCAACGGGATGCAGTTTTGAAGTAGTACGCGAGCGATCGCAGTTAGTCGCCAAAAGGTTGATCGCCGATAGAAAGAACCTATCTAATATGCAATTTAGGCCTTAAAAATTTGCCCTGGGTAAAATGACAAGGCTTTCTGAAGACATAGGCATGTCTTCAGAATACAAATTATCATAGTGCTATTCGATTAGTCAAGCCCTTTCATTTGATACCCATATTGACGGAGTTGTGAAAAAATGTGTAATCCGCCATTTTGTGGCGGCGGCCATCTTGGACCGATTTTCATCAAACACAGCTAAGAACACTCCCGACTAATTCACCTTCCAAACAAAAAAAACCGGTTCACCCGTTTGAACGCTACGGTGGAACAGACAGACAGACACACGCATACACACGCACGCACGCACGCACGCACGCACACACACACAACACACCGTCCTTTTTTGTCGGAGGTTAAAAATGCTTCACATCATAATCGGTTCGGCGGCGACATCGATAGCAATGATTAATGCAGCTGTTAGACAATCACCGGCGCCTGCTCACAACAATTATTGATATTTGTTGCAATGTGAGAACTGTTTTCCCTAGCGCTTCGCTGCCATCTTATTTAGAGAAGTATCTCACAGGGTTACCATAAAATATAAATATTTGATGGTTCCCCACACAATAAACAATTCACAAAGGGTCGATCTTACCGTTTGATAAAGTATTAGTATTACCACAATAATAATATCTTCTATCTATTATCTTCTATATCTTCTATCTATCTATACATATAATAAAATCGTAGAATTGCCGTAACGTGATGGCGCCAGTTATGGACAGGGTTAAGCGCCGAGTCAAACATGAGGAGCTATAACTTTTTTATTATTGAATCTTGAGTGTTATAATTTTACAATGATATACTCAGATTTATAGAGCTTCTCACTAACTACTAAAATCTAGAAATAGTCTAATGAGTTTTGAAATATGGAAACCTAAAAACGATCAACTGAAATATGTAAAAATGCTTATGATGGACAGTCTAAATCCAGTTATGGACACCCAGTGATGGACAGTTCGTTTTTACCCAACTACGGTAAAGCCAAAAGGAAGGGTTATGATTTTAGTAGTCTATGTATGTATGTTTGTATCAAATTTTTTGTTCTACCGAAGCTCCTAAACTACTGGGCTAATTCTGATGAATGAGGTGTTAATTGATTCGTTGTTATAGTTCGGGGGTCACATAGGCTACATTTTATATGCGAAAAAATTGAGAAGTGACGTTCGCGCAGCTAAACTGGAATATTAAGTTAGTTTTAGATAGACATAACAGATGGCGCCACTAGCCGCTTGCCCCGCCCTTTCTTCCATTAGTACACAATTGAATACACGTTTTTCTAAATTATTATTTTTAACCCCCGACGCAAAACGACGGGGTGTTATAAGTTTGAGTGTCTGTGTGTGTGTGTGTTTGTATGTGTGTCTGTCTGTTCCCCTGTAGCGCTCAAATGGGTGAACCGATTTGAATGCAGTTTTTTTTCGTTTGAAAGGTGAATTACTCGACAGTGTTGCTAACTATGTTTGATGAAAATCGAACCAACATGGCCACCGCTACAAAATGGCGGATTACATATTTTATCACAACTGTCTTAATATGGGTATCAAATGAAAAGACTTGACTAGTAAAATAGCACTATGTAAATCCAAGATGGCCGCCGCCACAAAATGGTGAATGTCGGGGGTTTTTAAATATTTAATTTATACTTGTATACTACTATGAGTAGTCGGGTTTTAGTTTACGAACTTTATCTCTTCTTTTATTTTATATGGATTGTGGGCAAACGAGCAAGCGGGTCACCTGATGTTAAGTGATTACCGTGAACATTTGCAGCACGAAAGGAACCACTAATACACTGCCGGCTTTTAAAGAATTTGTTGATCCTCCCGTTGATTATTTCGAATAATATAATATGTACAAATATCAAAGTTACGTAGAAACAACGAATGTTCGTCACATTTCAATTTGACACTTGTCTATTTGAGGACGTTTACAAAATGGTTCCATAATTATTTTTTTTGCTTCAACTTCTTAATCCTGATGCTGCAGGGTACTACCCACCTAAACTAAAGGGATTTTGGAACTGTCCACTATGAATTCATATTTTTGGTACCAAGGTTAGATTGAATCACGGATCTCTGAGTCCCAGCTTCTTAATCCTGATGCAGCACCATACTGCTCACATAAGTAGCGCGGAATTTTCGCCTGTTTTTTGAAAAGAATATTTATTAAAAGATGAATAGGTTTTTTCCAGGCCTGTTACCTGTAAAAGGTTTACTTTCTTCTTGCGTAATAATTACTTGGACACTGTCCAAGACAAGAGGTAATTCTTAGGCGTTGTCCTAATAGAACGCGAATACGCGATCATCGCGCGAATTGACGATGCGAGCGGCTGCGGGTTCAGATGGACGTCAGTCAGTCAGTCACTGTCAGTCAGTCAGTCAGTCAGTCAGTCAGTCAGTCAGTCATTCAGTCAGTCAGTCAGTCAATCAGTCAGTCACTGTCAGTTAGTCAGTCAGTCAGTCACTATCAGTCAGTTAGTCAGTCAGTCAGTCACTATCAGTCAGGTCAGTCAGTCAGTCAATCAGTTAGTCCGTCCGTCCGTCAGTCAGTCAGTCAGTCACTGTCAGTCAGTCACTGTCAGTCAGTCACTGTCTGTCAGTCAGTCACTGTCAGTCACTATCAGTCAGTCAGTCAGTCATTCACTGTCAGTCAGTCACTGTCAGTCAGTCACTGTCATTCAATCAGTCAGTCACTGTCAGTCAGTCAGTCAGTCACTGTCAGTTAGTCAGTCAGTCAGTCAATCACTGTCAGTCAGTCAGTCAGTCAGTCAGTCAGTCAGACAATCACTGTCAGTCAGTCAGTCCGTATAGTGCACAAGTGTGCACTATGGGAGACATTATAATGCGCAAGTGTGCACAAGTGTAACTTTGCTAGATGGGTGGTGACCAGTCACGGCTGCAGCCTCCCACTAGACCAGAGACAATTTAGAAATTATAAAATCCCAAATTGCTTCGGTTACGGTAACGGCGGGGCAGGGGGTGTCAAGAATCTCCGGAAGAGATTCCGCTGCCAACCCCGACGACTGGACCTGGCAACATATAACGCACGCACTTTGAGGACCGACGAAAAGATCATCGAGCTGGAAGAAGCAGTGAGCAAGTTGAATTGGGGTGTCATAGGGTTATCTGAAGTCCGAAGAGAGGGGGAGGACTCGATAACCCTTAAATCCGGCAACTTGCTTTACTACCGGGAGGGCGATCAAAAATCCCAGGGTGGTGTCGGGTTTCTCGTCCACAGGTCCCTCGTTAACAACATTGTGCAAGTCGAAAGTGTGTCGAGCAGGGTAGCGTACCTTATACTCAGAATAACCAAACGGTATTCGCTGAAGGTCATACAGGTCTACGCACCGACATCGACACATACCGACGAGGAAGTAGAGGTCATGTATGAGGACATATCAAAAGCCATGCATGCCTCTAATACCTACTACAGTGTTGTGATGGGGGATTTCAACGCAAGGCTGGGTAAGCGAAGCGGTGTAGAGTTGAAAGTGGGACAATTTGGCTATGGGCGACGGAACCATAGGGGCCAAATGTTGGCCGACTTCATGGAGAAAGAGGGCCTCTTTATGATGAACTCTTTCTTCGAAAAGCGGCCACACAGGAAGTGGACCTGGATGAGCCCCGACGGTTCTACGAGAAATGAGATCGACTTCATCATGTCTACCAAGCGGCATGTATTCAATGATGTCTCTGTGATCAATAGGGTAAAAACCGGCAGCGATCACCGTATGGTACGAGGCACATTGAATCTGAACATAAAGCTCGAAAGGGCCAGACTGATGAAGTCAACGCTCCGACCTTCTCGCGCCCATATCCAGAACCCCGAGAGCTTCCAACTCGAATTGCAAAACCGATTCGCTTGCCTGGCAGATTGCGATTCTGTGGACGAACTAAACAACAGGCTGGTGGAAACTGTCCATGCGGTCGGGTCTAGGTTCTTTAAGACCCACCGTAGAAGTAGAACCAAATTCTCAGACCATACTCTCAATCTCATGGAACAGAGACATGAAATGAGACTGCAGTCTTCAGGAGACGCCCTTGCTTATCGGCGGATTAATAGACAGATCTCTAAATCACAGAAACGCGATCTGCGATACTTTAACACCGAGCGTATCAAAGAAACCATTGAGCGGAACAAAGGCTCAAAGGTATTCGCGAGAGATCTGTCTATCGGTCAAAGCCAGCTGACGCGACTGAAGACCGACAGCGGTAGTCTCATTTCGTCTAAACCTGAGATTTTGAGAGAGGTTGAGAAGTTCTACGGACAGCTGTACACGTCAACACAGAAGCCTGTTGAAGATTTGGCTAAAGATCCCAGAGCCAAATTGACCCGACACTATACCGAAGATATCCCGGACGTCAGCCTATACGAGATTAGTATGGCTCTCAAACAACTTAAGGACAACAAGGCGCCAGGTGATGACGGAATCACAGCGGAACTCCTGAAAGCAGGTGGAAAACCGGTCCTTAAAGTCTTTCAGCGACTGTTCAATTCCGTCATCGACCAGGGCATAACGCCAGAGGCATGGCACAGAGGCGTGGTGGTTCTTTTCTTCAAAAAGGGCGATAATACCCTGCTGAAGAATTATAGACCCATCTCGCTGCTGAGCCATGTCTATAAGTTGTTCTCGAGAGTCATTACGAATCGTCTCGCTCGTAGGTTCGACGACTTCCAGCCTCCCGAACAGGCCGGGTTCCGAAAAGGCTTCAGCACCATAGACCACATCCATACGCTGCGGCAGGTTATACAGAAGACCGAAGAGTATAACCGGCCACTTTGCTTAGCGTTTGTGGACTATGAGAAAGCCTTTGATTCGGTGGAAACTTGGGCTGTATTGAGATCACTGCAGAGATGCCGGATCGACTATCGGTACATCCAAGCGCTGAAGTGTTTGTACGAAAACGCCACTATGTCAGTCCGTATACAGGATCAGAATACGAGGCCAATCCAATTACAGCGAGGAGTGCGTCAGGGAGATGTTATCTCCCCGAAGCTATTTACCGCTGCATTGGAAGACGTCTTTAAGCTTCTGGACTGGAACGGACTTGGCATCAACATAAACGGCGAGTACATCACTCACCTACGGTTTGCCGATGATATAGTCGTGATGGCAGAGACTCTGGGAGACCTCAATACAATGCTTAACGATCTCAGCAGAGTTTCTCAACAGGTGGGCCTAAAAATGAACATGAGTAAGACGAAGATCATGTCTAACGCTCATGTTCCGCTCCACCCGGTAATCGTTGAGAACTCTGCACTCGAAATTGTAGACGAGTACATATACCTAGGACACACGATTCAGCTAGGTAGGTCCAATTTTGAGAAAGAGATCAACCGCCGAATCCAACTCGGCTGGGCAGCGTTCGGGAAACTTCGAGATGTCTTTTCGTCCAATATCCCTCAGTGTCTGAAGACGAAAGTCTTCGAACAGTGCGTGTTGCCAGTGATGACTTACGGATCTGAGACATGGTCGCTGACAATGGGCCTCATAAGAAGGCTCAGGGTCACTCAGCGGGCGATGGAGAGAGCTATGCTCGGAGTATCCCTACGGGATCAAATCAGAAATGAGGAGATCCGCAGGAGAACCAGAGTTACCGACATAGCTCATCGAGTCGCAAAGCTGAAGTGGCAATGGGCGGGGCACATTGCTCGAAGAACCGATGGACGTTGGGGTCCCAAGGTGCTTGAATGGCGACCTCGCACCAGTAAACGCAGCGCAGGTAGACCCCCCACTCGTTGGACAGACGATCTCAAGCGAGTCGCTGGCAGCCGCTGGAATCAGGCGGCACAAGATCGTGTGCTGTGGCGATCCTTGCAAGAGACCTATGTCCAGCAGTGGACGTCCATTGGTTGAAACGAACGAACGAACGAACGAAATTGCTTCCTTTTGGATATCGAACCTGGGACCTGCCACTTATAAGACCAAAGCGCTCACTACTGCGCCAGGGAGGTCGTCGAAACTATAACTAGAAGTCATTTGTTTTTTTTTTTTTCAATTCAATTTTCAGAAAAATTTTAAGATGCAATCCTCTCCTACTATATTATTATACAAGCGGATACCCGCGACTTCGTTCGCGTGGATATTAGTTTTTTCAAATCCCGTGGGAATCATTTTGTTTTTCCTAAGCTCCTTTGAGCTCATCCCTTGCTAAAAACTGTTAAAATTTCACTGGTGGATGTTTAGGTAGATCAAAATGTAAACATTCGCCAGAGAAAGTCTCATCAAAATCGATCCAACTTTTCAGAGATAAGCCGGTAATCTTTAAAGTATCCCCTTTCTAACAAAAAAAGAATTAATGAAATCGGACCATGCGTTAATGAATTACAGCTAAGTACACATTTTAACTTTCATCCCCTCTCCCAAGGGCACCTTGCTGAATTTCGGGATAAAAAGTATCCTATATGTTACTCCATACTTTGAACTTAAATCGTGCCAAGTTTCACTTCAATCCATTCAGTAGTTTTTGCGTGATGCACGCACAAACATACAGACAAACAGACAAACAGATAAACAGACAAACAGACAAACCGACAAACAGACAAAAATTTCAAAAATAGTTTTTTTATGTTCCATTACTTATCTCTAACTTCCCCCAGTTATTATTTAGCAAAAATCTTTAATGTACAGATACGGCAATTCTACGATTTTATTATATTATGTATAGATGTATAGATTAATATTATTTATTATATTATTATCCTACTAATATTATAAATGTGAAAGTGTGGATGTCTGGATGTTTGGATGTTTGTTACTCAATCACGCCGCAACTACTGTACCGATTTGGCTGAAATTTTGAATGTAGATAGATTATGCTCTGACTTAAAGCATAGGCTACTTTTTATCCCGGAAAAATCTACAGTTCCCACGGGTTTGCTTAAAACCGAAATCTATAGCTACAGCTATAGGTAGAATACTATAGCAAACTTCCTTGAAAGTAGGTATAAAGGTTAGAAAAGGGAGCGGGAACGGGAACCGGGAATCAACGATTCCCTCGGGATTTGTGAAAAACCGAAATTCACGCGGGATAAGCCGCGGGCAGAAGCTAGTTAATTTATAAAAATTTAATTTTGACTTGTAATTGTGTTTAAATGATAAGAATCGACAGGTGTCTATGACTGGGTATTTGATGATTTTCCGATCCCGTAATGGACACCCCCTCTAAAACTTGAAAACAATTTTATGTCGCATTTACTCCTTCATAAGCATGTTTTAAATTTTGTAACGAAGTGATTTAATCATTGAAAATTTATATTTTAATCAAAAACGAGAATTCATCGATCAAAATATTTTTCTTACCTTCTTAGCGATTTGCTTAAGAAAACTACTGAAATCGAAAGATATTGCACACGAAATTTTGTTCACCTTGCCATTTTAAAACAAAATGGCCGTTACATATGATATTTGTCAATATGACAAACAGATCCTTATTCTACATGGTTTAAGTGTTGCCAGCGGTAAAACTCTAATCTAGCTCTTATTTTTGTTAAAAACGGTGAAGGTGGTCAGCTACTGGTGCCTGGTCCATACCTGGCGACACCACGTTATCTGTACATTGAAGATTTTTGCAAAATAATAACTGGGGGATGTTAGGGATAAGTAATAGAACGTAAAAAAGCTATTTTTGAAATTTTTGTCTGTTTGTCTGTTTATCTGTTTGTCTGTTTATCTGTTTGTCTGTTTGTCTGTATGTTTGTGCGCGCATCACGTAAAAACTACTGAATGGATTGAAATGAAACTTGGCATGATTTAAGTTAATACTATGGAGTAACATATAGGATACTTTTTATCCCGAAATTCAGCATGGTTCCCTTGGGAGAGGGGATGAAAGGCAAAATGTGTAATTAGCTGTAATTCGTTAACGGGTGGTCCGATTTCATTCATTCTTTTTTTGTTAGAAAGTAGATACTTTAGAGACTACTGGCTTATCTCCGAAAGGCTGGACCGATTTTGATGGGACTTTCACTGGCATTTACATTTTGATGTACCTAAACATCCGCCAGTGAACTTTTAACAGTTTTTAGCAAGGTTTAAGCTCAAAGGAGCATAGGAAAAACAAAATGATTCCCACGGGATTATTAAAATCAATATCCACGCGAACGAAGTCGCGGGTATCCGCTCGTGACAGAATAATATTACTTACTTATAAGTAGGTAGTTAATTACAAAAATCTTCTTTTATCTTTACCCATCGTTGCTAAATATCTTGTAAATATTAATGTTAAGATCTTTATCTACAAAAATTAACAGCAATTTAAAACGTACGAGTAGGTATCTAGTATCTACCTACCAACTTTAACTTAACTATTGCGCTAATGCTTTATTTGAGCGATTTCGATACTATATCTACCACAACACAAGGTGGTACGAAATATGATGTAAACAGCGCTAATCGTGATCTGCCAAATTAATATTCTTCAAGGAGAATGGTAGGTAGATACACAAGTACGTACTTACTGTGTCTAGATAGAGTTATGTTCGATTTAAGCTGTGCTTTGAAATTAAAATTAATCTAAAATTAGGTAGGTACTTACCAAATTATAATGAATTCCTAGGTAACTTCATAAAAATCACAGCATCATGTCTTACATACTTACCTAATATTGTAAGTTATTTGGGCTTTATCAGTATTAGTATCAGTAGTCTGTACTCTGTATATTTACACCTACATATAATATCTGTAGGTATATAGTTATACATCTAAATTCTAACGTATCATAACCACCATAACACCATATGGGATTTTTATAGGTACCACCACCACTACAGCCTTTTAAGGAATTTAGAGCTTAGACCCACCACGCTGCTCCAATGCGGGTGGCGGGCTTTAACGACTATTGTCACATGATAGTGATATAATAACCGGGACCGACTGCTTAACATGCTCTCCGAGGCACGGGGGTGAAACACTGCCAACTACCAACTCCGGGCTGGCACTGAGAATTTCTTGACAAAAAACCCAATACCTAACAATTATTTTGCCCGACCCAGGATCGAACCCGGCACCTCGTAATCTGCAGTCGAATACGCTAACCGAGAACCACCGAGGCAGATTTATAGGTACACAGCAGCGGAAATTCATATAATTTATCCTGTTTATACTTTGTCCTGTTTTAGGGTTCCGTACAAAATTGGAACCCTTGATGGTGCTACTTCTAGAATAGAATAGAATAAGTAGGAAAGTTTTTTATTCAAATGAACTTCTACAAGTAGGTACCTATTTCGTCCGACTTTCTGTATGTCACAGCTGATTATTTTTATCCCGGAAAAGTATTCCTGTGGGACTAAAATAGATATAGACTTCCAAAAACGCGATAGATGGCGCTGACTGTTCTTAGGTGGTAAATCACGCTCACATAGCACATTATTACAATAGTTGCATGCATCTGTATGCGTATGCACTTTTTATCCTGGAAAAATCCACAGTTCCCACGGGATTTTGAAAAACCCGAAATTTATATCTACAGCTATACGTAGATTACTATAGCAAACTTCCTTGAAAGTAGGTATAAAGGTTGGAAAAGGGAGCGGGAACGGGAACCGGAAATCCACGATTCCCTCGGGATTTGTGAAAAACGAAATTTACGCGGGCGAAGCCGCGGGCAGAATCTAGTAGTATACTAAATCAAGTGTGGTATTATAATATGAAAGGGCTATATTTGCACATGATTCTTATTTAAGAACCTACCTACTACAGAGCCCGCGTTCCGCGAGTCTGACTCGCGCTTGGCCAGTTTTATTTGTTCTTGTAGCTCATTTGATTGCGTGTTACGCAAAACCGCTATTATGTACATTAAATCCGCCTTTTTGCGAGACTTTGTGGTTTCTTAATGCACTTTTATAGTAGATAGGCACCATAGAATAACGCGTTGAACTCTATAAATTATTTAAAAACCAAAACAATTATACATTTAATTCCATAAGGCACTTTTGAAGGTTGGACTTATTCAATAGACAGTAATCTCTCAGGCACCGGGCTATAATTATTATTACTATTAACTCTAGGTAGATTCGGCAAACTCGAAACTTAGCCGTTTAATAACCTACCTAGTAGGTAGATACGGAGATACCTACCTACTCTTGATATTTTACAATCTGGACCAGAATATTACTTATATACCACCTTACGTATAACACGAAAAAGTAAAAAGTCATAGCGTACCTACGTTATATAGTTTCGTTGGTCAAGCAACATTAACCGAAGTCTGCAACGGAATGATTAGTCAAACTTTTGAAGAGATTTTGACCGTTTGACTTTCATTTCCTGTCTTGGAGAGCAGGTTATATCACTGACATTTGATTTGATGGTTAAACCTTAAATTAAGACATATTTTATGGCTCTACCTTTTACCTATTATATATACCTAACTAGATGATGCCCACGGCTTCGCCCGTGTGTATTTAGGTTTGTAAAAATCTCGTGGGAACTTTGATTTTCCAGAACAAAAAGTAGCCTATCTGTAGTAAGAAGTAACCCGTCCACAAAACGGAAAAATTCCGTGGGATCCTTACGATTTCGGAATGCAATTCCTTACAGCATCAGGGTTGAGGAGTTGGACATGTACCTACTCGAGGTCATTCAACAATAAAGTCTTTAATTGGTATCCCCAATATCAATTTAAATAACCGACAGTGCCTAAATCCCATTAGTGTTGGGGATCAGATCCCCTACAGCATCAGGATTGAGGAGTTGGAATCCAATTTTTTTGTAAGACAGTGTCGCAATGTTTCTCTATCGATTAAAAAAAAATTACGCAAATCGGTTCAGAAATCTCGGAGATATCGATGTACATAGGTAGAAAAACACAACTCCTCCTTTTTTGAAAGTCGGTTAAAAAAGTAGCCTATGTTACACCCTGGTTAATTCTCTACTTGTATGTGAAAGTCCCGTCAAAATCGGTTCAGCCATTCCAAAGATTAGCCCGTTCAAACAGACAGACAGACAGACAGACAGACAGACAGACAGACAGACAGACAGACAGACAGACAGACAGACAAAAATTTTAAAAACGTGTGATTCGGTTATAGTATCGTTCAAATAACCATATGAGCTTAATATGAGGTAGTTATTTCGATATTACAGACAGACACTTCAATTTTATTTATTAGTATAGATATATTATAAGCCAGCACCTACTTATCTTCTAACAGCTTTCAGACAACATCAAGCTAACAGCAACGTAACATCAAGCTAACAGCAAGGCAACATCAAGCTTTGAGTAGGTAAATAAGAAGTTTTATCTGACAGTACGTTTATCAACCAATCTATACTAATAAATAAAATTGAAGTGTCTGTCTGTAATATCGAAATAACTACCTCATATTAAGCTCATATGGTTATTTGAACGATACTATAACCGAATCACACGTTTTTAAAATTTTTGTCTGTCTGTCTGTCTGTCTGTCTGTCTGTCTGTCTGTCTGTCTGTCTGTTTGAACGGGCTAATCTTTGGAACGGCTGAACCGATTTTGACGGGACTTTCACATACAAGTAGAGAATTAACCAGGGAGTAACATAGGCTACTTTTTTAACCGACTTTCAAAAAAGGAGGAGTTGTGTTTTTCTACCTATGTACACCGATATCTCCGAGATTTCTGAACCGATTTGCGTAATTTTTTTTTTATTCGATAGAGAAACATTGCGACACTATCCTACAAAAAATTTGGATTCCAACTCTTTAACCCTGATGCTGTAGGGGATCTGATCCCCAAAACTAATGGGATTTAGGCACTGTCGGTTATTTAAATTAATATTGGGGATACCAATTAAAGACTTTATTGTTGAATGACCTCGAGTAGGTACATGTCCAACTCCTCAACCCTGATGCTGTAAGGAATTGCATTCCGAAATCGTAAGGATCCCACGGAATTTTTCCGTTTTGTGGACGGGTTACTACTTACTACAGATAGGCTACTTTTTGTTAAGTTCCCACGAGATTTTTACAAACCTAAATACACACGGGCGAAGCCGTGGGCATCATCTAGTCTATAATAATTCACAAGTATAAATTAAAAATTTAAAAAACCCCCGACATTCGCCATTTTGTGGTGGTGGCCATCTTGGATTTGCATAGTGCTATTCTACTAGTCAAGCCCTTTCATTTGAAACCCATATTGAGGGCGTTGTGATAAAATATGTAGTCTGCCATTTTGTAGCGGCGGCCATCTTGGTCCGATTTTCATTAAACATAGCTAACAACACTCTCGACTAATTCACCTTTCAAACAAAAAAAACCGCATTCAAATCGGTCCACCCGTTTGAGCGCCACAGGGGAACAGACAGACACACACACACACACACACACACACACACACACACACACACACACACACACACACACAGACACGTCAAACTTATAACACCCCGTCGTTTTTTCGTCGGGGGTTAATAAAATGACTCCGATCATTATATTATAGGTAAAAGATAACCCCTATACCAAAATTGACGACGTGAGGGCCGCAGGGCATAATTAGCTGGGTAGTAATCATTCGGGGTATGGGTTTGCGAAAAACTGCCGTACCGCTACCTTGCTAGTCCGCTACCAGCTTAGACTACATCTTCACTTAACATCAGATGAGATCGCAGTCAAGACTGTAGATGAATAAAAAAAAAGTAATTTAGGTATGGTTGCTTGTCTTGCTACAATCATAACAATTGTCTTTGTTCTGGTTGTAGCAAAACTTGCAACCACATAAATAACAGCGATTGCGATAATCGCAATGTGATAATTACAAGTTCGGTGCTAAGGCAATGGACGTAATCTCCAGATCTTCTATATGTGCCAGAAAATTGTGTTGACAAAAGCGCGTCCATTTTTTTAATTAAGAAAAAAATCGGATTGTGTTCATACTCGTAGGTCATTAAATTGTAAT